>OX327001.1:40051201-41328205 GCA_946800695.1 Geum urbanum | reverse complement strand
TTTGTTTTATATGACAAACGTCGGAGGGGAGAAAAAAGTGAGGACCAGAGGCCCTGTTGTAGGGAAGCAACTTCAGAAGCATGTCGAGGCCTACGGGCCACTGGTCATAGAGAGTGATGAGTAAGGATCGGTGAGAGAGGGAAACATTTGTATGAGGTACTCTGGCATAGTTGGAAGCATTCCGTAAAGGACCAAGTGAACAATGCAATGTCGGTGAGTTATATATTCATTGTGTATGTCTACTTATATTAATTAATTCCTTTAAAATATAAATATATTTACATAAAAAATGGGACATTGTGGGTATGGTTCAATGTTCAGGAGGAACTTAAATCCACCTGGGCAAATGAGGTTCAAGGAAGGAAGGTGACGGGAGTTATATAGTATATATTTAGATATTAGAGGGATCATGTAATGTATTTTTAACATTTTTTCGCATATATAGGTATAAAGAGTGGAAGAATGAGCTTTGTAAGTTCTGGAAGAATAATAACATGCTCAATGACCGTTCGGGTACCCCTATGGAGTTTATGCTTAGGGAGTACGAGTGGAAGTGGCTTCTAATCCACTTCAACGCCCCATGATTTGAGGTATATATTTAACATTATATGTATTTACTTGTGGATAATTTGGCGTTGATAGTTTCTAAATCAATTTTTTTAATATATATTTATGAAACAAGGCCATTTCCTCCATAAATGCGAGGAACCGAGCAAAGAACATGGGCAACCATCACGGCGGTTCTAGACCCTATGCGTCTTATAGGGGGGAGGTAGTGACCCAACACCCTGAAGAAAACCAGTTCGTGTGGATGTATGAAAAAACGCATCCTCAGTCTCACGAACAAGCTGTAAGTATTGTGCCCTTACAATTTTATAAATTGCTTACATATATATTTTCCCTAACTTTTTTTTAATGTGTGTTTACTAATATGTTATTTTGTTTTCATTGTCAATTTGGCTCATTTAAGGGAAACAGTTGTGGAGGTGTTGACTCAGATTGCGAGGGAGGAAAACCCTAATATCTCGGATGATGAGCTTCCCCAAGCCATATCTCATATCGATCAATCTAATTTAAGGGTTGGGGCAAGGATCATGGGAAACGATTTCCCACCACGAAAGAGAAATTACTATTGCAATTGTTTAGGACGGCAAGGCAATAAGATATTGAATAACACTCCCAGTTTCCAATGCAAATTGGGATCTTCCAAGGCCCAGCTAGAGGAGCAACTTCGTAGGCAGACTGAGGAGTATCAGAGCAAGATAGAAGAGACTCAGCGATGGATGACTCAACAAATGGAGGAGATACATCAAGAGATAGCTCGGCAGCAGGCTGAAGAGTTAGCTCGGATGCAAGCTGAATTGGCTAGGAATTTTGAAGGCTTGAGCTCAACCCTTCAAGTGCAAGGAATAAATTTCTCGGCCTAAGGTTGGACTCCATCTAACCAACACCCTCACGATGCCTCACATGAGCAGCAGGATCCGTCCGATGATGATGGTAGTGACCCATCTTATCTCCATAACTTTGACTTTGGCAACATTTAGTTTATATGCATATGTTTCAAAATGATACGCTAAATTTTTATAAGTTTGTGTTTTATACATGTTGATTGTGAAGTTGTTATGCGTTATTGGACATTGTGGAAATGAAAAGAAATGTTTGTTAGCTATTTTGAAACTGCAGGTTTTGGGAATGGTAAGTCCATAATCTGCAGTTTTTTTTTCTTTAGAATATTGCATACTATAGCTGATGACATGTACCAAAGTCATCGGCTATAGTCTATAATTCCCGACGACTGCTAAAACTATACCCGACGGGTTGATTAACTATACCTGATGGTTGGAAAATCTCATCGTTGACTATAACATCCTTCGGTCAAACAATTTTGACTTGACCATGAAGGTTTGGCCGACGACTTTCCATTCAAAAGTCGTCGGTTATTGTGAGTATCTATAGCCGAAAATTTTTAGTCGTCGGCTATTGTTTGGACCTATAGCCGACAAGGTTTACTAAAGGTTGTCAGCTATAGTATAGCCAACAACATTTTCCCAACGACACTATAGCTAACAATATGTTGTTAGCCATACTATAGTCGACGACTTTTGGCTAACAGGCATCTAGACTTCATGTCGTCGGCTATAGTTTTTGCTGGTAGTGGCTGTAGCTAGTCCTGTTATGACCTTGGTGATCTTCTGCATATATTTCCTTTTTGTGGAAAAGCTCTAGAGTTGTAACAACAATGTTTCAATGACTTTGATATATTTTACTTTCTTGGAAAGTGTTACCTTTACTAACTGCGCCTACGCTAATGTCCTACTTTTTCCTTCTTATAGATGGATATATTATTGAAAAGCCCCTAAGCCTTTGTCTTTGATGCTCTAGACTTCTAGCAAAACAAAAATTATACTACTCTAAATTTGAGATTAGCACAGGAGACAGAGATCGATGATTTAAGGAGGCTTTGGCTACAATGGGAACATCTATCTTCAGGTACTTTGTTTTGTCTTATTATTTAGAGGGGGATGAAATTTGTAGAAATGAGATGAGGTTCAGATCCCAAGACATTTGCATTTTGTAATAAAATTTGATAGACTGCAAATTCATGAAATTTCCCAACAATTCAAACTCTAACTAGCTCAATTTCATGAAAACCCAAAAGCTCACACAAATTTCAATTCCAAAATTCTCTATGTATAAGATGAATTGGAACACCAAACTTATATGGTAGCTTCATGGTGATAAGGGCTACAAAACCCAGTCCTTTTTGTAGCTCAAATCGGCCGGAAACAAATCGACCCAAAACCCCAATTTTTTCCAAACTTTTGGCCGAAAATCCGCACACCTCCGGCATCCCACGCCGTGAGAGGTGGTCGGAGTCTTCATGAGGGGACCATGGCGAGTCGGACCAGCCCTAGGCCGAGCCCTAGGGTGGCCGAACAAGGGGTCACCGCCGGCGAGCCGTGGAGGTGTCGCGCCACCCCCTCCTCCACGCGTTGACCGAGTCAACACAATTAAGGAACATGTTGACTTGCCATAAATGGAAACCCACATATATACACTTTCCTGATTTGGAAACTTCCGTAATTATCTTTTCGACAAACTTAAAATACCCGAAACTTTCTCGTCGTAATTCTGATTTCAACGAACTTTGAATACCCGTAACTTCCGCGTCGTAAATCCGATTCCAATAATTCTCTCGGCAACAAACTCGACTCAACATATTCTTCAATTATCACCCAAAGTCAAACACTTCGACAAATCGGATAAAAAGTCAACGGTTCACCCAAACACATACTTTAACCGACTAAATAATCAATCATCGGAAATATTCACAACATAATCCTCATAACTCGGAATAATGCTCTGGAAGTTCCCACAAGCTCGAAATTAAATTTTCAACATCTTCCGTGAAGAATTTAAAACCAAATTCTCGCCCGAAAATTTAGTCGCTAAGAGAGCCACCAATTTAACCCGATTCCGTCGAAACTTCAAATATTCATAATTTATTCCTCGGTTGTCCAAATAATGATCCGGAACCGCCCACGAACTCAAAATCACACGTACAACGACTCTCGAGAAGAGACTCAGCTCCAATTCTCAGCCAATGATTTAGTCGTTATCAAATCCGGCGATTCAAACAACTGTCGGAAATCTGCGATTACGCACAAGCTCGTAGATTAAGCTGATTACTCTTACTGATTCTGTTCCGGGTCGTCACAAATCCACCCCCCTTAAAAAAAAATTCGACCTCGAAATTTCCGAGTCTGCCGACTAAAAGTAGGAGCACTACCTCTGCATACTGCTCAACTTTCCAGTGACAAGGTCAACTGAACAATTCTGACAACAGACTCCACAATAGGAGATAGCTCTGTACTGTAATCCCTGTACCCTCAAATCTCGAATCTGAACTGGCACCACACAAACGCCAAGTGTTCCTACATAAGGAACTGATAGGATACATAACACGTAACGAATCGTAAATGTAGGTCCACCACACGGAACACAACACACACAAAAGCCAACGCTATAGGCGATGTCGAATTATACGGCACAACACAAACTCGCATATGACCACATCTGTATCAAAACAACGTGGCAAATCACAACTCAGTCTACACACATCAACACAACTCAAACATCGAACTCGAACTCAAACAATTATCAACATGTTTCCGCTAAATCAAAAGTATGTGGTAACACATCCCACAATATCCGAATCAAACGTCAACTCACATCGAACTCGCTCCAACATAATGGAGTACAACATCGTTCCTCAAAACGACAACATGCAACATCAAAATCATAGTGGTCAACAAACTGATACTGCAAGCAATCTCGAACAAGTGAAACTGCTGGTCCCAAATCCTCCGGAACTGCAATACCCAAGACCACAACATGCCCTCCAAGGTCTGAATAGTCCTCAAAGATCGCCCACCAATCCGAGGATAAGAACCGATATTAACTTGTAATCTGGTCCCCAATGCTTGCTGTAAAGCTTGCCAACACACAGTCATAGCTGATTACCTCGTTCAGCGAACTGGAACACAGGTGCACCACGTAAATGGACAACCTCCGCCAAACATAGCTATGCCAGCCTGCCACTGAAATCTGTTCCGGAAAGTACTAATAAACGTACCAAGTTCATCAAATGGTCCACAATGGCCTGACAACTGGTACCACAAACCGAAGTGCGCACAAACACACACAAGATCACAGCAACAAACGCCACGTCTAACCGGAAATCTCTAATGGCTGGTACTTCTCGGCAAGTCTCTGCCTCCTAGCCATCGACTGCCAACAAATGTGGCATCTGCACACACAACTGCTACATTCCTCTTCATGTTGCGTCACGAGTAGTAAACTCGAAATATCTGATACATCTCTGCATCACTAGCGCCAAATGCGCTCTAAACAATGAGCTTCAACATCATCACACTCGAACTCAGCTCCCGTGGCTCGCAACTCAGCTAACACGGAAACTTGAGCCACACACACATGAAACACTGAAGCTCCCGACTTCCGACTGAATGCATCAGCAACAACATCCCAGACGGATGGTCAAAGTACAATCTCTAGCCTTTCTCGGATAAACTCAAAGGTGCAGCCATAGTCGTTAGTCGACCCCATCCATATATATTGCCTCAAGCCCAAATCTGGCCGAAGATGCAAGTGGATGCAACTCAAGTGATCAGTGTACATCCTACACTGCGCTGCACGCCGTAGTAGTAGTGACTCAAGCTCTCTGATGCTAACACAAAGACAGCTACACCCAAATCAAACACCAGATACGTAGCTTCATAAAGTTTCCACTGCCTGAAATCATGAGCCACCGCTCTGCTACACAGCATCAAAACACAACCAAATCCAAACCTCGATGCATTGCCGTAAACCACGAACTTACCACGATCATCAGGTAAGGTCAAAACCGAGGCAACGGTCAACCATCCTACAGGAGTAAGTAACTCTCCTCGCGTGCATCGAACCACTCGAACTTGAAGCATTCCTCGTCAATCCGAAAAGTGGAGTGGCAATCTGGGAAATCCTACACAAATCACCGATAGTAGCCTACTAAACCCAAGAGACACCCGACCTCTGGTACAATGGTAGGGCAATCCCCAAATCAACACGGCTTCTATCTGGTCAGGATCTATGCCAACTCCCTCAGCTAACATCACGTGGCCCAAAATCTTCACGCTAATCGACCAAAATTCACACTGGTTGAACTTCGCAAATAGCTGATCATCTCGCGAAGTTCGCAAATCTGCTCACAATTGCTTCAGGTGCTGGCCCACACTCCTGGAGTACATCAGGACGTTGCCGACGAACATGACCGCAACTCGTCCAGAATTGTCTGAACACATGGTCCATCAAGTCTGTAAGAACTACGGGCCATTGGTAAACCAAACGGCATGACCAAAAACTCCTGATGCCCGCACCGAGATCTGAAAGCTGTCCAAACCACACCTGACTCATCGATCCCCAACTGATGATATCCGGACCCGAAATCAATCTTCGAAAAGACTAAAGCTCTCGCGAGCTGATCAAACCAATCGTCAATCCGAAGCGGAGGATACTCACTCTCCTCTGAAGCGAAACAGACTTCGGTAGTCAATGCACCACCACGTCGAATCATCCATCATCCATACAAACAATTCAAAAGCACACCACTGAAATATGCTGGGTCACATGAGATCTCCTCCAGCAACTCTCAAAGTTAAACATGTAGCTCCATCAGCTCCGCTGGCACCCAACGACAAAATACTGATGACATGAGTCCAGCGCCCGGTAAAAACTCAATGGTGTAGTCGGTCTCCCGAACTGGAGGAACACCTGGTAACTCCTCCGGAACACACCTGGAAACTCGGGAACCACCTCAACAATACCAATGTCAGGTACAGTAACCATAGTATTCACAACATGAGCTAAGCAATAACACAACCTGTTTCCACCATCCACTCGACCATCACCGTGAAACAGTATCTCGGGGAAACCTGGTCATCGAAACACAACCTCCTTCTCGAGGTACTCGAACTTAGCCAAAATGTGTCGCCAAATGTCCATGCCCATAGTCACATCAAAACCACGATGTCCAACTATAACAGATCCGCGGCTAACCCATAACCTCCACAAGGATCTCGCAAACCTCCGGATGAATGCAACACTCTCCAAGACCTCGGAAGTGGAGATGCAGGTACAATAGCCATGGATATCAAACAACAGTAACCTCGGAGAAAATTCTGTCCTCAAACAAGGTCATGGCACAAACTCCAACATGCCCAACTAGCCGCCCACGTAAATTACGACTTGCTGATTAATTCGTCAAAAGGGTACATTGGACAAACTTCAGGAACAACATGAGGATCCCTCGTGAACTCTGAGCTGCCATACTGCAAAAACAACTGGCTGAGGGCACTCCCTCACAACGTGACCCTCCTGGCCACCACAATAGCAACTGAAAATGCTCCTCGAACACAAGTCACCGCAACACCTGCTGCGTGATAGGATCACCAATGATCGCCCAAACTCATGCCACAGAAACAAGTCCGCTACTCTGTGATCTCCATCACCACCAAACGGATCCTCTGCTTGATCTGATGACCCTCAACATAATCGAAAAGACCACAACCTGATGAAGTCACTGATCCCGAAGTGTCGGAACTCAACCTTATCAAAGCATCTCGACTAAGTCCACTTTCCTCAAACCATCACATCAAAAACCGCGTACACCTTTCCTTGTCAATAGCCTCGCCACTGAGTGCAGCACACTAAGCTCCTCACGATTATCTCGAGGCACATCAATCAGACTCTCTCTGATGCTCAGATTCAAACTCGTCTTAAACCTCGTGCATTGCTTCCTCTGAAGCCACATAACACGTGCAAACGGAAACAAACATGTGGACAACGCATCTCTGCCTCAAGTGGGTAAACACTCCTCATTCAAATGCTGGGTAGCCTGATAAAACCATTACCGCATAAACAACACCCTGAATGTAGGCCATGGAGTCGCAACAGGAACTCACACAATACCAGCCCACCAAATGTAACGATCTGACTCAGGTAAAACACCAACTACCACAATTCTCAGTTCTGAGGTAACATGTAGATACTCATACACACATAACCAGACAAACCGTGCCACACAAATCTCTGAACTCAGAATGCTCATCCAAACCCACAATTCACTGGCAAATTGCACGTCGATTGATCCTCAATAGGATCCACAACCTTACCGACACGGAAAGCACGTCAAGGAGGCATCCTAATGAATAAAACATCGTTCACAACAAGTAGAACGTAATCATGGAACTTCAAATATTTGAAAGCATACAACACCCGGAGCATACAACGGCCGGTCGGGTCACCAATCCAGACATGTTGTACATTCTCAAATATCCTTAGTAAACACGACTATAGAAGTCTACAGAACCTATAACCTAATGCTCTGATTCCAAGCTGAAAGGACCCAACCCCAATTTCGTTGCCTAAACCGAAATCGAACCCCTTCGAAAACACGAACCAATAAAAACCAACAAAATTTCGGCAGAGTTTCGTTACTAACGTGGAATTACCATTACCTGCACCCTGAAAATACACTTCATCCTATGCCACAAAAATCAAACCGTGGGCACCAATCCCATCCAGATTTCTCAATATATCAACAGTAATGTAAAATAATAAATATATCTGTACTTTACTGAAATCTGGAGTAAAATCGTATAATATATACAACAGAATACTCAGAGCGACCTCTAATGTATAATCATATAAGTATACCACAGTAGGTAGAATAATAAACCTACTGGAAGAAACAAGGTAGCTCAAGCACTATGCCTCTAACCACGACGTGCGACACCAGAATCCAAACTGCAAACTGGGCACGGAAACCGAAAAGCCCAGGGGAAAGACATGAAAATCGTTAGAGTGAGTGGACGAAAATAAATGTCTTTCACCAAGTAATATATGTTATAAAAACAAATGCGAGTCGAAAGTATAAATAATCAAATGGTACGTACACAAGGGAGACTCTAACTCCTCACGCGTACAGAGCATGCATAAAATCCCACGGGGTCGCTCGTGGACACATCCGTGCTAATACAGTCCAAATCACGGGATCCCAGACCCACACGTGATTCTAGCCAGAAAGGCCTCAGGTCAGGGTATATGTTTCCACCCGGAACTACATCGGCACAAGAAACAGTCCCCCCGGTAGGCACCTTCGGGGATCAGCCGGGATGCGAGTGTATCGATACAACAACATATATAAAGACTGTACTCTGTGTAAACCAAATCGTAAATAGTTCGATGCAAATGCATGAAACAATATATATAAGTGTATATACGTAATATATATACTGGTATAGGCATAATCGTATAACACATGCTCATGTAAATCGAAATCTCATATGCATGCTCAAGTTCGTAAAACGTATATAAAGACTCGCAAACAATCCGTGAAAAGAAATTGTCCACTCACAGACTAGCGTAACGTAGTTCGCGTTAACCCGTGATCCAGCGGAAAGTCCCTTGCCAAACAAACGATCACGAACCCCTGAATAATCACAAAGTTCATTTCTCAAAGTCATAACTCGAAAATTCATATCAAATCACAAGAAACAACCGTTCTCGGAAACACATAATTCAATGTCGACGAATCGTCGAAAATCCGATATTCACACCTCAATACCTCACTGTAATTTTGGACGCTCAACTCGAAAAACGAACCTCCCCACTGCGATCGGGGCGCGATTTCGAGTGAAATGACATGCAACTTGTCGAAAACCCCAAAAGTCAAAGTTTGACCGCCGCCGGCGCTGCCACCAAACTGAACATTCCTCGGCGGAGCAACCCCTATTCCACTCAAAATCACCCACTGAGCAACTTTCACGACTGCATCAAAGGCCAATTCAAACTCTAACTAGCTCAATTTCATGAAAACCTGAAAGCTCACACAAATTTCAATTCCAAAATCCTTTATGCACAAGATGAATTGGAACACCAAACTTATATGGTAGCTTTATGGTGATGAGGGCTACAAAACCCAGTCCTTTTTGTAGCTCAAATCGGCCAGAAACAAATCAACCCAAAACCCCAATTTTTTCTAAACTTTTGGCCGGAAATCCGCACACCTCCGGCGTCCCATGCCGTGAGAGGTGGCCGGAGTCTTCATGAGGGGACCATGGCGAGTCGGACGAGCCCTAGGCCGAGCCCTAGGGTGGCCGGACAAGGGATCACCGCCGGCGAGCCGTGAAGGTGTCGCGCCACCCCCTCCTCCACGCGTTGACCGAGTCAACACAATTAAGGAACATGTTGACTTGCCATAAATGGAAACCCACATATATACACTTTCCTGATTTGGAAACTTTCGTAATTATCTTTTCGAAAAACTTAAAATACCCGAAACTTTCTCGTCGTAATTCCGATTTCGATAATTCTCGCGGCAACAAACTCGACTCAATATATTCTTCAATTATCACCCGAAGTCAAACACTTTAAAAAATTGGATAAAAAGTCAACGGTTCACCCAAACATATACTTTAACCGACTAAATAATCAACCATCGGAAATATTCACAACATAATCCTCGTAACTCAGAATAATGCTCCGGAAGTTCCAACAAGCTCGAAATTAAATTTTCAACATCTTCCGTGAAGAATCTGAAACCAAATTCTTGCCCGAAAATTTAGTCGCTAAGAGAGCCACCAATTTAACCCGATTCCTTCGAAACTTCAAATATTCATAAGTTATTCCTCGGTTGTCCAAATAATGATCCGGAACCGCCCACGAACTCAAAATCACACGTACAACGACTCTCACGAAGAGACTCAGCTCCAATTCTCGGCCAATGATTTAGTCGTTATCAAGTCCGGCGATTCAAACAACTATCAGAAATCTGCGATTACGCGCAAGCTCGTAGATTAAGCTGAATACTCTTACTGATTCTGTTCCGGGTCGTCACATAACTGAACTTGAAAATATATAACTGAGACATAGAATGCAAACGTATAACTCAACGTAAAACATATAGTGTATAACTAGAATGTATAAGTTCCTCAAATGACATGTATTACCGAACATATAAAGAACTAGTCTCAACAATCAAATAGTGAAATCGTAAGTGCAAGACTACATCACTCACAATGTTAGGTTTAGTCTCATGTCAAGCCGATTGTTCAGTCGTTGATGGCTTAGAGCGTTGTCCTGTAACAATTATTTAATACCACCTCGCTAGAACGAAATTGATTGACTAAGCTCATTACCCCGTAGGGAATATCGCATTCTCAATCTACATGATTTCCAAAATCCCATCAAACTTATAAACTAATTGTATTATTACTATTCCAGTAAAGTCTAAGTCCCAATCAATAAGAGGAAATCCAACTTGTATATCTTCTACCCAGAAGCCAAAATCAATAAGAGATGGTAAAGCAGAGACCAACATTTTATTTCTTCATTTCCTACATACCCAATTCGATTTTGCAATCTAGGTATTGTTGGAAATTGAGCTTTGAAAAATGAACGAAATCTGAAACCCCATCATCTAAATATGGCAGCCATGGAGCAAATTGACGGTCCAGATTCATGACACATCATCATCTTCGACCTCGCCATTCTCTTTCTCCTCATTCAAACACATCCAGAACCTTTGCGCCAAGGAGACGCCGCAGCCAAGATAACCTTAGCGATCTTCCACCATGTCTGAGTCGCCAACCCACTCCTCCGTGCCTGGTCTTCAACTCGTGGTGGGCCCAACAACAAGGATGAGCTTACGACACAGATTTCACCATCGTCTAATACTATCTCCATCCCGGGCGCCGAGAAGCGCATTGTCATTTACTCCACCAGCCTACGTCTAATACGTCTGATGAAGCTTCTGGGTTTGGGTTGGCATAGAGCAGCGTCGGAGGCGATGTGATGGTGTGTGAATAGTACGTGTTTGAGGGTGGAGGAGATGGGGATGTTGAGTTAGGAGTTTTTTTTTCATCGAGTTGAGAGAGGGAAAAAAAATTACAAAAAATATATTAGGGGTACTAAACGTTTTGATAAAAGAAATTACCACGTCAGCGACATAAACGGTTATGTGACGGAAAATGGCCTGATGCATCACTTTGATACAATTTTGAAACTCTGGACAGCACTTTGATGGTTTTCAAAGTGTGGGAATCACATTGAGGACTTTGCAAACGTTCAGACCCTGGTGATGATAATTTTTCTTTATCGTTTTATGCAAATTATATGGTATTTTTGTACACTCACGTTAATGTTTTATGTTTTTAAATGCCTTTCCCTTGGCCCTTTGGTTTAATTTCCCAGATTGTATGTTAGTCGGTTGAAGTCGTGACTGTCTAGAGTACGAGGCATGATAGTCCACAACTTCTGTCTTCTCAGTGTACGTTCTCAGTTGAAGTTCTAGGTTGCTTGTACCGATTAGGTGGTGCTAGATACTTTAATACGGGTCCCGCAAGACTTATCTTGGATTACTATGGTAATCTAGGGTAGTTCTTGTCAATACGTGCCATCGTGCACAGTGGTCCCATTTCAGACTGAATTCCTCATTCGACAGACGAGGTTTGAGAATCCAATTTAGTCCATATTTGGTAGCTTTTCTCAAGTTAAACTCAAATTAACTTTCTGCATTTGATTAGCAAATCGGAATAAAATTATCGATCATCGCCTAGTTGATTCAAACCACGGCAAACGTGATTTTGGGATGTAAGGAGAATGATGAGTGCGGTTTCGAGCGAGGAATTTAACCGAGGGGTCAACCTATTCATAATCGGTGAGTGTCTATAGTTATGTATGTGAGTTTTATAGTTATGTATTATATATGTATGTGAGTTTTATATATGAGTAATAGTTTTTCATAGTTATGTATATGAGTTTTATATATTAGTAATAGTTATCGAGACTAATTCTTTATTTGGTTTGGCTTTATAATTCTAGTTATCCTAGTTCAAAACTTATTCAGCGTTACTTCACGTTTTAAATTTTTTGTGGACTTAGTTTGAAACATAGTTAGTATTTACAATATAATGTTATTAGTTCAATCTGATTTGACTTCTATGTCCATTTAAATTTTATGTTTTATGTGTTCAGTTGACTGAGCTTGACTTTTAGATATTTTTAGATCATTAATTTAAGTAGCATGTGTTTCTATTTTTCAGGTCAGCTAGCTCATTAGTTTAAGTATTAACCTTTATGTTTTCAAATCACCTTAGTTATAAGTCTTAAGTCTCTTTAGTGCCTACGTTTCACGATTTCAGTCCAACTAATCCGATTTTGATTTTAGTTTGTTCCAGCATATGACGCATTCAGATTAGCATCCAGTTCAGATGTGTCTCAACGTTTGACGTCCTCAGTTAAGCGTCAAGTTCAAATGGATCTCAGTTTGTAGTATTTCAGTTTATGACTCTTATAGCCGATACCTTAGAGGCTCAGTTTAGATCAGTTTACGTATGTGCATACGAGTTACTCGATTGATCATCGAGTGACTTATGTCGTCTAGGCTAGCTAGACCCTAGACAACTTTAGGTGACATACGCTAGCTAGACCGCTTGATCACCGCCTCCCTTAGGTACACCCATAATGTTTGAGCTATCAGTTCCTAGAGTGCCACCTTGATCACACAGTTATTCCAAATGTTTTAGTGTGTCGTCACGTTAGTCACATGTCGTCATGGATGTTAGGCTCTTAACCGACATTGGACGACCAGTGATGTTAGGTCCCTAAATCCTTACCTTAATTGATTTATTTCAATTTCAAATCTTTAGTTTTTAGTTTTTAGTTTTAGCACTCTTCAACTGGATTTCAGTTTTCGAGACAGTTTTGTCATATTCAAAGCCAGTCGTTGTTTCCGTTTACTTTTTTAGTACAACATGAGATTTTACATCACTCACATATTATTTTTCACAGAAATTTCTGTAGAATGACATAACTTTATTTTTATACGTTTTCTTATGTTATACTATATTGTCCACTCACTCTAATAGTTTTATGTTTTTGAAATGTCCTTCCCTGGGCCTTTCGATTTCAAATGCCCAGGTTGCAGAGTTTCAGCAAAGATCAGACGCGCACGGAGTTCAAGGCATAGAAGTTCCCTTTGGTAGGATCCACAGGTGATCCTATGAGTAGTAGCTAGTTAGTATAGATATTTTAGAAGTGCTTAGTCACTTTGATGTCAGGAATTTGTTTTACCCTTTATGAGAATATTATTGGTTATAGATTAAATGATATTTGAGACTTGTGAATTTAGTGTTGAGATTTTCTTACATAACTATTAGTAAACATCTCAATTAGTTGCGCCCTTAGGACCTAATCATGATTTAGACTGCTAAATCGGGGTCGGATCCTTTCAATTCTCCTAGTCTGAATAGGAGTACTATGATATGGCAACACCTTCTTGCAAGAGGATGGGTCTGGGTGTGGTTATTTGAAATCATTCTTGGAAGGTCTTTGACTGTGATAGTTATAGTTATGTTGATGATTCCACCGAGGTTGGCGAAGCTCGAGCAGTTGTTATTGGATTGAATATGGCATAAGCCTTGGGTGCAAAGAACTCGGTGTGGACTCAGATTGTAAGGTTACTTTCAATGCATAGTTTCTACCTAGGACTAGTGGCTGATTGTAACATCACGACCCGAAATTGATCTCTTATTTTTGATTAAATGTTAACCGATGATGGTAACTAGTTTTTGCTAGTCAGTAGTTATGGATGTCTTTTTATCAGAATTTTTGATGCAAAATTTATCTCGTTTTACTCGTAATCGCGTACTGATCGCAATGAAGAGGTTACTGAGTTGATTTGGACATAGTTGTTTAAAAATATGATTATTCGGACATTAATGAATTGATTTAACAATTTTAAGGAACGATTGAGTCGAATTTCGATTCGACCTCAAGTCGCGTAACGTTCGAGAATTTTATTTCAACTTTATACATAATTAAAGGTTTAGAATACAGAATTAGATTTAAAAAATTCACAAGTTCGGAAAGCACAATATTCGAGAATGTGATGTTCTCGACGATATTGCTCGTTAGATGAACAAGCTTAGTTATTCAATATTATTCTCAATGATTAGTTGTTATATAATAATCATTATTTCAAGATGATATATTAGCAGCCAGTGGCAGACGTATAGAAACGCCGACTAATAGGCTTTGACTTAGTGAAAATCACGGCACAATACTGTGATTGGACACTTTATTTTCACTGTTGTTTTGTGAGACAGTTATGCATTTACAGTTATGCATTTTTCAATTATGCATTATTAAATTTATGCATTAGCTTGGAGGCATACAACATATTTTTTTACGCAGAGCATAGTCACAGTTATTGCATCGATGCACTGGCTTCTCGGCTGATCCCCAAGACGCTCTGAGAGGGCCAGGGACCTGACCTATGATTTACTTAGCACCCAAGAGGGTTAGGACAAATACCTGACTTGGGCGTTCTTGTGGTTTGAGGACTATTCACTCAAGTCACTACCTCCACACATCACACCGTGCCCAAGAGGGTTAGGACAAACACTTGACCTGAGCATGTACATTTTTAGACTCGCATCAGTTTTTCGTATATTCTACGGTGAAAGACATTTGAGTTACGTTTATTTAATTTCTTTACAAAATTTACTTTTTGCCCAATCACTTTAACGTTTTATGTTTTAATGCCTTTCTCTGGGTCCTTTGTTTTAAATGGCCCAGTTTACAGAGTTCTTCTGGGATCGAGCGCGCACGCAGTTTGTGGCATAGTAGTATCCACCGTAGGATCCAAGGTTGATCATGCGAGTTAGTATTTTAGTTTGCATAGTTTGTTCAGATTATCTAGCTGCTCTAATGTCGAAAATAATTGTCTACAATATTTTAGTAGTGAACTTGATTATGAAAAGTTTCCTTAATTTATGATATTTGAGCTATGGGTCTCCTCTTCGGTTTTCAAATAGAAGGTATAAACTATGTTAGTAGAATCGTTAGGGCTTAACTTCGGTTTAGGTAGCTAAATCGAGGTCGGGTCCTTTCACAAATGATCGACGTTGCTGATATTTTATTGATCTTATTAGGAGGAAGAAGTCATGCTTTGATAAATTGAAATGGGATTGGATCCCTAGATGAGGGGGTCTTTAACGATGGTGTCATGATCACCATCATTTGGGATCTGGGCTATTCGAAGTGATGGTTGTTTTGTTCCGAGAGGAATTGGTTAGACTCATACAAATTTACTTATATTGCAGATTGACTGTTTTGCCCTAGTTCTACACGCGCTAAGTGGAGTATGTTTACAAGCTTTGTCTTGTAATTTTGGAAGGAATGAAGTTTTTAGCTCTCTTGTTTCTCTTTGAATTGAAGTATTCATCCATAAGTTGACTCAACTTTTCTAGAGAAAGAAACAAGATCCACATGCGATATTGATCTGCATATACATATTTATTGCAAACATAATGGCTTGAATGTAGTCTCACTACCAGAAAAAAGTACTTACACGATGAAAAATTGTTGTCGTCTAAGAGAGAGCTTTTTTCTGTCTAAGTACTTAGACGACGAAATCTTCGTCGTCTAAGTGTCGTAGTCCAAGCACTTAGACGACGAAACTTCTTCTTTTTTCATCGTCTAAGTAACATCTTAAATGATCAAACAAACTTCGTCATATAGGTTATTAGACAATGAAAATTTACTGGTGAACACTTAGACGACAAAACCAACAATTCATCGCCTAAGATACATGAAAGGACCCAATCCCGATTCAGTTACCTAAACCGGTATCGAACCCTTTCTGAAAATACGAACCAACAAAAAATTTTCAAAATTTTGGCAGAGTTTCGTTACTAACGTGGAATTGCCATAACCTGCACCCTGAAAATAACACTTCATCCTATGCCACAAAAACCAAACCGTGGGCACCAATCCCATCCGGATTTCTCAACATCAATATATGAATCATAAACAGTAAACAGTACTGTAGTGTATATATATATATATATATATATCCGAGAAAATCCGTATAAACAAGTATCAGAATGTATCAGAGCGACCTCTAAAGTAAAACATATACAATATACACATCAGTAGGCGAAACAAGAACCTACTGGAAAGCATAGGTAACTCTGATAACTAGCCTCCAAATCGCGACATGAAAACACCAAAACCTGAACTGCAACTGGGCACGGAAACCGAAAAGCCCAGGGGAAAGACAATAAACACATTAGTGTGAGTGGATGAAAATAAATGTCTTTCACCAGTTGATATATATGTTTAAAATAACATATGCGAGTCCAGGTAAATAAAAATAACAAGTACACGAGGTAAAACCATAATCCTCCAGCGTACTGAGCATGCAAGTAAAAATCCCACGGGGTCACTCATGGACACATACCGTGCTAGTACAGTCCGAATCACGGGATCCCAGACCCACACGTGATTCTAGCCAGAAAGGCCTCAGGTCAGAGGTCTGCCTCCCCCCGGTAAAGGCCTCGGGTCAGGAGTCACAGCCTCCCCCGATACACATCCTCGGGGATCAGCCGGGATGCGAGTGTATCGACACAACAACATATAACGACTGTACTCTGTGTAAACTAAATCACAAACATTTCGATGCAAATGCATGAAACAACATATAAGTGTATGTATACTCGTATACGTATATTCGTATAAGTATAATCGTATAATCGTAAAAACACATGCTCATGTAATCTGAAATCTCATACGCATGCTCAAGTTCGTAAATCATATAAAAGACTCGCAATCATTTCCGTGAAAAGAAATTGTCCACTCACAGGTGAGCAAAACGCGCACACGCGCTAATCTCGTGGTCCGGCGGAAGATCCCTCGCCAGAAGCACGATCACGATCCCGATCTCGATCTCGATCTCCTGAATATTCACAAAAACATAACTGATCAAAATCATAGTCCACAACCCTGTACTGATTCACATAAACCAACCGTTCCCGGAAATATGCAATGCGATACAAAATGAATAACGGAAATTCTGAAATCCCCACTCGAAACCTCGACTGAAAATCGGCTAACCAAATCAACCCGAAAACCTCTAGACGATAACCAGAGCGCGATTTCGAGAAAAATGACACTAAATTCATCAAAATCTGAAAAAGTCAACTTTTGGCCGGAGCTCCGTCGTTGACCGCCGCCGCCGCCGGCGCGCCGTCAACGGTGAAATCTCACGACCCAAAGCTCCAGTTTCCAAGATCTCAATGAGCTGAACCTGTTTCTCTTCTACCACAAAGCCCAAATCACAACGGAAACCATCCAATTCAACACAAACCCGAACGGAATCCTAAGCTCCGGTGACCTAATCGGGTTACCATCAAACGTCCATCAATCCCCAAATAAACCATATAGGAAGACTCACAAGGTCAAGGGGAGTCGAACCCCCCTAACCATCACCACCAAACCTCGCCGGAAAACGGCCAACCGTCACCGGCGAAGTAACCCAGCTCGGCCCAATTCGGGTACCCCAAAATCCTCATCAATTCTCATCAAACTTAACATCAATCTACTCGAAATCATGCAAGGAAGCTAACTATACCTGTCCCGTGGTCGGAGGTGGCCGGAAAGTAGGTCGTCGAACGGTCAAACCAAATCGGGAAACTTTCCTTATCGGGTCAACGGGTCAGATTTCCAATTTTGGAAAGTCAACGTCTGGTCAAAGAGAAACAGTGTTTTTACGACAATTCTCAACTATTCCGATATTTATACTCGCGCCTCGGGTCGATCGACGGTCCAAAACGAATATACGAAATGATTCGGATAAACACGAAACAATCGGATAAACTCGTTGGAAACCGAAACTTCAAATAATCATAAAATATTCCTCAGTAATCGGAAAAATCTTCCGGAACCGCTCACGAGCTCGAAATCACGTACTCTACAATTTCCGTGAAGACACTCAACTCAAATTCTCTACCGATAACAAAGTCGCGAATCGAATCGGCAAAACACTTATACGATATAAAACTGCGACTAAACTCAATCTCGAGAATCGTGCCGAATACACAACAGATTCTGGTTCGGGTCGTCACAATACAATACTTAGACAACGAAAATACTACAATTTCGTCGTCTAGGTGTTGCGTCATAGACTAGGAAATTGTAGTAGTTTCGTTGTCTAAGTGTTGAATTTTGTTTAAAAAATAATTAAATAAACCACTTAGACGACGAAACTACTACCATTTCGTCATCTATGTGTTGCATCTTAGACGACAAAATTTAATTGTCTAAGTGGTTGATTTTGTTAAAAAAAATTGCATGAAAAAATCATCAAATGCTAATTAATTCATTAAATGTTAATTATTAATTTAAACACAAAATTCATAATAAATAAATCATGTAAATTATTTTATATTAAAATTATTATATTATATTTAAATACAAAATTCATAATATAATTAGTTAATAAACTAAGTTAACTATTAGGGTTTCAAAAGTATTACAATAGTAGTCGCAAAGAAAAAACTTATCCTTTCATTCTACTGCTCCTCGTTCGGCGGCTCTCCTCTGAGGGTGCGGCCAGACGGATACTGTGGCTTCAATAGGAGTTTTTGTTCGACGTGATGTTCTCAGTCCCAAGTGTGGGGATCTGAGGAGTACAGACGACGATTGTGCGGGCACTTTCAGGCAAGGTCTAGGCTTTAGAGAAGGTAGGTTGCCATGTAGGCTTGCATTTGTGGCTGGCATCTAGGGGGTGCAATGGAAGAGGGTGGAGGTTGTGAACGATGGTGGGTCAACAAGGAGGAAGTTGGTTCCTTGGCGGCGCAGGTTGGTGAATGCGGTAAGAAAGAACTGACGGTGGCAAATGCAGCGTGGTGGACTGTGGCAAGCCACGTTTAGGAGTCGACGTCAATATGTTAATTCCCGAACAAGGGGGGTTTGGGATCTTCTTCTAGCCTAGACCAATCCCATTTATTTTTTTAATTTTTATTATTACTTAAACTTTGGTATTTTTTTTATGTTAGTTGTTTTAGTCAAAAAAATAATACTCTTTTGAGATTGGCAGAAGTGGGCTTCGTCCTGAAATGCGTACTTTTGGTGCCTTGTCTATCCTGGGTAGGTTTTGGTTCATCGAGTTGACGCACCCTCCAAGTGGCAGGATGAGATGTAGTGCCAACGAAAGTTTTGTTCGGCAACATACTTGGGAAGTTGTTTAAAGTAAATTGTCGCGTCGTCGTTATCGTGTATCTTCCTTTTACTGTGTCGCCTAAAATGTAAAGCAAATGGAGTGGCCAGTGTTGCACTCTTTACTAAATAGTGCAGTTTAGGATATAATGTTTTAGTCGAGTCGCCTGATAGTATTTTGGATATTTCTCTTGGGGTATAGGATCTATGTCCTCCCTTGTATTCTACTATTTCATTAATCAAGGTTTAAGAGTAGTCACAAGCCCTTACTTTAAAAAAATAAACTAAATTAAGCTAAACTAAATTAACCAAACCAAATTAACCAAACCTAAATAAACTAAATTAACCTAAAAAAATCAAATTAACCTAAAAAAACTAAATTAACCTAAAAAAGTCAAAACTAACATAACCTAAATTAAATTAACGTAATTAACCTAACATAATTTAGCTAACCTCAATTAGCAAAAATAACAAAAAAACTTAACCTAACCTAACTAAGTCCTAATTAAGCTACCTAAATTAACAAAAAAAATTACCATACGGTGGTAGCCGTAATGTAGTGGCGTCGAGGTCGATGGCAGCGTGGTGGTGTCGAGGTTCGTGGTGGCGTGGTGGTGTGGACGTGCGGCTTGGTGGTGGCGTGTGGTGGTGAGGATGATGGTGGTGGTGGTGGCTAGTTTGAGAGAGAGAGAGAAAGAGAGAGAGAGAGAGAGAGGAATATAGTGGAAGTGATGTTGAGATCAGAAACCCACTACATCATGGTGAGGCTGACGTGAGGAGCCGCATGTGGATGAGGCATTGCAGTAAATGCGAGAGAGATAGAGGTGGTGCTGGCACTCGAGGCCGAGAGCTCATTCATGAGTGTGACCCAGCCCTGAGGTCGTCGCGATGAGAAGGAGAGCCATTTCTGGTCCGATTGTTGGCAATGCGAGGTGAAGTTAAGGAAGCCACAATCCAGGTGCATTGAGCTAAGGTGTAATGGCTTATGGAGCTTGAGGTCAACACTGGAGTGCGACGCAGATGACGATGGTGATGCAGAGGCATAGACCAGGCGAAACAGATCTTGGTCGAGTGGAGAGCAGAGGCATTAGCGAGAAGTATTCAGAAGTGTCGGCAAAAGGAGGCAAAGGCTGCGAGGTCAAGTGGTCAAGACGTGAAGGTGAGATGAGGCATTAATGAGGTGCCATTGTCGGTTGATTGATAAAGAGAGAGAGAGAGAGAGAGAGAGAGAGAGGCGAAAGGAATGTGTTAGACTGCTACGACCTAGAACAAAATATCGCAATAATTAGAACTTATGCGATTAGTCTCTAATTAATAGTGTTGATCGTCGAAGGTGATTAGTTTTCACCGTTTGTAACTTTCGCTTGCGATTTATCGAGAATTCATCTATTATGTCTTTTAAGAAATTTATTTGAATAAGGTTGTAGAGTTTGTCGATACGAGTTCGTAGCCACATCAAGTGTTGAAATCGGAGTTACGACGAAGAAGTTATGGTTAGCGGAAATATCGGAATAACTTTTTATCGAAAAACTGCGGGTATAAATACGGGTTTCTATTTTTGGTAGGGGTGAAGATTCCATTTTGGGAGGGCTGGTTGACCCCACGTTGACCACCCTCCCAACCCGTTTTTCCGCCGTGAATTTCTCACCGGCGGTGAGCCTCTGCCCGGCCACTATTAGCCACGATATTCAATGGTTTTTTTTTTGGGTTCAGGCCCCTCTATCATTTGGTGGCACCAGCTTCAGCGTTGGTGGCCGGAGGGAGGAGAATCGAGATGATGAATTGGCCAAGTTTTTGGTGATTTTTCTTGGCGACGGCGTCGGTGCTCGCGGCGGCGATGGTGGTTCAAACCATAGGGGTTTTGAAGCCCAAGGAGCAATGATCCGATTATTGATTTAAGTGTGAGTCACTCGATGTTTGAGATTTATGTTGTGACTCTAAAATTTATTTAAAGTGAAGGAATGCAAGGAATTGAATTTGTGATTTGTGTAATTAGTCGAAAAAATACGTTATTCGAGAATGCAAGATTCTTGGCATTATTGCACGTCGAATTACGATCTTAGCTCTTAATTATGAACCCCGGATGATTAGATATTAATTATAATCATGGTTTCAGGATTACTAGTTAGCGGGCCATGTCGGATGATTATTGCGCCGATTAGCAAGTTACGGCTTTATGATTATCCTGGCATAGTACGGTGAGAGTGGACCTTTATTTTCAGAGTTGTAGTGATTTTTATTTTATACAGCATGCTCTACATTTAGAGTTTTTGAATTTGAAGGTTTATTGTGATGGTTTATTTTATTGCATCGATACTTTAGCTATTCGGCTAATCATCGGATAGTTTAGTCAGGGGAGGTTAGGTGGTCTCGTCTGACCCAAATCAACTCAGGTTAGGTGGCCTGGGCGAGCATCACCATTGTTTTCAGTTTACAGTTTCTTTGAACTCACTGTATTTCTCAGAAATCCGCGGAAAGACATAGATAGACTATTTTGTTGTTTTACTGTGACGACCCGGACAAGAATTGGTATAGTAATCGGCTTAATCCGCGAGTTTTACGAGTAATTGTGGTTTAGCGTAATTAATTGGTTATGCAACTTCGTTCACGACTTAATTTTTGGACACGGATTTGATTTGGGTTTGTTCGTGGGAAATGTAGAGAATTTGATTTCAAGTCCGTAGGAGCTTTCCGAGGATTTTTTGGATAATCGAGGAATATAAAATGAATATTTGAAATTATCGCCAAGTTAGTCGTGTTTATCCGTTCGAGTTTGAGTTATCCGAATTGTGGATAGAGTTGTTTCGCGACATATAAATAGCCGAATAGTCGTAAAGTTGTCGCTAAAGTTCAAAAATGGGCTGTTTGACCAAATTGACTGAGCTGGGCCGAGTTGGCCGAGTCAACCCGTGTTGACTCAGTGAGTCACGGAATCGTCGTCGAGGTAGCTGCCGGAATACGGCACGGTTGCCGGATTTTAAGGTATGGATTTCAAGCTTGTCTTATGGGCTTTCGATTGATATATATATATATATGGTATGATTTGGTGGTGGTTTGGTTGGAGATTTTAAGGGGAAAGTTTGCCGGAATCGGGTTTAACGGTGTGTTGTTCTCCGGCGTGTTTCCGGTGAGTTCTTGGGGTGGAACGGACTGGGCTCGAGCCAAGGGTGAAATCCCCCTTGGTTTGAAGCACTTTGGTGGCGTGACGGGGCCGGAATCGGCCGGGAAAGTTTTCCGGCGATTCTTGGCCGTGGGACTTTCATGGAGGTTTTGGGCAGGTTGCCTGCCGATTTGGGTCTAGGTGTAGAAGAGTTTTAGATTTCGATTGAAGAGAAGAAGCTGTGGTGGTCTTGGTCGCCGGAAAATCTCTCCGGTGACGGCGCGCCACCGCCGCCGGTGGTCAACGGCGGAGCTCAGGCGAGGCGTTGACTTTTTGGATTTTGACAAGTTTTATGTTGTTTTACTCGTAATCGCGCCCCGATCATCGCCTTGAGGTTTTCGAGTTGATTTGGATGCCGGATATTAAGTCAAGGGTTTATGTGGAGTATTTTGGGATTTTCGGAGATTATTTTGTTATCCGAGTTATATGTTTCCGGAAATGGTTGGTTTCCGAGGTGTGGTTCAGAGTAATGAATTGTGATTTTGATCTGTGATATTTTGTGATTATTCAGGGGATCGAGATTGTACGTTGGGCGAGGGATTTTCCGCCGGATCTCAGAATTAGCGCTTCTTCGCGCTGTGCTTATCTGTGAGTGGACATTTATTTACATTGTCGTAGCGAGTTCTTAGTTTCAGTATTTATTTCCATACAGTATTGAGATTATTTATTGTTTTGGAGGTATTGTTTTATATTTTATTGGTGATGGCATTTACTTAGCATCGATGCATTGACTACTCGGCTGATCACCGGTAGTCCAATTCCAGGCCTGAGAGATTTGCCTGATGTACCCACTAGGCTTGAAAGATTCGCCTAGTCTATCATTGTCGGGCTTGAGAGATTCGCCCGACACCTCCATTTATTTTAAGAACTCGCATTATTTTTATGTTATGTAAATGGTGAAAGGCATATGTTTATTTTCGTCCACTCACTCTAACGATTTTATTTGCCTTTCCCTTGGGCTTTTTCGGTTTCCGTGCCCAGTGTGCAGTTTGGATTCTGGTATCGCACGTCGCTGTCGGAGGCTTAGTGTTTGAGCTAGCTTTCTTTCTCAGTAGGTTTCTTGTTTAGCCTACTGCTGTGTATTTATGTATATATATACTAGAGGTCGCCCTGAATACTCTGATGTTCATATTTTCATATGATTTTCCCGGATTTCTGTAAAGTTATAGTTTTGCTTATTACTTTATATTATGATGTTATGATTTTGAGAAATCCAGATGGGGATTGGTGCCCACGGTTTGGCTTTTGTGGCATAGGATGAAGTGTGTTTTCGGGTGCAGGTTAATAGTAATTCCGTGATATAGTGAAACTCTGCCGAAATTTCTATGGTTTTTGCAAGTTCGTGTTTTTAGAAGGGGTTTGATTCCAGTTTAGAAAACTAAATCGGGGTTGGATCCTTTCAGCTTGGTATCAGAGCATTAGGTTTCAAGTTCTGTAGACTTCTGTAGTTGTGATACTAAGGGTATTTGAGATTATACAGCATGTCTGGAGCGATGACCTGACTGGCCAGCGGTAACTCATCAATGCTTCAGGTGTTGTGTGTTTTCAAATGTCCAAAGTTTCATGATTACGTTCCTTGTGCTTGTAACTAATGCTTTTCTCTTATCATTAGGATGCCTCCTAGACGTGGTCCTCGTGTCAATAGGGATGTGGATCCTGATGAGGATCGCCAGATGCATGACTTGCTTATGCGAGTATTGCGTTTGGAGGAGCGTTTTGACCCTGTGGTCAGAACTCGAACTGCTGGAGAGACTGTTTTCTCGGGTTCAGCTGATCCAGAGATATGTGAGGCATGGTTGGTTCAGGTTGAACAAGTTTGTGAGCATCTGCGTTCCACTCCTGAGCAGATGACAGTGGCAGCAGTTGGTTTACTTGAGTCTGATACATACTTCTGGTGGTTTAGTACTGATAGAGTTCCTTTGATACTCCATGGACTTTGTTCAGGGATTTGTTTATGCGGAGATATTTCAACCAGGCTACACAGTAGCGGAAGTATGAGGAGTTCACCAACTTGAGACAGGGTAGTATATCAGTACTTAAGTACCAGGATAGATTTACTCGCTTATCTCGGTTTGCTCGTGACATGGTGGCCTCAGAGGAAGCCAAGTGTCAGAGATTTGAGTTGGGTTTGAACTTGAACATCAAGGGGACATTGACTACGATGCCTCGGAATAACTTTGATGAGTTTGTGAGTGCTGCACTTCGAGGCGAGGATATAGAGAAGGAAAGGCAGATGAGATTCCAGTCTCGACGATTCGAGGAGGGTGGACCGAGTCAGGGACATTCCAAGAGGCTGAGTTCAGGCACTTCCGGATCGGCATCATCATCTGGAAGTGGGCCATTTAGACCATCAGTTAGTACGCCTAAATAGAGACAGAGATGGAAGAGGGATCGGCCACAGAGACCACAGTCCAGTGGGAGTTCTAGCGGATCCAGCTATCATCGACGTACCAGTGGCACTTTTGCTGTACCAAGGGAATATCCAGTCTGCAATCTCTGCAATAGGCATCACTTTGGTCCTTGTCAGCGAGGCCCTATCATATGTTATCGTTGTGGCCAGGAGGGTCACTATGCGAGGGAATGTTTCCAGTCTACTAGTGTTGGTGGACAAGTAGCTCAGAGTTCAGGAGGAGATCGAGGTACTACTTCTAGAGCTCGACCAGTGCAGTCTTCTGGTCAAGGCAGACAGCAGAGTTACCATCAGCGTGGACGACCAGCTGAGCAGGCCAGGGTTCATGCTATGTCATTGCGCGAGGGCAGAGCTTCACCAGAGGTTGTTATTGGTACGTTGCATGTTTTTGGCTATCCAGTACTTACTTTGCTAGATCCAGGTGCTACGTATTCATTCATATCATATAGATTATCATCTTTAGCTACTATGCCTGCATCTCCACTTCCGGGGTTATGGAGGGTGTTGTATCCATCCGGTGAGATTGTGAGTATTGGTTGGGTGTATAGGGATTATGAGATTTTTGTTGGAGGTTATGGTTTAGCCGCGGATTTGTTATTGCTGGATATTGTCGATTTTGATGTGATTTTGGGTATGGACTTCTTGGAGACACATTGGGCTATGTTTGACTGTCACAAGAAGGAGGTAGTGTTTCGACGTCCAGGTTTTCCAGAGATATTGTTTTGCGGTGAGAAGAATACTTCATTGCCATGTGTGATTTCAGCGATGAAGGCCGAGCGGATGATGAAGAAGGGTTGTGTTGCATACTTAGCTCATGTTGTGGATACAAAGGCTACTGTACCAAACATTGGTGACTTTGAGGTTGTTTCCGAGTTTCCAGACGTATTTTCGGAGGAGTTACCAGGTGTTCCTCTAATTCGAGAAATCGATTTCACCATTGAGCTTTTACCAGGCACTGGACCTATATCTCAGGCACCTTATCGTATGGCACCAGAGGAGTTGAAAGAGTTACAGATTCAACTTCAAGAGTTGCTGGAGAAAGGTTTCATACGACCCAATGTATCACCGTGGGGTGCTCCTGTACTATTTGTAAGGAAGAATGATGGTTCTATGCGATTGTGTAATGATTACCAGAAGCTGAATCAGGTCACCGTGAAGAACAAGTATCCGTCGCCATGGATTGATGATTTGTTTGATCAACTCAAGGGAGCTTCAGTCTTCTCGAAGATTAATCTCAGGTCTGGATACCATCAGTTGAGGATCAGAGAGTCAGATGTGCCCAAGACAGCTTTCAGGTCACGGTACGGACATTATGAGTTCTTGGTTATGCCGTTTGGGTTGACTAATGCCCCTGTAGCTTTCATGGACTTGATGAACAGAGTGTTCAGACGATTCCTGGACAAGTTTGTGATCGTGTTCATCGACGATATTCTGATTTACTTCAGGAGTGTAGGCTAGCACAAGAAACATTTGCGAGCTGTTTTATGGACTTTGCGAGATAATCAGTTGTTTGCGAAGTTCAGCAAGTGTGAGTTTTGGTTGAATAGTATGAACTTTTTTGGGTCACGTGATATCTGCTGAGGGAGTCAACGTGGATCCTGACAAGATTGAAGCCGTGTTGAATTGCAGTAGACCTACCACCGTACCAGAGATCAGGAGTACGTTTCTTGGGTTTGGCAGGTTATTATCGACACTTTGTGTAGAACTTTTCGCGGATTGCCACTCCCCTTACCAAACTGACGAAGAAAGGCGTCAAGTTTGAGTGGTCCGATGCATGTGAGGAGAGTGACTTGCTCTTGAAGGAAAAGTTGGCTACTGCACCGGTTCTAACTCTACCTGACGACAGTGGAGAGTTTGTGGTTTACATTGATGCATCGAAATTGGGACTTGGTTGTGTTTTGATGTAGCATGGCAGAGTGGTGGCTTACGGTTCCAGACAGTTGAAACCATATGAAGTCAATTATCCTACGCATGATTTGGGGTTAGCTGCTATTGTTTTAGCCTTGAAGAGTTGGAGACACTACTTGTATGAAGCTCAGTGTAAGATATATACGGATCACAAGAGTCTCACTTATTTGCGCACGCAGCCACACTTGAATATGAGATAGCGCAGATGGATGGAGTTGATCAATGACTATGATTGCACCTTTGAGTACCATCCAGGGAAGGCTAATGTCGTTGCTGATGCACTCAGTCAGAAATCTGGAGCCTCATTGTTTCATGTGAGTGTGGCCAGAGTTTCCATGTTAGCAGAGTTACGAGCTACGGGAGCTGAGTTAGAGTGGGATAATGATGGAGCCTTGTTGGCTAGCTTTCAGATTCGACCGGTATTGGTTGATCAGGTTCAGGAAGCTCAAGATGCGGATTCCTATCTGTTGGACAAGAAGACCATGATTCGAAATGGTGTGCCAACAGAGTTTCGGTTGAGTGATGATGGTACATTGCTATTTAGAGGCAGATTATGTGTACCCAGAGACGACGGTTTAAAGAAGCAGATCTTAGACGAAGCTCATTATTCTGCTTATGCTATGCATCCCGGCGGTACGAAGATGTTTCGTACACTTAGAGCCTATTACTGGTGGCGAATTATTAAGAGGGAGATTGCAGCATATGTGAGCAGATGTCTTATTTGTCAACAGGTTAAAGCAGAGAGACAAAAACCTGCGGGAAAGTTACAGCCCTTGGAGATTTCGGTTTGGAAGTGGGAGCACATCACCATGGATTTCGTGTATCAGTTACCACATACTTCTGCTGGTAATACTGGTATTTGGGTTATTGTTGACCGATTGACGAAATCAGCTCATTTCCTAGCACTTCCAGGGAAGATTTCAGTGGGGAGATTGGCAAAGCTGTATTTGGCCGAGATTGTTCGATTGCATGGTGTGCCTGTATCTATTGTTTCTGACCGAGATAATCTGTTCACCTCATATTTTTTGCAGGCATTGCAGCGAGCTTTGGGTACCAGATTGTATTTCAGTACAGCTTTCCATCCTCAGACTGATGGGCAATCTGAGCGGACTATTCAGACCCTCGAGGATATGTTGCGGTCCTGTGTATTGCAGTTCAGAGGGAATTGGGACTAGCAACCACATTTGATTGAGTTTGCTTACAACAACAGTTATCAGGCCAGTATTGATATGGCACCGTATGAGGCTCTATACGGGAGGCAGCGCCATACTCCATTGTGTTGGAGTGAGGTGGGCGAGTGATGGCTTATTGGTCCTGATTTGGTGAAGTGTGATGACCCGGAACAGAATCAGTAGAGTAATTGGCTTAATTCACGTGTTAGCGCGTAATCACTGTTTTTCCCATAATTGATTGATTTGCCGGTTTTAATCACGACTTAATTATCGACTGAGAATTTGAGTTGAGTCTCGAAAATTGTTGTACACGTGATTTCGAGTTCGTGGGTGGTTCTGGATGATTATTTCGACGACCGAGGAATATAATATGAATATTTGAAGTTTCAAAATTTCGTCGAGTTTATCCGTTCGTATCGAGTTTATTCGAATTGTAATGGTTATCCATTTTGGACCGTTGATCGCCCCGAGACGCAAGTATAAATATCAGAAATAGTCGAAAATTGTCGAAAAACACTGTTTGGGAAGTTTGACCGGCGTTTACCATATTGGACGCGTTAACCCGTGTTGACCGGAGAAGAAAACTTCACCGCCGCTTGACTCGCCGGCGACATTCATTTTCCGGCCACCTCCGGCCGAGGTATTGGGGATCATGATCGGAAGTATTATTTTATATTTTTATGGTGATGGCATACCTGCATCGATGCTTCGGCTACTCAGTTGATCACTGGTAGTCTAACCAGAGTTGAGAGATTCCTCTGGGCAGGGTTGAGAGATTCCCCTGTTATGTCGCCGGGGTTGAGAGATTCCCCTGGCCTATCACCGTCGGGCTTGTGAGATTCGCCTGGCACCTCCAGATATATTTTTCGAACTCGCTATACTTGTTTATTGTATATGAAATTGGTGAAGAGCATATGTTTATCTTCGTCCACTCACTCTAACGTTTTATTGCCTTTCCCCTGGGATTTTCGGTTTCCGTGCCCAGTTTGCAGTTCGGATTATGGTGTTTAACGTCAGGGTCGGAGGCTAGTTGTTCGAGCTACCTGTCTTTTCCAGTAGGTTCTTTGTTTCGCCTACTATTGTATATCTTATATATATACACTAGAGGTCGCTCTGATACGATACTGATACATGTTTTTATGTGGTTTTCCCGGATTTTCTATATTATATAGTTATGTTTACTGTTTATTATTATTATTATTATGATATTGAGAAATTCGGATGGGATTGATGCCCACGGTTTGACTTTTGTGGCATAGGATGAAGTGTTATTTTCCGGGTGCAGGTTAATGGCAATTCCGTGTTAGTAGCGTTACTCTGCCGAAATTTTAATGGTTTTTGTTGGTTCATGTTTTCAAAAGGGGTTTGATTCCGGTTTAGGAAACTAAATCGGGGTTTGTCCTTTCATGAAGAGCACCACAGAGGATATTCAGATTATCAGAGACAGATTGAAGATTGCCCAAGATCGCCAAAAGAGTTATGCAGATGTGAGAAGAAAGAGTCTCGAGTTGGAGGTGGGCGATTGGGTCTTCCTGAAATTGTCTCCTTGGCGAGGA
This sequence comes from Geum urbanum, assembly GCA_946800695.1. Lineage (NCBI taxonomy): Eukaryota > Viridiplantae > Streptophyta > Magnoliopsida > Rosales > Rosaceae > Geum > Geum urbanum. The sequence goes on along the minus strand of OX327001.1, from coordinate 41,298,379 downwards.
GTTGTTTTTTTCAGGAAGCGTGGCAAGCTTCGGCCATGGTATATCGGTCCTTATGAGATTTCAGAGAAAGTTGGTGCCGTGGCTTACAGTTTGGAGTTGCCTTCCGAGATAGCTCGAGTACACGACGTTTTCCATGTCTCAATGTTGCGGAAATACATTTCAGATCCATCACATGTGTTAGCACCATATCAACGTCCTATCCGGGAAGATTTGACATATGTGGAGGAGCCAGTACAGATTCTCGATCGGCGTGAGCAAGAGTTAAGACACAAAGTCATACCGCTTGTGAAGGTCTTATGGCAGAATCATTCAGTTGAGGAAGCCACCTGGGAGACCGAGCAGCATATGCGAGAACAGTATCCTCATCTGTTCACTTAGCAGGTATGTAAATTTCGAGGTCAAAAATTTTCTAAGGGGGGTAGATTTGTGACGACCCGAACAGGAATTGGTATTGTAATCGGCTTAATCCACGAGTTTTACGAGTAATTGTGGTTTAGCATAATTAATTGGTTATGCAACTTCGTTCACGACTTAATTTTCGGACACGAATTTGATTTGGGTTTGTTCGTGGGAAATGTAGAGAATTTGATTTCCAATCCGTAGGAGGTTTCCGAGGATTTTTCGGATAATCGAGGAATATAAAATGAATATTTAAAATTATTGTCGAGTTAGTCGTGTTTATCCGTTCGAGTTTGAGTTATCCGAATTGTGGATAGAGTTGTTTCGCGACATATAAATAGCCGAATGGTCGTAAAGTTGTCGCAAAAGTTCGAAAATGGGGTGTTTGACGGAGTTGACTGAGATGGGCCAAGTTGACCAAGTCAACCCGTGTTGACTCAGTGAGTCACGGAATCGTCGTCGAGGTGGCTGCCAGAATACGGCGCGGTTGCCGAATTTTAAGGTATGGATTTGAAGCTTGTCTTATGGGCTTTCGATTGATATATATATATATATGGTATGATTTGGTGGTGGTTTGGTTGGAGATTTTTTAGGGGAAAGTTTTCCGGAATCGGGTTTAATGGTGGGTTGTTCTCCGGCGTGTTTCCGGTGAGTTCTTGGGGTGGAACGGACTGGGCTCGAGCCAAGGGTGAAAACCCCCTTCGTTTGAAGAATTTTGGTGGCGTGATGGCGCCGGAATTGGCCGGGAAAGTTTTCCGGCGATTCTTGGCCGTGGGACTTTCAGGGAGGTTTTGGGCAGGTTTCCGGCGATTCTTGATGTTCATATTTTCATATGATTTTCTCGAATTTCTGTAAAGTTATAGTTTTTCTTATTACTTTATATTATGATGTTATGATTTTGAGAAATCCGGATGGGGATTGGTGCCCACGGTTTGGCTTTTATGGCATAAGATGAAGTGTGTTTTCGGGTGCAGGTTAGTGGTAATTCTGCGATATAGTGAAACTCTACCAAAATTTCTATAGTTTTTGCAAGTTCGTGTTTTCAGAAGGGATTTGATTCCGGTTTAGGAAACTAAATCGGGGTTGGGTCCTTTCATTTACATTGATTATGACTTTTGTCCACTCATGCTAAGGTTTTTATGTTTTTTTATCTGCCTTTCCCTGGGCCTTTTTGTTTTCCTTGCCCAGATTGCAGTGCTTTTCTTGAGCTGGATTTTGGATCTCCAAAAGCTTTGAGTCCACCGGGTTATCCTACCTTCTTGTACGTTTCGTCCACTAGCAGTGTATTTTCTTATGTTTTATTCTGCTTCTAGAAGTTGCTCTGAACAATAGTGTTGTAAATATTTTTCTGTGTTGGTAGTAAATTATTAGTATTGCTGGATTATGAATTTTTAGTTTCTGTATTTCGAGTTTGCGACCGTATGCGTCCTCAGCTAATGCCTGAGCAGAGGACAAAATTAGTTGTTGGCCTACTGCAGAACCATGACTATCGTTGATAGATGAGCACCAAGAGGCAGGCAGTACGTTGCAATCTTGTGGGCCAAGATCAGCGAATTTTGAGGTGTCACTTTCTAGTAAGGCGGATGAAAAAGCATACAGAGTTCATGAATTTATGAGGATGAATTTGTCAGCTATGGTGTATCAGGACTGCTTTTATTGCTCGTTCCGATTTGTATTCACTTTTGTCTGAACAGTGAGAGAGAAATGCTGGGGCCTGAGCAAGGCTTGTGACCTGTAATTATTTCATTTACGGCGAGCGTGCCACACACGGACTTCGATGAATGTGTATGTGCTCCAGTTTAATGTGAGATTTGACCTCGATTTGTGTGGGGTGTTAATAGAAGATTTGAGTAAGGTGGACCTCGCTTAGGATATTCTTTGAGTAGAGGTTACAACATAATTGATTTCACATCATCTTCTGGCATGAGATTTTATACCTTAACTCCTAGTGCCCATCGCTCAAGTTATTTTCCATGATGGACGGGGAGTCGACGCCAGAAATGGAAGTTTAGAATGAGTAGCGGTGGATCTGGATTTATTTCCTCAGCGTTCAGAAATTTTCTTTTATGTGACATTTCTATAGATATCGTATGGGCAGTACCCGTTAGGGATATTAGTATGTTACCGTTATGGTCTGGTAGACCTCTTTGCAAGGAGATGTCCACAGAGGGACGCCTCTGGTGCTTTCTAGCTCTAAGTTCCAGTGGCGACTAGACAATTACTTCGGGAGTTAAACCTACGGCATCACCCAGACCACCAGCATATTAGAACCGAGGTCAGAAGGACGGTTGGCAGGATTGTCAAGTCAGGTTCACCTTTATCGGATGATTCTGCTGAAGCCCCGAGCATCTTTGGAGGTTACAAAGGATTACCTTTGTAAAGAAGTAAATGGGTGACTAGTTAGGCATGAACTCTCGCAAGTGGATTGATTGGTTTGGGCCTTGGCCACCAAGAAAATACCCAAATATATAAATGTCAATAGATGGGCCTTGACATAATTAATTTAATAATACACTTCGATCAAATGGCTTCAAAATAAAAGAATGTGACTAAGGTGTTTATGTAAAGAAATGTAGAAACAGGTATATCTGTGTATGCTTATATGCTTATGATATGCTCATTATGGGAATAAGTAAGGATGTAATTAATCAAACTAAGAAAATGATGAATTCTAGTTTTGATATGAAATAGGAATAGCAAATGTGATTCCTGGTTTTCGAATTCAAAGGAATTTGGATGGTTACATACTTACTCAATCTCATTATGTAGAGAAGGTCATTAGAAAATTTGGACTCTATGGTGATAAGTCAGTTGTTACTCCATTTGATCACTCTACTCCTCTAGTCATCTTAAGGAAAATCAAGGTGATAATGTGTCTCAATTAGAATATTAGGGATCATACACAAGTTATTGGAAGCTTAATGTACATAATGAATTGTACAAGACCGGATTTGGCATATAGTCTAAGCCGACTTAATCAGTATTAAAGCAATCCTAGAAAATATCATTAGATTGCTCTAGTACGAGTTTTAAGGTACCTAAAGAATACACTACATTATGGATTACATTACACCAAATATCCTCTTGTATTAGAGGGATATTGTGATGTGATTGGATTTCCAAAAATTTGAAAAGTAAGTCCATAAGTGGGTCTGTATTTACACTTAGAGGTGCGGGCATATCTTGGAAGTCATTAAAAAAACCGTGAATACACGTTCGACGATGGGAGCGGAGTTTGTAGTTTTAGATAAAGCCGTCGAATAAGCGGAATGACTCAAAAACTTCCTAGAAGGTATTCCATAGTGGCCTAGGCCTATCACGGCTATTTTCATACATTGTGATAATATTGCTACTCTTACAAGAGCAAAGAACCAAATCTACAATGGCAAATCGAGGCATATAAGGCGACGTCACAAACTAATACTAGGCTTGCTCAAATATGGAATAATTTCCTTTCACTATGTAAAATCAAAGAAAAATATACCAGATCCTTTGATTAAAGGTCTTAATAAAGAGTGAGTAATATTTACATAAAGGGGAATGAGCTTAAAGCCAATACAATGAGTCACTACTTGGCGTCAACCTAACCTAGCTACATTGAAGATCTCATGGTCTAGGTTCAATAGGCAAACTAATTAATGAAGACTCAAGATGCCTAACACACACATATATGCCTATTTCTAAGGTGATATAAAGTGTGTTTTCCGTTGACAATTAAATGGGTGAATATTAAATAGTCTTAATAATGCAATAGCTGTAAAAAGTGGGATAATGTGGACTATTCTTAATTGGCATTACCTGTATGAGATTGATGTGGGGATGCATATATGAGAACCGACATGGATAAGTTCTCTAACAATCTCATGAAGTAGGGAGTTGTTCAAGACCAAAATGAACACAATTGTAAGAATTGAAATATGTCTAGATCTGGTATGTGTGATACTTGTTGTCTCGGTTTACTACAAAATGTGAAAAGTTCAAGATTACACGTTTACTACTTCACAAAGTAAATCTGATAAGTATTCACTACGAAATATTCAAGTCCAAAAGACACCTCATCCAATGCATACCTTATCTAAATTCTCCGAAATAATGATGAATTCCTAAATTGTCTTATTTTCTATTCAAATATCGGGTATTATGTTACGACCCGTACCAAAATTATGCGCTTAATAAATTATATTAAGCTTTATCGTAGATTGGTCGCGTTACCGAGATTGTTAACAACTTTTTCATCGGACGAGATAAGGTATTATTAAATTTGATTTGACTTTCTTCATGAAAGTTGTTTTTTATGTTCATCAGAAGTCCGCACAAGATATTATTAAAAAGAAAATTATTTTTATTCAGTTAAATCTCGACCGTTTGATCGCGATAATATTGCTTTTAGGCCATTGATCTTTTGAGGAGCTTAGGGGTATAAATAGGTTTTGGATTTTATTTTCAGAAAATCAGAAAATTGCATAGGCTCAATCCGTTTTTGTTCTCGCCAACCCAGTTTGCTCAACCCAAACCACCGATTCTGGCCACCTCCGGCGACGGAAAAGGTAGGGAAATGAAGTCCTTACTTCCCTTGATTGTTTGGTGTGGTTTTTTGAGGATTTTTCAGGTTTAAGCACAATCCAAATCAGGTTTATATCATTGGAGTCACCGCCATCCGTAGCGGTGTTCCTGCGTGAGTTGAGGGTCAAGGGTGGGGGGCTTTTGAAGCTCTCCCCCTCATGAGTTTTTTGGGGTGGTTAGGGTGGTCTGACGAAGCTTCATAACAGAGCTTCGACGTCGCGTCAATTTTCGGCCGATGAGCCTTAGATTTTGAAGCTAATTCCGGCCACGTGGTGACGAGTTGGGGCGCGACGAGTTAGGGATTAGATTGGGCTTGATGAGAGGAGTCTTTTGAAGGGTCAATCGCCAACAATCTATTTCGGCAATTTCTGGCCAAACGTCATCGAACTGGACCTCGGTCCAGTTATGAATGTGGAAAGGCTTGTCATGAGCTTTCCAATGAGGGGTCAACTTTCCCCATTGGAGCACTTTCACCGAAGGTGTGTGTAACCAACGTGCCGCCGCCCACGACGGTGCTCTGTCGAGACTGTTTTTAGAAAATTATCAACGGGACTTCCGGGGTTGTTTTTAAGGACGATTTCTATATTTTTATGCATATTCTGATATTGTTTTATACGTATTTACAGGACATTGAGATCGCGACCCTAGCAGCGAAGAAAAATCCATTGGACCCCAACAGTAGTCGTAAACTTGTGATTGGAGTTTAATTTTCACACTTGATAGTGAGTTCATACTTTTACGTATATGCTTTATGCTTTACGATATATTTTCAGAGCATTTATTTGGAGGTTTACTTTGTGATGGTTTATTTAGTAGCATCGATGCCCTACCTATTCAGCTAATCACTGAATAGTTTATCGGACCGGGTTAGGACAAACACCCTACTCGACCCAGATTGTCTCAGGTTAGGACAAACACCCTAAACAATCTCATCACCTAAATTTTTATGAATACAGTCGTTCCGGGTTAGATCAAACTGTGACGACCCGGAACAGAATCAGTAGTGTTAATCAGCTTTAGCCATGAGGTTATGCGTAATCGCAAATTTCTGATAATTGATTGAATCGCCAGCTTTGATCACGACTAAATTATTGGCCGAGAATTTGAGTTGAGCCTCTTCTCGAGAGTCGTTGTGCGCGTGATTTCGAGTTCGTGGGCAGTTCCGGATTATTATTTGGACGACCGAGGAATATAATATGAATATTTGAAATTTCGGTATATTGTCGAGTTTATCCGTTCGTGTTCGAGTCTATCCGAATCGTGATTGTGATCCGTTTTGAACCGTTGATCGACCCGAACCGTAGATGGAATGATTATCGATTTGATTTGCGAGTTTCGCGATTTGTTGTGATTTCAGCATAATCTGTTAATATGGCGGTTTCATTAGCGACTAAATTATCGGGTGAGAATATGATTTCGGATCCTTCGTGGAAGTTGTAGAGAATTTAATTTCGAGCTCGTGGGAACTTCCGGAGAATTTTTCCGAGTTACGAGGATTAAGTTATGAATATTTTTTTCCGTCGAATATTGTCGTATTTATCCGATTAGGGTTCGATACGCATACGGTATAAATACAGAAATGATACTTGCCGAATTGGGAAACCTGCCATATTGGGAAAGCTGAGTTGACTGGGTTGACCGGGTGGGTCGACCCGTTTTGGGCGATTTGGACCGTGAACTTCACGCCGCCGTGGAGGCCGATTCCGGCCACGATTGGCCGGGGTCCCTTCACGGAACTTGTTGGGCTCGTGGATCATCCCGTGAGGTGGCCGGAGGAGGAAGTTATGGCTCGGCAAAGTTAGTGAAATTCCGGCGAAATTGGTGGTGTTTGGGTGGCAGCGTGGAGGCCGAGATGGTGGCTCCTCTTTGAGTGGTTTTGTTAGCCTCGAGCTAAGGAAGCTTTTCCAAGTGGTCTTGAGGGTTGCCGTGGCCGGAGGAGAGAGATCCATCGAATTGAAATTCCAGTAAGGGTTTGGAACTTTGGGTTGATTTTTGGAGGTTTTCCGGTCAAAATTGGCCTTAACTTATAACTGGAAAGTTGTTGGAATCGTCGAGATCTTCAAAACTATGTATGCCATGTATTTTTCTGGGAATGTATGGATTTTCCGACGACGGGGCAGCGGCGGCGGCGACTTTTCGCCCGGCGTAGTTTTCGACGAGTTATATGTCATTTCACTTGAAATCGCGCCCCGATCGCAGTGGTGAGGTTTGTTTTTCGAATTGAGCATCCGAAATTATAGCGAGGTATTGTGGTGTGATTATTGGATTTTCACGATTTCGTTGTTATTAGATTATACGTTTCCGGGAACGGTTGTTTCTCGTGGTATGATTTGAGGTATCATGTTATGATTTTGAGAAATAGATTTTGTGATTATTCAGGGGTTCGTGATCGTTCGTTTGGCAAGGGATTTTCCACTGGATCACGGGATTAACGCAAACTGCGTTACGCTAGTCTGTGAGTGGACATTTCTTTTCACGGATTGATTGCGATCGAGTCTTTTTTATACGTTTTACGAACTTGAGTATGCAGTTTGATCGTGATTTTTACGAGCATGTGTTTTATGATTATATATATACGAATATGCGTATACGGATATACATACATATATATATATATATTATGTTTTATGCATGTGCATAGAAAGGATTTATGATTTGGTTTACACAGAGTACAGTCTTAGTATATGTTGTTGTATCGATACACTCGCATCCCGGTTGATCCCCGAGGGTGCCTACCAGGGGGGAACTGTACCTTGTGCCGATGTAGTTCCAGGTGGAAACAGATAATCTGACCTGAGGCCTTTCTGGCTAGAATCACGTGTGGGTCTGGGATCCCGTGATTCGGACTGTACTAGCACGGATGTGTCTACGAGCGACCCCGTGAGATTTTCCATGCATGCTCTGTACGCGTGAGGAGTTAGAGTCTCCCTCGTGTACCATTTGATTATTTATACATTTGACTCGCATATGTTTTTATAACATATATTATTCGGCGAAAGACATTTATTTTCGTCCACTCACTCTAACGATTTTCATGTCTTTCCCCTGGGCTTTTCGGTTTCCATGCCCAGTTTGCAGTTCAGAGTCTTTAGGTAACAAGTACCATACAATGGAGGCTATCAAGAGTGGAACTATCCACTTGAGGAGCCGACGTATTCTTATGTGGAGGCGTGTGCTCTATGTGGTTCTCAAGTGCATTCATCTCTTGAGTACAACTTGAGATATGAGTATCCCAAGTATGTTCAAGAGTACGAGTACAACATGAAGATGCATCAAGCACACTCGATACCTATTCAAGAAGAATCCCCTAGTTTAAATTTGTAAGCACTCATTCACACCCACCTAGCTTGAGTTGAGGAGCACCTAGCTTGAGGAGAGGAGACCCGTGCACAATTTAGGCAATTAGATGGCACCCTCTCCACCTCAAGAAGAAAGCCATACTCCTAACTTGGAGGAGATGCTTGCCAACTTGCTTGCTCAATAAGAAGCTTCAAGGAAATATATAAGGAATGAATTTCAATGTATACAAGAAGAACTTCAATGTTGAAGAGAAGAATTTCAAAGGGACATTCTAGAACTTGAAGCTCAAGTGAGTATACTAGCTGAGAGAGCACAAGTGACTATTCAAGAAGATGTTGCACCTCATGAGCCTTCCATCCATCATGAAGCTTCAACCTCTCAAGGAGCCGAGTATGATTATTCCTTATCCTAGGAAGGAGAGCTAAATCTGTAATGGATGAAAGCTTGTCAAGGTGCTATAGATGATGAATTCTCATCCGATGATGATTGCACGACTGTGTATGATGAAGCTTAGAGTGTTGAGAAAAATATACTTTTGGACTCATCTACTCTACCGGTTATGGGCTATCATGAAGAATTGATGAATGAGTTAGATGAAAGGGATGCCCAAAGTGAAGAGAATGTGTTTGTGCCAAGCATTGAAGACCAAGTTAAAGAAACTCCACCATTCCTTCCCCCACCACTAAAAGAGTACCACCAAGAACTCCCCATGGAGCAAGAAGAAGCATTGAGTTATGATCATGATGATAAGATTGAGACCAAGGTATTCTTGCCTCTTGATCCTCCATTTAGCAACCAATATTTCTATGAAGAAGTGAAGGATTAGAAAGGAAGCTATGTTTCTGACTCTCCACCTTATCTTGAGATACCACAACCATCTACTTCCTTCCCACACATCAAGTCCACATCAACATTGAAGGAAGAGTTTGGAATGCTACTTAGAAGAGCGATCAAGAAGAAGAGGAAGACATCAAGAAGGTATCCATTTTGGTCTACCATTGGAAATTGCATGGATCACTTTGGTGTTTGCCTCTATGACAAGTCAAGAAGCCTTCTATCTCCAAGTAGTAGAGTGGTACTACTCAAGAAGTATCCACTATAACAAGATGATGGAGTTATGGACCATGTTTACGTCCTTAAACTACAACCCGAGATAGTCGAACACCATTAGTATGTTAAAGTAATAAGTGTGAGGTTGGAGGAGTATAGAACATTGTGGAATGGGCATGGAAGTCAAGAACTTGAAGAATAGCCAAATCTAGAAATTTTCGACCTGTCGGAGGAAATTTTTGACCTGTCGAAAAAACCCACCCTAGACTAGTTTGACCCATCGAATGCACACCTCTATCCAACAAATTCCATTTACTCAACCCGTCAAGGTGACTTCTCGACCCATCAAAGGATTCTTCTGCAAATGTTGACTTTTATAGAGTTTCTGAAGACCAAGAGCATGGAGCATAGTGTAATACCTTGAGGCCAAGATAAGTCTTAGAGCACCATTTGAGGATCATGACCAAGCATATGCAACCTTGGATGGCAAGGCCTAACTTGGCCTTCGTTGGTTTACATTCTAACGCATATGGAGCTCGGAGATGGTCTACAAAGCGTTTGTACTCTCTCTCTCTCTCTCTCTCTCTCTCTCCCTTACTCTCTCTCTCTCTCTCTCTCTCTCTCTCTCTCTCTCTCTCTCTCTCTCTCTCTCTCTCTCTAATTTCTAGCACTTATAAGAATATGTTTGAGAATGATGCTATGTTAGGATGCTTAGGTTTAACTCTCATCTCCAAGACCATCTTCCAAGGGTTGTTAGCCTTGTAATGTCTTGATAGCTCACTCATGTTCAATGATGGAATGATATATTCATCATTAGTGTATTGTTTGGAGTCACATAGAAGGTGGTAGTCTTGTGTAAGTGTGAGGTCCCCTCATGTTATATGTTTGATTACATTGTTGTTTTCCTTTGAAATATGATTAGTATACATACCCCCATTGTGGTTGATAGGACTCTAATAGCTTCATTACTTCTTAGAGACTATATGACCATTTAAGTGTGAATACATAATAGTTGTTATGCCTAGGAGAACATGTGTTAGCGAAATAAAATGTGAAGTGATGACGCTTATGTACCTTTTGTGCACTTGTGTGTGATGTATGTCTTAATGCAAATTAAGGACAATTTGATTCTAAAATGTGAGGTAGGCGGCTAAGTCATTATCACTCCTTATCTGAAAAATCCATTAAAAAAATTGAAAAATGTAATACCAAAATATGTGTGTTTTGATATTTTTTTTGTGTCCCAATAACCACTCTCAATGATGAGATTAAACTAATGAATAGTATATTGCATATTTTAAGCATATTTGAAAAGAGAAAATAATACATATTTAATCGGTTTGAAAAGTGCATATGTTATTCAAAACGTGTACATGAGAAAAAGAATGATTGACATATTTCTAAAACTATTCATGCCCTAGCTATGTAAGATTTTGAGTCTTATTATGCATATATAGCTACATTATGCACCTATTCTTTCATGTGTGACATCATTTGATCAATGTGTAATCTAGAACTTGCTTGAAACCATGTAAAACGTTTTCCAAATCATAAGTTGTTTTAAAAATGATAGAGGCATTAGGATGATCACTACTTTGTCCAAATTGCTTTTGAAACCTATGATGCATACATCCTCTAGATAGCTAATTTAAGCCTTTTTAATTACTTAACCTTTTATTTCTTGAACACTACAACTCTTACCGAGCCTAAACACTTACTCCTACCCTTAACTAGGCAATCGAGTAAGTGATAATGAAGTTTTATTAGGATGAGCTTAGAGTTATGCTTATTGTGAAGTTTGGAAAAACCTTAAATGTGAGGTGGAGGAGGTTGTTGTAAACATGAGCGTTGTGTTTTGTTCAAAACAAAAACAAAAAAACAAAAAAAACAGAGAAAAAAAAGTACCAAAGAAAAAAAATTAGAAAATAGAAAAGGGATCCACAAAAAGATTGTAGTGTATATTGATATGCGTAAAACATGCATCAAATATTAACACAAAGTAGACACTCAACACATAGTTCACACGTATGCAATTTAAAACCCTTCTTTGTAGATGTAACATTGATAAGTAAGGATCGTTCTTAACCGGGGATTGAGGGTACTAAGCATGACAACGTTTGTAAACATAAAATAAAATGTATAGGCGGTTTGAAAGTTTGGTTATTAATCTACGAAATATAAAGACAAAACATGGCAGAATACACATAGAGAAACCCTAAGTTCTATCATGCTTCAACTCATAGACAAGCTAAACAAACAAGAACATAGAATCCTAAACATGCTTTCTAAACTGAAAATTAAATCTAAGACTAACATATATACAAGTGATCATCACATGCTAACAACCTAACTTATTTATCCGATTAATCCTAAGTGTCAACGAAATCTATAGCTTCAATCAAAACACATACACATGCTTATATTGAACAAGACAGCAACCAAATCAAGCTAACTATCTAATCCAATTTTATCTTTGTTATTAGTTCGTGAAACATGCTCAAAGAAGAACCAAATCAAGTATCTACTAAAAACAGTTTCAAGCATTAAAAACAACATAAGCTAGCACATGCATTCAAATCAAAACTATAAACACATGGAAGAAACTTATTAAAAACCAGAAATAAATAGCCTTATATCAAAACTTAGTCTTGTCATACAAAAATAGAGAAAACTACACAAAACTGAAAACAAATACAAAGGGGTCATGTTACACTTTTGATTTCGTGAAATCGCACTGCAAATCTTGATGTAGCAGCTCCTTTGATGGATGGAGGACACAAATATTCAAGGCTAAATCGAGCCAAGAACACTTGTGGATGTAGGAAGGTTATTTTAGAGGTGGTGCTTGGTGGTGTTTCAGATTTGAGAGGAGTTCTTCTTCTTTTGGATGCAAGAAGGTGATTTAAGCAGAGCTTTTGCTGTTAGAATGTGTGATATTGATGTTCATGGCTGAACTCCCGTTTTATAGGCAAAGGAGATGACATTTGCCTCTTCCTTCAAGGGAAGGAATCCTCTTCCTCTTATCATTCCACCTAGTTACACGGCCTTAATCACCTCCTTAGTCACCAAGCTAATCCTTAGTCACCAAAGATATTTCAGCAACTTGCATCACCAAGTTGCTTGCTTGATCATTTTGGACAAAATAATTGACTTAGAGCTTCCTTCTTGGCTGACTTGGACTTTAATAAATGGGCCCAATGAATTGCTTAATGGGCCGGCCCATCTCCGTTGTCCAGAAACGCAAAAATCCTCCGAATTGCACTTTTCACGGTTATTGACCTAAATATGATAAACCAAGTTAAAAACACAAATACTAAGATTATAACATAGTTAAATGTAAAGGGAAATGCGTTAAGGATCGAGCATAAAATGTGTATATCAAATTCCCCCACACTTAGACTTTCTAGTTCCTAGCAAATACTAAACAAAAGAAAAAATCAAAAATAAAAAACAAACAAAGGAAAACGTACAAATTAAAAACAAACACACTTAGATATTTCAACATTTCAAAGCCGCAAATCATCATGTTATTATGTTTAAAATGCTAAAAACTCTAAGTTGACAAAAACATATCTAAGTCCTTGTCTCTAGAATTTTACAAAGTATATGGCAATGGAATCACAAGATTTCAACATGAATGCTCAACGATTTCGACAGATAATAGAGATATAATCATGTCATAAACAAGTAAGACTTGGAAGAGAACAATGGCGAATTTAAGCTACGCCTGTTTTGAACAAGTTCAAATCAATCTTACAAGGATACACTCATCATCTTTTTTATTCATGAAAAGAAGGGTTCACTCAAGATATATATGAAGTCAATCAAAAACCTCATGAATACAATGAATTACTTGAAAAAATGAACCAAAATCATATGCTTACTCATGCAATTTACTCAACCAATCGAAGGCTACTCATCTTAAGGATCATAAAGGACTTTAGAAAGGTTGCAATGGGGCTAAGACTAAGGCATTCGAAATTTAGGTATATGGTGGTTAAACACGTTCCAAAGACTTAGTCTAGCACTTAAAACTTCTCAAATTCATGCCTCATCTTCTCCAAAACATTACCATGGCCAGATTTCCATTTCGGGGCCGAATTTCAATATTTTGGGCCCATACTTCATTCTAAATTTCCCTTGAGCTTTACGGACAGGACAAATGTCATATTTCTTCATTTTTGGGCCTTCAATTCGTGGTACACTCCAAATCCGTAAATATGGGGGACATTAATCCAAACTTTGACATCTAAAACATATTGCTGGAGAGTTTATGAATTTTCTTTTCACTTTTTTCATTTTTCTTTTTTAGCTCTCGAATATTTTTTTTCTTTCTTTCTATTCTCAGCAATTTACACATTTTTTTCAAGCTATTTGAACAAGTCTATCCCCATACAGAAAATAGACATGTATGTAGAAGTATTGTCCAAATTGAGTGCGCCAATGATTTAAAGAGAGTACTCTAGTTTAATCTTAAGATCGTTCGATTGACATGCGACCAGCGCGATAAAGTATGAAATTTCAATCATATGGCCTTCGTTCAATCAAAAAACATGGCCAGTTAGGGATAGAGATGCCTAAGGCTTATCTTTTGACATTTATATATTTAGGTATTTCCTTGGTAACCCAAATCTCAAACCCATCTACTTGTGAAAGCCCATGTCTAACTTGTCACCCATTTACTTCTTTACGATGATAATCCCTTATGAAAGACACATGCTCTTCAAACTTCTTCCATGTGAAATTTTTGTGGGACTTTATGTTTCAAAAAACCCAAAATTTTCTATTCAAACTATAATAATACGAAATGATCCAACCCTAGTTTAGCTAATAAACTAGATAGTTTAGCTAGTAAATTAGAATTAAATCCTAACGATTAACTAAACTCTAAGAAAATTTACGAAAATTTTGACATAATTCCCCTTGAAAACTGGACAACTGTTGAAGGATTTTGTAGCCCTTAAACTTATGAACTATTGACTAACTAATAAGTACAAAGAGTTCTTCACTCACAAGTGCACGAGGTCAAGTTATAGTATTTATAAGAAAGTCCAGTGTCGAACTCACGAGGATTGACTACTTAAACGCCTTAGTTTGATTCGATTAAGCACTCAAATTACGGATTAACCAAACACTAACTTAACACTAAATGAGAATTAAAATGCGGAAATGTGTATCTCACACTACCAAGACTTTTGGAGACTTAGCATTGTGAGGGATGATTAATTTACGTTGTTAATTATTAAAATTTAATATTTCAATTTTTAATTATATTTTGATAAATGTGAAAAGTTGCGTTTTGGATCAAATCAAAACGAGCGACAGTTGAAAACGATAGGTTTCGTTAAACCTATTGACGCAACCTTTGAATTTTATATAAAAATGGCCCAAGGTCGTCATTCGAACAATCCAATTATCGACTTCATCTTCTTCTTTCAAAATTGTTCTTCTGAGAAAACATAAAATAAATTCACCAAGGTCAAATTTTTTGTGCAAAAACTTGTACCAGATAGTTGTATGCTCGAGATAAACGTCTGAAACTACAAGCACAAGTAGGGTAAATTTTTGTCTTATGACATTGCCAAGCAGGCCTCTATCTGATCAAGTTAGTGAAATTTAATTCTTGTTCATGTTGTTTATTTCAATTTCGTTTATATAATTGTGTTTGTACCCATATTTGCATGACTAACTAGTCAAGCAAATTTGGACATTAGATTGAAATAGTAACAGTCAGTGAAGCTAAATCATTTTACCTGACCTACCCCTTTATCAGTGACTGAGATAATGTTCCACCAAATGGGTCGGTGCCCTAAGTTATTTATCCAAGATCCAAGTCGGCTGGTTATCTATCTCAGGTTAGTCATCATGCTTGAAACTCCCAAGTCAGTCGTCATGACCGAAACTTTCAAGTCAGGCATCATGTTCAATAATTCCAAGTGGGTCGTTATTCTTAAATGGTGTGTGTGGACATTGTATTTTTGGGCTTTGGTCGTTGAAGCTAGAACAATCAATTGGAGCTCGTTCATTAATTGTGTCTGTGGGTCAATATGTTAAATGTCCAGATAATGTGAGAATAAGCTCAACTGAAGAGTCTAGATATGTAAGAGTTAGAATGGTGTGTAATCCATCATATCATTGAGGCAATGAAGCAGTCCCAGCCGAAATAAGGTTATTGTGACCAAGTCGGCTAGTGTCATGAGGTACTACCACGTCAACTAATGTCATAAGATACTACAATGTAGGCTAGAGTCCGAGATGAGGTTTCACCAAGTCGGTTGTTGTTAATGATGTTCCATCAAACTGGTCAGTGTCGATTGGTTTCCCTTTTGTGGATATTTAGCTGGTCTAGGATCACCTTTTGGGATATGATATTTGAGATAGATTGTTGTTGGGTCATTATATCTTTGGGTTGGTTATTAGATTCTGGACATATACTTAGTGCAATAGAGATTGAAGCGCAGCTGAAGAATTGAGATGTCCAGGAGTAGGATCCAATCCATCATAAGCTACGTGCATTAGTTATGGATGATAGTAACATAAGTTGAGCCATAAATATTACAGGTTCTTGTGCTAGCAGAATATCGTAATGTGCTGCATATGACATCAGCTTTGGCCAAATTGTTTTGTGGTTAGGGCTCTGTAACTTTCTTCATCTTCATGTCACTATAAGATCTTATTCAAATTCATATCTTCAAACAGGTTTGGTGCTTAATTTGCCGAATTGGTAAAGGCGCCCGAGTCATGATCGTAAAGGCTCACTGTCCTAAGCTTTATGCAATTAAACTCTCCATCTCCAACAGTTGAGCACATTTTCATGGAGAGTAAATCGTACGAAAGTCCTTGACGCATAATCTTTATGTTTCATTTCCATACTATAATGGTGATGATGTCAGAAACATGCACTAACAGAGGCTATTTCCTATCATGTTTAAGGTGTGCGCAGAAAGCAGAAAAGATGGTTGCCTATATACGACCACCTGATTAGACTAATGCATTTGCTGCAAAGGTGCTTCGTTTAAGGTATATTGGACATTTATATAAGTTGCAGAAACATTCAACCCAATTCAAATTAGTTTAGGATTCGATTAATTGAATTTAGTGATTATCGAAAAATTGTTAAAACACGAATTTTGTTTTTCATCGTCTAAAAACGACAAATAAATTTTTTGTCTTCTAAAATATTGTATTTAGATGACGAAAAAATGTTTCGTCATCTAAGATCTGACTTAGATGATGAAAATGTGTATTTCGTCGTCTAAGTCGTTGCTTAGGCGACGAAAATCCAATTTTATCATCTAAGTTTAGCCTAGATTACGAAATTTTCTCTTACCCGACGAAATATTTTTTCGTCATCTAACTGCGACTTAGACGATGAAACTATTGAGGTTTCATCGTCTAAGTATGAATTTTTGGTAGTGTCTGTTGAACTCAAGGTGATTACATGCTTTATGCATATACAGTAAAACTTCGATTTATTTAAGAATACTCTATAAAAGAATAACTGAAATGACCCAACCCCGATTTAGTTCCCTAAACCGGAATCAAACCCCTTCGAAAACACAAACCAACAAAAACCGTAAAATTTTTGGCAGAGTTTCGTTACTAACGTGGAATTACCATTACCTGCACGCGGAAAATACACTTCATCCTATGCCACAAAAATTAAACCGTGGGCACCAATCCCATCCGGATTTCTCAACATATCAACAGTAATGTAAAATAATAAATATATCTGTGCTTTACTGAAATCCGGAGTAAAATCGTATAATATGTACAACAGATTACTTAGAGCGACCTCTAATGTATAATCATATATGTATACCACAGTAGGTAGAACAATAAACCTACTGGAAGAAACAAGGTAGCTCGAGCACTATGCCTCCGACCCACGACGTGCGACACCAGAATCTGAACTGCAAACTGGGCACGGAAACCGAAAAGCCCAGAGGAAAGACATGAAAATCGTTAGAGTGAGTGGACGGAAATAAATGTCTTTCGCCGAATAATATATAAGTTATAAAAACATATGCGAGTCGGAATGTATAAATAATCAAATGGTACACGAGGGAGACTCTAACTCCTCACACGTACAGAGCATGCATAAAAATCTCACGGGGTCACTCGTGGACACATCCGTGCTAGTACAGTTTGAATCATGGGATCCCTAGCCCACACGTGATTCTAGCCAGAAAGGCCTCAGGTCAGAGGTCTGCCTCCCCCCGGTAAAGGCCTCGGGTCAGGATTCACAGTCTCCCCCGGTACACATCCTAGGGGATCAGCCGGGATGCGAGTGTATCGATACAACAACATATATAAAGACTGTACTCTGTGTAAACCAAATCGTAAATAGTTCGATGCAAATGCATGAAACAATATATAAGTGCATATACGTAATATATACTGGTATAGGCATAATCATCTAACACATGCTCATATAAATCATAAACTCATATGCATGCTCAAGTTCGTAAAACATGTATAAAGACTCGCAATCATTCCGTGAAAAGAAATTGTCCACTCACAGACTAGCGTAACGCAGTTCGCGTTAACCCGTGATCCGGCGGAAAATCTCTCGCCAAACGAACGATCACGAACCCCTGAATAATCACAAAATCCATTTCTCAAAATCATAACTTGACAATTCAAATCAAATCACGAGAAACAACCGTTCTCGGAAACACATAGTCCAATGACGACAAATCGTCGAAAGTTCGATAATCACACCTCAATACCTCGCTACAATTTCGGACGCTCAATTCGAAAAACGAACCTCCCCACTGCGATCGGGGCACGATTTCGAGTGAAACGACATGCAACTTGTCGAAAACCCCAAAAAGTCAAAGTTGACCACCGTTGACCGCCGGTGGCGGCGGCGCCACCCGAACGGGAAATTTCCCAGCGGAGCAACCACTATTCCACTCCAAATCACCCACTGAGCAACTTTCTCAACTGCATCAAAGGCCAATTCTCACTCTAACCATGTCAATTTCAAGCAAAACCGAATTCCAATCAAGATTTCAATTCCAAAATTCTCCATGTACAAGATGAATTAGAACACCAAACTTACATGGTAGCTTCATGGTGATGAGAGCTTCAAAGCCCACTACAAATTGTAGCTCAATTTGGCCTGAATCGGATCGCCCCAAAAACCCCAAAACTTGCAAACTTTGGCCGAAAATTCTATTCCCTCCGGTGAGCCACGCCGTCGATGGTGGCCGGCACGAGGTCAAGGACGTCATGGCGAGTCGAACGGGCTAAGGGCCGAGCCCGGAGGTGGTCGGAATGCTCCACGCCGCCGGTGAGCCATGGCTCCGTCGCGCCACCCTCCATCTCCACGTGTTGACCAAGTCAACACGGTCAACTCCCATAATGGCAAGGTTTGACTTGCCCAAACAGGCAACTTCCATATATAGACTTACCCAAAATGGAAACCTCCATAATTCACTTTTCGATAAACTTCAAATACACGTAACTTTCGCGTCGTAAATCCGATTCCAATAATTCTCGTGGCAACAAACTCGACTCGACGTATCCTTCAATTATCACCCGAATTCAAACACATCGAGCAAACCGATAAAAAGTCAACGGTTCAAACCAACACATGTTTAACCGACTAAATAATCAACAATCGGAAATATTCATAACTTAATCTTTGTACCTAGGAATAATCCTCCGGAAGTTCCCACGAGCTCAAAATTAAATTCTCAACAACTTCCGTGAAGAATTCGAAGCCAAATTCTCGTCCGGTAATTTAGTCGTTAAGAAAGCCACCATTATAAACTGATTACGTCGAAACTTCAAATATTCATAATTTATTCCTCGGTCGTCCAAATAATGATCCGGAACCGCCCACGAACTCGAAATCACACGTACAACGACTCTCGAGAAGAGACTCAGCTCCAATTCTCGGCCAATAATTTAGTCGTTATCAAGTTGGCGATTCAAACAACTGTCGAAAATCTGCGATAACACGCAAGCTCGTAGATTAAGCTGATCACACTGCTGATTCAGTTCTGGGTCGTCACAATAACCTCTTAATAGTGATAAAAAAATCTCAGTCCCAATTCGTGACCAGTTATAAATAAGAATAACCTTCACGTTGTGATAAGTTATAAACTTTTCTGATTCCATATATAGGAAATTTACCTCCATATAGTAATAATTATCAATAATAATAAAAAAATATATTATTCAAGAATAATTAAAATAATTATCTACACTAGTTTGAGACAATGATTTATGCTCGATTGTTGCGATCACATCTTTGAGCTTGCGATTCCGTAGTAACTCGTTAGCATAAACACCGTGTTGTTAAAGCCAAAATGTTTCCAACTTTTCTACCATGTCGATGACTTCTTTAGTCGAAACTTTTGGTAGTTCTACACTCTTATCCTCTGGATTATCTTCTTCTTGTTGTTGTTTAATTGCGGTAATAATTTCCTCTTCCGTTAAAGGGTACACAATTTGTTGCTCATTAGGATGATGAAGAAATATGTTAATATCCATTGGACTAGTTTTCTTTATTAATCATATAAATTTTTCATTTAAATCACAAATATATTACTTTTCTAATATTTGTGAACTAATTTTTGAATAAGTTTTTATATAAGAATAACCACTATTTGAGTAAACCTTTATTTAGGAATAACCTTTATATAGGAATAAATTTTTGCAGACCCAACATTATGACTGTATGAAGGTTCTACTATATACTGTAGCAAATGCAAATAACGGAGAAGAGATATATATATATATATATATATATATATACGGGGCTTTTCGGTTGCGGACGTCCGCACCGGAGAGTTTCGTGCGGATTCCGGCTTTTCGCCGGCGTCCCGGTCACCGAATCTGATCTTCACCGTTCAGATTATAGGTATGCGTGTGTAGATTAATCCTGTAAAATTTCATCCAATTCGGTGATCGTTTGATACCTCAAAATCGCGATTTACACGAACGGACAGAAATTAGTAAACCGGAACCGTTCGTATTCCGGTTGGTAAATCATGATTTTGATGTATCAAACGATCGCCGATTTGGATGAAATTTTACAGGGTTAATCTACACACGCATACCTATAATCTGAACGGTGGAGATCGGATTCGGTGACCGGGACACCGGCGAAAAGCCGGAATCCGCACGAAACTCTCCGGTGCGGACGTCCGCAACCGAAGAGCTCTGTATATATATATATATATATACATATATATATATGATCAATCGATCAATGCTACATACTCCACATGAAAATACAATTGCAAACGTCGAAAGAACTATAGTATCAGAATTTCAACGGGGTAGAATCACAATATCAGTAGCTTATATATCAATCTCCACTCGTACAATTGACAATAATAGATGCAATTGCATCATTTTAGCCGTGCATATCCTCGTGGTAAATGCAATTGCATCTCCAGGGAGAAGGGAGACACAAAGAGATCGAATAGAAAACACACGGAAGAAACAAGAGGAAAAAGTGTAGAATATATCTAATATCTTGTATTATTCATCTAATTAGGCTTCTATATATAGAAATAAGGTTTACATGATAAATACACAATTAGTGAGATATTTACATGTATATCCACATAAATATGATATTTACAATAACTTCTCACCTTTAAACCTTAATAATATTATGTATTGCCGTGTTTTGACATTAGCTTAGACGGAATATTAATTTTGGACATTAAAAAGATATTCTGACACATGACTATATTGGAAATCAGTTCGTATAGAACTAATAGAAGAACTAATCTTTTGCTCTCCTCATAACCTTCAAATTTGGTAGAAAATTTTGGGCTTTCAACATATATATTCAACCCTACCTTTTAAGTTCTAAAGTTTGGAGCCAGAATTTTCTATAACCCTCTAAAATGTTGTAATGTTTGATCTGATTTTTGTGGTTGTACTAAAGGTTCTAAAAGGCGCTAAGCGGAATTAGACGGTGGAGATACTGCCTAGCGCCTAAGCGTTTAGGCGGAGTTTAATCGATAATTAAGCGGTAATTAGGCGGATCATTTGTTATATATATTTAATTAATTATATATTTATATGGTATATTGTAATTTGAAATATAAAGTAAAAATTATAAAGAAATATCATAAAAATTATAAACTAAGTTTATAAAGAAATCCAATTAACTATCCATCTCAATTTTTTGAAATAGATGTGCATAAACAAGAATCCCAAGAATATGAAATTATCTATTTCGAAGCTGATAATTCATAAATCACAGTATATTATAAGTTTATGACAATGAAGCTTACATTATAAACTTACAACTATGGAAACCATTCAAACATGCATAAAGCTTCACGAAATCAAGTTTTGTTTGTGTGATGGCCATAGACACTATGCTCCTGCCCACATTTAACCATATTAAATTACCAATATATAACAAACAAGGATGACGGCGGTAGACGGCAAGTGGCGGCGATGGCGGTGATTGGCGAGCGGCGTCCAAGTCGCGGCGTTTGCAGAGGGAGAGAGACGACGTTTCGCGAAAAAAATTGGATTGGATTTTCTATTTAAAATTTATTCATTTGCGTTGTACCTCTTAATTTAAAAAAAAAAACGCCTAGGCGGTGCTTTTCTACCGATTAGTCGTTAGTCGCCCGCCTAATTGCCGATTAGTCGGTTCCCGCCTAACTACCCCGCCCAGGACCAAAATTGGGCGATAAGATGATTTTTTCCGATTAGTCGGTGCCTAGGCGGCCGTTTTTTAGAACAATGGTTGTACTAGAGATTTTAATATTTAATATAATTATTTTTTCTCTTGAAAAAAAAAAGAAAGAAGAAAAATCCTTCAAATTTGGTTTTACTATTTCACTAGCCAAGACAAGTTGACCACTTGACCTGAAAAGAAATTGTTAGTGCTCTGGCCTTGGGCCTTGGGCCTTGAGTGTCCATTTGTCCTTGCAGAAAAAACAAAAAAACAAAAATCAGTTTTACATTTTCCCTTTCAAAACGAATATAGTGCTGCGAGAGTGATTTTTACTGAAAGCTTGAACTCATTAAACCCTAGTACGCTTGCGCTCTCTCTCTCTCTCGTCCGCTTCAACTTCGATATCAAATTGCAACAATGGCGAGTATGCTCGTAAGTTTTCTCTCTCTCTCTCTCTCTCTCTCTCTCTCTCTCTCTCTCTCTGTAATGGCAACTTGATTGATTCTTCAAGTCAAGTATCTAACTCTGGTTTGTCGCTGTGTGTTGGTGTGAAAATGGGGAACAACAGCAACCGCAGATCATACTTCTTAAGGAGGGAACGGACACTTCGCAAGGTAAGGCGCAGCTGGTGAGCAACATCAACGCCTGCACCGCCGTCGCCGACGTCGTCAGGTCCACTCTGGGCCCCAGGGGCATGGACAAGCTCATCCATGACGACAAGGGCAACGTCACCATCTCCAACGACGGCGCCACCATCATGAAACTGCTCGACATTGTGCACCCGGCCGCCAAGATCCTCGTTGATATCGCCAAGTCTCAGGACTCTGAGGTATCTATCTCCCTCTTTTTCCCAGTCTCAGATTTCCAATGTCAGATTTTACTATTACCACTCTCAGTTATGAATCTTAAGCTGTGGCTGTTTACCGTGTGTATAGGTCGGTGATGGCACAACGACTGTTGTTCTGCTTGCAGGGGAGTTTTTGAAGGAGGCCAAGCCTTTCGTTGAAGATGGAGTGCACCCGCAGAATTTGATAAGGAGCTATAGAACTGCCAGCTTCTTGGTACTTTATTAGATCCAACAGTCTGCTTAGTTTCCTTCTTTTTGTGATTGTGTGTTTCCATATGCTTTGTGCTCATCTTTGGATTGTGAACTGATTACAGGCAATTGAGAGAATCAAAGAACTTGCTTCCAGCATAGAGGGGAAAAGCCTCGAAGAGAAGAAAGAGCTACTGGCTAACTGCGCTGCGACAACACTCTCATCTAAACTCATTGGAGGTGAAAAGGAGTTCTTTGCAAAAATGGTCGTGGATGCTGTCATTGCCATAGGTGATGATGATCGTCTTAACATGATTGGAATCAAAAAGGTAATTTTTACTTTCTTCTCTTGGCATTTCACTTTTGTTTGATGCATGCAATTCTGCCAGTGGATCTCCGGCAATCGAGTTAATCAATTATAACAGCATGTGACAAGTCCTGTCAAGTTGATTAACTTTAATACCTAAAACTTTGGAGCTTTCAACCCAAAACCAATAGTGTAGTTGAAAGGTCTCGTGATATGCAACTATCATGAAGTTTGAGTTGGTTTTACTGTAAGCTACATTATTGTTGATAATCGAATAATTTCAACATATAGTATCATAATGCTTGTGGGTCATTGAAGGCTTTTGTTTTTTTTATTCCTTAGAATTTTGAATCATATCTAGGAAACTGTTGGGTCTAATTAGTGTTTGTGAGGTTAGAGAGGGCCGGTGATGCCTGGGAATAACAGGGGAGACAGAGAATGATAAAGGGTAGGGGTCAAGAGGATTAGAGTGAGGTAGAGGAGCAGTGACAGTAGATGCAGAGATATGGAGAGAAAGACCGACGACTGACAATGAGACAATGTTAGGAAGAAGAGAGAATCTGTCTTGATTCATGATTCTTTCCACTGTAATAGTAGCTTCCATCATACTTTCCCTTTTGGATTTTTTTTTTCTGGCTTTTAACTATTATTGGCATCCTTGTTTGTGTTCTGAGGGAAGGAATTGTGCTGGTTGCAAAATTAAAGCAAGTACCATATGTATTAAAATTGAAAGTGGTTGTGCTTCTACAGGTTTCTGGTGGCAACATGCGTGATTCCTTTCTGGTAAATGGAGTTGCGTTTAAGAAAACATTTTCTTATGCCGGCTTTGAACAGCAACCGAAAAAGTTTCTTAATCCCAAGATTTTAATTCTGAACATTGAATTGGAGCTTAAATCCGAGAAAGAAAATGCTGAGATAAGGTATGATATTGTTGCTCATTTTGAAATGTGCTACTCAATGTCTTCCACAAGTTTCTTATTTGACTTGATGTTTTCGTTTACTGGCAGATTGTCGGACCCATCTCAGTATCAGTCCATTGTTGATGCTGAATGGAATATTATTTATGACAAGCTGGATAAGTGTGTGCAGAGTGGGGCCAAAGTTGTTCTTTCACGGTTGGCTATTGGTGATCTAGCTACACAGGTAGCCTCTCTCTCCTTTCTCTATGAAGCATCACCATTAGTTTTCCCTCTGTATAGGATGTTAGATCCTAAGGCAAAAATCTTGTGTTGAACTGTTTCCATAGTAAAGGGAAACAAATATGACACAAATAAAAAAAAATCTATTAGTTAGATGATTTTATGTATAACTCAGCACGTGTAGAACTATTTCCATTGTAAAGAGGAAACAAATGTGACTGAAATTTTCTTTACATAGGAAATTGTATGAGAGCAATATTAATTACACCTCATTTTCTCCAAGTGCTTGTGCACATCTTATTCGGGGTCCGAAGTCGGAAAGATGCAATAATTATTATGTTTTCAATGTCAATCAGATAGTATCTTCCTTAGTAATGTTAGGAATTTAGAGTTTTTGAAAGATGCATAATGCAATCTCTTTGGTGGCTACAGTATTTTGCAGATCGAGATATATTCTGTGCTGGCCGTGTAGGTGAAGAAGATCTCCAACGTGTAGCTGCTGCAACTGGTGGCACTGTGCAGACATCCATCAACGATGTTATTGACGAGGTTGCTATGACATTCATTGTCAAACTAATATTTTATGTAGAAGACTGTGACATCAATTTCTCCTTAAATTACTCTGCTAGTACTGCCTTGTACTTGGAAATCGTTTTTTTCCCTTAGTAATTGACATTGTTCACTATTATTAATTTGTAGGTCCTGGGAACATGCGAGTGTTTTGAAGAAAAGCAAGTTGGAAATGAGAGGTTTAATATTTTTAGTGGATGTCCATCTGGTAGGACTGCTACAATTGTTCTTCGTGGTGGAGCCGACCAGGTATGCCATTTTTGAAGGCAGTGAAGCTCACTTTTTAAGTATTTTTAAGTATCTGGTGATAAGATTTCTCTGTTTCCTTTTTCAAGTTTGTTTTTTTTCTGACTCTGATGCTTTCTTGGTTTTAAATTTAGTTTATTGAGGAAGCGGAACGGAGTTTACATGATGCTATCATGATTGTTAGAAGAGCTATGAAGAACTCAACCGTAGTTCCTGGTGGTGGTGCTATAGATGTATGTGGTTGTGCTATAGACTATTCGTAGAATCTGCAAAATGTATCCAAGAGTAGGGGTTGCCTTGCTGAATATTTTGTTGTTTTTGGTGACAGATGGAGATTAGCCGGTACTTGAGGGAAAAGGCACGTGAAATTGCTGGGAGGTCTCAGTTCTTCATAAACTCATATGCAAAAGCTCTGGAGGTATGCAAGCCTTCATGTTAGATAAGCTGTTACTCTTGATTGGTAACATTATCATGTCAAGGGCTTGAGCTGTGTATGTAAACTGACGGCAAAAATAGGTTAGAATTTAAAATTTACCATAAGTTGATTGATGAAACGATGTTTTTCGTTGTGGATCATATAGGTCGGAGACTTTTCAAGGCTTCAAATTTCATTTCCTCAAAAGAAAAAAGATAGATTTGATTCTAGGTGCATGTTAAGGTGCTTTTTTTAGGTTTTGATGAGGTTCAAGTCGTTAACTGTAGTACACTCAGAGCGAGTGGGCATGTTGTATTTGCTGATTAATCCATCATATGGATTATGGAGATGGATTGTTCTCTTTCGAGTTGGTTTTCTCAACTACTTAAATAATTGGGTAGTATTCACTTGTTACCTTGGGAATCCATGGTTGCCTATCCTTAGGATTGATATCTATGATTGAAGTTAAAAGAACAAAATAGTGAATAGTGCTCATATACTCAAAAGGGTTATATATTAAATAACTGCGAGTGATTATGATTTCTTGGTCCCTATGTGAACAAGAGGACATTTTTTAAAGTGATTTTTCTTTATCTTTAGTCGGTTTAGTGTTCTTAGTTTTAGGCCTTGGCTTTAGGTATTCAACCTTTGAACCAATATTAGTTATTAATAGATGTTCCCTGACTAAGAGATCTCCCTAACTAATGGGCTAAACTTTTCATGATAGCTGGAGCATATATAGACAAACTTCTATTTTGTGGAACTTTGGATTACATTCAACATTGTGGATGTGAAATACCATTGGATCTAGAGTTAGTTCATTCGAATGGTCTTTCCATGAAAAAACCCATTTTTCTTATTGTGGATGACTGTGGTACAGACATACTAATGATTGAAGACTGGAAGTGATGTCTTAATTAGCCGTTGCTTATGTTGCAGGTCATCCCAAGACAACTATGTGACAATGCAGGATTCGACGCAACTGACATGCTTAATAAACTAAGACAGAAACACTCTACAGGTTGATCTCTCATTTTATTTCGAATTGTCAGTCTAGTTAACTGATTATTGTCTCTGGACTACAAACACAATTATCTACTTGTTCAGTTTTTTCATTTTTTTTAAAACATAATTATCTATTTCAGTTTTCATAGCAACACTAAATTATGTTACTGCAAAGGGCCTGGTTTCTATGAAGTTGGCTTTTCCAATTATATTAGTGAGAAGATTTGTTTGCTAAAGGCTTCAGAAAACTACTATAGGCGAAGGTGCACCTTATGGAGTTGACATCAACACTGGAGGAATTGCTAACTCGTTTGCTAACTTTGTCTGGGAGCCTGCAGTTGTGAAGGTATAGTGTATCCATTTTATGTTGTATTTATCTCATTTCTTTTTGTATTGGCATGAGAAATAACCACGTGTTTTACTGTAGATCAATGCTATAAATGCTGCGACTGAGGCTGCTTGCCTTGTTTTAAGTGTTGACGAGACTGTGAAAAATCCAAAGGTATTAGCTTGGTCCTCTCACTCTGATTATGATGTTTCTAAAACAATCTCTTAATTTTCAAAAGGAGAACATAATTCTTTTTACGAAACAGTCTTTTACAGTTGAAATTTAGTATGGGGCTTGGGGTTCTTCAAAATTTGTATTTATACTAAGCGTTTGATGGATACTTCCAAATAACTTGTATTAATATATTTTGTATTCTTAACTGTCGAAATGCAGTCTGAGAGTGCACAGGGAGATGCTGCTGCGAGTGCCATGGGAGGTAGAGGACGTGGAGGAGCTCGTGGTCGTGGACGTGGAATGCGCAGACGATAGTGGCAAGAGTATTTGGCCAAGCATCAGTCATGACCAAGCAGGCCGGATTTTATACAATTTTGTCATTCTGATTGATGGTGTGCTTTGAATTTGTAATTTCATTTGTATCCGACTGATATTGGGCTTGTAATTTAGCTTACATACATTAATGATTTATCATAGCATGTTACAATAGGTAGCAGCAGCAACGTACTCTTTAGTAGTTTGAACCAACTTTAAGTAGAGATCTTGTCAAGTGATTTGTTATGGCATTTGTTGGTTCACGGAACACGTACATTTTCTTCCTGCCCTTTAGTTGATTACTGTGGACTGGTCTATACTTTTAAAGTGAATGATATGTTGAGTTCATCTCCTAATCATGATTTCCAAAACGTAGAGGAAAGATTCTGTAGGAAAAATACTTCTACACTCTTATTTGGGAAGATATAGCACCATTTCGCATAAACGCATACATTTTACCAAAAATTGATTTCTGTATCTGAAGTTCTGATTGATCTGATAGCTTAGTTGCAGGTTTTATTTCTGTTCTTAGGGAAACTAGACATGATTTATTCCGACGAACTTCAAGTTGCCTTTCTGGGTGAGTACGTACCCAGAAGGCAGGAACATAATAGTAGCAGGCATAATGTAGCCTATGTTAAGTAGCTTCCTCTCAACTTGAATGTTCTTCCTTACCCACAAGTAAATCAGGTGGTTGTGTTCTACATATTTCAATCAGCAAACTGGAACTGCATTTTATAAAAGATTCATCAAAGCCTTAAAATTGGAACTGCATCTCTGAACTGTATCCAAGACTCTCTAGGTTAGCAGCCATAGCCTTGTTCATGGGTGGTGGTCCGCATCTCAAAATCTAAAGAAAACAAAAATTAATCAATAGCAAAGTACAGTTAAGGCCAACTTATTAATCTTATCCTTTCTAAATTCTAACTGAAAAATCAAGGCTTGTCACTGAGAGAAGGGGAACGAATGAATGCAAAATACCTTAATATCAGGTGCTGGAGTGGGGCAATGAGTTTGAATAACTTCTTTAGTTATGAATCCGACACCGCCTTCCCACCCTTCAGGGGCCTGAAGAGAGCATTTTACATTGTAAGCAGCACATAAAGTTTCATACAAATGATGCAATTCGAATCTCTATGATATTAGACGTAGAGAAACAAAGGAAGTAATGGATCAGAAAATTCAAATAAACTTGTACAGAGTCTTCAGATATATAGTTCTAAACATTCAGTTTCCATAATCCAATTCTGAAATGACTTCCCGTTGGTGACAGAAGTTTACCAGCTACAATTACCAATTAAGCGAGCCCTATGAAGTTGGTCTATCACATTCTGCATGATTAATAAATTGGAAAGCCTCGTGGCCAAAACAAATTTGAGAGATTGTGAAAGAAGCTCATAATGCATCCTCATGGCAGCACAAACCTTAGTGGGACAACCATAAGCCTTGAAGTTTTACAATAAGCTCCCACTTTTATTGTACTTAGGTATATCATATTATATGACAGTGTGCTCAGCAATATATCTGTTTAATATAGTACTCTACCTTACACAAAACATATTGACAGCATATATTTTTATCAAATTGTCAACAGAAGTTGGAGATCCTAGTAAAACTTGGTAAGACAAAAGCACTTCATGTTTGCTGCAAGAAACAGTGTCACAGTCCAGACAAAGGTCATACTTCTGTAAAATGAAGTATTTAACAGACTAGCAGATTTTTTAATCAATAACCTACAGTACCTCTCATTGTACTCAGGAAAAGAAAACGTATAAAAGGAATAGTGTCAGGAGAGGAGACTGAAACAAAAATGCAACTTATTAATCGGAAGTACACCAATTGCAGTTGGATCCAGAACCTATACCTGATTCAGAACATAATAAATGTTGAAACGAGTAGGAAAGTTAATGGCTAGATTATCCAGCTCTTCCTGCAAAAGCAGTTTATTGAAGTTAACAACAGTCCAAATCAATGAGCTGATAAATTCTAGGCCAGGCAATTAGCATGCATGCCACATAGTAATACACGATAAGCAAAATGCTATGAACAAAAAAACCGGTGAAGACAATTTTGTGGACAGTAAACAGGCAAACTGAAACATGTATTGGTTGTAAGTACAAGCATCAGCAGTATTGATTGCTCCACTAATACATTCTGAAAAAAGAGACAAAATCAAGATTATTTCATGGTTTATGCAGAAGCATCAGCATGTATTATATCAATGGCTTCTCAATCATGTCAATGTCTACTTTTTGTTGCCTGGACACAGTACGTCCAGTCATACTTCCTTTTTCTTTTTTCACCTAGCACATAATATGAAGGCCAACAACTATTTAAAAGAGATTCTCATTTTCAAATTGTGATTCATATACCACCCCGCACTTCTCTATCCATTCCTCTTCATATTATGAGAAATAAAAGCTACAAAAAAAGAGTCTTTCCCAAAGAACCAGCAAGTTTGGTTTATTAGCTAGCCAACTTAAACTTAACAGTTTTGGTTAAAGACCCAACAAACGAAATCTTAATCATTAAAAGATCAATGTAAAAACTGTTAACATTACAATAAGTGCATGAGCGTATGAAGTTACAATTGCAAAACGGCCAAATTGAGAAAGAGACATTTACTTTCAATAGAATGTCTTCATATGTGACATTGGCATATATAAGGTGTACATTTGTTCTGTCACTAGGATTTTCCAATATGGCTCTTGCAACCTGCAGAAAGAAAACTAAACTATTAAAGCAATATGTGCACCAGATAAACACTTCCATCTGTAAATCTCGAACTCTATCATACCTGGAACATTGGAGTGATGCCAGTGCCTCCGGCTAGCATCCCGAAAGCTGTAACTTGGTTAGGTTGATACTTGAATCGACCCTAGAGACATAAAGTAAACAGTATTAAGTTTTGGCACTGGTACTCGCAATCATAGAGGTTTTCATTTGAGATGGCAAATGATTCAAAGTATTTATTTACTTCAGCGGTGTTCTCCTTGGTTCTTAGCAGTTAATATGTGAGCATGATCAAGGGGTATAAGTTTACCTTAGGTCCTTTTACAGCCAGATAATCACCTTCATTCATCTCTCGGAAATGGTGAGACATCCTTCCTTGGGGATACATCTATTCATGGGACAAAGAGCAGACATTAAAAAAAGAAAAAGGGAATCATGAAACCAGTACCTATATTATGAATATCAGAAAAAGCGAATTATAAAGTAATTTATGAGAAACCTTTATGACTAATTCAAAGAATCCAACATCTGTATCCAAAGTGGTTGGGGTATATGCTTTAACAACTTCTTCATTAAGACTATCCTTCCCTCTGTATGAAGCAGAAAACTATAGCTCAATAGTGTGAAACACAAGTGTGATATGTGTAAGGAAAAAGAACAAATTGGAGTAAAGAGAAAATGAAACCTGCAACTGAGATGCTGTCCAATAGGAAGACCCAACACCGAGGTTGGTGTTGGAAGAGCAAATTTAAACTTGGCCACATTATGGCTGAGCTGAGTGCGTTTAACAAGTTTAAATTCCTTGAATTTGACAGGATCCAAGCAACCTAGACAGAGTAAAAGTGACATTGTTAGAGACAACAAATCCACAGAAACTATATATACGGTGTATCTGAGGAAACCAAAGAAACTATACAATTCTCTAACAATTTGGACATGTTTTACAAAGTAGAGCTAATATATAAACAGGGATTACAAAGTAGTAGTAGTAGTATTTGAAGATTTAAAGAGTCCTAATTTGCTTAATGAAAAGACAAACAATACAACTATGGCTGCTGAATCTAGCCAATGTCCAAATCTGAATCTGGATTTGGGTAGTGAAACAACGAATGGAAAGACCTTTAGGTTTTCTGGAGACGTAGAAATAGTAGGCGGTACCAACACCAATGGCCACGACAGCCATGGCTATGCTCAGCATTTCCGCTCTGTGGCTCTGTAACACGTCCATTCTTTTCTTTGTTTCTTTCAAACAAACACACACACACAAGCAAACTCTCTTTAGTTTCGATTGGAACAACAACAACTCAACAAAAGTAGCGTCGAGCTTGGTTAGGTTGCATCTCCCTCTGAATATACCTACCCACTTTTCTACTCCGTGACATGGGGTGTGTTCCAATCCCAATACCTCACGTGCTCCAATCCACAATTTTCCGCTTTTCAAGGAAGAAAAAGAGAATTACTTTTTACTGGAAAGAAAGAGTTAATTACCATGGTGCATATGGGAAACACTACTACTGGTTGGTTCAGTGGCACCAACAGCTCGCCCATTCGACGAAGCTTCTTCAGCAGAGACGTTGTTGTTTCTGCGCTGCCAAGGATTGAGGCGACTGCTAATACTGGACAGTCTTGAAAGAGCTGAACAAGAAGAAGACGACGACGACGCCATTCTAGCTCTTTTCTTCCAATTCTCTCCCTTTCTTTGGATCTCCCAAATTAATATTCAAGTGGGTATCAGACTAAGACTGATCGAGTGGAAAGTCAGCTACTAGTTTGCACTCTCATCACCATATCAAATTTACTCACTCCATTATACATTACACATTCTTTATATCTGTTTCTTTTTCTTGGGCTTCGCTTCGCTTCGTTATTATAGTAGAGATCATTTGCGTTTTGATTTTTCACACTAATAGTAAATTTTGTTTTGCGGTAGACTTTGAGTTGGCACTGACATTGCCTAGCGGCTCTCACCAACTTGACCACTTTGTTTGGGGGTCACGAAAAGGAATGTTGAATCACTTCTTTACTGTAATTAGATCAAAGATCTATTTCTCTGAGATAAGAAAAGTACATTAACCTTTCAACTTACAATATATATTACCTATATATATTCCATAAGTTACATACATGCATCCGGTATTTCAAGTTAACAATTCAAATTGTTTTACTACTTTCGGAAGGCTTCAGATGGTCCTGAATTGCTTGCAGCTTCTACATTCTCCAGCTTTGAGACACGAAACACAGCCCAGTGTTCATCTCCTGCACCAAGCCAAGTTATTTCACATAAGCACTTGACCATGCAATTTTTACGCTATAGGGATCCAACTAACGAAAGATGTTTTTAGACGCACTCCATGTATATACGAGGAAATCTCAGTAAATCCATACTGAGTCTACTAACTCACAATAAGCATACTAAGAACTTTCATGCACTCATATTTGGTGGTTTAATTTTCTCGATTGAAATTTGCTACGGATTCATTTGGAACCAACATACTCATATCGATCAAAGTTCTTATTTCCTCCGCGATCAATTATAACATTCTAAAGTTGTCAGCTAAGATGTACAACACAAGGCAAAGAAAATTGAAGTATAAACTCTTAGGTGAAACTTTGGTCAGCTATCAAGTATTTCCAATTTTTTGAAACAATCAAACAGGTAGAAGCAGGAAAATGGAGAAGCAGTATATATTTGGAGCGACTGACTTACCAAATGTAACACAAGATCCAGGTGATAAGATCGCAACAACTCCAGGTTTCAACCGTTGGTCATCAATGAATGTCCCATTTGTGCTGTCCAAATCTGTTACCAAGAGGTTGCCATCTTTCTTTCGGATGCGAGCACGCACACCAGTTACTAAAAGTTCACACAGAATTACAAATATAAATATAAATCGATGAATTGCTTGATCTCATTGATAACAAGAATAAAATACTCGACTTCAATGTAATATGATATTTGTGCATTGGTTTATAGTTTATACTTGTATGAAATTGAATTAGAGTAATAGACTAATAGGTGTTTGCATAATTGGCTTTACTTGGATATTAATTTAGGTAGATCTCCAGGAAGTTCCAGTAAGTATTCAACATAAAAACTTAATAAACAGGTGCATTGACTCAATAGGCCGGTGAATAAAGCTTATTACACAATTTTCCCATGCTAGGAAGCATAATGCAGTATCTATCTAAATAAGACACGAACTTTGTAATTTGGTGCTGAGACTCAATAGGTAAATAAATATACTCTATTTGGCTGTGCAATTAAAATAACATGGTTCATATCTCTTACTTGAGTTACTTTGTCATATCTTTTAGTTTTACAAGGGATATTCATTCATGCACATTTCAAAAAGTTGAACCTTGAATAAATAATTGACAAAACTTGAGTATAGTTTTTTCAATACCTGTGGCAACTGGAATCACGCAATCAGCTTTCTCAGGAAGACGGCCAACAGTCACCACATTCTAGATTCAGGAAAATTAAACCATGTAATTAAAACTTGAGTTTGACATTTAGATTAAATTAATGTAAGCACAAAAGAAGCTTACATTAAATTAATGTAATCCAAATATATATATATATACATAAATAGGAAGCTTACAGAAGCAATTTCAATTGCATTTGGCGTCTGAACCTTATAACCAATATGTTTTGTATCTCCATCACCTATAAAATTAACAAAGTGAAAAAAATCAGACCAATATGATACAAGTGCGGTAAACATTTTCGCCAGAAACATGGAAATTAACAACTAATAAGAGGTAAGTTCGAACATACCCACAGGTTCCAGGAGCCATCTCTCGGAAGTAGCAGCAGCAATTGGAGGAACTTGCGTGTCAGAGGTGGAGGCACATACGACGACGCCCCGTAGAAGTCTCGTTTGCTGCTGCTGCTGCTTTTGTTTGAGTTGTAGTTGGAGCACTGAAATGGTAGACTAGTAGTAGTAGAGGAAGAAGCAACAAGTGAAGAAGATCGAAATAAAGGAGATGAAGAGCAACAACGGACAAGAGACAGAGCAGCAGCAGTTGCTTCCATTTCTGCTGGCTCTACTGGGCAGCTAGCTATCACGTCACGTGTGAGTGGCAACCATTTATTTTAGAATTTTGTGCCAAGTTAATGTGCTCATAAACTTCATTCAGAAGTCTTTGTTAAATATCTAAGTTTAAGAAATCCGATTAGTACTTCAGAATTATTACAGAAAGTGCAAAAGAATTGATTGTCTGCTTGGAAATTTAATATTCTGTCTAGAGTGGAAAAATTGACTCTGCTTAAAACTAGTATCTCACATATGCTTTACCATATTCTTCATTATATCGATATCTCTTACTTTCCTTGTCCTCTAAAACTCTCTTAAAAAGTGGATAACGAAGCCCAAATTTTTTTGGGGGGTTCTAAAGGCCCGGTTATTGATTGGAAAATGGTTGAAGGAGATCCATAATAAAACTTTTCTGAAACAGGTAAAAAAACAAGGTATGTTCTTTATTATAAATTACATTATGAAATCTTTTAAAATTACTTTACTTATGACATCCACTACATATATATATATTGGTAGGTGAATGAGGATTTCAAAATCATAATGTTTCATAAACAATGAGGTGGAAGACAGATGGTCAAAATACCAAAGTGTTAACTTGGACTAGATACCACGTTAAAGGAGTGGATGTTAACACCAAGGGTCGAGATAATCAGTTATCCATTCAAAACAGTGGGGTGTTTCTGGATGCATAGGGCACATGAATGATCATTTTGTCTTACCTACACATGTGAAACAAGTATTTTACATAGATGACACTCTAACTGCAAGATGGTCAGTTGTAGTGAAATATGCTGAGAAAGACTACCCTAAGTTGGATGAAGAAGGTGATGATGATATTGAGAAAATTGAAGTGGAGCAATCATTTTACTACCGGAATGTTCACCATTGATAGTTTTGACGATGTACTTGGTACTTCGCAGATTAATTGCATGAGAAAATGAAAATGAAGAAATATTGGTCCCTAATTAATGTCAGTCGCCAAGTGTTTTGTATTTTGTAATATTTATATGGGCAATTCTAGAGGGCCTCAATATGGCAATGATGTGGAGGAGGTCTCAAATATTATGTGGCAATTATTTTTAATTTATGACAATATTTGGAATATTACAACAACAAAATTTCCCTTCCATATTTTACTTTTAACTTGTGGTAATTTCTTTTACTATTTTAATTATATTCCTTTGATCGATCAATTATTGATTGTGTTTCCTAAAAGAAGTTATACCATGATTAATTGTCTTTAGATGAATTAATTATATTTCCCTTTTATATAACAAGAAGACTTCTTCGTAAGAGAAAAAAATGAAAATAAGAACTGAACCTATAATGCTTCAGCTATTGATGAATTGCTTGAACAAACTCAACATGAATTCGACAAATTTCTCGAAAAAATTAAGATCTTTTTGGGATATGTGTGGAGGTAAAAACTTATCTTTGGTTCCAAGTTCAAACTAGCATACTTTGAGAATACTGATCGATGGAGCAATAAGATCATTTGCATTTCCATTGTAGTCAATTTAAGGTTTAAGATTATAGATGAAATAAACATTAGATGTTTGAGGATACAACTGGAATTTGAATATATGATATATATATATATATATATATACACACACACACGCATGGCACGACACTAATGATGTCTACACGATGTGGCATGACACATAAGATTTGAGGTCTACACCTCATGACCCCATTGAGACCTAAAATCATTTCTCTATTTATATTTTGTACTCTGATGCTTATGAAACTCAAATCACTAAATTATGGTTGTGTTGCTTATGCTCCTTGTTGCTTATGTGTGTTATGTACTTATTGATATGATAAGCATGATATACTATGTTGCTTAGCTGGATGATCTATCCATGACCAGGATGAAGCTTGGCTGAAACTAAGTGGAGGTTTGAACCGACTGATATTGAATAATCAGTAGATGAGTTGTGGTTAGGGGTGAAATGTCACTCGAACCCAGAGCTAGTTGTTTCTCCTCGAAATGCGTTGAATCACAATAGTTGACTGTACATCTAGGGGTAAAACAATGTTTCGATGCTGGCTGTAAGAGC
Source organism: Geum urbanum (assembly GCA_946800695.1). Classification (NCBI taxonomy): domain Eukaryota; kingdom Viridiplantae; phylum Streptophyta; class Magnoliopsida; order Rosales; family Rosaceae; genus Geum; species Geum urbanum. The sequence continues at coordinate 41,262,029 of OX327001.1, read as the reverse complement.
GGTACTGAATCGAGGCAAACTCTAAATACTAGATATGACCTCAAAATAACAGGAGCAATGTCGGCCAGTGAGACAGTGGGAGATAATCTTCATCGTCGAGAGGGAAACAACCTAGATCACTAGCTAAGGCCTTTAAATGACCACTTCGTAAATGAGGTAGGGGTTCAGAGACAACCATGAGGTTTTCCTAGAAGCATTCACTCTTGAAAGAGTGCATAGTAGCTCACTGATGAGCACTCTTGCGCCGAAGATGAACGGGGCTAAGCAATTTGCCAAAGTTGTGGGCTGTAAAAATGCATCTGCAGGGGAGCGTTCCGCCTAGAGGGAAGCAACCGCGCGAGCAGCGGTGGACGAAGTGGAAGCGAGAATGTCAGCTTGAGTAACACAAAAATTTATGAGAATCTAATGCCCTGAAAACTCAAGGGTTCCTCCACGAGATTCATCCACGAAGGGTGAGTTAGGGCCTAAGATCAGGTCAAAAGGCATAGTCAATAGACAACAAGTGAATATTCATGTACTACCCCTTGTTGGTCCCGAGGAACGAATGAGGCAAGGTTAGTCGAAAGATGGTTATCGTTTCAAGGACGTGAGGTGCCCCTGATTTTTCTGGGTAAGAAGGGCAGAGAAAATGCCCTAAAGTAACCTATGCCATACTCCCAGGAAAAGCTCGAACGGCCTTCAACAAAAGGGTACCTGTACTCGAAACTGACACAGGTGGGTAGGTAGAGAATACATGGGGGCACGAGATAACTCTCTCTAAGGAACTCGACAAAATAGCTCCGTAACTTCGGAAGAAGGGGTGCTTCCTCACAAAGGAGGTCGCAGTGACTGGGCCCGGGTTAGGACTGTTCCGTTTCAGTTCAGTTCGCCTACTTTTAAAACCGAAAACTGATCATAAAGGATTATTTCGGTTCATTTTTTTACTTCGGTTTATCGATTTTTCTTGGATTTTTTTTAAAGAAAACTGTAACAAAAAAAATAGAAACTATTGTTCCGAATCATTATAGAAACATGTTACATACTATTTTTTCCAGAACTTCGTATCGAAATGAACATCAAATATAATTAACCTATAGATCCCATATAAGATTATAAATTCAAATGTCCAAATATCCATGCAAGATTACAAATTCAAATGTCCAAATGTTCATGCAAGATTACAAATTCAAATGTCCAATTGTTCATGCAAGATTACAAATTCAAATGTCCAAATGCAAGTTAAATAAACATCAAACACGATAACACATAAAATGCAAACATTGCAAAGTTTCAAAAGCCTCCAAGTCCAAGAGCTTATCACAAAGTCTCCAACTTCTGTGAAAATCAAAGAAATAAAAATATTTACAACATGAAAGAAAGCTTAGAACAAGAAACCAATCAAAGTCATCAAACTAAACAAAAAGAAAATAATATACCCAACAACATTAAGCTTGATTGATACTTGTAGGAGGTCCCATATTACCATTTGATGAAGCCGAACAAGATTCCTTACGGAGTTCTACATAACAACAAAATATAGAGAAACTATTAGAATGCAATATAACAAAACAAACCAACAAAGTAACAAACTAAACAAAAATATATTCAATAAAATAGTACCTTCAATTACAATATCACAAAACTCCATATCATAGATGGTTGGGTCTTCATGTAAGGCAACATATGTACCCTTAAGCTAATTTTGTGTACAAATCAAAGTCTCCACCATCTTTGGACTCAACGAACTACGAAATGGATTGATGACACTACCACTTGTGCTAAAGGAAGATTCCAAAGCTATAGTTGACACCGGAATTGGTAGACATCATTTGCAACTCTAGCCAATATTGGGTACTTAGAAGCTCCACACACTCTCCACCAATCCAATATGTCAAAGTTCTCATCCTCGTCTCATTTAACGGAATCCGCTAGATATTTCTCCACATCATTAGAAGTAACTCCAACTTTCATTTCTTTTCTTCTTTGTTGTTTTTCAGCCAACCTTCTTTCAAATCAAATGGAACCAACAATTGAAGTTGACAAGGTCGTTTGAGAGTTTTGAGAACCAGAAGCACCAATTCCCAAATTTGTATGCTGCATGGCTTCATTCTCATACACTTTAAACAATTCAAGCAAGAGATTCCTCATCTTCTTCACATTTTCATCAACCTTTGCATCAGACTCACCAAACAACTCATTGAAAAAATCATAGAGCTTCTCTAATTTATGATGCAGATCCAAAACAACTCCGATAAATATATACAGATTTATAGTCTCCAACTTCCGTCAATACCTGTCATAGTTTTCTAGCATAGACTTGGTAATTTCATAAAGTAGTTTACCACTAGTTTCTTCACTTTCTTGCAACAACCCAAGAAGTTTAGAAAATCACTGAATGTGGTATGGATTGTTGAATTACTAGAGAAGCACACATGCAAAGTGACCTCATAAAATGGCTTCAAAAAAATAGCAAACTCATCAACAATGAGACAATCATCAGAATCAGGTGCCCCATCTCTCAATCTCAATCCAGTGTCAATCATAAAATACTTACTATAATGACCATTATCTTCTATCAATTTATTAAATGCTTTCTGAAACTTCAAGGTAGATTGCAACATACAAAATGTAGAATTCCACCTAGTTGAAACATCAAATATCACAAGCCCTTTACTCTCTAATTTCACACTCTCAATACACTTCTTAAACATGTTCAACTTTTGTGGAGAAGATCTCACATACCTAACAACATTCAAAATGCTAAAAATGCAACTATTCATTAAAGTCAACCCATCATTCACAATTAAATTCAAAATATGGGCAACACATCTCATATGCAAATTCTTTCCATCATCCACAAGTGCATCCAAGCATTTTCATTCACTAACTCTCTTTATAATATCTTTCAAAGCAACATCATTTGTCGAAGCATTATCAATTGTTAATATTAGAACCCTATCCATTTTCCACTCCAACAAACAATCTTCTAAGAGTTTAGCAATAGAATCTCCCTTATGGTTTCAAATCACACAAAAGTTTAAAACTTTTTTGTGCAAGACCCAATTATCATCCACAAAATGACCTATAAGCACCATATAATTTATATTCTAAACAGATGTCCAAGTATCTATTGTTAGGCTCACCATCTTTCCTCTCAAACTCTTCTTTAGCTTTCCCTTTTCAGACTCATAAAGAACTAACATTTTCTTTGCAATTTTTTGTCAGCATGGAATTTTCCAATCATGCCAAGCAACTTCACAAAATCCCTTAAACTCATCCCCATCAACATCCCTAAAGGGCAACTCATCAATGACTAGCATCCTAACACAAGTCATAATGATTTCGTGTTGAGTACTCGCTACAGAAGTTAACCGACCTTACTCTTAAAAAACTAAAACCTTCTGATTTCTCTTCTTGGTAATTTCAACATTAGGGACATACTTTTTATAGTGAGAGAGGTGAGTTTTAAGTACAGAGGTACCATTTGATTCCGGATCAGCACATATTTTTCTTTGACAGTAATTACACAACCCTTTATATTTATCATTCTTATAAATTACCTCATAATGATCCCAATAATGTGACCTTTGTCTCTCCTTATATTGGCTAATAGTTTTTGCTCATCGGTTAGTTGTTCAGTTTTAGCATCATCTTCTGATTCTCCTCCGTCTTTCTCCAAATCAACAACAAGAGGCACACTAGAACGATCTGTTGGCAATTTTTGAGCTGACGTTGGTGTGGATAAGTCATTAAGGGGGCTACATAGAGAAAAAAAGAAAGATTAGGCCACGTTTGGTATCATTTTACAAAACAGTTTTTCGTTTTTCAAATACAAAAACAGAGTAAAAACGCATTTGGTAGACTGTTTTCAAAAAATGAATCCTGAAAACAAAAAACGTTGAAAACAAAAAATACACTACGTTCTGGAAAACGACATAATGACGTTTTCACTATTTTGTGAAAACACATTTCATAAAAAAAATTAGAAAAATATGGAATAATTTTTTATTGGATTATACACACTTAATTTAGTCATTTTTTCACTTGAGATATGACATTTAGCATTCTTTAATTATTTATTTTGTAGATTTTATATAGGTATCAGACGCGTTTTACTATTTTTGTTCATAGAAAACAGTTTCGTAATATAACCTACCAGACATGTTTTTGTATATTCAAAATGTAAAATTTGATTTCTTGTTTTTTTTTTTATAAAAATATTTTTGAAAAATGGTTTCGTAAAATGATACCAGATGTAGCCTTAGTATTCTCTTTTTTTGTAGCTGCATGTCCCCATTACTATAGATTGCTAAGATTAGTAATTACTTGCAATTGAGACAGAGATGACGAAGATGTCAGATTTTGAACTTTAGCACATTTAGTTGCTAACTATGAAGAACCCTGCGTCTTCATATTTTCTTCTGTAAATCATAAAGTCAAACATTTTAATTTATAAATATGAACTGTTTCTCCTAACATCAGCATCCATCCTTCAAAATTTCAATCACAGTATCATACTAGATTACTCAGCAAACAAAATCGGCCCATTAAAGCCCAACAAACAAAATTTCCATCATAATATTGTTCGATTACCTAAAATATTATACAGTCTAGATGGATGAGTCGAGGTTAGGATTCGAGAGAGAGTTGTTGACGAAATGAGAGATTGAAAGATAAGAGAGATACGCTGTGGTTGGCCGATGGATTGCCCTGAGGTCGGCGACGACGCCGAGGTCTGAGTTTGAGAAAGCAAAGTGAGAGAGTGCTGTGAGGCTAAGGCCTTGAGTTGAGGGTGTGAGGATGCACAGTAAATTGTTGGGGATTTTAGGGTAAACTGAAAGAAAAAAAAAGAAGAAGCCCAAAATGACATTTTTTTTCAAATATTTTGGTTCAATCGGTGCGGTTCGGTTCTTCCGGACCGAAAAACCAAAACCAAACCGATTTTATTTGGTTTTGTTTCAGTTTTTTTTTGTTACGGATTGCTTTCTGCTCCTTTTTTTCTTCTTCCAATTTTAGTCTGGAAGAGTGAGATACCACTCTGGAAGAGCTAGAATTCTAACCTTGTGTCAAGACCTATAGGCCAAGGGACATTCTCAGGTAGACAACTTTTATGAGGCGTAGGCCTTCCAAAAGGTAATGGAGGCGTGCAAAGGTTTCCACGGGCCAGACGGATATTGGCTCTCGAGTGCAAAGGCAGAAAGGAGTTTGACTGCAAGACCCACCCATCGAGCAGGGATGAAAGTCGACCTTAGTGATCCGACTGTGCCAAGTGGAAAGGCCGTCTCTCAACGGATAAAAGTTACTTTTGGGATAACATGCTGATCTTTTCCAAGAGCTCACATTGACAGGAAAGTTTGGCACCTCGATGCCAGCTCTTCGCCACCTGGGGTTGTATTATGTTCTAAGGGATGGGTTGTTCGCCATTAAAGTGGACGAGAGCTAGGTTTAGAACATCGTGAGATAGTTCGGTCCATATCTGGTATAAGCGTTAGAGCATTGAGAGGACCTTTCCCTAATACGAGAGGACTGAAAAAGACGCACCTTTGGTGTACTAGTTATCGTGCCCAGGGTAAACGTTGGGTAGCCAAGTGAGGAGCGGATAACTGCTTAAAGCATCTAAGTAGTAAGCCCACCCCAAGATGAGTGCTATCCTATTCTGACTTCCCCTGAGCCTACGGTAGCACAACCGAGACAATGATGAGTCTTCTGCCCCCGCGGAGGTGGAGCGACAGAAGTCTTGAGAATTCAAGAAAAGGTCACGACGAGATGAGCTGTTTATCATTACTATAGGTGTTAAGTGGAAGTGCAGTGATGTATGCAGACGAGGCATCCTAATAGACTGGCAGACTTGAACCTTGTTCCTACATGACTCAGTCAATTGAATGGGCACTCCCCATCTATTTTCATTGTTCGGCTCTTTGATAACATGAAAAAATCATTGTTCTACTCTTTGACAATATAAAAAAACAAAAGCTCTCCCTTCTATCTGTCCAAGAGATGGAAGGGCATAGGCCTTTGGTGTCCCCTCCAGGTAAGAATTTTTGACTCACAATCACAATCACTAGCCAATATGCTTTTCACTCATGCCTTTCTTCGTTCATGGTTTGATATTCTGGTGTCCTAGGCGTAGAGGAACCACACCAATCCATCCTAAACTTGGTGGTTAAACTCTATTGCGGTGACGGTACTTCAGGGGAGGTCATGCGAAAAAAATAACTCGATGCCAAAATGATAAAAGGCTTAACACCTCCCATTCTTATTACTTTTTCAATATAAAAAAATGAAAAACGAAAGAGGTTGTCTTATTCAAAACTCCAATCCAATTAGGAAATCTCTGCTCTCCCACTTCACACCTCAGAATGCACATCTTCTTAACCGTAAACGGCTGGGAAGAGGAAAGGTTTCAATTTTTAGGGTACTCCCGAAAACAGATCATGTGGACACGGTGTAACGACCCAAACCTTAATTAGTGGGTTAATCATTGTTAATCGTGCTAATTAACAAGCTAAGCATCACACATCACGTTTATCGAGATTCTTCGTGACTAAAACTTGACTTTTTATAAATTATAATTTTGGACTCGTTCTCTTCATGGAGGTTGTAGAGAAAATTATTTTGAGCTTGTCGATACGTTGTTTGGATTTTTTCGGAGGTTCGAGCTAATTTCTACGAATTTAAGAAGTTTCAAGTCAAAAGTAATTAAATCAGAAATCTAGTATAGGGTAATTTTGTAGACTGTTCGATCATCTTTAGGCTTAATCTGGGTCGTCCGTTTGTTTTAGGTAGGATGAGTATTTTACTGGGTTGGGTAAAATGCTCAACTACTTTCTCTCTCCTCTCTTTTCTCTCTCTCTCTCTCTCTCTCTCTCTCTCTCTCTGCGTCGATGACGCCGGTTGCCCAGCACTGACCGACCACCAAATTGGTGGATCTTGGTCTCAAAATCCTCGTCCCGGTCACCTCATCTCTTTCCCAACACATTTCTATCCAGTTCACATCCACGAAGGCCAGATTTCGAGGGGAAAATCAAGGGTTCGAGGCCGAATCGGCCTCCGCCGTTGGTACCGCCATGGGTGATTAACTACCTCCAATGGTTGGGGATTTTGAAGGCCACCACAGAACGAGTCGAACACGATCAGTTTCAGGTCAGGTCGTGGTCAAACGTCGGAGATCAGTTAAGGTGAAATTCAGGCGAGGGTTATGAATTTCAACAATGAGTTTCGGTGTTTTCTGGCAAGATTTTAGGTTAGCATTGTTCTGCAAAATTGTTGGAATTGTTGTGATCTTTCAATTGATGTGAAGGTTGAGCGATTTGGTGCTAACTAGATTCTGGCCACCGCTAGTGGTGGTGCGTGGGCCCCATGCGCCACTGCGTGCAACGGAGCTCCGGCGACCAGGAGACCGAAATTATCACTAGAAGTTTTCTAGGCCAATCTACAAAGAATTTTCTTTAGTTTTGTGTCATTAGATCATTTCGGTAATGTTTAGGCTATGCATAAGAAATCAAAGGGGACTTGGTACATCGACACAATCATTCATCGTGTGTCAATTTGAAACAGAAGTTTCATGGTGTACGGATTATTGAACGACGACATCCGGAGCGTGGCGTGAATTATTGAGTGTGAGGACGGGTTATGTGTCGTTAATTAATTGTTTGAAATAATGTAAGTTTCCGATCGATATTACATCTTGGTTCTTAATTCATATTGATGGCATGGTCGAACTTATGTTAATGGATTTAGGTGTACGGTTTACTCTAGGATCAACGAGTAGGATTTTCAGTTGGTGGACCAACGAGCTAACTAATTACCGACAATTTAGGTGAGTGGAAAATTTGTTTGTCACTGATCGTAGCGGGTCTAGAAATATGATTATATATTTATTTTCGTAAAGTTTTATGATTTATGATTCTTGATTCATGATTACGTTTACAAAAGCACGGAGGCATTTATGATATGCTTTACAATTAATGAGCACGTTAGGTCTATGTGAATGCATCGATGCATAAGCCATCCAGCTGAACACCTAGAGCGGCCTCCGACGGGACACTTCACGTCCTAAAATCGACTACGTGTATGAGTATGATATGATAGCCTCCACACACATGTTATTTTCTTTCATAGACTCGCGGTGTTTTATTACTCTTATTTTCGGAGAAAGGCATAAGTATCACGTTTTATGTTACTTCCAAATTTTTATTTTTCGTCCACTCACTCTAAAGGTTTTCCTGTTTTATATGCCTTACTCTGGGCCCTTTGGTTTTCAAATGCTCAGGTTGCGGAGTCTCAGCAGAAGTTAGACACGCACATATAACGAGGCATAGCAGAGTCCGTCGTAGGATCCAGGGTTGATCCTACGACTTAGAGTTTTAGTTAGCATAGTTAGTTTAGAGTATTTTAGCTCTGGAGTCACAAACAACTTTATGTCCCTATTACTGGTTACAGAAGCTGTGTTTGGGAATTAGTTTCTTTAATTTATGATTTTGTTACTAACCGGAACAATATTACGCGATAATTGAAACTTATGCGGTTAGTTACTAATTAATTACGTTAATCAACAAGGGTAATTAGTTTTTACTATTGATAACTTTCGCTAGCGATTTATTGAGAATTATCGATTATGTTTTTCGAGAAATTTCTTTGGATAAGGTTCTAGAGTTTGTTGACTCGAGTTAGTGGCCACGTCAAGTGTTGAAATCGGAGTTATGACGAAGAAGCAGAAATTTTACGAAAATTTCGGAAAACGTTTTGTCACGAAATCGCGGGTGTAAATACAGGTTTTCATTTTGGGAAATTCAAAAGTTTCCATTTTTGGAAACCCGGGTTGACCCGCGTTGACCAAGCTTACTGACCCAGTTGCGCCACCGTGGGCGACGACGTGGGGTTTTCTGTGACGACCCGAACCAGAATCAGTAGTGTAATTGGTATGATTCACGTGTTAGTGCGTAATCGCGGTTTATCGTTAAGTGTGTGATTTGCCAGTTTAGTTCGCGACTTAATTTTCGGCCGAGAATTTGAGTTGAGTCTCTTCTCGAGAGTTGTAGTACACGTGATTTCGAGCTCGTGGGCGGTACCGGATGATTTTTCTGATAACCGAGGAATATAATATGATTATTTGAAGTTTCGGTTTATCGACGAGTTTATCCGTTCAAATCGTGTTTATCCGAATTGTAATGGTTATCCGTTTTGGACCGTAGATCATCCCGAGGCGCGAGTATAAATATCAGAAATAGTCGAAAACATTGTTTGGGAAGTTTGACCGTCGTTGACCAGGAATTGACCGTTGACCGGAGGGGAGAAAACGGACCGTTTGGCTTCCGTCGCCGGACTGGCTGATTCCGGCCATTTCAGGCCACGACCCTTGAAGATAAATGTTCTCCTCGTGATTCTAAACAGTTTAGAACTTGGAATTGCTTGATTTGGTTGAGATTTGAGGGAGATATTGTGATTTGAAAATTGGAGATTTTTGGCCGGAATCGGCCTCGACGGAGGGAGGTGCTCCGGTGACTTCCGGGGTGGATCCTTGGTGGGTTTTGTTGGGTTTTGCATGGTGATCATTTCCCCTTTGGTTTGGAGGGACGAGGTGGCGTGACGGCACCAGAATCGGCTCGGGAAGTTTTCCGGCCGGTTTGAACCACCGTGGCTTTCGAGCTGATTTCCGGCCACGGTGGTGGTTGGATGGTGGTGATTCCTTCATTAAAGTTGTTCGCCTTGTTGAGAAGATCATTGTGGCAGCTCGGTCGCCGGGAAAACTCTCCGGTTGACGGCGCGCCGCCGCCGCCGGAGCTTCGGCGACCCGTTGACTTTTTGGATTTCGATGTTTTTAATGTCGTTTTTCTCGTAATCGCGCCCCGATCGTCGCCTTGAGGTTTTCGAGTTGATTTGAGTATCAGATTTTCAGTCGAGAGTTTCGAGTGGAGATTTCGGGAATTCAGTTTATTATTTTGTACAGTATTTTATGTTTCCGAGAACGGTTGGTTTCCGTGGTGAAGTACAGTGTTGTGAGCTATGATTTTGATCAGATATATTTTATGATTATTCAGGGGATCGAGATCGTACTTCGGACGAGGGATCTTCCGCCGGGCCACGAGATTAGTGCGAGTGCGCATTTTGCTCACCTGTGAGTGGACATTTCTTTTCACGGATTGACTGCAAGTCTTTTATATATGTTTTACGAACTTGAGCATGCAGTATGATCATGATTTTTATGAGCATGTCTTTTACGATTATGCATTTACGAATATGCGTATACGAATATACATACATACATATATATATATATATATATTATGTTTTATGCATGTGCATGGAAATGATTTATGATTTGGTTTACACAGAGTACAGTCTCAGTTATCAGGGTTGTATCGATACACATTGGCTTCTCGGCTGATCCCGAGTACGCTCCGGGGGGGGGGGGGGGGGGGGACAGATATCCTGACCCGAGGCCTTTCTGGCTTGGAATCACGTGAGGGTCTGGGATCCCGTGATTCAGACTGTACTAGCGCGATGGAGTCCATGAGAGACCCCGCGGTATTTATGATGCATGCTCTGTACACGTGAGGAGTTAGAGTCTCCCTCGTGTACCATATGATTTTTATGCATTTAGACTCGCATATGTTTTTATAACATATATTATTCGGCGAAAGACATTTAATTTTCGTCCACTCACTCTAACGGTTTTCATGTCTTTCCCCTGGGCTTTTCGGTTTCTGTGCCCAGTTTGTAGTCCAGGTTCTGGTGTTTCATGTCGTGGTTGGAGGCTAGTTGTTCGAGCTACCTGTGTTTTCCAGTAGGTTTCTTATTTCGCCTACTGTTGTATATTTTGTATATATAAACACTAAAGGTCGCTCTGATACATTCTGATACATGTTTTATACGGTTTTTCCTGGATATACTATATATTACAGTATGTTTACTGTTTATTAATATTGATATGATATTGAGAAATTCGGATGGGATTGATGCCCACGGTTTGGCTTTTGTGGCATAGGATGAAGTGTTATTTTCTGGGTGCAGGTAATGGCAATTCCGCGTTAGTAGCGTTACTCTGCCAAAATTTAATGATTTTTGTTGGTTCACGTTTTCAGAAGGGGTTTGATTCTGGTTTAGGCAACTAAACCGGGGTTGGGTCCTTTCATTTCAGCTACCTTTGGCCGTGAAACTGGTCGGAAATTGTTGGGTTCAACCTCTTTTATCGTTTGGTGGCAACATATCAGGTGTTGGTGGCCGGAGGACGATGAATCGAGGTGAAGAAAATTGGCTTGTTTTGGGCTAAACTTCACGGTGACGACGACGGCGAATCGGCCGGCGATGGGTATCATGACCATAGGAGTTTTGAACCTTGTTCCTCCATGAATCAAACCTGACTGATCTCGCGTCCTGCCGTCACCGGACACCGGAGATCAGTCGATTTGAAATCTGGGAGGATTTTGGAATTTCAAGGTATAATTTCAACGGTTTCCGGCCAGAATTTGATGTCAGTTGTGTTACAAAAGTCGTTGGGCTTGATTAGATGTACGTTTTGATATATGTTTTGCAAGCATCGGTGTCGATTGAATTCTGGTCGCCGCCGACGGTGGTGAGGTTCTTGTTTGGATATGGATTTGATTAATTTAGACGTGTATTTTATCAGGTAATAATTAAGTGATTTTACGATACTTTTAACGGACGATTTGACTATCGATTTAAATTTGAGTCGCTCGATATTTGAGATTTATGTTGCGACTCTAAAATTTAGTTATAGTGAAGCAATGCAAGAAATTGAATTCAGAATTCGATTAAGTATGTTTATAGTAAGTATGTTTATAGTCGGAAAATACGTTATTTGAAAATGCGAGATTCTCAACATTGTTGCTTGTAGGATTACGAGCTTAGCCATTCATTATGAATATCAACAAGTAGATAGTAATTAAAATCGTGTTTTCGGGATTATGAGTTAGCGGGTCGTGTCGGATGATTATTGCTCCGATTAGCAGCTTACGATTTTACGAATATCCCGGCATAGTACGGTGAGCGAACGTGTATTTATTTTTACAGTTACTGCGAGTTTATGTTTATGTAGATTTATAGTCTATTGTATTTTATTACAGTCGAGTTTGGAGGTATGTTTGTGATGGTTTTATTTTCAGCATCGATACTTTGACTAGGCGGTTGATCACTGACAAGTTGGGTCAGACCGGGTTAGAACAAACGCCCTGCCGACCCAGATTGTCTCGGGATTAGACAAACTCCCTAGACGATCCCATCACATATTTATTTACAGTCTTGGAGACGCTCCGGGTTAGGACAAACACCCTGAGTGCCCACCTCTATATTTTATTTTAGTTTATTATTTTGAACTCACATGATTTCACCGAAATCAGCAGAAAGACACATATATAATATTTTATTATTTTACACTGATTATGATTTTTTGTCCACTGACGCTAACATTTTCTTTTATATGTTTATATGCCTTTTCCTAGGCTTTTCGGTTTTCCGTGCCCAGATTGCAGTGCTTCTCTTGAGCTGGATTTTGGATCTCTAGAGGCTTTGAGTCCACCGGGTCATCATATCTTCCTGTCGGTTTCGGTCATTAGTAGTGTATTTTCATTTGTTTTATTCTGCTCTTAGAAGTCGCTCTGAACACTAGTGTTATAAATATTTTTCTGTGTTGGTAGTAAATTGTTAGTACTGTTGGATTATGAATTTTCGGTTTTTGTATTATTATTTAAGCAATTGAATTAATTTACTTTACGCACTTTATTGAGAAATCTAGATGGACATTGGTGGTTCACGGTATTGTTTGTGGGAAATCCGAAGTGTGATTTTCTTTAGAGCATGTGGCTGCGAACCACAGTGTTGGGGGTTCGAATCCCTCCTCGCCCACAACCGGCCAAAAAGGGAAGGACCTATCTCTTTAGGGGTAGGAAAATCATGATCGGGATAGCGGACCCAAAGCTATGGAATTTGGGCTTGGGCAACTAAAACTTGAAGATGTAGTATATTTACTAGTCACCAGTAGTGTATTTGGTAGTCACATGTAGTATGTTTAAACTGAAGAGTTATACATTTCTCTGGAACATGTCCAGTACATTTACGTAATACTTATAGTATTTTGTCAACCTTAATCAGTATATTCATGTTCTATACTTGTTTTACGTGTTGATTTAATGTTATCAAAGTTGATTGATTAAAGGACCCAACCTCGATTTAGTTGCCTAAACTGGAATCGAACCTCTTCTGAAAACACGAACCAACAAAAACCATCAAAATTTCGGCAGAGTTTCGTTACTAACGCGGAATTACCATTACCTGCACCCGGAAAATACACTTCATCCTATGCCACAAAAATCAAACCGTGGGCACCAATCCCATCCGGATTTCTCAATATATCAACAGTAATGTAAAATAGTAAATATAACTATACTTTACAGAAATCCGTGGCAAACCGTATAAGAATATTCATCAGAATACTCAGAGCGACTTCTCGTATACATATACAAATAGTAGGCCAAACTAAAAACCTACCATAAAAGAAACATCGCTCGAATACTATGCCTCCGACCATGACGTGCGACACCAGAATCTGAACTGCAAACTGGGCACGGAAACCGAAAAGCCCAGGGGAAAGACATGAAAACTGTTAGAGTGAGTGGACGAAAATAAATGTCTTTCGCCAATTAATATATGTTATAAAAACATATGCGAGTCGGAATGCATAAATAATCAAATAGTACACGAGGGAGACTCTAACTCCTCACGCGTACAGAGCATGCATAAAAATCTCACGGGGTCACTCGTGGACACATCCGTGCTAGTACAGTTTGAATCACGGGATCCCTAGCCCACACGTGATTCTAGCTAGAAAGGCCTCAGGTCAGAGGTCCGCCTCCCCCCGGTAAAGGCCTCGGGTCAGGAGTCACAGCCTCCCCCGGTAAACATCCTCGGGGATCAGCCGGGATGCGAGTGTATCGATACAACAACATATATAAAGACTGTACTCTATGTAAATCAAATCGTAAATAGTTCGATGCAAATGCATGAAACAATATATAAGTGTATATACGTAATATATACTGGTATAGGCATAGTCGTATAACACATGCTCATGTAAATCGAAATCTCGTATGCATGCTCAAGTTCGTAAAATGTGTATAAAGACTCGCAAACAATCCGTGAAAAGAAATTGTCCACTCACAGACTAGCGTAACGCAGTTCGCGTTAACCCGTGATCCGGCGGAAAATCCCTTGCCAAACGAACGATCACGAACTCCTGAATAATCATAAAATCCATTCCTCAAAATCATAACTCGACAATTCAAATCAAATCACGAGAAACAATCGTTCTCGGAAACACATAATTCAATGTCGACGAACTGTCGAAAATCCGATAATCACACCTCAATACCTCGCTACAATTTCGGACGCTCAATTCGAAAAACGAACCTCCCCACTGCGATCGGGGCGCGATTTCGAGTGAAATGACATGCAACTTGTCGAAAACCCCAAAAAGTCAAAGTTGACCACCGTTGACCGCCGCCGCCGGCGGCGGCGCCACCCGAACTTGAAATTTCTCGGCGGAGCAACATATATTCCACTCAAAATCACCCAACAAGAAACTTTCACAACTGCATCAAGAGCCAATTCTCACTATAACTAGGTCAATTTCATGAAAACCCGAAATCAAACCAAACTTTCAATTCAAGAATTCTCCAAGCACAAATCAAATTGGAACTCCATACTTACATGGTTAGATTCATGGAGAGGAGAGCTTCAAAGCCCACTACAAATTATAGCTCAACTCGGCCGGAATCGAAACCAACCAAAACCCCCAAAATTCTCTAACTTTGGCTAGAAATATCCTCCACTTCCGGCGTCCCTTGCCATGAAAGGAGGCCGGGGATAGGCTCGAGACATCAAGGCGAAGAGAACGGGATAAAAACCAAGCCGTGGGGTGGCCGGATGAAGCTCGCCGCCGGCGAAGCCGTGGCCACCGTTGCCACCCTTCTCTCCTCCACGCGTTGACTGGTCAACACCAGTCAACCCATTAAATGCCACCTGTTGACTTCCCAATTATGGCAACCCACTATTTATACCTTCTATTTTAGGAAACTTTCAAACACCCTTTTCGATAAACTTCAAATACACGTAACTTCCTCGTCGTAATTTCGATTCCAATAATTCTCGCGGCAATAAACTCAACTCGACGTATTCTTGAATTATCACCCAAAGTCAAACACATCGACCAAACCGATAAAAAGTCAACGGTTCAATCTAACACATGCTTTAACCGACTAAATAATCAACAATCAGAAATATTCATAACTTAATCCTCGTAATTCGGAATAATGCTCCGAAAATTCCCACGAGCTCGAAATTAAATTCTCAACAACTTCCGTGAAGAATCCAAAACCAAATTCTCGTCCGGTAATTTAGTCGTTAAGAGAGCCACTATTATAAACCGATTACGTCGAAACTTCAAATATTCATAATTTATTCCTCGATCGTCCAAATAATGATCCGGAACCGCCCACGAACTCGAAATCACACGTACAACGACTCTCGAGAAGAGACTCAGCTCCAATTCTCGGCCAATAATTTAGTCGTGATCAAGTCCGGCGATCCAATTATCTGTCAGAAATCTGCGATTACGCGCAAACTAGTAGATTAAGCTGATTTCACTGCTAATTCTGTTCCGGGTCGTCACATATACATTTACCTGGGACATGTCAAGTTTATTTACAAACTTCCCCCATTAAATCGAATCACTAAGTCACAATAGAAATCAAACTTGACTAACATAATTAGTCATCAATGTATCATCACATTACATAAGATCACTACTTCAAAACATTTACGATACTTCTTCATAGACTTTATATCCACAATATTATTTTCTTTTTAAACATACCATTATTGTTTATC
Organism: Geum urbanum; assembly: GCA_946800695.1. NCBI lineage: Eukaryota > Viridiplantae > Streptophyta > Magnoliopsida > Rosales > Rosaceae > Geum > Geum urbanum. Next base: position 41,246,147 of record OX327001.1, on the reverse strand, counting down.
AAACACACTATTACATCACAACAAAAATACTACACATGTTTGATAAACACGATACAACATTAACAAACACTATATATAGAACGTTAGCTACTGCTTAGGTTCTTTGCTACTTTTTGTTACTTCTTTCCTGTTGGGTACTCGAAATGCTCGTTTTTGTTCGTCGACTAACTCTTCTTCATTTTCAAACCTTTGAACATTGAAGAAATGCGACTTCCCTTTCCATACCTTCATTGTCTTCCTAACCATTTCCCTTTGACGAACCTGCAGATGAAGTTTTATCCTTCTCGCATTGCGATCTTAATTATTGGGAGTGTCCTACACATCATATCCGCGGAAACAGACTAGCTAAGAAACATGCTACTGACCACAACAGAACATACTACTCCAAACAATTAAACATACTACCACATGAGCATAAACATACTACCATAGAAGCATAAAAATACTATCACAAATATACAATTATCTTAGCACATACCATCAAATATACTGCAACATCCTCAAATCTAGATATACTACTTAAGACCTAAAATACGACATACCATCAAACATACTATACAGACCATCAAACTACTACTGAGATTGTCAAAACTACAAACATTACTTCAGGTCTGCAAAAATACTATCATCGACTATCAAACATACTACTGAGATCATCAAATCTACACATACGACTTCAGGGCTACAAAAATACTACAACAGATCATTAAAAATACTACTGACATCTAAATCTAACCACTAACCACATAAACCATAGAGTAACAAAATTTTGTAGTTAAATGAGGAAGAGGAGTACCTAGAGGCGGAGATGCGCACGCTGATTTGGTTAAGATGTGGCAGTTCGTGGTTCGTGGTTTGTGGAGAGAGAGAGAGAGAGAGAGAGAGAGAGAGAGAGAGAGAGAGAGAGAGAGAGAGAGAGAGAGAGAGAGAGAGAGAGAGAGAGAGAGAGGAGCAACGAGGAGCTTCTATGACTGCAATGAGAAGTGATGGCGACGAGCTTCTACGACGACAAGGAAGTGAGGAAGGAGAGTGACGGTAAGGGAATTTCGATGGTGGCGAGAGAGTGAGGGAGGTGTGACGGCAGGGATCAGAGGATATGGTCTTGGAGTGGAAAATATAGCTCTGCAATATGTGTGAGAGTGAAGAGGGTGGGTGTTGCTCTTAATCTTGTATATATATGATGACATTATGTGCAAATAGTGTCTATTTAAAAGTCCATTTTAAACCCAAGTGACCTGATTTAAGATAAAAATAGAAAGTAAACTAATTTAATATAAAACTTATATAAGTGACCCTAATGCGTCATTGGCCCTAGTCTTAAATCCACTCTTACTTAAAGCCTAACACGCCTCTAACCGTAAGAGGGAGAAAATATGAATTATAAATTTTTGCAAAAAAGTTGGGTGTGCTTCTAAAGAAATAATGAGATGTGTTTTTTCTTCTTCCTTTTCCGTTACAAATAATGAGATGTGTTAGTAAAACCTCTCATACGTAAAATGTATATTAGTAGAAACTCACACTCCGATGAGTGTGGAGGAAATAAAATTAAAGCAATGTAACTGTTTTGTTACTTTTTCTCTAATATTTTCTCTTTTATCCCTTGTTAATTATTTTATATTGGTTGAAAGCTATAGAAAATGAAGGATATTTTTTTCCGTTTTTCAAAGTTTTACCCGGATTTTCTGTTTATTTTGGTAAAATTTGATTTTATCTATAACGGTAAAAAATCAATATGGTCGATCTGATTAGAGAATTACATTTACATACACGTATTTTTCATCCATGGCTCATGCATCCGCTCTCTTTGTTCACATGACCTTTTCACACGCTCAATTAGCCACCCACGCCCACTCCTCTCACTTAAAATTTCATCGTTATAATTTTATTCTTAGAAATCTAGGGTTTCACCCCTCTCCGGCTCCCCTGAACCCCCCAAATCAGCCATGGCCGAGATCATGAACTTGCCTGTCGACTCCTTGGACCGCCGTCGCGACCGCAAGGACAAGTCTTCCGAGGAGCCTCTTCCATCCTCGCCGCCTCCGCAGCAAGGACAGCAACAACAACCGCCAACACAGCAGCCTGCGCCGCCGCCTCCGCCCTCGCGCAGACGCGATAGAGACGACAAGGAGAGAGATAGAGACCTCGACCGCCCGCCGCGCCGCCCGGACTACTACGACCGCGGAAATCGCTCCCCTCCGCTGGCGCCGAGGGAGAGAGGAGAAAGAGGCGACACCAGGGATTACAAGCGGCGGGGGAGCATTAGTCCTCCGCCGCCACCCTACAGGGACCGCAGGCACTCGCCGCCTCGGAGGTCTCCGCCGCCGCCGCCGTTTAAGCGGTCCAGGAGGGAAGATGGAGGCTACGATGGCAGGAGAGGGAGTCCTAGAGGTGGCTTTGGACCCGGCGCCGATAGGAGGTCAGTGGATAATTTGAGCTCCGATCAGTTTGTGCTGTGTATACTGTTTAGTTTACGGACTCGGAGAATGTGAATATTGTGATTGGAGAATAGTTTACTTGATAGTCTTCCAGTTTTTTTCAATTATACGATGCTATTGAGATACACCAGCTTAGCTCTTGGAGATTGTTGTTTGGGTATACATATACATCAGTTTTAGGGTTTAGGTGTTGTGAAGGAGAGTGCACTATCTCACAGTGAATTATGCATATGTAAGTGCTTCTTAAACTTTAAAGCAAAGGCGCTTTACCATTACAACATGACAAAAACCTGCGGGCTGTATGGGAAATATTGCCGTCCGACAGAATGCCAGCTACCTTCTATCTTTTACTTGTTGTTATGTTTCTGCTATCTAGACATCTTGATCACCCTTTGTCCTTTGCAAAGGCTTAACTATTGAGATTTCTTCCCTCTGACTATATAAAGTATTGTAGAAATCCAGAGCTATGTCATATTTTGCTCTTTTTCAGTTGTGAATATGTCCAGTTTCTCTATATTTCTTAAAATCATTGAATGTTGGTCTTTGTACAACACATTATTTGTAAAATTGGCTGTAGGAGGGTGTTCTCATTGATTTAACATTGTTCAAGAGCCACCTGATTTATAATGTTACTTTGTTCTTGTGATGGCACAGGTCTGGATATGATTATGCAAGTGGATATGACCGTGAGATGGGGGGTAGACCTACTTATGCTGATGACAGGCCTCATGGTCGTTATGCTGGACGTGCATCTGGTGGCTATGGTCCTGGTAACCTGCCTAATTTTTTATCTTCTGTTTTATTCTCTCTTGTAACTAATATGATGAATTTGTATTTTCCATGTGTTGACTATCCAATTAAGTGATTGAGAGGCTGTACACTTGCTATGGGACTTTCGCCAGTCTTAATTGTCTCTACAGTAATTCAGGTTTTTATAGGTGGTAAAGTATGGATGGTAGGTTAAGTGTTGAAGGGGCATAGTTGGTGTAAAATCTTTATGATTAACCACTTTATTTGACATATTTCTAAATGTCAGTCATCTTTGGCAAATAATTTGTGACACGAGTCCCTAACCAAAAAATCTTCTGACACGAGAGCACCAATAGAAGGGATTGTGCATAAGTTGTGTGTCACTTTACTGTCAATATAATTTGAAAATCTCTACATTCTAGGGATTACTCTCTGGCTATGGATTTCTTATCCACCTCTTGTATGATTCTCTCAAATTTATAAATTCTAGATGCTCCTCAACCAATGCAAATTAAAAAGGAAATGCTCCTCGCTTAAGGGATTATTGTATACAGTTTCTTCAATAGATTATTATTAGTATACTTTTGTTTAAATATTGAATAAAGAGTACATAGATGATAAGTTGTCCACTTAACTTGCTGGCTATAAGTCCTGATTCTTTTTATCATCCCAGGTTCTTGTTTTATGGCAGATTTTTATACATTTCATTGTCTTTGTATGTCATGTATGTTTGCTTTGTGTCTTCATGATGTGTTTTTTTTTGGTCATAAGTTGATATATGTAAGTTTGATGTTCCCTATCTTACCGTCTGCCCAGACTGGGATTCAGGGCGTGGTGCTTTTGGTGATGCTTCCAGCACTGGTACTACTCAAAGGTTAGTAATTGTTCATAACTAATCATGGGTTGTCAAATATGTTTCCTAGTAATTGAATAGTCAACGTTCTGTTTATCCTGGTTAAGATAAAGAATATTTATGATTACTTATTTCTTTTCAATAGTAAGTTTATCATTAACATATTTATGATGCACATCTAATGTACTTCTGCAATGAAGTTTATCTCTCTGCTATGTTGGATATATATGTGTGTGTGTGAGTCTTTTTATAAGTATAATTTTGAATTAAAACTGTTTGTATGATTTTACAGAGAAGGGTTAATGTCGTACAAACAATTCATTCAAGAGCTGGAAGATGACATTTTGCCAGTTGAAGCGGAGCGTAGGTATGGCATTCCACAATTCCTTTTTATGCTTGAACTCTTTATCTTTGATTGAATAGGGGATTAAGCGCAACTGAATGATTATGCAGATATCAAGAATACAAGGCAGAGTATATTTCTACTCAAAAGCGAGCTTATTTTAATGCTCATAAAGAAGAGGAATGGTAATCAATATATCACATGTTATATATTTGTATCCTTTTGGTTGGTTGATTTATTATTTCTTACTGTGGTAGTTTGTGCTTGTAGGCTGAAAGATAAATATCATCCCACAAATCTAGTCACTGTCATTGGAAGGTGTGCTTCGTTTACATTTTAATTTTTTTTTCCATATGCTGTAATTAAGCTGAAGGAAATTTTTAAATTTCAAAGTCATTGTTTGATTAAGTTGGGAGATTTGCCTCTGTTTTATCCAAACGTATGGATGAGTAACTATTTTTTGATTTCGTCCCTAGGAGAAATGAAATTGCACGAAAAGTGGCAAAGGATTTCCTGCTTGAACTGCAAAGTGGATCCTTGGATTTGTAAGAACTGCCTGAACTCAACAGTTTATTTCAATCTATGTCTTGTGACTGATGCATTAGGCTGGAAGCTCGGTTTTTTGTTTGTTTATTTATTTTGATGCAGAGGCCCTAGTGTCAATCCGTCAGCTTTAAATAAATCTGGACATACCAGTGAACCAAATTCCGATGATGAGGCTGATGTGGATGACAAAAGAAGACGGCATGGCAGGGAAATGAATAAAGAAAATGATATCTTAACTGCTCCTAAGGCTCACTCAGTCAGTTCTGATCCCAGACGTATACAAGTTGACATTGAACAAGCACAGGCCCTTATTCGCAAACTTGATTCGGAAAAAGGAATTGGGGAGAACATATTATGTGGATCTGATAATGACAAAATGAACAGAGAAAAATCGCATGGTGGTTCCAGTGGTCCAGTTGTTATCGTACGGGGTTTGACATCCGTCAAGGGTCTGGAGGGTGTTGAGCTACTCGATACCCTTATTACTTATCTTTGGCGCATTCATGGGGCAGATTATTATGGCATGATTGAGTCAAATGAAGCTAAAGGTCTGCGGCATGTCAGGGTAGAGGGTAAGGGTTCTGATATGGGTAGTAATGGCGAGTGGGAAAAGAAATTAGACTTGCATTGGCAAGAGAGATTGCAGAGTCAAGATCCCTTGGAAATAATGACTGCTAAGGACAAGATAGAAGCTGCTGCTGTTCAAGGCCTAGATCCCTTTGTTCGGAAGATTAGGGATGAAAAATATGGCTGGAAGTATGGTTGTGGAGCCAAGGGTTGCACAAAGCTCTTTCATGCTGCTGAATTTGTGCACAAACATCTCAAGCTTAAGCACCCTGAGCTTCTGGTGGACGTGACTTCCAAAATGCGCGAAGATTTGTATTTCCAGAATTACATGAAGTACGTTTCTTTTGACAACAAAAGTATGCAGTTGACAGTATATGTGTTCAAAATTGAAACTCATATAGTCATTATATTTATATTTTAGTTCTCTACACATATAATTATATATTTATTTTTGAACTATTTGGTTTCATCTACAGCGATGCAGATGCACCTGGTGGAACTCCTGTAATGCAGCAGTCCATAATGGTAAAGTTTTCGCAAAGTTAGATAATCTGCTTTACTATGGCAGTTTGCCTGTTTTTGGAAATTGGGGAACAAACCTGTTACTTTTTTTTCCCTTTGAAGATGAAACTGCATGTGTATAGATTTGAAGGTTGCTATAACATGATGACTATTGTCAGTTAATGATGTAGGATGAGAAATGCTCTAGATACTATGATCAACAAACTCTAGATTTAAGGGCAACCAGAATAGGACATTGGGCTAGAAAACAGAAATCGATAATGGCCTCAGGGTTCTCACCTAACTGGGCTTCACACCCTCATTTCCATCTCAGGAAGGTTCAAATATCTGAAAATTTTCTTTCAACATAACTTGATTTGTAAAATGGTTTGATCATTTTGTGGTCATCAGTTAGCTATTTGGTTTTGGACTTTGTTTAATGGCAGTACGGTATATTATTTTATGTGTTCTTTTGGCAACTTGTATTAAATTATTTTCTGATAGATTTTGCTTGCTGTTGTCTTGTTTTATTTTTTAATTTTTGCAAGTGTACAGACACTAGTATTTCGACATACATGAATGTATTGAAAGCCTCCTACAGACAAGAGAGAATTCTCTTGTAGATAGTTTCAGATGCATGGATATGAATAAAATATTTATATATCTATGGATGTGAATATGTACACACACACACACGCACACGCGCATACACACGCACGCGCGCGCACAAATGTACGTCAGCTATACAGACTGCCAATCTGGCTCCCAAGTTTGGGCTTGATTCCACCTGATACAAAGGGTATAATTCACTGTGATAAATTGTCAACATGATTCGATGGTGATGAGAAGTGTCGGTCATGTGTATATTTGTTTGAATGCCGTATTTTAGGGTAAAGACATTGTAACAGTATAAAACATGTCTTGTTTCTTGGAGTTCTGTTTTTTAGATTAATGTCACACTACTAGGACGTGTTTATTTGATGATTATATTGATGTGGAATATCACTACAACACTTGGATTTGGTGATTTTGGATCATATAATCTTCAGTTTCCTTTATTTATTATATCTTATTTGTCATGTAGAGGGACAAACCACAGAGACGTAGGCCAGGTATGGAGAATAGATTGAAAGATGAGCGTGGCAATCGGAGAGAACGAGAAAATCGAGCCAATACTGGTGTGAGATTTGAGAGGTCTGAGAATATGCAACAAAATGAATTCGAGTCCAACAATGATGGCCAGGATGGAGGGAATCATGATGAACCTATGTACGACAATTTTGGAGGACAAGGGATGCATGCAGGTCCTCCTTTCCCATCAGATATACCCCCACCACCCGTACTTATGCCTGTGCCCGGTGCTGGGTATGTTGACAGTGCAACACGTTATATTCTTCAGACTGAAGTTGTCATCCACTAAATTTTGCACTTGTCCAATAATTTTATAACTTATTCATTTATATATTGTTTTTAATGCAGTCCTCTTGGGCCTTTTGTTCCTGCTCCACCTGAAGTTGCAATGCAGATGTTGCGAGAACAAGGTGGTCCGCCACCATTTGAAGGCAATGGTAGAAATATGTGGCCTGGACCCCAAATGAGTGGGCCATCCCCAATTCTTGCTTTGTCTTCAGCTTTTCGACAGGATCCTCGACGTTTGAGAAGGTAATTTTTCTGTGACATACCAGTGCAGGTTATCTTACCTACTAGTTCTGGGGCATTGTGTTTTTCATCTACAAGGATGCTATTAGCCGTCTTGGTTATTGGTTCACTAGATTGTACCACTATAGACATTGAGGGAATGTCTAAGAATTTGGCTGGGTTCTGCATGTGTCTTGAACTTGGTTTACACTTTTATTCATTCTTTCGTTATACACTTTTACACTCATTCTTTCATTATAGGGGTACGATTCATCAGAAAAATCACTAATTGGTACAAATAGATATTCGTATTATAGGGATACATCTCATAAGAAGTATCTCTAACTGGTAAACATAGATATTCAATAAAGAAGTATTGTTGAACACAAATGAAGTCCAATATGTTATATGGCAATCTAGCTCTCTTTTTGGTTTGTGGGTTTTGTGCTCTGTAATGTCAGATTGTTTCGTGACTTTAGTCCTTTGTGTTAACTTTCAGTGTATGCCGTTATTAAGTATTGTTTCATCCAAATAGTGTTGGTAGAAGCACTGTTTCTGTTGCTACTGGAAAGTATAGACTTTAGCTTAAATAGGCTATACCTCGGTTAATTATGAGGGTAATTTGTGGTGTGAGTTTTGTGGAAGGGGATTAGAGCTGAATGTACAGTTTCCGAAAATATTGAGCATACATCTTGGTTGGAGTTGGGCTCGCTGAAAATTTAGCATGTCGCTATGAAGAGGAGTTCATTGGCATTAGCTGGTTCCTATGCTGACGTGGTGGTACAACATTTTGTTACCAATGATTTCCTGGTCTTAAGTATCGTGTGACGTTGTATAGCTGGATACTAAGATATGTGGATTGAAAACTGCTGTGATGTTTCGGTTACTTTAGTTTACTTGGCTCTAGTGAAATCTCGCTATTATATCCTATGGTCGATAGTCGACTTCGTCCCAGAGATTTATGGAAAGTGTTTGGGGTGTGCAAGATGGAAACAGAGGTGGTCATCCTTTCCTGTTGTCTTCTTTGTCTGGAAAGATATCTCTTGAGGGTAGGGGTTAGTTCCATGTAGAGTATTAGCCTGGAGCACAGTTGGTCAAGTATTTGCTGGCCTGCAGCTCTTGGTTCTTGCAAGGGAATGAATGATCTCGTAATATTTGGCATTATGCTATGGTAGTGTTTTCGGTAGTATCTTAGAGCAATGTGGATTACTATTTCATTATCGTGGTTTGCTGTAGGATCTTAGGGCAGCTTGGATTACTATTCCATAATTGTGTGAGATGGGGCTTGTGAGGCTGGTCTGAAGTATTGAAAATGTCTTGTCGTACCTAGAGTATAGTCTAATGCACATTTTGGGACTTTGACATTTAAAACTACTCTAGTAGTACCTGAATTAGTGTCATCTGTCTCTACTCTAGTAGTACCTGATCTGCAAAAGCTTGAGCAACCACTGTGCTCAAGCTTTTGCAGATCAGTCCGGGGTGAGAAAGAACGCGCAAGAACTTTTATCAGATTTAATTGAGAAGTGAAACAAAAGAGATAGATAATACTTGGTTGCGAAGGTCAGTGAGGAGGTGCTCTGACGTTCCATGGAGCTTTGTGGGCATTGTTCGTTCAATACCATTATTGAGATTAAAAACTGGCTGAAGGATCTAGATTTGAAAAGGGGGATTGAAGATATTTTGGTGAATTGATCATCTCGATTTGAAAAGGAGATTGAAGATAATTAGGTGAATCGATCTGCAGAGTGAGAGGAGCCCTATTTATGCCCTTACGAATAAGGTCCCAACAACAAATCCTCTGATCAGAATTTCATCATTATCCTGGGTAGTAGAATTTGATAACTGGGGTATTTGGGTATGTGGGTGGTCACAGATCACATTTTTTATTTTTTTATAATTTGATAAATGAACGGAAATATCAAAAGGAGTAACAGAGTATAAGTTCAGGTATTGCTAGGGTAGTTTTAAAAGTCAAAAGTACTAAAATGTGTATCAGGAATCGAGATGTTATTACAGTACTGTTTGTGGTAATCTTCCAACTTATTGCAAGTTGCTGCCAGAAATATGTTTATTGTGGTCTTCAGCCTTGTTTGACGTAATTCTCTGATTGCTGTTTGTTTAGACGAGACTTGTTTTGGCATAGTGCATTGTTGAAATGTTGAATATAGGACAGGTGGAAAGTCATGTTATTTTTAGTCAATGTTAATTAATCTGTTTGAGCTATATATTTTACCGCCTGCCAGTCTGCTAATCTCCCAACCTGCTTGACTACAGTCATCAAATTGGTTTAAGCTGTGAGCTATATCTGCTATCTGCTGCTGTCATTTGTTTGTGGTCGTTTTGTACATTGCTTGACATAATCATTTGATTGTTGTTGTTCGTTTGGATGGAACGTGCTTTGGCCCGATGCATTATCACAATTTTGAATGTAGGACAGAGATCAGAAGTCTTATAATTGTTAGTTTGGGTCACCTGTTCTGGCAGTGTCATCTAGGGTATTTTATGTCTACATCTTGTTGGGCGAATGTTTAGTTGTGATTGTGTGGAGAGTTTTCTGGGTCTTGTTATTTCGGTTCAATTATTACTTTTGTTTATGATGGGTTTCTAGTCTACTGCTCAGCTAGAATGATATTTTTGATACCTTTGTGTGCTGTTAATTGCAATGTCCAGCAAGTGATTACCTTTTAATTTATGCAGTTATCAAGACCTAGATGCACCTGAGGATGAGGTCACTGTGATAGACTACAGAAGCTTGTAGAACAGACCCCAACTGCACAGTGATTGATGCACCAGAGGATGATCTACTGCAAGTTGCTTACTGGAAAGCAAACTCTTGTACGGTTTGCCAGCTTCAACATCTGAAAATTTAGTGTATCGTGACTTCAGAATGAAAGTTTGTAACCATTAGAATGTTTCTCATTGGAGATGTTTGGAATACGCTCATTTTTGTTGGTGATATATATCCTGCTAAGATAATCAGTAGGAGATGTTTGGAATACGCTCTTCTCATTTTTTTTATGGTTGTAAATTCGAGTTATGGACAGATATCAAGTTTCTTCTTCTTTGTCAAGTGAAGGTGGCTCAAGTGATTCAATTGTGAAGTACTAATAACCAACTACAGATGAAGGTTTTTTTTTCCTTCTATCATATTGTTATTCTGTAATTCGTTTGAAATTCATGTTAATGTTCTTGGCAATCTGCAGGGAGCTCATGTCTTTTTCTTTTTTGAAAGGGCCTATGTCTAGTTCAATTCTAGCTAATTTACTACTCTTTCTATTAGACACGACTAAAAGGAGTCGAGGAAATGTAGATGTAGTTCATCCAATACATGGGAGGGCCATTTATCTTACACGTAGTTTTTGGCATGTTAGTCTGCATGTTACACACGGGATATAAGGACAAATTTAGTCATTAGTCGTACGCATAAGAAATGGGTTCGAGAGAGTCCTCCTCCTCTCTAGAAAAAGCACTTTTTTCTGTTTTAAGAATTATAATTGTGTAGAAAATAGTTGAAGCAATAAGTTGTGTAAGAGGAGAGTACAAGAGGTACAAACAGGAAAGTAATCCTATTACATATCTGGATAAGATACACTGTCATATTCTGTGATCTCCATCATAACTAAGTACATCAAATATCCTAAAACACCCCCTCTTGTGCCGATGTATGGTGGTGACGCTTCTTTATTTGTTTCATTGATGCCTCATCAAAAACCTTGCCGAGCCAAAAACCTTTGTAGGAGAAAATCGGTCTCGCCAAGTAAAAAGAGTGCAGATCGTCGTAGACGATGATATGACACATAACCATGTTGCCTCATTAAAACCTTGCTAAGTAATAAAAACCCAGTGGGATAAAAACAGCCTTAGTCAAGGAAAAAGAGTACAACGTGTCCTTCACATCCAGAAACGCTCATGTGCATGCCAGACTCCCTTTGAAGTCTGCATCTCCCCCTGATATCAACATCCAGGGTAGCTTGAAGAAGCTGAGCAACCCTATGATCTACACATGCTTCTCAAATGTGAAATTTGGCCAATGACTTAAAAAGTGCCACATTATCCTCAAATCAAACTTGGTCAACCATAACCTTGAGGAATTGCTATTGTTTGCTGACTATAGAATAACTTATGCGATGTATATTTGGTGTTGTCGCCCTATATGTAATCTAGCTTCATCACCTTGATGCAAGCAAGATTATCCTCATAATGCATGTAGGTTCATCAGTGGTGATTCATAAACTACTTGATCTTCGATATGTGCACTTATAGATCTCAACTATATGCACTCCATAACAACTTCATGTTAGATCAATAATCTCAACATGGTTCGAAGATGTAGCGACAAGAGTCTGCTCTATAGACTTCCAAGATATCGCGGTGTTACCCATGGTAAAGACATAACCAACTTGGGAACAACTATTGTGTGGATCAGAGAGATATCTAACTTCAACAAAACTTGCCAACATATCACAACGATTGTTGGTGTAGGGGGTGAAGGGAAATCAACACCACTCTCTTTGTGGTGCCCTTACTTCCAACGTTACTTTTTTATGGCCTTTCTGTAGGGATAGATTAAGCCCATATCTTTCATACTATTTGATACTAAAAGATTGTCTTTAAACCATTCCAATGGCATTGCGTGGGCGCATAGCTACATCTAGCTATTAAGTTCAATAAGAATGAGGAGCTAAATCTTGTGTATTATGCTAAGTACACTCTTGCACTTAGATTAGGCACTTTAACCTCTAATACGTCTTCGTCATCATCCCTTGAACGAAAACGGATCTCTCTAAGGGTTAAGACTATAGCAGATCATGGGAGTACTTATAGACTTCACTTTATCAACATAAAGTGAAACATATCTTAGAGTATAAGCCGATGATGGAAACTCTCATCATTCCGGTGCTCGAGTTCCTGTCACTAGCTGTGACTCCTTTATTCGAGACAAAACTGTGTCTTCCCAAGATTTGTCATCTCAAATTCGGATTTCAAACACTTTGCAAATCCTGAACTTGTCCTATAAATGAACACGCATGGGCATATCCCTTTCCAATCAAGTAGTCACTTGGTGAACATTTCAATCTCATTGCAAACGCGCTCTGTGGTCTAGAGCCACTTGATTTAGGTAAATGAAGTCCATCTAAGACATTCATATCTATCTCTTATTCTAAATCCCCATAGAGATACGTCATGACCACGTTTATAAGCTATATGCCAAGTTTTTCGGAAACTACCAAACTGACAAGGTAGTGGAGTGCAATGACATCCATTACGAGAGAATTTATCTCATCGTAGTCGATTCCAGAGCGTTGTGAGAAGCCTTGTGCCATGAGGCGAGTATAATCTCTTTATTCTCATCACGCTTTCTAACAAAGACCCATTTCGATAGGCTTTACACTTAGGTGTGTCAGCATCACCAACCCAAAAACCTTTCTCTTTGTTAGTGAACATAATTCAATCTAGATCACTTATTTCCATGTAGGCCAATTGCTACTACATTCGTGAGTTTCAAAGTAGATATGTTCGATAATTCTCAAAATTCCATGCTCTCATGTACACTAGTGTAATTTGTACTTTGTAGAGATCTCTATATTATGAGTAATTGGTTTTAACATTAAAGCGTCCCTCAATGATAACCATATGATGGAATTGAGTATCAATGATCAATGGATCATATTGTGCCAAACTCGCTCACTTCCTTGGACGAGTATTTATCAAATATTTGGGTCTCCAACACTCTCCAGCAGAACCCATGGCCTGTGATGACACTATACCACTTTGTGACATCACCATGCCACATTGCATGGTGGCAGCTCCATAACCAACTCCTTTTTGGTGGCGCCATGTCCTCTCAAAGGGACATAAATCCTTACAGGCATGTTTGCAACAAGTATATGTGATCTCGTCACTTTCACGATACTAGAAACGCATCTGGCATCGAATCTATTAAGTTCTATAGTTTGGGGATCATGATGAGACATAGTGAGGACATGACCCTTCCTGTCGTTCCTATTTGAACATGCTTGTTCTTATCTCCCCCAACGACGGGAAGATTGTCTCATAAAAGTGGCATCCGCAAAACTAGTTGTAAAGAGATCGCCTGTCAAGGTTCTCATAGCGGATTCTAGTTGAAGACTCATGTCCAACATATGTATTCATCCATCTCGATTGACCCATCATAATATGTTGTGGCAGAGCAACTTTGGCACATATATGCGTAAGTGCGAGATATTATCTTTGCACACAGTCACTAGCTGTGCAAAACAAGATTGAGTGATGGTGTATCATAGACGATGTAGTGTAGATGCATTGCGATATTGCATAACCCTAAGTAGAAATTATTGGTGCGCATAACCAATGTTCAGTCTACTATCGTAGTGGCTAAACAATAGTTTTCTGTGAGACCATTTGAGTTTGTTCATGAGAGTATGATACCAATATCAAATCTCAATGATGTGCAATATAAGTCATCAAAACTTCTTCGATGTAAACTCTCTAGCATTATTAAGTTGAGTCGACTATAAATGGGATGATTCGGGTAGTGAGCCCGCATTCATATGATCTAAAAGCTAGAAGTTTTGAGCAGCATTATAAGTGGAGGATGGCACGACACGTGACCAGTGTGTCTGCATTATAACGAACACCATAAAACATCTTAGTGATTTTCTAGTTGGTTAAATCGTTATATAGAATCACCTTAGATTCTACTAGTGAGAACATATGTGTCCTTTGCATATGATGGTCTCAATCATAATCTCTTGAATGAGTGGGATTTGCAATAACGAGTGATGAGCCTTTGAAAATAACCAATGAGGATTTTGGTTGAGGCTTGGAGTTTTCATGAGCTCGGGAAACAGAATAGGAGACTAGCACGCCATCCTCGACGTTTAATTTTTCTCCTCTTGGGGGAAGAGGCGTTGGTCACTAATCATCGTTTGGACGATGAAGTCACCACTGAATGGTGCCCAACTCCAATCCCTTATGAACCATCTCTGGTTCTTGCTTTCTTTTACTCGAAAGAAGGGATGTCTGATTGACTTTCTCAAAATTCGGATCATCATATCACGACTTGGGTGTCCCAATTTGTCGTATTAAAGCCTATATGTGTTTGAATCCCTTAAGTTGTCTCATGACATGATTTGATTCTATAACTCTCTTTTAGTTGTCTTACATAGCTCATTTGGCTGATACATAAGTTTCTCTAATATTCGGATCATACCACAATCATTTAGAGATAATGCAAATGAACTTATGTCCATTCTCACCTGAAAATTGTTGATATAGATGATGAGAAGACCCATGTCCATTCTCATAATATAGAAACATAATTGACAAGGCACAAAGTCGATATAAGTTATCTATGTCATAAAATAGTATATGTATTTCCCGCTTCAATGAGACATTCAAAGTTTTTGGGAGAAATACTTGCAAAGAAACAAGTGTTGCATGAGGAAAAATTGAAAAATAACTAAAAAATTCGGTTTTCTGGGGATATCCCTTCGATCCATCGAAGGGATTCCTCGAGTTGCATTTTCGATCCATCAAGGTACACCTTCGATCCATCAAAGGTCCTCCTCGGGTTTTCCTCAGGTTTTGGCCTTCCTTGGGTCAAGCCGACCGCCGTGTACATAAACAGGCATAACTTTGTCTAGAAAATAGATTTTGACGATCTGGATGAAGTTCTAAAAATTAGACATCCGTAGCTTTCCAAGAATATATTACTCATATGTTGGATCATTCTGAGTCAATCTCTGATTTGTGTTAAAGCTAAGAAATCTGCACAACCAATTGTGTTATGTTGGTTTTTGACCTTTGTCTAGTAAAAATAGCATAACATTTTCTAGAAAATATATATCTACGAGCCGGATATAGTTCTTAAAACTAGAGGTCCATACCTTTTCAAACATATGCCATCCATATATTGGTTTATTCAGGGAAAATCTCAGTTTTTCGTCGAAGTCGACTGATCTACAGAGCAGATTTTGTTATACCTTGTTTCAGACCTTTGTTCAGTAAAACAGGAACAATTTTTTCTAGAAATTAGCTATCGACAATCGGGAGGTAGTTCTGAAAACTAGACATCCGTATCTTTTCAGCCATATACTACTTATATGCTGATTATTTCTAAGAAATTCTCAGTTTGTTGTCGAAGCTGGCTATTTGTGTGGCAAATTATGTTTTTCTGCGTTTTCAGGGATTTAGAGCACTCTTAGCTATTCCAATTGATACTTGGACGAATTTGCAAGTTTGCTAGGATATCTAAAGTTGTTTGGGTAGCTCTTTTTTCTTATGACCAGGTGAAAAGAAATCAATGTAGGTGGGACATAAAGTCTGCTCAAATACCTTTATCGAAAATCTCTTGTTCTAGACATTACAAGTTACTAAGATGAGTACTAGTAGACGATAGTTTTGTAGCAACCACAAATCATGCATATCATATAGAAAAATATAGAAAAGCCTGTTATTAATAAGCCAATACCTTTTATTAATAATGCCAACGAGAATACATCAAAGTTTACTAATCCAAAGTACTTGACCAACATTGTCAAAACATAATACTTAGGCACACACGCCTTTATACATGGAAAACATAAAGCTCTAGTCAAAATTTGCTATCTCTTCAATCGAGTCTTTGCCAATTTTTAAGTGTGCTATGTTGAGATTCGTATTAGCTCTATCTCCATATTCTGTTTCATTGTTTATTTGATCTTTAAAATTCGTAAAATCTGAGCATGCTTTCTTGTCTATTTTATGCCGAATTATTGGTGTGTTGGAATGAAACTAAATTTTTTATACCCAAACTAGATACGTATATGAACTCCTCAAATTTTCATAATTTTTCAAAACATATAGATAGGTCGAATAATTTGTACAATAGTATGCAGAAAACAGTTCCGAAAATTGATGTGTTCAAGGATCAAGTAGATTCGGATTGGGTGGTTTCAATATAACGATGATGGTCTTGGAAATCCATAGATCCCTTATATCTATTGCCTATCAATGGTATTCAGTACTTATTGACCCAAAACTTCCGAAATCTATTTTCTCAAAATATCTTGAGAATAAACAACTCATTTGATTCGAGAAACATCATGCGTCTTATCTTGGCCTCTCTTGGCATTGGTACCTTAGCCTCCATGGCTTTCTTTGCCACCATAGACTCTCTGGCCAGTGCTTCCTTTGTCATGGTCATTGATCATGACCTTCATGCGCCAACTTATGGCGTCCTTCGTTGTGTGGGCAATTGTAGAGACCAAAAACTGTCTCATCAAAATTTCCTTGTGCCCCGCTCTTTGGTGCGCTTCATAATTCGCATTATGAACTTTCTTAGTTTCCATCTTACCTTGAATTATTATTATTCATGAGTATAAGGTTTTTCTTATCATCATAAGGTTAATAGGCTATTTGAATATCGTGATTCATTGAGCATCGAATTACAATCAAGATTTTTTCGATATTATGATTGCTATAACGATGGAAGGTGTAGAGGTTTTTCATGTCCAACTCTCGCTCTTTAATTGTATTCCGCATAATTAGAGCATGGATCTAAGTTTTAGCATCTCATAGTTGATTGATGCAATTTGCTTGAAGTCGGAAAATCACATGTTATTCCTCTTCTCTTTTAGATCCGGGAGCATGGTGTCAATGCAATTTTGCATATCAAACACCATGAGAAAACAGAAGATGTATTAGTTTGGCAGTCGTAAGAAACGTTCTCGAAAACTAATTCTTTTTCTAATATAATGTTTGGATTAGACCTTTACTTTGATGTATGTGGTCTCGCGAACAATCTTTGTTCATCTTAATCGATGATTTTTTTTTATGAATGCTCTTAGTTCAAATCGATTTTGTGAACGCTCTTAGTTTACTCATGAACGCACTTAGTTCATGTGGGAATGCTCTTAGTTCCAAATGCCCACCTTCGAGAAAGGTGCTGTGTAGAAAGGAGGGATGAGATGTTATCCCGAAATCCCTACGGAAAAATTGAAATTTTCCAAAAGAGTAGGTTATTTTGAATTTGAATTGAAGTTATGATTATAGAAAACTTACTTGAGATTATTACAGAACAATCTTCTTCTTCTCTTGTTTTCTCCAGGTCAATTTTCTTCTTTGAGATTCGCGCACAGGGCTAGAGTCTCTTACTGATAACATGTTTTATGAATTATAATTGTAGAGAGAATAGTTGAAGCAATAAGCTGTGTAACTTTATTAATGAAGAAGCAACTCTTTTATTTAGGAGAGTACAAGAGGTATAAACAGGAAAGTAATTCCATTACATCTCTGGATAAGATACACTGCCATATTCTGTGATCTCTACCATAACTAGGTACATCAAATATCCTAAAACATTTTCAAGTTTTTTGAGTAGTGCACTTTCCCTTGTCTCACAATTTCAAACTGCTTCCAAATTTGAAACAGCTTGAAGGAATTAGCAAAGCTCACTTGTTCCTCTTCAGTTTTTTTAGCCCTAATCGAGATTGTTTATAGCAATTACAACTCATTTGTGGTACGGTGATTGGTTCTGTGTGACGACCCGGAACAGAATCAGTAGAGTAATCAGCTTAATTCACGAGTTAGCGTGTAATCGCAGTTTTACGTAAATTGATTGATTTGTCGGTTTTAATCACGACTTAATTATCGGCCGAGAATTTGAGTTGAATCTCTTCTCGAGAGTTGTTGTACACGTGATTTCAAGTTCTTGGGCGGTTCCGGATTATTATTTCGACGACCGAGGAATATCTTATGAATATTTGAAGTTGCATAATTTCGTCGAGTATATCCGTTCGTATCGAGTTTATCCGAATCGTGATGGTTATCCGTTTTGGACTGTCGATCGTCTCAAGACGCGAGTATAAATATCGAAAAATAGTCGAAAATTGTTGAAAACACTGCTCGGGAAGTTTGACCGCCGTTGACCGCGTTGACCGTTGACTTTTTCGCGTTGACCGGAGCTCCTCCATGCTTGCGAACTTCCGCCGTCGGTTTCTGAGATTTCGGCCACTTCAGGCCTTGAGACTGGTATGGTTAGCTTCCTCTCTTCATTTGCAATGCAATTGAACTTGGTTTGACTTGAATTGATGCCGTTTTGAGCTAGAACGAACTCGGGAAAGTATAGGTATTTCACCGGATTCGGGTGGCCGGCTCCGGTCACTTTTGAGGTCGTGTGTTTGGGGGGAAAGGTTTCCCTCAACCTCTAGTTGCTTTGGGTAGAAGGAATTGAGGGATGGTTTCCGATTTGAAGCTCGCTGGAAAGTCACCGGAATCCATGGATTCCGTGACTTTCGAGGCAATTTCTGGCCATTGTGGTGGTTGGATGGTGGTGATCCTTTGAGAGAAGTTGTTGGGCTTGGAGAGATGAGCATTTTTGAAAAGTTTGGCCGAGTTTGGATGTCGTCGCCACCGCGCCGCCGGCGGTGGTCCACGGCGGTGCTCCGGCGAGGTCCGGTTTTTCTAGATTTTTATGTGTTTCCGACTTGTTTTCGCGCTCCGAACCCAGTCGTGAGATTTTCGAGATGATTTGGGTGCCGGATTTTTAGTCGAGGGTTTATGCGGAGAGTTTTGGGAATTTCGTCGATTATTTTGTACCGCATAATATATTTCTGGGAACGGTTAGTTTCCGAGGTGTGGTACAGTGTTGTGAGCTATGATTTTGATCAGATATATTTTATGATTATTTAGGGGATCGAGATCGTGCTTCGGGCGAGGGATATTCCGCCGGACCACGTGATTAGCGCGAGTGCGCGCTTTGCTCATCTGTGAGTTGACCTTTCTTTTCACTGATCGATTGCGAGTCTTTATATTACATTTTACGAGCATGAGCATACGTTTGTGATTATGACTTATACGAGCATGTGCTTTACGATTATGCATTTACATTATGCTTTATACGTATGCATGAAACTATTTATGATTTGATTTACACAGAGTACAATCTTAGTATATGTGGTTGTATCGATACACTTGCATCTCGGCTGATCCCCGAGGATGTCTTCCAGGGGGGAACTGTACCTTGTACCGATGTATTTCCGGGTGGGAACAGATACCCTGACTTGAGGAATTTCTGGCTAGAATCACGTGTGGGTCTGGGATCCCGTGATTCGGACTGTACTAGCAAGGATGTGTCCATGAGTGACCTCGTGGGATTTTTCTATGCATGCTCTGTACGCTGGAGGAGTTTGGGTTCACCTCGTGTACTATATCATATTCTTTCATTTTGACTCGCATATGTTTTTATAATATATATTATTCGGCGAAAGACATTTATTTCGTCCACTCACTCTAACGGTTTTCATGTCTTTCCCCTGGGCTTTTCGGTTTTCGTGCCCAGTTTGCAGTTCAGATTCTGGTGTCTCACGTTGCGGTCGGAGGCTAGTTGTTCGAGCTACCTTTCTTTTCCAGTAGGTTTCTTGTTTTGCCTACTGTTGTTTATTTTGTATATATACACTAGAGGTCGCTCTGATACGTTACTGATACATGTTTTATATGGTTTTCCCTGGATTTTTCTATATAATACAGTTATGTTTACTGTTTATTGTTATTGATATGATATTGAGAAATCCGGATGAGATTGGTGCCCACAGTTTGGCTTTTGTGGCATAGGATGAAGTGTATTTTCAGGGTGCAGGTTAATGGCAATTCCACGTTAGTAGCGTTACTCTGCCGAAATTTTTATGGTTTTTGTTGGTTCGTATTTTCAGAAGGGGTTTGATTCGGGTTTAGGAAACTAAATTGGGGTTGGGTCCTTTCAGCTGGTTTACAAAAGTAGCAGGCTTTTCTTGAGTATTCATTACTTAAGATTGAATTCACATTTCTGCTATTTGATCCCTAGCTCTCTGAGTATGGTAGATCTACAAAAGAGGGGGAAGTTGCTATTGTGTTAAACAATTATTGCTTAGTTGTTACTATTGGTTGTTCTTCTATTGTCATTATTGTTGTTGTACTCTGAGGCCTTTGTGAGTGAATCCCACTGTCCTTTATTAGGTTGGGGTTGACTTGTGCTTCTGGCTCTTTACTACTCTCCTTGAGTTAGTTTGTTTACCCATTGTGGTGGTTGTTGGAGATTAAAGTCTCATTATGGCGTCCTCATCAGGGACGAGATTCCGTACGAGGATGAGGGCATAATGGAAGCTATGTCATGTAACTTTGAAAGCAGTGTTGACATGCTTGATTTGGAAGGTGGCATTAATTTGGTTGGGATGCTTATTGCTGGCCAAGAGCCAATTGCTATGGGAATCAAGGCAACGATACAAAACATGTGGAAGAAACTGGGACAGATAAAGATTATCCCAGTTAATCGGAATGTCTTTGTTATCACGGTGGGGTCTGAGAAGTTGGCACAGAAGCTGCTAACCGAAAACCCGTGGAATGTGAAAGGGTACTGCTTCTCAGTCAGACCTTGGGCCCATTATCATGCTATTGAAGAAATTGAATCCAACAGAGTTGTCTTTTGGATCCAAGCTCATGGAATCCCAAAAGAGCAACTTCTTAGAGAAAATGGGAGGAGACTTGGTGCCATGATAGGGGTTATGTAGGATGTGGAAGACCCTAAGAAGGTTGATCATATGGGTTTTTTACGAATCTGGGTTGACTTTGATGTCAGGAAGCCATTAACCATGTTCTATAATCTACCACGATGAAATGACACTAGCACAAAGGTTAGACTGAAATATGAGAACCTGAAGCGGTTCTGCTACAAGTGCAGGAGACTTGGCCACATAATACTGGATTGTACAAGAGAAGTAAACTCAGCGTTGTTGAAACTCGGAGTGGTTTATGACCAAGGGCTGGTAGCGGAGCTTCCGAAAAAAGCCATATTTACTCAAGGTACATTTCCGATTGAGTATCCTTATGTTCCAGTAAAATCTTTGCCGGATGGTAATCAGAAAAGTTGTGAAGGATGGGCGGTCTTCAAGAAGGGTGTTGACATGTGTGCCAATGAAAGGGATGTTTTTAGGCAGGCAACTAAGGCAGAGGTGGACCGAATCCATAAGGAAGTGGTTGATAGCAACCCTAAACTGCATGGGAATGGGGTTGACCCCAATTTCAAACTGTTACCCTACCTTCAACGTCAAATAAGCCACCATCTATTTTTTGAACCGTGGGTTCCAAATACTAAAGGGCCGGTTTACCTAAATGGGAGCCTTACTAATGCTTTGAGTGGGCTTAATATTGGTGAGAAGTTGTGGATTGATCCATCCATGATCCCTCCTTGGGCCTTTAAAGATATGGCTGATTATTATAAGTGTAGCCCTTACTTTCCTTTTGGGGAGGACTATGTGGCACAAGACCTTGAAGTTATACCAAAATATTGGGTGATTGTAATCTAACCATTACAGAGGTCTAAGAGGTTGAGGACCAGAATGTTATTCAAGAGGTTAGGGAGGAACATACCCCTGAGCACAGTCATACGGTGGTAGTGGAGGAAAGAATGAATTCAAAGAAGAGGAAGCCCACACTGACCAAGGCTAATGCAGGAGTTGACAAAAGGGCAAGAAGAAACCCTAATCCAAGTTTGAGACTGTCTAAGAGTAATGGTGGACAAGTGAATGCTGATGTGAATGTCTATTAGGCTAGGAAGAGTAATAAAAGCAAGGAATTAACTGAGTTGATGAATGATTGCAGTGGTACAAACCATACAAAGCAGGTGAGCCCCATTCAGGAGACCAAGCATGGAAGAGGTATTGAGAGACTTACCAACTCTCAAGGTGGCGGCGGCTAGCCTTCAACAGCCACAAGGCCTCAATGAATTACTTGTCATGGAACTATCAGGGATTAGGGTTACATCTGATAGTTCATAGACTAAAGGAGCTTACCAGCTCTTATAGCCCTAACTTGGTGTTTCTTAGTGAAACACATAATGAGGATGAGTATGTGAGACTGATACGTGATAAGTGTGGTTATTTTGAAAGTTTTGTGGTTATTCCCACTGGTGTTGCAAGTGGTTTAAGCTTATGGTGGAACCCTGGAGTGGTGGTGGAATTTTTATATCACTCCAAGTACTTCATTGACACAATTATTAGTCAGAGTGGGGGATCTACAAGGTCTCATGTGACTTGGATTTATGTCCCTCCATATGAAGCTGATAAGGAATTTTTTTGGAGGTCTATTGAAATACAGAAGATAGATGATGATGTTCCATGACTGATTATTTGTGATTTAAATGAGGTACGGTGGATGCATGATGAGAAATGGGGAGCGGGATGGAACCCTAGAAGACACAGATGGCTCAATGAGTATGCTGATGCAAATGAGCTTATTGAAGTTGCGTTCAGTGGTCCTTCTTATACGTGGGTGTGACATGAAGAAGGGGAAGTTAAGATACAAGAGAGATTGGATCGTGGACTAATGAATGAGGCTTGGATATTATGCTAGCCTGAGTCTAAGATTAAACACTTGCCTCGTGTGGGATCAGATCACTCACATATACTGCTGAAGTTGTTTCCTTTATGCACTAGGAAAGTAGGAGGTTTTAAGTTCGAATCTTATTGGCTGGAGGATAAAGAATGCAAGGAATTGATTGAGGAGCATTGGAACAGTATTGGCCCTTTCTCCAATAAAATATTGTGGAATGCTAATTTTAGGAGATGCATAAATAAATTAGTGGTTTGGAGTCGGACCAAATATCCCAATAACAATATTGAGATACAACACTGTCTTGAAGAAATGAGGAACCTCCAAAGTGACTATGAGGAGGCCAGTATTGATAAGCAGAATGAGTTGGAAGAAAAACTACAGAATCTCTGGATAATGGATGAGAAATATTGGCAACAAAGGTCACGTGTGGGATGGTTGAAGGAAGGTGAGTCAAACAACAGGTTTTTCCATCTCACAACTGTGGTTAGAAGGCAGAAGAACAAGGAGCTGAAGCTGAAGCTGAAGCTGAGTGATGACAGTTGGTGTGAAGGGGAGATGGATGTGCGTAGGGACTTTAAGAAACACTTTTACGATGTCTATGCTTCCTGCGACAACAAAATATGGGAGAGCTGATTCGATGGAGTGAAGCTTGTAGTCTTACAGGAGATGAATCATAGTTTGCTTGTACCTTTCACAATGGAGGAGATCAAGGGAGCTATGCACCAATTAGGGGTTCTGAAAGCACCAGAACCTGATGGATATCCGGGGATTTTTTTACCAACATTGATGGGAAATTGCGAATGACATAGTTTATGCAACTTCAAATGATTTCTTGGCAGGGAAATTTTCCCTAGAAAAGATGAATAGAACACACAGAGCCTTAATTCCCAAGGTTCCATATCCCGAGAGTACTTCCCAATATAGGCCTATTAGCCTATGTAACAATTCTCATAAGATCTTAGCAGCCAACAGGTTGAAGGTCTTGCTGCCTAGTCTTATCTCCCATAATCAAAATGCTTTTGTACCATTGCGACTTATACAAGACAATGTTAGTCTTGCTCATGAGATCTTCTATTATTTAAAGTTGAAGAGGAAGGGGAGCAAGTGTGAGTTAGGGTTGAAAGTGGATATGCTTAATTAAAGCCTACGATCGTGTAAAGTGAGACTTTTTAGAGATGGCTCTGTTGAGATTTGGTTTTGATAAGAAGTGGGCTAGAATTATTATGAGTTGTGTGACTACGGTGTTCTATGCAGTTGTGCTAAATGGGAATCCAGGGAGTTTCTTCTCCCCTATGAGAGGCCTTAGGTAGGGAGACCCTCTCTCTCCCTACCTTTTCTTAATTGTTAGTGAAGTTATCTCCCTGAAGGTCTCTAAGGAAGTCGAAGACAAAGCCTTCATGGTGGTGAGGTTGAGTAATAGCTGCCCTATTCTCTCCCACCTTTTCTTTGCGGATGATGCAATATTTTTCTTGCGTGCCACACTTGCAAACTGCTTGAGTTTCAAGAAGATCATTGAAGAATATTGCATGGCTTTGGGTTAAAGTGTCAATTATGACAAGTTCAGCATCTATTACATGCCTAACACATTAATGCAAAAAAAAGGACTCATGAGTCATTTGTTACGAATCCCCGTCTCTTCCAATCCAGGGAGGTATCTCGGTCTTCCAGTTTTTTGGGGCAGGTCTAAAAAAAAAGCTCTTGGTTTTGTTAGAGAGCGCATTGGAAAGATCACTAGCTGGAAGCAAAAGTGCTTATCAATGGCTGACAATGAAACACTTCTAAAAGCAGATGCAATGGCTGTCCCAACGTATGCTATGTCATGTTTTAAGTTTCCGGGCAATTTTTGTAGTGACCTTGATGCAATGATGAGAAACTAATGGTGGGGACAATTGGAATCCAAAAATAAGGTCCATTGGAGAAGCTGGAAGTATCTGGGACAAGCAAAAGAGAGTGGAAGTCTAGGTTTCTGCAATTTAGCTAGAGTCCTTCAATCTTGCCCTCATTGCCAAGCATATTTGGAGGTTAGTGATGGAGACTAACTACTTATGGGCTAGAGTCATGAAAGCAAGGTACTTCCCAAAGTGTTCTCTTTTTTTTCAAACTGTTAAGGGACATAGGGCTTCTTGGGGATGGTTCAGTATGTTACATGCCAGAGATATTGTGATGAATGGTACCTGTTGGCAAGTCATGAATGGTGAGTCCATAAATATTTGGAGGGACTGATGGATTGATGGGGATAAGATTGATGATGTTTTGAGAGATGAAACTGAGCTAGTGCATGTGCCTAAAGTGGTGGACAAGATCATTGATTGGGAGTCTAAGGAGTGGAAGCTTGATGGCATTTGTCACCTTGTGAGTAATGAAGCTTTGGAGAAAATAAAGAGGATCTCGATTGGGGATGGAGTTGAGGAGGACAGGATTATATGGAAGTGGAATAAAAATGGTGTTTACTTGGTGAAATTGGGTTATCATTGGCATCACTCTCTCACTTTTAGGAACTTGTCGGTACACAACAGTTGCTCAGTTATAGTGGAGAAGAAGGTTTGGAAAGAGGTTTGGAAAGTGAAGACACTTCCAAGATCAGGCTCTTAATCTGGAAATGTTTGAATTATGCCGCAACTTGTAATCTGAATCTTTACCGTAGGAAACTGAGGGGGATCTCCGTTGTGCCCTATCTGTGAGAGAGAAAAGGAATCTATGGAGCATGTGTTCCTCTTGTGTGATTGGACAAAACCAGTATGGCTCTCCTCTCCTTTAGGCCTGAGATAGAGTCTGGGAAGCATCTCCAGTCTGAGCTTATGGTTACAGAAGATTATGGAGGATGGTGGAAACAAACTGGTAAGGGAAAGACTTTTATGTATGGTGTCCTTTGTGTTGTGGCAGGTGTGGAAAACTAGATGCGACTTTATTTTCGAGGGGGTGGCGGTTGGCCCTATGAGAACTATGAGATTAGCTATGAAAGGCATGAACGAGTTTTTGAATGCCATAGGTTGGGATTTCTTTTCTAATCCATCTAGGAATCCAACACTCTGGATCCCTCTGCCACAGGATTGGTATAAGGTTAACTATGATAGTAGTTGGTCCTCGAAGACTTTCACTGCTGGGCTGGGGGTGATAGTCCATGATTCAGACAAGAGCTTAATTGGGGGAATTAATAAGAAGATTCAATGCAACTTGGCAATTGTGGGAGGAGCCAATGCCATTTCCCTTGGCACCCAATCTACTTTGGAGTTTGGGGTGTTAGACGTGTGATTGTGGAATTTGACTCCAAAAAAGTTATTGAGGTGTTGAAAAATGAGAAAAAATCCAGTATGTGGAGGATATTCCCTATGCTGAGGGAGATATGGAAATCAAGTAGGATTTTAGACGAGGTGAGATGGAGTTAGATACCTCGGGAGGCTAATAAAGCAGCTCATGCTGTTGCAAAGTTGGAGAACATGAGGGTGGATCTAAATAGATGGGCCACTTCGCCACCAGCAACATTGATTGGTGTTTTGAGGAATGACGGCTACCCTTGCCCTCATGATGGAGCATAGATTTGTGGTTACCTTATCTCTCCTGAACCTCTACTGATCTTTGGTAGTAGGGATCTTTGGGAGAGCTTTTACTTTATGTTCTGATATCTTGTATTATTTTTGAGCTGCTGTTGCAGCGTGTACTATTATGACTTTGTTATCTGGCCTTCTTGAATGAATGTTCCATTATCCAAAAAAAGAGAGAAAGTTGTACGCATAAGAAATGCCTGAAATGAGTTGGATCAAATCACACATGCGGCTATTCACATCCCATTACTCTTTACACTCCACTAGAATATTTCAGAAAATATAAAATACTAAATACACCCAATTTTTAGACATAAAAAAACTTGCACAATACACCCCAATTTCACCCCATTCTTAAGATAAGTTGAAGAAATAATATATGAGCGTTTGTCAGGCTGTTGACAAATAATGTATGAGTGTTTGTCAGATATTAGACAAACAAAACTATTTTTTATTCGTCAGAGATTTGTCAAACGCGTCCTATTTATTTATCACACATCTAACAAACAATTCAGACTCCATGTACTACGCTAAACCACTTAAGCAAATGGCAAACAAAACAAAAAAATAAAGTTTACGACAAAGTTTATCTAAAAGAATTTTTTTTAACAAACACAATGTTACGCTTGTGTTCATCGGAACTTTGACAACCATCTTACATGGTTATGTCAGAGGTTTGTCAAATGTAGTCCTGAAGTTTGTCAGACTATTGACAAACAATGTATGAGTTTTTGTCAAAAGCTTGTCAAATAAAGTCTTTCTACTTGTCAGACCATTTGACAAACTATGTTATTCTATTCGTCAGAGCGAGAGATATTTCACATCAATTAAAAAAAAAGCATCGTATGTTGTAAAATGTGCAGAACAACCGTACTTACCGAGTATCAATTTTACATGAATGAGAGTTTTGCTCCAATTATACTTGTTGGGGGATAATTATATAAATTCTATTCAGGATATAATAGTAATTCACTAAGAAAAATGATACGGGGTGTGAAAAGTAAAAATTGGGTTGTTAATAACTGCAGCCCAAATGTAAGCTACTGTATTTATTTTGATCATTAAGCTCTATCAATCCGGTCGCAAATGTTGACTAAATTTGAATTTTATGTAGGTGTATTTTTGACAGTTGCATGCAGTAGCAACAGAAGCAACGAACATTAAGAACATAAGCTGCAATATAAGCTAGTTGGCTTACAAAAATGAATATCTTCTTTAAGAGGGAGTTTTGCATACATATAACTGAAATGATACAGATCGTACAATATTCTTTGTTCAGCAGGTCTGATAATTATAAAGTGTGGAAGAAGCTGCATAAGATTATCCATTTGTGAATTAAAAAGTACACCATTTCATTGTCATTCCCAAGAGTTGTTTTGCTAAGATCTGAAATCAATAGAGTACAGATCGTCCAGCGGGTTTAAATGACCATTTTCATGAGTTGGCGATATTTACGAGTGCACCTATAGCGTGCGGAGCACACACGTGCTTGACACATGTCGCAATCTCTGTTGTGTTAGATTGAAGTGCATAGTGAACGAGAGAAAGTAGACTGTCGATTACTACCCTACACATTTGTGCTCCGTACATTGTAAAACTACTTGATATTTACTCTAGTTGAGATGCAAATGCATTGAATTCGGCCTCTGAGATGAAATAATCATCTTGCATTGGCAGTGGTATCTTCTCTAGTGGTTGATCCTCAAATGCATCCTCTTTGAATGAAACTGGAACTGGTACTGGTCTACTCATTAAGAACCTCTTGCTTCTTCACTTCATCTGAAGTTTCTTCATCGTCATTGCAGCTTTATACTTTGTACTTATACATGGTCCAGCAACCGTTGTGCGCAGATTCTAGATTCTTGCGAGTATACCTCTTCTTGATCCCAACCTCGTGACCCGTTTGTTTAGCTCCTGTGGATCAGTGTAACTTCTGTGAAAATTTTGCTGTTATCGAGTCGACACCCGATAAATCTTTCAAGTTACCACAGTTGTCATCCTTAGTACCTGGCACAAGATCCCTGCTTAAGTTTCAATTCTTAAATGAATCAATGAGCTTTGATACACGTTCAAACAATAATTGCCCCCAAGAACACATAACGATGGACTATGATATCTATTAGTATCAGAGCTAACAAACCCGAACGCAATATTTTAGTACCCGATACGCACATTAAAGAGCAGTTGCTGATACAAACGAGAGCAACATTCTCCAACTGTATTATTTTCCTGTAGGCACAACATATACATTGAAAGGTGACTAACATCTTCAATGAACAATGATTTTTCTATGAAAATGTTCTCCAGTGGATCCACCCGTTCCCTCATGATTATGATCATGAAAAATAAGCGTCAAGATTCCCACCAAACAGAGCACAGATCCTACTAGAGGTTTGTCATACCGCTCCACCCAGTGAAATTTGAGCTGGCTGGCACCATAGAATGAGAGTGCAACTAATGAAGTCATCACTGTTATGGTGCTGTAATTACAGAATACAGTGTGAGGAGCTTCATGTAAGTAAAATAAGTACCCAAAAAACTTGAGAGAAAAATTCCACAACAAAAAAGAAACCAATCAGAACAGTATTTCACTGGTTAATGACAATCAATAAATAAATTTAGCACTTGTACCAGAAATATAGCATTTATACCATGGTAAGCACCCAGAAGCAATAAGCACCAACAGTCAACTCTGAAATTCAAGTAGTTAAACTATCTGGTGACCTAAATAATCCAGTTAGGCAAGCACTTCAGATGATCATCAAAATGAGAAACCTATTAGTTATCATCTGTCAAACTGCTGAGATCCTAGGTAAGTCAGTGAAGCACATAATATGGTTGGAAGTAGGAAAAGAGATAAATGGTAAGCAGTCTTGCAATGAGTAAATGAGGTCACAAAGATACAAACAAATCTAGTTTGGACTCTTCTGCTGTCAGAATAATAATTTGTTGTCCTTCGCCAGAACTCAGGAAACAGTGCTGCATATTGGTAAGGTTAAATATCATTGGGGTTGCTTGGCAGAAGAATTAAGGGATCCTTATTGGGTAAAGAAATGTGAGTAAAGATAAAATTGACTTTGGACTTGCTTCACAGGTTTTAAGTGTTAGTTTTAGTTAACTGGTGCTTGTAATACCCTGCCAAGCCTATTAGGTATACAAATCTCTGATGGCTGACAATTTTTCTTTTTTATTTTATTTCATATTGCAGAAGCTCTGGGAGTCGATAAAGATGTCCAACTGACTCCACCGCGTGAAAAGTTCCCTAATATATAGGGTGAATAATACAAAAAGAAGCCTGTACGTCTTGAAGAGGTTGGCAATAGACAGTTAAACTTATGCCATCTTCTACGTTTCTTCGAGTGTAATCTGGATAGAAATCAACTTATCATCCAGAAATGCTGTTTATATCCATTTACTTACCAGAAAAGATAAGATTGAATGAAAATACTAGCTAACAGTAAACCAGCAGTGAGATAGACGAAACAGGCAACTGGTCCATAAACCAATACCTGAATAGCAGTACAATGATAGCAAGCACCATCATAGAAGATGAATTCCCCACAGCGAGAAATACGGGTAGTGTAGTTGCGCAAGGAGACAAGGCCGGAACAAGCACCAGCCCAGCAACAGCCATTTTTTCCATGGGTTGGTTATGTGAATGACTGTGACCACCTTTTCCTGCTAAAAACAACAAGATGTACCCACCACCAAGAAATACGAGCAAAAGTGAAGCCAATTTATGAACTGTTTCCTCGCCAGCAATGGTATTTGCCATGGTGACTGCTGTTATACCAAGTATTGAAGTGGATATTACGTGCAAAATTGCTCCAAATGCAGCTGTACAATATAATTTCAAAAAGTAAACAAGTGTCCTGAAACTACAAGGATTATTTGAACCTTTTCAGGACACCTACAAACTCATAACTACAAAAAAAATAAATAAATAAGGATGTCCAAAAATAATATAAACTAAAACTGGTTGGTGTAGGACAAATTTACTAAAATTTAAGAATCACTTTGAGACAAAATCCGGCCTCACTGCTGCCTTTGGAAACATACTAAAAGAGTCATGGAATCTGTTGGAAGTTAATCCCATGAGTTGGATGCCGTGATTAATTGTGGCATTAGCAGCAGCAATGATTATTGTAAGAATGGTGCTTACTGTGGAGTATTCAAAGGAATTGTCTATGGGATACTATGTCTAAATGCTTCTCTAAAGGGTCGTGAACAAGTTGCAAGATTGCAACATTGGCTGCTCATGTGTTAATTAATTACTGACCTCTGTGTAAGTATGAATATAGTTTAACTCTTCAAGGCGGAGAAATTGCTTCTAAATACATACTTGTGAAATTAGAGTTCGTTATGAAATGGAAGGACAGACCAGATGAGCTTATATATGAAAAATGTAAGAGCTACCTAGCTAGCTAGGCAGAGATCGAAGAGCTTCTGATCGATCTAGAGATCTAGAGAGGAGAGAACTTACTGACTAAGAGAGTGCGGGAGAGAGTCCATTTCTGGGCGCGGCCGACGATCGAGAAAGGCAACCAATGAGTGGGTATGAAGGAATGTAAAAGCGACACCGTTGCGATGCCTCCAATTGTTGATAGATCTTCTGCGCTCAACTTCTCCATTTCCAACTTGGATCTGCTTTCATTACCAAACAAACCCCATCATCTGATTTGATTCACACTAGCTGATACTGAAGATTAAATTCAACTGTGGTAACCAGACTTTTGCTACTATATTAAAAAAAAGTCTCGAATTTTAAAACTTATCACAATAGTACGTAAACTTTAAAATCGTATTATCATGGTACTTGAAGCGTTTTTCCGTCAATGAGCTGTTAACTTTGTCGACGTGATAATTTTTATTATTATAATAATAATTTAGTAAATTTACATTACTTTCAACTTAATGAATATTAACATGATACCCAATCTTTTGTAACGATATTAATGTCATCCACAATTTTTTTTAGCTCATCGCCTCCTCTACACTTCCTCGCGACGGTGATTGCTCTCCATAGCTCGGTCTCACACTTCTGTTCACATTGTCGCATGGGTATAGTTTGTGAGTCGCCACATTTCTATCAACAATTTGATGGTTCCCGAGTAGAAAAAATTTCAAAATATTGTTAAAACATTTCATCGAACATATGATGTGCATATATATATTTCAACATTGTCGTGCTTTGCAAAATCTCAAGTTTCTATCAATCGCAATAGAACAACATGTCTTATCTTCTCACCTTCTTCATCCAAACCCTCTTAATGAATTGTTCGTCGCAAGCTCTAACGATTTACATCGGGATGATAATATCAACAACCCTGCAGCTCCATTCGGTAAACAACTACAACAGTATTCGAACGCTGTTCTCCATGAATAACAAAGCCATAATTACGCACAAAAAACCACAAATATTCAGAAAGTTTCACAAAAATTAATCAGGAGTATCTGCAAAACAAAGGCAATGACAAGCATTGATATTTGAGAGAAATCATGAGTAGATCCACGTCGGCGTACATCTGCGTTGCAGGGCTAGCGCGGTGCTACTTAGTCGATCTCGAGGCGATCCAAGAGCTGCTAAAGGATGTGAGGATGAATCTGAGGTGGTGTAGAGGTCGACCTCTGATGCATCTCACCTGGGCCTCAGTTACATCCCTCTGCCGCAGCCTTGCAACGCGGATGTACATGGGCGCGGATATGCTCATGATTTCACTCAAATATGTGACAACCCGAACCGGAAATGGTAGTTAATTGGCTTAATTCGCGATATTCACGTATAATCGTAGTTTGTCGTAATTAATCGATTTGGAGGTCTTGTTTGCGACTAAATTATCTGGCAAGAATTTGACATAAGTTTCTTCATGAGAGTTGTAGAGTTTATGATTTCGAGCTCGTAAGAGTTTTCTGAGGATTTTTCCGATGTTCGATGAATATGTTATGAATATTTCCGACCGTTGGATTTAATCGTGTTTATCCGTTTGGATTCGATTCGTTTTCAACCATTGATCATTTTAGTCGCGAGTATAAATATCGAAATGGTCGTAAAATTGTCGAAAAGTCACATTTGGGCCGAGTTGACCAAAATTGGACCGTTGACCAAGTTTGACCCGCGTTGACTGAAGTGGAATTGCACCGCCGTTGACCACCGATCGACCTTCCCATTCTGGCCACTTCAGACCTGAAGCTTGGTATGGTTAGCTTCCTCTCGTGATTGTTTTGAACTTGGTTTGAGTTGATTTGGTTGAGTTTTGAAGGAGAACCGTTTCGGTAAAGTCTTGGATTTTTGCCAGAATCGGGTGAGCTTTTCCGGCCACTTTTGGGGTCGATGGGGTTGGAGGTTTTGCTCCCCTCAACCTATAGATGATTTTAGGTGAAAGAATTTTGGAATTGGAGGCCGTTTGAAGCTCGCCGGAATCTCGCCAGAATCAATGGAGTTTGGAACTTTCGGGCTTGATTCCAGGCAGTGGGTTTCGAATTGGAGGTTGGTGTAGAAGGAAAAGTTGTTGGGATTGAGGAGTAGATGTGATATGGAAATTTTCACCGGAATTGGCCACCGTTGACGCCGCGCGGCGGCGGTCAACGGCGGAGCTCCGGCAAAGAGTTGACTTTTTGGAATTTTGGGAAGTTTTATACCGTTTTACTCGTAATCGCACCCCGATCGTAGTCTTGAGGTTATTGAGTTGATTTGGGTGATGGATTTTTTGTCGAGGGATAAGTAGAGTATTTATGGGATTTTCGACAATTTTGTTGATATTCGAGTTATATGTTTCCGAAAATGGTTGGTTTTCAAGGTGTGGTTAAGAGTTTTGAATTGTGATTTTGATTAGTAGTATTTGTGATTATTCAGAAGATCAGGATCATACGGTTGGCGAGGGATCTTCCGCCGGATCACGGGATTAGCGCGTTTTTGTGTTGTGCTTGTCTGTGAGTGGACATTTCTTTTCACTGTTGGTTACGAGTCTTTTATATACGTTTTACGAGCATAAGCATGCAGTTATGATTATGAATTATACAAGCATGTGTTTTATGATTATGCATTTACGAATTTGCTTTTATAATTATGCATTATGAGTATGCTTTTACATTACGCTTTATGCATTTGCATGGAAGTCTTTATGATTTGGTTTACACAAAGTACAGTCTCAGTAGTAGTTGTATCGATACACTTAGCATCTCGGCTGATCCCCGAAGATGTTTACCGGGGGGGGGGGGGGGGGGGGGAGGGGACTGTACCCTGACCTGAGGTATTTACCGGGGGAGGGGGGGGGGCAGCAGACACTCTGACCCGAGGCCCTTTCTGGCTGGAATCACGTGAGGATCAAGGATCCCGTGATTCAGACTGTACTAGCGCGGATGTGTCCATGAGTGACCCTGTGAGATTTCTGATGCATGCTCTGTACGCGAGAGGAGTTAAAGCCTCCCTCGTGTACCATTTGTTTTTTATGCATCTAGACTCGCATATGTTTTATAAACATATATATTTATACGGCGAAAGACATTTATTTTCATCCACTCACTCTAACAGTTTACATGTCTTTCCCTGGGCTCTTTGTTTTTAATGCCCAATTTGCAGTTTGGATTCAGGTGTCGCACGTCAAGGTTGGAGGCTTAGTATTCGAGCCACTTTTCCTTCTTAGTAGATTTCTAGATTGGCCTACTATTGTGTATATATATGTATATACTAGAGGTCGCTCTGAGAACTATTATGTTTATATTTTCACATGATTTTTCCGGATTTTTGTAAAGCTACAGTTTTGTGTATTGCTTTACGTTATGATATGTTTTTGAGAAATTTGGATGGGATTGGTGCCCACAGTTTGGCTTTTGTGGTATAGGATGAAGTGTATTTTTTGGTGCAGGTTAATGGTAACTACGTGATATAGTGGAACTTTGCCAAAAATTTTATGATTTTTGAAAGTTCATGTTTTCGGAAGGGGTCTGATTCTGGTTTAGGAAATTAAATCGGAGTCGAGTCCTTTCAAATATTTCTTCATTGCCTCTGTTTTGCAGATAGTCTTGATTAATTTTTGTGAAACTTTCTGAATATTTGTGGATTTTTATGCGTAATTATGGATTTCTTATTCATGGAGAACAATGTTCGAATATTATTTTAGTTGTTTACCAAATAGAGCTGCATGGTTGTTGTTGATGTTATCATCCCAATGTAAATCGTTAGAGCTTGCGACGAACGATTCGTGAGGAGGGTTTGGATGAAGATGGTGAGAAGACTGACAGGTTGTTCTATTGCAATCGATAGAAACTTGAGATTTTGCAAAACTCGGCAATGTTGAAAGAGATATATATGCACATCATATTTTCGATGAAATGCTTTAACAATATTTTGAATTTTTTTCTACTCGAGAACCATCGCATTATTGATAGTAATGTGGTGACTCATAAACTATTCCCACGTGACAATGTGAACAGAAGCGCGAGACCGAGCTATAAAGAGCAATCACCGTTGCAAGGAAGTGCAGAGAATGTGATCAGCTAAAAAAATTTGGGGATGACATTGATATCGTTACAAAAGATTGGGTATCATGTTGATATTCATTAAGTCGTAAGTAATGTAAACTAACTAAATTACCCTTATTATAATTTTTTTTGTCACGTTAGCAAAGTTAACGGCTCATTGATGGAATAACACTCCAGGTACCACAATAATACGATTTTAAATATTAGGTACCATTCTAATAGGTTTTAAAGTCCGGAACCCTTTTTGGTATAGCACCAAAAGTTTGAGTACCACGGGTGAATTTAATCCTTCTTTAAAATGTTGTTTTGGGAGTTTAATCGACTATTATTGTGTTTTTCATTGCTCTATTTGTATTCACTGCTATTAAAATTTTCAAATTTGCTCGTGTTTTTATTCTTCTAAAAATTGTTATTACTTCTTTATAGTTTTAATGTGCTTTTTGGCTACTTTTACTGTATTTTTGAAACTGATACTGTGTTTTTCAAATTGCTATTACTGCCTTTTTCAAATTGATGTTACTACATTTAAACTGTTGCTACTAATTAAATTATTCGTCGAGCTGCTTGTGACATCCTGTTCCGAGCATTCTTTCTTTACGATTTATTTAATAGTAATCGTCGATGGTAATTAATTTTTACCGTCAATGATTATCGATGGTATTTATCAGAATTTTACCGATTATATTTTTTTTGAGGAAGTTCTTTGTGAAAAGTCTTAGAGTTTATCGAGACGAGTTCGTAGTCATGTCAAGAGTTTAAATCAGAGTTACGAGGAAGAAGTTATAGTCAATGAAAGTTTTGTACAAGGTTGCGATACTTTTAGTCGCAAATTTCGACTACAAATAGAAAGTTTATGTAAAAGGAAAGTCAACTCTTTTCATTTTTGGCAATTTATTTTTTCCTTTTCATACTCATTTCTCTCTCCTCCCTCCCGTGGTTTTTCTCTCTCCGTCGGGTTCTCCTTCGGTGAACGACTGGACGACCACTAAAACCGGTGGGACCAGTGACAAAAGTTGCGCCTCAACCTCCTCTACATGTTGGTGAGTGATTTTGCAGTGATGGGTGGCGGAGGAAGGAGAATCGACGCCGTGAAGGTCACGATTTTAAGGGGTAATCGACGTCGGCTCCGAAGAGGTTTCCGGCCACTTTTCAGGTATAATTGGATTGGGTTTTGGTCCTAGATTGTATTGGTTTGTTTGTTATGATGCGATGTGGTGTAAATCGTTGAGAATTGGTGGAAGCAAGTCGGATTTCAGCAAGGGTTTTCGGGTCGACGCCGTGGGCGATGGTCGACGGTAAATTGGATGG
Organism: Geum urbanum; assembly: GCA_946800695.1. NCBI lineage: Eukaryota > Viridiplantae > Streptophyta > Magnoliopsida > Rosales > Rosaceae > Geum > Geum urbanum. Next base: position 41,209,835 of record OX327001.1, on the reverse strand, counting down.
CGAGATGATGGGGTTATTGCTCCCCTCGTCACCATGAGCCGATTGGGGTATGCCTCGAGCCACGAGGTGGATTGACAACGGAGTACGGTCGCCGGAAAGGATTTTCCGGCCGGAGGGTTTCGGGGCCATTTCCGGTCGATTGGGTCAGAATTGGAGGTTGGTACTTTGATGAATATCGTATTTGGGTAGATTATCTATAATTTGGGCTTTGGTTCGCCGGGAAAAGTCACCGCTGCCGGTGGTGGTTCATGGTGGAGTAGAAGCTAGGGCATTTTCGATAGAAATTTTATATCGTTTCGTTCGTAATTACGTACCGATTCTAATTTTGAGATTGTTGAATTGGGTTGCACGTAGTTTATTAAGACGTATTGTTAATCGAATAATAATGAAATGTTTTTACGATTTTTGTAATCGGTTGAATCATTTGTCTATTTGACCGCGAGTCACATAACGTTTAAGGATTTTGGTTATGACATAAAAAGAGGATTCGAGAATTGTAAATTGGGATTTGGGAATTTGATTAAAGCACGGTATTGATTTGGGAAGCACGTTGTTCGAGAATGCAAGGTTCTCGACGATAATGCTCGTTGATATACGAGCTTAGTTATTTATTATGATTTCTGACGATTAGTTATTAAATAATAATCGTTATTTCAGCACAACGTATTAGCTTTCAGTGGCAGATGTATAGAGAAGCCGATTGATGTGCTTGGCTGATTGGTGATCACGACACAGTACTGTGAGTGGACCATTTTTATTTTCACAGTCGTAGAGAGTTCAATTTTGACTAATTTAGTATTTCAATTTAATTTACAGTATATTTGTAGAATAGTTTAAATTTGGAGGTTTTTCTTGTGATGTTATTAGTTAGTTGCATCGATGCACTAACTATTCAGCTGATCACCAGATAGTCTAGTCAGAGGAGGTCAGGTTGCCTTGTTTGGTCCTTCACCTACAGTTTCTTTTTACAGATTGTCGACTCAGGTTAGAAAAAAACTCTTGAGCGACCACCTCCATCTGCAGTCAGTTTATGTTACTTGAACTTGCATTATTTCACAAAAATCAGTGGAGGCATCAGATTCTGTTTTACTTTAGTTTTTATGATTATCGTACGATATTGATTTTTGTCCACTCACTCTAACGTTTTATGTTTTTATGCCTTTCTATGGGCCCTTTATTTTCAATTGCCTAGTTTGTAGGATAGTAGGTTGAAGTCGTGACCGTCCAGAGTTCGAGACATGACAGTTTATGGCTTCTGCTTTCTCGGTGTAGGATTACATCAAGGATTTAGGTTGCTCGTGCTAAGATAGTTGATACCGACTAGTCAGTGCTAGAGACCTTAACGGGTCCACAAGACTTATCTCTGGATTACTGGGGTAATCTGAGGTGGGTCTTGTCAATTGGTATCAGAGCATTAGGTTTCATGATCCTGTTGATTATCTTGTATCCTTAGTGATTTTAGAGTGCGATGGTCCAATTGCAGTGACTCCCATCGTATGTTTTCGGGCATATAGATAATCAAGGGTACTATGAGTTTTCAGTGCTGGTGGGTTGTCAGTTATCAATCTAGGTGCTTACTCGAGTGTTGTCAAGTATATGATGATACTTCCAGGAATGACTCTCAATGTTATTATCGTTGATTGAGTCATAAAGGTCTAATGCATTGATTTAGCGTGTTATGCATAGTTTCGTAATTTTCTGCGAGTACTCGAGAGTACTCAATTTCCATTCGGTGTAATTCAATGAATTCCTCCTTGCTTTCGATGATTCCTCGTTGCTTAAGTTATACTTGAGCTATTATTGTTTGATTTCTTGCAATGAGAAGTATGAGGTTCTTGTTATGGTTTATATCTCAAAAGGATGACTTTGATGAACATGGTGGGATATTTCTCAGAGGGTCGACAACCAGGGCATTATGGGAGTTTGAACCAGTATTTTACCTATTACGGACCCGTAGCTTCGACTCAGGGTTAGTTGTGATATGTAGTTGCTTCCTAAGGAGATTTATGATTAATGATACAGCCGTGTGGGTCAAGAAAATGGTATACATTATCCTTTAGTGTTTCACGCTCTGTTTCGCGATTCTTTCTTAGACATCCTTATTACATGCTATGTGAAGTCTTGATTTTCCTTCGTGTGATAAATTAAGTACTTGCATTCGTTCCCGTTTTATTCACATTATATTTAAGAGTCATTTAACCACCTTTTATTTATTTCATCTAATCATTGATACGACCTTGTTTCTTTATACTGATGAAATGACTATATATGGCGTAGCCTTATAGCACTCCGCAACAGAATAACTCATAGTAATCAACCTATGTCCAGTACCCATTTTGTTTCTTCCTATGTATGAGAGTTTTTTGTCGATACGATTTATGGCATATATACTGGTATCGATGACGTGGTGTTTACGATGACCACTATGGGAAGTAAGATTTTTGTTGGGAGTTGACACAATGTTCTGGTTATCCACGATGGGTATACTCTTGAGGCATTGACCCTCAAATGGGTGATTGCAGTAGTTTCAGTGGCTCCGACATATTGTACGACTTGTTTTGTGTGTTTCCTTTTTCGTCGAAAGAGTTATGGTCCCTTAGTTGTGGACGAGGCAAATAGAGTATATGACATATGTCTATTATAACGATTTCCTTTAGACATACAGTCTTAGTCAGCTCAACATTGAAAATTTGTTCTTTCTTACAGAATGTGTCAATACTTCAGAACCTTTTATGTCATAGTGTTTAATGATGTTTTTAGCCAGACTTTCTATCACTCTGGATGCATACCATTTACTTAATTGTAAGAATTTGATCTTTTTGTGTGATGTTTCACGTTGAACGAGAATGCAGTGTCTGATATGTATTATACCTCCTCTACTCATGTCACAGAACCTGATAAGATCGGTATTGTAGCCACCTTGGCTTTTGGCATGTTTCATTCTTAGTCAGTGATTGAAATTCATCTATCCGCGTGTGAGCCAACTATTCAATATCGTTTTATATAATGACTTCTTTTTGTCATGTATGTTGGATACTACTTTTGGTAAATCAAACAATATAGAGGGAAATGAAAAGAAGATACTTCACCATTGGGTATGGTGTATGGTGGGTGGTTAAGTTAGATAGTTTTCCTCGGGTTACAACATGAAATTTCATTAAACCACCACCGTGGGAACCTCGACACGTAGCAGATTTCAATATCGAGGTTAACAGAGGATACTCATTCACGATTTTGGTGAATCCTAATGACTCGGTTATTTTTTGTTTCGAATCTTGAGTTGTTCGATTTTATTCTTTTATGAATCGGTCATGTTCATTCTTTGTCATGACCATGATTTTTCCTATAAAGGTGTTTCCTTGAGATGTGTGGTTAGCTCCAGGATACAATTCTCCTAGTTATAAAGCACGAGGGTGAAGATATCAATATTCTGATTCTGGTGCAGTGTTATGCGTTTTATGTTTGTACAAATACGATTAATGAACCACTCAGCTTAGTTAACAGTAAGCATTTGTATTTATCACAAGCACATGTGGAGTTCAGAAAAGGATATATGTTGCACAACTCCAAAATTTTATTAGCCTGGGTGGAGGAGTATCATGCAGGGGAATAGTGATCTATACTTACAGGATATTTTTGAGAATAATACACGAAAATGCAACTTCCGACTAGTTTTGTGCATGTATAGAAAAGTGTTGTTTCTTCTTTAGAGATATTAAATCATATCATCCATTTCTAAGAATAATTGATCACTTCCTTAGACTTCGCGGAAGTGTAGTTCTATGACTAGTTATCACGAACGTGCATCAGGTGTTTAGGGAGTCAGGAATGCCCATGGTAGTACAGTGAGGAAGTTACATTAGTTTCATTATTCGATTTAAGTATGGTGTGTGCATGCAAGTGGCGTCCTAGCATTTATCACCTCGTGTGGAGATATATTTAGTTTATGCTCAGGTTGTTGCAGCATGGGACAATTGTACTGACATGATTTGTGAGCTTTATAGGTGGTCTTATAATGCCTATGCTTTTGTTGTGATATTTGTACATAGATTTAGTACTCGAGTCATGGGAGTGCTTTTGATGAGTTATAGGACTTGAGTTTCACACGAGTATTTTCTTCTTATTAATGTCAGTTATATAGTTATATGTGATTAATTAGTCGTTAGTTGTTAAAAAGTTTGGTTATCTCTGTTATAGAGTCAGTTTGGAGATGACAATATGACTCTTGGAAGTCCACCCATGTTATTGGGAGTTACACTGGTGAAGGTCAGGTGATCACATTAAGGTTTCAATACGTTGTAGTTATCGTTTGTTCAGTTATTTGATGTAGTCAATCAGGTGATACTATAAGTATGTTGAATGAGAATTATAAGATGTGGAGATATAGTATTGCAGTTATGGTGCTTTATGCTCACATTATTGTGTATTTGAATTATGAGAAATCCGGATGGGATATGGTGCCCATGGTGTGTTTTGGCATTTGATTATTTGAAGTGTTCTCTTAATGCAGGTTTTTGGGTTCCTTAGTTTAAGGGGAAACTATGCTCGATTTTTTCTAGAATTTTCAGGCATACGATACTGTTCAGGGTTGGAACTTTTTTTGAAATCAGTCGGATTCCCTACATATATTCTAGTTTTGGAATGGTCAGAATAAGTCATTAGTCGGTTATCTTTGTGACCTTGGGGGTCACGTTATGTGAGAGTGTCAGCGTAGGGACACCTCAGGTAGAATTTCGGTGTTGAGCTTTGGTGGTGATTTGGGAGCCACTTCAGGAGTTAGAGCCGCATCGCCACTTTTATAGTCATTTGTATCGGGATCATAACCAGAGAGGTTTATAGCTTGGATTGACCGAATAAGCCCAGTTTTTATGAATAAAACTTGCCACTGGAATTCACATGGATACCAGATGCTTTTAGGTAATTACGTTGCAAAAAAACTAGATAGAGTTGGGTTATGACGCTTTCTAGTATTTGGTAATAAGGAATATTTGATTTAGACACGGGATCAGAAGAGCAAGACTTGGTAGCAAGACGACAACATGCTAACGGTTTCATGGACATTCTCGTAATTGTGGATAATGCTTGAGAGCTGAAAGAACGCATGCGTGAGTAGTACCCATTGGTGCTTTGATAGTATATCTTTAAATTTCGAGGACGAAGTTTTCTTAAGGGGGGTAGATTGTGACATCTCGTTCCAAGCATTCTTTATTTACGATTTATTTAATAGTAATCGTCAATGGTAATTAATTTTTATCGTCGGTAATTATCGATGGTATTTATCAGAATTTTACCGATTATGTTTTCTTGAGAAAGTTCTTTGTAAAAAATCATAGAGTTTATCGAGACGAGTTTGTGGCCACGTCAAGAGTTTAAATCGAAGTTACGAGGAAGAAGTTATAGTCAATGAAAGTTTTGTACGAGGTTACGATACTTTTAGTCGCACATTTCGACTATAAATAGTGATTATGTCAAAACTAACTACTAAATTAAACACTTAATAATTAATCAAGACACAATACAATTTAAAACCCTTTCTTGTAAGATGTAGCATTGATAAGTAGGGATCATTCTTTAGCTGGGGATTGGGGTGTATGCATGATTACCTTGAGTTTTTATTGGGGGGTTTATAAGTTTGATTTTATATCCTACGAAATAAAAGACAAAACAATGGCAAAAAACACTTAAAGAAATCCTAAGTTCTATCATGGTTAAACTCATAGACAAGCAAAACAAACAAGAACATAGAATCCTAAACGCTCCTAACCGAAAATAAACCTAACTCTAACATATTTACATGATCAACTCATCCGTTTACCTAACCTTTAATAACCTAACTGATTTCATGCAACCTATTTAATATCTAAGTCTTTAACTACGTTTTACATGTATATTTCAAAATTAAGTGCCAAACGCACTACTAGAAAAATGCTCTTAGACATCAGTCCACAACCGATGTAAAAAAAATCTGAACCGATATCCTAGTGGGTGATGTAAACGATCGAAACACTAAGACATCGGTTGACAACTGATGTCTAAAGTTGAGGAAGACATCGCTTTATTATAATGTAGTGATGTTAAATATCTTATGTGACATCAAATTTTTGGCTTTCTACCTGATGTTAAACATCTTATGAGACATCAGTTTTGTTGTTATTGTTTGATGTCCAATTCTTATCTTACAACGATTCTCATATCTGTCTTACACACTAGTTCTTTTATTGCAATATGATATCTATGACATACATATCAAAGCTACAATCATGCCATGAATTTGGATTTTATTTCAATCTAATATAAGGCACAAAATGTATTGCTACAATCAAAAAAGTGAAATCAACATTACATATCATTAAGTAGCTAAACTAAGAGTGTAAGACTAGCAAAGCTAGTTAGTAACACAAACCTTCGAAGCTGAAATATACCCATCTGGAATCTCAGTCAAATACCCATCTTGATTCACTGTATACTTGACCTTGCTATTGCAACTCAATGATTTCCCTTCAACTATGTATTCTCTGATGCCAGTACACCACCACCCCAAGTGCCAACCCTTACTGGAAAATAAGTCCTCACAATCCTATTGAAATACCAGTGCCTAATTAGATTAAGAAAATAGGGTAATAATGAAACAATGCCCCATTTTCAATTTTGATAATGAAAGTTTAATTGTACACATAACTCTACTTTCCATGTATACTTCAATAATACCAAGATTCTATATAAAAAAACAAATTTAAAACTACATATTGCGGAGAGGTCTTACAGTAGCATCCTTCATCTTCCATATCTTCAAACCAGCAGTCCTTTCACACTGAGAAATTAAGATTACATATAAGCAGCTATACATCAAAGTTCTGTTATCTCAATTAATCACAACCAAGCAACAAGCTATAGAAGCACAGATAATCTAGTTCATAATTCTTGTTTTGAGATGGTACTGTATACATATATATCTACTACTAGATCCGCAACAAAACATCAGAAGATAATACAAATCTAATAGGCATTCAGTATTTCAGTGGACACTCTCAAAGTGAGAGGTGTTGCAAGCGAAAACAAGTTTTTGAATACCCCACGGTAATGCTCCATGTGATTCATAAGCAACACGAAATAAAACAATAAGAATAGTGATAGATATCTTTTCAGAAAGAAAAAAAGAGCAGTAATAGATATATGAAATATCCGATATGCGGCCATACTGCATAGAAAAATATATTTTAGACAATTGACAAACAAAATCAAGAGAACTCATTTCTATTCAGTCTCAAGTACTAAAACAACTCTTATGTATTGTTATGCATCATTACATGTTCCTAACACATAATATAATCTGAGCCAAAACAAACTTTCTATGAAGAACATGGTATTAGTGTGGTACTTGCACACGTATTATAACCAAATTACTTAATGAACACTTCAAAATCATCAAGAAAATGTTAATACAGGGCGTTATGATTCACTGCTAAACTTTAATACAGTGCATAATAATTCATTGACAGCTTACCTTGTAGAATAGATCTTCAACCTCCTGTTCTCTTATATCTTAGAGCAGGTTGCCGACATGGATTGTGCGAGAAAATCGTCCGCTCATATTTGACAGAAGAGGGTTGACAACTACAAATCTGCATTCAAAGAAAAGAACTCATGTGAATGATGCATCTAAGAAGGTTGCAAATACTGCTAGTTTGGTGTCTAATTATCTTCATGTACTCTGTTGACAAGATAAAACAAAACAGAGCAAGAACAAACAATGAAAGATCTTAAACACCTTAAAACCACTTAAACACTTAAAAACCATACAAAGTATGTAATTTAATCATAGATCAAATTCGTAACTACCAAGTCGGCTTCAAATTTGCAGCTATGAATAGCCAATACCCAGTTTCCTAACCATCGGAGACGCCACCAAAGAGAAAAAAGTGAACGACAAATACAGAATCCCAAGTGATATCGTTCCCAAATCTCCTTCATGATGAATCAAAACAGATAAACTTTACCCAAAATTAAAAAATTAAATCAAAATTTCAGTACAACAACAACAACGACGACGACGACGACGACAACGACGACGACGACGACAACAACAACAACAACAACAACAACAACAACAACAACAACAACAACAACAACAACAACAATTTCAGTATAATAACAAAAAAATCACAATAAAAACATATATCACAACAACAACAATAACTACAACAATTCCAAATTACAACATGCGAGATAAAGAGAGACACATTTACCTAATATCTCTACTTGGTCATCACATCCTCGAACTTCTCCAAATCCACCTAACCATTTTCTCACAGAGGATGGCACCGCTGTGGCCCTTAACGAGGTTGAGGTTGAGGTCAACCTCATCAGCGCCGTTGACAGAGAGATCGAGTCTCAAATGATCATCAAGGATCGATAAGGAGATGCCGATGGATCTGGCTTGGTCTTCGAGTTGTTTTGAGGTTAAGGCGTTGATGTTGTGAGCTGGCCGGAGGAGATGAGCTTGCCGAGTTTAGAGATGACTAAGGCGGCGGTGGAGCCGGTGTCGAGGCTGAGGACCATGCCAGATTGAACATACTCGATGGCGAGATTTTTGAGAACATCTTGGGTTAGAGAGACGGTGCGGGCCGGCGGCATGGGTGTAAGGTGACATCGATTTGATGGCGGAGCAACCTTCTCCATAGAAGCACTGCATAGAGAGGAACAACAGATTTCAGCAAGAGGCGAGGTTTAGGTTAGGCGAGAAAATAAAGAGAGAAACTGAAGAGAGTTGGGCTAGGTTAGACGGTGTTGGGGGGAATGTTCTGAAAAAACCCTAAGTGTTTTGGGGGGAATGAATAAAGTTTTCCCTCCTTTCGAAATTTTTACACTCAGTTTTTTTTCGTGCTTTTCAAAATTAGATATTGGACACTAGTACAATACAACAAATGATGTAAACTAAACAAACTACATCGGTAAAAAAATAGGCGATGTCTCTAAACTTTTTTTTCATCGGGGGTTTTTCCAACCTATGTTAATGGTGCGATGTCTAAACTAGTTTTTCTAGTAGTACTTGGGAATTCTCCTACATCCAACTCATCAATAATCTAAAATTGCCCTGCATTTAAATTAAGCATTGGATACCAATAAGCATGTGTAACTAAATTCAAAGAACACTAAACAAACTACAAAAACATATTAGAATTATTTAACCAAAAGACTTCTTGAAACTAATCCATAATAATCGAAAATTCATACAAAGAAAAATAAAAAGAAGAGGACATGGTTACACTTTTTAATCAGGAAATTGCCCTAGACTAGCCATGTAGATGCTCTTCAATGGATGGAGGATGAGACACCTTGGAATTGCCAAGCTATAGCTTCGGCCTTGGGAGGATGGTGGAGACGTCTTGTGAAGGGGAGGGAGACTTCCTTGGAGAATTTTAGTGTTTTGGAGAGTAAGAGGACTTTTGGACAAGGTTTCAGCTATACTATGTATGATAATGAATATGAGGCATAACCTTTGCTTATATAGAGTTTTGAAACCTTGTCATATAGAAAGAAGGATTTCTGACCCAGTTCTTGATTACTTCTTGCACAGTTTCACCAAAACAAAAATTCCGAGAGTTTTAAACATCCAAATGTGACGACCCGAACCAAAATCAGTTGAGTAAACGGCTTAATTCACGAGTTAGCTCGTAATCACTGTTTTCCGATAATTGATTGATTTGCCGGTTTTGATCGCGACTTAATTATCGGCTGAGAATTTGAGTTGAGTCTCTTCTCGAGAGTTGTTGTACATGTGATTTCGAGTTCGTGGGTGGTTCCCGATGATTATTTCGACAACCGAGGAATATAATATCAATATTTGAAGCTTCGGAATATCGTCGAGTTTATCCGTTCGTATCGAGTTTATCCGAATCGTAATGGTTATCCGATTGTCCTGAGACGCGAGTATAAATATTGGAAATAGTCAAAAAATTGTCGAAAAGCACTGTTTGGAAGTTTGACCGGCGTTGACTGTAGAGTTGACCGTTGATCGTGGAGGAATTTTCGGACCGTTTGAATTCTCCGGTGGACCAGCCGATTTCGTCCGTTTCAGGCCACGACTTTGCAAGGTAAATTGTTCTCCTCATGATTCTAAGCAGTTTAGAACTTGGTTTTGCTTGAATTGATATCGAATTGAGGGAGAAATGTTGAGTTGAAGTTTGGGAAAATCTTGCCGGAATCGGGTTCGGTTGACGGAGGTGCTCCGGCCACGGGGGTGGCCGGGGATTAGGGTGGTTTGGACCGTGGGGCCACGGCGGTGCCTTTGGGAGTGGTCTCGAAGGCCGCCGTGCGCCGTGGACGGAGATCGGAATAGATCGGAGGTTGCCAGCGGTGGCGGAACGCCGTGGGTTTCGAGCTGATTTCCGGCGTGTGTGGTCGAAATTGGTCCTTGCCTCAGAAGAGGGATGTGTTGGGCTCGTCGAGATGAAGCTTCGGTGAGCTTGGCCGCCAGAAAATCTCTCCAGTTGACGGCGCGCTGCCGGCGGCGGTGGCAGTCAATGGCGGAGCTCCGGCGACCGTTGACTTTTTTGGAAATGTGTCGAGTTATATGTCGTTTCGCTCGTATTCGCGCCCCGATCGTCGTCTTGAGGTTTTCGAGTTGATTTGGGTATCGAATTTTCAGTCGAGGGTTTTGAGTGGAGATTTCGGGAAATTTGTCGATTATTTTGCACTGCATTATATATTTTCGGGAACGGTTGGTTTCCGAAGTGTGGTACAGTATTGTGAGCTATGATTTTGATCAGTTATATTTTATGATTATTTAGGGGATCGAGATCGTACTTCGGGCGAGGGATCTTCCGTCGGACCCCGTGATTAGCTCGAGTGCGCGCTTTGCTCACCTGTGAGTGGACACTTTTATATTTTCACAGTCGTTGCGAGTTCGTGATTTTTCTGTATTTATTTATATACGATGTTGAGATTATTTATTATTTTCGGAGGTATTATTTTATATTTTATGGTGATGGCATACTTGCATCGATGTTTCGGTTACTCGGCTGATCACCGGTAGTCTGACCAGAGTTGAGAGATTCCTCTGGGCAGGGTTGAGAGATTCCCCTGTTATGCCGTCGGGGTTGAGAGATTCCCCTGGCCGATGACCGTCGGGCTTGAGAGATTCGCCTGGCACCTCCATATATATTTTCCGAACTTGCTATACTTGTTTATTGTATATGAAATTGCTGAAAGGCATATGTTTATTTTCGTCCACTCACTCTAACGTTTTATTGCCTTTCCCCTGGGCTTTTCGGTTTCCGTGTCTAGTTTGCAGTTCGGATTCTGGTGTCTCACGTCGCGGTCGGAGGCTAGTTGTTCGAGCTACCTGTCTTTTCCAGTAGGTTCCTTGTTTCGCCTACTGTTGTATATTTTTTATATATAAATACTAGAGGTCGCTCTGATACGATACTGATACATGTTTTATATGGTTTTCCTTGGATTTTCTATTTAGTACAGTTATGTTTACTGTTTATTGTTATTGTTATAATATTGAGAAATCCGGATGGGATTGGTGCCCACGGTTTGGCTTTTGTGGCATAAGATGAAGTGTATTTTCCGAGTGTAGGTTAATGGTAATTCCGCGTTAGTAGCGTTACTCTGCCGAAATTTTAATGGTTTTTGTTGGTTCGTGTTTTCAGAAGGGGTTTGATTCCGGTTTAGGAAACTAAATCGGGGTTGGGTCTTTTCACCAAATCAGGTTATTCTTGATCTCATATTGAAGAGGACGTCAAGATATTTTTAATGAGATATCATTCACATTTTTTTGAGCTCAGAGTCATTCTGGGTAATCGAATGAAGTTACAGGTTGAATCTTAATTTTTTTGCTTGCCCACCAAGTAACTTGAGAAAACCTGGTTTGTTTTGTTTTCTTGGCCTCTAAGTCATAATTGTAACCGAATAAATCCACTTGAGCTTCATTTTTGGGATTTATGTAGGCCGACCTTGATCTCCTTTGATGGGCCTCACGAATTGCTTAATGGGTCGGCCCATCTTTGATGGTCCAAAACACAAAATTCTCCCTTAGTGTATTTTCACTTCTTTTTGATCCCTTTCCTCATCTCCTTTGTTAAATACCTAAAAACAACAAAATAAGTAAAACTAGAGAATACTAAGATCAAAACAAAGCTAAATGTAAAGAGAAAGACATTAATAATCAAGCATAAAATGCGTATACCAAAGAGAATGTTTCCATAAAAGGAAAGTCAACTCTTTTTATTTTTGGCAATTTTTTTTCCTTTTCTCTCTCATTTCTCTTTCCTCCTCTACATGTTGGTGGGTGATTGCAATGATGGGTGGCGGAGAAAGGAGAATCGACGCCGTGAAAGTCACGATTTTAAGGGGTAATCAGCGTCGGCTTCGGAAAGGTTTCAGGCCACTTTTCAGGTATAACTAGATTGGGTTTTGATTCTATATTGTATTGGTATGCTTGTTTTGATACGAGGTGGTGTAAATCGATGAGAATTGGTGGAAGCAAGTCTGAATCTGGCGAGGGTTTTTGGGTCGACTCCGTGTGCGGTGGTCGACGGTAAATTGGACAACGGGGTCATGGGGTTATTGCTCCCCTCGTCACCCTAAGCCGATTGGTGTATGCCTGGAGCCACAAGGTGGCTACGGCGGAGAACAGTTGCCATAAAGGATTTTTTGGTCTAAGGGTTTGGGGGAAATTCCGGTCGATTGGGCCAGAATTGAAGGTTAGTCCTTTGATTTATATTGTTGTTGGGTAGATTCTCTATAATTTGGGCTTTGGTTCACCGAGAAAAGTGACCGGCACTGCCATGCCGGCGGTGGCGGCAGTGGTTCACGGCAGAGCTCTAGCGAGGGCATTGAATGTGACGAATCAAGGTCTTACAAAATTTTTACCGAAAAAAGTGATATTGAACTTTTATAGAAAAAAAGAAGTTGATACCACAACTAGAGCTGATACTAAATTTATTTTGAGATTGCTATTGAATTTTCTGGGACCACTACTACATTTCGGTTCGAGGACTGCTACTGCATTTTTGGGAACTAGTACTGCATTTTTGGGAATTGCTACTGCATTTCGGTTTGAGGACTACTAATGCATTTTCGGAGACTACTACTACATTTTAAATTGTGTTTTCTTTTTTGGAGACTCCAAAATGTACTCAAACTGCTACTGAATTTGTACTCAAATTGCTATCTATCAAAAAAATATTTGAATTGAGAAATTGAAAAAATACAAAATTTAAAAAAATTGAGACATTTGGTTCGGTTTTGGTTTTTAATTTTCAAAGATTGAACAGAACCAAAAAACCAAAAAATGCAAAAAAAAAATTACTTTGTTTTGGGTATTTTGTAATATATTATATAAATATATGTAAAATAGAAACTATAAATTCTTAAAATCCTAATTTCTTTATGCACAATCCTAAAAAATGGTCTTTTACAGACAATGCTCTAGTTATTTTTTGAAAAAGTTTGTTTTTATGCATTATATAAAATACTGAAAGAAACCGAAAAAATTCGAAAAAAAACCCTAACCGAATAGTCGCGGTTTTTCTTTGAAAGAATGAAGAACCGAACCAAACAAAAAAAATATTTGGTTTTGGTTTTTACCAATACCCAAACTGTTCGGCTCGAATCCCACCCCTAGCCAACAATATAGATTTTCTAGGTTCCAGGATTGGGTCAGTTCGGGTTGCTCGTCTGGACCTATGTTGGATTGGATTGGATACTAATAGCTTTGGGACTACGAGCAAAGTATTGTGGGCATTTTGGATCAATTTTCCTCTGTGAAAAGATTTCACGTATGGTGCCTTAATTTTCTCTACGGGTCAAGTATATACCTCAATTTTCAACGTAAACTTTCAAAACCGTACCATCGAGGTACCTTTGTTTGTTTTCCATTCACTTCCCATTATCTGTGAGGGTAGACCCGTTATTTCAACTTTGGTTTAAGATTATTTTTTTTTAAAAATGTTGAAGGAGAAAAGAGATACGCAAGTAGATAGATCTTAAACTGTACTTTATTTATTGATAGATGGCCTTATATAGGCATTGCAATCTGTTATAAATCCATATCCCTATAAATCAAGAATTGAGAGAATATCTACTTCTACTCTAATTAGGACAAGACTCGCACCGGGATACCAGGAATATTATTCCCTTAAACACTCCTCATTGTGTTGCGATCCTAATGTATGATGCATAACCTGTTACCTCACTAAAAATTTTTTCAAGCAAACAAAAATCCGTTGGGAAAAAACAAAAGGTTGGTCGAAGAAAAATAGAGTACAACGCATCAACTACAAAACCGACCACATGTGATGTAGACTCCCTCTGATGTCTATGAAATGAACTCCCCTTGATTAGTAACTCAATCTTGGAGTTACCAATGCTTCTCACATGCTTTGCAAATGTAAATTTGGGTAGTGACTTGGTAAACAAGTCTGCAGCATTATAGGCCGAACATACTTGATTCACATGAATGTTCAATAGCTGCTGTCATTGCTGATTGAGTAAGAACTTCAGCAATATGTGCTTGGTATGATCACCCTTTATGTATCCCAAATTCATTTTTTCAATGCAAACCGCATTGTCCTTAAAGATACAAGGTGGTGTTGTAATAGTAGAAGGTAATCCACTAGTTCCTCGAATGCGGTGTATGATTGACCTATGATAAACACACTCCTTAATCGCTTCATGTAAAACAATGATCTCAGAATGATTCGAGGAAGTAGCAACCAGGGTTTGTTTTGTTGATCTCTAAGAAATTGCTGTATTTCCCATTGTAAACATATAACCTGTCTGGGAACATCCTTTGTGTAGGTTAGAGAGATACCCATCATTAGGAAAACCAATCGAGACATCACAAGGTGTCTCTGAGTAGGGGATTGCACTGAAGTGAGGAATAGTGCTAGCAGCTAAACCACTGTTCGATGGGTCGAATGGTTTCTTTGACGGGTCGAAGGTATGGCTCTGATCCGTCCAGGGTGCAACATTCGACGGGTCAAGAGACATCTTCGGCGGGTCGAGAGCCCTAGAATCAGTATGTTGCTATTCAACCATCCATTTTCCAGGAAAATCATGCTTTTTTCTGTATTCTTTGTAGGGAAAGAATAAGCCAAGTCTAAGGAACCCTTAAAGTACCTGAAAATATGTTTTATACCATTCTAATGATGTTGTGTAGGCGCATAAGTAAAGTGAGATAACAAGTTCACAGAGAATGCAATGTCTGGTCTTGTGCATTGAGCTAAATACAATAAAGCTCCAATAGCACTAAGGTATGGCACCTCAGCTCCCAATAGTTCCTCATCATCATCTTTTGGATGGTACAAATCTTTATTGGGTTGTAGACTACATACGACCATTGGTGTTCTAAGAGGGTGTGTTTTGTCTATGTTAAATCGTCTGAGCATATTTTGGACATAAGCAGACTAATGAATAAGTATTCCACCAACTCGATGTTCTAATTCCAAACCAAGACAAAATCGAGTCCTACCAAGGTCTTTCTACTCAAACTTGGATTTCAAGTAGCTAAGCGTCTCATTGATTTCATCAAGAGACCCAATGATATTCATATCATCAACATAGACCGCTATAATAGCAAATCCTAAACTTGTTCTCTTAATGAACACACATGGGCATAAATCATCGTTCTTGTATCCCTTCCCAATCAAGTAGTCACTGAGGTATGTACACCACATCCTACTGGATTGTTTCAATCCATATAGTGAATGTTTCAATTTAATCACCTTAGCACTCTGTGGTGTAGAATTACTTAAATTGGTTATGACAACGCCTTCCGGTACTTTCATGTATATCTCTGAATCTAGGTATCCATAAAGATATACTATCACCACATCCATCAGCTCCATCCTCAGTTTTTTGGACACTACCAAACTGATAAGATAGTAGAAAAAGTAATGATGTCCATAATCAGAGAGTATGTCTCCTCATAATCAATGCCAACGCGTCGAGAGAGTCCTTGTGCCACAAGTCTAGCTTTATACCATATGACTTCAATGTTCTCATTAAGCTTCCGAACAAAGACCTATTTATGTCCAACCGGCTTCATATTTGGTGGGCATAGCACTATCGGACAAAATACATGCATTTTCTTTAGAGAGTCTAGTTCGGCCTGCATTACTTCTTTCCATTTTGGCTAATCCGCTCTTTGCTGACATTCAACAACCGAATGAGGTTCCACTTCATCGTCATTAATGATCTCCTGAGCAATAGAATAAACAAAAGCATCATCAAATGCCTTGCATATGATTTATAGCAGAAACATTGCAGAAACATTTATAGCAGGAATATGTGATCTCGTCACTTTGACAATATCAGTGAAGGAGTTAGACAATGAATCGATTACCTTTTAAAGATTAAGTATATGTCGCATTTCAATCTCACTATATGATGTGCGTGGATCTTCTTGAAACATAGTGGGAAGAGCTTTCCACGTCAATTCCTGACGTTCAACCGGAATGGAGGCATTCCTATCTCTCCTAATGTCAGGAAGTATGTTTCTTCAAACTGACAGTCTACAAATCTTGCAGTAAAGAGATCTTCTGTCGAATGTTATAAGTAACGGACAATTTTTGGAGATTGATAAACAACATATATGTATAATCGACATTGAGGACCCATATTAATGGGTTGTGGTGGTGTAATTGGCACTTACACTGCATAACCAAATATGCGTATGAATGAAATGTCAGGCTCATATCCAGTTACCAACTAGTACACATTGAATGGTTGGCGTGCTACAGATCTCAAGCGAAGAAGAATTATCGCATGCAATAATGCATATCCCCAAGATCGAAGATACTGACAAATTAGTATGCATAACCATTGCTCTGGCCACAAGCTGTAACTACTTGATTTGTGCCTTTGCTAAACTGTTCTGAGAATGAACATGAGGGATGAGATGTTCCGTCTATCCCAATCAACATACAGTAATCATCAAAAGTCTTTGATGTGAATTCTACTACATTATCCAATCTAATTGACTTGATTGGATTGTCCAAGTGGTGAGCCGGAAGCTTAATAATTTATGCAAAGAGTTTTGCAAATGTTGCATTCCTTATGGATAGTAAAGCAATGTGTGACCATCGCATTGATGCATCTACCAAAACCATAAAATATTTAAATGGTCCTCATTTCGGTTTGGTCCACAAATATCACAATGAATTCTCTGTAAGAATGGTATATTTTTAGTGTTATCAATCGCAAATGAGGGTCTAGCCTGCAACTTTGCCATTAAGCAAGCTTTGCAAAAAAACGATGAGCATCAGAGATTGCCATAAAAGAATCTTTTGAAATAACATTAGGTGTTGAGACCGGATGGAAATTATCAATCTCATCCACTCCATCAAATTTGGTGGTTTTGGATATTTCCATGTGCTTCAGAGCCTTTGAAAAATGGATGACCATGAGAGTTTTTCAATATTTTGATCATCATATCACGATCTGGGTGTCCCAGTTGAAAATGCCAAAGCTAGTATAAGACCATGTCGCACACAGTAGTAAGTGTGACAACATATAATTCAATAATCCGAACTATAGTAAGATATAATCCACTACGAATTGCCCCAAACTTCTCCAAGGTGTACTTTCTACCGTACTCCTCTGAAGTTATGCATAAGAATTCTTTTCCAATCTCACTATGAGTTTCCAAGTGTAAGTTATTGGCTCTTATGTCCTTAAAACTTAGCAAGGTTCAGTTGCCTTTAGGCGCGTACAATGCTTCAATAATATGAATTTTAATTAGTACCATGTGGTAGCAAGAATTGTGCAGAACCACACCCTTGTATAATCGGTGCAGAACCAATCATGGTTGTCACTAATGATGTATATGGCACAAAATCAATAAACAATTGCCTATTCCGCAGTATAGTATGAGTATGAGTATGAGTAGTACCACTATCTGCTTGACATTTGATCTTGCCTTCAAACATCTACAAAAGAAGTTGAATTAATTAGTCTTCAAGACTTGTTGACCATTTTAAGTAAAGACTTAAAGATTTACCAAAGAGTTGTGACCCTTAAAGAGTGTTGATATGACATAAGAAAACCGATGTAAAATACATCAAAAACACTATTCCTGGATAACATCTTCGACTGGTCGAGAATAACCACTTGATGGGTCGAAGAAACCAAAAATAATTTTTGATTTTTCAAGAACTATTTCCTCGGCGGGTCGATGATGATTTTTGAAGGGTTGAAAGTTGAAATTTTTTGTCATAGTGGGAAACATTCGACAGTTCGAGGGGTACCATCGACGGGTCGAATAAAACCTAAAACTGATATCGATTTTCCGATATCTTCCTCGACGGGTCGATCAAAAAATTTGATGGGTTGAGTCTAGGGTTTATCATGGGCTGGGCTTGGCTGGTCTCAGCCCTAAATCTAAGGCTTAGGAATAGGCTAGGCTGGGCTTGGTCAATTGTCAAATATAACGAGGCTGGGCTGGGCTATGCCGATGCCACAATTTAGAAGCCTTAGTCCGCCCAATAAGGCTAGGCCAATGAGGCTAAAGATTTCGGGTCTAAGGGTTGAGCCAAGATGAGCCTTAAATTAAGAAAAATTAATATATAAAAAGTTCAATGTATTGTTATTATTTATGTATGAATATATTTTAAATATATATTACTTTGAATATATATTTTTGTGTGGAGAGAACATCAAGGTGAATAAGATGAGAAAATGAAAACAATAAGAAAAAATATGATAATAATTATAAATTATATTATGTTTTCTAATAAAAATTGTCAAAATGAGTCAGATTAGGCTTGCTATCTAGGCCTTTAAAGTTATATAAATATATTTATATATTAATTAATTTCCTTTTTGAAAAGAGGCTGGACTTGACGAGGCTTATGAGGCCGATGTTGGGCTTGGCTGAAGAGGCTCAAATGGGATGGGCTGAGAGGCTGGGTTGAGCTTCAAATGCATAGCCCAGACTCTACCCTATTTCAAAAAAGGCTGGGTCTGCCCGGCCTCGATTAAGGCTTGGCTGGGCTTCAGCTCTAAAGGCTGGGCTGGCTAGAATGAGGCTTAAAGCCAAAGGGCCAAATGATGAGACCCCTAGGTCGAGTATGTGACAATGTGGAGACAAAAGTGTGCATTCGACAGGTCGAGGGTAACCATCGACGGGTCAAAGAATGCAAGACCATTCCAGAGTGATACCATCGACTGGTCGAGAAATAATCTCGACGGGTCGAAAATCTGCAGAATCAAATCATCCTTTCTTTTGTCTCATTTTTATGATACTTTGGTGTCATAATGTCATAGAATTTTGTAGAATTTGAACCTTGTGAGCAATATGTGTAAACATAACCATTCTTAATACTTTCAAATACCAAAAGAAAGAACTTTAATTATTTTTCCAACATCAAAACTTACATCAAATGGTTGTTCTTATTCAATAACCATGACTAAAAATAAAGTCAAATACAATGCTGAACTTGATTAGATAGTAGAGATATCATCTAAGTGAAATCTGTAGTCTATAAGTTTACATTTGGGATATCTGCTACAACTAGAATGGCTTCTCCGCCATCTTTCATCTCTTCATCCGCAGTGTAGTTGGTCTCATGAGCCAAGTACTGCTTTTATCTCTTGTAGGCATTCTGGACATCTTTGGACGCATGACACTGTTTGTGCATATGCTTGCTCGAACCACACCTATAGCAAGGTGCTAAGCTAGAATTTGAAGGAGCAGACCTTGAAGAATTTTCATTGTTCCTGGAACCAGAACTTAATGGATTCTTGTTGTTTTCTTGGTGAGTCCAAGTCATATTCCAACTATTTCCTCATCTGCCACGAGCTCTACCACCACGAGTTTGATAAGGTTCTGAACAATTGTTCTGATTATCTTTTCATGCCTTTCCAGTATGACAATCCTTACAGACTTTCTTTGTACTAACTGACCTAGCATTATTGTGGAGAAGAATCTCCTTATTTCGTTCTTTCTTGGCAAGCACACTTATAAGATCACTAAATGATCTCAGTCTCCCTTGTTCATAATCAATACGATACTAATGAGCAAAAGTGTCTATGGAGGTAGAAAAGGTAGTCAATGACTTTTCAACCATGGCTTTGTCGTTATTGACAACGCCACAAATAGCAAGCTCAGACTATAGCTCTAGCATATCCTAGTAAAAATCGTTAATCTTGGGATAATCCAATAACCGAATTTGATATCATCTTTCTATGAGTTTAGGAAGCTATGTGTCATGCACATTATTAAACCGTTCTTGCAAAGTCACCCACAAATCTGTGTGTTCGTTCTTTAGCAAATACTACTTCCATAAAGCAGGATGAATATGTCTACTAAGAAACATAAGAACTTGAGCTTTGGGAGCTATAATGTCATCATCGGTTTGAGTGTCAGGTGGTAGTGGTTGGATCATATCCTTGAGTCTTTTACCGATGAGAGTATTCCTCACATCTGAGACCCATTTATGGTACTCTGCTCCTTGAAGATCAAGGATGTCAAATTCTGGCCTTGCTGGCTCAATCATCTACAAAAGACAAGAGATGAAATTAGTTTACTGATTGAAAAACCATGATCATTAATCAAGTTTAAGGAATAAGAAATATGATGCATTGATGTATGGTCACAAATATCAATGTGATAACCGGTGGTATCATACCACACCCCATAAAACTATGATTGACTCAGAGTCACAAAATATCGACTTCCCTTTTTTTTTCATGTATACCGTGACTCCCCCAAGACCGTCACTATTGTTTAAACTTTAAGGAGGAAGATTTAATCCTTCACTCACTCATACTTGCAATAATCCATAGGAACTAGAGGCATATATAAAATTTTCAGTATTTAAACCTAAATCTAGACCTAGATCTAAGGTGTTACAACAATTAAGTTTTACAACCTAATTTTAAATTGAATAACTTTGAAAATTTACCTAGAATGTATTATGCTCGGAATGAAAACTTCAGTGCAATCGAATTTTGAAGAGAAAAAGTGAAAGGACCCAACCCCGATTTAGTTTCCTAAACCGGAATCAAACCCCTTCTGAAAACGTAAACCAACAAAAACCGTAAAAATTTGGGCAGAGTAACGCTACTAACGCGGAATTGCCTTTACCTGCACCCGGAAAATAACACTTCATCCTATGCCACAAAAGTTAAACCATGGGCACCAATCCCAACCGAATTTCTCAATATCATATCAATAACAATAAACAGTAAACATAACTGTAATATATAGTATATCCGGGAAAAACCGTATAAAAAATGTATCAGTAATGTATCAGAGCGACCTCTAGTGTATACATATACAAAATATACAACAGTAGGCGAAACAAAAAACCTACTGGAAAACACAGGTAGCTCGAACAACTAGCCTCCAACTACGACGTGAGACTCCAGAATCTGAACTGCAACTGGGCACGGAAACCGAAAAGCCCAGGGGAACGACATGAAAACCGTTAAAGTGAGTGGACGAAAATAAATGTCTTTCGCCAGATGATATATGTTATAATAACATATGCGAGTCAAGATGAATAAATATAATAAAGTACACGAGGTGAACTCATATTCCTCCAGTGTACTAAGCATGCATGTAAAAATCCCACGGGGTCGCTCATGGACACATCCATGCTAGTACAGTCCGAATCAAGGGATCCCAGACCCACACGTGATTCTAGCCAGAAAGGCCTCAGGTCAGAGGTCTGCCCCCCCCGGGTAAAAGCCTCGGGTTAGGGGTCACAGCCTCCCCCTGTAAACATCCTCGGGGATCAGCCGGGATGCAAGTGTATCGATACAACAACATATACTGAGACTGTACTCTGTGTAAACCAAATCACAAACAGTTTGATGCAAATGTATAATGCAATAAGTAAATGCATATACGTAATGTATAATGGTATAGGCATAATCGTATAACACATGCTCATATAAAACATAATCTCGTATGCATGCTCATGCTCGTAAAACGTGTATAAAGACTCGCGATTATCAGTGAAAAGAAATTGTCCACTCACAGGTGAGCAAAACGCGCACTCGCGCTAATCACGTGGCCCGGCGGAAGATCCCTCGCCCGAAGCACGATCTCGATCCCCTGAATAGTCATAAAATATATCTGATCAAAATCATAATCCACAACACTGTATCACACCTCGGAAACCAACCGTTCCCGGGAACATATAATACTGTGCAAAATAATCGACGAAATTCTCGAAATCTCCACTCAAAACCCTTGACTGAAAATCCGATACCCAAATCAACTCGAAAACCTCAAGGCGACAATTAGGGCACGAATACGAGAAAAATGACATTAAAAACATTGAATTCCAAAAAGTCAACGGGTCGCCGGAGCTCTGGCGTTGACCGCCGGCGGCGGCGGCGGTGCGCCGTCAACCAGAGAGTTTTCCCGGCGACCGAGCTGCCAAACTGATCTCCTCATCAAGGCGAGCAACTTTTCCAAAGGGACCACCACCAACCAACCACCACCGTGGCCAGAAATCAGCTCGAAAGCCACGGTGGTCCAACACCTCTGGCGAAGCTGTTCGCCGTCGAACCGCCGCCTACGACACACGACAGCGCACGAGGCCACTCCCAATGGACTCGCCGTGGCACCACAGTCAAAACCGCTTCATCCCCGGCCACCCCCGTGGCCGGAGCACCGCCGTCACAACAACCCGAAATCGGCCGGAAAAACCAAGGATTTCAACTCCACATTTCTCCCTCAATTTTCAACCAAATCAAGAAATTCCAAGTTCTAAACTGTTTAGAATCACGTGGAGAACATTTTAACTTCAAGGGTCGTGGCCTGAAATGGCCGGAATCAGCCGGTCCGGTGATGGAATCCAAACGGTCCGTTTTCCTCCTTGGTCAACGCCCCAAATTTCAGTCAACGCCGGTCAAACTTCCCAAACAGTGTTTTTCGACAATTTTCGACTATTTCCGATATTTATACTCGCGCCTCGGGACGATCGACGGTCCGAAACGGATAACCATTACGATTCAGATAAACACGATACGAACGGATAAACTCGTCGATATTTTGAAACTTCAAATAATCATATTATATTCCTCGGTCATCAGAAACATCATCCGGAACCGCCCACGAGCTCGAAATCATGTGAACTACAACTCTCGAGAAGAGACTCAACTCAAATTCTTGGCCGATAATTAAGTCGCAAACAAAACTGGCAAACTACACAATTATCGATAAACCGCGATCACGTGATAACTCGTGGATTACGCTGATTACTCTACTGATTCTGGTTCGGGTCTTCACAAATCTACCCCCCTTAAAAAAATTTTGACCTCGAAATTTACGTACTTATCAGGTGAACAGATGAGGATACTGCTCCCGCATACGCTGCTCAGTCTCCCAGGTGGCCTTCTCAACTGAGTGATTCTGCCACAAGACCTTCACCAGTGGTATAACACGGTGCCTCAATTCCTGCTCACGACGATTGAGAATCTGTACCGGCTCCTCAACATATGTCAAATCCTCCCGAATCGGTAACTGATGTGGGGCTAACACATGTGACGGATCTGAGATATATTTCCGCAACATTGAAACGTGGAAAACATCATGATCAACGCATTTTATGCTAGATTCTTAACGTATTTCTCTCTACATTTTACTTTGTTTTGACCTTAGTATTCTCAGTTCTTACTTATTTTATTATTTTTAGGTTTTGAATAAAGGAGTACAATAAAGGAGGTGATTTGGAGCATAAAATGAGCTAAGTGGAGAAGTTTCCTAAATCAACTAGGAATGACATAGCGAAATATGGATCCGAAATGGTCTTCCCAAGTTACTAAAATGACGCAAGGAAAAATGAAGACATTTCAAATGGTGGATCGAAAATCAGCAAGCATTTTGGGCAAAATCAAGCAAGGAGATATTACCGAATAGATGGAGAATCAAAAGTATTAAGTATATCTCAAAAGTGCCTTATTTGAAGATCAAAATATCCTACAATATATGGTAGGTTTGGCCAAAATGACTTGGAGCTCAAGAAATACAAGATATGGAAAGATCAAGATTTCACTCCTAGTAGGAAGAGGAAGATATGCCTGCCAGCTCATCAATCTTCAATGGATTACAGAATCTGCAATTCGACTCCAAATATAGTGATCATATATGTCTTCTTCAAGCTCTCGAGCTGATCTTTCCAACGAATCTAGAATCACAATTTTCTGAGCTCTAGAACTCCCGAAAAAGACATTTCAAGACAGGCTGTCACAGGCTGTCAATTCTACCCGGGTACATTAGGAAAACCTAGTTTGGAGAGGAAAGTTGGAATTCTTCACCTATAAATACAAGAGCTAGGCCTCATTCTCAAGCATCACTCATTCTAGATGCCTAAGCTTGCCAAAGATCATCTCCTCAACCTCCAAACACTCGGCCATCCTCTAAAACACGAAACACCACCAAACTTCATCCCACCAACACTCTCCTCCACCTTAAGAAGGACTTTGCTCGATTTGGCTGGGAATTCTTGGGCTCGTCATCAACGAAGGAGTAGCTACACTTGAAGATTTGCGGTGCGATTTCACGGAGTCTAAAAGTGTAACATGACCCCTTTTTATTTTGTTTCGGTTTTTGTTTGGATTTCCTTTGTTTGTATTTTGAGAACAAGTTTTGATAACAGGCTTTATATTTCTAAATTCTTCTAAGTTTCTTCCATGTGTTTTTAGCTTTGATTCGAATGCATGTGTGTGCTTATATGTTCTTAATGCTTGAAACTGTTTTTAAGTAGATACTCAATTTGATTCTCTTTTAAGCATGTTTCACGAACTAATAACAAAGATAAAATTGGATTAGAGAGTTAGCTCGATTTGGTTGCTGTCTTGTTCAATTATAAGCATGTGTGTGTGTTTTGATTAAAGTTAGGAATTTCGTTGACACTTAGGGAGTCTAGGTATGAAACAGCAAAGGATGAAGGAAAAAGTTGATCACGTGTATATAGTAGTTTAGTGTTTATTTTCGGTCCAGTGAGCATGTTTAGAGTTCTTTGTTCTTGTTTGTTTTCTACTTGTCTATGAGTGAAGCATGTTAGAACTTAGGATTTCTCTATGTGTTTACTAACCATTTCCTGTCTTTAAATTCGTAGGAATTAGTAAAAAATAACCTTTTAAAATCCCCCCATTAACCATAGCGTAGTCACGCATACATCCTCAATCCCCGGTTAAGAACGATACCCTACTTACCAATGTTACAACTTACAAAAAAGGGTTTTAATTGCTTATGCGTTTTTGTTGAGTGTTAAGTGTTTATTTAGTACTTAGTAAAAGCGTGTATCACATCATGAACACGAGCCATCTCAGCCGGTAACTCAAGTCTGTAAGCAACAGCTCCAACCTTCTCGGTGATCTCATATAGACCAATGCATCGTGGTCGAAGCTTGCCACGCTTCCCGAAATGCACAACACCCATCCACGGAGATAGTTTCAGGAAGACCCAATCGCCAACCTCAAACTCGAGACTCTTCCTCCTCACGTCCGCATAACTCTTCTGACGATCCTGGACGATCTTCAATCTATCCCAGATAATCTGAACGTCCTCCATGGTGCTCTTCACTAGATCAGGGCCAATAAGCCATCGCTCGCCCACCTCACTCCAACACAACGGAGTGCGACACTGCCTCCCGTACAGGGCCTCGTACGGTGCCATCTCGATACTGGCTTGATAGCTATTGTTGTAGGCGAACTCTATCAAATGCAGTTGCTGGTCCCAATTCCCGCGAAATTGCAACACACATGACCGCAACATATCCTCAAGTGTCTGTATAGTCCGCTCAGACTGCCCGTCAGTCTGAGGATGAAAAGCTGTACTGAAACGCAACCTCGTGCCCATGGCTCGCTGCAATGCCTGCCAAAACTCAGAGGTAAACTAACTGTCTCGGTCAGAAACAATAGATACAGGCACTTCGTGCAGTCGAACAATTTCTGAGAAATACAGCTTGGACAATCTGCCCACTGATATCTTCCCCGGAAGTGCGAGAAAATGAGCGGATTTCGTCAGTCGATCCACAATAACCCAAATACCAGTGTTGCCAGCCGAAGTACGCGGCAACTGATAAACGAAATCCATAGTAATGTGCTCCCACTTCCAAACCGGAATCTCCAGTAGCTGTAACTTCCCTGCAGGTTTCTGCCTCTCTGCTTTAACCTGTTGACAGATCAAACATCGACTCACATATGTAGTAATCTCCCGCTTCATGTTGCGCCACCAGTAATACGCTCGAAGTGTACGAAATTTTTTTATACCACCGGGATGCATCACATACGCCGAACAATGGGCCTCATCCAGAATCTCCTTCTTCAGACTCTCATCTCTAGGCATGCACAACCTGCCTCTGAAAAGCAATGTACCATCGTCACTTAACCGAAACTCTGTAGGCATACCATTCCGTATCATGGTCTTCTTGCCCTACAAGTAGGAATCTGAATCCTGAGCCTCCCGAACCTGATCAACCAATACGGGTCGAACCTGGAAACTGGCTAACAAGGCTCCCTCGTCATTCCACTCGAACTCGGCTCCCGTAGCCCGAAGCTCGGCTAACATAGACACTCTAGCCACACACACATGGAATAACGAAGCTCCGGATTTCTGGCTAAGTGCATTAGCAACAACATTGGCCTTCCCCGGATGGTACTCGAAAGTGCAGTCATAGTTGTTGATCAATTCCATCCACCGGCGTTGCTTCATGTTTAAATCTGGTTGTGTCCGCAAGTAGGTGAGACTCTTGTGGTCGGTGTAGATCTTACACTGGGCCCCATACAAGTAATGTGTCCAACTCTTTAACGCTAGCACAATAGCTGCCAACTCCAAATCATGTGTCGGATAGTTGACTTCGTGTGGTTTCAACTGCCTAGAATCGTAGGCTACAACTCTGCCATGCTGCATCAGTACACAAACTAGTCCCAACTTTGACGCATCACTATAAACCACAAACTCACCGATGTTGTCTGGTAATGTCAGAACCGGTGCAGTAGTTAACTTCTCCTTCAGGAGCAAATAACTCTCCTCACATGCATCAGACCACTCAAACTTGACACCCTTCTTTGTCAACCTGGTCAGTGGGGTAGCAATCCGAGAAAAATCCTGTACAAACCGCTGGTAGTAGCCTGCTGAACCCAAGAAACTCCGGATCTCCGGTACAGTGGTAGGTCTACTCCAATTCAACACGGCCTCGATCTTGTCAGGATCAACACTGACTCCCTCAGCCGATATCACGTGGCCCAAAAACTTCACACTGTCCAGCCAAAACTCGCACTTGCTAAACTTCATAAACAACTGATGGTCCCGCAAAGTCCGCAACACCGCTCGCAAATGCTTTTTATGCTGGCCCACACTCCTAGAATAGATCAAAATATCATCGATAAACACAATCACGAACTTGTCCAGAAACCATCTGAACACCCGATTCATCAAGTCCATGAAGGCTGCGGGGGCGTTGGTCAACCCAAACGGCATAACCAAAAACTCGTAATGCCCATACCGCGATCTGAAAGCTGTCCTGGCCACATCAGACTCTCGGATCCTCAACTGGTGATATCCGGATCGAAGATCAATCTTCAAAAAGACTGAAGCTCCCTTGAGCTGATCGAACAAATCATCAATCCACGGCAACAGATACTTGTTCTTCACTGTAACCTGATTCAGCTTCTGGTAGTCGATGCACAACTGCATAGATCCATCCTTCTTCCGCACAAATAAAACCGGGGCACCCCATGGCGAAACACTGGGTCGAATGAAACCCTTCTCCAACAACTCCTGGAGCTGAACCTGTAACTCTTTCAACTCCGCTGGCGCCATACGATACGGTGTCTGAGAAATGGGTCCTATACCCGGTAACAGCTCAATAGTAAAATCAATCTCCTGGACTGGAGGTATGCCCGGTAACTCCTCAGGAAACACATTCGGAAACTCGGAAACAACCTCAATACCACCAAGGTCCGGCACCGCCGCCGTAGTGTCTACCACGTGAGCTAAGTAAGCAACACATCCCTTCTTCATCAACCGATCCACCCTCAACGCGGAAATCAAACATGGTAGTGAAGTGTTCTTCTCGCCACGGAACAATATCTTGGGAAAGCCTGGTCGTCGAAACGCGACCTCCTTCTTGTGACAGTCAAACATAGCCCAATGCGTCTCCAAGAAGTCCATTCCCAAGATCAAATCAAAGTCGACGATATCAAGCAACAACAAATCTGCGGCTAAGCCATGGCCTCCAATAAATATCTCACAGTCTCTGTACACCCAGCCAATACTCACAATCTCACCGGACGGATACAACACTCTCCACAACCCCGGAAGTGGAGACGCAGGTACCGTAGCCAAAGATGATAGTCTATAGGACATGAATGAATGTGTGGCACCTGGATCTAACAATGTAAGTACCGGAATACCAAAGATATGCAACGTACCGATAACAACCTCTGGTGAAGCTTTGCCCTCACGCAAAGTCATGGCATGAACCATCGCCTGCCCGGCTGGTCGTCCACGCTGAGGCTGTCCCTACTGTCTGCCCTGGCCCACAAACTATACTGGTCGAGCTCCCAAAGTGGCACCTCGCTCCGCTCCGGAACTCTGGGCCGTCTATCCATCAGCACCATCAAGCTGGAAACACTCCCTCGCATAGTGACCCACCTGGCCACAGCGAAAACAAGTGACAGGGCCTCGCTGACACGGACCATAGTGATGCCTGTTACAGAAGCTGCACAATGGGTACTCTCTCGGTACAGCAAACATGCCACTGGTACGCCGAGGATAACTGGAACTGCTGGAACCCCCACTAGCCTGTGGTCGCTGCGGTCGATCTCTCCTCCATCTCGGTCTCTGTCTCGGTGCACTAGCTGATGGTCGATAAGGTCCACTGCCCGAGGATGAAGCCGAACCGGAAGTATCAGAACTCTGCCTCTTTGGAGGCCCCTGACTCGGTCCACCCTCCTCAAACCGTCTAGGCTGGCACCTCATCTGCCTCTCCTTCTCGATATCCTCACCTCGGAGTGCTGCACTGACAAACTCATCGAAGTTGTTCCGAGGCATCATAGTTAGAGTCCCCTTGATATTCATGTTCAAACCCAGCTCAAATTTGCGGCACTTAGCTTCCTCAGTAGCCACCATGTCACGCGCAAAACGAGATAAGCGGGTAAACTTGTCCCGGTACTCAAGCACAGACATACTGCCCTGTCTCAAGTTCGTGAACTCCTTATACTTACGCTGCTGGGTAGCCTGGTTGAAGTACCTCCGCATAAACAAATCTCGGAACAAAGTCCACGGAGTATCAACTAGAACTATATCGGTGCTAACCCACCAGAAGTATGCATCTGACTCAAGTAATCCGACTGCTGCCACTGCCATCTGCTCAGGGGTAAAACGCAGACGCTCACATACATGTTCAACCTAAACCAACCATGCCTCACAAATTTCTGGATCAGCTGAACCCGAAAAGACAGTCGCACCAGCAGTATGAGCTTTGACCACAGGGTCAAAACGCTCCTCCAAACGCAACACTCGCATCAGTAAGTCGTGCGTCTAGTGATCCTCATCAGGATCCACTTCCCGATCAACACGGGGACCACGTCGAGGAGGCATCCTACTGATACAAGACAAGCATTAGGTACAAGCAGAAGGAACGTAATCATGAGACCTCAGATATTTGAGAACACACAACACCCGAAGTATTGATCAGTACCGTTGGCCAGTCGAAGTTTCACTCTCCCATCGCCATTGAAATATTACCGCTTCTTTTAAGAACCCCAACCACCCTCTCACTCCACCACCATATCTCTCTCACTCACTCTCTCTCTCTCTCTCTCTCTCAATCTAAGAAATGCAGTAGCACTGGGTCACGACTTCGCCGCCGCCCTCTCACAACCTCTCTACTGCCATGCCTTTGCTCCCTCAACCTCGAAGCTCTGCCAAAAGCCTCTTGCTCGCCATCACGTCGTGACGCCGCACTTATGCCCTAGATCGAGCAGAACTGCCACCTCGATTCCTTACGACAATTGCGACACATCCCTCACCAACCGTCGCCAATTGGCTTGCACTCCACAACCTCATTGTCTCCTCTCTCTCAGCACAGTAGCAGCCACCTTTGCCGATGTCAACGACAGCTCGAGAGCTCTGTCAACTGTAGCCTCGCCACGGTCCTGTCGCTCGCGCCCTTTCTCTCCTCCTCCTCTGCATGCATGCGACTGCTCCTCAGCGTCGGCTCGACTGCGCCTTTTGGATCCAGTAGCAGCGACTCGTTCTTCGCAACCACGACCCTGCTCGGCCGCCCTAGCTCCTACATCTATCTTCAACTGCTCACCAGCAGCAACTTGCCTCTGCTTTGCCTCGACGAACTCTATTAGGTAGTCTTTGTATTTGAGCATATTTGTTTGTGAATTTTTGTGAAGTTTGTGAATTTTTTGTGAATTTTTGGCATTCATTTGGTATATATGACTGTCTAACATTCAACATTCATTGGTTATTTTTCATTGATAAAGTTTCAGTAGTTGCACTACCAGAAAACTTTTATTGAGCTTTCCACCATATGAGGCATTCGTTGTTCTCAGAACACTATGATTTGGTTTTTAAATCAGTTTCTAACATATTATTTAGCCTTTTAGTTTAATTATATATTTGCAATGGTTGAACATAAATGTTTACAGTAGCAGTTAATGTGTGATTTTCAGTAGCAATGTTATATTTTTCAGTCAACAGTGTTATTTGATTTTTCAGTAGCAATAACGTATTATTTGATTTTTCAGTAGCAACGTCGTATTATTTTGATATTTTCTGAAAGGACCCAACCCCGATTTAGCTTCCTAAATCGGAATCAAACCCCTTCGAAAACACGAACCAACAAAAACTTTTCGAAATTTGGGCAGAGTTTCGTTACTAGCGTGGAATTACCATTACATGCACGCGGAAAATACACTTCATCCTATGCCACAAAAAGCAAACCATGGGCACCAATCCCATCCGGATTTCTCAATATATCAACAGTAAAGTAAACAATACATATAATAGTACTTTACTGAAATTCGGAGTAAAATCGTATAAACATATTCAACAGAAAACTCAGAGCGACCTCTAATACATAAACATATACGTATTCCACAGTAGGTAGAACAATAAACCTACTGGAAGAATCAAGGCAGCTCGAGTACTATGCCTCCGACTATGACGTGCGACACCAGAGCCTGAACTGCAAACTGGGCATGGAAACCGAAAAGCCCAGGGGAAAGACAATAAACTCGTTAGAGTGAGTGGATGAAAATAAATGTCTTTCACCAAGTATATATATATGTTAAAAATAACATATGCGAGTCCAGGTAAAATAAAAATAACAAGTACACGAGGTAAAACCATAATCCTCCAGCGTACTGAGCATGCAAGTATAAATCCCACGGGGTCGCTCATGGACACACACCGTGCTAGTACAGTCCGAATCACGGGATCCCGGACCCACACGTGATTCTAAGCCAGAAAGGCCTCGGTTCCAGGGAAACGCCCCTCGCCAGTCAGGTTGGGGTAACGCCCCGCCTGGGATGCCTACCATCGGGGATCAGCCGAGAGGCTAAGTGTATCGATACAACAACGTAACCAAGACTGTACTCTGTGTAAACCAAATCATAAACAGTTCGATGCAAATGCATGAAACAACATATAAGTGTGTATATTCGTATACGTATATCCGTATATGTATAATCGTATATTCGTAAAAAACATGCTCATGCAATTCATAATCTCAATACACATGCTCAAGTTCGAAAATCATATAAAAGACTCGCAAGAATTCCGTGAAAAGAAATTGTCCTCTCACAGACTAGAGTAACGCAGTTCGCGTTAACCCGTGATCCGGCGGAAAGTCCCTCGCCAAACAGACGATCACGAACCCCTGAATATTCACAAAATCCAATTCTCATAACCATAATTCGACAATTCAAAACAAATCACGAGAAACCACCGTTCTCGGAAACACGTAGTTCAAAATCGACGAATCGTCGAAAATCCATATATAACACCTCAATACCTCGCTTTACTTTCGGACGCTCAATTCGAAAAACGAACCTCCCCACTGCGATCGGGGCGCGATTTCGAGTCAAATGACATGCGACTTGCCGAAAGTCCAAAAAGTCAAACTTTGACCGTTGACCGCCGTCCAAGGCGGAGCTGCACCTATTCCACTCACAATCATGCACTGAGCAACTTTCATAACTGCACCGAAGTCCAATTCAAACTCTAACTCATCCAATTTCAAGCAAAACCGAATTAGAACACAAAATTCAAACCCAAAATTCTCCATACACAAGATGAATTGGATCACCATACCTATATGGTTAGAATCATGGAGATGAGGGCTACAAAACCCAGTCCTTGTTTGATCTCAACTCGGCCCGAAACGAAAGTCACCATTAACCCCAAAAATCCCAAACTTTGGTTTCAAATTCCTCTCCCCACCGTGAGCTCCACCACGAGAGGAGGCCGGCACGGGGATGGGGGCACTGAGACGAGTCGAACGGGACCAGCCCCGCCCTCTGGGGTGGCCGGAAAAATCACGTCGCCGGCGAGGCCGAATGGTGCCGTCGTGCTCCATCGAGTTGACTCAGTCAACTCGGTCAAACCAATTAATGAACCATCTTGACTTTCCCTTTTTGGCAACCTGCTATTTATAGCCCTTCCCGATTAGGAAACTTCATGTTTATCCATTTTGACGAACTTTGAACACCCGTAACTTTCTCGTCGTAATTCCGATTCTGATAATTCTCACGGCCACAAACTCGTCTCGACGTACTCTTCAATAATCACCTGAAGTCAAATACGTCGGCCAAACGGATAAAAAGTCAACCATTCAAACCAACACACATTAAATCGACTAAACAATCAAAATCGGAAATAATCACAACTAAATCTTTGTAACTCAAAATCATGCACCGGAAGTTCCTACGAACTCGAAATTAAATTCTGAACAACTTCCGTGAAGAAGCCGAAACCAAATTCTCGTCCGGTAATTTAGTCGCTAAGTAGCTCGCCATATTAATCCGTTTCCGTCGAAACTCCAAATATTCATAACTAATTCCTCGGTCGTCCAAATAACGATCCGGAACCGCCCACGAACTCATAATCACACGAACAACGACTCTCGAGAAGAGACCCAGCTCCAATTTTCGGCCAATAATTATGTCGTTAAGAAGCTTCGGCGAATAAAACAACTGTCGCAACTCTGCGACTAAGTAGTAACTCATGTATACAGCTCATCATACTGCTGATTCTGGTCCGGGTCGTCACATTTTCAGTAGAAACATTTTTCAAATTCACATAAAAGGTTAGAAATGTACGTATTCTAGGATGTTGATTTTCAGTAGCAATGTTATTTGATTTCATAGTAGCAGTGTTATTTGATTTTTCAGTAGCAGTGTCGTATTTTTCAGTTATTGATTCTTGTCTTCGGATCAAAGATGTGCCACAGGTTTGTGTAGTGTTTTATGTTCTTTTCGTCCTTTTTAAAATTTTGTTTATGGTGAACATGTTGATGATATGATGTTATATGTGAATATTGAGTAGTTGAAGAAGTAATGTTGGGAAAAATCTTTGCTTCGAGTACTTTGAAGTTTAAATGGCAAGTTATTTGATGTGATTTTGATTCAATTGATGGATGGAAGTGGTCTACTGCTTTGCAGGGTTAAGCTACATTGACTATCAAGAGCTGAGTGAGGCATCCGAAGACATTGCACTTCATTTGTGGTTCAGTTTGTGTCTTTGAACAACGATCTGAGTTTCAACTCTCCAAGGAGTGACAAGAAAACTCCTAGGGTGAAATCCCTTGCAGTTAGAGGCACAAAAGGGTCTCATTATTTGGCGAGGATGATTGATCTTCGGTGCCAAAGTGATAGGTGAGGGCCTATGAATGGATTGATCCTGAGGAGAATGGAGCGCTTCGGGTTTTAGACAAGAAGATGGGGTCATCTTTGGATGATCATGAAGGCAAGAAGACATCTAGTGTTGCAAGGCATCATAAAGTCAGGCATATTGATTATAGCTCTGGTGATCGGGGAAATGAGAGCAAGTTTATTCAACACATGACTGAGTCTGAAGGGAAGATCGAAAATGGGTCTTTCAATGCATCCAAATAACAATTAAATTCAAATTTCACAAGACTCCAGCCAGATTCTAGTGCTACAGGAAGAGATGTGGTTGACATATTTGATGTTGGTTTTAACACTCAAACGGCTGCTCAAGCAATGGAGGCCTTGGCATATGCAGACGTCCTTAATGCAGTTACTGTTTCAGGAGGGGATAAAGAGAATAAAACGCATGTGGAGCATCCATCTCTTGAAAAGAATGAGTTTCCTGATGTAGGAGGACTTCGTGGAGCATCCATCTCTTGAAAAGGTTACGCAAAGAAAGTATCAAAGAGTACAGGTGCTCATGTAGAATCTCCAAAAACTGTCAAGAAAAAAAAGCTAGGGAGTGCTTCTGATTGCAGTAACAATAATGGTTTTTTTTCCCAGCACTTTTGAAGAGAATTATATTTAGCTTGCTACTCGATTTTGTACTGGAATTGTTATTGAATGTATCAAAATTGCTAATGCACATGTATGGAGAGTGATATTAAACTTTTTCGCAATGTGTTATTGAATTTGGTGGTGTTGCAATTACATTGATGGATGTTATACACGGTTACTGGAAAAAAAATACATAATACTACTGAAAAATAATGTACACTACTAGTAAAAAATAATGTACACTGTTTTAGTTACTAAACCGCAAAACCATATACTCTAAAACACCATATGACCTCTATACACATTGCTACTGCTGAAAAAGAAAGCACTAATATTAGCACTAATACAACTCAATTTGTTTCGAATTTGGTACTATTGGATTTGTAGTGAAATCGTTACATAATTTGTATAGAAATATGTAAATTGATGTTAAACTTTTATCAAAGTTGCTACTGAATTGTGTTGTTACTGTTTATTTCATTTCGAACTGCTATTAAATGTTCATCGAGTTTCTAATAAAATATTGTTGAGCTGCTACTTCATCATTTTTGATATTTTATTAAATTTATATAGAAAGTGACATAATTTTTTAAACTTTAAACCCTAAACAACTCTATAACTTTTGTAGGCATGTTGCTGCATATGCACGTTACTACTCGAATAAGAATGTACACAACTATTGAAATTGAATGCACACTAGGACTCAAAGAAGAATGTACATTGCTACTTGGAAATGAAAGGACCCAACTCCGATTTAGTTTCCTAAACCGGAATTAAACCCTTTCTAAAAACGTGAACTTTCAAAAATCAAAAATTTCGACAGAGTTCCCTCTATAACGCGCGATTACCATTAACGTGCAGTGGAAAATACACTTCATCCTATGCCACAAAAGCCAAACCGTGGGATCCAATCCCATCCGGATTTCTCAAAAACATATCATAATGTAAAGCAATAAACACAACTGTAGCTTTACAGAAATTCGGGAAAAATCATTTGAAAATATAAACATAATAGTACTCAGAGCGACCTCTAGTATATATATACATATATACACAACAATAGGCAAAACTAGAAACCTACTGAGAAAGGAAAAGTGGCTCGAATACTATGCCTCCAACCTCGACGTGCGACACCTGAATCCAAACTTCAAACTGGGCAAAGAAAACGAAGAGCCCAGGGAAAGACATATAAACTGTTAGAGTGAGTGGACGAAAATAAATGTCTTTCGCCGAATAAGTATATATGTTTATAAAAACATATGCGAGTCTAAATGCATAAAAATCATATGGTACACGAGGGAGACTTTAACTCCTCACGCGTACAGAACATGCATCGAAAATCCCGTGGGATCACTCATGAACACATCCACGCTAGTACAATCTGAATCACGGAATCCCAGACCCTCACGTGATTCCAGCCAGAAAGGGTCTCGAGTCAGGGTATCTGCTCCCCCCCCCCCGATAAAGACTTCGGGTCAGGGTAACTGTCCCCCCCGGTAAACATCCTAGGGGATCAGCCGGGATGCTAAGTGCATCGATACAACTATACATACTAAGACTGTACTCTGTGTAAACCAAATCATAAATAGTTTCCATGCAAATGTATAAAGCGTAATGTAAATGCATATTCGTAATACATAATTATAAAAGCATATTTATAGATGCTTATTTGTAAATGCGTAAACGTAAAACACATGCTCGTATAAATCATAATCGCATATGCATGCTATGCTCGTAAAATGTATAATAAAGACTCGCAACCAATCAGTGAAAAGAAATGTGTCCACTCACAGACTTGCACATCGTAAAACGCGTTAATCCTGTGATTCGGCGGAAAATTCCTCGCCAAACGAACGATCACAATCTCTTGAATAATCATAAATACCACTGTTCAAAATCACATTTCAAAACCCTAAACCACATCTTCAGAACTGAGAACCAACCATTCCCAAAAACATATAACTCAAATATCGACGAAATCGTCAAAAATCCAATAAACACACTATAAAACCTCGCCACAAATTCTGATGCTCAATTCAAAATATAAACCTCACAACTGCGATCAGTGCGTGATTAAGAGCAAAACGACGTAAAACTTGTTGAAAATCACCCCGGACGGAACTCCGCCGTGCACAGCGGCGCGCCAGGCCGTCGCCGCTGGAAAACTCATCGGCCCAGAAAATTGCAACCGTGAAGTTGAAAACCCTCGCTGGAATTCATTAACTCCGATCAGCCACCACTGACCACGGCAAGGTGCAAGACCACTTGGGATCAACTCACCATCCCAAGGGATTCAAAACCCCTATAGGGTCGACCCCCAACTCGGCTGCCTCCGCCGCCACCGTCGCCGCCGAAACTCGCCGGACTTCTCCCAACTTCAAAATGTCATAAGCTGTAAGGACCCAACCCCAATTTAGCTTCCTAAATCGGAATCAAACCCCTTCGAAAACACGAACCAACAAAAACTTTTCGAAATTTGGGCAGAGTTTCGTTACTAGCGTAGAATTACCATTACCTGCACGCGGAAAATACATTTCATCCTATGCCACAAAAAGCAAACCGTGGGCACCAATCCCATCCGGATTTCTCAATATATCAACAGTAAAGTAAACAATGCATATAATATATAATTTACTGAAATCCGGGTAAAATCGTATAACATAACAATAGATTTCTCAGAGCGACCTCTAACACATAAACATAAACGTATACCACAGTAGGTTGAACAATAAACCTACTGGAAGAATCAAGGCAGCTCGAGAACTATGCCTCCGACCACGACGTGCGACACCAGATCCTGAACGGCAAACTGGGCACGGAAACCGAAAAACCCAGGGGAAAGACAATAAACACGTTAGAGTGAGTGGACGAAAATAAATGTCTTTCACCAAGTAATATATATACGTATAAAATCATATGCGAGTCGAATGCACGAAAATCAAATGATACGTGAGGAGACATCAGCTACCGCTCACGTACAGAGCATGCAACGTAAATGTATCGCGGAATCTCTCATGGACTACCACGCGATAGCACAGTCTGAACCACGGGATCCCAGACCCACACGTGATTCCTAGCCAGAAAGGCCTCGGGTCAGGATATCTGTCCCCCCCGGAGCGTACTCGGGGATCAGCCGAGAAGCCAATGTGTATCGATACCACAACATATACTGAGACTGTACTCTGTGTAAACCAAATCGTAAATCTTTTCTATGCACATGCTTAAAACATAATATATATACATGTATACTCGTATACGTATATTCGTATATGCATAATCGTGAAACACATGCTCGTAAAATCGTAATCAATCTGCATGCTCAAGTTCGTAAATCATAAATAAAAGACTCGCAATCAATCCGTGAAAATAAATGTCCACTCACAAACTGGCGTAACGCGATACGCGTTTACCCGTGATCCGGCGGAAAGTCCCTCGCCAAACGAACGATCACGAACACCTGAATATTCACAAAATCCATAACTCAAAATCATATCTAGACAATACATGACAAATCACGAGAAACCACCGTTCTCGGAAACACATAACTCAAAGTCGACGAATCGTCGAAAATCCGTATATGTACACCTCAATACCTCGCTATACATTCGGATGCTCAAATCGAGAAACGAACCTCCCCACTGCGATCGGGGCGCGATTTCGAGTCAAATGACATGCAACTCGCCAAAAGTCCAAAATGTCAAACCTGTTGACCGTTGACCGCCGTTGACCGCCGTCCACGGCGGCGCCACTGTTGACCGGAAGAATTAACGGCGGAGCAACCCCTATTCCACTCAAAATCACCCACTGAGCAACTTCCATAACTGCACCGAAGTCCAATTCTCACTCTAACCATGTCAATTTCATGAAAAACCGAATGTTCACACAAATTTCAATCCCAAAATTCTCCATACACGAGCAAAATTAGATCACCAAACTTACATGGTAGCTTGTAGGTGAGGAGAGCTTCAAAGCCCACTAAAAATTTCAGCTCAGTTCGGCCAAAATCAAGCAACCCGAATTCACCAAAATCTCCCCATTTTTAAGTCGGAATTCCTCCTTTTCCGGTGAGCTACACCGTGCATGGTGGCCGGAGACGTGATGGGAACGCCGAGACGCTTCGATGGGGTCCTTCCCCAAGGCCGGAGGTGGCCGGATTAGGCTCGCCGCCGACCACCGTGAGACGCCGTCGAACACCCTCCATAACTTTGGTCAAACCGAGTTGACCAAGTCAACTCCCCAAATGGTAAGTTTGACCTGCCCAAAACAGCAGGTTTCCATATATAGGCTTTCCCGATTTGGAAACTCATGTTTATCCAATCCGTGTCGTATATCCGATTCCGATAATTCTCGCGGCCACAAACTCGTCTCGACGTACTTTTCGATAATCACCCAAAGTCAAGCACATCGGCCAAACGGATAAAAAGTCAACCCTTTAAAGCAACACACATTTAAATCGACTAAACAAACAACCAACGGAAATAATCACAACTTAATCTCCGTAACTCAGAATAACGCTCCGGAAGTTCCTACAAACTTGAAATTAAATTCCGAACAACTTCCGTGAAAAAACCGAAACCAAATTCTCGTCCGATAATTTAGTAGTTAAGTAGCCCACCATTTAAATCCGAACTTCAAATATTCATAATTAATTCCTCGGTCGTCCAAATAACGATCCGGAACTGCCCACGAACTCGAAATCCCACGTACAACGACTCTCGAGAAGAGACCCAGCTCCAATTCTCGGCCAATAATTAAGTCGTTAACAACTCTGGCAATTCCAATATCTGTCGAAAATCCGCGACTACGCTGTAACTCACGAATCAAGCTGATTATACTTCTGATTCTGGTCCGGGTCATCACAATAACAGCTTCATCCGATAAACAAAAAGAGTGATCCACCTATCAAAAGAAAGAGGATCTCAAGCTCAACAACTTTCATGAAGGAACCACGGCAAACAGATGCCGGAATAAGGCACATTGAAGGCAACAAAGGCTCGGCCTAAAATGGGTCAGTTTTGACATGTGGTCAACGTGGGTCAACGGCCCAGTTTCTAAAAATGGAAAGTTTCCTTAATTTCCACATATTCATAACGTATTTATACCGTACACGTACCGTCCAAAACGAATCGAAACCAATCGAATAAACACGACTAAATCGAACGGCCGAAAATATTCATAACTTATTCCACGTAACTCGAAACAATCCCCCAGAAATTCCCACGAACTCGAAATTAAATTCTCTACAACTTTCGTGAAGGAACTCAAATTAAATTCTTGCCCGATAATTTAGTCGTTAACAAACCCGTCATATCGACCAATAACGACAAAACCGCGACTAATCGCGAAACTCGCAAATCAAACCGATATTGTAACGACCTGGAACAGAATCAGTAGAGTAATCGGCTTAAATCACGAGTTAGCGCGTAATCGCAGTTTTACGTAAATTGATTAATTTGCCGGTTTTGATCACGACTTAATTATCGGCCAAGAATTTGAGTTGAGTATCTTCTCGAGAGTTGTTGTACGCGTGATTTCGAGTTCGTGGGCGGTTCCAGATTATTATTTTGATGATCGAGGAATATAATATGAATATTTGAAATTGCAGAATCTCGTCGAGTTTATCCGTTCGTATTGAGTTTATCCGAATCGTAATGGTTATCCGTTTTGGACTGTCGATGGTCCCGAGCAGCGAGTATAAATATCGGAAATAGTTGAAAAATTGTCGAAAACACTGTTGGAAGTTTGACCGGCGTTGACTTTTGCGTTGACCGTTGACTTTGGGCTGACCGGAACCTCCACCGCGCGAAACGCGCTGCCGCCGTCGGATTTCGTGAATCCGGCCACCTCCGGCTTGGACCATGGTATGGATCGATTCCTCTTTCAATTTGCAACTATTTAGAACTTGGAATTTTGTAAATCGCTGTCGATTTGAGGGAGAACGGTGAGGTTGAAGTTTGGGTTTTCCGGCCGGAATCGACCTTGCTTGGGGACGGCGCTCCGGCGACTTTCCGGTGTGGATTTTTGGTGGGTTTTGTTGGTTTTGGTTGGAGATCATTTCCCCTTTGGTTTGGAGGGACGAGGTGGCGCGACGGCGTCGGAATCGGTCCGGGAAGTTTTTCGGCAGGAAGTACTCTAGGATTTTTCGAGCTGTTTTCCAGCGTGTGTGGCCGGAATTGGACTTAGGCACAGTTGAGAGATGTGTTAGGCTCGTTGAGGAGAAGCTTCGGTGAGTTTGACCACCAGAAAATCTCTCCGGTTGACGGCGTGCCGCTGGCAGCGGCGACGGCGGTCAACGGCGAAGCTCTGGCGACCGTTGACTTTTTGATCGTGTTCATATACGACATCCTAATTTATTCCAGAAATGTGGGCCAGCACAAGAAGCATTTGCGAGCGGTTTTGCGGACTTTGCGGGATAATCAGTTGTTTGCGAAGTTCAGCAAGTGCGAGTTTTGGTTGGACAGCGTAAAGTTTCTGGGCCACGTGATATCGGCTGAGGGAGTCAGCATAGATCCTGACAAGATCGAGGCCGTGCTAAATTGGAGTAGACCTACCACCGTACCGAAGATCAGGAGTTTCTTGGGTTTGGCAGGCTACTATCGGCGCTTCGTACAGTATTTTTCTCGGATTGCTACTCCACTGACCAGATTGACAAAGAAAGGCGTCAAGTTCGAGTGGTCTGATGCATGTAAGGAGAGTTACTTGTTCCTGAAGGAGAAATTGACTACTGCACCAGTTTTGACCCTACCTGACGATAGTGGAGAGTTCGTGGTTTACAGCGATGCATCGAAGTCGGGACTTGGTTGTATGCTGATGCAGCATGGCAGAGTTGTGGCGTATGGTTCCAGACAGCTGAAACCACGTGAGGTCAATTATCCGACGCTTGATTTGGAGTTGGTTGTTATCGTATTAGCGTTGCAGAGTTGGAGACACTACTTGTACGAAGCTCAGTGCAAGATATACACCGATCACAAGAGTCTCACATACTTGCGAATGCAGCCAGACTTGAATATGAGGTAGCGCAGGTGGATGGAGCTGATCAACGACTATGATTGCACTTTCGAGTACCATCCATAGAAGGCTAATGTCGTTGCCGATGCACTCAGTCGGAAATCTGGAGCTTCGTTGTTTCATGTTTGTGTGGCCAGAGTGTCTATGTTAGCCGAGCTTCGGGCTACGGGAGCCGAGTTCGAGTGGGACGATGATGGAGCTGTGTTGGCCAGTTTCCAGGTTCGACCGGTATTGGTTGATCAGGTTCGGGAAGCTCAGGATACAGATTCCTACCCGTTGGACAAGAAGACCATGATTCGGAATGGGGTGCCAACAGAGTTTCGGTTGAGTGATGATGGTACGTTGCTATTCAGAGGCAGATTGTACGTACCCAGAGACGAGAGTCTGAAGAAAGAGATTTTAGATGAGGCTCATTGCTCGACGTATGCGATGCATCCCGGTGGTATGAAAATGTTTCGTACACTTCGAGCGTATTACTGGTGGCGCAATATGAAGTGGGAGATTGCCGCATATGTGAGCAGATGTTTGATTTGTCAGCAAGTCAAGGCGGAGAGGCAGAAGCCTGCGGGAAAGTTGTAGCCACTGGAGATTCCAGTTTGGAAGTGGGAGCACATTACCATGGATTTCGTGTATCAGTTGCCGCATACTTCGGCTGGCAACACTAGTATTTGGGTTATCGTAGATCGACTGACGAAATCCGCTCATTTTCTCGCACTTCCGGGGAAGATTTTAGTAGGCAGATTGGCTAAGCTGTATTTGACAGAGATCATTCGACTGCACGGTGTGCCTGTATCTATTGTTTCTGACCGAGACAGTCAGTTAACTTCCGAGTTCTGGCAGGCATTGCAACGAGCCATGGGCACTAGATTGCATTTCAGTACAGTTTTTCATACTCAGACTGGTGGGCAATCTGAGCGGACTATACAGACTCTTGAGGATATGTTGCGGTCTTATGTGTTA
The DNA here is from genome assembly GCA_946800695.1 of Geum urbanum. Classification (NCBI taxonomy): domain Eukaryota; kingdom Viridiplantae; phylum Streptophyta; class Magnoliopsida; order Rosales; family Rosaceae; genus Geum; species Geum urbanum. The sequence continues at coordinate 41,167,391 of OX327001.1, read as the reverse complement.
CAGTTTCGAGGAAATTGGGACCAGCAACTACATTTGATTGAGTTCGCCTACAACAATAGCTATCAGGCCAGTATCGAGATGGCACCGTATGAGGCCCTATACGGGAGGCAGTGCCGCACTCCATTGTGTTGGAGTGAGGTGGGCGAGTGATGGCTTATTGGCCCTGATCTAGTGAAGAGCACCATGGAGGACATCTAGATTATTCGGGATAGATTGAAGTTTGCCCAGGATCGTCAGAAGAGTTATACAGACGTAAGAAGAAAGAGTCTCGAGTTTGATGTGGGCGATTGGGTCTTCCTGAAACTATCTCCGTGGAGGGGAGTTGTGCGTTTCGGGAAGCGTGGCAAGCTTCGACCACGATACATTGGTCCGTATGAGATTACCGAGAGGGTTGGAGCCGTGGCTTACAGACTTGAGTTGCCTTCCGAGATGGCCCATGTACACGATGTGTTCCACGTTTCGATATTGCAGAAGTATATCCCAGATTCATCACATGTGTTAGCGCCACATCAGCTACTTATCCGAGAGGATTTGACATATGTGGAGGAGCCGGTACAAATTCTCGATCGGCGTGAGCAGGAGTTGAGGCACCGTGTTATACCGCTGGTGAAGATCTTGTGGCAGAATCACTCGGTTGAGGAGGCCACTTGGGAGACTAAGCAGCGTATGCGGGAGCAGTATTCTCATCTGTTCACTTGACAGGTACGTAAATTTCGAGGTCGAAATTTTTTGAAGGGGGGTAGATTTGCGACGACCCAGAACAGAATCAGTAGAGTAATCGGCTTAAATCACTAGTTAGCGCGTAATCGCAGGTTTACGTAAATTGATTAATTTGCCGGTTTTGATCACGACTTAATTCTCGGCCGAGAATTTGAGTTGAGTCTCTTCCCGAGAGTTGTTGTACGCATGATTTCGAGTTCGTGGGCGGTTCCGGATCATTATTTCGATGATCGAGGAATATAATATGAATATTTGAAATTGTGGAATCTCGACGAGTTTATCCGTTCATATTGAGTTTATCCGAATCGTAATGGTTATCCGTTTTGGACCGTCGATCGTCCCGAGCTGCGAGTATAAATATCGGAAATAGTCGAAAAAATGTCGAAAATACTGTTGGAAGTTTGACCGGCGTTGACTTTTGCGTTGACCTTTGACTTTGGGCTGACCAGAACCTCCACCGCGCGAAACGCGCTGCCGCCGTCGGATTTCGTGAATCCGGCCACCTCCGGCTTGGACCATGGTATGGATCGATTCCTCTTTCAATTTGCAACTATTTAGAACTTGGAATTTTGTAAATCGCTGTCGATTTGAGGGAGAACGGTGAGGTTGAAGTTTGGGTTTTCCGGCCGGAATCGGCCTTGCTTGGGGACGACGCTCCAGCGACTTTCCGGTGTGGATTTTTGGTGGGTTTTGTTGGTTTTGGTTGGAGATCATTTCCCCTTTGGTTTGGAGGGACGAGGTGGCGCGACGGCGTCGGAATCGGTCAGGGAAGTTTTTCGGCAGGAAGTACTCTAGGATTTTTCGAGCTGTTTTCCAGCGTGTGTGGCCGGAATTGGACTTAAGCACAGTTGAGAGATGTGTTAGGCTCGTTGAGGAGAAGCTTCGGTGAGTTTGACCACCAGAAAATCTCTCTGGTTGATGGCGTGCCGCTGGCAGCGGCGGCGGCGGTCAACGGCGGAGCTCTGGCGACCGTTGACTTTTTAAAAATTTATCGAGTTATATGTCGTTTTACTCGTATTCGCGCCCCGATCATCGCCTTGAGGTTTTCGAGTTGATTTGGGTACCGAATTTTCAGTCGAGGGTTTGAGTGGAGATTTCGGGAATTTTGTCGATTATTTTGTACTGCGTTATATATTTCCGGGAACGGTTGGTTTCTGAGGTGTGGTACCATGTTGTGAATTGTGGTTTTGACCAGATATATTTTGTGATTATTCAGGGGATCGAGATCGTGCTTCGGGCGAGGGATCTTCCGCTGGATCACGTGATTAGCGCGAGTGCGCGCTTTGCTCACCTGTGAGTGGACTTTTCTATTTTCACTGTCGTTGCGAGTTCGTGATTTTTCATATTTATTTATATACGATATTGAGATTATTTATTACTTTTGGAGGCATTATTTTATATTTTATGGTGATGGCATTACTTGCATCGATGCTTCGGCTACTTGGCTGATCACCGGTAATCTGACCAGAGTTGAGAAATTCATCTGCACCAGAGTTGAGAGATTCCTCTGGGCAGGGTTGAGAGATTCCCCTATTATGCCGCTGGGGTTGAGAGATTCCCCTAGCCCATCACCGTCGGGCTTGAGAGATTCGTCTGACCGTCGGGCTTGAGGGATTCGCCTGGCACCTCCATATATATTTTCCGAACTCGCATTGCTTTACATTGTTTATGTATATGAAATTGCTTTGAAGTTTGGGTTTTCCGGCTGGAATCGGCCTTGCTTAGGGACGGCGCTACGGCGACTTTCCGGTGTGGATTTTTGGTGGGTTTTGTTGGGTTTTGGTTGGAGATCATTTCCCTTTTGGTTTGGAGGGACGAGGTGGCGCGACGGCGCCGGAATCGGTCCGGGAAGTTTTCCGGCCCGTTGTACTCTAGGATTTTTCGAGCTGTTTTCCAGCGTGTGTGGCTGGAATTGGACTTAGCCACAGTTGAGAGATGTGTTGGACTCGTTGAGGAGAAGCTTCAGTGAGCTTGGCCGCCATAAAATCTCTCCGGTTGACGGCGCGCCTACGGCGGCGGTCAACGGCGGAGCTCTGGCGACCGTTGACTTTTTGGAAATTTATCGAGTTATATGTCGTTTTGCTCGTATTCGCGCCCCGATCATCGCCTTGAGGTTTTCGAGTTGATTTGGGTACCGGATTTTCAGTCGAGGGTTTGAGTGGAGATTTCGAGAATTTCTTTGAATATTTTGTACTGCGTTATATATTTCCGGGAACGGTTGGTTTCCGAGGTGTGGTACCGTGTTGTGAATTGTGATTTTGACCAGATATATTTTGTGATTATTCAGGGGATCGAGATCGTGCTTTGGGCGAGGGATCTTCCGCCGGACCACATGATTAGCGCGAGTGCGCGCTTTGCTCACCTGTGAGTGGACTTTTCTATTTTCACTGTCGTTGCGAGTTCGTGATTTTTAGTATTTATTTATATATGATATTGAGATTATTTATTACTTTTGGAGGCATTATTATATATTTTATGGTGATGGCATTACTTGCATCGATGCTTCGGCTACTCGGCTGATCACTGGTAGTCTGACCAGAGTTGAGAGATTCCTCTGGGCAGGGTTGAGAGATTCCCCTGTTATGCCGCTGGGGTTGAGAGATTCCCCTAGCCCATCACCGTCGGGGTTGAGAGATTCGCCTGACCGTCGGGCTTGAGAGATTCGCCTGGCACCTCCATATATATTTTCCGAACTCGCATTGCTTTACATTGTTTATGTATATGAAATTGGTGAAAGGCATATGTTTATTTTCGTCCACTCACTCTAACGTTTTATTTGCCTTTCCCCTAGGCTTTTCGGTTTCCGTGCCCAGTTTGCAGTTCGGATTCTGGTGTCTCACGTCGTGATCGGAGGCTAGTCGTTTGAGCTACCTTTCTTTTCTAGTAGGTTTCTTGTTTTGCCTACTGATGTATATTTTGTATATATACATTAGAGGTCGCTTTGATACAATATTGATATATGTTTTTATGTGGTTTTCCCTGGATTTTCTATAAAGTACAGTTATGTTTACTGCTTTCTGTTATTGATATGATATTGAGAAATCCGGATGGAATTGGTGCCCACGGTTTGACTTTTGTGGCATAGGATGAAATATATTTTCCGGGTGCAGGTTAATGGCAATTCCGCGTTAGTAGCGTTACTCTGCCGAAATTTTTGTGGTTTTTGTTTTTTCGTGTTTTTAGAAGGGGTTTGATTCCGGTTTAGGAAACTAAATCGGGATTGGGTGTGATGACCCGGAACAAAATTAGCAGTGAAATCAGCTTAATCCACGAAGTTGCACGTAATCGCTGTTTTTCGTAAATTGATTAAATTGTCGAGCTTGATCACGACTTAATCATTGGCCGAGAATTGTAGCTGGGTCTCTGCTCGAGAGTCGTTGTACGTGTGATTTCGAGTTCGTGGGCGGTTCCGGATCGTTATTTGGATGACCGAGGAATAAGTTATGAATATTTGAAGTTTTGATATAATCGGTTTTATATGTCAGATTTCTTAACGACTAAATTACCGGTCGAGAATTTGGTTTCAGCTTCTTCACGGAAGTTGTTGAGAATTTAATTTCGAACCCGTGGGAACTTCCGGAGCATTATTCTGAGTTACGAAGATTAAGTTGTGAATATTTCCGATTGTTGATTATTTAGTCGGTTTAAATATGTGTTGGTTTGAACAGTTGACTTTTTATCCGATTGGTCAATGTGTTTGACTTCGGGTGATAATTGAAGAACATGTCGAGTCGAGTTTGTTGCCGCGAGAATTATCGGAATCGGAATTACGACGAGAAAGTTACGGGTATTTGAAGTTTGCCGAAAAGTGAATTATGTGGTTTCCATTTTGGGAAGGCCTATAAATAGAAGGTTTCCCGTTTGGGAATTCAACTTTCCATTTCAGTTTGGTTGACTGGGTTGACCATGGGTCATGGGTGACCCGTTTTGCCATATATTTTCCGTTCGGTTTTGGTGATTTTTGGACCCTTTTCCGGCCACGATTGGCCGAGGTTCCTTCTTGAGAAATGTTGGGCTCGTGCTCCTCTTTGGATTGGTAGGTGGACCGCCCCGTGAGGTGGCCGGAGGAGGAAGTTATGGTTCGGCAAAGTTAGTGAAATTCTAGCGAGTTTTGCTCGATTCGGGTGGCGGCGTGGAGGCCGAGATGGTGGCTCCTCTTTGAGGGCTTTTGTTAGCCTCGAGCCAAGAAAGCTTTTCCAAGTGTTCTTGAGGGTTGCCGTGGCCGGAGGAGAGAGATCCGTCGAATTGAAATTCCGGTAAGGGTTTGGAACTTTGGGTTGATTTTTGGAGGTTTTTCGGTCAAAATTGGCCTTAACTTATAACTGGAAAGTTGTTGGAATCGTCGAGATCTTCAAAACCATGTATGCCATGTATTTTTCTGGGTAGGTATGGATTTTCCGGCGACGGGGCAGCGGCGACGGCGGCGGCGGCGATTTTTCGCCCGGCGTAGTTTTCGACGAGTTATATGTCATTTCACTCGAAATTGCGCTGTGACGACCCGGACCAGAATCAGCAGTATGATCAGCTTTATCGATGAGTTACTGCATAGTCGCAGTTGTCCGACGGTTATTGGAATCGCCGAGCTTATTAACGACTTAATTGTTGGCCGAGAATTGGAGCTGGGTCTCTTCTTGAGAGTCGTTGTACGTGTGATTTCGAGTTCGTGGGCGGTTCCGGATCGTTATTTGGACGACCGAGGAATTAGTTATGAATATTTGAAGTTCAGATTTAAATGGTGGGTTACTTAACGACTAAATTACCGGACGAGAATTTGGTTTCGGCTTCTTCACGGAAGTTGTTCAGAATTTAATTTCGAGTTTGTGGGAACTTCCGGAGCATGATTTTGAGTTACGGAGTTTAAGTTGCGAACATTTTTGTTTGTTGAGTAATTAGTCGATTTAATAAGTGTTGGTTTGAAGGGTTGACTTTTTATCCGTTTGGCCGATGTGTTTGACTTTGGGTGATTATTGAAGAATATGTCGAGACGAGTTTGTGGCCGCGAGAATTATCGGAATCGGAATCACGACGAGAAAGTTACGCGCGTTTGAAATTTACCGAAATGGATAATTATGGGTTTCCTTTTTGGGAAAGTATAAATAGTGGACTTGCTCCTTTGGGAAAGTCAAAACAGGAATAAATGTGTTTGACCGAGTTGACTTGGTCAACTCGGTGGAGAGAAGGTGGTGTTCGTCGGTGGCCGACGTGCTCAATTCCGGCGAGGTGATTCCGGCCACCCCAGGCGACGGGGTTGGTCCCAATCTCTTCGCCTCACCTCCCTCGTCTCGTTCCCGGCCACCATGCACGGCCTAGCTCGCCGGAAAGAGGAGTTTTTACCGGTTAAAGTTTGGAAATTTTGGTGTTAATGGTGGTTTATGATTTCGGCCGAATTGAACTTCATGAGGTACTGGGTTTTGTAGCTCTCTTCATTGTGATTCTAACCATATAAACATGGTGTTCTAATTCGATTTGTGGATTGAGAATTTTGAGATTGAAATTTGTGAACCAATTCGGTTTTGCATGAAATTGACCTAGTTAGAGTGGGAATTGGACTTCGGTGCAGTTATGGAAGTTGCTCAGTGGGTGATTTGGAGTGGAATAGGGGTGGCTCCGCCGTGAAACTCTCCGGTCAACAGCGGCGCCGCCGTGGGCGGCGGTCAACGGCGGTCAACGGTCAAAGTTTGACTTTTTGGACTTTTGGCAAGTTGCATGTCATTTGACTCGAAATCGCGCTCCAATCGCAGTGGGGAGGTTCGTTTTTCGAGTTGAGCGTCCGAACGTAAAGCGAGGTATTGAAGTGGTATATGCGGATTTTCGACGATTCGTCGACTTTGAATTATCTGTTTCCGAGAACGGTGGTTTCTCGTGGTTTGATTTGTAATGTCGGATTATGATTTTGAATATTGGACATTGTGTATATTCAGGGTTCGTGATCATTCGTTTGGCGAGGGGCATTCCGCCGGATCACGGGTTAACGCGATACGCGTTACGCCAGTCTGTGAGTGGACAATTTCTTTTCACGGAATTCTTGCGAGTCTTTTATGTGATTTATGAAATTGAGCATGCGTATGAGATTTCGGATTTGCATGAGCATATGTTTTACGATTATACGATATACTTATACGAATACACGTATACGAGTATACATACACTTATATGCTGTTTCATGCATTTGCATCGAAATGTTTGTGATTTAGTTTACACAGAGTACAGTCGTTATATGTTGTTGTATCGATACACTTGCATCCCGGCTGATCCCCGAGGATGTGTACCGGGGGAGGCTGTGACTCCTGACCCGTGACCTGTACCGGGGGGAGGCAGACCTCTGACCTGAGGCCTTTCTGGCTAGAATCGCGTGGAAGTCTGGGACTCCGTGATTCTGACTGTACTAGCACGGTGTGTGTCCACGAGTGACCCCGTGGGATTTTTACTTGCATGCTCAGTACACTGGAGGAGTATGAGTTTTACCTCGTGTACTATGTTGTTTTTATTTTCCTGGACTCGCATATGTTTTTATAACATATATGTTAACTGGTGAAAGACATTTATTTTCGTCCACTCACTCTAACGTGTTTATTGTCTTTCACCTGGGCTTTTCGGTTTCCGTGCCCAGTTTGCAGTTCGGACTCTGATGTCACACGTCGTGGTCGGAGGCATAGTGCTCGAGCTACTTTGTTTCTTCCAGTAGGTTTATTGTTCTACCTACTGTGGTATACATATATGGTTATGTATTAGAAGTCGCTCTGAGTTTCCTGTTGTATATGTTATACGATTTTAAACCCGGATTTCAGTAAAGTACTATATTTTGTATTGTTTACTTTACTGTTGAGATATTGAGAAATCCGGATGGGATTTGGTGCCCACGGTTTGCTTTTTGTGGCATAGGATGAAGTGTATTTTCAGCGTGCAGGTTAAGGTAATTCCACGCTAGTAACGAAACTCTGCCCAAATTTCGAAAAGTTTTTGTTGGTTCGTGTTTTCGAAAGGGTTTGATTCCGATTTAGGGAGCTAAATCGGGGTTGGGTCCTTTCAGCTTGGTATCAGAGCATTAGGTTATAGGTTCTGTAGACTTCTGTAGTCGTGTTTACTTGGGGTATTTGAGTTGATACAGCATGACTGGAGTGATGACCCGACTGGCCAGCGGTACTCATCAATACTTCGGGTGTTGTGTGTCCTCAAATATCTGCGGTTTCATGATTACGTTCCACTTGTTGTGAACGATGTTTTATTCATTAGGATGCCTCCTGACGTGCTTTCCGTGTCGTTTCGGTTGTGGATCCTATTGAGGATCAATCGACGCGTGATTTGCCAGAGAACAGTGGATTGGGATTAGTATTCAGAGTTCAGTGAATTGTGTGGCACGGTTTGCCTGGTTTTGTGTATATGAGCGTCTATATGTTGCCTCAGAGCTGAGATTTGTGGCAGTGATGTGTGCCTGAGTCAGTTTGTTGTATTTGGTGGGCTGATATTGTGTGAGTTCCGGTTGCGACTCCATGGCTTACATTCAGGGTGTTGTTTTGACGGTAATGGTTTAATCAGACTATCCAGCAATCATATGTGGAGTGTTTACTCACCTGAGGCAGAGATGCGTTGTTTACATGATTGTCCATGTTTGTACGTGTTATGAGGCTTCAGAGGGAGCTATGCACGAGGTTCGAGATGAGTTTGAACCTGAGCATCAGAGAGAGTTTGATTGATGTGCCTCGAGATATTCATGAGGAGCTTAGTGTGCTGTACTCAGTGGCGAGGCTATTGTGAGGAAAAGATATACGCGGTTTTCGATGCGATGGTTTGAGGAAAGTGGACTTAGTCGAGATTTTGATGAGGTTGAGTTCCGACACTTCGGGATCAGTGACTTCATCAGGCTGTGGCCTTATCGGTTGTGTTGTGGGTCATCAGATCAAGCAGAGAATTCGTCTGAAGATGGCGGAGATCACAGTGTAGCGAACTTGCTCCTGTGGCATGAGTTTGGGGTGATCGTTGGTGATCCTTCACGCAGCAGGTGTTGCAGTGACTTGTGTTTGTGGAGCACTCTCAGTTACTGTTTCGGTGGCCAGGAGGGTCACGTTACGAGAGAGCGCCCTCAGCCAGCTGTGTTGGCAGTTTGGTAGCTCAGAGTTCACGAGGAAATCATGATGCTGTTTCTGGAGCTTGATCAACCCAGATTTCTAGACGAGCCATTCAGAAGTCGCATTTGACGTGGGTGACTAGTTGGGTATGTTGGAGTTCGTGCCATGACCTTGTTTGAGGACAGACTTTTCTCCGAGGTTGTTTTGTTTGACATCCATGGCTATTGTACCAGCATCTTCACTTCCGAGGTTTTAGAGAGTATTGTATCCATCCGGAGGTTGCGAGATCCTTGTTGGAGGATATGGGTTAGCCGTGGATTTGTTATAGTTGGACATTGTGGTTTTGGTGTGATGGTGAGTATGGACTTATTGACGATGCATTTGGCTGTGTTCGAGTACCTCGAGAAGGAGGTTGTGTTTTGACGACCAGATTTCCCCGAGATGCTGTTTCGTGGTGATGGTTGAGCGGATGGTGGAGACGAGTTGTGTTGTATGCTTAGCTCATGTTGTGGATACTACGGTTGCTGTGCCCGACATTGGAGACATTGAGATGGTTCCCGAGTTTCCAGGTGTATTTCGGAGGAGTTACCAGGTATTCCTCCAGTTCGAGAGATTGACTACACCATTGGGTTTGTACTGGGCGCTGGACTCATTTTATCGACACCTTGTCGTTTGGAGCCAGCGGAGCTAATGGAGCTACAGTTTCGACTCCAGGAGTTGTTGGAGGAGGTTTCAGGAGATTTCAGACGACCCCGCGAATTTGTGTGGTGTGCTCGTGTATTGTGTGTACGGAGGATGGACGGTTTGACGTAGTGGTGCGTTAACTACCGGAAGCCTGATTCGCTTCAGAGGAGAGTGAGTATCCTCCGCTTCGGACTGACGATTGGGTTGTTCAGCTCGTGAGAGATTCAGTCGTGTCGAAGATTGATTTCGGGACCGGATACCATCAGTTGTGGTTCGGTGAATCAGATGTGGCTATGTGGCTTTCGGATCTCGGAGCGAGCATCTGGAGTTCTTGGTCACTTCATTGGTTGACCAATGCTCTGTAGATCGTGAGAACTTGATGTACCAGGTGTTCAGACGGTTTCTGGACGAGTTTGCGGTCTTGTTCGTTGGCATTGTCCTGATGTATTCCAGGAGTGTGGGCCAGCACCTGAAGCAGTTGCAAGCGGTTTTGTGGACTTCGCGAGATGATTAGCTGTTTGTGAAGTTCAGCCAGTGTGAGTTTTGGCATAGTAGCGTGAAGATGTTGGACTGTGTGATGTTAGCTGAGGGAGTTGGCGTGGATCCTGATCAGTTAGAAGCCGTGTTGATTTGGAGTTTGCCCTACCATTGTGCCAGAGATCGGGGGTCTTTTGGGTTTGGCAGGCTATTACCGACGACTTGTGCATGATTTTTCCCGGATTGCCACTCTATTTTCTAATTGACGAAGAAGGCGTCAAGTTCGAGTGGTTCGATGCACGCGAGGAGAGTTACTTACTCTTGTGGGATGGTTAACCGTTGTTTCGGTTTTGACCTTACCTGACGATCGAGATGAGTTCGTGGGTTATGGCGATGCATTGAGGTTTGAATTTGGTTGTGTTTTGTCGCTGTGTAGCAGAGCGATGGCTCTTGGTTCTAAGCAGTGGAACTTTGTGTAGTTGCATATCCTGTGTGTGATTAGGATGTAGCTGTCCTTGTGTTAGCATCAGAGAATTTGAGACGATACTGCTGTGGCGTGCAGCGCGGTGTAGGTTGTACCCTGATCATTTGAGTTTTATCCACTTGCATTCTCGGCCAGATTTGGGCTTGAGGCAGTGTAGATGGATGGGGTCGACTCACGATAAGGGCTGCACCTTTGAGTTTGTTCGGGGAAGGTTAGAGGTTGTACTTTGATCATACGTCTGGGATGTTGTTACTGATGCATTCAGTCGAGAGTCAGGAGCTTCAGTGTTTCATGTGTGTGTGGCTCGAGTTTCCGTGTTAACCGAGTTACGAGCTACGGGAGATGAGTTCGAGTGTAATGATGTTGAGGCTCGTGGTTTCGCGCGCATTTGGCGCCGGTGATGCAGAAATGTATCAGATACTTCGAGTTTATTACTCGTGACGCAACATGAAGAGCAATGTAGCAGGTTGTGTGTGCAGATGCCACATTTGTTGACTAGCGATGGCTAGGAGGCAGAAATTTGCCGAGATGTGTCAGCCATTTGAGATTTCCGGTTAGACGTGGCGATTGTTGCTGTGATCTTGTGTGTGTGTGATTGTATGCACTTGGGTTTGTGATACCAGTTGTCAGACTATTGTGGATCGTCTGACGTACTTAGTACATTTTCTTGTGCATTCGGAGATGATTTCAGTGGCAGGAAGTCATGGCTGCGTTTGATGGAGGTTGTCCATCTACGTGGTGTACCTGTGTCCCAGTTCGCCGATCGAGGTAGTCAGCTACGACAGAGTGTTGGCGAGCTTTGCAGCGAGCATTGGGGACCAGATTATGAGTTAGTACCGGTTCTTATCCTCGGATTGGCGAGCGATCTTTGAGGACTATTCAGACCTTGGAGGGCATATTGTGGACCTCGGTATTGCAGTTCCGGAGGATTCGGGACCAGCAGTTTCAGCTGTTCGAGATTGCTTGCAGTACCAGTTGTGGATCACTGTGATTTTGTTGTTACGTGTTGTCGTTTGTGGACGATGTTGTACTTCATTGTGTTGGAGTGAGTTTGGTTTGAATTTGAGTTGATGTTTGATTCTGATCTTGTGGAATGTGTTACCACAGACTGTCAGGTTCGCGGTAACGAGATGATAATTGCTTGAATTCGATGGTTATGCTGTGTTGATGTGTGTAGACTGAGTTGTGGTTTGCCTTGTGGTTTTGATCCGTATGGGTCGTAGGCGAGTTTGTGTTATGCCGTATGATTCGGCATCGCCTATATTGGCTTTTATGTGTGTTGTGTACCCTATCTGTTCCTTATGTAGGAACACTTGGCGATTGTGTAAGCCAGTTCAGATTTGTGATTTGAGGGTACAAGGATTCCAGCACGGAATTATCTCCTATTGTGGAGTTTGTGATCAGAGTTATTCAGTTGAGATTGCCGTTGGTGAATTGAGCAGTATGCAGAGGCAGTGGTTCTACCTTGTAGTCGGCAGACACGGAAATTTCGAGGTCGAAATTTTTCTAAGGGGGGTGGATTTGTGACGACCCGGACCAGAATCAGCAGTATGATCAGCTTTATCGATGAGTTACTGCATAGTCGCAGTTGTCCGACGGTTATTGGAATCGCCGAGCTTATTAACGACTTAATTGTTGGCCGAGAATTGGAGCTGGGTCTCTTCTTGAGAGTCGTTGTACGTGTGATTTCGAGTTCGTGGGCGGTTCCGGATCGTTATTTGGACGACCGAGGAATTAGTTATGAATATTTGAAGTTCAGATTTAAATGGTGGGTTACTTAACGACTAAATTACCGGACGAGAATTTGGTTTCGGCTTCTTCACGGAAGTTGTTCAGAATTTAATTTCGAGTTTGTGGGAACTTCCGGAGCATGATTTTGAGTTACGGAGTTTAAGTTGCGAACATTTTTGTTTGTTGAGTAATTAGTCGATTTAATAAGTGTTGGTTTGAAGGGTTGACTTTTTATCCGTTTGGCCGATGTGTTTGACTTTGGGTGATTATTGAAGAATATGTCGAGACGAGTTTGTGGCCGCGAGAATTATCGGAATCGGAATCACGACGAGAAAGTTACGCGCGTTTGAAATTTACCGAAATGGATAATTATGGGTTTCCTTTTTGGGAAAGTATAAATAGTGGACTTGCTCCTTTGGGAAAGTCAAAACAGGAATAAATGTGTTTGACCGAGTTGACTTGGTCAACTCGGTGGAGAGAAGGTGGTGTTCGTCGGTGGCCGACGTGCTCAATTCCGGCGAGGTGATTCCGGCCACCCCAGGCGACGGGGTTGGTCCCAATCTCTTCGCCTCACCTCCCTCGTCTCGTTCCCGGCCACCATGCACGGCCTAGCTCGCCGGAAAGAGGAGTTTTTACCGGTTAAAGTTTGGAAATTTTGGTGTTAATGGTGGTTTATGATTTCGGCCGAATTGAACTTCATGAGGTACTGGGTTTTGTAGCTCTCTTCATTGTGATTCTAACCATATAAACATGGTGTTCTAATTCGATTTGTGGATTGAGAATTTTGAGATTGAAATTTGTGAACCAATTCGGTTTTGCATGAAATTGACCTAGTTAGAGTGGGAATTGGACTTCGGTGCAGTTATGGAAGTTGCTCAGTGGGTGATTTGGAGTGGAATAGGGGTGGCTCCGCCGTGAAACTCTCCGGTCAACAGCGGCGCCGCCGTGGGCGGCGGTCAACGGCGGTCAACGGTCAAAGTTTGACTTTTTGGACTTTTGGCAAGTTGCATGTCATTTGACTCGAAATCGCGCTCCGATCGCAGTGGGGAGGTTCGTTTTTCGAGTTGAGCGTCCGAACGTAAAGCGAGGTATTGAAGTGGTATATGCGGATTTTCGACGATTCGTCGACTTTGAATTATCTGTTTCCGAGAACGGTGGTTTCTCGTGGTTTGATTTGTAATGTCGGATTATGATTTTGAATATTGGACATTGTGTATATTCAGGGTTCGTGATCATTCGTTTGGCGAGGGGCATTCCGCCGGATCACGGGTTAACGCGATACGCGTTACGCCAGTCTGTGAGTGGACAATTTCTTTTCACGGAATTCTTGCGAGTCTTTTATGTGATTTATGAAATTGAGCATGCGTATGAGATTTCGGATTTGCATGAGCATATGTTTTACGATTATACGATATACTTATACGAATACACGTATACGAGTATACATACACTTATATGCTGTTTCATGCATTTGCATCGAAATGTTTGTGATTTAGTTTACACAGAGTACAGTCGTTATATGTTGTTGTATCGATACACTTGCATCCCGGCTGATCCCCGAGGATGTGTACCGGGGGAGGCTGTGACTCCTGACCCGTGACCTGTACCGGGGGGAGGCAGACCTCTGACCTGAGGCCTTTCTGGCTAGAATCGCGTGGAAGTCTGGGACTCCGTGATTCTGACTGTACTAGCACGGTGTGTGTCCACGAGTGACCCCGTGGGATTTTTACTTGCATGCTCAGTACACTGGAGGAGTATGAGTTTTACCTCGTGTACTATGTTGTTTTTATTTTCCTGGACTCGCATATGTTTTTATAACATATATGTTAACTGGTGAAAGACATTTATTTTCGTCCACTCACTCTAACGTGTTTATTGTCTTTCACCTGGGCTTTTCGGTTTCCGTGCCCAGTTTGCAGTTCGGACTCTGATGTCACACGTCGTGGTCGGAGGCATAGTGCTCGAGCTACTTTGTTTCTTCCAGTAGGTTTATTGTTCTACCTACTGTGGTATACATATATGGTTATGTATTAGAAGTCGCTCTGAGTTTCCTGTTGTATATGTTATACGATTTTAAACCCGGATTTCAGTAAAGTACTATATTTTGTATTGTTTACTTTACTGTTGAGATATTGAGAAATCCGGATGGGATTTGGTGCCCACGGTTTGCTTTTTGTGGCATAGGATGAAGTGTATTTTCAGCGTGCAGGTTAAGGTAATTCCACGCTAGTAACGAAACTCTGCCCAAATTTCGAAAAGTTTTTGTTGGTTCGTGTTTTCGAAAGGGTTTGATTCCGATTTAGGGAGCTAAATCGGGGTTGGGTCCTTTCATGCGCCCCGATCGCAGTGGTGAGGTTTGTTTTTCGAATTGAGCGTCCGAAATTATAGCGAGGTATTGAGGTGTGATTATCGGATTTTCGACAATTCGTCGTATTCGGATTATGTGTTTCCGAGAACGGTGGTTTCTCGTGATTTGATTTGAATTGTTGAGTTATGACTTTGAGAAATGGACTTTGTGAATATTCAGGGGTTCGTGATCGTTCGTTTGGCGAGGGACTTTCCACCGGATCACGGGTTAACGCGAACTGCGTTACGCTAGTTTGTGAGTGGACAATTTCTTTTCACGGATTATTTGTGAGTCTTTATACACGTTTTATGAACTTGAGCATGCATACGAGATTTCGATTTACATGAGCATGTGTTTTACAATTATACATATACGGATATGCGTATACGAGTATACATACATATATATAATGTTTTATGCATGTGCATGAAAATGATTTATGATTTGGTTTACACAGAGTACAGTTTATATATGTTGTTGTATCGATTCACTCGCATCCCGGCTGATCCCCGAGGGTGCCTATCTACCAGGGGAGGCTGTGACTCCTGACCCGAGGCCTTTACCGGGGGGAGATAGACCTCTGACCTGAGGTCTTTCTGACTAGAATCACGTGTGGGTCTGGGATCCCGTGATTTGGACTGTACTAGCACGGATGTGTCCACGAGTAACCCCGTGAGATTTTATGCATGCTCCGTATGCGTGAGGAGTTAGAGTCTCCCTCGTGTACTCGGACGCGTGAGGAGTTAGAGTCTCCCTCGTGTACCATTTGATTATTTATACTTTCGACTCGCATATGTTTTTATAACGTATATATTATTTGGTGAAAGACATTTATTTTTGTCCACTCACTCTAACAGTTTTCATGTCTTTCCCCTGGGCTTTTCGGTTTCCGTGCCCAGTTTGCAGTTCGGACTCTGGTGTCGCACGTCGTGGTCGGAGGCATAGTGCTCGAGCTACCTTGTTCTTCCAGTAGGTTTATTATGCTACCTTGTTGTTTTTTTGTTGGTTCGTGTTTTCGAAGGGGTTCGATTCCGGTTTAGGCAACTAAATCGGGGTTGGGTCCTTTCATTGGGTCCTTTCAGATAAACATACCATTTCCGGTTCGGGTCGTCACAGAAATCAATGTACACTACTGCTACTGAACTCTAAAATCCTAAATCCTAAACTCCTAAACCACCCTAAAACCCCAATACGAACACTACTACTAAAAAATAATGCACACTGCTACTTAAAAAGAATGCAGTAGCATCTAAAGGAAACTTTAGTATCATGTCAATGTACAATTCAGTAACAACTTGACAAAACTTCAGTAACAGTCTGACAATGATTTAGTAGTTGTCTAGAAAAGCAATTCAGTAGCATTTCGAGAAGGATTCAGTAGCAGCTCGACGAAACTTCAGTAACAGCTCAATAAAACTTAAGTAGCGGGTCAACAAACAATGCAGTAGTAGCTCCATTTTTTTATAAAAAAAAAATATTAGCAATAGTAATTTCAGTTTTAAAAAAAATAAAAGTAACAAACTTATTAAAGAAACTTATAAAATTACAGTAGCAACATCATATCACTTTTGGTACAAATACAATAAAATTTTGAAAATAATATAGTAATAGCTCGACGAACAATTCAGTAGCAATTGGACGAAACTTCAGTAGCAGCTTGGCGAAACTTTAGTAGCAGTGACTAACACTTTAAAAAAAATATTAGCAATAGTAATTTCAGTTTTTAAAAAAATCAAAGTAACAAACTTATAAAAGAAACTTATACAATTACAGTAGCAAAATCGGATCACTTTTGGTACAAATACAATAAAATTTTGAAAATAATATAGTAATAGCTCGACAAACGATTCAGTAGCAGTAGGACGAAACTTCAACAACAGCTTGACAAAACATCAGTAGTAGTGACTAACGCTTTAGTAGTAGGTCGACGAACAATTTAGTAGCAGCTCAACGGTCGATTCAGTAGCAGCTCAACAAATGATTTAGTAGCAATTGGAAGAAATTTTAATAGCAGATTAACGAAACTTCAGTAGCAGAGACTAACACTTTAGTAGCAGAGACTAACGCTTTTGTAGCAGCTCGACAAATAATTCAGTATCAGTTGAACGAAACTTCAGTAGCAGCTGGATTAACATTTTTATTAGCAGCTCGACAAACAACTCAGTTGCAGTACTTTGTAGTATCAACAATTTTAAAAAATTCAGTAGCAACAATTACAAAATTGAAATACAACTTGAAAACCGCAATAACCACTCTGAAAAAAAAAACGCATTAGCACTTCAAAAAATACACAAAATATCATTTTTGATAGAACATTAATCAAGAAACACCTATATAATAACTTCACCAAGTGAAAACGCAATAGACTCTTTGAAAAACACATTAGTAGCATTGACAAACGTAATAACGTTCTACAACGATAATATTCTGAACACACAATAACTGCAAATCGGCTCTACATCAAGAAACATTGCTAATGAAATATTCAAAAACAAATTTTATTTTTAATTTTTCATGTGTCTTTTGAAAATTCTTTTCATGCGGCTTTTTCAAAAACATGATTCTAAATTTTCGTACTACTGACAAATTTAATGAGGGAGAAATCTAAATCTAATTCAATAATAACAAACCTTTTGATGTCAAAACGAAACAAAATTAGAAAATAGTAGGAGTAGAAATTAAAAGCTGCTACTGCAAACATCTTTAGACTCAAAGCTGCTACTTCAAAAACTATTTCTACAAGAAAAATTCTTTTAGACGATGGAACAGTAAATATTTCGTCATCTAAATAAAATTTAGACGACGCCAATAAACTGTGTCGTCTTAAATATTTTTCTATCGTCTAAGTGACACTTAGACGACGGAAATGAGTCTGTATCGTCCAAGTTAGAGATCAGACGACTTACCCACACACCGTCGTCTAAGTGACCACTAAGACGACGCAGAGACGATGCGTCGTCTCATGCACCACTTGGATGACGGAAACTACGCACAGTCCGTCGTCTAAGTGACTACTTAGACGATGCATCGTCGGTGCGACGTTTAAGTAGTCACTTAGATGACAAATACACATTTTCGTCGTCTAAGTGATGCATTATATATTGCGCCAGACTCTTTTCCTCATCACTCGCTCGTCTCATTTTCATTCTTATATCATTCTTCTCATTCTCTCTCGATCAGACTCTCCTCATACGTACGTACAACTACCACTATATATATATCCGGCTCCGACCATCGATTCGCCATATATCAGAGAAGGTTAGGTACGTACGTAGTTAATTTCCGACAATCTTAACATTTATATATATAATTAATTGTACGTTTGATTGATTGCATTGTTAGTACGTCTAATATTTATAATTAAGTTAGGTAATTGATTGATATATATATATATTATTTAATTAATTAAGTAGTATATATGCATGGATGTTTAAAAATTTGGTTAATATTTGGTCACTGCCACATTTTGCATTATTGCCGGCGACAAGGGGAAAAAAAGGCCGGTGACTTGCTCCGTCGCGGGCAATAATGAGCATTGCCGGCGATATGGACCATTGTCGGCAATAAGTTCCAAAAATCTCCGGAAATGGTCAAAATTATTGCCGGCGACGGAGAAAGTCGCCGGCAATAACTCTTATATCAGATCTAGATCGCAGCAGCTCATTCATTTAGATATACAAAAATCCGGTGAAATCGAAAGAAGGAAAACGCTCTGAAATCCTTGGGTATTGTCAAAAGGTGTCGAAAACCCGCTTGGGAAGCTATATACGTAGCTATATATAGGTACGTATATACGTATGTATATATATGTGTGTTGATTTAATTAGATCGATATATATATATGCATGCATGTGTTGATTTAGAGTTGAGATATCGATTATTGGTTTGATATGTAAATAGAGTGGATATATTGTTGATTTCGAGTGATTGACGTACTGTTGATTTTGAGTTGATTTGAGATTATTTCGGTGAAAATATGTTAATTTGTGTATATATATATGTATGTATATAAAATTATTTTGTGAATATTAATTGTTAATATGTCTATATATATATATATATACAGGCATGTTAATTTGTAATTGTGAATTGTTGGTATATATATATATTTTTAATTTATATGCATGCATGGGTCAACTTTTGTTAATTAATCGGATGAATTCGAATGTAATTAATGATGATTTATTAATTAATTAGTAGTGAATGTGTGTGTGTATATATATATATACAGCTTTCCTAGCTCGGAGGAAGAAAGAGATTTGAATGTGTATATATATTTATAGTACGTAATGTTAGAATTTTCAGGATAGACAAGAGTTGGATGAGCCTCGAAAGATGGGATGTGAGATATCACCATGGAATTAGGAGTTTTGTGGATTTTGTGAAGGCTAATTGTGGAGACACTACACTTCATTATTCCCGTGTAAAGAATGTAAGTGTCGCAGCGATCGATTTCGTTTTCCCATTGATAAAGTCCAGAAGCACCTGAGTAAATGCGGGTTTTGGGATAAGTACACTTGTTGAATTTATCACGGTGAAACATCGTTAGCGGGTCCGCATGATCATGGACAATTTGGTAAGAGGGCCAGTCCATCCTATGATCATGGACATTTTGCTGAGAGGGCCAGTCCATCCTATGATCCAACATCGATGTTAATCAATGATATGTTTCCTCATGAGAGTGGTGTATTTTCTGATCAAGCACCAAATGTCTCTCCCGTCGTGCAAGGTTTCTCCGATATTGAGCCAGTCGAGCCATTACCTGGAGCTCATGTCAACACAAGCGGTATAGACAAGTACAACAACCTGATTGCATTGCAACAGACTCCGTTGTATGACGGTTGTAGTAAGACTGTTCTTGAAAGTGTCATGGGAGTGATGCAGCTCAAAATGGAGAACAAAATGTCTGTCAAAGCTGTTGATTCTTGGCTGAAGTGGACTGCTTCGCTACTGCCACCCGGTCATCGTCTTCCTACCACTCATCATAAGGTGCGACATATCCTGAAAGATCTTGGGCTTTCCTACATCAAAATCCATGCATGCAGATATGATTGTATTCTCTTCTGGGAAAAAGATCTTGAAGACCTTGAAGCCTGCCCGGTATGTTTTACAGAAAGGTATAAGTTGACTCATGCAGGCAACAAGAAAGCTGTGAAGATACTTCGATATTTCCCGCTTATTGATAGGCTAGAGTGGTTGTTCATGTGTGCTTTCACGGTCGAAGCTATGAGATGGTGGGCTGAGAGGAATTTGCCTGACGATGACACCCTTATACACCCTTCCGACGGAGAGGCTTGGAAGCACATGGTCAGGGAGTTTGATCATTTTGTAGCAGAGGTCTGAAATGTTTGGCTAGGGCTCTCATCTGACGGATTCAACCCTTTTGGCAACATGAGTCTTCAATACAGTATATGGCCAGTTATTTTGGTACCGTACGACCTGCCACCATGGATGTGCATGAAAAAGGAATACAATATGCTGACTCTGTTAATTCTGGGTCCGGGTTATCCAGGAAAGTGTCTCGATGTGTATTTGAGGCCTTTGATTGATGAGCTTAAGTACCTGAGTGAGTGTGGCCACCCCACTAACGATAGGTTCAAAAATGAGATGTTCCAGATGCATGCCATGCTTGTTGGCACCATCAGTGATTTTCCTGCCCGCGGTATGTTGTCGGGCAACATTACCAGGGGTTACAGGGCTTGTTCAAAGTGCATGACGGTTGATTGTTGCAGTCCTCATTGCAGTAAAATTGTTCAGATGCGTCACTGTTGTTGGCTTCCATATGATCACCCATTTAGGCAGGATCGAGACGCTTTTGATGGGATTGTGGAAACAGGTGTGGCACCCAGGCGATGGACAGGGGATGAAATTTTGGAAGTGTTGAATGAATATGATTTTGGCCAACTAAGAAATCATCCTGAGATAGTGGCGTCAATTCCAGACAAGCTCGAAAGGTATAAGTTTTGGACACACAAGAGCATATTCTGGGAACTCCCCTACGGGCCCAGATTGCCTATCAGACACTACCTAGATTTCATGCACATAGAGAAGAATGTGTGTGAAAGTGTGGTGGGCACAGTTCTTAATTTGGAGGGGAAAACAAAAGACATCCCTAAGGCACGCATTGATCTGAAAGCTATGGGACTGCGAAAACATATGTGGTTAAGAGATGGTAAGAAAAAAATGCCGCAACCTCCTTACACCATCAAGCCGAAGCATAAGCATGAAATTTTTAGGTGGCTGAGTAATGTCAGGTATATATTCTTATGGCTATGCAGGAAATTGGCCTTAAATTTTTACTTATATATGGTTATATGCGAGAAATATAATTGTTGCTTATGGCTATATATATATGCAGGTATCCTTATGGCTATGCAGGAAATATAAGCAAGTGTGTTAACTTCCGGGACAATAAGATGTACGAATTAAAAAGTCATGACTGCCATGTACTGCTTCAACGCCTTTTCCCTATTTTCATTCGAGGGTACGTACCTGCCCAAAGAGGTGGTGGAGCCGTTGGTGGCCTTGTCAAGATTCTTTCAGAAGTTATGCACCAGGGAAGTTAAAAAATCAGATCTCAGGGAGATGCAAGATGACATCATTTTTATCATGTGCAAGCTTGAGAGGATATTTCCCCCAAATTTTTTTGACATCATGCCTCACCTGATGATTCATCTTCCTGAACAATTGTTGCTTACCAGTCCAGTACACTACACTTGGATGTATCCCATGGAAAGGTACAAATGATTCATACATTTGGTTTGCCTCTGTTTTTATATGTAAATTCTTATTTTTTAAGTATCATAACATGCACTTGTTAACTTGTAGACAATTGGGAGCCCACAAGGACTATGTGAAGAATAAATCTGCACCTGAAGGGTGTTTCGCTGAAGCATATCTTGCGCACGAGTGTGTAACGTACACCAACTTGTATTTGGGAGCGCTGGAGGACCCCTAACAACATATGCCGATAGATGAACCCCAGTTCAATCTTTCTATCATCTCCAATGACATGGTAGTACATGGAAGCTTGCCAAACTCGTACAAGTTGGATGGAAATGAGGTAGCCATTGCCCACTGGTCGGTACTGATTAACTGTCCAGAAGTACAATATTGGAAAAACTATCATCTTCACTGCCCTGCTATTGCCGGAAATGTTGATTACCACAACAGGACGTTTGCAAACTACTTTGGTCAATGGGTAAGGGTATATGTGTATATATATATTTTTTTTATATCCTTATATAGCATGTGTGTACGTGGTTTTCTTTTTCTATGTTCATAATTTATGGTGTACCTGGTTTCTTATCGTTTTCAGATGAACCATGTAGCAAATGATGGTTGCCTAGAGTGGTCAAACGAATTGAGGGTCTTAGCGATGAAACCGATAGCTTCAAAAGTTTACTCGATGTGTCAGGTCAATGGCGTGAAATTTATATGTGAAAATCGAGACGACCGACTGAAAACACAGAATTGTGCGGTGATGGTCCATAGTGGGCAGGATGGCGTTTACTATTACGGTGTCCTTCATTCAGTTGTTGAACTAATTTATGGGAAACGCATGAAAGTGCACTTGTTCAAGTGTAGATGGTTTGATACTAGCTCGGAGAACACAAGGACCGATTAGTACGGAATATTTTCGGTGAATACTGCTACAAGCCGGTATAAAGAAGACCATTTCGTTCTTGCCACATCAGTAAAACAAGTGTTTTACCTTGACGATCTTCTGAACAAAGCCCCGTGGAAGGTGGTTAACCATGTTGCTCATAGAAACATATACAATGCTGCCACACTTGGTGAGACCGCAGATGATGAAGAAGATACTGCATACCAAGAGCCGAACGCTTTTGAGATTCCGGAATCATCTACGATTCGCCTTAATAATGTGAGATCTGGGAGTGTGGTTCGAATTACTGGAGCAGAACTACTCGATGTTAATCCAAATGAAGTAGACGCTGATTCAGATGACGAGGAGCAGCACATATTGCCAGAGGTTACCTATGAAACCGAGTCAGACTCAAGTGATGAAGATGATTATGATTATCATCCTTAGTACGTTAATGATGTACGTATTTTAGTATATATAAACGTGCATGTCTGTTTGTTATATAAACGTACGTGCATGTATGTTTGTTATAGTACGTCGTAAATTATAAAAATTTGGCCATGCCAACGTCATATCAATCGGTGTTATTTATGAATTAATACTTGCCGGAAATTCTTGGCCGGGAATCACTATCATTACCAACGAGTTGATAACTCGTTGGTAATAGTATTACCCACGAGTTATCAACTCGTTGGTAATAGTATTGCCCACGAGTTGATAAGTAACTCGCCGGCAATACTCCCTTAAATTCCAGAACCAGCAACTCGACCCTCCTTCCCCATTTCTTATCCTTGTTGCTTCAAAACCCTAAAATCTCTCAATCTCTTCCTCACCTCGCCGCCCACAAATTAACCTATCTTCCTCTCCTCAAATCTCTCATCCCCTCTCCCCTCCCCTCCTCCCCTCTCCCCTCTCCACACAAAAAAACCTAAACCCAAAATCCCAAAATCTCCCATACCTCTCCTCCCCTCCTCCTCTCCTCCTCCCCTCCTCCTCTACCTCCTCCCCCTACCTCCGCCGCCGGAATCCGAGCTCCATCATGACAGGTCCGATCCCTTAGCTCTCTCTCTCTCTCTCTCTCTCTCTCTCTCTCTCTCTCTCTCTCTCTCTCTCTCTCTCTCTCTCTCTCTCTCTCAATTTTTGTTTTTTATAATTATGTGTATATATATATATGCATTTTAATTATATTGATTAATTAAGTTTTGGGTGATATTTTAATTTTTGATAACTATTAGGCAAGTGTATGTATGTATATATGTAGAAAATATTTAGGTAATTTAAGGTGATTTGGATTAATTGATATAGTTGATAATTATATTGTATTTTTAAGGTGTTGGGCAAATTAAGGTGATTTGGATTAATTGATATAGGTAATTTAAGGTGTTGGGCAAATTAAGGTGATTTGGATTAATTGATATAGTTGATAATTATATTGTATTTTTCATAAGTTAATTAGTTAATTATGTAATTATGTATTTTTGTGTTGGTTAATTATATTTGTTAAGTTAATTAGTAGAATATATTTGTTAACTTAATTAATTGGTTAAATAAGCATTTGAGTATATTCGTAATTATCGATATGATATGATGCAATTTAATTTAATGTTTGATATGATATCATAAGCATTTGGCCTATGAAATTTAATTTAATGTTTGATATGATGCAAATATGATCGATCTTGATGAATGACATTGTTGATATGTTGATGATCATATGTGATTTAATATGCAAATTATACGTTTTTATATAGATAGATTATATATGCAACTATGTCAAACAGAAAGTAAGAGGATTTTGAAGTCCAATTCATTTTTCGATTTTTTTTCAAATGGATCTTCTACGAGAACCAATAACCGCTAGAACCGGAACCAAAACCGAACGGTTCCGGTTCCAAACGGTTCCATCCTTAATTTTCACAGAACCGAACCGATTGTAAGCAAATGGTTCTAGATCTTAAAATTTTGTATCAGAACCGAACCGAATTCAGGACTAATTGTTGGATGTGCAGGAGGTTTTGCGGCAAATTGGCTTGGAGGCATCAAAAGGAGAGGGACTAGATCCAATGGAGGGAGCAGTAGTCAAGCTTCCTCAGCCGCAGTCAGCAACATGCGCAGTGGCCCAATTATGACTGCTCGCACACAAATGTTGCTAGCTGCGCGAGGAGAGGAGGAAACTGCACGATCCAGATCCGTGCAACCCTCAGTCCAGGCTCGACCCTCAGTCACCAGACAGTCAAGCAAGCGACACTCAATGGCCGCATCATAAACACCCTCCATCCAAATGCCCCACATTGACCCGGTGCCTACTACCATTTCACGGGAATCATATGAGGCAGATGGTGCTGGTCCCTCATCGTCCAAGCCTCGTCTATGTCCACCGTCCGGTCTCTTCCTGCCCGACGAGATTCCTGTGATCCCTGAATTCGATGATAGGGGGAGGCCTATTTATATTGAAGGACGGCCGGAGTTCCTGAGCGTGGAGGAAGCGTACAACTTCATCCCGTTCGACCCCGTGTATCTTTAGAGTGCGAGGTGCAACAACCAGGAAACGGACGATGCAGGTAAATTTATTTTAAAAAGATTGATTACTTAATTATTACTTATGACTATAAATAGTATCAATTAATAATATCAATTTGTTGACATTGTATTATTAGGCAATATCGTTAATGGCACTGGAAAACGAAAGACTAGAAGCACCTGCACCGGGAAGAATCTTGAGCAGGCCACCGGGGGAAGGAAAACGCTCATTAGGGCCAATGAGCATGGTGAGGTGATCGAGACATTTGACACCACGCGAAAGTATGCCAGCATGGCCGGGGCCATCGTGCGGGACAAGGTCCCAATGCTCTGGCCAGATTGGGGATCTGTGCCTCACTACGTGAAGATGCAAGTGCATAATGCACTGAGTGTGAGTTAAATCGTATTTTCATTACGTAAATTTTACATTTATTAATTAAGTCCGAATAAATATATAATTTTACCGTTTATGTATTCATCTTGCAGGTGTGGTTTGACGTGGATGAATGCCTTATTCACACGTGGGTAGAGCGTCAACTACATATCAGGTGATGTGATTCGAGTTATTTGAGTATATATCAAGTTAGATTTTTGTTTATCAAGTGTTTTAATATCTCTAACTTTTTTTTCTGGTGTTAATATAGGTATAAAGAGTGGAAGAACGAGCTTTCAAAACATTACACACAGTACAAGGAGCTAGGCCGAGGTTCTACCCCTAGCGAATTCTGGTTTAGGGAGTACGAGTGGCTGTGGCTGGTAGCCCACTTCGAGCACCCCAAAGCGAAGGTATGCATCCTGAATATATTTTACAACCCTAATGTATCGTATCACATTGAAATAGTTAGTTACTAATTTTTTTACATATGTTTATCAAACAAGGTGATTTCCAAGACGAACAGGGAAAACAGATTGAAAAACACCAAGTCCCATCATGCAGGTTCACTCAACTATTTGGGTTGGTCGAGTAAGGCGCAGCAACAACAAGAAGTCAACCCGTTGGTGTTTGTTCATCAGAAGTTCTATCCGCAGTGCCCTGAAGAAGCGGTAAGTCTTTAGCCTCATTATTTTGTAGTTCACATATGCATGTGTTAATAAAACTATTTTTCTCTATTAATTTATTTTGTTTAATAATACGTTATTCATATTCGCTTTTCAATTAGGCGAGAGTGGAGGATGCAATCACAGAAGTCACCACGAATATAGCTCGAAACAACCATCATGACTGCTCGGAGGAAGAAGTGACCTAGTATACCTCTCAGATCGATCTGCTTGATCGCCCTATAGCGGCTCAGATCATGGCAAAAGCGTGCGGGACTGGAAAGAATATCTACTACTGCAGGGGAATGGGCTCGGCGGGCGAAGGAGTATTGAAGAACACTTCGGAATACTCTAGCAGGTCAAGAAATTCTTCTAGGAACTCTAACCTAGCAGCGGAGCTTCAGAGGACGCAGAGGGAGTTGGAGGAGCAAAGGAGGCAGATGGAGGAGATGCGGCAATTGGCCAGGCAGCAGGCAGTCAGAGATGCCGAGTACCGAGTGATGGTCGAGCAACACCGAATTATGGTCCAGCAGCAGACACAAATGTTCACATGGATGCAGACAATGTACGCGTGCTAGACTACCAGACAACCGCTCCCCACACCTCCCCCGATCCCTGTGTTCCACAGTGATCCACCACCGCAGCCGTCACCGTCACCGCCACAACAAGACCAGGGTAGCCACCGGACTTCAAATGATTACGTCCACATGGATTTCCTCGACCCTTAGTGTAGTTGTAGTTTATTTTCGTATTGTTTCTGTTTGTACTGTACGTTGGACAATTATGTGTGTA
The DNA here is from genome assembly GCA_946800695.1 of Geum urbanum. Classification (NCBI taxonomy): domain Eukaryota; kingdom Viridiplantae; phylum Streptophyta; class Magnoliopsida; order Rosales; family Rosaceae; genus Geum; species Geum urbanum. The sequence continues at coordinate 41,140,926 of OX327001.1, read as the reverse complement.
CTGTTGAACTTGTATTTGTACTGTTTCTGTTTTTCAGTGTAGGTTCTGGAATTGGGCCCAATCCGGAACTGCTTTTTTTTGTAAAATTTCACTGGGTATTGCCGGCGAGTTGGACCAATCTCGCCGGCAATACCTTCACTTTCCGGCCACGGCGGCGATCCATTGCCAGCGACAAAAGTCGCCGGTAATGATCTTCATCATTGCCTGCAACTCAAGTAGCCGACAATGTCTATACTATTGCCGGCGACTCAAGTCTCCGGCAATTCCAACACTATTGCCGGCGAGTGATACTTCAAAATTATTGCCGGCAACAAGCACTACATGTCACCGGTAATACTATCACCGATGCCTAATTTCCGGCGAGAGTATTACCGGCGACATGTCGCCGGTAATAGCTATTACCGGCGATTTAAAAAGAACGGCCGGCGACTTTAAATCACCGGCAATACCTAAATATGTGGTAGTGGGTTAAAACGTACATGCATGTTAGATATATTAAAGTAATTGATGTATAGTATATTCATTATTAATTAATAAAGATAATTAATAAATATTTTAATTAATTATACATTAATAATTAAGGTACGTAGTTGAAAATTTGTATATATAATAGTTTAATAAGGGTAAGTACGTATGTAGTTAATTTTCGACAATCTTAACGTTTATATATATAATTAATTATACGTTTGATTGATTGTATTAATATTAGTACGTCTAATATTTATAATTAAGTTAGGTAATTGATTGATATATATATTAGTTAATTAATTAACTAGTATATATGCATGGATGTTTAAAAATTTGGTTAATATTTAGTTAAAACATACATGCATGTTAGATATATTAATTAATAAAGGTAATTAATAAATATTTTAATTAATATACGTTAATAATTAAGGTAGTTGAAAATTTGTATATATAATAGTGAAAGAACCCAACCCCGATTTAGTTGCCTAAACCGGAATCAAACCCCTTCTGAAAACACGAACCAACAAAAACCAACAAAATTTCGGCAGAGTTCCGTTACTAACGTGGAATTACCATTACCTGCACGCGGAAAATACACTTCATCCTATGCGACAAAAATCAAACCGTGGGAACCAATCCCATCCGGATTTCTCAATATATCAACAGTAATGTAAAATAATAAATATATATGTACTTTACTGAAATCCGGAGTAAAATAGTATAAAATATACAACAGAATACTCAGAGCGACATCTAATGTATAAACATATAAGTATACCACAGTAGGTAGAACAATAAACCTACTGGAAGAAACAAGGTAGCTTGAGCACTATGCCCCTAACCACGACGTGCGACACCAGAATCCAAGCTGCAAACTGGGCACGGAAACCGAAAAGCCCAGGGGAAAGACATGAAAACTGTTAGAGTGAGTGGACCAAAATAAATGTCTTTCGCCGAATAATATATATGTTATAAAAACATATGCGAGTCAAATGTATAAAAATCAAATGGTACACGAGGGAGACTCTAACTCCTCACGCGTCCAGGTACACGAGGGAGACTCTAACTCCTCATGCATACAGAGCATGCATAAAATCCCACGGGGTTGCTCGTGGACACATCCGTGCTAATACAGTCCGAATCACGGGATCTCAGACCCACACGTGATTCTAGCCAGAAAGGCCTCAGGTCAGGGTATCTGTTTCCACCCGGAACTACATCGGCACAAGAAACAGTCCCCCTGGTAGATAGGCACCCTCGGGGATCAGCCGGGATGCGAGTGTATCGATACAAAAACATATATAAAGACTGTACTCTGTGTAAACCAAATCGTAAACAGTTCAATGCAAATGCATGAAACAATATATAAGTGTATATACGTAATATATACTAGTATAGGCATAATCGTATAACACATGCTCATGTAAATCAAAATCTCATATGCATGCTCAAGTTCGTAAAACGTGTATAAAGACTCACAAACAATCCGTGAAAAGAAATGTCCACTCACAGACTAGCGTAACGCAGTTCGTGTTAACCCGTGATCCGGCGGAAAGTCCCTCGCTAAAAGAACGATCACGAACCCCTGAATAATCATAAAATCCATTACTCAAAGTCATAACTCGACAATTCAAGACAAATCATGAGAAACCACCGTTCTCAGAAACACGTAATCCGATTACAACAAACTGTCGAAAATCTGGAAATCACACCTCAATACCTCGCTGTACTTTCGGACGCTCAATTCGAAAAACGAACCTCCCCACTGCGATCGGGGCGCAATTTCAAGTGAAATGACATGCAACTTGTCGAAAACCATGCCGGGCGAAAAGTCACCGCTGCCACTGTGACGACCCAGAACAGAATCAGCAGTGTGATCAGCTTAATCTACGAGCTTGCGCGTAGTCGCAGATGTCCGACGGTTGTTTGAATCGCCAAATTTGATAACGACTAAATCATTGGCCGAGAATTGGAGCTGGGTCTCTTCTCGAGAGTCGTTGTACGTGTGATTTCAAGTTCGTGGGCGGTTCCGGATCGTTATTTGGACGACCGAGGAATAAGTTATGAATATTTGAAGTTTCGACGTAATCGGGTTTAAATGGTGGATTTCTTAACGACTAAATTACCGGACGAGAATTTGGGTTTGGCTTCTTCACGGAAGTTGTTGAGAATTTAATTTCGAGCTTGTGGGAACTTCTGGACCATTATTCCGAGTTACGATGATTAAGTTGTGAATATTTCCGATTGTAGATTATTTAGTCGGTTAAACATGTGTTGGTTTGAACCGTTGACTTTTTATCGGTTTGGTTGATATGTTTGACTTCGGGTGATAATTGAAGAATATGTCGAGTCGAGTTTGTTGCCGCGAGAATTATCGAAATCGGAATTACGACGCGAAAGTTACGTGTGTTTGAAGTTTGTCGTGAAATTAATTAAGGGATTTCCTAAAATGGCAAGCTATTTATTGTGACTTTCCCCTTTGGGAAATTCAAACCTGGAATTAATTGTGTTGACCGATCAGTTTGGGCAAGGTGGAGTGTGGCGTGCGAGTTGAGCTCAAACAAGGACTGGGTTTTTTGGTGAATTCGGGTTCCACGATTTCGGCCGAGTTGAGCTCAAACAAGGACTGGGTTTTGTACCTCTCCTCACCATGATTCTAACCATGTAAGTATGGAGTTCTAATTCGATTTGTGCTTGGAGAATTTTGGATTTGAAATTTTAGGAACCATTCGGTTTATCACGAAATTGGACTAGTTAGAGTGTGAATTGGCCTTTGTTGCAGTTGTGAAAGTTGCTCAGTGGGTGATTTTGCATGGAATAGGGGTTGCTCCGTCGAGAAATTTCACGGTTGATGGTGGCGCCGCCGTGGTCAACGATCAACTTTGACTTTTTGGGGTTTTCGACAAGTTGCATGTCGTTTCACTTGAAATCGCGCCCCGATCGCAGTGGGGAGGTTCATTTTTCGAATTGAGCATCCGAAAGTACAGCGAGGTATTGAGGTGTGAATATCGGATTTCCGACAGTTCGTTGTAATTGAATCGTGTGTTTCCGAGAACGGTGGTTTCTCGTGATTTGATTTGAATTGTCGAGTTATGATTTTGAGGAATGGATTTTATGATTATACAGGGGTTCGTGATCGTTTGTTTGGCGAGGGACTTTCCGCCGGATCACGGGTTAACGCGAACTGCGTTAAGCTAGTCTGTGAGTGGACATTTCTTTTCACGGATTGATTGCGAGTCTTTCATTTATGATTGATGAACTTGAGCATGCAGTTTGAATATGATTTTATGAGCATGTGTTTTGCGATTATGCATATACGAATATACGTATACGAATATACATACGTACATATTATGTTTTATGCATGTGCATGGAAAAGATTTATGATTTGGTTTACACAGAGTACAGTCTCAGTTATTAGGGTTGTATCGATACACGTTGGCTTCTCGGCTGATCCCTGAGTACGCTCCGGGGGGGACAGATATCCTGACCTGAGGCCTTTCTGGCTAGGAATCACGTGTGGGTCTGGGATCCCGTGATTCAGACTGTGCTATCGCGTGGTAGTCCACGAGAGACTCTGCGATATATTTACGTTGCATGCTCTGTACGTGGGTGGTAGTCAGCGTCTCCTCACGTACCATTTGATTTTCATGCATTTGACTCGCATATGATTTTATACGTATATATTACTTGGTGAAAGACATTTATTTTCGTCCACTCACTCTAATAGTTTTCATGTCTTTCCCCTGGGCTTTTCGGTTTCCATGCCCAGTTTGCAGTTCGGACTCTGGTGTCGCACGTCGTGGTTGGAGGCATAGTGCTCGAGCTACCTTGTTTCTTCCAGTAAGTTTATTGTTCTACCTACTGTGGTATACGTAAATGATTATACATTAGAGGTCGCTCTGAGTATTCTGTTGTATATATTATACGATTTTACTCCGGATTTCAGTAAAGTACAGATATATTTATTATTTTACATTACTGTTGATATATTGAGAAATCCGGATGGGATTGGTGCCCACGGTTTGATTTTTGTGGCATAGGATGAAATGTATTTTCCGCGTGCAGGTAATGGTAATTCCACGTTAGTAACGAAACTCTGCCGAAATTCGAGAGATTTTTGTTGGTTCGTGTTTTCGAAAGGGTTTGATTCCGGTTTAGGGAGCTAAATCGGGGTTGGGTCCTTTCAGCTTGGTATCAGAGCATTAGGTTATAGGTTCTGTAAACTTTTGTTGTCGTGTTTACTAAGGATATTTGAGAATGTACAGCATGTCTGGAATGGTGACCCGACCGGCCGGCGGATACTCATCAATATTCCGGGTGTTGTATGCTTTCAAATATTTAAAGTTCCATGATTACGTTCCACTTGTTGTGAACGATGTTTTATTCATTAGGATGCCTCCTTGACGTGCTTTCCGTGTTGGTACGGTTGTGGATCCTATTGAGGATCAATCGACACGCGATTCACCAGTGAATTGTGGGTTTGGATGAACATTCTGAGTTCAGAGATTTGTGTGGCACGGTTTGCCTGGTTGTGTGTGTATGAGCATCTACATGTTGCCTCAGAGCTGAGAATTGTGGCAGTTTATGTTTGCCTAAGTCAGATTGTTGTATTTGGTGGGCTGATATTGTGTGAGTTCCGATTGCGACTCCATGGCCTACATTCTGGGTGTTGTTTATACGGTAATGGTTTAATCAGGCTACCCAGCAATCGAATGAGGAGTGTTTACCCACCTGAGGCAGAGATGCATTGTTCACATGTTTGTCCCTGTTTGCACGTGTTATGTGGCTTCAGAGGAAGTTATGCACGAGGTTCGAGATGAGTTTGAACCTGAGCATCAGAGAGAGTCTGATTGTTATGCCTCGAGACAACCATGAGGAGCTTAGTGTGCTGCACTCCGTGGCGAGGTTATTGAGAAGGAAAGGTGTATGCAGTTTTCAATGTGATGGTTTGAGGAAAGTGGACTTAGTCGAGATTTTGATGAGGTTGAGTTCTGACACTTCGGAATCAGAGATTTCATCAGGCTGTGGTCTTTTCGATTATGTTGAGGGTCATCAGATCAAGCAGAGGATCCGTTTGACGATGGCGGAGAGCACAGAGTAGCGGATTTGCTCCTGTGGCATGAGTTTGGGCGATCGTTGGTGATCCTATCACGCAGCAGGTGTTGCGGTGACTTGTGTTCGTGGGGCACTCTCAGTTGCTGTTTCGGTGGCCAGGAGGGTCACGTTACGAGGGAGCGCCCTCAGCCAGCTGTGTTTGCGGTTCGACATCTCAGAGTTCAGGAGGAGGTCATGATGCTATTCCTGAAGTTTGACTAATGTACCCTTTTGGTGAGTTATTCAGCAAATCGCAATTGATGTGGGCGGCTAGTTGGGCATGTTGGAGTTCGTGCCATGACCTTGTTTAAGGACAGATTTTTCTTCGAGGTTACTGTTGTTTGATATCCATGGCTATTGTATCTGCATTTCCACTTCCAAGGTTTTGGAGAGTGTTGTATCCATCCGGAGGTTGTGAGATCCTTGTTGGAGGATATGGGTTAGCCGCGGATCTGTTATAGCTGGACATCGTGGTTTTAGTGAGACTATGAGTATGGACTTACTGACGACGCATTTGACTATGTTCGAGTACCTCGAGAAGGAGGTTGTGTTTCGACGACCAGACTTTCCCCGAGATACTGTTTCGTGGTGATGGTCGAGCGGATGGTGGAGACGAGTTGTGTTGTTTGCTTAGTTATGATGTGGATATTACGGTTGCTATGCCCGACACTGGCTATGTTGAGGTGGTTCCCGAGTTTCCAGGTGTGTTTCGGAGGAGTTACCATGTATTCCTCCAGTTCGGGAGACCGACTACACCATTGAGCTTGTACGAGGCGCTGGACTCATTTTACCGGCATTTTGTCGTTCGGAGCCAGCGGAGCTGATGGAGCTACAGTTTCGACTCCAGGAGTTGCTGGAGGAGGTTTCAGGAGATTTCATGTGATTCCGCGTATTTGCGTGGTGTTCTCTTGCATTGTTTGTACGGATGATGAATGGTTCGTCGAGGTGGTGCATTGAATACCGAAGCCTGATTCGCTTCAGAGGAGAGTGAGTATCCTCCGCTTCGGATTGACGATTGGTTTGATCAGCTTGCGAGAGCTTCAGTCTTTTTGAAGATTGATTTCCGGTCCGGATACCATCAGTTGAGGATTGATGTGTCAGATGTGGTTTGGACAGTTTTCGGATCTCGGTGCGGGCATCATGAGTTTTTGGTCACGCCATTGGTTGACCAATGTCCCGTAGTTTTTACAGACTTGATGGACCAGGTGTTCAGACGATTCTGGACGAGTTGCGGTCATGTTCGTTGGCAACATCCTGATGTATTCCGGGAGTGTAGGCCAGCACCTGAAGCAATTGTGAACGGTTTTGCGGACTTCGCGAGATGATCAGGTGTTTATGAAGTTCAGTAAGTGTGAATTTTGATCGATAAGCGTGAAGATTTTGAGCTGTGTGATGTTATCCGAGTGAGTGGCGTAGATTCTGACCAGTTAGAAGCCGTGTTGATTTGGGGTTGACCTATCATTGTACTAGAGATCAGGGGTCTCTTGGGTTTGGTAGGCTATTACCGACGGCTTGTGCAGGATTTTTCCGGATTGCCACTTCACTTTCCGGATAGACGAAGAAGGCGTCAAGTTCGAGTGGTTCGATGCACGCGAAGAGAGGTACTTACTCCTGAGGGTGGTTGACCGTTGTTTCGGTTTAGACCTTACCTGACGATCGTAGTGAGTTCGTGGGTTATGGCGATGCATCGAGGTTTGGATTTGGTTGTGTATTGATGCTGTGTAACAGAGCGGTGGCCCATGGTTTCAGACAGTGGGAAACCTTATGTAGCTACGTATCCTATGTATGATTTGGATGTAGTTGTCCTTATGTTAGCATCAGAAAGTTGGAGATACTACTGCTACGGCGTGCAGCGCAGTATAGGATGTACACTGATTACTGAGTTTCATCCACTTGCATTTTCAGCCAGGTTTGGGCTTGAGGCAGTGTAGATGTATGGGGTCGACTAACGACTATGGCTGCACCTTTGAACTTGTTCGGGAAAGGTTAGAGGTTGTACTTTGACTATCCATTTGGGATGTTGTTGCTGATGCATTCAGTTGGAAGTCAGGAACTTCAGTATTTCATGTGTGTGTGTGGCTCGAGTTTCTGTGTTAGCCGAGTTATAAGCTATGGGAGCTGAATTCGAGTGTGATGATGTTGAGGCTTGTGGTTTTGCGTGCGTTTGGCGCTAGTGGTACGGAGATATGTCTGATATTTTGAGTTTACTACTCGTGACGCAACATGAAGAGTAATGTAGCAGCATGTGTGTGCAAATGCCACATTTGTCGGTAGACGATGGCTAGGAGGCAGAGACTTGCAGAGAAGTACCAGCCATTAGAGATTTCCGGTTAGACGTGGCGTTTGTCGCTGTGGTTTTGTGTGCCAGTACGCACTTCGGTTAGTGGTACCTGTTGTCAGGCCATTGTGGACCATTTGATGAACTTAGTTCTTTTCCTTGTACTTTTGGAAAGGATTTCAGTGGCAGACTGGCATAGCTGTGCTTGGTGGAGGTTGTCCATTTACGTGATGCACCTGTGTTCCAGTTCACTGAATGAGGTAATCAGCTACAACTGTGTGTTGGCGAGCTTTGCAGCGAGCATTGGGGACCAGATTACAAGTTAGTACCGGTTCTTATCCTCAGATTGGCAGGCGATCTTTGAGGACTATTCAAACCTTGGAGGGTATATTGTGGACCTCGGTATTGCAGTTCCGGAGGATTTAGGACCGACAGTTTCACTTGGTCGAGATTGCATGCAGTACCAGTTTGTTGATCACTATGATTTTTTACGTTGCATGATGTCGATTTGAGGAACGATGTTGTACTCCATTGTGCTGGAGCGTGTTCGATGTGGGTTGACATTTGATTCTGATTTTGTGGAATGTGCTACCACAGACTGTCAGATTAGCGGAAATGGGTTGAATATTGCCCGAGTTCGATGTTTGAGCTATGTTGGTAGGAGTGTGTTGAGTTGTGATTTGCCATGTTTTTTTTATCCGTATGTGGTCATAGGCAAGTTTGTGTTGTGCCGTATAGTTCGGCGTCGCTTATATCGTGGGCTTTTGTATGTTGTGTTCCGTGTGGTGGAACTATATTTCAGGTTTGTTACACGTTGTGTACCCTATGTGTTCCTTATGCAGGAACACTTGGCGATTGTGTAGAGCCAGTTCAGATTCGTGATTTGAGGGTACAGGGATTTCAGCACGGAGCTATCTCCTATTGCGGGGTCTGTTGTCAGAGTTGTTCAGCTGACGTTGTCACTGGAGAGTTGAGCAGTATACAAAGGCAGTGCTCCTATGTTTAGTCAGCAGATTCGGAAATTTTGAGGTCGAAATTTTTTTTAAGGGGGGTGGATTTGTGACGACCCAGAACAGAATCAGTAGTGTGATCAGCTTAATCTACGAGCTTGCGCGTAGTCGCAGATATCCGACGGTTGTTTGAATCGCCAGATTTGATAACGACTAAATCATTGGCCGAGAATTAGAGCTGGGAGTCGTTGTACGTGTGATTTCTAGTTCGTGGGGGTTCCGGATCGTTATTTGGACGACCGAGGAATAAATTATGAATATTTGAAGTTTCGACGTAATCGGGTTTAAATGGTGGATTTCTTAACGACTAAATTACCGGACGAGAATTTGGGTTCAGCTTCTTCACGGAAGTTGCTGAGAATTTAATTTCGAGCTTGTGGGAACTTCCGGAGCATTATTCCGAGTTACGAGGATTAAGTTGTGAATATTTCCGATTGTTGATTATTTAGTCGGTTAAACATGTGTTGGTTTGAACCGTTGACTTTTTATCAGTTTGGTTGATGTGTTTGACTTCGGGTGATAATTGAAGAATATGTCGAGTCGAGTTTGTTGCCGCGAGAAGTATCGAAATCGGAATTACGACGCGAAAGTTACGTGTGTTTGAAGTTTGTCGTGAAATTAATTAAGGGGATTTCCTAAAATGGCAAGCTATTTATTGTGACTTTTCCCTTTGGGAAAGTCAAACCTGGAATTAATTGTGTTGACTGATCAGTTTGGGCAAGGTGGAGTGTGGCGTGCGACGATGGTTGCTCGCCGGCGGTGGTTCTCCGACCGGCCACCTCCGGCCTTGGTTTATACCTCAAAAGAGGCGCCTCGGCCACCCCGACTTGTCTCCGGCCTCCCTTCATGGCCAAGCCCACGGAGGAGGAAGAATTTTCCAACAACTTTCCAGTTATAAGTTAAAGCCAATTTTGACCGGAAAATCTCCAAAAATCAACCCAAAGTTTCAAACCCTTACCGGAATTCAAACCGTTCGATCTCTCTCCTCCGGCCACGGTGACCTTCAAGACCACTTGGAAAGCCTCCATGGCTCGAGGCTAACAAAAGCCCTCAAAGGAGCACCACCAAATCGGCCGGAAACAATGCCTCCGTCCACCACCGTTTCTCGCCGGAATTTCATGAATTTCACCACCAAAATTCATCCTCCTCCGGCCACCACACAAGGGAATTCAACCACCAAGTTGAAGAGCAACCCAAGAAGCCCAACAAAAAACATGAATAAACCTTGCACAATTATGGCCGGAATCGGTTCCAAATCCAGCAAACAAAGTCGGCAACCCAACAGCAAGCAAAATGGGTCGACCCACCATGGTCAACCCAGTCAACCAAACTAAAATGGAAAGTTGACTTCCCAAACAGGAAACTCCCCTATTTATAGACCTTCCATTTTTGGAAACATTTCGGTAAACTTTAAACACCCATAACTTTTGCGTCGAAATTCCGATTTCGATAATTCTCGCGGCAACAAACTCGACTCGACATATTCTTCAATTATCACTTGAAGTCAAACACATCAACCAAACCGATAAAAAGTCAACGGTTCACCCAAACACATACTTATCCGATTAAATAATCAACAATCAGAAATATTCACAACTAAATCTTCGTAACTCGGAATAATGCTCCAAAAGTTCCCACGAGCTCGAAATTAAATTCTCAACAACTTTTGTGAAGAAGCCGAAACCAAATTCTCGTCCGGTAATTTAGTCGTTAAGAGAGCCACTAATTTAACCCGATTATAACAAAAATTCAAATATTCATAATTTATTCCTCGGTCGTCCAAATAATGATCCGGAACCGCCCACGAACTCGAAATCACACGTACAACGACTCTCGAGAAGAGACTCAGCTCAAATTCTCAGCCAATAATTTAGTCGTTAACAAGTCCGGCGATTCAGACAACTGTCGGAAATCTGCGACTACGCGCAAGCTCGTAGATCAAACTGATTTTTCATATTGATTCTGTTCTGGGTTGTCACAAATAGTTTAATGATTACTTGAAAATATGTATATATAATAGTTGACTAATATGATAATTATTTAATTTCGTAGAAGTATGGACAAGAGTTGGATAAAATTGCGGAATACAAGTGATGTCCGGTATATGGATGGAATCAAAGAATTTGTGAATTTTACGATAGAACATGGTCAGGGAAAAAAGCGTTTCAGGTGTCCGTGCAAAAAATGTCTTAACTATCAGTATGTAAAAGTTAATGTTATGATGCAACACCTGTACAAAAATGGTATGATGTAGAGTTACACTACATGGAACGAGCATGGTGAAAAAGTAGACTTCACCTCAGCAGACTTCAGCACAGGGTACAGTTATCATGGTGCCTCATCCAGTGGTAGTGGTGTCGGCCCCCCTGCTTGGAACCTAGACGATGGAACTTTTCGTAGTCCATGACAAGGTTAACACAATTAATTATATAACCCTAAATCCTAAACCTTTATCTTAGACGACGCAAACGGGTCATTCCGTCATCTAAGCCTTAACCCTTAACCCTAAACCCTAAAATTTTAACTTAGACGACACAATGACACGTTTGCATCGTCCAAGTATGCACTTAGACGACGCAAACGTGACATTGCATGATCTAAGTGCATACTTGGATGACGCAAACATGTCATTGCATCGTCTAAGTCATGATATTGTAATTTCACATCTAAGACAACGACCATGTCCCATTGCATATTCTTTTCATCGAGACCATAGAGTAAACAATTCTTGGAGTGTGAGCGTCGTCAGTTCAAAAATAGGAGTTACGGATTTTTGTGTATCTACGTTTTCGGTTTGTAAAAATTTCAGTTTTGTGGTTGACTGTGCCGATGAAACCCTTAACGAACTTACTATTTACTGAATATTATTCTACTTATATATTGTCTTATGGTGAATGTATCCAACGATTGTTTTGTTCAAATTCAATTTCGTTAATATTGATGTGCCGTGAGCCTATACTTACTAACACTTAAGTTATACACATTAGTAGATATTTAACAAGTTTAAAGACATAAATTAATTCGTCGTCTTAAATCCCACTTTATATATATACGATTCTTTAATTGATATTTTACGAAAATTCCATTCGAATGACAGATCAGAAAGTTCCTTATGAATTACTTTTAAATATTATTTTTAATTTATGACAAAATTGTACTTAGACGACGGAGTAGGAGGACTCTCCGTCGTTCAGGTGAGCACTTAGATGACAGAGATGGCCATCTCCGTCGTCTAAGTTCAAATTTTTAGCAGTCCAAATTCCACCGCCATTAATTTTGGGAACCACTCAAAATTTTACCTGGACCACGGAGATGGCCATGTCCGTTGTCTAAGTTAAAATTTTGAATAGCTCTAAAAAAATATGGCGATCAACTTCCACCTGCCAAATAATTGTGGGAGAAACCAATATTGATTTAGACGACGAAAATATGATTTTTCGTCATCTAAGTGCACACTTGGACGACGCAACATCTGCTTCCGTCGTCTAAGTGAAACTGTATAATTACCGTTTCTAGGCAGTCTTGATTGATCACTTCTCTCACCATTCTCTCTCTCTCTCTCTCTCTCTCTCTCAAACTCGGGTGCCCTCACGTCTCCCTCCGGCGACTCCCACTAGCCGGCTTCAACCTCCTCTGCCGCCTCCTACCTCGGGCCTCCACCTCTTCCCTCCCTCCACCACATATGGCTTCTCCTCCCTCCCTAGCTCCACCGTCAGCTGGCCTCCTCCCTCCCTCCACCTCCGACGCTTCCCACTGGCACCGCCGCCCCCTCCCACCGCCCTTCCACCGCCGGTAAAACAAATATATTTTCTTACGCATGTACGTATTTAGAATTTGTTTTTAATATGTATTTAGGTAAAATAATACATATTTAGGTATAATACGATGTATTGTGTATAATTATAAATTGATAAATATATAAATTGGTAAATATTGTAAATTATCAATTGTTATAAATTAGTAAATATTGTAAAATGGTAAATATAATATATTTGTAAATATTTTGTAAATTAAGTAAATACTTTAAATTGTTTATTATTGTAAATTAGTAAATATTATAAATTGGTAAAAATAATAAATTGGTAAATATTTTGTAAATTAAGTAAATTGGTAATTATCGTAACTTCATCAATATTGTAAAATGGTAAAAATAATAAACTGTTAAATATATTATAAATTAAGTAAATATTATAAATTGGTAAATTTTTTAAATTAGTAGAAGTTATAAATTGATAATTATTGTAAATTGGTGAATATTGTAAATAGGGTAAAAAATAAATTGATAAAACTGATAAAAATATACAAATTGAAGGAAAATATTAAAATGATAAAATATTAAATATAAAAAATTGGTAAAATAGAAACATGATAAAACAAAATAGTAAATAATAAAAATTGTAAATTGTTAAAAAAGATAAAAATTACAAATTGGTTAATATTAAAAAATGATAAATATCAAAAATGGTAAATTTTACAAATGAAAAATATTAAAAATAGTAAATGTTGTGGTAAATATGAAAAAGAATAAATTTATAGTAAAAATTGTTAAAAATAGTAAATGGTAAAGTAATTATAATTAATGGTAAAATAGGTTTAATAGTTGATTTTTACAACTCTTAGGTTAAAATGACTCCATGGGGTAAAAAGAAGGCACAAAAAGAGGCGGAAGATGCTCAGTTCGGACGCTTCGTAAAGCAAGTGGGTTGGCAAAGCTTGGAGGACAACATCGCGCCTCCTCCGGACCCTTCAGCAGGTCTCTCAGTTGCGGCGACTTGGGAAATTTCTAATGCCCTAGTTATATAGACCGGTGACGATAATACCCCTTTCGGCCGATCATCGATTCCCAGGAGTCCGCTTCCGAGTCTATTCTCTACAGCGCGCGGCGCAAGGTCAGGAGGGCCTCGTCAGACCCTCAACCAAAAATGACCCTAGGACGCGAAAAGGGCGGAAAATTCGAAAATTTGTTCATGGCGACCGGGCAAAAGATCCAGTTATCGTACGACGATTTCACCGATGACCCTCCCACCTCGCAGCTAGCTAGTCTCTCATCGCACAACATCGGGGCAATTATTCGCAACAAGATTCGTATGGTTGCGCCTAGCTGGAAGGAGTTGCAGGACTTGGAGAAGGGGAAAGTGTTTAAAGAACTCTCAGTACGTAATACAATTTTTAATTCATTTTTTAATAACCAATAAAAATCGTAATTTCATAATATATAAGATTATAATTTTTTATTCTTTTCTTGTAGGAACAATATGAGGTGAATGTCACACTGGAGATACTTAGGCACATCAACATCAACACCACCGCCAACACCATCTACCGTGATTGGAAGTACAGACTTCACAAGTATTACCTCCAATTCAACCGCTCGTCTACCCCCGTAGAGCTGCATGGGGATAGGGAAGATGAGTGGGAGTGGTTGGTCAACCACTTCGAAGAAGTGTATCGGGTTCGTATTTTTTAATTTAAATTGACAAAATCGAATAATTTAATTTTTAGTCATTTATTAGTTTTTTAAATGATTTATGTTGTCGAACAGACGCAATCGAACGTAAACAAGGTCAATCAGGAGAAGAAGGACAAACATCATACCTCCGACCCTAAGAAGATGATACGAATCGCCAAGGAGCACAGAGATAAGGACTCCAAACACTCTTATCTTGATGCTAGTGTCACCGCTTACGTAACGCCTAGACTCGATAATGAAGCGAGTCAAAGCAGCGTAAGTGCCGTATATATTTCTTCTCAATTAACGTAATTATGATTTATTATTTATTAAATTCTCGTACAAATTTATAATTATTTAATTTTTATTATTATTTTTAAACGAGGTTGGTAGAACTGGCGCAGCAGGAATTGACCAACACGCAGCTTGCACACCCGGATTTGCCGCCGGAAGACCTGCCTCCTTTATCGAGGGATAGCCAAATTACAATCGCCGATGAGATATACAGTCGTCGAGTTGGCAAGGAGGTTAGGGGGTTGGGATGCAAGGTGCAGCGAGATTTATCTTTTGAATCATCTATGACACGCTCGGCGAGGACAAGTGCTCAGAATGCGGCGGACCAAGCAGCCCTTGAGGAGAATCGACTCGCACGGGCGGAAACGCTATCTATGCTTCAGAGGCTTGATGAGCAACAAGTACAGATAGCCAACCTCCTCGCCCTCATGCAAAATCAGGTTCAACAAGATTGTCGTCCTGCTCCGACCCCACACCCCGACGACGACGACATGGCTGGAGGCGGGGGACTCGGCGGCGCGTCTACTCCTGCCGTATTTTAGTAGTTTGTACGTAGTTTTTAATATTTCATTTTTTCCGAACGATCGATATCGATGTATGTACATTAATTATTTTATTATTTAAATTAAATTTAGTATTTTAATTAATTTATTAATATTTTACTTTAAATTCAAATTGTAATTAAAATAAATTTAAAAAATATATATTCACTTAGACTACGAAAGCATATACGATTTTGTAGTCTAAGTTCTCACTTAGACTATGAAATCATATATACATACGTGGTTTAAGTCATCACTTAGACTACGAAATAATTTCGTAGTCTAAGTTGTACTTAGATTATGCAATAATTCCATAGTCTAAGTTGTACTTAGACGGCGCAATAATTTTGTAGTCTAAGTTGTACTTTGACGACCAAATAATATTTGCGTCATCTAATCCTCACTTGGACGATGGTCCATTTACATCGTCTCAAACGTCACTTGGACAAAGTAACGAACCATTTCTGTCGTCTAAGTGCTTAGATTACGGTACTTGAACGGCGGACTTTAGACGACGAAAATTTCGTTGTCTAAATACTTAGACGACGAAAACTCTAACCTAAACGATAGAATACGTGGTCTAAGTGAATTTTTCTTGTAGTGTATCTCGACAAATCCACGCCTAAAATAGTAACAAAATTCACAGCAATCTAATCATATTAACAAAAAGCAAGATCCAGCCACAACGGTGATTAAAGTAGCAGAGGTTTCTGAGGTTGTGAAGCTTGTGATGGAGTTGCTGGTGGCGGTTGTGGAATCGAGCTAGGCTCATGGTGCAAGGTGAATGCCTCACGGGGGTGGTGTCGGAGGCTGAGAGCTGTGACAGGCGGAGGCTGGGCGCACGGCGGCAGTGCGAGGCTGAGGAGTGCACACGGGAGGTCGAGGTCCGGCTCCGACCAAGACGCACGACGACGATACAAATTTCGCAGGCGTGCGCGAATGAGAGGAAAGGTGCAGAGGACCGAGCGAAGCTTAGAGAGGACGCGGGGCTTTCATGGATGATGACGGAGGCGCTTGTCGAATTCCGAGGGTGGCGCGTGAGACGTGGACGTCAGGGATGGGCAGCGTGTAGGTCAGGATGGCGACGTGGTTCTTAGAGACGGAAGGAGTCGGCTGAGGTCTTGAGCGACGCGCGGCGGGAGAATCGAAGCGACGGCGGCGGGTCGCACTAGTGGTGGACGACGACAAAAATGGAGCGCCGCGACTGCTACTGCGGTGACATTCCACTGCTATTACGTTTTTAAGAGGAGAGAGAGAGATTGTATTAAAGTTTTAATATTAATAAGAGGATAAAAAAGTAATTTTAGTGCTGTGACGTGACAGTTTATAAATATTTTGTCCTTATTTATAAGATTTTGTCCTTCATTGTCCAAATGAATAAACTTTATCATGATATGTATTTAGTTTCTCATATCTATCATTTAATGTAGTTTCCTATATATATACACATCATGTATATGTACTGCCTACATATAATAGGTGATATAATATTCTATGGATTCACATATCTAGACTACATAAAGCTAATCACAATTAAGCACTCCTTAAAATTACCTCCCACTAACAAGAGAAAGATCGATTAATTCACTCACCCAAAACACTTTAAAGACGTATTAAAAAAACAGATTTAAAGAAAGGATTCCTTAATGACTTGACCCAAGACTTAATGGTTTACTTATTACATACAGTAAAACTTTTATAAATAAATAACTTCGAAACCTGAGAAAATTATTACTTTAGTGAGGTTATTAATTTATCGATAAATTAATAATTTATTAATTTATCGAGACATTAGCAAGGTACTAACTTTTGAATTATCCTAATGAAAACGATATGCGATGGAATCGCTTACTGATGAAGTGATCATTAAAGGAATAATAAATCCTCATGCTGAAGATTATCATGATTCAAATGACAATTCTGTTATACCAACAGTTTCTCATTAAGAGAATTTTGAGGCACAATTTACTTTGAATAACTATTTACTACAAATTGAAAAGAATTTATCAAATTTGGTGCACGCATTGCAAAAGATCAAAAATAAAGTTAAATTTGGTCTAGATGCACACAAAAAAACAGGCTACATTAAAGTCTTTTTTTAAGAAACAGCTAAAGTGCTTGAGAAATAAATTTACAGCTGAAAATTTAATTTTTATGTATTTTTAATTAAAATTATTACTTTATATATTCATAAGGACTTAAAAAAATTAGAAAAAAATTATTATTTTATGCATTTAACAAAGTTACCAGTAATATAAATTAGTCCCGAGTCAAGACCAAAAAAATATATTATTTTAACAAAATTATTAATTTATCGGATATTCAGAGGATATACTGTAGTGGTGTTTTTCACTTATCCAACCCACTTTAAAGACATCCCACTTATCCAACATTTTTTCAAATCTGCACCACACATCCATTCTTTTTCTCTCTCACACATTTTTGCTTCAAGCTGTACATGCTTCAAGTTTCGCAACACCGTCAATATTCATCATGCTGACCTTACCAATGCTGCACAGCCTCTACCCTCAAGTTGGCAGCGCTCGGGCATTGATCCATCATAGTTCAAGAAACATATATAGAACACATGCAGTTATAATAATACAGCACCAACAACCAAGAGCATGAAGAGCAACCATTTATGATCTGCAAAGTAAAATGCATAAGCAACGCACTAAATACTACACAAGTAATGGACCAAATGCTGCAACCCTTCTGTACTTTTAATACATAATTTTGGCCAAGTATATCCTCCAGACAGTTGTAATGCAAGAATGATTTGTTGAAAGAAAACATAGCTGCTATATTGCATTGCATGAGGCAAAACACACACGAGGGGATCTAGCAATTGAAGATCATTAATCATCAATAACAAAACTATTTCTGTCCAATCTCAACAAGTCAATCAATAAGATGGCCAGAGACAACCATACATCCGAATACAGGAAGAGGAATCTCCAATAAACTAACTAACCCGCTGGAAGCATAAATTGTACAAAGTCACATAATAATCTCAAGACTAGAAGGGTAATACCAGTCAAAAGCCGCACACTTGGAAACAGTTGTCTCATTCTACGCTTTCAGCTTCCCACTCCCTGCACGTTTACTGTGCCAACCACTCCTATCACTAGTGACTGAATTCTTCTTGGCTGTGACTGAGCATTGATCAGTGCGACCGCTTTTGCTGCAATTCTCTAAATGGAGCTTACGCCGCCTCATCCTGTTCTCCAGCCGTTTTCCTCTTAGAGCATCAGCGGTTCGCGCAATCTCTAATGCTTGTGTGAAGTTCCAGATACGGACAACACCTTCCTCACCTCCACATACAATACGATCAGCACCAATGTCCACTGAGAGAAGATTCTTAGCTAATCCATTTAACATTCTCTGTGGAGCTTCCACACTACTCCGGTCTGCATGCTTAACAGTTGAAGTTCTCGTCCCTGTAGCACACTTTCTGGTTTTCAGAAGCTTTCTCACATCAATAAGTGATAGCTTCCCATCACTAGAAGCAGAAACAAGCCAGGGAAACTCAAATGCAAGGGAATGCACAGGTCCAGTGTGAGGAGTCCATGTCGCAACCAAAGATTCACTAGTTTCAAGACCAAGACCAGTAATTTCATACATGTGTATTTCTCCGTCTTCCCCTCCAGTAAATAAAAGATCCCCTTTATGGTTTCTTGCCAAAGCGCAACTGGTACCAACATGAGCACTATGAATAACGGTCATCAGCTTCCCACTACTCGTATCCCAAAGATAAACATCGGAACCAGCTGTGCTAGCAACTGTAGTATCATGAGGCACAAGTCCCCCAACCCAATCACTATGGCTCAAAACCTTTACGCACTGTAGTGAAGCTCGATCCCATACACGAACTGTCATGTCCCATGAACCACTATAAATTCTCGTAAGATCCAAGGCAAGACATGTCACGGGACCCTGATGCTCCCACAGTCGGAACTGGGTGGTGTGGTTTTGAGGAGCCTGAATATCAAACAAGTGTGGACTCCCTTCCACTGCCCTCCAACACTGCACAAAGCCATCCGTACCACCAGCAACCAACAGTTTAGTGTCTGCGGCAACTGCACGAATAGTGCAACCAAGAGAATTTGAAGAAGCAATCAACAACCCTTGTTCCATGTTCCAAATTTTCACCGTTTGATCATACCCTGAAGTAAATAAGAGCTTTGCCGAGACCAAAAGAAAAACCGTCCGCACAGGTTCGGTATGACCATACAAGACTTCCATGCTATAACGTCCCATAAATGTCTTACTCCTAAATTCCCTCTCGACGAAAAACTGCTTCCACGACTTGTCACCAGGAATCCCGGAACCCAAAGGCAATGGAGCTGTTGAAAGCCCCCATCTCTCACAGTAAAACTCCTTCCAAGCATGGTGCTCAGACGCGAGCCTACATAGATATGCTGACGCACACGAGATCACACCGAGCTCTTTTGGGTCAAGACAATTCAGAATTTCTGATATCAAAGCTGGAGGAAGGTCAGTGATGGAACGAGGATGATCACACTGTTTGGAATCAGAGTTTAATTTCTTGGAATCGATCAAATCTTCTTTAACAGAATTGGAATCACAAGCTAATTCAATGTGCCTCACTGGGTCAATCAAATTCTCAGTACCCTTTTGGCATTCAATTTCCATATAAAAGCTGCGAGACACGTACTTTTCAGATTAACGAACGAAAAATTTGATACCTTATAGCCAAGCCAGCACCCTTTATCTACGCAGACCCAAAATCGCAGACGTCTGGAAAATGGGAGAAACTCTAAGAATCGGAAACTGAAAACCTAACAGCGAAAGTGCAATAGCAGAAGCAGAAGAGATAGAAATCAAACGAGCAGAGATGGATTCCGAGAGATAATGTAATTGGATCCAAATTGAAATAGAAAGAGGATTTGATTTGTTAGGAATAGTAGTGAGCTACCTTGGAGATTGGATTAAAGGTCGAAGCTTTGAGGAAGACGAGGAGAAAAGCGAGGTTGAGAGAGAGAGAGAGAGAGAGAGAGAGAGCAATGTAAGGTTTGGGTTACGGGCCTTAAGCACCATTCATTAGAATCAACGGTTTCGGCTCTCTCTCTCTCTCTCTCTCTTCCGTATCATTAGCTGTAGCTTAAGATTTTGGGAATTTTGTTATTTAATTTTGCTGCTTCGAAACCTTAGCTTCCCACAGGTGAGAATTGGCGGCGGTTTCGACCGACTGGGGAAAATTGTGTGTGTGTGGAGAGTCATGGATTTGGGGATATCAGTTTTGCGGTGGAAAAAGTTGAGGAAAATCGGAATTTGATTTTGGTCCAATGATTGCTCAGGGAATTGACGCCATGTTATGAAGCTTCATTTTGGGTTTGTGTTTTTGCTTGATTGTATAATTTTTGTATTCAAGATTTCTGCTTTTAGCTATTGTACAATGGTAATTGATTGATCTTTGCAAAACCTCATTGCTGGAAACGTGTTTGAGTTAATGATCTACAGTTACTTCTTATGTCCGTTTTTGGCTAAACAATTTAGGGGTGAGGGATTTGCTTTGTGAAGTTTGGAGTTGGGGAAGTTCAATTTTTAAGTTTCGTGACTATTGGGATGGGTTTGATATAGACTCGAATCGGAATGGAAGCTGTGGGAAAATTCTTATTCAAGGTACAATGTACATCTATCTACATTCCAAGTGCGCAAGTTCTCTTTGCTTTTCAGAGTTTAAGAGCATGTGCACCCATGTTTTGGGTGAGGAAGTCCTATTTTGAGGAATTCCTCACTCATTTGAGGAATTCCTCAAAATAGGAAGTCTTATTCCTGTTTTTCGTGCAGCGGTTTCTAAAATAGAACTTCCTATTACTATTCATTAATATTTAAAATATTTTACATTTACCTTCAAATAATACTTTCACCCAATAAGATGCCGACACGTGTCATTCTGGATCGTATGATTGGTAGCGGATTTCCGATAAGATTTTCGACCAGTAATTTTGAGACACGTGTCATGTCTACGTGGCGGTGTCGGCAAAATTATTGATGGAGATATCCGGTAAGATTTTCGGTAAGATTACAAACCAATGAGAATGAAACACGTGTAATGTCTACGTGTCGGTGTCGGCAAAATTATTGATGGAGATATCCGGTAAGATTTTCAACCAATCGACAGTCGACACGTGTCGTTATCTGAAAAATCTGATTTTTCAAGATGGCTATAAAAGAAAGAGCTATGTGTGTTTGGTAGACTCACACCAACTACGCATAACTTGTAGTTCTACTCATATCTAAGCCACCATAAACACTTCTTCCCTTTTTTGGTTTCATCAAGATGAATCCCATGGGTTTCGGTACCTTTTTCAATAGGAGGCGACAACAACGCCGGCGAAATGCAGAAACTGCCAATCAATTCGTGATCGACACGGTGGCCGTTGATGCAACTTTTGATGATGAACCACCACCACGCCGCCTTCTAAATCAACCAAGGATGAGGGAGTCCAAGGGCCAAAATCTTATGGAAGATTACTTCATCGAACGCTCAGTCTTCACCGATCATGACTTTCGTCGACGGTTCCGAATGAGCAGAAATACATTCAACCATATAATGACGGACCTCTACAACAACGACCCATTTTGGCATCAAAGAGCCGACGCCACTGGAATGGTCGGACTACTTCCCCAACAAAAGATGACCGGTGCTCTCCGGATGTTGGCCTACGGCTCAGCTGCTGATCAGTGTGCCAAAATCACAAGGATGGGGGAATCAACAACTCTGGAGTGCATGAAGAAGTGGTGCACCCAAGTGGTAGAGCTTTATGGTACCCGTTACCTCCGTGCTCCAGATCAGACAGACATCACTCGACTTCTAAGAAGGGCTAGACATCGAGGATTTCCTGGTATGATCGGAAGCATTGATTGTATGCATTGGGAGTGGAAGAACTGCCCAACTGCTTGGTCCGGGGCGTACTCAGGGAGGAAGGGTCGTCCAACTATCATCTTAGAGGCAGTGGCCTCATATGACACGTGGATCTGGCACAGTTTCTTCGGGGTACCAGGAGCTCAAAATGATATCAACGTGCTCTACCAATCAGATGTCTTCGATGCAGTGCTTGCTGGAAGAAGTCCGGCTGTGACTTATAAAGTGAACGGTATGACATACCGTAACGCTTATTACCTTGCCGACGGGATATATCCGAGGTACTCCTTGTTTGTTAAAACGATTTCGAATCCTCAAGATCTTCCACAAAAGCTTTTTGCAAGGAAGCAAGAGTCCTACCGCAAGGATGTGGAGAGGTGCTTTGGCATCTTACAAGCTCGTTGGGGGATAATTCGTCATGCAGCTCGGTGTCACCGCCTTTCGACGTTAAAAAGCATCATGTTGGCGTGCATCATAATGCACAACATGATCGTTGAGGAGGAATTCGTGGAGGATGAGTTTGAGGAGAACGACGAAGAAGATCTCCAAAACCCAGCTACCGCATTTACAGCTTATGATGGGCCAGTGGATGAAGGGGGGAACCGAATTCCTTTCCAGCCGGTTGGAAGAGATGGACAAAATGAACAACGGTTTAATGACAGTATTGTAGATCTCCAATCTGCTTACATCCATGGAGAGCTTCAGAAGGACTTAGTTAAGCACAACTGGTTTCTTGAGACCGGGGAACAACTATAAAATATGTTGTTTTAATTGCATTGTTGTGAGTTTGAATTACGTATTTCTATTATGTGTGTTTCAATATTTTGTTATGTGTGGGAACTTGGTGAAAATAAAGAAAGTGCAATCTTGTTTCTGTAAAAGGAAAACTACATTGTTTATTTAAAGTGCATAAATTAAACTACATAGTACATAATTTAAAGTGCATACTTTAAACTACATAGTACATAATTTAAAGTGCATACTTTAAACTACCTAATACATAATTTAAAGTGCATAAATTAAACTATTTAAAGTACATAATTTAAATTACATAAACAATAATTTAAGTGCTTGGAAAAAGGGGGCGATAACAATTGGAATAGCCTTCTTCGCTAGCTTCTTCTTCAACCCCATCCAATTGAGAAAGGATTTCTGCTTTTCTCTTTGTGAAATACCTCTTGGATTTAGGAGTCATGCTCTCGGTATCCATTGACATAATCCGATTTTCCTCTGCCAAAGCCCTCAATTGGATGTCTTTCTTTTGAAGGGCGATTTGCTCTCGCATAAGGGAAACCTCAATTGCATCACTTTCCATTTGATTGCGACCATAAGATTCTTGATTTGCCGCAATCCTATTCAAAGCCTCGGCTCTTTCATTTGATTGCGTCATACCCTTTTTCCCTTTTTTTTCGCTTCCTTGGCCGCTTTCACTCTCATAGGACGCTCCGGAGAAGAAGGAGCTTGGTTGCTCATTGGTGTGGCAAATGCATCATCCTCCTCCAAGTTGACGGTGGAAGGCATTGAGCTTGCGGGAGGTGGTGATGAGTAAGACGGAGTAGATGATAAAGAAGTCGGAGGTGTACTAGCCTCGACATGGATGAAGTAAGGATGATTCTTCACTACTTCCCAACAAGCAAAGTCTTTAAACTCTTTTTTTTTTTTGCCACATAAAATGATTGAGCACATCTCATCTAAAAATTAATAATAATAACATGAAATAAATAACTTGTAATTCATAAATATCATGAAATAAATAACATGTATTTATTGGAGATCAAAAACATTACCTCATCGTGAATGTTGGAGCCGGAAGATGCATTCCTTCGTGCGAAAGAAAGAGCACTTCCCCAAAGTTTCAAATTTGGCTTCAATTTTGCGAAACGAGAGGATAATGCGTTTTGGGTCCTAGCTTCCGGCATCGATTCACCATAACCTAGCTCCCAATTCGCCTTAAAATCGCCATAAACCTTTTCCCACAATTTTTCCACCTTTTGTCGATTTCCGGTGATGGAATCAACGCTAAAACGACAATAAGAGATGCTCAATTGTACATCTTCCGAAAGAAGCCAATTTGTAGCCATTATTTCCGACTAAAAAATGAATTTCGAGGAGAGATGGAGAGAGGGAGAGAATGAATTTGTTGTGAATGAAATGGTGTGAGAAATGAATGAAATGAAGGTAGTATTTATAGAAAAAATGTAGGGGCTCATTTGCAAATTTTTGGGGATTTAATTGCAATTTTTTGGGTTTTTTTCGCAATTTATTGATTTTATTCTGATCTGGCCGTTGCATTTAAATGCAGGCCGTTGCATTTGTTTAGATCCGTTCAAAATGGACGGTAGAGATCAAGAATGCCGTTGAATGCAGATCAGCTCGGGACGCGCCACGTGGCGCAATCCCATTGGTTTGTAATTTTTTTTTTAACTTTTACCCGGCGCGTGTAATACACGCGCCAGGTTAAAAAAAAAAAAGACGTCAGCCTGGCGTCACCCACGTGCGTGGGGCCCACCAGGCGGAACGTCCTCTCCTTCTTCCTCAACCGAGGACGCCGGCGAGGTCGTCCTCGGGGTCAACCGTCGGTCGCCTCCCCATTTCCCTCCCGCTGCACGTCCCACCCTCCCCGGACGTCCTCGCCATGCGGGCCACCCCCCCGGACGTCCTTGCCATGCGGGCCACCCCCCCGGACGTCCCCGCCGTCCCTCCCCGCTGCAGATGCCCTAAGTAAAGGATGTAGCTTTAGTGACGACTGAGTGACATGAGTTGGTGTTCATTGCAGGTGGAGTTAAATGAGATTGTGATTACTGTTCAGACGGCAGCGACGCAAAGTCGCAGGCTGAGCAAAGAGGGCTTACACTTCTTGATGGTTTCAAATATTGCTCATATTAGTACTTTTATGCTTATATATATCACGCTTTCGATTTGTGACATGTTAACAGAATGTGATGATTTCTGAGTCCATGATAATCACCAATTTGAAAGTCTACATTACGGAAAGATTTACTACTGATCTCGATGAAATTGTTGATTTCTACCAGATCCCCGTGCCTCCCGCACGGACCTCTTTATTAATAAGGCAAATGAAATTGTAAGGAGTTCATTCAATTAGAAGATAGCACATATGGATCTATATATTGCAGATGGGGACATCTGGACCTAGATCTGTCTGTCAAAACTATTGTGCTACTTTAAAGATACTGTTTGTAGTTCAAAATTCATTAGATACTGACATTTTTGGAATAATACATAAATGATGTCTTACGTATATTATTACAACTCAATGACATTATACTAATGATGATGATGTTTTCTACTGTAAGTACTTGAAGTTATTAATTTTCTTAATTGTACCAGGTGGCAAAAGTCAAGGTTATCAACAGTTGCCTGAGTCCTTTTTGGAACAGAAGGGATATGTAAACTTAGTATGACTGTACTGAATCTATGTACATTTGTTGTCTTCTGTACAATATACGCTGCGAAAACCATGAACTGATATTGTTTCAATCCCCAAATTTAATGACTGTAAACTTCTGCTTAAACTATGAAACATTATTTGTTATTTGTACTACAATATACGTTGCGAAAATCATGAATTGATATCATTTGGCGCGGGCTTCCTTTCTAGTCCATATCTAAATCCAAACCTGATATCTCAAACATTTGTTATTTCGGTTGATATTTTCGTTATTTATTTATGTTGATTCGGCTGATCAGCACATTTGTTAGATCAAATTCTAATAAAATAACTGTGAAGGAGAAAAGTAGCAAACATTATCCTATGCACTAAATTCAACTTGAACATGTAATTTTTACACACAAATAGGATGCTGTTTTTTTCCCTCAAGCGAGCCCAACATCTTTGTGGGTTAAAATTACATGGTTTAAGATGAACCTAGGGCACCACAGCCTTATTGGAAAAATAGATGCAATAAAGATAGACTGAAATTGTATATTTATTTGTTGATAAATGACCTTAAATACAAATATTATAATTTATATCCCTATAAATCAAGGAATTACTAAAATATCTACTTCTATTCAAATTAGAACAAGACATACACCGGGATATCAGGAATATACTTTTCTTGAACACTCCCTCTTTTGTCGAGCTCCTAATGTATGATGCATAACTTATTGCCTCACCAAAAACCTTCCCAAGCGAATAAAAACCTCATGCGAAAAACAAAAGCTTGTTCGAAGGAAAAAATAGTATAACGTATCAACTGCAAAAGCTATGTGATGTAGACTCCCCCTGATGTCTACCAAAATGTGACTCCACTTGATTAGTAACTCAATCTCAGAGTTCAGATCATCGCATACCAATGCGTCACACATATCTCACAAGTGTAGATTTTAGAAGTAACTTAGTGAACAAGTCTATAGCATTATCCGTTGAACCAATGTGGTACACATGGATATTCAGTAACTATAATTGTTGTTGATTGAAGAAGTACTTCGACAAAATGTGTTTCGTATGGTCACCATTAATGTAATCCAACTTCATTTGCTCAATGTAAGCCGTATTATATTCAAAGATACAAGTTGGTGTTGCGTAGTCAATGGTAATCCACTAGACCCTCGAATATGGTGTATTACTGACCTAAGCCAGACATACTTTTTAACAGCTTCACGCAGAGCTGTGATCTCAAAATGATTCGAGGAAGTAACAACAAGGGTTTGCTTTGTAGATCTCCAAGAAATCCTCGTGTTCACCATGGTGAAAACATAATCAGTTTGGGATGTTCTTTATGCGGGTCAGAGAGATACCCAGCATCAGCAAATCCTACCAACACATCACATAATGTCTCAGAATAGAGGACTACACTAAAATGTGGTTTAGTGCTTACAACCGGCGCATCTTTCGATGGGTCGAGTAACCCTTTCTGATCCGTCCAAGGTGGAGTCTTCGATGGGTCAAGAGAACTACTTGACGGGTCGAAATGACTCTAGTAGAACCGTCCCGAACGTTTGGTTTGACAGGTTGAGAGCCATGTTCGACGTGTTGAATGGTGCAGAGTCTGACAGCTGCATTTCAATAATTCTTTTTCTTTTTCTTCTGAAATTTCAAGTTTCTCTCTTGCTTCTTTATATGGAAAGAACAAGCCCAAGTCAAAGGATCCCTTCAAGTGCCTGAAGATATATTTTACTTCATTCAAATGACGTTGCGTTGGCACAAAGCTAAACCTCGCTAACAAGTTCACAAAGAAGGCAATGTATGGACATGTGCACTAAGCTAAATACTACAAGGCTACAATAACACTAAGGTATGGTACCTCGGCTCCCAAAAGTTACTATTCATCATCTTTCAGATGAAACATATCATTTTTAGGTTTTAGACTGCGAACAACCATTGGTGTGCTAAGAGGGTGTGCTTTGTCTATGTTAAATTGCCTGAGCATCTTTTAGATATAAGCCAACTAGCGAATAAAAATTCCACCAACTCAATGTTCCAACTCTAAACCAAGACAAAAATGAGTACTGCCAAGGTTTTTCATCTCAAACTCAGATTTTAAGTACCCAACCATCTCATTAATCTCATCAAGAGACCCAATGATGTTTATATCATTTACATAGACTACTACAATGAAAAATCTTGAACTTTTTCATTTGATGAACACGCATGGGCATAAATCATCATTCTTGTATCCCTTCCCAATCAAGTAGTCACTTAGACGTGTATACCACATCCTACCGGATTGCTTCAATCCATATAGTGAATGTCTAAATTTGATCACATGAGCAGTCAGTGATTTAGAGTTACTTGAATTAAGTACAATTATGCCTTATGACACTCTCATGTATATCTCTGAATCAAGATCCCCATAGAGATATGTTGTAACCACATCTTATAAGCTGCATACTCAGTCTTTTGGACACTACTAAACTGATCAAGTAGCATAAAGTAATGATATCCATGACCAGAGAACACGTCTCCTCATAATCAATACCAAGGTGTTCAAAAAACTTTATGCCACAAGTTCTTCTCACTGTGCTTCCAAACGAAGACCCATTTATGTCCAACCAGCTTAACATTCAGTGGGCATAACATTACCAGACCGAAAATTTGCATTTTCCTCATAGAGTCTAGTATAGCGTGGATTGCAACTTTATTTTTTGGCCAATCTGCTCTACGTTGACAATCTACAGCAGTGCAAGATTCCACTTCATCGTTGTTAATTCCTAAGTGACGGAATAAGTAAATGCTACAATGGAAAATCCTGAACTTGTTCGTTTTATGAACGCGCATGAGCATAAATCATCATTCTTGTATCCCTTACCAATCAAGTAGTCACTTAGATGTGTGTACCACATCCTACGTATGACTTCAATCCATATAGTGAACGTCTTAATTTGATCACATGAGCACTCTGTGATTTAGAGTTACTTGATTTGGGTAAAACTATGTCATCTGGCACTTTCATGTATATCTATGAATCAAGATCCCCATAGAGATGTGTTGTAACCACATCCGTGAGCCACATCCTACCAGATTGCTTCATTCCATATAGTGAATGTCTCAATTTGATCACATGAGCATTCTGTGGTTTAGAGTTACTTGATTTGGGTAAAACTATGGTGTCTGGCACTTTCATGTATTTCTCTGAATCAAGATCCCCATAGAGATATGCTGTAACCACATCCATAAGCTGCATACTCATTTTTTCGGACACTACCAAACTAACTTAGTTGCAAAAAGTAATTATGTCAATGACCGGAGAATACGTCTCCTCATAATCAACTCCAAATAATTGAGAAACTCCTTGCGCCACTAGTCTAGCTTTGTATCGCAAGACTTCATTCTTCTTATTTCGCTTCCGAACAAAGACTCATTTATGTCAAACTAGCTTAACATTTGGTGGGCATAGTACTATGAAACTGAAAACTTGTATGTTCTTTAGAGATTCTAGTTCATGAGGATTTATCAACGACAAAGGGAGTTGCTACGACTGCGGCGGTATTGTCACCCGGATTGCCTTGGGCCGAGATGTCATCATTGAGGGAGGCCTTCAACCTTGTCATACGTTGCTTCATCTCTTCTTTCTCCATTTCTGAGGCATTGCACCACTCAAAAATTTCTGCTAGTTGCATCCTCAATTCCTCAATCTCCGCATCGTTGCAGGGCACGTGTGCACCACCTCTTGGTTTCGGCGGGTGTCTTAATGCACTCCCTAGACCTTGAAATTGGTAAAAACAAAAACAAAAATAGTCAAATTAAAAACCATGTGGTATCTAAAAATAAAAACACAACACAAAAATTCAAGTAGTTTGTTAAAAGATAAACCATAAAAAAAAATATACCTCAGACCCTCGTCCCCGGCTTCCCACCCAGCTCCTGCTCAATTACAGCAATCTGCTCGTTGACGGTAACAGAGTTAGTCATGTGACTCCCGCCCGCTTCATCACTCACTCGACTAGCACACAGCTCATGCATCCATCTTCCTCTTCACCGCTGCCTGCAAAAATAATAATTGTCTAATAGATTTGTGTTATTATACTTTTTAATTGCAAGTCAAAAACATATTCGCATAAAACAATGTCACTCACCACTTTCTCCTGCGCATTCTGGGATGATTGATAAACATCGCAGACTGCCTAGAGTAAAGGCGATGGATGCCCTTTCTCCTCATTTGCATTGACTCGGTAGCTGTAGGGAGTGGTGCCAGAATGATGGTTGATTGCATACCCCTTTTGCTTTCCCTTGTTCCGGTTAGCGGCGTTTCGAGCACACATCGCCTGCAAAATCTATTTCGAATATATATTAACATATTTCATATGAGAATTAAGAAATTATATGAAATGCAGAAACCGATAATTAATTTTCATTACCTTATAACCGTCTTCCTCAAAGTGAGCTTTGAGGTACTCCCACTGCTCAGGTCGGTGGATGAACTCTTTGGGCGTCGCCTTTGATACTTCAACGTAATGAGTATGGAAGTCGTGTTTCCAATTCTTGTAAATCTTTGTGGAGGTCTCATCGATATATTTCCACATGCCTGTCTCGGTGGGAGGGAGGTCATAGAACATCTAGTAAAAAACAATTCAAACAAAATCAAACAAGCCTTTGATTATCATACTTGTGCATACAATGTGACTGAAAAATAGTTTATCGAAATAATTCTAAAACAATGTTTTACCTCCATATAAGTGGTCAATACATCTTGGTGCCCCTCATCCAGCTCAGCAAAGGTAGGCGCAAGCATCAGAACTTTGCTCCGGACGGCACTCCTGATGTCTCGGGACATTAAAGTCCTCCACTTCAATTCTTTGGACCCTTGTGTTCTTCAGCGTACTCAACCTTCAGAGGCTGGTTGTTGTTCATGCTCTTCAGATATGCCATCTTTGTTCCCGTTACGATGTTGCGCTTCTCAATGTTTCGCCCTGTCACCTTCTTCCCCGTTCTCATATCAACTACCTCTGCCATATGAAAACACATACCGGGTTGTAAGATAAAGCAAACATATTAGCAGACCAAAAAATTTATTATCACATAACGTTCTCCTAAAGGTTACCCAGCTCCATAGGACCCCTCTTGGTCCTAATACTTATCAGAGGACCGTCATCGCCTTCCCCACCGCCACTGTCAGCACCACCTCCAGCATTCCCCAGTCTCGAAGGGTTGGTATCTGAAAGTACCCAACCCCGATTTAGTTGCCTAAACCGGAATCGAACCCCTTCTGAAAACATGAACCAACAAAAACCATCAAAATTTCGGCAGAGTTTCGTTACTAACGCGGAATTGCTTTTACCTGCACCCGGAAAATACACTTCATCCTATGCCACAAAAATCAAACTGTGGGCACCAATCCCATCCAGATTTCTCAATATATCAACAATAATGTAAAGTAGTAAATATAACTATACTTTACAGAAATCCGTGGAAAATCGTACATCAGAATACTCAAAGCGACTTCTAGTATACATGTACAAATAGTAGGCCAAACTAAGAACCTACAATAAAAGAAACATCGCTTGATTACTATGCCTCCGACCACGACGTGCGACACCAGAATCTGAAATGCAAACTGGGCACAGAAACCGAAAAGCTCAGGGGAAAGACATGAAAACTGTTAGAGTGAGTTGACGAAAATAAATGTCTTTCGCCGAATAATATATGTTATAAAAACATATGCGAGTCAAAATATATAAAAATCAAATGGTACACGAGGAGACGCTGACTCCAACTTGCATACAGAGCATGCATGGAAAATCTCACGGGGTCACTCATGGACACATCCGTGCTAGTACAGTCCGTATCACGGGATTCCAGACCCACACGTGATTCTAGCCAGAAAGGCCTCGGTTCCGGGGTACTGCCCCTCGCCAGTCAGGTCAGGGTACCGCCCCTCCTGATAGGCCTCCATCGGGGATCAGCCGAGAGGCGAGTGTATCGATACAACAACGTGAACTGAGACTGTACTCTGTGTAAATCAAATCATAAATAGTTCGATGCAAATGCATGAAACAATATATAAATGCATATACGTAATATATACTGGTATAGGCATAATCGTATAATACATGCTCATATAAAACATAATCTCGTATGCATGCTCAAGTTCGTAAAACATATATAAAAGACTCGCAATCAATCCGTGAAAAGAAATGTCCACTCACAGACTAGCGTAACGCAGTTCGCGTTAATCCAGTGATCCAGCGGAAAATCTCTCGCCAAACGAACGATCACGAACCCCTGAATAATCATAAAATCCATTTCTCAAAATCATAACTCAGTACTTCGAATCATACCACGAGAAACAACCGTTCTCGGAAACACATAATTCAATTACGACGAATTGTCGAAAATCCGATAATCACATCCCAAAACCTCGAAATAATTTCGGATGCTCAATTTGAAAAACAAACCTCACCACTGCGATCGGGGCGCGATTCCGAGCGAAACGACATGTAACTTGTTGAAAACCACGAAAAGTCAACCTTTGACCACCGTTAACCGGCGGCGGCGCCAACAACATGAAATTTTCCCGGCGGAGCAATATCTATTCCACTCAAAATCACCCAACAAGAAACTTCCATAATTGCACCGAAGTCCAATTCTCACTCTAACTAGGTCAATTTCATGAAAAACTGAAATCCCACACAAATTTCAATCCAAGAATTCTCCAAGCACAAGCAAAATTAGAACTCCATACTTACATGGTTAGACTCATGGTGATGAGAGCTTCAAAGCCCAATACTTTTTATAGCTCAACTCGGCCGGAATTGAAATCAACCAAAAACCCCGAATTCTTCACACTTTGGCCGGAATTTTCTCTCTCCACCATCACCCTCGCCGTGAAAGGAGGCCGGAAGTGAGACTGGGAGACCGAGGTGAGTTGGAAGAGGGCAAGGCCGAGCTCGGAGGTGGCCGGACGACGAGCCACCGCCGGCAGCCGTGAAGCTCCGTCGCGCCACCCTCCCTAGGCCGAGTTGACCAGTCAACAAAAGTAAATGCTAGTTTGACTTTCTTGAAATGGAAGCTCAGTTTAAATACTTGTCATTTATAGAAACTTCTAAAATACACTTTTCGACAAACTTCGAATACCCGTAACTTTCACGTCGTAATTCCGATTTTGATAATTCTCGCGGCAACAAACTCAGCTCGACATGTTCTTCAATTACCACCCGAAGTCAAACACTTCGACAAATCCGATAAAATGTCAACGGTTCAAACCAACACATGCTTATCTGATTAAATAATCCACGATCGTAAATATTCGTAACTTAATCCTCGCAACTCGGAAAAATCCTCCGAAAGTTCCCACAAGCTCGAAATTAAATTCTCTACATCTTCCGTGAAGAAACCGAAATCAAATTCTCACCCGAAAATTTAGTCGCTAAGAAGGCTGCCATTTAAAATCGATTATGTCAAAACTTCAAATATTCATATTATATTCCTCGGTCGTCCAAATAATGATCCGGAACCGCCCACAAACTCGAAATCACGCGTATAACAACTCTTGAGAAGAGACTCAGCTCAAATTCTCGACCAATAATTAAGTCGTGATCAAGTCTAGCGATTCAATCAACTGTCGGAGATCTGCGATTACGCATAACCCACAAATTAAGCTGATTACTCTTACTGATTCTATTCCGGGTCGTCACAGTATCTTCCAACGACGAGATGGGTACCAGCGTGTCTCTCGCCACCTCTGGTGTCGTCGTCGCCATCGTGCCGCCCTTAATGCTTTGGCCGCCTTCCTCTCCCTTCTCGCCTCGAGCTCCTTCTTCTTCTTCTGAGCACTAGAAGCTGATGCCATTACTCTATAACTTGTAAATACAGATTATATGCAACTTTCAATAACTTAAGGGTAGAGATGTTGTAATAACTTAAGGGTAGAGATGAGCAACAGTTCAAAGTATATAGCTCACATTGGCAACAGTACAGTATTTAGATTTAGTGTTTCAAGCGATTCCAATAGTACAGTATCTAGTCAAAAGATAGCTTGCCCATTTGGTCTCTTTGCCTTACCATTGAAGTAATTATGCTACAAAAAGAAACCCCGTCCTTGATAAGAAAAAGAGATTGAAAACCAAGAATTTATATATACTTACTAATCCTATCCACTTGTACAGTAACTGCAAATCTATGTATACTAATTAATCCTATCCACGATATCATAAAGATCGATTACTTGATCGATTTTGATTGAAAAGTGGGCTTGTATTACTCTCTCTTTTTTGGTCAATTGTTTAGCCCAAATATTCATTTACAACTGTTTTAAAGCATCTAGGGCATTCAAGGCTCTCTTATGGCTTCTTTTAATGAACTTTGAACTGCATTAGGTGCCTAACTACCTACCCTTTTATTCTGTATAGCTTGTGATACGTTTCTTTGTTCAATCACCATTGTCTAGTTAAAGCATTCCATGTAAAATATATTTGCAGAAACTAATGACAATTTCGAAGCTGTATAAATTAATACAATAGCACAATACCAGAATACATATACCCAATGCAATAGAAATTAAAGATATGTAAATGAATACATATACCCAATGCAATAGCACAAAACCTAACCTAGCTAATTGGATTGGAAAAGAATTTGATATAAGAGCAAGAAGCTTACCTTGGCTTGGCAATAAGTTTGAAAATCGGAGAGAGAGGGAGACCGATGAGATAACCTAGAAAACTGAATTGGGTTTGGGGTGATTTTGGGGGTTTAGGGGTGAATTTAGAGAGAGAGAAGGAGAACCGAAGCTAGAAACCGACGAGATTAGGCTTTTGACGAAGGAAGAACACGGTTTTTTGGGGGTTTGCAGAGGAAGAACACCTGTTTTACAGTTTGCAGAACGCAAAATAAGGAAGAAGAAGAAGTAAAGTTCTGATATAATCCCCTCATCTGAAGTGACAAACTTTGCCAAAAATTGTCGCTTAAAATATGCCTTAAGTTAGCGATGACAGTCACTCAATATTTGTCGCTTAGGATTATCTGAAGCGACAAATATTGAGTTCACTAGGTTACCTAGTGAGTCCAACTTCGTCGCTTCACAGTATCTGAAGCTACGACTTTTGTGCAATCAGCGTCGCTTTGCCTTTAAAGTGACAAATATGAACCAATATTTATCACTTGGATTGGATTGAACTTAACAAATTAGTTACGCCTATTTGCGTATGTAAATATTGTTCAAAATAACAACATAAAATACCAGTATTATAAATATTGTTCAAAATAACAACATAAAATATTTATCATCGTATTACAACATATAACATAATAACTAGTAGTCTTCCTCTTCGTCGTCTCCGCCATCATCGACTTCATCTTCCTCTTCCTCATCGAATTCGTCGTCGTCGAGGTCATCTCTGCCATCACCAGTTGATTCTTCATTCTCTTCGTGTACTTCTAAATCGATTTGGAAATTAGATGCATCAATATGATAAAATTGTATTGAACTTAGTGTGTCCTCTTGGTAAGGCTCTGTGATTTGATTCCCTGAAGGAGGTCTTTTATCTTCTGTTGCCAATACTTCGGCATTGTATACACTTCGGTGCGACATTTCTTGCACCACCTTCCAAGTACCACCCGCCGCAGGATCGTCCAAGTAGAACACTTGTTTTGTCTTCATTGCAAGACAAAATTTTGAATTCTCGTAATAACTAGTGTTTGTATCCACTGATATCAGACCATGATCTACCTTGACGGTGTCAATTTCTTCGACATCTAGATCATCAGTGGTGTTGTGCCATATACCTTTGAACAACACGACCGACATATTGTCTGGATAACATACCTCTACTACATAGTCAAGATGGCCATAGAAGTTTCCAACTTTCGTGCTTAACATCACCCCGCTATTTTGAGTCACGAGACTTTGATCTCCATCGAATGAGACATACTTGATACCGTTCACATAGCACGCCTTATAAATCCGGGTGAATTGCAGACCTCAAGCCAATGACCATATAGCCCTGTTAAAGCTAAGGTCTTGAGCATCATGCAGGTTCTTTGCCTGAAGAAAGATGGTGTTAGTGTTATACTATCTAGGGTTTAGGATCTTTTTGCAAGAAAAAAAATTGAAGCAATTTTCATACATATCTTAAGAACCATCGATGGAAACTCCTTCTCATGGGGCGCTCGTCGTAATCGTCACCATATTTTTCAATGTACGCCTGCAAATGAGTGTCCATGTAATATTAAGCTTCTTTTGTATCCGTTAAAATTTGCCAGTGAGCCTCAACCGTTTGATCCTCTCATAACCTGATATTTCCGGTGTTATCCATAATACAGTGCTGAACTAACTGTGAAACACAGCTAATATTCCATATTGGGGGATTGGGATCTTCTTCCTCTTCCAATTGCAGATAAGACTTACAATACCTCACCGACTCCGATGATACGTACCTTTCTGCAATACTCTCCTCGGGGTAACGTGTATTACTCATTAACTTTTTATATTCACCTAATTGCCTATATAATACTATATACCATTAGTGCATATATACAGTTACTATAATTTCAGTTTAACAAAATGGGAAGAATATTTGGTTAGTACATGTACCTTTCCATTGGATACATCCATGTAAAATGTACTGGGCCAATAAGCATAACTTATTCGGTAAGGTGAACCATGAGATGAACCATAGAGGTGAAAAAATGTGGAGGAAAAATCAACTCCATATTGCAGAGAATCATCACTATCTCAACTTCCATCTGTTGAACCATCTGTTGAACATCTGCCTTCTTCAACTCCCTAGCACATAATTTCCGAAACCAATTTGACAATGCTATCACTACAAGAAAAGGAGACATTACCGGCGACGGGAGGTCGCCGGCCTTGTCTTTTTTTTTCGCCGGAAATGTCATTCCCGGCGACGAGTCGCCGGCAATGACGTCGCCGGAAATCTCCCGCCGGTGTTAACATTGCCGGCGACGGGAAACGGCGTCGCCGGTAATGTCGGAGACATTGCCGGCGACGCCGTCGCCGGCAATGGTTCCGCCGCCGTGGCCGGAATTTGTGACATTGCCGGCGACTGAGGTCCATGTCGCCGGCAATGTCAGAAAAAATTTTGAAAAAAAAACGCGGTTCTGGATTGGGCCCAATTCCAGAACCTGCATTGAAAGACATAAACCGTACAATCATACAAGTTCAACAGTACACATAAATGTCCAACGTACAGTACAAATAGCAACGACGATACGAAAATTAACTACAACTACAGGTCAGGGTCGAGGAACTTGCGGGTCAGGGTCGAAGTAATCAAAGTACTCATTTGAATTCCGGTGGCTACCTTGGTCTTGCTCTGGCGTTGACTGGTGCGGTGGTGGTGGTGGATAGCTAGGGAACGGAGGGACCGGGGCCGGGGGAGGTGTGGGGAACGGTTGTCCGGTAGTCTGAGCCTCGTACATCGTCCGCATCCATGTGTACATCTGAGCCTGCACCTGTGTCTGCTGCATTTGGTACTCGGCCATCTGCCTCTTTTGCTCCTCCAACTCCCTCTGCGTCCTATGAAGCTCCGCTGCGAGGTTACGACTAGAAGTTGAACTTCTTGACCCGGTAGAGTATTGTGAAGTGGTTTTCAATACTCCTTCGCCCGCCGAGCCCATTCCCCTACAGTAGTAGGTATTCTTTCCAGTCCCGCACGCTTTTGCCATGATCTGAGCCGCTATCGGGGGATCAAGCGGATCGATCTGAGAGGCATACTGGGTAACTTCTTCCTCGGAGCAGTCAGGATGGTTAGTCCGAGCTATACTCATGGTCACTTCTGTCGTCGCCTCCTCCACTCTCGCCTAATTGAAAAGCGAAAATGAACAACGTATTAACTAACAACATCTATTAATATCGAAAAATAGTTTTATTAACACATGGAGAGGCGAAAGACTTACCGCTTCTTCAGGGCATTGCGGATAGAACTTCTGATGAATATACACCAAGGGGTTCACTTCTTGTTGTTGCTGCGCCTTAGTCGACCAACCCATGTAGTTGAGTGAACCTGCATGATGGGCCCTGGTGTTTTTCAATCTATTCGCCCGGTTCGTCTTCGAAATCGCCTTGTTTGATAAACATATGGAAAAAAATTAGTAACTAACTATTTCAATCTGATACGATACATTAGGCTTGTAAGATATATTAAGGATGCATACCTGAGCTTTGGGGTGCT
Source organism: Geum urbanum (assembly GCA_946800695.1). Classification (NCBI taxonomy): domain Eukaryota; kingdom Viridiplantae; phylum Streptophyta; class Magnoliopsida; order Rosales; family Rosaceae; genus Geum; species Geum urbanum. Next base: position 41,103,299 of record OX327001.1, on the reverse strand, counting down.
CGAAGTGGGCTATCAGCCACAGCCACTCGTACTCCCTAAACCGGAATTCGCTAGGAGTAGAACCTCGGCCTAGCTCCTTGTATACAGTGTAATGGGAAGAAAGCTCGTTCTTCCACTCTTTATACCTATATTAAAACAAGGAAAAAAAGTTAGAGATATTAAAACAGTTGATAAACAAAAATCTAACTCGATATATATTCAAATAAGTGGAAGCACATCACCGATTATGTAGTTGACGCTCTACCCACGTGTGAATAAGAACTTCATCCACGTCAAACCACACCTGCAATATGAATATATAAAAGGTAAAATTATATATTTAAGTGGACTTAATTAATAAATGTAAAATTTACGTAATGAAAATACGATTTTACTCACACTGAGTGCATTATGCACTTGCATCTTCACGTAGATAGGCACAGATTCCCAATCTGGCCAAAGCATTGGGACCTTGTCCCGCACGATCGCACCGGCCATGCTGACATATTTGCGCGTGGTGTCGAATGCCTCGATCACCTCGCCATCCTCATTGGCCCTTATGGGCGTTTTCCTTCCGCCGGTGGCCTGCTCAAGTCTCTTCCCGGTGCAGGTGCCTCTAGCCCCTTTCCGTTTTCCAGTCCCATTAACGAAATTGCCTAATAAAACAATGTCAACAAATTGATATCATTAATTGAACCAATCGCAAGTCTTAAGTAATAATTAAGTAATCAATCTGATGTTAAATAAAATTTACCTGCATCGTCCGTTTGTTGGTTGGTGCACCTCACACTCCAAAGATACACGGGGTCGAACGGGAGGAAGTTATACGCTTCCTCCACGGTCAGGAAATCCGGCCGTCCTTCAATATAAACAGGCATCCCCCTATCATCGAATTCAGGGATGACAGGAATCTCGTCGGGTAGGAAGAGACCGGACGGCGGAGATAGACGAGGCCTGGACGATGAGGCGCCAGCACCACCATGTGCCTCAGATGATTCCCGTGAAACGGGAGTAGGCACCATCCGAATATGGGGCATTCGGATTGAGGGAGTTTCTGATGCCCCCGTTGACTGTCGCTCGTCTGAGGCTCTGCCACCGGAGGGACGTCTGCTGATTGAGCGTCTAGAGACTGAGGCTCGAGCCTCGAATTCCGGTTCCACGGCTCTTGATCGTGCAGCTTCCTCCTCAGCTCGCGCCTCTAGCAAGGCTCTCGTGCGAGCAGTCATCATTGGCCCACTGGGCGTGTTGCTAACTGCGGCCGAGGAGGAAGCTTGACTACTGTTCCCTCCACTATTTCGGGAACCTCTCCGAAGCCAATTAGCCGCAAAACCTCCTGGACATCGTAATAGTCATGGATTCGGTTCAATAACAAATCGGAACCGTTTGAACGGTGTGGAACCGGAACCGTTTGAAACCGAAACTGTTTGTAACCGGAACCGTTTGTAACATAACGGTTTCGGTTACAAACAGTTCCGGTTCCAAACCGTTCCGGTTCTATAACAAATCGGAACCGGAACGGTGTGGAACCGGAACCGTTTGAAACCGGAACTGTTTGTAACCGGAACCGTTTGTAACATAACGGTTCCGGTTACAAACAGTTTCGGTTCCACACCGTTCCGGTTCTATAACAAATCGGAACCGGAACGGTGTGGAACCGGAACCGTTTGAAACCGGAACTGTTTGTAACCGGAACCGTTTGTAACATAACGGTTCCAGTTACAATAAGTTCCGGTTCCAAACCGTTCCGGTTCCAAACCGTTCCGGTTCCAAACCGTTCCGGTTCCAAACCGTCCCGATCCCGATTTCCACCTTCATTTATACGATTAATTAACAACTATATCACCTAAATTAACGACTATACATATTCGATGTGTATATATATATACATCATGCATCTTAATTAAATTTATCCATCACATATTCATCCAAATCACAAACCCTAATTAATTTTCCACATTTTTCACACATATATATATCATGCATCTTAATTAGGTTTAATTTCCGTATATATATACATCACATATTCATCAAAACCATATTTATACATAATTTTCACATATATATATACATCACTTCATATTCACATACCTAAATATATATATACATCACATATATACATACATGCTAATTTAGATCTTATCACCCTAATTTCCAACTTAGCACCCTAATTAATTTACACATACACATACACATACACATACACATACACATACACATACACATACACATACACATGCAAAAAAATAATTAAAAATTGAGAGAGAGAGAGAGAGGGAGAGAGAGAGGATCGGACCTGCCATTTTCTTCCACCTACAATGGTGAGGGGAGGAGAGGAGGGGAGGAGGGGAGGAGGGGAGGAGGGGAGGAGGAGATTTTCGGAGGAGGAGAGGAGAGGGGATCGGTGGAGAGGAGGAGAGGGAGAGGAGGAGTAGAGGATAAGGAGGAGGAGTGGGAGAGGAGGAGGAGGACACTCACCGGACCGATTTGGGAGGAGGAGAGGGAGAGGAGAGGGAGAGGAGGAGGAGAGGGAGAGGAGAGGGAGAGGAGGAGGAGAGGGAGAGGAGGAGAAATGAAAGGCTCGGGCTGGATAAAATCACAAACCAGAAGACATTACCGGCGAGTTGCTTATAACTCGTTGGTAATGTCATTACCAACGACTTCAACTCGTTGCTAATGACATTACCAACGAGTTAACTCGTTGGTAATGACATTACCAACGAGTTATAAGCAACTCGTTGGTAATGACATTACCAACGACGAGTTAACTCGTGGGTAATGTCATTACCAACGAGTTGCTTATAACTCGTTGGTAATGTCATTACCAACGACTTCAACTCGTTGGTAATGTCATTATTTCCCGAAGAATATCCGACAACATTTTCCGTCTACGATTTCCGGCTACATTTTCCGACTACATTTTCGATTATCAATTTCCGTATCCGTACGATTAATGACTACATTTTCCGTCTACATTTTCGATTAATGATTTCCGTATACGTACGATTAACGACTACATTTTCCGTATACGTCCGATTAACGACTACATTTTCCGTATACGTCCGATTAACGACTACATTTTCCGTATACGTACGATTAACGACTACGATTAACGACTACGATTTCCGTATACGTACGATTAACGACTATGATTTCCGTATACGTACGATTAACGACTACATTTTCCGTCTACGATATCCGGCTACATTTTCTGACTACAATTTCGATTATCAATTTCCGTATACGTACGATTAACGACTACATTTTCCGACTACATTTTCGATTATCAATTTTCGTATACGTACGATTAACGACTACATTTTCCGTATACGTACGTACCATTTCCAGCTATGCACATTTTCCGACTACAATTTCCAACGTACTAAGGATGATAATCGTAATCATCTTCATCACTTGAGTCTGACTCGGTTTCATAGGTAACCTCTGGCAATATGTGCCGCTTCTCGTCATCTGAATCAGCGTCAACTTCATATGGATTAACATCGAGAAGTTCTGCTCCAGTCATTCGAACCACACTCCCAGATCTCACATTATTAAGGCGAATCGTAGATGATTCCGGAATGTCAAAAGCGTTCGGCTCTTGGTATGCAGTAACTTCCTCATCATCTGCGGTATCACCAAGTGTGGCAGCACTGTATATGTTTCTATGAGCAACATGGTTAACCACCTTCCACGGGACTTTGTTAAGAAGATCGTGCAGGTAAAACACTTGTTTTACTGATGAGGCAAGAACGAAAGGGTCATCTTCATACCAGGTAGTAGCAGTATTCACCGAAAATGTTCCGTACTGATCGGTCCTTGTGTTCTCCGGGCTAGTATCAAACCATCTACACTTGAACAAGTGCACTTTCATGCGGTTCCCATAAATTAGTTCAACAACTGAATGAAGGACACCGTAATAGTCAACGCCATCCTGCCCACCATGGACCATCACCCCACAATTCTGTGTTTTCAGTCGGTCGTCTCGATTTTCACATATAAATTTCACGCCATTGACCTGACACATCGAGTACACTTTTGAAGCAATCGGTTTCATCGCCAGGACCCTCAATTCGTTTGACCACTCTGGGCAACCATCATCTGCTACATGGTTCATCTGAAAACGTCCATATATTAATACGTACAGAAGAAATTATGTCATCTTGAAACCACAAAAGCACGTACATACATACATGCTATGTAAGGATATATATATAAAAATAGACATATACACATATACTTACCCATTGACCAAAGTAGTTTGCAAACGTCTTGTTGTGGTAATCAACATTTCCGGCAATAGCAGGGCAGTGAAGATGATAGTTTTTCCAATATTGTACTTCTTGACAGTTAATCAGTACCGACCAGTGGGCAATGGCTACCTCATTTTCATCCAACTTGTACGACTTTAGCAAGCTTCCCTGTACTACCACGTCACTGGAGATGATAGAAAGGTTGAACTGGGGTTCATCTATCGGCATATGTTGTTGGGGGTCCTCTACATTTTCGAGGTACACTTTGGTGTACGTTACACACTCGTGCGCAAGATATGCTTCAGCGATACACCCTTCAGGTGCATATTTATTCTTCACATAGTCCTTGTAGGCTCCCAATTGTCTACAAGTTAACAAGTACATGTTAACTTACTTAACCAGAAGTCATTACATATAAAAACCATAGGCAAACCAAATTTATGAATCATTTGTACCTTTCCATGGGATACATCCAAGTGTAGTGTACGGGACCGGTAAGCAACAATTGTTCGGGAAGATGGATCATCAGGTGCGGCATTATGTCGAAAAAATTTGGGGGAAATATCCTCTCAAGCTTGCACATGATAAAAATGATGTCATCTTGCATCTCCCTCAGGTCTGCTTTTTTAACTTCCCTGGTGCATAACTTCTGAAAGAATCTTGACAAGGCCACCAACGGCTCCACCACCTCTTTGGGCATGTACCCTCGAATGAAAATAGGGAAAAGGCGTTGAAGCAGTACATGGCAGTCATGACTCTTTAATCCGTACATCTTATTGTCCCGGAAGTTAACACACCTGCTTATATTTCCTGCATAGCCATAAGGATACCTGCATATATATATAGATGAAGCCATATATATGGACCAATTATATTTCTCGCATATAACCATATATACTCCGCTAAAAATTTAAGGACAAATTCATACATAGCCATAAGATCGAATATATACCTGACATTACTCAGCCACCGAAAAATTTCATGCTTATGCTTCGGCTTTACGGTGTACGGAGCTTGCGGCATTTTTCTCTTACCATCTCTTAACCACAAATGTTTCCGCACACCCATTGCTTTAAGATCAATGCGTGCCTTAGGGATGTCTTTTGTTTTCCCCTCCAAGTTAAGAACTGTGCCCACCACACTTTCACACACATTCTTCTCTATGTGCATGACATCTAGGTAATGTCTGATAGGCAACCTGGGCCAGTAGGAGAGTTCCCAGAATATGCTCTTGTGTGTCCAAAACTTATACCTTTCGGGCTTTTCTGGAATTGACGCCACTATGTCAGGATGATTGCTCAGCTGGCCAAAATCGTATTCATTCAACACTTCCAAAATTTCGTCCCCTGTCCATCGCCTGGGTGCCACACCAGTTTCAACAGTCCCATCAAACGCGTCTGGATCCTGCCTAAATGGGTGATCATATGGAAGCCAACAACGGTGACGCATCGAGACAATTTTACTGCAATGAGGACTGCAACAATCAACCGTCATGCACTCTGAACAAGCCCTGTAACCCCTGGTAACGTTGCCCGACAACATACCGCGGGCAGGAAAATCACTGATGGTGCCAACAAGCATGGCATGCATCTGGAACATCTCCTTTTTGAACCTATCGTAAGTGGGGTGGCCACACTCACTCAGGTACTTAAGCTCCTCAATCAAAGGCCTCAAATACACATCGAGACACTTTCCTGGATAACCCGGGCCCGGAATTAACAGAGTGAGCATATTGTATTCCTTCTTCATGCACATCCATGGTGGAAGGTTGTACGGTACCAAAATAACTGGCCATATACTGTATTGAAGACTCATGTTGCCAAAAGGGTTGAATCCGTCAGATGAGAGCCCTAGCCAAACATTTCGGACCTCTGCTGCAAAATGATCAAACTCCCTGACCATGTGCTTCCAAGCCTCTCCGTCGGAAGGGTGTATAAGGGTGTCATCGTCAGGCAAGTTCCTCTCAGCCCACCATCTCATTGCCTCGGCCGTGAAAGCACACATGAACAACCGCTCCAGCCTATCAATAAGCGGGAAATATCGAAGTATCTTCACAGCTTTCTTGTTGCCTGCAGGAGTCAACTTATACCTTTCTGTAAAACATACCGGGCAGGCTTCAAGGTCTTCGAGATCTTTTCCCCAGAAGAGAATACAATCATATCTGCATGCATGGATTTTGATGTAGGAAAGCCCAAGATCTTTCAGGATATGTCGCACCTTATGATGAGTGGTAGGAAGACGATGACCGGGTGGCAGTAGCGAAGCAGTCCACTTCAACCAAGAATCAACAGCTTTGACAGACATTTTGTTCTCCATTTTTAGCTGCATCACTCCCATCACACTTTCAAGAACAGTCTTACTACAACCGTCGTACAACGGAGTCTGTTGCAATGCAATCAGGTTGTTGTACTTGTCCATACCGCTTGTGTTGGCATGACCTCCAGGTAATGGTTCGACTGGCTCGATATGGGGGAAACCCTCAACGACGGGAGGGACATTTGGTGCTTCATCAGCAAATACACCGCTCTCATGAGGAAACATATCATTGATTAACATCGATGTTGGATCATAGGATGAACTGCCCCTCTCAGCAAAATGTCCATAATCATAGCGTGGACTGGCCCTCTCACCAAATTGTCCATGATCATGCGGACCCGCTACCGATGTTTCACCGTGATAAATCCAACAAGTGTACTTATCCCAAAACCCGTATTTACTCAGGTGCCTCTGCACTTTATCAATGGGAAATCGAAATCGATCGCTGAAACACTTACATTCTTTACACGGGCAATAATGAAGTGTAGTGTCTCCACAATTAGCCTTCACAAAATCCACAAAACTCCTAATTCCCTCGTGATATCTGACATCCCATCTTTCGAGGCTCATCCAACTCTTGTCCATCCTGAAAATTCTAACAATTTTACGTATTAATTATATATATATACACACATTCACTACTAATAATCGACGTGATCTCTCAATTCAACTCTAATTAAATCAACACATGCATATGTATATATATCGATCTAATCTCTGAATTCGATTCAGTACTCGATGATAGTACGTATTCAGTACTCGATGATAGTACTCAATGATATATCGATCTAATCTCTGTTAAGCCTGGCTCCGATAACAATACGATAATACCAGTCATTGATTCAGACACAAGATTAACTACAAGCTGTTTTCTCGTTTCGGTGACCGTACATCAACAACATTTCATATATATATATATATATATATATATATCTCACGAATTGAATTTGATCAACACACACACACACACATATATATATACCACATATACGTATATATACACCTACGTACCTATATAAATAGCTTCCCGACTGATCGAGTTTTCGACGCCCGCCTTAATTTTGACAATATACCGAATAATGATCGATTTCAGAGCGTACGTTTTCCTTCTTTCGATTTCTCTGGATTTTTTTCGCTCAAAATGATTGAATGATCGAGCTGCCCGATCCGGCATCTAATATAAGACACATTGCCGGCGACGGAGTAAGTCGCCGGAAATGAACACATTACCGGCGACTTTACGCCGGAATCTCGCCGGTAATGTGCCCTAGACATTACCGGCGACTCCAACCGTCGCCGGCAATGTCTAGGGCACATTTCCGGCGAGATTCCGGCCGGAAAATCGCCGATAATGTGCCCTAGACATTGCCGGCGACGGTTGGAGTCGCCGGTAATGTCTAGGGCACATTACCGGCGATTTTCCGGCCGGAATCTCGCCGGTAATGTGTGCCTAGACATTGCCGGCGACGGTTGGAGTCGCCGGCAATGTCTAGGCCACATTACCGGCGAGATTCCGGCCACATTACCGGCGACGGAGTAAGTCGCCGGTAATGATGGACATTACCGGCGACTTTTCCGGTCGCCGGCCTTGTTGGCCGGAATCTCGCCGGTGATGACTCATTTTCTTGTAGTGTATCAATTGCTTCACGACGTTATTTGGCAAAACCCTTGGATAACCGCTCGAAGAAAACGTTGAAGCAGGACATGGCAATCATGCGTCTTCAATCCATAAAAATTTTTATCAGTTAGTTTGACCTTATTTCTCAAACTTCCCGCATAGCCAAGTGGATACCTAGCATAGAGAAACCATTCAAAGACTTCCTCACGATTTTCCTCTTTAACTAAAAAGGGTGCATGAGGAACATTTCCCGTCTTCTTTTCAGCTTTCAATTGATGTTGACTTTTGCGGATTTTCCTTTTCTCCAACGCTTTGCGAGCCCTTGGACAATCCTTGGTCTTCCCTTCAATTGAAAGAATGGTGCCAAGGATAACGTCACACACGTTATTTTCAATGTGCATGACATCTAAGCAGTGCTTGATTAACAACGAAGACTAATAAGGAAGCAACCAAAATACGCTCTCGTGGGTCCAACATTGTCTGTTGTGTGCTGAGTAAGGGACCAAAAAATCCGGATGATGGCTAAGAGTGTCATAACTGTGTGACCTAATTTCCTCTAAAATTTCATCTATGTCTTTATAAGCTGGTATTTTTTCCCACTCTGGCTTTCCGTTAAATGCCAAACTTGATCGCATCGAGTTTGTCTCTCGTCGAGCGATTTTCGATGCCCTTCATAAATAATTCTCCCACAAATATGCTCTGCTGTCAGCTCATCTAGACAAATTGGACATGCCTTGTACCCTTTCACCGTTGACCCCGCAAACAACCATAAACCAGGAAAGTCACTTATAGTACACATCAACGCTGCCTTCATCGTGTAACGACCCAAACTTTGAGTATATGATTATCGGCACAACATGTGATTATCATGAGTTGATTGTGCATATGTGGTTTGTTAACGATTAAATTATTGGGCAAAAATTTATTTGAGTTCCTTCGCGGAAACTGTAGAGGATTTGATTTTGAGCTCGTATGAGGTTTTGGAGGATTTTTTGGCTAATCGGAGAATATAAAATGAATATTTGAAATTTTCGTCGAGTTAGTCTTACTTATCCGATTGTGTTGGAGTTATCCGAGTCATGGGTTTGGTCGATTCGCGACGTATAAATATCGAATAGTCATAAAAATCAGAAAATCACACATTTGGACCGTGTTGACCCGTTTCAGCTCCACCGACCCGGTTTGAGTTCCCCGTCTGACCCGAATTTTTCGGCCACCTCTGGATGTGTTCTTGGTATGGTTAGAAAGCTCTTGTGATTTCCTATTTATTCATGTATTCATTTGTGAGAATTGGTTGTGTTTCGAGGGAGTTCGAACTCGGTGAAGCTCTTGGATTTCGCCGATGACGAGGGAGCGTTTTCTGGTGAGTTTTGGCGTCGGGTTGGTTGGGGGTTAGGTTTCCCTCAACCCCTTGATACTTTCTGGGCTGTTAATTTGGGACAACGAGGTGTATGGAGGTGGCTCGTGGTGGTCACCGGAGGAGAGGTTTCGGCCTCCTCTTTCGATTGAAATTCTGGCCACAGTGGTGGTTGTTTGGAGATGTGGTTTTGGGGCTTTGGTTGGGCTTGAGGAGAGGACAATTTTGATGTATGGTTTGCCGGAGTTGGTCACCGTTGGTGCCACACCGCCGCCGGCAGCGGTGGTCCACAGCGGAGCTCCGACGAGGGTTGACTTTTGATGTTTTTAGAGATTTTTATGTCGTTTTGCTCGTAATCGCGCTCCGATTGTAGTCGTGAGGTTTTCAAACTGAATTGAGTGTATTAATTTGGGACGAGGGTTGTTTGGGTATATTTTGGGAATTTTGTTATGCTCGTCGATATTTCAAGCGATACGTTTTTCGAGAATGCGGGGTTCTTGACGTATTTGCTCCGTATGTTGAAATCGAATATGTATTGATCGTATCCCTGTTATTCAGGTGATCGTGATCGAGTGTTTGGCGAGGGATCTTCCGCGGGGTCTCAGGGCTAGCTGTTATCTGTGAGTGCACATTTTATTCCACGTTGATTTTCATACTTTGATTTCCACAATGAATTTGCGAGTCTATGAGTATGATTTACGATTATGCATTTATGATTATGCATTTTATGAGCATACATTGGTTTAGAGGCAGATGTGATTTGTTTTTACACTGAGTATGGATATATGGATGCATCGATGCTATGGCCTATCGGCTGATCCCCGAGATGCTTCGGAAGGGTTACGTCTATATGAGCACCTGACCCGTGATTCACAGTAACCGGGAGAGTTACGTCTTTATGAGCACTTGACTCGGGTGTGTTGTAACTTTGAGGAAAATGTACTCAAGTTACTGCCTCCACACACACAGTACCCAAGAGAGTTACATCTTTATGAGCACTTGACCTGGGCTTGTTTGTTTTGACTCGTATGATTTTATGTGCATTTATTGTGAAAAGCATGTTGGATTTATTTATGCGGCATATTATGATTTACGTCCACTCACTCTAGCGGTTTTATTATTTATATGTTTTTCTCTGGACTCTTTGGTTTTCACCGCCCAGATTGCAGTATTTTTTCCGTGGTTGCACGTCATTGTAGGAGGCCTACAGCTCGAATCACACTTTCCTTCTAGTAGGTTCCTGATGTAACCTGCTAGTCTTGTATATTTTGTAATCAGAAGTCACTATCAATACTTGTATAGTGTTGTTCAATTTGAATTATACTCCTGAATATTTTCTGGATTTCTTGTAAACCTAGAGTTTAGTTTTATATATGGATTTTGAGAAATCCGAATGAACAATGGTGGTCCACAGTGTGTCTGGGAATTTATCTGTGAAGTGTAATCTTCTTGCAAGTTTTTGGTTTGTACGTTTTATAAGTAAACTCTGGCAAAAAATTTGTAAGTTGTGGTGTCATTAAGGCCTAATTTCGGTTTAGGCAACCATAATTTCCATATTCACTACCACAATTCTTCTCATAGCCGACGACTTCAAGAAAACAAAGGCCGACGACTTTTGTTGTCGTCGGCTATAGTGTAATCTCTTGCCAGAGTTTGATGAGGTAGTGATTCTAAGACTAAAACAACAACAAAACACAAAATTCAACAGAACATCATCCAACTTCCATTAACCAACATAAAGTGTCCAAAAATTGGACATTTCGAGAATCAACAACTCATCTCGATCAACTAAATGAGTTGTTGATTCTCAAACGGGAGTTCTAAGCTAATAAACACCACAATTTCCATATTCTAACACTAAAACAACAACAAAACACAAAATTAAACACAACATCATCAAACTTTCATTAACCAACATAAACAACCATTTAAATTGAATTAATACATAATATGCTCTCAAAGAGGGATAAATAGAAGGAAATTGCGCTAACCTTACTTAAGAATCAAAGAATTGGCAACAAAAGCCTTCAAATCTCACTTTCTTCTAACTTTTCCCTCTTCTCTTCCAAAAACAGATGCAGAACCCGACTGCATCTGTAAACCTAAAATTTTACCTATATATACATGTTGCATTTAAGATGAAGTACAAAGGCAGATGAAAAAAAACCTAAGCGACGAAGTTTGACCAATGTTCGTCACTTCGTTTATACCCGAGCGATGACATCACTTACCTTGGTCGCTTCAATAATTCTTTAGCGATAAAGATTGAATGTAGTCCCAAAATATGGTTCTGGGATAAGTTGAGGCGACAAACTATGAATATTGGTCGCTTCAGTACTTTTGTAAGCGACGAATATTGATCAATATTTGGCACTCCCTGTTTTTTTAGTGACGACATTAATAATTGTCGTTTAGATTAATTAGAGCGACGAAATTATGTTTTCCTTTTTATTCTTCGAGGCTTGAATCAAGATATCCAGTAGTGTCCAAAGTTAGCAGTTTTATGTGGAGGCATCTTCTCGGAATTGTGCCGACTAAATGGGCGTCGAAGAAGAGAGGTTGCCTGGATGACTCGGCATGTGTATTTTGTGGGGAGGTAGATGAGGACTGCACTCACTTGTTTAAGATTGCATGGTGGTCAACTTGTTTCGGTTGTATAGTCCATTTGCATGGCAGCCGAAGGGTCATAGAGCTGGGACGTGTGAAGAATGGTTACTGGAAATGATTATGGAATTGAATGGAAGTCAACTTGAGGTTTTCCTGGTGTCACTTTGGGGAATTTGGTCCGAACGCAATAATATATTGTGGAAGAGCACTACTTTTTGTCCTACTGAGTAAGTGCGATGGGTCATGCAATTTTATGAAGATTATAGGAAGTGTAATGAGCAGCCAGAGAAGGGGAGGACCAAGGCAAAGTTGAATATTGACGGTGCATTCCGCGCAGAGTCAAGCGAGGGTGGTGTTGGAGTGATCATACGTGATGAGCACGGTGCATGTCGAGCAGCTCTTGCCAGAGCTTTCTCGCATGCTCAGTCTGCTTACCATATGGAGGCTGAGGCATTACGTGCTGTTCTTCTTGTGGCTATCCACAATGATTGGAGGGAGGTTGAGGTGAAAAGTGATTATGCGGTACTTGTTAGTGCTTTGAATAACACAGAGAAAGACTTGTCGGAAGTTGGGCGAATCGTGGACGATTGTAAAAGATATTTGTGAAGTATGACTTTTGTTTACATTCGTCATATTTATAGAGAAGCTAATGACATAGCAAATAGATTAGCTTGCCTTGCTAGTAGGAATATTTTAGATAAGTATTAGTTAGAAGAGACTCCTGCTATTATCCAGGATGTTATTTATGAGAATGTTTATTTTTTTATAATGTAACCCGAGGTTTAAGTGGTATGTCCCCTTCGGTGTATGTTATTCCAAATTTTAATAATATAAATATAGGCGTGGGAATAAATCTCATAACTTAGTTAGGTCCCAAACCTCATTTGTCAAAACAAACAGATATATCTGAAAAATTGATCCGTTATTAATTAATGTGATATAAACCAAGTCACATTACAATCAAATGAAGATTACATATCTCTCTTTCTCTCTCTTTCAACATAAATTAATTAAATGGCATGTGAAAGAAAAGAAAAATGAAACTACATGCATCTGTACTACCAAATGTGCAAATCAGAACAATGAGGGAATGAGATTGGCAATGGCTAAGCCAACGGAGAATGCCATGAACGATTTAGCAGCACCGGAAGCTCCACTCTTGTCTGTTGTGTTTGCTGTGGAACCCGAAGGTCCTAATTGAGGTGCTAGCTCAGAACCTACAATAATATTATATGTTAGAGATGGTTGGGTATCTTTGTTTTATGCTATATATCTTTGTTTTATGCTATATATATATTTATTTATTTATTTATACAACACCATGTATATTTTTTTTGGTCATTTTCAGATATAAAGTATTACACCAACTTTTTGATCATATTTTACCATCTCTACGGTTCAGATTTTAGGTCTTAATGTGTAGATCAAGCATGTAAATTTTCAGCCAAAATGGTGATCGTTAAGTTTTACAAAACTGCAATTGAAATTTATAAGTATAAACGGTTCAGGTTTGACAGATTCGGTCCGTCCCTTGATTTAACCTAGTTCGATATCTTAACGATCACCATTTTGGCTGAAAATTTATAGAAATGATCTACTCATATAGACCTAATAATTAGATGATGAAGATGTTAAAATATAATCGAAAAGTTAGTGTAATGTCTTATACCTGAAAATAACCAAAAATATATACCTTAATGACCGGAACTTCTATATAAATATGGGAAATATCTAAACAATGACAACAAATAGAGAAATCAATTACCAGTTGGAGAAGCTGTAGGAGCATCCACTGGTATTCCGTAGACTGGTGAAAAGTTAGCCAACGAGTGAGATCAGATAAATGAAAATGTAACAAACATTATTGGTTAGAAAGCAATTGATGAATTTACACACACATATATATGTATATATATATACACACACTTGTGAACATGCAGGTAAATGTTGAGGTTAAATTTTGCGATGCATATATTCGGTGGACAGGTAGAGAAACAGAGTGCATGTGATGGTGTTGTTTTGTTTCATAGCTTACATATACATATATAGCTGACAACACCGACATGATATGAGATAAGATTTAAAGTGGTAGCTAGAAGCCTTGAATGTGAGTTTATATGACCGAGAGAAGCTAGCTCACGGCTGGATCCTCATTCCAAAAGATAGACGTAGTACTTACTACTAACGACTCGATGTATCTAACTAGTTCAAATAGTTGTATCCCTTTCAGCACCTCAAGCTAGTTAATTAAACTAACTCCATCATCAACATAAGTTTCATGTTTCATGTTCATATAAATAAATGTGGATCGTGCAGTTAATTGTCCATCTATATACTTCGATCACTAGTTCATCTAATTTCCTTATGTTGTAATCCTAATTATATAATTTGACAATTATTGGATGCATAATTACATCTTACATGGTCTTAATCAAGTTTGTCATGTAGAAAAAATTAAGTTTCAGGGCCTATACCTTCAAAGAATATAGTGACTAGCTAATTAGGGTTCAAGAATCAAATTAATTATTAGGAATCAATCAAGAATCTATATAAAACAATAATATAAAAGATCAAACTATATATTGGGAATTTTTATTTGGATCCAAGCCTTAATTTGGCCAGTGATTAAACTCTAGAGATGGACAGATAGTTTACGTAATTTTGTCATGAAATTAGCTAAAGGTTAATTAGATTCTAGCAAATTAATGTAATGTAACAAATGAAGAGATGGATGGAGAGAAAAGAGATACACACTTGCGTGCACATGCGCTGGTGGGCGGAGTCTCAACTTTGCAAACAGTAGGAAGATGCATAGCCCTGTTGAGGTCGATTTCGATGCCATAGCCGCTGGTGCTGTTCTTCTGAAGCAAGTAACACAAGCACACAGGGTTGTTCTTCACCAGCGCTGCCAGCTCGGGGCAACACGGCTTGTCCGGCTTTGTCATGTTGCTCCCTGCCTCCACGTACGTCAAGCAGTCCGCCATCGTCAGCAGCTCCGACGAGCAGTCCACCGACCCCGAAGGAGATGGGCCCGGCGCCTGTGCCGAGACGCCGCTGCCGTGACATGTGATCAACAACACCACGACGGCCGCGATGATCATATGCATGTCCGTAGTAGTAGCCATTTTTTCTTCCAAGCAATCAAGCTAATGTGGAATTTGCTTAGTTAGCTAGAGTAAGGTGTGCGTGACTAAAGGTTTGGAGTTAAATAAGGTTGGGGAGTGAGAAAGCTAGCGGGGCAAGGTATGCAGTTTTGCTAAATTCTTGCTAGGTAAACAAAATAATTAGCAAAGGGCTCTCAACTACCACCCAATTCTGCTCCATTGCATATATGTGGGGGTGGGTTGGCTTGAATTTCACCCTCTCTCTTTGCCTCTTTAATTGTGAGTAGTTCCGTGATGGATGACAACACTCCATCCAATTTGTGTTCTGTCCTGCACATTAAGTCCCATTTTCTCCGGATACAGACAAGTCCATTTTGGTTCATACTACCTAGCTGCACTTCTTCTTCTTCAACCGTTTATTTCTTTTATGGAATTTTCTATGGATCGAGAGAACAACTATGTGCACAAGTTAAAGAAGAAAATAGTGCATTCACTTTACTTTTCTCATGTTGTTTAGGACCGACCTTCGGTTCGATTCCCACATACTTTAACTACTTCTCTATAATTTAGTGATAATGGAAAATTTTAGGTCGGCTCAAAGCCCTCAACATTGATCCCACCTAATAACAATAAATCACAACATTTCGGGTACAATAAATTTAGCACATTCTAATTACTATGGCGTCAAGAAAGTAACATATATATGTTCGTTGCTGTTTTCCACTTTGATAGATAGTGTAAGTGTATTATAACATTAAGAGGAGAAACTGGATGCAGTTCTGAGAAGGTCCCTGAAAGTACACTTGAAGCCAAAATGGTGCTGCCTGCACACATTTTAAAACCCACCATGAATCATCACACGAGAATTGAATTCTAGCCAAAAAGCATTCATAAACATATATCAACTGTGTTCATCCCGGTTTCCTTAACACCAATCTCAACTGGCATATAGGAACAATGACTGTCCAAGAGCTGGCTGCAGGTACTCTTAAGTTGGCTATTCTAACTGATGGAGGACAGGCTGCTACGACGATCAAACTCAAGTAGCTGACTTCTGATGCATCTCATACCTATATGATATATGCAAGGCTTTCTATGTTGACTATCAAGTTGTCTATTCTAAATAGTAATGAAAATTGAATTGGGCTTATACTGAGCATTTCCAGTCAACAGAATATCATGACTTCTATAAAATTATGCAAGAACAAAAATATCTCAAGCTATGGCTTAGTCATGGTAATCTGGCAGAGTGAGTGATCAATGTAAATATTTGTACCAGGGGAAAGGAAAGAACACAGAAGAAGCAAAAAGAAAAAGGAAAAGGGAATACAAAGATTTAATACTGCAATATGCTCATCAGTTTTTGCACGGTTCCCTAACAGTTACCAGAAACTCTGTGAATGTTGTATTTTGTATTTAAAATTCCTTACCACTGAATTGGCACTCTTCAGTCTATGTTACAAAACAACCGTTCACGGAAATAGATCCTGAATATCAATTATATCAGCAAGGACACCAGCAGCTGTAGTATCATTGCCAGCTCCAGCTCCTTGAATAACCAGAGGCAGGTCATTATAGCATCGGCTGTAAATCTCCAGCTGCAATTTTGTATAATAAATAAAATAATCAAGAATCATCTGGTTATTGTAAACATTGCTCTAATTTCAATTTGAAAAGAAAGTGGGACAAATTGACAAGAAATTAGTACATTTCAATATAATGTGTATCCTATAAGTATCTTTATCTTGTACCTCCAACAATTTGGGAAACTTGCACTGATCATCTATTTCCTGTAACCTATAACTAAATCAAACCACACTTGCTTTCTGCATAGCAGCCTAAACACACAGAAATAAGCATTAAATGAACATTCGTTTCTGACATTCTAACTTTCTCAAAATCTCAATGAATAAATGGATTGGCATATCAATGCTCGTGGGATACAAACATGATTCAGGAGAGTAACATTTGCTCAACATTATAACTGAGGAGGTGATCTCATGTAAAGCGCATGCAGTCACAACCCTAAACCCAGAGACACATTAACATTCAACATTCAAACACTAGGTTTGTAACTAATGATAATCTCACGTCTGTCTCATAAAAGAAATTCATATTTTGTCTTCCCCGTGTCTCCCGGAGAAACATATAGCATTAAGTTCCATAAAACAAATGTGAAACAGGATGTAAGACTTCTCATTTATATTTTACTCAATTCTCCGACTGTCAGACAGTAAACTATCCAAACCATAGTCAACAGCTAAAAGCATAAGAAAAACTTCAAAGGACTTGCCACATTGTCACTTCCTCTCAGTCTTCCTAAAGCAGAATCCTTGCTCAGTTCTTGAATGCCAACTTCACACCTATGAGAAGGTATAATAAAAAATATCACATGAAAACATGAAAAAGTCACTAGAAGACTTTAGCTAGTTCCGCTGCTTCCTATTTTTTTTCTTTAAGATATAAAAGACCACGAAAATGTAACAAATAATTACAGAAGCACCAAAACAAGCCTCCTAACCACAAACACTTAAAACCTAAACCTAACTAAGCCCAAACCAGACCAAACCTAAAGTTGGTTGATACAAGATTGGAGCAGCAGCCGCATATGTAATTTGCGGAATTTATTAACTCTTGTCCTTCTGTATTCATATTGCTCATCGTGTTCATCTCCATTTGCTATTTCATTCTATTCCATCAATTGCATATATACATGAAACAGTATAATTTTTTTTGAGAACTGACAAATACTTTTAGAAGTCTAATTGATGGAATAGACTGAAATTGCAGAAGGTACCAAACAGTAACTACAGTGCCCACATCGCCACCACTCTACACAGTAGCCAAAATTTCAGACTAATTTAAGCGATTCTTTTCATGTTAGATGTAACTAAGGCTCCAAGGTTGAGTCTTATGTAGGCAGTTCATATCAGTTTAATCAGATTAAAATGAGTTTGCTGGGATTTCTATCCCAAGAACTCAAATACTTTAGTCCTACAGCAAGTTTCTCTACTTTCTGGTTCGCATCCCTCCCCTCTAGTTTTATACACTACTTCAGCCCCAAAACTGAAACTTTAAGTTTCTGCCCTGCATCACAAATTAACTAATCCTCCAACACTGTGCTCAACGGTGCTTGAGCCTGTCAAATTATTTTGAACTAAAATAAAAGCAAATAAAAATAGTACCTTGAGGCCTCAATTACACACACATAACGCAGCACATTCCCGTTCAAAGATGCCTTGGAGACTCTCTCTTTGATATCTTTATCAAGGACCGGTAGCCCAGTTCTCATAAATTCTTCCACTGACATTAGACCAGGTGCCATTTCTTTTGGATACAAGCTCTCAATCTATACAACAAAATAGCCATTCATCTTTATGCACAAAAACATATGTTACAGTTGAGCATATATATGGGAATATATATCTACAAAAATCCTTAGGAGTGGTAGTACCAACCTTGATGTCATCCAAATTAATACGCCAACCAAGAAGCCTAGCAAGTATCAACCCTGTTTCAAATGATTTTAAAAATTGACGAGGTATTCTGCAAACTTCAATATTAAATTAAATCATATACTTGTCAAATGAATTTTTTTCCAACCTTTCTTGCAACATCCATTCCACTAAGGTCATCACGTGGATCTGCATTTATAACCAACATTTAGGCATAATTAAAGAAGATAAACCAAAATTAAATAAAAACTGCTGCACATGAAACAGACATAATTAACTTAAAACCTCAAATCATACATACCCGGTTCAGTGTAACCAAGATTTTTAGCAGATTGCACAACTTCGCTTATTGGCTTTCCATCTTCAACCTCGCTCATGACATACCCCAATGTTCCTATGACACAGATATGAGTTCTAGCATACATAAACACCAGTGTCTAGATATACGTAGGTAGCGTATATTGAAAATGCAAGAAACCCCAAGGAACAGATAACCATTATGACGAAACAGTATGTAGCGTATATTTCTTTGATACCACTCAAACTCCCAATAATGCGGCGAACAGGATCTCCGGAAGACAGTATGCGATTTAAGGATGAAATGACAGGAAGGCCGGCACCAACCTACCAAAAATCAATAAAGAGTCTATAGCGAATATGATAAATCCAAATCCAAATATAGATCAAATTGTAACAAAGATTCACCAAACAGCAATATAAATTACATATCAATTGTATATTGTAAGGGTCTATATAGCAGAAGCGTTACAGCTATGGAGCACGCAAAGAAAGGGATGATAATAGTTTACTGCCAAGATTTTTCTATAGAATGCAAATAACTGCGCACACATACTTCTCTCCAGTCTCAAGAACAATAAGCCATATCATCTCTACGTATGCGATAATCCACAGTGATGAAAACTCAAACAAAATATTTGGAAGGGCTGCACAAAGTAAATATGAATAAACACACTCACAGTGGACTCATGACGAATGCGACGCAGGTGTGCCATTAGTTTGTCATAATCCTCCTGCAGATAACATAAGTCAGTGGGCAGTGTGGAAACACAAGCAAGATGACAAAGAGTTTAGTAGCAATACCATTGTAGAGGTAAGAGGCTTCTTGTTTGCCATGACAACACAACAACCCAAATCGACAGCTTTGGTGAGCAACGCAACAGTCTGGGAACTGGCAGTGCAATCCACAAGAGCTAAACCTGTTGATTTACCCAAGACTGTGGCAACATCATCTATGATAAACTTGTTGGTGGATTCTGAATTGGTGTACACCTGTAGGTCAGTGAGTGTTTGCAAAGACGAAGACTGGGACTTGATCCGGCAGACTTGGAGTAAATGAGAATCGGTGAGCTCCGTAGTGGAGGCGAGTAAAGTAGTAGTAGAGTCAGATACTCCGATGACTCTGAGGTGGATTCCTTGTTTGGCGTGAAGGGATCGGCATGACACAATGTGTTGGAGGAGTTGACGCCCAACACCATTACAGGGATCACCTTCTTCATATTCATTCTCTCTCTCTCTCTCTCTCACTTCATATAAGTAGTATCTATACCTATGTGAATGATACCATCCCAATATAAGTCTCAAGACCTTCCTTGGGAACTTTGAATATTATTTTGAATGAAGGCTTCTCTTTGCTTTTGATTCTACTCCAGAATTTGATTATGTGATCAATTTCCAATTAGGTTTGCCACACAATGTCTCTTGTCTCTTGGATGATGCTCTCTATTTGAGGTATTTCTGGAGTCTGACCTATTTGAAGCCTGCACTGTGCACTACATATGTGGGAAGCACACAATTATTTCTTCTTTTTTTCTTTTTGAAAATGAGGGGAAAGCTACTTTGCTATCACCTGATTACCCCCTGATACATTCATACAATTTACCAATCCAAACAAATGCAAAACGAAACACCTCAACCCGATAAACTGGATAATATCATCATTATATATATATATATATATAATCTAATCTAAATAAGATAAGACCTTTTCCATTTCCAAGCCTAATCACCTAATCCCACATTCCCAGCAACTAATAAGGGTTGGCTCATATCAGGCTCAGCAGCATCAGCGCAATTTGGTGCCTCAGTTTCAATCTAAACTGCTCAAGTCTTCCCAACTGCTAAAGGAATGAGATTGATGACTCCAATCAGATGTGTTCAGTAATAGCTCAACTGAAACAAACGACCAAGTTAATCAACATATTACGTAACAAACAATATCCCATCTCCAGTACACAATCAACCGCAAAGCAGGCATTCTAAACTAGTCAAATCAATCCCAGAAAATGGAAAGCAAAGCTTTTTCAACTTCATAGAAAATTTCCAAGAAAATAAACAATACAATTAAGAATCGGTGATGACCAATCACATGCAGCTTCAATTACAGAAGTGAAAAAGCAATCCCGCAACGCTGAACTTTCAGAGAGAATCTCTAGTGGTCTCTGTAACAAAGTAACTCATCACAGGGAACAAACCCAATAAAGACTGTAGCCTACACTACTTTAAATACTATGAGAATTATGGGCAACAATAGAAAAAAGGACCCCCTTACAAAAACATGCTTTCAGGTCTGGTAGCACAGAGCAGTGTAGCAGCAGTTGACTCCATGCTAAAAATCTCCATTTAAAACCTGGAAAACACACCCCCAATAGGAAAGATAGTGTTACTGCATGACCAGAAAATTTATAGACCTCACAACTCATGGAACTAAAGCAAACCAGAACACAACAAAAAGATTCTAAATACAACTACTTCAACTAAACTATTGTACCCATGAAGAGAAAATGTTGTACCAGTCACTTCTCTTGGACAGCTTTGTAACAGGCAGAGTCAATATTGAACATGCGAGCATATGCATATAACATCCCTTGCGCCACGGGAAGCAATAACAGAAGAAAGAAAAGAAATCAAAAGGGGATAGAAAATTCTAAAAGCAGGACAAATTCAAAACATTCATACACTTCAAGTTAAAACCTACATGTTTCACTGTTTGCTCATTCTCAGAATAAAATAGAACTGTCAATTATGTTTAGGACATCATTCAGAACATAATTAAGTAAATGAGATTGCACTTATCCAGCAGTACAGATGAGTTGAATGCAAAGCATTCTGTTAAACAAGAATCATTCAGCGTGAAAAATATTACGTAACGAAGAGAAAGTAACTAGAGTCAAACTATAAAATTAAGAGTCCAGCATAGTTCAAAACAGTCTAAAGTCAGTTGGTTTAAGTTCTCACTCTTATATAACTTGATATCTCCCTTGCTGAGCACCACCAGGAATTGAGAATGCATGATTTGAGATGTCTTCCAAAACACGTTTTAACTCAGATTTAGCTCTCTTGACAGAATGTTCAGTAGGGCCTTCGATAAACAAGTACAGCTTGCGATCTCCAGGTCCTGCAACCTTGCCAGGTGGGAAATACTGACCCCTGGTGGTGATGGCTGCTCCAGTCCAGTCTGATATGGCACCCCAAGTTTCCTTGTGTGTAACCTTCCATCTAGCATTCTGAGGAAAATCATTGATCTCTAACTCTGCTTCATAGTGTTCGGGCATTGCATCAGCTTGAATCTTTGCCAAATTATGCTGCAAGTTCATGGCTGCTGCAAGTGCAGCAGCCCGAGCTGCCCCATCATTGTTGGCAAGAGGCAAACCAGACCCAGGAAGAACTGCTGCTGTTCCTGGTACTGCTTGCCCAACAGCACCTGGAAGAGAAGCAGACAGTCCACCACTGGGAAGCAGTTGGGCAGAAACAGGGGTCTGCATTGAGGCCGTACTAGCTTTGGAAGCAGCAGTAATGGCCGCTATCTGAGCAAGGGCAGCCTGCTGTGACATATCACCCCCCGCTTTTCGGATCCCTTCATCTTCATCTTCTGAATCGGACTTGTCATCCTCAAAACCATATTCCTTAGCCTGTGCTTTCTTTGCTGCTTTCCTCACTTCATCTTCCTCTTCATTAAATTTAAAACCACTTCCTCCATAACCAGTTCCATGGGCTTGCTCAAGTCCCTGAGTTACTTTTGCCATAAAATTATCAGCAAGTAACTTGAGGTCATCTGGAACAACTTGTTCAGAAAGCTGTAATGCTTTAACAAGATCTGGCGCGTACCGAGCATCTTCCTCAGCAATAAACGTTATAGCACAACCTTTCCGGCCAGCTCGGCCTGTACGTCCAACACGATGAACATAGTCCTCATAATGATTTGGAACATGAAAGTTAATTACAAGTTCAAGGTCCTTGACATCTAAACCTCTGGCAGCAATACTTGTTGCAATCAGCAAATTGCAAACATCACTCTTGAAATCAGATATAGTGGACTCACGATCTGTTTGATCTTTAGCCCCATGAAGTGAGAGACAAGGATATCCATGCTTGAGCAGATCCTTGAATAAAGAATCACATTTGTCCTGCGACTGGACAAATATCAAAATTTTCCCTTTCTCATTCCATTCCCCAAGTAGCTCTAACAATCTCAAAAACCTTTCATTTTCCTGTCTCATTTCAACTACTTGCATTATGTCCTTATTCACAACACTCCTGCCACCGACCTGTATTTCCACAGGTTTGTCCAAAACTTTACGTGCCAAGACTTCTACCTGACGAGGGAAAGTAGCAGAAAACAAAACTGTCTGACGACCTGGTCGAATATTCTGAACAATTCGAGTAATTTGAGGTTCAAAGCCCATGTCAAACATTCGATCAGCTTCATCCATGACCAAGAATGTTACTCTACGCAGATTAGTTATTTTCCCTGCACTTGTGCAAAGTATGTCAATCATCCTACCAGGGGTACAGACAACAATTTCAGCACCCCGCTTTAATTCACTAATCTGTTGAGCAACACCAGAACCTCCATATACAGGCACACACCTGAGACCCAGTACCTTGGCAAACTTTTTGATATCACTGTGGATCTGCTGAACAAGCTCTCTCGTCGGTGCCATTATAAGCCCAATGGGCCCATCTCCAGCTTCTACCGGTGGCTGGTCCTTAATATGCCTCAGCATCGGAAGCACAAATGCGAGGGTTTTCCCTGATCCAGTTTTCCCAATGCCGATGCAGTCCCGACCACTCATAACTATAGGCAGTGCCTGCGCCTGGATTGGCATGGGCTTTTCAAAGTTCAGTTTCTTTATAATGTCCAAAATTTTATTTGTAAGTCCAGTTTGGTGCCAGGTCCTAATAGGCTTTGGCACATCCTTACCATGTATCTTCAATTCCAATTGTTTTCGGCATTCACCTACGTCTTCTGGAGTCATCCTCGAGATCTCCTTCACCTCAATGTAGAAGTTTTTGCGGAAGGGCTGATAATCTATCTTAGAGTGGTCAACTAAAGAAAGTTTCTCAGCCTTTGTCTTTTTCACCCTTTTTATGAACTCATCATCATTTTCATCTTCTGAGACATTGTCATCATTGTCAAGGTCCCCAAAATCAGAGTCGGAATCCTCTCCAGGAATAATTCTTCCCATAGATTTATTTAAACCTCTCCTCTGCAGTTCACCATTGCTTCGAGCATCCTTATTGTCGTTCTTCTCATCAGTAGTGGGTGCTTCGACAGTATTGTTCAGCTTCCCAACCTCAGGCAACACCAAAGAGTTCATAAAAGCATCTAATGGATCAGTTTCATCATCTCCGTTAGCATCATCAGCTCCATTGGCCAAATCAGGTTCAGCTTCTTCATTCTCAGAATCCACTATCATGGGTTGTTCATCTTCTTTAACAATAAGATTGGCTTCACCATCAAGGTTCATACCATTCTCTGATTTCCCCGAGGGAGATACTACTTCGTCATCAGATTCTCCTTCAAGAGTCCAGGTCTTTCTGCACATAGGTTCATCATCATTCCCTTCCCCTTGATGCTGCTTCTCATCTTCTTCCTTCTTTCTCTTTAACTCTTGCCACTCTTGAACTCTCCTCCTCCGTTTTTCCATCTCCTCATCCAATTTCCTTTGTTCATTCTCCAACTCCTCCTCACGTGTTAGCTTCTTCTCTTTCTTAACTGAATCTTCATCATTTTTCTTTGATGGGCTCTCATCTTCACGATCCATACGTGTGTTCACCCGGCTACTACTCCTTTCACGCTCTTTCTCCTTGTACTCACTTTTATCAGTCTTGTGTCGTTTCCTATCCCGGACCCTAACGTGATTGTCAACATCATCAGCATCAGCATCTCTATGCTTCTCCTTCTCTCTTGTCCTCCTATCTCGATCTCTATCGTTTTCCTTCTCACACTCCCTCTTCTCCCTTTCTCGACCTCTCTCCTTCTTCTCCTTGTCCCTATCTTTCTCCCCCCCCTCTCTCCTTATCCCTCTTTCTATCTTTGCTTCTTCTTTTTTCGTCATTACCTCGATGCTTCTCTTTATCATAAATTTCTTCAGAATCATAACTCTTGTCTTTCTCAGAAGGCCGGTTCCTCTTACTTCGATCTTTGTCCCTGTGTCTCTCCCCATTGCTCTCCCGCTCTCGTTCTCGTTCTCGGTCCCGGCGACTCCTCTTGGATTCTCCCTCCTTCCTTGACTTGCGCTTGCTCTCTTCCATTGGATCCTTCTATGTCAATTCACCAAACCACAAAAAAAAAAAAGTAAATTAAAAACAGTTTCGTACTCAAGCCATCGTTCACAAACTATATTCAGATATTCTTTGCCGCCTCTTCGAATCAAATCGTAAATCACAAGGTTATTGATTCAACAGTTCATTCATGTTTCTTGTAATTTGTAATTTTGACAGAAATCAAATACGAACCCTAATCGTAATCCGTGTTTGAAATAGAAGAGAATGCGAAACGAACCTGATGAGTGACGAATTCACCAACCTAAACAGCAGCAGGTATGAATTCCTCTTTTGCGACTTCTCCTGTGATCTCTCCCTCGCTTTTTGGTTTCAGCTATCGAGGTCGATCGAGAGAGAGAGAGAGACAGAGTAAAGAGAAGGTGGAGCTAGAGCTTAATTTGTAATACTATTGTAAACACTTCAGAAATAAATAAAGTTTGAGTTTTTGAGCTGGTCCTGTTGTTTTGGTATAATTGGCTTCTGGCTCAAAATATCTTCGTACCAAAGTATTAGAAGAGTTAAAATATCGCTCATCTCCTTTCTGGAGAATAATAATTTGTTCTTCTAAAGATTTCTTTAAACTTGGAAGAACAGGTTCCTTAAGAGCTGCTGAAAATCTCTCTTGGGATTTACCAGAGGATAAATAATTCGTTGTATCTGCAGGCTCACTCCTTCTAGATTGAGAAGGGGGAGGAGAGTTTGAATAACTCTGTTTGGCAAAGCTGCCAAGGAAACCGCTGTTGCTTTCTCCTCTGCCTTTGCCTCTGCCGGTGGAAGAATATCTTCCTCCTCTAGAGCCTCGACTGAACTGACTCATTTGGTATCTATAATAAATTCCCTGGTCAAAAAATCAGGGAGAGAGTTAATTTCTCCTTTAATAAACTCAATTTTAAAATCAAATATATATAATATAGACTGTCATCTTGCAAATATTTGTTTAGAAGTTAAATTTTTAACGTCTTTTTCAAGAACATCTTTAGCTGCTTTACAGTCCACTCTTAATAAAAATTCTTGATTTAATAAATCATCTTGGAATTTTGAAATACAATTGACAATAGCCAGAATTTCCTTTTTTTATAGTGGAGTAGTTTTTCTGGGCATCATTCCACTTTCCAAAAGTATATCTGGACAATATTTCTTTTTCTAAATTAGGAAACTTTTGTTTTAGAATTCCTCCATAACCTATGTCTGAAGCATTTGTCTCAACAATTTTAAAACTGGTTGGTGAGACAAGAGCTAGACATGGGAGGCTTTTTACTTTAGACTTAATAAGTCTAACTGCTTTGGTATGGATCTCTCCCCATGGAGGAGGGTTCTTCTGCAGTCTTTCATAAAGAGGAAAGCTGTCAATAGACAGGTTTCTATAATATTCTGCAATATAATTCAAGCTTCCTAGAAAACGTTGAAGCTGAGTTTTATTCCTAAGTTCATCAAGAAATTTTTCTACGAATTGAATAGCTCGCTCAATAGGGATAATTCTTCCTTGTTCAATTTCTTGGCCAAGGAAGCGGATTTTTGTCTGAAAAATAGACATATTTTTAGCAGATACCATTAGGCATGCCTTTTTAATAAGATTGATGAATATATTCAGATACTTGAAGTGTTGGTCAAGCGATTCAGAAAAAATAAGAATATCATCTATGTAAACAATAGAGAAAGAAGAATAAGGTGTGAAAATATCATTCATAATATTTTGGAATTCTGAATGAGCGTTTTTAAGCTCAAAAGGCATCACGTTTCATTCATAATGTCCGAAAGGAACAGTAAAAGCTGTCTTATATCTGTCACTTTCAGCAATCTGAATTTGCCAATAACCAGATTTTAAATCAAATTTTGAAAAGATAGAGGCTAACTGGAGCCTAGATAATAAATCTTTTTTATTAGGTAATGGGTACCTAATCCATTTAAGAACCTTATTTAAAGGTTTATAATTGATTACTAATCTAGGAGTCCCTCTTTCTATTTCAGCGCTTTTATTAACATAAAAGGTTGTACAGCTCCAAGGGGAGTAAGATTTCCTGATAAGTTTTCTTTCTAGGAGAGAATTAATTTCTTCTTTACAATATTCAATTAGCCCAGCAATCATTTGGGTTGGCCTGACTTTAGTAGGAATATTTTGTTCCTTGAAGTCAGGTTCATAAGGGAGAGTGATAATATGCCTTTTCCTTTCCTAGAAAGCATTAGGTAGATCACTGCATATTTCCCTTTTGATAATATCAGATAAAGATTTAATCTGATTTTGGCGAGAATTAATTTGAGTCATAATACTCATAACTTTTAGATCAGATTGGATAAAATTTATCTGATTCTCTTTGAAAATAAGAGTATTTTTTATCATGTTAATTTGACGAGTTTGAGGCTGAGTAATGAAGCCAAAAACTATCCTTTGACCTTCAATATCACAAATTATGCCTTCACTTGTCTTCATAAAGGGCTCTAGAAGACTAAGGAAAGGAGTTCCCAATATAATTTGTTGTGTCAGGCCTTTGACCATAACAAATGGGGTTTTGAAACACATGTCTGAATTACAAATATAGGCATTAGATAATTTATACCTAATTTTTAGTCTTGAACCATCAGCAGTGTTTAACGTCTGTGATGATTTATCATAATATCTTGTAGGGATTACCCCTTCACTGATACAATTTAGATCTGCTCCGCTGTCAATGAGAGCGATCCCTTTTAAAACATAGTGTTTGTCTATGACAATAGTAACATTAGAATACCATTTCTGGTATGGTACTTGGTTAATGATGTTGAGAAATTTCTCTTCATTTGGAATAGAAGATTCTCCTTGTTCAAGAATAATAGAAGATTCTCCTTATTCTAAAATAATCTTGCTTATAATTTCTCTGAGAAACTTGGTTTCTATTTTTAAGTTATTTATTTTTGCTCTTAAATCAGAAATAGAAGTTTCTCTTTATTTGATAATATTTACCTCCATTTTTATGGAGTCAATTTCTTCATGTAAGTCAGGAATAGATAATTTTTTAGAAGAGTGAGTTTTTAACCCCTCAAATATTTCTTTTAAGGAGTATGACTCCTTTGAAATGTAAGGGGAATCTCTAGGTTTATTCTCCCTTTTTATTGTTTCTAAATAATGTTCGATCATATTTTTCTTGGTTTCAGGATCTTGGATTCCATTAATCAAGTCAAGAATATATCTTTCTTGGGATATAAGCACATTTATGCTTAATCCATTCATCTCAAGAATAGCTTTTTAATGGTTTGCATTAGAACCACAGTTTGATGAGGATGAAGATTCAGACTCAGAAATGTCAGACTTTTAGTTAATAATTGAAAGGACCCAACCCCGATTTAGCTCCCTAAATCGGAATCAAACCCTTTCGAAAACACGAACAAACAAAAACCATGGAAATTTTGGCAGAGTTTCGTTACTAATGTGGAATTACCATTACCTGCACGCGGAAAATACACTTCGTCCTATGCCACAAAAAGCAAACCGTGGGCATCAATCCCATCCGGATTTCTCAATATATCAACAGTAAAGTAAAACAATAAATATATCTATACTTTACTGAAATCCGGAGTAAAATCGTATAACATAAACAATAGATTTCTCAGAGCGAACTCTATTATATAAACATATAAGTATACCACAGTAGGTAGAACAATAAACCTACTGGAAGAAACAAGGTAGCTCGAGCACTATGCCTCCGACCACGACGTGCAACACCAGAGCCTGAACTGCACATTGGGCACGGAAACCGAAAAACCCAGGGGAAAGATATGAAAACCGTTAGAGTGAGTGGACGAAAATAAATGTCTTTCACCAAGTAATATATGTTATAAAAACATATACGAGTCGAAATATAAATAAATCAAATCAAATAGTATACGAGGAGACACTGACTCCAACTCGTAAACAGAGCATGCATAAAGAAAATCTCACAGTCAGAACCACGGGGTCCCTAGCCCACACATGATTCAGAACCACGGGGTCCCTAGCCCACACGTGATTCCAGCCGGAAACATCCTCGGGGATCAGCCGGGATGCAGTGTATCGATACATCAACGTAACTGAAACTGTACTCTGTGAAAATCAAATCATAAACAGTTTGATGCAAATGCATGAATCAACATATAAGTGTATATACATACTATATACTGGTAAAGGCATAATCGTATAACACATGCTCGTAATAAACACAATCTCGTATGAAATCTCATGCTCGTAAAACCATGATCATGCTGCATGCTCAAGTTCGTAAAACATAAATAAAAGACTCGCAAACAATCCGTGAAAAGAAATTGTCCACTCACAGACTAGCGTAACGCGATACGCATTAACCCGTGATCCGACGGAAAGTCTCTCGCCAAACAAACGATCACGAACCCCTGAATAATCACAATAACCATTTCTCAAAATCATAACTCGACAATTCAAATCAACTCACGAGAAACCACCGTTCTCGGAAACATATAATCCGAATACGACAAATCGTCGAAAATCCGATATGTACATCTCAATACCTCGCTATACTTTCGGACGCTCAACTCGAAAAACGAACCTCCCCACTGCGATCGGGGTGCGATTTCGAGTGAAATGACATGCAATTTGTCGAAAACCCAAAAAGTCAAACTGTTGACCGCCGTTGACCACCGCCCACGGCGGCGCCGCCACCAATCTGAAAATTTCTCGGCGAAGCAACCCCTAATACATTCAAAATCATCCACTGAGCAACTTTGTCAACTGCAACAAAGGCCAATTCTCACTCTAACTCATTCAATTTCAAGCAAAACCGAATTGTTCCCAAAATTTCAAATCCAAAATTCTCCATCCACAAATCGAATTAGAACACCATACCTATATGGTTTGAATCATGGAGATGAGGGCTTCAAAACCTAGTGCTTGATTAAGCTCAATTCGAACGGAATCTTGCAACCCGAATTCACTCAATTTTCTCCATTTTCTCGCCGGAAAAGCATCCTCCTCCGGCGTCCTTGCCGCGAACGGAGGCCGGGGATGGGTAGAGGGGACCGAGGCACATCGATGGAAACCAAGGCCGAGCCTTGGGGTGGCCGGATTAGGCTCACCGCCGGCGAGGCCGAACCACCGTCGAACACCGTCGCGTTCCTCATCTCCACCACGTGTTGACTCGGTCAACACCAGTCAACACAATAACTCCCTCATTGACTTTCCAAAACAGGTAAGTTACTATTTATAGCTTGCCCAAAAGTAAGTTACTATTTATAGCTTGCCCAAAAAGGAAACTCCCATATTTAATTTTCGGCAAACTTCAAACACACGCAACTTTCACGTTGTAAATCCGATTCCGATAATTCTCGCGGCCAGAAGCTCGTCTCAACATATTCTTCCAATATCACCCGAAGTCAAACACATCGACCAACCGGATAAAAAGTCAACTGTTCAACCAAACACACTCTTTAATCGACTAAATAATTAACAATCGGAAATAATCACAACTTAATCTTCGTAACTGAGAATAATGCTCCAGAAGTTCCCACGAGCTCGAAATTAAATTCTGAACAACTTCCGTGAAGAAGCCGAAACCAAATTCTCGTCCGGTAATTTAGTTGTTAAGAGCACCACCATTTAAATCCGAACTTCAAATATTTATAATTAATTCCTCGGTCGTCCAAATAACGATCCGGAACCGCCCACAAACTCGAAATCACACATACAACGACTCTTCAGAAGAGACCCAGCTCCAATTCTCGGCCAATAATTAAGTCGTTATCAAATCTGGCGATTCAAATACTGTCGGAACTCTGCGATTACGCAGTAACTCACGTATATAGCTTATCATACTGCTGATTCTGGTCCGGGTCGTCACAATAATATTGACCTCCTTTTCTGACTCACTGTGTGATGACCCGGACCAGAATCAGCAGTATGATCAGCTTGATTGATGAGTTACTGCATAGTCGCAGTTTGTCGGCAGTTATTTGAATCGCCAGGCTCGTTAACGACTTAATTATTGGCCGAGAATTGGAGCTGGGTCTCTTCTCGAGAGTCGTAGTACATGTGATTTTGAGTTCGTGGGCGGTTCCGGATCGTTATTTGGACGACCGAGGAATTAATTATGAATATTTGAAGTTCAGATTTAAATGGTGGTGTTGTTAACGACTAAATTACCGGTCGAGAATTTGGTTTCGGCTTCTTCACGAAAGTTGTTCAGAATTTAATTTTGAGTTCGTGGGAACTTCCGGAGTATGATTTTGAATTACGGAGTTTAAGTTGTGAATATTTCTGTTTGTTGTTGGTTTAGTCGATTTATTATGTGTTTGGGCTGAACAGTTGATTTTTTATCCGTTTGGCCGATGTGTTTGACTTCGGGTGATTATTGAAGAGTACGTCGAGACGAGTTTGTGGCCGCGAGAATTATCGGGATCGGAATTACGACGAGAAAGTTACGCGCGTTTGAAGTTCGTTTAAACGGATAATTACAAGTTTCCTAATCGGGAAAGGCTATAAATAGCAACTTGCCATAAAGGGAAAGTCAAAACAGGAAATAATATGTTTGACCGAGTTGACTCGGTCAACTCGGTGGAGAGAGGGAGAGAAGCGACGGTGGCCGACATGCTCATTTCCGGCGAGGGACTTCCGGCCACCTCTTGGCTCGGGAAGAGTCTCTTTGGCTTCGTCTCAGCCCTCTCGTGGTGGCTCCGGCCTTGTTTTTCAGCGTGGCTCACCGGAGGGAGTAGAATTCCGGCAAGAAAAATGGATGAAACTTGGTGAATTCGAACTATACTTTTTCGGCCGATTCGAGCTACAACAAGGATTGGGTTTTGTAGCCCTCATCATTGTGAAGCTACCATGTAAGTTTGGTGATCCAATTCATCTTGTGTTTGGAGAATTTTGGAATTGAAATTTGTGTGAACATTCGGTTTTTCATGAAATTGACATGGTTAGAGTGAGAATTGGACTTCGGTGCAGTTATGAAAGTTGCTCAGTGGGTGATTTTGAGTGGAATAGGGGTTGCTCCGCCGTGAAATTCTCCGGACGGCAGCGGCGCCGCCGTGGACGGCAGCGGCGCCGCCGTGGACGGCGGTCAACGGCGCCGGTCAACGGTCAAACTTTAACTTTTTGGATTTTCGGCAAGTCGCATGTCATTTGACTCGAAATCGCGCTCCGATCACAGTGGGGAGGTTCGTTTTTCGAGTTGAGCGTCCGAACATAAAGCGAGGTATTGAGGTGGTATATATAGATTTTCGATGATTCGTCGTATTCGAATTGTGTATTTCCGAGAACGGTGGTTTCTCGTGATTTGTATAGTATAGTCGGATTATGACTTTGAATAATGGACTTTGTGAATATTCAGGGGTTTCGTGATCGTTCGTTTGGCGAGGGACATTTCGCCGGATCATGGGTTAACGCGATACGCGTTACGCCAGTCTGTGAGTGGACAATTTCTTTTCACGGAAATCTTGCGAGTCTTTTATGTGATTTATGAACTTGATCATGCAGCATGATTATGGTTTTACGAGCATGAGATTTCATACGAGATTATGATTATATAAGCATGTATTTACGATTATACGAATGTGTTTATACGGATATACGTATACGAATATGCATACACTTTTACATTGTTTCATGCAATTGCATCGAATTGTTTGTGATTTGGTTTTCACAGAGTACAGTCTTGGTTACGTTGTTGTATCGATACACATTGCCTCTCGGCTGATCCCCGATGGTAGGCCATCCAGGAGGGGCGTCGTCATCCCTACCTGACCGGTGAGGGGCGTTTTCCCCGGAACCGAGGCCATTTTTGGCTTAGAATCACGGGGACCAAGGACCTCGCGATTCGGACTGTACTAGCACGGTGTGTGTCCATGAGTGACCCCGTGGGATTTATACTTGCATGCTCAGTACACTGGAGGAGTATGAGTTTTACCTCGTGTACTATGTTGTTTTTATTTACCTGGACTCGCATATGTTGTTTTAAACATATATATTAACTGGTGAAAGACATTTATTTTCGTCCACTCACTCTAACGTGTTTATTGTCTTTCCCCTGGGCTTTTCGGTTTCCGTGCCCAGTTTGCAGTTCAGGCTCTGGTGTCGCACGCCGTGGTCGGAGGCATAGTGCTCGAGCAATCTTGTTTCATCCAGTAGGTTTATTGTTCTACCTACTGTGGTATACGTATATGATTATGTATTAGATGTCGCTCTGAGCTTCCTGTTGAATATGTTATACGATTTTACGCTGGATTTCAGTAAAGTATAGATATATTTATTGATTTACTTTACTGTTGATATATTGAGAAATCCGGATGGGATTGGTGCCCACGGTTTGCTTTTTGTGGCATAGGATGAAGTGTATTTTCCGCGTGCAGGTTATGGTAATTCCACGCTAGTAACGAAACTCTGCCCAAATTTCGAAAAGTTTTTGTTGGTTCGTGTTTTCGAAGGGGTTTAACTCCGGTTTAGGGAGCTAAATCGGGGTTGGGTCCTTTCAGCTTGGTATCAGAGCATTAGGTTGTAGGTTCTGTAGACTTCTGTAGTCGTGTTTAGTAAGGATATTTGAGAATGTACAGCATGTCTGGAATGGTGACCCGACCGGCCGGCGGATAATCATCAAATTCCGGGTGTTGTATGCTTCCAAATATTTGAAGTTCCATGATTACGTTCCACTTGTTGTGAACGATATTGTATTCATTAGGATGCCTCCTTACGTGCTTTCCGTGTCATTTCGGTTGTGGATCCTGTTAAGGATCAATCGACGCGCGAATTGCCAGAGAACTGTGGATTTGGATGAGTATTCTGAGTTCAGAGATTTGTGTGGCACGGTTTGCCTGGGGATGTGTATATGGGCGTCTATATGTTGCCTCAGAGCAGAGAATTGTGGCAGTTGATGTTGTTGCCTGAGTCAGATTGTTGTATTTGGTGGGTTGATATTGTGTGAGTTCCTGTTGCGACTTCATGGCCTACATTCAGGGTGTTGTTTATACGGTAATGGTTTTATCAGGCTACCCAGCATTCGAATGTGGAGTGTTTACCCACCTGAGGCAGAGATGCATTGTTCACATGTTTGTTCTTGTTTGCACGTGTTATGCGGCTTCAGAGGGAGCTATGCACGAGGTTCGAGATGAATTTGAACCTGAGTATTAGAGAGAGTCGGATTGATGTGCCTCGAGACATCCGTGAGGAGCTTAGTGTGTTGCACTCAGTGGTGAGGCTATGGTGATGGAAAGATGTACACGGTTTTTGATGTGATGGTTTGAGGAAAGTGGATTTGGTCGGGATTTTGATGAGGTTGAGTTCCGACACGTCGGGATCAGTGACTTCATCAGGCTGTGGCCTTATCGATTATGTTGTGGGCCATCAGATCAAGCAGAGAATTTGTTTGACGATAGCGGAGATCACAGAGTAGCGAATTTGCTCCTGTGGCATGAGTTTGGGCGGTCGTTGGTGATCCTTTCACGCAGCAGATGTTGTGGTGACTTGTGTTCGTGGAGCACTTTCAGTTGCCATTGTGGTGACCAGGAGGGTCACGTTTCGAGGGAGCACCCTCAGTCAGCTGTTTTAATGGTTCGACAACTCAGAGTTCGCGAGGAGATCCTCATGTTGTTCCTGCAGTCTGATCAATGTATCATTTTGATGAGTTATTCAGCAAGTCGCGGTTGATGTGTGTGGCTAGTTGGGCATGTTGGAGTTTGTGCCACGACCTTGTTTGAGGACAGACTTTTCTCTGAGGTTACTGTTGCTTGATATCCATGGCTATTATACCTGCATCTCACTTCCGAGGCTTTGCAGAGTGTTGCATCCATCCGGAGGTTGTGAGATCCTTGCTGGAGGATATGGGTTAGCCGCGGATCTGTTATAGCTAGACATTGTGGTTTTGGTGTGATTGTGAGTGTGGATTTACGGACAACGCATTTGGCTGTGTTCGAGTACCTCAAGAAGGAGGTTGTGTTTCAACGACCAGATTTTCCCGAGATGCTGTTTCGCGGTGATGGTAGAGTGAATGGTGGAGACGAGTTGTGTTATTTCTTAGCTTATGTTGTGGATACTATGGTTGCTGTACCCGACATTGGTGATATTAAGATGGTTCCCGAGTTTCCAGGTGTTGTTCCGGAGGAGTTACCAAGTGTTCCTCCAGTTCGGGAGACTGACTACACCATTGAGCTTGTACCGGGCGCTGGACTCATTTTACCGGCATTTTGTCGTTCGGAGCCAGTGGAGCTGATGGAACTATTGTTTCGACTCCAGGAGTTGTTGGGGGAGGTTTCAGGAGACTTCGTGCGACTCCGCGTATTTGCGTGGTGTGCTCTTGCATTGTGTGTACGGATGGTGGATGGTTCGACGAGATGGTGCATTGACTACCGAAGCCCGATTCGCTTCAGAGGAGAGTGAGTGTCCTCCGCTTCAGATTGACGATTGGTTTGATCAGCTTGTGAGAGCTTCAATCTTGTTGAAGATTGATTCCGAATTCGGATGCCATCAGTTGTGAATTAGTGAGTCAGATGTGGCTATGTTGGCTTTCGGATATCAGTGTGGGCATCAGGAGTTTTGGTCACGCTGTTTGGTTGACAAATGCCCCGTGGATCGTGCGGACTTGATAGACCAGGTGTTCAGACGGTTTCTGGACGAGTTTACGATCATGTTCGTTGGCAATGTCCCGATGTACTCCAGGAGTGTGAGCTAGTACCTGAAGTAGTTGCAAGCGGTTTTGCGGACTTCGTGAGATGATCAGTTGTTGGCGAAGTTCAGTCAGTGTGAGTTATGAATGATTTGCGTGAAGATTTT
Source organism: Geum urbanum (assembly GCA_946800695.1). Taxonomy (NCBI): domain Eukaryota; kingdom Viridiplantae; phylum Streptophyta; class Magnoliopsida; order Rosales; family Rosaceae; genus Geum; species Geum urbanum. The sequence goes on along the minus strand of OX327001.1, from coordinate 41,067,308 downwards.
GGGCTGTGTGATGCTATCCGAGGGAGTGGGCGTGGATCCTGACCAGTTAGAAGCCGTGTTGATTTGGGGATTGCCCTACCATTGTACCAGAGATCAGAGGTCTCTTGGGCTTAGTAGGCTATTACCGACGGCTTGTGCAGGATTTTCCCGGATTGCCACCCTACTTTCCGGATTGACGAAGAAGGCGTCAAGTTCATGTGGTTTGATGCACGCGAGGAGAGTTACTTACTCCTGCAGGATGGTTGACCGTTGCTTCGGTTTAACCTTACCTGGCGATCGCGATGAGTTTGTGGATTACGGAGATGCATCGAGGTTTGGAGTTGGTTCTGTTTGGATGCTCTGTAGCAGAGCGATGGCTCATGGTTTCAGGCAGTGGAGACCCTATGTAGCTACGTATTCTATGTATGATTTGGATGTAGCTGTTCTGAGGTTAGCATCGAAGAGTTCGAGACACTACAGCTATGGCGTGCAGCACAGTGTAGGATGTGCACTGATCATTTGAGTTTAACCCACTAGCATATTCGGCCAGATTCGGGCTTGAGGCAGTGTAGATGGAGGGAGTCGATTACCGACTATGGCTGCACATTAGAGTTTGTTCGAGAAGGCTAGAGGTTGCACTTTGATCATCCATCTGGGATGTTGTTGTTGATGCGTTCAAATGAGAGCCAGGAGCTTCAGTGTTCCATGTGTGTGTGGCTCAAGTTTCCGTGTTAGCCGAGTTGCGAGCTTCGGGAGCTGAGTTCGAGTGTGATGATGTTGAGGCTCGTGGTTTTGCGCGCATTTGGCGCTAGTGGTACGGTGATGTGTCTGATACTTCGAGTTTACTACTCGAGACGCAACATGAAGAGTAATGTAGCAGCTTGAGTGTGCAGATGCCACATTTGTCGACTGGCGATGGCTAGGAGGCAGAGACTTGCCGAGATGTATCAGCCATTTGAGATTTCCGGTTAGACGTGGCGATTGTTGCTGTGTTTGTGTATGTATGTATGCACTTTGGTTTATGATATCAGTTGTTAGGCTTTTGTGGACCATTTGATGAACTCAGTACTTTTCCTTGTACTTTCGGAGATGATTTCAGTGGCAGGTTGGCATAGCTGTGTTTGATGGAGGTTGTCCATCTACGTGGTGTACCTGTGTCCCAGTTCGTCGATCGAGGTAATCAGCTACGACTGTGTGTGGGCAAGCTTTGCAGCGAGCATTGGAGACCAGATTGCAGGCTAGTACCAGTTCTTATCCTCAGATTGGTGGACGATCTTTGAGGACTATTCAGACCCTGGAGGACATGTTGTGGACCTCGGTATTGCAATTCCGGAGGATTCGGGACCAGCAGTTTTATTTGTTTAAGATTGTTTGCTATACCAGTTTGTGGACCACTATGGTTCCGATGTTGCATGTTGTCGTTTTGTGGACGATGTTGTACTCCACTGTGCTGGAGCGAGTTTGGTTTGAGTTTGAGTTGATGTTTGATTTTGATTTTTGTGGAATGTGCTACTACAGACTGTCAGATTAGCGGAAACAGGTTGATAATTGCTTGAGTCCGATGTTGATCTATGTTGATATGAGTGTATGAGTTGTGTTGATGTAAGCAGACTAAATGGTGACCTGCCATGTGGTTTTGATTTGTATGTGGCCATAGGCGAGTTTGTGTTATGTCGCATGGTTCGGCATCGCCTATAGTATTGGCTTTTATGTGTGTTATGTTCCGTGTGGCGGAACTGTGTTTCAGGTTTGCTATATGTTGTGTATCCTGTCTGTTCCTTATGCAGGAACACTTGGCGATTGTGTGAACCAGTTCAGATTTTTGATTTGAGGGTACAGGGATTCCAGCACGGAGTTATCTCCTATTGTGAAGTTTGTAATCAGAGTTGTTCAGTTGAGATTGCTGTTGGTGAGTTGAGCAGTATGCAGAGGCAGTGCTCCTACCTTGTAGTCGGCAGACTTGGAAATTTCGAGGTCGAAAATTTTCTAAGGGGGGTGGATTTGTGACGACCCGGACCAGAATCAGCAGTATGATCAGCTTGATTGATGAGTTACTGCATAGTCGCAGTTTGTCGGCAGTTATTTGAATCGCCAGGCTCGTTAACGACTTAATTATTGGCCAAGAATTGGAGCTGGGTCTCTTCTCGAGAGTCGTAGTACATGTGATTTCGAGTTCGTGGGCGGTTCCGGATCGTTATTTGGACGATCGAGGAATTAATTATGAATATTTGAAGTTCAGATTTAAATGGTGGTGTTGTTAACGACTAAATTACTGGTCGAGAATTTGGTTTCGGCTTCTTCACGAAAGTTGTTCAGAATTTAATTTTGAGTTCGTGGGAACTTCCGGAGCATGATTTTGAATTACGGAGTTTAAGTTGTGAATATTTATGTTTGTTGTTGGTTTAGTCGATTTATAATGTGTTTGGGCTGAACAGTTGACTTTTTATCCGTTTAGCCGATGTATTTGACTTTGGGTGATTATTGAAGAGTACGTCGAGACGAGTTTGTGGCCGCGAGAATTATCGGGATCGGAATTACGACGAGAAAGTTACGCGCGTTTGAAGTTCGTTTAAACGGATAATTACAAGTTTCCTAATCAGGAAAGGCTATAAATAGCAACTTGCCATAAAGGGAAAGTCAAAACAGGAAATAATATGTTTGACCGAGTTGACTCGGTCAATTCAGTGGAGAGAGGGAGAGAAGCGACGGTGGCCGACATGCTCACTTCCGGCGAGGGACTTCCGGCCACCTCTTGGCTCGGGAAGAGTCTCTTTGGCTTCGTCTCGGCCCTCTCGTGGTGGCTCCGGCCTTGTTTTTCAGCGTGGCTCACCGGAGGGAGTAGAATTCCGGCAAGAAAAATGGATGAAACTTGGTGAATTCGAACTATACTTTTTCGGCCGATTCGAGCTACAACAAGGATTGGGTTTTGTAGCCCTCATCATTGTGAAGCTACCATGTAAGTTTGGTGATCCAATTCATCTTGTGTTTGGAGAATTTTGGAATTGAAATTTGTGTGAACATTCGGTTTTTCATGAAATTGACATGGTTAGAGTGAGAATTGGACTTCGGTGCAGTTATGAAAGTTGCTCAGTGGGTGATTTTGAGTGGAATAGGGGTTGCTCCGCCGTGAAATTCTCCGGACGGCAGCGGCGCCGCCGTGGACGGCGATCAACGGCAGCGGCGCCGCCGTGGACGGCGGTCAACTGCGGCGGTCAACGGTCAAACTTTAACTTTTTGGATTTTCGGCAAGTCGCATGTCATTTGACTCGAAATCGCGCTACGATCACAGTGGGGAGGTTCGTTTTTCGAGTTGAGCGTCCGAACATAAAGCGAGGTATTGAGGTGGTATATATAGATTTTCGATGATTCGTCGTATTCGAATTGTGTATTTCCGAGAACGGTGGTTTCTCGTGATTTGTATTATATAGTCGGATTATGACTTTGAATAATGGACTTTGTGAATATTCAGGGGTTTCGTGATCGTTCGTTTGGCGAGGGACATTTCGCCGGATCATGGGTTAACGCGGTACGCGTTACGCCAGTCTGTGAGTGGACAATTTCTTTTCACGGAAATCTTGCGAGTCTTTTATGTGATTTATGAACTTGAGCATGCAGCATGATTATGGTTTTACGAGCATGAGATTTCATACGAGATTATGATTATATAAGCATGTATTTACGATTATACGAATGTGTTTATACGGATATACGTATACGAATATGCATACACTTTTACATTGTTTCATGCATTTGCATCGAATTGTTTGTGATTTGGTTTTCACAGAGTACAGTCTTGGTTACGTTGTTGTATCGATACACATTGCCTCTCGGCTGATCCCCGATGGTAGGCCATCCAGGAGGGGCGTCGTCATCCCTACATGACCGGTGAGGGGCGTTTTCCCCGGAACCGAGGCCATTTCTGGCTTAGAATCACGGGGACCAAGGACCTCGTGATTCGGACTGTACTAGCACGGTGTGTGTCCATGAGTGACCCCGTGGGATTTATACTTGCATGCTCAGTACACTGGAGGAGTATGAGTTTTACCTCGTGTACTATGTTGTTTTTATTTACTTGGACTCGCATATGTTGTTTTAAACATATATATTAACTGGTGAAAGACATTTATTTTCGTCCACTCACTCTAACGTGTTTATTGTCTTTCCCCTGGACTTTTCGGTTTTCGTGCCCAGTTTGCAGTTCAGGCTCTGGTGTCGCACGTCGTGGTCGGAGGCATAGTGCTCGAGCAATCTTGTTTCATCCAGTAGGTTTATTGTTCTACCTACTGTGGTATACGTATATGATTATGTATTAGATGTCGCTCTGAGCTTCCTGTTGAATATGTTATACGATTTTACGCTGGATTTCAGTAAAGTATAGATATATTTATTGATTTACTTTACTGTTGATATATTGAGAAATCCGGATGGGATTGGTGCCCACGGTTTGCTTTTTGTGGCATAGGATGAAGTGTATTTTCCGCGTGCAGGTTATGTGAAAGGACCCAACCCCGATTTAGCTCCCTAAACCGGAGTAAAACCCTTTCGAAAACACGAACCAACAAAAACTTTTCGAAATTTGGGCAGAGTTTCGTTACTAACGTGGAATTACCGTTACCTGCACGCGGAAAATACACTTCATCATATGCCACAAAAATCAAACCGTGGGCACCAATCCCATCCGGATTTCTCAATATATCAACAGTAAAGTAAACAATACATATAATATATACTTTACTGAAATCCGGGTAAAATCGTATAACATATTCAATAGGAAACTCAGAGCGACTTCTAATACATAATCATATACGCATACCACAGTAGGTAGAACAATAAACCTACTGGAGGAAACAAAGTAGCTCGAGTACTATGCCTCCGACCACGACGTGCGACACCAGAGCCTGAACTGCAAACTGGGCACAGAAACCGAAAAGCCCAGGGGAAAGACATAAAACACGTTAGAGTGAGTGGACGAAAATAAATGTCTTTCACCAGTAATATATACGTATAAAATTATATGCGAGTCAAATGCACATAATATCAAATGGTACACGAGGGAGACTCTAACTCCTCACGCGTACAGAGCATGCAACGTAAAACATATCGCGGAGACTCTCGTGGGCTTCCACGCGATAGCACAGTCTGAATCACGGGATCCCAGACCCACACGTGATTCCTAGCCAGAAAGGCCTCGGGTCAGGATATCTGTCCCCCCCCGGAGCGTACTCGGGGATCAGCCGAGAAGCCAATGTGTATCGATACCACAACATATACTGAGACTGTACTCTGTGTAAACCAAATCATAAATCTTTTCCATGCACATGCATAAAACATAATATGTACATATATGTATATATTCGTATACGTATATTCGTATAAGCATAATCGTAAAACACATGCTCGTAAAATCATAATCAATCTGCATGCTCAAGTTCGTAAATCATTTATAAAGGACTCGCAATCAATCCGTGAAAAGAAAAGTCCACTCATAGACTTGCGTAACGCGATACGCGTTAACCCGTGATCCGGCGGAAAGTCCCTTGCCAATCAAACGATCACGAACTCCTGAATATTCACAAAGTTCATTATTCAAGGTCATAATCAGACAATACAAGACAAATCACGAGAAACCACCGTCCTCGAAAACACGAAATCTGAATACGACAAATCGTCGAAAATCCATATATAACACCTCAATACCTCGCTTTATGTTCGGACGCTCAACTCGAAAAACGAACCTCCCCACTGCGATCGGGGCGCGATTTCGAGTCAAATGACATGCAATTCGTCAAAAACTACTCCGGGCGAAAAATCGCCGGCGCCGCCGCCGTCGCCGGAAAATCCAAACCTGCCCAGAAAATTTCGTGCTACACATGGTTTCAAAGATCTCGACGATTCCAACAACTTTCCAGTTATAAGTTAAGGCCAATTTTGACTGGAAAACCTCCAAAAATCAACCCAAAGTTCCAAACCCTTACCGGAATTTCAATTCAACGGATCTCTCTCCTCCGGCCACGGCAACCCTCAAGACCACTTGGAAAAGCTTCCTTAGCTCAAGGCTAACAAAACCCCTCAAGGTAGAGCCACCAACTCGGCCTCCACGCCGCCACCCGAACACCACAAAACTCGCCGGAATTTCACTAACTTTGCCGATTCGATTCTCTCTCCTCCGGCCACCCCACGGGACGATCCACCTACCAATCCAAAGAGGAGCTCGAGCCCAACAAGTTTCGTGAAGGAACCATACCCAAATATGGCCGGAATCGGCCTCAATTTCGGCGAACAAAATCGGCAACCCAAGGAACCAAAACGGGTCGACCCACTTTGGTCAACCCAGTCAACAGACGAAAATGGAAAGTGGACTTTCCCAAATGGGAAACTTGCTATTTATAGGCCTTCCCAAAATGGAAACCACATAATTCACTTTTCGGCAAACTTCAAATACCCATAACTTTCTCGTCGTAATTCCAATTTCGATAATTCTCGCAGTCACAAACTCATCTCGACATGATCTTCAATTATCATCCAAAGTCAAACACATCGGCCAAACGGATAAAAAGTCAACCCTTCAACCAAATACATATTTAATCGACTAAATAACTAACAATCGGAAATAATCACAACTTAATCTTCGTAACTCAGAAAAATGCTCCGGAAGTTCCCACAAACTCGAAATTAAATTCTGAACAACTTCCGTGAAGAAGCCGAAACCAAATTCTCGTCCGGTAATTTAGTCGCTAAGTAGCTCGCCATATTAATCCGTTTCCGTCGAAACTTCAAATATCCATAACTAATTCCTCAGTTGTCCAAATAACGATCCGGAACCGCCCACAAACTCATAATCACACGTACAACGACTCTCGAGAAGAGACCCAGCTCCAATTCTCGGCCAATATTTTAGTCGTTAACAAGCTTGGCGATTCAATCAACTCTCGGCAATCTGCGACTATGCGATTTCACTGCTGATTCTGGTCCGGGTCGTCACATTATGGTAATTCCACGCTAGTAACGAAACTCTGCCCAAATTTCGAAAAGTTTTTGTTGGTTCGTGTTTTCGAAGGGGTTTAACTCCGGTTTAGGGAGCTAAATCGGGGTTGGGTCCTTTCACACTGTCAGAAGGGTTCCGAAGAATAGCTAAAAGTTTCTTTCTTAGACCTTCATCAGAAATTTCATTGATTTTTTTCTTGGTCCAGCATCTATTAGCATAATGGCATATTTTACCACATTTTCTACAGATAATAGTACTGGAAGAATTCTTGGAATAATTCTTCTTATAATATGATTTTAAATTTCGCTTTTTCTTCTTTTCCTGAGGGGGAAAAGGTTTCTTAATAAAGCGTTTCTTTTTCTTTGAATAGGATTTTGAATCTGTTCCCTTATGTTTATTAGGGATTTGGAGATCAAAACCAAATTGGTCACATAATTCTCCAATTTATTTTTTGCCACTCAAATGTTGGCGTTTTAATTGAGCTTTTAGTTTAATATCATTGCAAAGGGATAAGTCTTCAACAACGCATTCACTGATAAGTTGACCATATGTATATTCATAATAAGGAATGAAGTTTCCTCCATGTTTTCTCAAAATACGGTCTTTGACCTTCTAGGCAAAAATAGTAGGAATGTCTGTTATGAACTTCTCCTTCCAGAAGTCAGCATTGGCATCTGTCCTTATTTTGGACAAGAATACATCCTTATACCACCTAAACTGTGTTAAGGTAGGACATTTAAGGTTGACTAATAAGTCTTTGTTTCTTTTAAAGGATACTGGGTTAGATCCAACGAAAGCTAATAGAATGGAAGTAAGCACTGTATAAACTGCATTAGGAATAAGAGTTTCAGTATATATAATACTGTCATGACCTTGTTCATCTTTCGTGGTCACTGGAGTTGGAATAATTTTTGTTGCATTTAGGATTTGTTGTTGTTGTTCTGAGGAAATAAAATTATCCCACCAACCACGAAGTTGGCCAGCAAATCCTGCAACAATGTATTCCGCGATCTGCTTATCTATATTATGAGCAGATATGCAAACAGTAGAATACATAGTCATTCTGTGGAGTAAAGTGATTATCTGGTATTCAGACAATTCATCAATATTCCATTCATACATAGTTCTAGCGCTAAAACTAGCTGTAATATTCGAATTTTCTTCTTTAAATAATAAGTCCTGAGGAGTAGGACGAGGATAATAATGCCTGGTTGAAGTAGTAGGAATTGATTTTCTGCCAAAAGCAGTGCTTCTTCCAAAAACATTTTTGTTTATACTAGGAGTCTGACCTGTATGACCTTTTTTAAGGTCATCTTCATAGCAAGAATTTGTTTTTCAAATTCATTAATATCAAATTCATTATCTGAATCAGAGAATGTTTTTGAGATAGTAGCTATTTGAGCTTTCTTCTCACTAGATTTATGATTACCAAGTTGTAAAGATTCTAACTACTGGGTTAGAATATATACAATATCAATATCTTTTTTGTTAGGCATAGTGACATTAATACTTGGTTTTAGAATAGAAGGTTCTACTACATTTGGAGTAGAATTAATAATAGATGAAGATAATATGGATTTAGTATCCTTTAATATTGGAGGTGGTGTAATTTTTTCTAATTTCTCCTACATTCTCCCAAGCTGGGAGCACATAGTTTATAGAGTCAGAAGAATATTCAATCTCAAAGGTTTTATACTCCAAACCAATCTATGAAAGCTTCTTCGTCAGGTACCAAGATTCCTAACCTGGTTTTTGACGGAACTTGTACTTCGTCTCAACATATTCCTCAGGGAATTTACCATGAAGAACCCGAGAGCAATAAGAAACTTAGAATAGTTACAAATATGTGATTTGTAGTATATAGGAGAATATACTTCCAATTTTCTTTAAATATTTAGGCAAAACAAGTAGAATTAATGATATTAATTTACTTAATACATACACAACTACAAAAATGACTACATGCTTGTTTTTCTTCACTTCACATCTCCTCCTCATGTTTCACCTGGTATGTATAATCTGTTGTATTGGTTAATTCTCTATTAGTTGTTTTTGGAGACACTACTAGAGAAAAAGGCAATTCACACTGAATTATTACACACTTGAGTACTTTCTATCACACTGTTATCCAAGTCCACATCAATTCACACTAACAACAGTGTGTAATGTATAATAATGGGTCCACCATAATTTCTTCCTTCAAAAATCAGTAGGGACAACTAATCTATACAGATATCTGTCAGAAACAATACCCATAGACATCTGTGTAAAATACTACCACACTGACATAAGTGGGCAAGTACATCTATTAATATGGACATTGTACACATTGAGATTAACCAACAGGTATCCATGTTAACATGATGACTGAGAAATGATATGACGTCTGCCATGAATGATGTGTAAATTTACACACTGACATCCGTGATATTTGTACTCTATACACATGGTTAACCGTGTGAAGTGTATTCATTTAGATACCCGTGAAAATTCTGCTTTATATTTCAAACTCTTGTTATTTCGACACGGGTAACTATGGCCCAAAATTTTGTCATGGCACGAATAAGTGTAGCCCAAAATTTGGTATCTCTTTGATGACTACAGCCCAAAGTTTTTGTTCACACTGATGCTTTTAGTCTATAGTTAATCGATACTAACATATATGCGAACTATCAAAATAGACCAAGGTGTTTAGGTTATAACTCACTTCAGGCCACCGGAAACCAAATAAATCAATCTTTCTTTAACTCTTTTGAAAAGCTACTTCTTCAATTTCAATAGAAAAGGAGGAGAAAACATATTTTTTGGAGATGATAATAAAAGGGAAAGAGATCTGCTTTCAGTCTCGAAGAAGTCAACCATGAGTTTCGTGCTTGTTGGCTGGGAGAGTGAGAAAATCACTTGAGGTGTTACTGAAGGTAATTTGAATGCACAATTGAAGGTCCTGGGGGGGGGGTGTTGAATAGGCCATTTTATAAAAAAATTCGTTGAAGTATTAATTCGAGGATAGCAGAGAGTGTTTCTATCCCGAATTACTAGTAACAAAGTTGGTCAAAAATGCAATAAGTAGGAAAATGATAAATAACACATGGATATTTGTCTTTAACTGTGTGCCCCCAACTCTTGAGAGATAAACATTCCCACTATGTAAAACACATTTCTTTACAAGAAAGTAGCTCTCAGGATACAAAGATGTTTTTCTATCCTTACTAGTATTCGCACAACTAGTCTAAGATCTATCTCTCTTCTCGCCAGAACAAGTGTTTATAAAATTAGTGGCTATAAAGCTTCTCCTAGAACTTAGTACACGAACGACTAATTCTCTCAAGAACGCTTCTAATGAGATTGCACCATCACTTCAACCCATGATATGCAATGCGAAAATATGCAAATTTTGAAAATGGTTTTTGTGAGCTTTCCTATGGAGATATAAAATCTCAAGAAGGAAAATCTTGTTTTATAAGCGTCCTAGAAAGTGTAGGAGCAAAAGGGAGTTTTCATGCAAGTTTTAAAAAATAGAAACACTCTTTGGAAAACAAGATGAAATCCTAGCAATTGCTACAGTATGAAATGACTTGAAAGGAGGTGACCAACATACTAAACTCTCCTAATTCTTCAAGTGTCGAATACTTCCTAGAGAAGTAGTATTTATAGGCAACAAGGTTGGCAAGTGGAGAAGCCAAAACCAATCTAGGTCATCCATGAAAAAGAAAAATCAATGGCTTCTCCTTAAATCGAGGAAGTGCCATCATTTTTTTCCTTTACTTTGTCCAATCGGGACAACAAAGAGAAGTAAGGAAGATAGGGAGGAGACATACCCACTTCTCCCACTTCTATATACCTACCGAAAATGAGAGAAGGTTTTTTGCTTTGTAAAACCAAAACTTGGAAGATAAGAAAGCAACAACTCTCTTTTTAAAAAGTTTTGGATATATGTACAAGAAAAGCTTGATTGATGAAATGACATGATATGTAAGTGTATGTCTTTTACCTTTATCGGCAACTTGTCTTGAATATAGTCTTGACAAAGGTCTTGTGATATTGGTCAATTTGCTTGATAATTCATTGCTTGATTATTGACTTGGATGATGATAATCCTTGCATATCTTAATTGATCCATGTGTTTGATTAATTAGAGACATGCCAATATTTATATGCCAATAATCTCCCCTTTTGGCATTCTCTACCAAAAACATATCTTATCATCTTCAAGGCTTCATGACCTGCAATAATAAGCATTTTCCAAATAAGGAATAGATGACAAGATAGAGTAGGTTTCAACATAAGAAATCCTATAAATAAGCATAATTGTTCATACTACAACAAGTCTCATAATTTACAACAAAATATGAACAATACCAAAACCTACTAGGTTCTTCCCCTTTGTGGCAGAATATGCCAAAGGGTGCAAAAAGATGCACATCAAGACAAGAGTGCAAAACGCATCGTTTTAGAGCCATAGAGGTAAATAAAAACATATCCTAGGATGGATAGATAATAACTAAACATACATAGAGCAGTGTAAAACTAAGACGACTCATCGTTGGTCTCATCCACGGCCTCAGAATAATCTGCATCCTCACCATTATGGTGGTCATGCCGCTCGTCATTGGCATCATCATCATCAGACTCATTGTTGACATAACCAGAGTCATCGGCTCTTGACAACCCACCTTAACCAGTCACATTTGGCTCCCCCTCAGAACCGACAGTAGTATCAGAGTCAACATGAGGATGGGAAGAGTCAGAGCTATCCTCTAAGGAGACATTTCTACACCTAGTTTGTAGGATTTGGTGAGTCTTCTTGAAGAATGCTTGCATCTCATTCCTCAAGATACAAAAGGCCTCTTTTATCCCATTTAGACCAAGCTTGAGAAAGGTGGTCTCTAGAGACTCCACATACACCAAGGATTGTCCAACCGATTTAGAGATTGTGACCTTGTCAACTGGTGATGGAGAGTCAATTAACATGTCCGTGGGGAGATTGGGGACACTTGTATTCAAGCAAGTAGTGAGATCACAGCCGGAAAAACCAAAGAGGTGCCTAGCTTGGTTTGGTTATCAAAAGCGGAATTTCTTATAGAATGGTAGATATAAAATTTGCCAGGTAGGGTAGGATTTCCCGAAACCAAATAAGCTATAAGGCCGGCTTGCCTAAAGGTTATTTTGGATGATTGAGTGTTAGGGGCAAGCATGGTACGCACCAAAAATCCCATAAGCTTATAGAACTCCTTCATAAATTGACTTTGGAAGTGGGTTTCACTAAACATGGTGATCGAAGGAGTAGAGTAGAATTGACGAACTAGGGTTTGAATGTTTAAGTTAACAATGAACTTCCTAACATGCTTAAGAATTTTCCTCTTGGTGGTTGAGAGAGCTAAAGTATTCTTGATGGCCCTAGAGGATACATCAACCGGTTTCTCTCTCACAGTCATAAAGAAAGATGCATGTGATTGCAAATCAACCTTATCTGGCTTGCTACTTGGATAGTTGGCATAAAACTCCCTAACATGAGATAAGTTCACCCTAGGGAAGGATTTTAGAGCATCTACCCATCCTAGTTTCTTAATCATATCATGAAAATCACTAGGGAGACCATCAAAGTTAAAAGGCTTCTCAAATATCATTGGCCTAGCTATGGTCACAACAACATACAAGTTTTTGGCATTGGGAGTGACAAAATGATGATCTAGAGGTATGGGTAAATTGGAGACCACAATGGCGACTTTACGAACATGAGCGGTCTTGGCGGTGCTTGCCGAGGTAGTCCCAGTGGCCAGTGCATGAAGAGCTTGTGTAGTTGCGGCAACAGAGGTGGAGGTCAGACCTTTGCCTTTGCTCGTCGAAGCTTTGCCTTTCCTACCTGGAGCTTTTCTTCTCATCGAAGGAGCCTCCTCATGATCCGAGTTCGGATTCAAATGAGGCATGGTTGGAGCCACTGATTTCCTAGCTCCTCTTCTAGTGTACCTCCTTGTAACTTGATTTGAGGGACCCAAACCTGTTGGAGAGTGAACACGAGGTGATGGCTCAATGTACTCCTTATTGATAGTTTTATATGGATATCGAGGCTCCTCACCCGGTGTGATAATTGAGAGCTTTCGAGCCTTTTGTGGTACACTCTTGAATTCTCTCTTCTGCTTCTTCAATGGAATCTCTTCTTAGTCCCCGGCCGAGTGTGCCGAAACGGTTTCGGTGACCTCAAGCTCAGTGATAGCAATGAGAGAGAAGGAGATGTTCTCCTGAGGAGCAGAGAGGTTTAGGTTTGGTACCACTACTTGTGGCTGTGCCGATGGAGGCGATTTCACCGGAGAGTCTAGGCTGCATAGTTGCATAGGGCAAAGAGGTGGCTTAGATGATCCTAGCCTATCTCTTTTGGGGTTTTTACTCCTCGTTTCAAAACCAATTTTGAAGTGGTGAACAGTTAAAGGGAGAGTGAGATGAATTTAGAGGAGAAAATTGAGTTTGAAATTGTGAAGAAGTGAAATGGAGAAGATGAAGTGAGTGAAGAGAGAGAGAGAGAGAGAGAGAGTAACAAGTAGAAAAGAGAGAAAGCAGTAGGTAGACTTGGAGACCGTGAAGACCAAGATGGGAAGTCCATGTAACTAGCTTGTTTCATAACCAACGGGTTAGAGCTAGAAATTTAACCAAAGCCAAATGGACTTTTGTAATGGACATAAGTCCATAAATAAAAGGTCATAATTTGAACTAAATAAAGAGACTAGATTTGATAGAGAGATGAAGAAGTCTACCAATTCTTTCAGAAATTAGAAGCCAAAACGTGACATGTATGAAGGGAAGAACCAAAAATTTGGTTTAACACACATGTAGGTATTCATGCCTACTAATTCAAGTCCATAACTGAATCAAACCCAAAATACTCCAAGATGGGCTTAAGTCTAAGTATGAAGAGAAGATCTCTTTCATATTAACAAGAAACAGTGGTCATGGAGTGGATGACTTCCAAGACACTTTTTCAATGATTGTACAAGGCATGGTGTACAAAACCGAAATTTTGGTTGATTGAAAAAGCAATGATGACCTTTTAAGCAAGATATGGTTATAACATGATTAGGCTTATCAAAGGATATAGACCACTTGATAATTATAGCATAGAGTAATGATAGACAAAGTGATGATCTCTTCAAAAGGAAATATGTACATAAGAAAAAATAAAATCCCTTTTTTTGAGATATTTCGAATGGGAATAAACGAGCATAAATTTGGTAAAATCGGAGAATAGATTCACTTACATAAGTATTCATAGGTATATTTCTCATTATATTACTATTGTATCACATGTTGTGAAATGACTCAACCCCGATTTAGTTTCCTAAACCGGAATCAAACTCCTTCTGAAAACATGAACTTTAAAAAATCATAGAAATTTCGGCAGAGTTTCACTATAACGCGAAGTTACCATTAACCTGCACCCGAAAAATACACTTCATACTATGCCACAAAAGCCAAACAGTGGGCACCAATCCCATCCAGATTTCTCAAAAACATAACAGAATGTAAAGCAATAAACAAAACTATAGCTTTACAGAAATCCGCAAAAATCATTTGAAAATATAAACATATCCAGTATTCAGAGCGACCTCTAGTATATACATATATACAAATAGTAGGCCAAACTAGGAACCTACCATAAAAGAAAAGTATCTCGAATACTAAGCCTCCAACTGCGACGTGCGACACCCGAATTCAAACTGCAAACTGGGCAAAGAAAACGAAGAGCCCAGGGAAAGACATATAAACTGTTAGAGTGAGTGGATGAAAATAAATGTATTTTGCCGAATAATATATATTATAAAAAATATATGGAGTCTAAATGCATAAAAATTATATGGTACACGACAGAGACTTTAACTCCTCATGCGTACAGAGCATGCATCGAAAATCCCGCGGGGTCACTCATGGACACATCCGCGCTAGTACAGTCTGAATCACGGGATCTCAGACCCTCACGTGATTCCAGAAAAAAAGTCCTCAGGTCAGGATATCTGTTCCCACCCGGCAAAGACCTCAGCATAGAGTAACAGTCCCCCCCGGTAAACATCCTCGGGGATCAGCCGGGATGCTAAGTGTATCGATACAACTATATATACTGAGACTGTACTATGTGTAAACCAAATCATAAATAGTTTTCCATGCAAATGTATAAAGCATAATGTAAATGCATATACATAATACATAATTATAATAGCATATTCATAGATGCATATTCGTAACTGCATAATCGTAAAATACATGCTCATATAAATCATAATCATAACTGCATGCTCATACTCGTAAATCATATATAAAAGACTCGCAACCAATCAGTGAAAAGAAATGTCCACTCACAGACTACCACAACGCAAATTCTGATGCTCAATTCAAAATATAAACCTCACCACTGTGATTGGTACTTGATTCCGAGCAAAACGACATAAAACTTGTCAAAAATCATCTTGACCGAAAAACCGGTGCGCCGGGCCACCACCGCCGCCTGAAAATTTCATCGACCCAGAAAATTGCAACCTACACATGGATTTAAAGATCTCGACATTTCCAACAACTTTGTAGTTCAATGCTAAGCCCAATTTTGACTGGAAAACCTCCAAAACTCACCTTGAAGTCAAAAACCATCGCTGGAATTCATCAACTCCGATCGGCCACCACCGGCCACGGTAAGGTGCAAGACCACTTGGGATCAACTCACCTCTCTATGGGCTTCAAAACCCCTCTAGGGTCGACCTCCAACTCGGCCGCCACCGCCGTCGAATCTCACAGGAAAACCACCAACTTTGCTGCGTCGTTTCTCCCTCCTCTGGCCACCATAGGGAACGATCCACCTACCAAACTAAAGAGAACACAAAGCCCAATAGTTTTCATCAAGGGACCACGGCCAACCGTGGCCGGAATAAAGAACAACGACGGGGACGAACTCGGTGACCAAAACGGGTCATTTCGACCCACGGGTCAACGCAGTCAACAACCCAGTTTCCCAAATTAGAAATTTTCCAAAATCGTCACGTATTCACCCCATATTTATACCGTACACATACCGTTTAAATAGTATCGAAACCAAACGGATAAACACAACTAAATCCAACGGCCGAAAATATTCATAACTTATTCCACGTAACTCGAAATAATCCTCCATAAATTCTCACGAGCTCAAAATTAAATTCTCTACAACTTTCGTGAAGGAACTCAAATCAAATTCTTGCTCGATAATTTTGTCGTTAACACACCCGCCATATCGACCACTTACGACAAAACCACGACTAATCGCGAAACTTGCAAATCAAGTCGATTAACTACCATTACCGGTTCGGGTTGTCACATGTTGTCCATAAAGGTAATGGATAATGAATGCATGTGGCATGGTAAAGAGAAATGTATTTGTTCATGGGGTAGCATGATTGTTCCCTGGTGAGATATATTATCTCCCCTTTTTGCGTAAGAGTTAGCCACAAAATGTTTTCTCTCCCTTTTTTATTTTTATTTTTTATTTTGTGCTATATTTGTTTGCTCATCTGAAAAACCGTCATCATAGATTTATATAGCAAGAAGGTAATCATTGACTCATAGATCAAATGACCTTGGGAAATATGTGTAACAAGGACACTCGAAGGATTACCATCTCGAATCCATCGAATGATAGAATAAATTTCAGGGATTGTTGCTTGAGAATATGTAGCGAAGAACCTATCAGTAATCCCAAATCAGATGATTTTAGGGTACTAAGCATAACGAGGATGCTCCAAAGGACAAAGTAATTCAGACTCAAGCAAAGACTAGCAAAAATAATTTTCCAATTTTTTGATATTGAGAGACACTGAATGGGGCTAACTCAAGCTTTTTGTTTTAAAGAGGAACTTAACCTTAGACCGGGCCACAAACAAATAGTTCTCTCTTAATCATACCACATTTTGATGTATGCAAGAAAATTGGATGTTGGGACGATTTGTGATACAAAAATAATATAATACATAATCATGCATTCGATGAATACAAAGGTAAGTGTATCCATAACCACTCGGTTTCACCTCGTACAGGCAAAAATATATATAATAATTTTTTTTTATTTTTTTGATTTAAAAATAATTTACAAATATAAAATAAAAAATTTCTTTTGAAGAGATGATCAAGTTGCAAATTACACACCAATTGATTATTTTAAGCTTTCAAAGCGATGATTATCAAGTGGTTAGGTAAAAATGTCTGCCAATTATTTTTCAGTGGGAATAAACACCAGTTCAAGCAAATTTTCTTCAACCTGGCTTCGAATAAAATGATAACGAATTTCAATGTGCTTGGTGTGAGAGTGTAAAACTGGATTTTTGGAGATATTTATCGCACTTGTGTTATCACAAAATAGAGAGAGCTTACCTTGTGGGAAACCATAGTCACGAAGCATGTGTTTCATCCACAGCTTTTGTGTACAACAACTTCCTATTGCAATGTACTCATCTTGAGCAGCGGAAAGGGATACACAATTTTTTTTTTTGCTGTGCCATGAAACAAGATTATTTCCCATGAAAAAGCTTCCTCCGGAGGTGCTTTTCTACGGTTGCATCTCCTGCCCAATCAGAATCAGAATATCCTGCAATTTCAATGCTAAAATCAAAAGAATAATAGATGCCAAAATTAGTTGTCCCAAAGATGTATCGCAAAATGTGTTTGACAGGTTTGACATGAGATTCTTTTGGATTGGCTTGATATCGAGCACACATTCCTACACTATAAGAAATGTCAGGCCTGCTAGCAGTAAGATATAGGAGACTTCCAATCATACTTCTATAATAAGTAGGATTAGTACCGACACCAGTCAGATCAGCATTAATTGTGCATGAAGTTCCCATAGGATTCCGAACAGAAGAAGAGGATTCCATTCCAATTTTTTTTAATTAAATCCAATGCATATTTAGTTTGGGAAATGAAAAGTCCATCTTTTCTTTGTTACACTTGCAACCCAAGAAAATAATTCAATTTTTCACATTGGCTCATTTGGAACACCTTTGTCATCATTGTGGTGAACTCTTTCACCAGTTCATCTGAGGTAGATCCAAAAACAATATCATCTACATAAACTTGTACAAGAATGACATGTTTAGCAGTGCTCTTGACAAAAGTGGCAGGTCAATGGAACCTCTGATGTAGCCATTTTTAATCAAGTATGAAGATAGTTTGTCATATCATGCTCGAGGGGATTGTTTAAGTCTATACACGGCCTTTTTCAGGCGGTATACATGTTCTAGATGTGTAAGACTTGAAAATCTTGGGGTTTGTTTTAGATACACTTTTTCTTTGATGTCACCATAAAGGAAAACATTTTTGACATCCATTTGATAAAGTGTAAATTTTAGATGACAAGAAATGACCAATAATAGCCTTACTGATTCTAACCTAGCAACTGGCGCAAAGGTTTCATCAAAATCTATACCCTTAATGTGATT
Organism: Geum urbanum; assembly: GCA_946800695.1. Taxonomy (NCBI): domain Eukaryota; kingdom Viridiplantae; phylum Streptophyta; class Magnoliopsida; order Rosales; family Rosaceae; genus Geum; species Geum urbanum. The sequence goes on along the minus strand of OX327001.1, from coordinate 41,048,897 downwards.
GTAACCTTGAGCTACTAATCTGGCTTTGTTTCGGGTAATAGTGTCTGATTCATCAGTTTTGTTTTTAAAAACCCACTTGGTTCCAATTACATTCTTATCATTTTGTCTAGGGGTTAAGTCCCATACCTTATTTCTTTCAAATTGATTAAACTCTTCCTGCATAGCAATAATCCAGTCAACATCACTCGAGGCTTTCTTTGATATTTTTTGGTTCAACATATGATACCAAACCAAAGGAGGTAATGGTATTTATGTTCTTATCAAAAATAGCTAGAAAGGATTTAAGAACAGAGAAATCACTTACTAATCCGTGTACCTTACTTCTGGTTCTCATACGTTCATGAACTGTTCTTATGCTGTCTAAAGAGGAATGATCTTTCTTGACCTGCCTCTTTCTGAGTCTGTGAGGAGGTTGTTGAACCAATGTCACATCAATTATATTTCCTTCAGTGTCAGGTTTGGGTTCATAATCTGACATCTGCATGTCAAAATCTGGATTTTGTTCATCTATTGGGGTTTCTACTTCAGATGGAGGGAGTCTCTCAATATTAACCTGTTCATTAAGAATAGGATATGATGACAAATAGGGGCATCATCAAATCCAACATTTACAGTTTCTATAATTTTGCAAGTTCTCTTATTGTACACACGATATGCCTGGCTATTTGTAGCATATCCAAGAAAACATCCTCAATCGCATTTGGCTTCAAATTTGGTTAGATATTGGCGACCTTTGTAGATGAAACATATGCTTCCAAAAGCCTTAAGATATGAAATGTTTGGCTTTCTTCCTCTCCAAAATTCATAGGGAGTTTTGTTCGTCCCTGGTCTGAGAATGACTCTGTTTAGAGTATAGCAGGCATTAGCCACAGCTTCTTCCCAGAAGGAGCGAGGAAGATTAGCAGAGTTGAGCATGACTCTTCCCTTTTCAACAAGAACCTGATTTTTCCTCTCAACGATTCCATTTTGTTGGGGAGTAATGGGAGCAGAAAATTCATGAAACACACCAAATTTATAACAATAGTAAGCAAAAGATGAATTTTTAAATTTAGCTCCATGATCGGATCTGATTCTTATAATGGCTTTATTTTCAAAAAGTTATTCATTTGTAATTCTTTTATCCAGACTAAAAAATTCATCAAACGTTTCTGATTTGTTTACTAAGAATTTTACCCATGTAAAACATGAAAAATCATCAACGACCACAAGTGCATAATTTTTTCTAGTTATGCTTTCAGTTTCTACCCTAAATCAATATGAAGTAATTCTAGACATTGAGATGTTGGTTTAGCACTAAGTGAAGAATGCGAAGTACAGGTGAGCTAGCTTAATAATCTGCAATCACCACGTATACTTTCTGACTTACCTGTGAGTTTATGAAGTCCTCTCACACAATTCTTGGAGGATAACTTGTCTATGTCTTGATGATTGAGGTGACACATTCTTCTGTGCTATAATTCTAGGGCATTGATAGAAACGTGTGACCTGAAACAAATCTCAGAAGAAAATTTTTGGTCAGCAGAAACACAATAGCAATGATTTTTAGTTCTTTATCCTTTCATAAGACTTTTACCTTTTCTGTCTAGAACCAGGCATTTCACATGGTTGAAAATAACAGATTCATGTTCGTCAACAATTTGACTAACACTAAGCAAGTTTACTTTCAGTCCATTAACCAACATGACATCTTTGAGATTAGGAAGACCTGGTGTATTCACAGTTCCACATCCAATTATGTTGGCTTAAGCATCATCACCAAATACAACTTTACCTGATGGGTGTGTATCATTCATGGATGAAAAACAGTCCTTGTTCCTAGTTATGTGCTTTGAACACCCACTATCCATGTACCAAGAATCTGAATCTCTTGGAGCAAGAGCAGTAAAAGCGACATTGCAAAATGTCACTATGTCACTTTTCTTATTTGATACATTGTTAATGTAAGCAAAATTGTCTATGAAATTTTCATCATCAGAATTGTTTCCACAAAGATCCCAAGGTTTTTTATGGACAGGATTTGAGTTTGCTTGACTTTTGGGTTTGTTCTTGTTATTCCTAAAAGATCTCCTTCTCTAGGTCACAAAAGTTTAAACAGAAAGACTCTTGGCTATTTTGGAAAGTTCATCAAGGGTTTTCTCAAGAGATGATTAAAAAGAGGTAAGTCTACTCTTATGATAAGTATTCAGATTTCTCCCCAGTTTTTTGCATTTAGGTCGTAAGTGACCAATGATTTCACAATAGTGACAGGTTGGAACAAAAGATCTTTGGGGTTTAAAAGAGGGTACAAAATTCTCTTTTTGACTTTTGACAAATCTGGTTGGTTGCTTGGAGCTTTCGCCAACTTCATATCCTAGCCCTGTTTTGTCAGTATAGCCAATGCCACACATTTTGGTTAATTTTTTTTGACCCCAGAGAAAATTGTTTACAAAAAGATTTTGACTCTTCTAAAGTAAGTTCAAGATCAGACTTTTCTTTTGTCACAGAAGAAACAAAATATTTTGGCAATCTAATTTTTCTTGAAACATCTTAATTAATATGTTGTTCAAGACAAGATTTTTCTTGCTTCCATTTTTTCTTTAAAAGCAAAAAAATTTCTTGAAAGATGAGTTTTGTTTCCTCAGACCTTGAATTTTGGCGGTCTTGTGATATTTATCAATTTGATTGATAATCCACTGCTTGATTATTGACTTGAATGATGATAATCCTTACATAGCTTAATTGATCCATATTTTTGATTAATTAGAAACATGCCAATATTTCCATGCCAATAAGAATAGGTTTAGAGGAAAAAAATTTTGAAGAGCATAAAAGAATAAAATATTTTCCTTGTTCTCATATCTCTTATGAAGGTTTTATTTATCGGTAATTTTGAATTGTGTTTAATTTGATTTCGGTTAACCCAGATTTTCTTTCCTGAAGAATCATGGTGCTCAAGCATGGTCTGTCTAATGCTTAGAAGTTGTTTTCTTCAGTAGCCTTTGTAGCCTACAACAGAAAAGCATTCGAAGTACAGTATTATCATGTCGTTATATGATAATAGCACGAAATTTTATGACGTACGTCGGCCATTTTCCCGAATATAGATGATGAAGTTGGATAGTGGACGATGAACCCATATTTTTTTTTCCATGAAGAACCCAGATTTGGAAACCAGGTCTTCTACTATTATTGAATATCAAAAAATCTATTATAAAATTATCAATTAAAACTAAAATGTGGAAACCCAAAAAAAGAGTTCAATATACACACTGGAAACAGTGTGAAGTAAGCAAACACCACCCGAAACCGTGTCCATTGAGACCCCTATTACACACGGCTTCCTTCAACTTGAAACTCGAGGAGCGGTAGGGTCCACATCCGAGTTTATATGGTTATCCGTGTGAACTATATATTCTACAGATAAGTGTGTGTGGATTGAGCACTAACGGCTTTTTCACTCGGATATCGGTGTGGAAAGACCTTATCAGTGTGGATATCTTGTTTTGCTAGTAGTGAGTTAATCTGAGCTAGCACTGTTACAGAGAATGACAAAATGAGTTTGGTAATCTCGGAGTTCTTCCAGAGTACTTTCAAGGGGTTGAAAATACTGATTCAGAGGCTGCTTCTATGTCTACGTCATTATCAAAAGACGAATTGGAATTGCAGGATGCAAGTTCTCGAAAGTTGAAACTAGTTCCCTGACTTCCTGTCATTATGAAATCAGTTTTTGTTAATTGGTTGCGAAACTGAAAAGTATCTTATGGGGCCATGTATATGTGCATATGACACTAGGCACATGAATTGCTGAATTCATAGAATACACTACTATTAGGCCTCATTGTAGTCATGTGTATAGAGAAAATTTTCCTTAATAAAAGTACAAGACGAGTGGAAAATAACAATAACTAAAAAGACTCGGCATGAATTTCACACTTGTAAATTGTTTTTCCGGAAGTACTTAGTTGTATGGAATTTCTTGTGTAATGTAGTCTTGTTTCGGAGGATCGTTTAATTACTTTTCGCCCTTCTGTAGGTCGAACCAGGACGTCTTTATATTACAAGAATCTCTTGCAGGAGTTGGCTCAGAAAGAAGGTTTCTCCATGCATGCCAGCATATACAACTGTGAGCTCGGGAGCATCTCACGTACATGTCAACTTTCTCTTCCATTGTGGATGTAGAAGGAGGGAAATTCTGTGGAAATGCAGGGAAATCCAGAAAACGGGCAGAGCAAAGATTGCTTACGTTGCCTTAAAAGAGCATAAGAGATTGCAGTCAAAGTCAAAACCCCTTTTGCTTTCATTTAACATGAACTTGGCAAGCTAGATATATCTTCTGCATATCCAATGTTCATAACCTATTCTCTGCTGCACATTGTTGCCTTACCATACTAGTCCATTATATATGTTGATCTAAGTCATGTGTACGTTTGGCTCCTTTCAATGCACATTTTCCTGGAAGAATGCGAGTGATTTGTGTGCACAGGTGCTCTCAAAACTTTTGGAAGTGCTAATTGCAGAATAAATGTTAATGCACTTCATGAACAAGATTTGGTTTCACCTCCAACCATCAATAATAAGGAATGTGCTAAAGAAAACAAAGGTGAATCTTCTCTCAAACCTAGTACAATAATCAAAATCCATCCATCTATAGATTCTTATCCATCCATCTATATTTCGTGCATTAGTAAATGCATTGGTCTATGAAGTTCAAGGATCAGACGATGTATCAGACAATACCAACCTCGAATATGTGGACTGCATATTTGTTCCTATTATATATGCGCTATCATCTATGATCTCAGAAACAAATGCTAAAAACCCTAGCTCCTAGGTTGTAGCTGGCACCACCGCTGCCTAGCGAGACGACTGATCTTCGGATCGCTGACGTGCTTGTCACGACGACTTACCCTTGTTTTATCTCCTCTCCTCCTTCCCCGATCTATTCCTCTCCCGATCTGGTCACCATGAAAATGGATCACGGTCCTGAACTTCGGCATCCGGTTCGGGCAACACTCCACGTACCGTCACCTCTTCCTTCTCGGCATTTTGTTCATCCTGCTCGGCTGTTTTGGGATCGGTTCTATCCGAATCGATCTCCCCCAAAACCGAGGTCCCCAAAATCAATTTTGTCCAGGTTGTCTACCCGACACCAATCTCTCTCAGACCCCACCTCGACTGTGTCTACCCGACGACTGATCTTCGGACCCCACCTCGACTGTGTCTCGTTCGACCAGCGTCACCCTCGCCGTCCTATCTCTCACAGTCCCATAATCAGGGATGGTTCGAATGCATCTTCCAGCTTCGGCTTGACTCGGATTGCCTTGGTTGGGCATGCTGCGTCTCTGGCTCAGCTCAACTCGCTCAGTTTGAATTCTTCCTCCGTTCGGCTCGACTCAGTCCTTTCTGGTGCCGCCAACTCAGTGCTAATGGTTCGGGGGGTCGGTCCTTATTGGGTTATTAGCCTCTGTTAGGCATGGATCCCTTTATTTGGTGATTTTGGGCTCAGGTTGGGTTTTGGCACAATTTTGGCCTGTAGCCCCTTTGGATATTTTATTTGAACCTACATCCTGCATTTAGACTAACTGTCGAGGTCCTTCGACCACCAACTTCTTTGGGTCTAGCTGTTTCTTTTTAGATATGGCGCCCGATCAACTAAGGAGCAACCCTTTAGTTTTTTATTCTTTGGGGGTTCTGGTTTGTATGGTTGGGTAATTTTTTTATTTAGTTAGCGAGTAGTGCATATAGAGGTTTCATTTTGTCTGGCCAGGAATCTGGTAGAACTCTGTAGTTTGTACTATTTTGCTACTAAATTTTCTTCATATAAAAAAAAATATGTACTATCATCTTCATATATATAATTAATTGCTTGCCATCAATTTTGATAAAAGTAGTTTTAGGAATGATTGTGATTGAATTCAGAAACAGGGAGAGATAGATGTGGCGATGTCATGTACGTCTTCATCGTTCCGGAAGTCGATTGAAGCGACGACTTTTTGTCGTTGCTTCAGCACCAAAATCGTTGCTTCAATACCGAAGCGACGACAAGTCATCGCTCGAATGCTGACACTTCATTCTTGTCGCTTAGACTTCAAGCGACGAACATTGAACACGTCGCTTCGTTATTTCAAGCGACGAATCCCATTTTCGTCGCTCAACAGATAGCGACAAGAATTGGGCCGTCACTTGAAATTTTGAGGGACAAACATTGGGTCGACGCTTGAAATTTCAAGCGACAAATATTGGTTCATGGAAGCGACGAAGTTTAGTTGTTCCTTAGTTGTTCAAGCGACAAATATTGAACAATTTTTGTCGCTTTATTCTGTGTTACAAAGCAGAAAAACAGGTTTGTGGGTCTGGTTTGAACCAATTTCCTTCGCATCCTAATAACACAATCCGCAAGACATTCAAATAGCATAACACACACAACCAACATAACACAAACACACTACATTTCACACACACACACACACACGTAGTTTTCATCTAAAGTTACAATATGTTTCATAAAAACATCGTCCTGTGACGACCCGGAACAGAATCAGCAGTGAAATCAACTTAATCTACGAGTTTGTGCGTAATCGCAGATTTCCGACAGTTGTTTGAATCGCCGGACTTGATAACGACTAAATTATTGGCCGAGAATTGGAGCTGAGTCTCTTCTCAAGAGTCGTTGTACGTGTGATTTTGAGTTCGTGGGCGGTTCCGGATCATTATTTGGATGACCGAGGAATAAAATATGAATATTTGAAGTTTTGATGTAATTAGGTTAAAATGGTGGATTTCTTAACGACTAAATTACCGGACGAGAATTTGATTCCGGATTCTTCACAGAAGTTGTTGAAAATTTAATTTCGAGCTCGTGGGAACTTCCAGAGCATTATTCCGAGATACGAAGATTAAGTAGTGAATATTTCCGATTGTTGATTATTTAGTCGGTTAAAGTATGTGTTTGGATGAACCGTTGACTTTTTATCCGATTTGTTGAAGTGTTTGAATTCGGGTGGTAATTGAAGAACATGTCGAGTTGAGTTTGTTGCCGCGAGAATTATCGAAATCAGAATTACGACGTGAAAGTTACGGGTATTTGAAGTTTGCCGAAAAGTGTGCTTGTTGGTTTCCATTTTTGGAAAGTATAAATAGTGGGTTGCTATATTGGGAAAGTCAACTGGGTCATTAATGGTGTTTGACCGGTCAAATCGGTTTGGGAAGGAGGAGGTGCGACGGCCTACGGCTCGCCGGCGGTGATCCCTCGTTCGGCCACCTCCGGGCTCGACCTATACCTCATTCAACTCGCCGTGGCTCCCTCATCTTCATGCCGGCCACCGTTCACGGCAAGGTGGATGGTGGAGGGAGGAAAATTCCGGCCGAAATGGAGGAATTTTGAGGTTAATGGTGGATACCGATTCCGGCCGATTCGAGCTAAACCAAATACTGGGTTTTGAAGCTCTCATCTCCATGATTCTAACCATGTAAGTATAGAGTTCTAATGTTGCTTGTGCTTGGAGAATTTTGGATTTGAAATTTATGAGACAATTCGGTTTTTCTTGAAATTGACATAGTTAAAGTGAGAAATGGCCTTCGATACAGTTGTGAAAGTTGCTCAGTGGGTGATTTGGAGTGGAATAGATGTTGCTCCGCCGGGGAATTCTCCGTTCGGGTGGCGCCGCCGCCGCCGCCGGCGGTGGTCAACGGCGGTCAACGGTCAACAGTTTGACTTTTTGGGGTTTTCGACAAGTTGCATGTCGTTTCACTCAAAATCGCGCCCCGATCGCAGTGGGGAGGTTCGTTTTTCGAATTGAGCGTCCGAAATTGTAGCGAGGTATTGAGGTGTGATTATCAGATTTTCGACGATTCGTCGACATTGAATTATGTGTTTCCGAAAATGGTTGTTTCTCGTGATTTGATTTGAATTGTCGAATTATGATTTTGAGGAATGGTTATTGTGATTATTCAGGGGTTCGTGATCGTTCGTTTGGCGAGGGACTTTCCACCGGATTACGGGTTAACGCGAACTGCGTTACGCTAGTCTGTGAGTGGACAATTTCTTTTCACGGATTGTTTGCAAGTCTTTATACACATTTTACGAACTTGAGCATGCATACGAGATTTCGATTTACATGAGCATGTGTTATACGATTATGCCTATACCAGTATATATTACGTATATGCACTTATATATTGTTTCATGCATTTACATTGAACTATTTACGATTTGGTTTACACAGAGTACAGTCTTAGTATATGTTGTTGTATCGATACACTCGCATCCCGGCTGATCCCCGAGGGTGCTTACCAGGGGGGACTGTTTCTTGTGCCGATGTAGTTCAGGGTGGAAACAGATACCCTGACCTGAGGCCTTTCTGGCTAGAATCACGTGTGGGTCTGGCATCCCGTGATTCGAACTGTACTAGCACGGATGTGTCCACGAGCGACCCCGTGGGATTTTATGCATGCTCTGTACGCGTGAGGAGTTAGAGTCTCCCTCGTGTACGTACGCGTGAGGAGTTAGAGTCTCCCTCATGTACCATTTGATTTTTTATACATTTGACTCGCATATGTTTTTATAACATATATATATATATATATATTATTCGGCGAAAGACATTTATTTTCGTCCACTCACTCTAACAGTTTTCATGTCTTTCCCCTGGGCTTTTCGGTTTCCGTGCCCAGTTTGCAGTTCGGACTCTGGTGTCGCACGTCGTCGTTGGGGGCATAGTGCTCGAGCTACCTTATTTCTTCCAGTGAGTTTATTGTTCTACCTACTGTGGTATACTTATATGATTATACATTAGAGGTCGCTCTGAGTATTCTGTTGTATATTTTATACGATTTTACTCCGGATTTCAGTAAAGTACAGATATATTTATTATTTTACATTACTGTTGATATATTGAGAAATCTGGATGGGATTGGTGCCCACGGTTTGATTTTTTGGCATAGGATGAAGTGTATTTTCCGGGTGCAGGTAATGGTAATTCCGCGTTAGTAACGAAACTCTGCCGAAATTTTGATGGTTTTTGTTGGTTCGTGTTTTCAGAATGGGTTTGATTCCGGTTTAGGCAACTAAATAGGGGTTGGGTACTTTCACGTCCATTAATCTAAATACAAGGAAATTGAAGGGTCCTAGTCTTGGTCTTCCTCGGGAATACCTGCTGAAGCACATGAGAATTTATCGGAGACAAAGGGAGTTGTTGCAGCTGCAACGGTATTATCACCCGGATTGCCTTGGGCCGAGATGACATCATTGAGGGAGGCCTCCAACCTTGTCATATGTTGCTTCATCTCTTCTTTCTCCATTCTGAGGCTTTGCACCGCTCAGAAATTTCTACTAGTTGCCTCCCCAATTCCTCAACCTACGCATCATTGCGGGGCACGCGTGCACCACCTCTTGATTTCGGCGGGCGTCTTAATACACCCCTAGACCTTGAAAATTGGTAAAAACAAAAAAAATAGTCAAATTAAATACCATGTGGTATCTAAAAACAAAAACACAACACAAAAAGTCAAGTGGTTTGGTAAAAGGTACACCATAAAAAATATAAATATACCTCGGACCCTCGTCCCCGGCTTCCCACCCAGCTCCTGCTCGATTACAGCAATATGCTTGTCGACTGTAACGGAGTTAGTCACGTGACTCCCGCCCGCTTCATCACTCACTTGACTAGCACACAGCTCATCCATCTTCCTCTTCACCGCTGCCCACAAAAAAATAATTGTTCAATAGATTTGTCTTATTATACTTTTTAATTCCAAGTCAAAAACATATTCGCATAAAACAATGTCACTCACCACTTTCTCCCGCGCATTCTGGGATGATTGATAAACATCGCAGACTGTCTGGAGTAAAGGCGCTAGATACCCTTTCTCCTCATTTGCAGCGACCCGGTAGCTGTAGGAAGTGGTGCCAAAATGATGGTTGATTGCATACCCCTTTTCCTTTCCCTTGTTCCGGTTAGTGGCGTTCCAAGCACACATCGCCTGCAAAAATTATTTCAAATATATATTAACATAATTCATATGAGAATTAAGAAATTATATGAAATGCAGAAACCGATAATTAATTTTCATTACCTTATAACCGTTTTCCTCAAAGTGAGCTTTGAGGTACTCCCACTGCTTATGTTGGTGGATGAACTCTTCAGGCATCGCCTTTGATACTTCAACGTAATAAGTATGACAGTCGTGTTTCCAATCCTTGTAAATCTTTGCGGTGGTCTCGTCGATATATTTCCATATACACATATTAGGGGGTAGATTAAATGGCATTACAACCACGGGCCATGTACTATACTGGGTTGACATTGTTCCAAATAGACTGAAACCATCAGTTGTCAATCCAAGCCGCACATTTCTTCCCTTAATGTCGTCGAAACCGGAAAATGTCCTGTTAAAATGTTGCCATGGTTCTCCATCAGATGGGTGCCGGATGGTACTTTCATCTAGTTGTCTTTTCTTATGCCATCGTATATGTTTTGCGGTGTGTGGAGACATATATAGGTGTTTCAACCTAGGAGTGAGAGGGAAATACCATATTACCTTTTTTGGAATGTCATCCATATTTGGCTTATATCTTTCAGCACCACATACTGGACAAGTCCTACGAGTTTTATTTTCAACTCCCCTGAATAGGTAATAGTTGAACTCACAAACATGAATTTTTTCATATCCAAGGGAAAGATTCTTGAGGATTTTTTTAATTCTCGAATAATTCACAGGGAAATTATGCCATTTAAAAAACTTATGCAACCATTCACATAATTTATCAACACTCGTATCCGACCATTCATTTTCAACTTTAATTTCCATTGCATGTAATATGGTACTTAATACAGTTTCTTCACTCCTTTCATACAATGGGATTTGCGACTCCCTTAGAAGCCTTTCATACTTAGCATAATCATCATCTACCTTGTCATTGAAGTGAACTTTAGCATTTTCTTCAACAACATTATGCGGTGCATGTCCATGGTATCTAGGATAGTATAGAAATACATCTTGTATAATCTCCACAGGCGGGATCTCTAAAGGACTCGCAACACTGGAAGCCTCGACTCTGTCTTTAAGCCACTGTTTTCATCGACTGATCCTTGTCGGTTGACCAGAAACTTCCCCATGTAGGTGCCAAACTGTGTAAGTCGAATCCAAACCACGGTGTATGCAGTGATGATAAATCTCTACGATATCCTTATAATAAGGACCATTTTTGCAAATTGCGCACGGGTAAGGGAGATACTGGGTTCCAATAGCGTGAGTCTTCACAAAATTGATGAAGTTAAGTACGCCTGTTATGTAGTCAGGGTGTGTATAATGATGACTCATAAAAGATTTGTCGGGAACATCATCCATGTTTCCTGTCATAACATGAACAAACAATATGCATAAGGTTAGCACACAACATTTATGATACAATCAAAACCTGTCCCAACACTTCTTCTCCTTATTCCTCCAAGTTGGGTCATATCCTTTTCAGGAGAACACGACTTTTGTTAACCCTCTTGCACCCATGTGGTTTCACCTCCAGTTTAGGAAAATTTCGGCAGCATCTCCCTCCAGTTCCTCAAGTGCACACATATCTAAACAACTTAATTTGCACTCGAGGAATATTGTAAGGAGACACTGTCGAAACCATATCCCAAAACTGAAACTGAAACCACTTGAATAGCAAAAGGATCAACAAATTTGTGTTCACCTAAAGTGTTCAAAAATGGGACAATTCGAGAATCAACAACTCATCTCGATCAACTAGATGAGTTGTTGATTCTCAAACGGGAGTTCTAAGCTAATAAACACCACAATTTTCATATTCTAAGACTAAAACAACAACAAAACACAAAATTCAACACAACATCATCAAACTTCCATTAACCAACATAAAGTTACAAAAAATGGGACAATTCGAGAATCAACAACTCATCTCGATCAACTAGATAAGTTGTTGATTCTCAAACGGGAGTTCTAAGCTAATAAACACCACAATTTTCATATTCTAACACTAAAATAACAACAAAACACAAAATTAAAGACAACATCATCCAACTTCCATTAACCAACATAAACAACCATTTAAATTGAATTAATACATAGTATGCTCTCAAAGAGGAATAAATAGAAGGAAATTGCGCTAACCTTACTTAAGAATTAAAGAATTGGCAACAAAAGTCTTCCAATCTCACTTTCTTCTAACTTCTCCCTCTTCTCCTCCAAAAACAGATGTAGAACCCGACTGCATCTGTAAACCTAAAATTTTACCTATATATACAGGTTGCATTATTTAAGACGAAGTACAAAGGCAGATGAAAAAAAACCTAAGCGACGAAGTTTGACCAATGTTCGTCGCTTCGTTTATACCCGAGCGAGGGCATAACTTACCTTGGTCGCTTCAATACTTCTTTAGCGACGAAGATTGAATGTCGTCCCAAAACATGGTTCTGGGATAACTTGAAGCGACAAACTATGAATATTGGTCGCTTCAATCCTTTTGTAAGCGACGAATATTGATCAATATTTGTCGCTCTCTGTTTTTTTAGCGACGAAATCAATAGTCATCGCTTAGATTAGTTGAAGCGACGAAGTTATGTTTTCCTTTACATTCTTCGTTACTTGAATCAAGATATTCAGTAGTGCTTATTTAATTGAACAAATCAGAGCATTTTTATTCAATATATGAAATAGCTTTATTTCCACACAGATATACCGTACGTGCCATGCACATGTTCATGTAATAATTTTACAGCTCTTGGTGTTTGAATTCCTGGATGGAATTGAATGCATACTTGATGTACAAGCCAAGTACCAGAACAAATCCAAAGGCCACAGCCATGTTCACCAATCTTTTTGGCTCCTTGTGCTCCATAACCATCCCATCAATAACCTGCCTGTAACAACCTCGCCTTGCTTGTGTCCTCCTCGTAGTACTAGAGTACTCCTCATGATCACTACTCTTTTGAGTAGTAGTAGCTGGTGATTTTTCTTCGGCCGGAAACCCATCAGTAGTAGTCTTCTTAGAAGTAGCTGGAGCTTCCTCATTTGTAGTAGTCGTAGTAGTAGTAGTGCTCTTATAATTGCTTGGCTGATCAGTAGTAGAAATAGCCGCCGACACCTTCTCCTTCTCTCTCTCTGCTGCCTTGGAATCATCATCAGCACGAGTAGTGGCGTTTGTTGAATTATTAGCAAACTGTGCTTGTGATCCACTATTAGCTTTTGAAGAAGCATTGGTTTGTTGCTTCTCCTTATCAATGGCTTCTTTAGAAGGTTCATTGGTCCTTTGAGCATTGTTAGTAATCTTCTGAGCTGCAGCAGAAGTAGCAGCAGGTCTGCTGCTGCTTGTGATGGGCTTTTGAGGAGGAGGAGGAGGAAGAGGCTTGGGAATGGCTTCTGCACCGCGTGCTGGCGGTAGGGTTTCTGTGGGTGGCTTGGATGATAGTTTCTGATCCTTATTATTATTCGGTGCTGTTTTGACAGGGGATATCGTCTTCGGAATCTTGACGTAGAGGATGCCGTCCTCGAAACTGGCGGTTGTTTCGTTTGCGTCGCAGTTTAACGGAATGGGAAATTCCTTGCGGAAGCGCTGCCATTTACTGCTTTCTTTGCCAACTGATCCAAGTGATTGTCGTTCGCCAATCACCCTTATGTTACGATTTGAGGTGAGTTGGATCCTTATATTCTCTTTTCTATACCCTGCGTGCATGTACAAAATCAAATCAATTAACTAATATTAGTGTACCATAACAGTAAGCTAGTAGGAACAATCAAGTTATACATATCGATCGATTAACTCATTGTAGAAAAAAATGGAATTATGGCAAACCCTTTAGATTGACAACGAGGGTGTCATATCCTTCCTCTGGTACCCACTGTGCTGATGATGATGGTAGTTCAACTTCTTCGTAAACCCGATTCGCTGCTGCTCCTTCTCCATATGGCTTTCTCTCTGTCGACATCTTATGATCGAGTACCTTAAAGCCCTTAATTGATTAGGGTGTGATCTCTCTCTCTCTCTCTCTCTCTCTCTCTCTCTCTCTCTCTCTCTCTGTAATGAATTTTGTTATGTGAGACTGTGAGCTGTGGATGGTTGGATTTATACTGATACAGGTAGCATTTGAATATTCGCAACTCAATCGGAGGGTCGTTCAATAGCGACTAGCTTGTGTTTTCTTTGGACTTGGTTATTCCTTTTCTGTACTGCTAGCTTTCTGATCTGGGTCGGATGGAAATGGAGTCTTTAGGTGCGTTCATTTCTGTATGATATGATAGCTATAGCTTGAGGCATGAAATATGCTTTGATTAGTTGCATGGAGTAAATTATTAATTGGGTGACTTCATGCAAGGGAAAGCTAAGGTTCTTATATATATATATATATATATATTCTTTACTCGTTTCTTCCTTCGAATTCCGACGATCCCGAGAGTATTTCTTTAACTTGGTAGATTTTAGTTTTTTGTACTAAAGTTTATTCTTGCTCCGCCTTTGGCCGGAAGGTTCGTGTAGAGAATTTCTAAGGGATCAGAGAATATGTACTTTTACATTAATTAAGACAAGATACACTGAGATATTATAAATATATTTTTTTTGAACACACTTCCTTGTGTTGCGATTTTAATGTATGATGCATAATTTGTTGCCTCACTAAAAACTTTGTCAAGTAAACAAAAACCTTGCAGGTAAAACAAAATATATATTGGTCTAAGGGAAAAAGAATACAATGCATCAACTACAAAAAACTACTACATGTGATGTAAACTCATCATGATGTCTACAAAATAAAACTCCCCTTGATCAATAACATAATCTTGGAGTCGGATAACCTTGGCATTCTAATGCGTCTTACATGTTTTCACTAATGTAGATTTTGGAAGTGACTTGGTAAACAAGTCCACCGCATTATCCGCAGAACCAAACCGGTTCACATGGAACATGGATATTCAGTAACCGCTGTTGTTACTAATTGAAGAAGTACTTTGGCAAAATATGTTTAGTATGACCACCCTTAATGTAACCCAACTTCATTTGTTCAATGCAAGCCGCATTATCCCCAAATATGCAAGTTGGTGTTATCATAGTAGATGATAATCCACTAGACCCTCGAATATAGTGTATAACTAACCTAAGCCAGACACACTCCATAACCACTTCACGCAAAGCTATAATCTCAGAATTATTTGAGGAAGTCGCAACAAGGGTTTACTTTGTTAACTCTTTTAGAGGTAATTTCTCCCTACACCATTTGAACTATGGATTAGTCAAAGGATAAGTGAAACCCTCTAAAATCGTAAGTGCACGGTATACAAGTTAATTATAGTATATAGATATTGAAATCGAGTGTTAAACCCATGAGGATTGATCACTCGATTTCCTAGCTTTTAACCGGTTTAGACCCTATATTATCTAGACATTTGACGTGACCTTAGAAACAAACTAAAACGTGCAATAAAAAGGTATCTTACCTAGTTAAGTTCTTTAGTAACCTAACTATACAATGGGTGGTGTAACTACAATGAGCGATTAAACGATTGAAGGGTTGATTAACCAACTAAATGCAATCATAAAGTAACAAAAAATAAAGCAATGTAAATGTTTGGTCGGCTAGAAATGTCGTCACAAGCCAAGTCACTGTACCAATAATGTCTAAGTTATGAGTTTTAGTTCGGTTTACATGTGATTATCCAAATCGTGCCCTTTCGAGTCACCATTGATTATGGTCCAAATCTCCTAGGTCATAGGGCACTAGAAGTGTTCCGGTCCAACATTCAAATATAAAGCAAACTGAAACTAGAATGTAACTCAATTTACGAATCGTATCATAATCATACCGCATGCCTAATAAGTTTAATATGTGTTCACTTATGATGATTGCCTATGCCTTTCCTTCCTAAGTCTCTATTAGAGGACAAGGAAGTAGGTTCTAATGAATTCTCCTAATCCATACATTTTAGAACATGAATTAGAAGACGTAACGATTAGCTACAAAGCCCCTTCGAGTCAATGTAAGCTTGACCGAAGCTCCTTGAGTCATTTGGGTTTCAAAAAGGCTTCGGTCCATGCTTAAGCCCAATGAAAATCAAACCTTAAGCTTAACCTTTTAAGTTTAGACCTAATTCATAATTACATGCTTATCTTCCTTCGCTGAGTGACTAATTCACTTAGGTTTATTTTAAGCTTCCTTAAATATATCTCAACTTAGTCATGGCTAAGACATGAATATGAAAATATTGAATCAAGCCCAAATATATAAACATATCACAATCACATCACAAGCTATCAAACTCATTCACAACATGTAACACACTAAACCAAATTCAATTCCATAACTCAAAACATAGTTGTATGTACATCAAATTGGTTAGGGCTGAACTCTAGCCTTCCAAGAGAAACTACTCACTAAGCATAAATCAAATAGAGTTTAGATACATGACTAGAACTAGAAAATTAGAGAGATAACCGATGAGTCCCCAAGCTAGCTCCACCAAACTTGCAAAGCTTCACCAAGGCACTTATGGCTTCAAAGCTCCACTTCCTTCCTTCTAGCTAGTACCAAACTTGAAAAGGAGGTAAGGAGAACCTCTAAGAGGTCAAGGGGAAAAAGGATTACTTTCCACCTCTTTGAGCTTTAAAAACTCAATCAAACCTTAGAGATAGAGATAAGAGGAGGAACACCCAAACTAGACCGAAATGACGATTGAGGTGAGAAGAGGAAAGGTCACCTTTTAGGGAGGAGGCTAGGTCTCTCAAAGATGGATGAATATGGTGGTGATTCGACCTAGATGAGGGTGATCGAGAGAGGGAGGAAAGTGTTTTAGGGGGTTGGAGGAGAAAACTAGAGAGAAAAAGCTAACTAAAACTAGGAAATGTGTAAAATGAAGTATACGTGGTATGTGTGGTAGGAGAGGGGAGCTTGAATTTGGATACTTTGGGAGGCCAATTTGCAGCCCTTAGATGATAGGAAATAGTAAGTTGGAAGATACAAAGGTTAGCTTCAAAGCAAGAGAACCATGATCCACTATTCTATGCTTTGTAAGGCTAAATTCTAAAATAGGTGACATAATGTAGTACATGTTCTTCCTCTTCTCTTCAAATCAGCTTGGTATATATAAATGGGTGGATTGGTCCTCTATTGGGATGGGCTCAAAGTGTGGTTCGGATGGTTGTGGCGAAATCCGACGAGTTTCGGGAAACTTTCGGCGACTTCCGGTGAAGTTATTTCGTCATTTTGCCAAAGTTTCTCTAAATTCTCTCATGACTCCGGAAATGTATAGCTCATCTCTAATAAGTGTGTAATTCTTATTCTTTATTGCATTTTTGATTCAAACCATGATTTCCTAGCAAGAACAAGAAACTTCATAAGAAAAATACTTTATTCATGAACATGAAGTTATGGACATAATTATGGACCTAACAATCTCCAAGAAATCGTTGTGTTCCACATGGTGAATACATAATCTGTTTAGGACCATCTTTTATGTGGGTCATAGAGATGCCCAACATTAGTAAATTCAACCAAGACATCACATGGTGTCTCTAAATAGGGGACCATACTGAATTGAGATACAATGCTTGCAGCTGAAGCTACCTTCAACGGGTTGAGTGACATACTCTGATCGATTTGGGGGCATCCATTCGACCGGTCGAGAGAACCACTCAACGGGTCGAAAAATCCCAGAATCTGAAAGTTGTGTTTCAACCATTCATTTTTCAGAAATTTTAAGTTTCTCTCTGGTTTCCTTCAAGTACCTGAATTTATGCTTTACTCCATTCCAATGACTTTGCGTAGGCACAGACCAAGAAGGCAATGTCTGAATGTGTGCACCAAACTATATATAACCAAGCTCCAACCATACTAAGATATAGAATTTCCACTCCAAAAGTTCCTCATCATCATCTTTCTAGTAGCAACGTGCATTCCTTTTCCAGTAGCAGTCTAGCTACATTCTTTTTCAGTAGCAACGTGCAATTTTCCTCAATAGCAATATCCATTTCTTTTCGAGTAGCAGTCTACATTCTTTTTCAATAGCACTATAGTGGTTTTAGGGTATAGGATATAAGGGATTTAGGGTATATATATGGTTTAGGATTCAATGGTAGTTTTTCTATTTCTATAGAATAGGTTTTTTTTTCTTCTAAAATAATTATTTTAATTTAGTATTAGCTTCTTTAAAGTTCCCGATACAAATTCAATAGCAGTTCGAATTGTAACTTTAGCAGCACTAATGATAAAAATTCATCAGCAACTTAAAATAAAATTTAAATTTTTCGATAAAAATTATGTAGCACCTCGATTATTTACGTTCAATAACACCTATGTTAAGTATTAGTGTTGAAAAAAAATCACTTTCAATACATACAAATAAAAAATTTGAGCACGACAGTAGCAGCTATAAAAAGACTTCAGTAGCAACTTAATGAACAATCCAATAGTTGCTTGGCTAACGATTTAGTAGCACTTCAATAGTAGCTCAATGAACGATACAGTATCAGCTCAATAAATTATTTAGTATCAGCTTGGTGAACGATAATACCAACTCAACTAATTCCCAGTAACACTCCGAGTGATACATTAACGACTTTATTTTCAGTAGCAGCTTGAGAATGATTTATTAGCACATACTTATGGAGCAAAACTTGTGTTGCATTTTTTTTTCAATTTTTTTTCTAGAGTGATATTCTTCATTCAATCTCTTCCCAAATTCCAGTAACACAACAATAGTCATTGAGCCTAAAACACAGTAGTAATCCCGAAATCAAACAAATGTAATAACAGTCCCTGAAATCAAACAAACGCAGTAGCAATCCGTGAATTGAAAATACAATAGCAGGAGGAGTCATTGAATTGAAAACACAGTAGCAGTCCCAAAATCAAACAAATGCAATAACAGTCCCCGAAATTAAACTAACACAGTAGCACTTCTTGAATTGAAAACACAGTAGCAATCCTTAAGCCCAAAATACAATAACAATCCCCGAAATATATATATATATATATAAAAACATAGTACGTTGTAGTCCCCAAAATAAAAAATGCAGTAGCAATTCTAAAAATGTAGTAATAGTTCCAATGTAGCAGCCGTTTCCAAAAACACAATAACAATCCCCGAAAATGCAATAACAATCTTTGAACTGAGAACACAACAACAGTCCTAGATGTTAAAAAGGCAGTAACAATCCTCGAAAAATAATATGCATTGCTTTTCACTAGTAGTTTACATTATTTTTCAGTTGCATTATGTTGGTACTGAAAAGTTCAAAAAATTAAACTACCAATTTAACTTTTCATGTGGCTGAACACAATAACTTTATGGTTAACCGTGTGGCTTCTTAAATTATTTGTTACTGAAAAATCCAAAGCATTAGAATCTATTTCTAATTTAATCGTTTTGAAAACAATAAAAAAAGATGTCCAGTAGCACTAAACAATCAAAGATGCTACTGTAAGAATCAAATGCAAACTCTCGGAACATCTTCTTCCTCCATCTCTCTAACAGTAGCACAGTTCCAAAAACGAAACAAACACTAAAACAATCTATACAATTATTCTAAATCCACAACAATTCAATTCAATTTCAAAAAATCACAAATTTCGTAGAAGTTAGATTGGAAGTTGTTGAGGAGTTTGAGGCCCATGCCTGTGCTCGAAGCGACTCAAAGCGGATGCATAACGCTACAACTCAGCAGATCCAAACGGATCTGGATGAGGAAGAGGAAGGCGGTGGCATGATAAAATCTGGATCCGTCATTGTTCGGAGGCTGAGCGAGCACAACTTCGGAGCTAGGAGGAGCGCCGAGGTGTTGTCCGAAGGTGGCGACGAGGTTGGCCTGAAAGAGTTGAGCTCAGAGACAAGCAGAGCTGCGGCGGAGGTGAGCTTGCTCGCTGGGTTTGCTATTGATCGATGTCGGGCACGCCAAAGACCGAGCAGCAGCAGTGCGTCGGCAATAGATCGATTGAGCGAGGCGGTCGGTTGGGCGGTGGGAGGCAGTGGAAGTAGGTGTGTTGCGGTGGCAGAAGGTTTTGAAGAGACTGCTTTTGTGTTCTCGTGACTCGAGAGAGAGAGAGAGAGAGAGAGAGAGAGAGAGAGAGAGAGGAGAGAGAGAGAGAGAGAGAGAGAGAGAGAGAGAGAGGAGAGAGAGAGAGAGAGGGGGGGGGGAGTGGAAATGAAACTTTTTTTAATTAGCGTTATTGAAATATATCGAAGGGCAAAATTGTCTTTTCATTTGGTTTAATAGGTTGGATCTCTGATACTATGTTTTAGTATTTAAGCTCGGTCCTTGATTGTTTAAATATTATGATAATTAGTTTATTCTTATTATTGATACTTACATTGTTCTTGCATGTTTTTTTTTCTAAAACTAAATCCAATAACAGAAGCATGGAGACCAAGACGAGAGCATGAAGTTTCATACATTGCTTGTAACAATCGATGACCAGAAACACTAGGTACCGTCGTGAATTACGTCGAGTTTCAAGTGACATCCAATCGTGACACACCTCGAAACTAGTTGCGTTAGATTCTTGGAACGAAGGCTACAAAGCTCAATGGTTGCGCCACTCAATTCGACTGGCAATGGTGATAGTTGCCGGAAAATCCCATACTTGTCTCTTTCGATTCTCCGCACACAAGTTAAAATAAATTATACAACAACCATAGATAGACGTACAACCCACGAATAAAGGAAGAGTTTGATACTGACCATGACGCCAGCGGTGGCTCTCTCTCTCTCTCTCTCTCTCTCTCTCTCTCTCTCTCTCTCTCTCTCTCTCTCTCTCTCTCTCTCTCTCTCTCTCTCTCTCTCTCTCTCTCTCTCCGTGAAAATGGTTTGGGGAGAAGAAAATCTGATTCTAAATAAGCTAAGGTAATGGGAATAGACCTAAATGTCCGTCAAAACGAAAATAACCATAATTTTCTCGTTGTAGCTCGGATTAATGAACTATTTGTGCACATGTTCTAGTATAAATTTCCTTAACAATTTCCTTGAAGAGGGTGAGTCCAAAATTAAAAATTTATAGTACTCGACTTTTAAGTCGCGAAGAGTGATGAATCTCGATAAACGCGATGCATGAGGATTTAATGTTTTGTTACCAAACTTGACTAAAAAATATTAGCTCGTTAATTAACTCGACTAAAAAAGATTAACAAACTAATTATTTAGGTGCGGGTTGTTACAACTTTTGTGTAGATGATGCAAAAATGATGCCTACAAATACTCTCACAATAGTATGAGGTTCGACACCTTTGGTCCTCTTACGTACTATTGTCACCAACCTTTCAAATTAAAAATTCAAAAACCTTCCAAGCTTGTCTCATCATTCACCCGTGTGAAAATTGAAACACCCTTTCAATTCTATCAAAACTCGTCAAGCTATTCCACTTCTCCATCATCATATTTTTTCCCAATAGTCGCCTTCCTCACCCAAAACTCTTCATATTCGAAACCTTCTTTCTCTCCACAAAATTTGAAACCATATCCTTATTCACTCAACCGGTGTCATCGAACCATTTCTTCTCTTCACCTCTATAAATCAACCACATCATTCACTAATTTTTCACTTCGCAAAAAAACCATAAATTCCAAATCTAAAAAAAATCTCCATTTTCCAAAACCTAATATGTTCTCTCATCTTCAATGGCTTCCAACAACACCAACTTTGCCGCCAACTCTTTTCCAATCGTCGATCAAGCTATCCCCCACGTCATCGTGTCACTTCTTCCTAAGAGTGTTGCCTCGGGAAGCATGGTCGACACCTCTCTATCGGTTGACACCGTCGTGACCATCCACAAGTTCCACCAATCCGTCAGGGAAGGACCTTATGAGAAGCCGCTGAGCTTCGCCACATATCCATCCTCCAACCAGCTCACTGAGAAGCCCACTGAGGAGAAACCTCAAAGCCCAACTTCATCCACCACCTTCAAGGTGGATGAGGTCAAAGTCTAATAGACAGCTGACTTTGCTTCCTTTGACCTTGATCCTATTGACCTGCCTTTTCGCCCATGCTTCTCAAAGAGTGCCAGCTCGAGGAAACCTTGGGAAGATCTGTTCCCGGCCACCATTCGTGTCGACTCCGATAAGGTGCTTGCCTCATCCATCCAGTTCTACCAGCAGGGTTCCTACGAGGACTTCTACTTCGCCCCCGTCTCCTACAAGGAGAAGGTGGTAGAGCTTGAGAAGACATATGGCCCTGAGCTCCAGGTTCACCCCTTTCAAATCATTTTTGAATTAGACTTTTCGATACCGACCTTCATCAGGGTCTCCCTCGAGTACTACAGGTGCGCTATTTAGCAGTGGTGCCCCGACAATTTTTTCGTATTCTCGCATGTTTTGATTGCCTGAATTGGTGGTTTGATTGTCGGATGGACCTCCCCGAGTTCTTGGTGTTTTTTTTCCAAGGGAAGCCCATAGAAATCCACCAGCTTTACCTCAACCATCGCTTCATGAATATCAAGAAGCACTCCTCCTAAAAGCTATCACCTCTCCTAAGGACTAGAAAAAGTCTGTTATCTTTGTGTTTGAAGATTGAGGAAAGCTCGCAAAAGAGACCATTCACACCATTTCTACCAACATCAACGCCGTCAAGCTCCCAGAAGAGGTGGGCCACGCCATTGACTTTTGCCATGACCTTGTGGACGACACCCTCAAGGTCCCCTCAAAATTTCAAAACATCTGGTGGCCTCCCCTAGGTGTCCCATGAAGATTGTGTCCCCATGATTGAAGTGCCTCAAGCTCCGAAGGTGCAACATAAGGGAGCTTTGAGTGCTGCTAAATCGGCCCTCGAAACATTCCTGGGGATGCGAAGCGAGCAATTCTAGCACCAACTAAGACTCGTCGTCCTCTGGTCAAGGCTGCAGAGCTTGAGAAGAACAAGGCCCTAGTGATTGATGTTACCGTAGAGATGTTAAAGAGAATTAGTTCCCCTCAATCTTAATTATGGATTAGCTAAGCTAAAGGTTGTAGTATACAGTCTCAAGTTTTAGTGTAGATAAAAGAAGTCGAGTGTCGAATTCACGAGGATTGACCACCCTAATTCCCTAGCTTGATTCAATTAGTTCTTTGACTATGTTATAACACAAACACACAATGCGATGAAAAAAAACACACAATGGAGGTGAATCTCACGACACTAAGCCCTTTGCTAGAGACTTAGCATCACAAGGGCTGTTTGCTTACGATAGATGAGATACGATTGATTGATTAACGATTAAGCTACACAAACACAACAACTAATTAAGGCTCAAATGCAAGGTAAAATTATTGTAGACTAGAGATATCACCACTTGCCAACTTGATGCACAAACAATGTCCAATTTATGATCATGAGTAGTTTAGTCCGGTTTACAAACAACAATGTCCTAATTCTATCTTGTGGATCACGTTTGATTATGACCCGAAACTCCTAGACCTTTTGGGATTCTAGAAGTTCTTGGTTCATCCATAAAACAAAAAGTAAATTAAGATTAAGATCTAGACTTTTGGTGCTAAACCCTAAACTTATCCCATGCGTAATAAGTTTAATTAGTCATACATGCTAGTATTATGGAAGGTTTTCCATTTCCAAGCCTCTTTTGGAGGTCTTGGAAGTGTGTTCTAAGGGACTCTCCTAAATCACATCTATTGGAGTACAAACTAGAAGGATCAACCATTCGTTTCAAAGTCTTTTGGATTAATATAAGCTTGACCGAAGCTCCAAGAGTCTTTTGGAGCTTAAGGAGGCTTTGGTCTATGCTTTAGGCCTTAGGAAACCAAACTTAAAAGCTTAAGCTTTTGGATTTAAACCTAGCTCATGTTATAAGCTCATTATTACTTTAGTGAGAGGCTATTTCACCCAAGTTCTATTTTCTTAGTCATTTACACACACTAAGACTTAGTCAATGTCACAACATACATAAGAGAACATATAGGAAGCTCATACATGTACACAAGCCACAAACACATAACATAACACATCAAACTCATTCAATAACATGTCGTCATACCCAAAAACATAATCATTAACATATATTAAAGCATCATTGTTCTACATCAAATGGCTAAAGTTTGACCCCTAGTTTTTCATAAAAAAAAGCTACTCAAAACTCATATATACGATATTGTTTAGATACTAGTTTAGAAGCTAGGAGAGTGAGAAATAACCAAATGGTCCACAAGCTAAGCTAGTAAGCTTCACCCAAAGTACTTCAAGCTTTTAACTCCTCTCCTTGAGCTCCAAATTGCATCCAACACTTTAAAATGGAGATCTAGCCAACCCCCTAGTATTCATACCTCCCACCTCTTGGAATCCTAAGAAATCAACCAAACTCTTGGAATCCTAAGAAATCAATCAAACTTTTGAAGGCAAAAGTGAGAAGAGGAAAGGGTGGATGATGGTGGTGAGAGGGTAGAGTTTAAAGGGTTGGAATAAGATATGGATTGAGGAGAGCTAAAACTAAAGAGAAATCTAGCTTCTTTCTAGAGAACTAAGCTAAGCACTCTAGACACTACTAGAGAGAAAACTAGAGAGATAATGACTAAAACAATGAACTTGTAAAAATGAAAAGTGTGTAGAGAATGGGTATGGAGAGAGAGTATAAGTCTGAAAATTATGGCCAAAGAGATCTTTTACTTATTTGAATTTTGAAATTAAAATGGATAATGTGGTCCTAAAGTGACTCACCCCCTCATATGACATACAAGTGAGATACACTCCAGTTTCATTTCATTTGCATTTAGCCCAAGCAAAATATCTTCACGACTTGAGATCCCTAGCCTCGGAATATTCTGGCGAGTCTCCGGCGACAATTTTTGACTTTTTGCGAAGTTTCTCTATCTTCTCCAAGGGCGGGTCCAGGATTTCAAAACCGGGAGGGCTGCACTGTGTGGCGCACGATTTTTAAATTTTTTTTTTAAGATTTGTAACGATATAAGTTACAAAAGTCGCAACATAACATAATATCGAATTATGATATAAACATTTCTAGCTTTATATACCTTTTCAACATTAAGAAGTTTGAATACTATGAGGAAATCAAATTAAAAAACATATCATTTGTAAAAAAATAAGAAACCTAATGAAAAATATAAAATCATTTAAAAGAGAAGACAATAAACTAAATGGAAAAAACAAAACAAAGGCAGAAGAAAATTAAAGAAGAAAGATATGGAAGAAAACATGAATTAAAAAATAAAGAACTTAACAACAAAGGAAGACAAGAGCCACTAAATTGGATAATTACATGCGTAGTCTACATGCAAGATAACTCAACTAAGCACTTAGTTATGTTTTTCCATCTCTTGGTACATGAATTTTATCTGCCTCTTCAAATCTACCTGAGCTGCAGCCCGAGTAGCCTACCATTTGGATCCGCCACTGATCTTCTCCCGCGGCCTCGAAAATGTCCTTGTCTTCTCTGGAAAGTACATAAGTATCGTGTATTAGTGCATTTTCTTGTTTAACCATGATTTTCAAGCATAAACGGAAAACGTCATAAGAGTAATACTTTATTCATAAAAAATAAGTAAGAAGCATGAAGTTAATGACATAATAAACATAATTATGGACCTAACAAGAGACCTCCACACCGATCATGAAGGAGCCGGACCACTCTCCTGTAAAGAAGAAATCCTGTGTTCATGCCCCTAAGCCTTTGAAAGCCCAATGTGTGTTCTCCCTTGGTACGTTTCTTTTAACCAATCGTTTCCTCAAGGTCTCCATAGATAATCGTACAATGCTCATGGTTTCTATGACAATTGCATAATTGTCTCGCGTATAACTGTCATGTGATCACGATCACATCATGCTATGTGTTGCATTTTTGAATTGCCTTGCCTATATTATTTGCCACAGATCTTAAAGGTGAGTTTGTGGAGGGCCCCAACCCCGAGCTCCCCCGCGTGTTCCCCAACCAGTTCTTGGTTATGGTACCAATACTCCTTCCATTAGAGATCATATACTATCCAACTAGTGCTCGAGTTTTGATCGCGCTGACCTTTCCCAGGAAACACTCTCAATATGCGTACTAGAGGCCGACCACGAGCACCTGAAGGAGCACGGTATCTGAGCTCTAATGGATGATGTGTGGACCTCCCTATATTGGGCGGAATTATCGTAACATCATCCTCAAGGTATCTAAACTTCTTCTTTGACTTTCGTACAGTCGACGGTAACTCAGGCATTCTTGCTGAGCCTAGTCCCGAATACCATAACGATTTACCGTGAGAGAGCTACCACTACTGAGTTATATCATCATCGCCATCGCCATCGCCATCGCCATCGCCATCGCCATCGCCATCGCCATCGCCATCGCCATCGCCATCGCCATCGCCATCGCCATCGCCATCGCCATCTCCATCACCATCTTCATAGCTGAAGTTATGCTGGTCAGAAGGATAAGTTTTGGGGGATCCCCATTTGTTGCAATTTGGCACTAATGAAGGTACCCCTTTCTCTATCATCATACCGATACTGGATGGTTTCCTGGCACTAATTTCCAGTTTCACCACCTCCACCACTACATCAAGTGCGGGGTCATACACAATGTCAAAGTACAAAAGTATAGACAAACAATGTTTTTAGGGTAGAAGAATATTTCATTCATTCACCAATTGGGATATATATACATCTTTACAAGTCACATTTCTAATAGAAAAGAATATGCACAATCAATCCTATTTACAACAGAAATCTCTACAATATATATCAACACTCCCCCTCAAGTTGGCGGGTAGATGTCTATCATGCCCAACTTATCCAACCATTTATTAAAAGCCTCACAAGACAGATCTTTTGTAAGCATGTCGGCAACCTGTTCTGTGGTCGACAGAAAAGGAAAACGGACAATTCCTTTGTCAATGTTATCTCTCAGAAAATGTCTATCCACCTCCACATGCTTAATTCTATCATGTTGTACCGGGTTGTAAACAATCTCAATGGTAGTTGTATTGTCACAATGCAAATCTATAGGTTTTTGAAGGTTAAAACTTAATTCCTTCAACACATTCTTGATCCATAGCAATTCACACACACCATTTGCCATTCCTCGATATTCTGCTTCTGCACTAGAGTGGGCAATAACGTTCTGTTTTTTACTACGCCAAGTTACAAGACATCCACCGACAAAAGTAAAGTAACTAGATGTAGATGCCCTAGGTATGATCTCTGGCCCAGTCTGCATCACTATAACCCGAAACATGCATCTCACTAGTATCTTTTGCAAATAGAAGACATTTACTTGGTGTGCCTTTCAAATATCTAAGAATGCGTATTACAACACTCATGTGTTTTTTCTCCAGGATTATGCATGAATTGACTCACCATACTAACGACTTATGCAATATCAGGCCTAGTGTGTGATAAATAGATAAGTCTTCCAACCAGATGCTGGTACCTGCTCTTGTTGTTGGAACTTAGTCAGGTAGAAGCTCTAACTTGTGATTTTGCTCAATAGGAGTAGCAGCAGATTTGCAATCCAACAGTCCTGTCTTAGGAAGAAGATCCAGGATATACTTTCGTTGGGACAATGTAATCCCTTGTTTGGACCTTGCAACTTCAATTCCTAGAAAATATTTCAGGTCTCCAGATCCTTCATGTCAATTTCTAGTGACAACTGCTTCTGAAGACTTGCCATCTCACATGGATCATCTCCTGTAACCACCATGTCATCAACATACATAATCAAGGCAGTAGTCTTACCATCCTTGTGTTTACCAAACAAGGTGTGATCAGAATTGCACTAGTGATACCCAAATTTCTTCGCTGCTTTTGAGAACCGCCCAAACCATGCTCTAGATGATTGCTTTAAGCCATATAAAGACTTCTTAAGGTAACACACTTTTCCCTCATCACCTGGTTTACATCAAACACCTAGTGGAGCATCCATGTACACCTCTTCTTTTAAATCACTATTTAAAAAAGTATTCTTCGCATCGAATTGATGAAGAGGCCAATCATAGCGAGCTACAAGAGCAATCAAGATTCTTACAGTATTGATCTTAGCAACCGACACAAAAGTCTCTTAGTAATCAACTCCATATTTCTGAGTATAGCCCTTGGCAACTAATCTGGCTTTGTAACGATCAATACTTCCATCAGCTTTAAGCTTCACAGTGAATACCCAGCGACATCCAACCGCCTTCTTACCCGGTGGCATAGGGACCATATCCTATGTTTTGTTCTTCTGCAATGCATCTAGCTCCTCATTCATAGCTTGTTTTCACTTTGAATCTGTAAAGCATCATGTACATTGCTAGGAATAGATACTGAAGATAATTGACTGACAACTAGTGCATGAGCTTTAGACAATCTATGGTGAGAGATATAGTTGGCAATAGGGTACTTGGTTTTGCATCTATACTAGGCTCATATTGAGGTTTAGGAATCCCTTTGGTAATTCGGTTAGATTTACGTACCTCAAAAGGAGCATCCTGAACGGAGATCTCAGCTGATGATGTAGACAAGGGGGTAGTACTCATAGTACTATCTTGATGTTGTAAAACTGAAGAAGACTCTGTCAGTAAAGTTTTCGATGGGTGGAGCCATATCTCTCGACCGGTCGATAAGATCAAACTGTTTGTCAGGCACAGGGTTTTCGACCGGTTGAGACTCCTCACTCAACCGATCGATGATGTCAATCTGTTCCTCCGGTGTACCAAATTCAACAGGTCGAGAATCCTTACTCAACCGGTCGATCTGCCACTCCAGGGTACCATTTTCGACCCGTTGACCCGTCTAGTTTTTTCAGAAGTTCTTGATTCGGTAAAACACATCTCCAACTATTCTAATTCATCAAATTTTGGTAAAGTAAGTGTATTACCTTCACAACCGCTCTCCCCCTAAAGGGAAGACTTCGAAACTCCCCCTAAGTAGAAAGGTTCAGACTCACGGAAAGAGACATCAAGGGACACATGAGTCTTCTTGGTGAGGGGATCATAACACCGATACCCTTTCTAAAAATCAGCATAGCCAATGAAGATGCATTTCAAAGCACAAGGATCAAGCTTGCCACGCAATTGTTTATGAACATGGACATAAACCATGCAACAAAAAACGCAAGACTCAAGGTTAGGTAGGGAAGGAACATTCAACAATTCATGCAGCTTCTGGAGTGGACTTAGGAAATCAATAACACGGGAGGGAGTACGGTTGATCAGATAAGCGGCAGAGGTAACAGCAGTGCCCCAATAAGATCGAGGGACATTCATGCCAAACAACGAAGCACGACCAACCTCAAGTAATGTCCGGTTCATACGTTCAGCCAAACCATTATGCTGAGGAGTATAGGCAACAAAGTTTGATGACAGATCCTATGAGAAGCCAGATAAGAAGTCATGGGGGCATTAACATACTCACCTTCATTGTCAGATTGAAGAACACGAATGGGATGTTGGAACTGTATCATCACTATCTTATGAAACTCAGTGAAGCGAGAGAAGACATCACTTTTTCTTGTCAATAAAAACACCCATGTCATCCTAGTACATTCATCAATAAAAGTAACAAAGTAACGAGCCCCAGTAGGTGTAGAGATTTGAGCAGGACCCCAAACATTAGAATGAATTTTCATAAAAGGAATAGAGCATTTATTCAAACTTGGAGAATAGGAAACACGGTAGCTCTTGGCCAGTTCACAAATGTCACACTTAAATTCAGACTCATCAACACCCGAAAATAGATGGGGTTGTAACTTCCTAAGATAACCAAACGAAAGATGACCCAAACGACGATACCATAACCAAACGGCCTCCTCGGCTTTATTTAAACTGCTAACACTGTTGGCTTGACTCAATTGCTGCTCTCCATGGGATGTCAAATCAAGATAGTACAGCTTCCCCCGTCTAGTACCATAACCAAGAATCTGCCGTGTGAGGATGTCCTGAAAAACACAATAGTTGGGATAAAACGTGACAAAACAAGAAAGGGTCATAGTAATTTGGCGTACAGATAAAAGATTATATGCTAGACCGGGGACTACTAAGACAGAATCAATAGTGCGGGTAGGAGAGAGAGTAACTGAACCTTCACCAACAACAGAAGGAGAACCATTAGCAGTAGAGACACTAGGTAAAGTAGAGGGGTGAAGAGAGTGAACTAAGCTAGGGGTATTAATCATATGATCTGATGCACCTGTGTCAATTATCCAAGCATTATTCCCATAAGATGTAGCAAGAGATACCTTACCAGACATACCTGACTGAACTATGTGAGCCGAGACAGTGTGGGAGGAAGGGAGAGTCTTTTTCGGACGATCGCCCCACCAATCCAGGTATCCAATAGCAGCAAAGTAGTTGTCCTTTGAATGCCCTTTGTCCTTACACAGGGGACAAATAGAATTGGCAAATGGATTTGGAGGACGAACCGGTCAAGAGAAAGTAGAGGAGGGGAGGGACCATCATTGAGCGACGGCGGCCTGAGCACCGGGAGCGGGGACCGGCGATAGTAGAGGTGCGGCAGCGATGGCAATGGTTGCCATAGCAGCAGGCTTACTAGAGCTAGTAGAGTGTGTCAGGCGATTAGTGTGAGCTCAACGAACATGAAAATATGTTTTGTCAAGACTCAATAGCTCATCTCTTCGAAGAAGCTCTCCCCTAATTTGATCAAACTCTGGGTCTAAACCGCCCAAAAACATGTGAAATTGAAGCATGGATGAGTAGTTTTTATCTTGAACAATTTTAGCCAGAGTGTCAGAAAACGAGGTCACACGTTAATCTAATTCCTCAAGCCAAGCAACCAACTCGTTGTAATATACAAAGAGAGGTTATCCACCTTGTTTGGCGGTGAAGCAAAGGCGGTGTAATTCATAGATCCGTGTAAAATCTTGATCATCATAGTATGTAAGATGAAGAGCCTTCCAAATATCGGTAGCGGTCTTGAGACGAAGATAGCGTCGAACGATGCTTAGGGACATATTATCATTCAACCAACTCTTCACCTTTTCGTTATCGGTTGCCCATGCAGTATACTCAGGCGAGTCTGTAGGTGGAGCAATGGAAGCCCCGGTAAGAAAGCCAAGTTTATTTCGGCCTCTAATGCGCATCTGCATTGTAGAGGCCCAAGTAGAGTAATTGGTATCGTTCAAGAGAACTCCAATGGGAAAAGAGGAATTTTCTTGATGGTAGTGGATGGATGTAGATGTAGGTGGAGGTAGAGGAGAAGAAATCATAGCAGAGTTGGATCCTTCAGCCATGGCAGCGGAAATAAGATGTAGTGGGTGACAAAAAATAGGGTTTTTGTCTATAGGTCTACAGGGTTGGCTCTGATACCAAGTAGAAAAGCATAGACAAACAATGTTTTTAAGGAAGAAGAATATTTCATTCAATCACCAATTGGGATATATATAAATCTTTACAAGTCATATTTCTAATAGGAAAGAATATGCACAATCAATCCTATTTACAACAGAAATCTCTACAATATATGTCAACAGTCAAAGGGGAAATATATGTTCCTCACATTACCTGAAACAAGAAACCATGCATCATGTGAAGTTTGCGAATAACAGTGACTTTCTAGCTTTGGCACTTGAAGTTCATTTTTTTTTTCAGGAGAGTACATTCTTGGTTTTCAGAAACCAGAACTTTGAGTTATATAGCATCTTCCTCTGGACTCCTTGATCCTATAATTAATGATCATCTTTGTGCTTTTTTCATTTAGACTTCAATGGCAATATTGGCTCCTTCACAACATTATTTTCATGAGGCATTATCTTCTGAACTGGGGTTAACCTTGAGATTGGCATTGGGCATTGGCTCAGGATCTCCATCATCAGATGCTAAAACTTTCAAAATAGCTCAAAGAGCTGGAAACCTGTTGGAGACATCCTCTTGCAAGTAATTGAGTTCTGTTTAGTTATGTTATAAAAATCAAATAAAACATCCAAACTACATAAGGGAAAATAAACTTTCTGATGTGACTTTCTTGTAAATCTGATCAGTATTAGTGCACTCGCTATACCGCCTATACGGATATTCTGAATTAAGCATCTACAGCGCACACATGCCAGAGGCGTATATGTCTACTAGTTAGTGCATTTTTCTTCATATAACTCAATCCAAATATGATCTATCGTTGACCATTGTCCTCACGTGTGTCTGTCAGTGTTTTTTAGTCAAGTTCCTCTAGCAAGGACCATAAGCACCAATAATTGCCTGAAGTTATTTATTTCCTTTATGGAACTTACAGAAAGGAAATAAATAACTCCAACATATATCATTTACTTCTTACCTTCCTTCTTGTTAATTTCTTGACTTTGTGGTCTCAATTCCCTCCACCTCCCAAAAGGCCTATGCATTTTGTTAGTACACCACATTGTACATGTCTAATTAAGCATGATTAACGCTAAATATTTGCTTACACCTTATAAACTAACGGAATGACTAACCAGAAAGGAACAACTTTGGTGAATGCACCTTTCAGAACTGATCAAGTCCTGACGGAACACGCGCACACCAAACATAACAGTTTGGACAAGTACTACAGATAAAGTAATCATATCCCACATCGAACGATAAATGCCCAACCAACCTACAACCGCTTATTTAAGGCCCCATTTATGGCGAAAAGGAGATAACACATCTCACGCTAGTACTTTGCTAACACTATTACACTTCTAATTCACTGACTTAAGCATCAGAGTATCGAAGGCGGGCCGCCCCGTCTCGGTTTCTAACGCACTTTGTGAATTGCAATTTGATAGGTGAAGTGCAGAGGAAAGAGAGATCTGTCAGGAGCGATCCTCACAATTATTTTACTGTCCATTACCACCTTCCCTAACGGAAAACTGTTAAAATAGTTGGCGTCGTTTATGGGAAACGCATCAATTACAAACCATGTTACCACATTAACATGGAAGCAAGACGCATCATGACCGTGCGAGACGCATGCAATTTTACCACATCCTTGATGGAGAAACAACGACATATCAAGGCTAGCACTACCCCAGACTCAAACATGACTGAGTTATTTTCCACAACCTTCGATGAGTCCGCTATCAACGCTTAGTTACTGAAACAATTGGAAATGGCAAGGAATGAGAGAGACCAAGAACCCCAAGCCAGAATCAGGGTTGAAGAGGAGTTAGAGGCAAGATGCGTCAGGAAGGACGACTACTACTTGCCGGAACCCTCCGAGGATGGAGACGACCTGTCTGACGGAGAAGGGGAACGTCATGTTGACGCAATCTCTGGCAGACGGAAGCTCAAGAACAAAATTGATTCAAACCCTAGGGCCAGTATCCCAACTCGAAGGGTTCACGAGGGGACAAGCGGAAACCAACTTGTGATAAAACTTCTAGCCAGAATTGATGCCCTGACAGCGGAGGTGCGCTAGGGGAAGTAGACTCAGAACCAGAATACGACTCACATGTACACGCCGAGGTCAACATCGTTTTTGGCTGAGATACTCAAGGCAGGCAAGGATCGCCACGCAAAATCCCTGAAGGATAGCAGGTCTAACGGGAAAGGAGACCTGAGGATGCACGTGGACAAATTCCAATCAGCAACAACAGACAAAAACTACGATGACGCAACCTTATGTTATTTTTTCCAGGAAACCCTAACGGGAGAGACTAGGGATTGGTTATGCGAAATGCTCAAAGGGTCTATTTACTCATTCACGAAAATGACAGAGAGCTTCCTCAAACAGTACAGGCTCCAGGGAAATACAACGTAGTGGATAAAATGGAGAGACTTCACACCTTCGTGAACAGATAGAGGGCAGCTGCACAAGCATACAAAAATTTGGATAAGAATGTGGTGTTTTCAGCATTTAGGGAGGGCATCATACTATCCCTGTTTAAGGAGAAGTTAGTAAAAATTGGCTCAATTATGACGAAGTGATGGACCTGACGGTAGAGAAAGCTGCGATTGAAAAAACCGTCTATTGAGAAAAATTCAACAACCGCAAGGATAACAATTAGGAGAAGAATCACCATAAACACCCCCCCCCCCAACCTAGCCATGAACCTGATGAGGAACTTGGGCCACCACCAAAACTGAACCACCACCAACAGAAGGAAAAACGACCTAGGAAGCTTGCACCACAAATCGAACCCCATTCCAAATGGTCGTTTTACAAAAAATGACAATCACCGTCAGAATACACTAGTACACAAAATGCTTCAGATGACGGTTCTTGACTATCATCTCATATGCATCCTGACCATCATATACCGCAGTGTCATCTGATGAAAACCCTTTCAGATGACTCGCAAGACACAAAAATGACTGTCATATACCGATCATAAGGATGACACTCAGAGTATTCAAATGACGGATGACATTCATGGTGCCAACTAATGTCATCCATGCATGAGCATTTCTGTGTCTGATGACATGTACTAAGATGACATTCAACCTTCATGTAATGTTGCTTGTGACGTCGGTCAGTTTGTCAAAACGAGCATCGTATGATTTCTTCTCAGACGTCAATCTTTTTATCATATTATGTGTCGTCTGATTGCTTCTTAAACGTCAGTCTCCTTATACATTAGTGTGTCATATGAGTTTAGTTCTAATGTCAAGATTTTTTTCATTATGATTTCTATTTTCTGTGATTTATATTCACCAAATAAACAATACAATTCACAAGTTTTCTCACATTAATTTCATATTGTGCTTATAAATCGTTGATTATTTATACATAAACGACAATTATAATAGTGAACCCACAAGAACTAGCATGTTACAACCTACAAGTACAACTAATTCCCACACTTCGGGTGTGGCTGATTGGGTGCCTATAATTTCCACACTTGGGTCATTCGGACTGCCTTAAGTCTGTTGGCAAGTGCTTGGAGCTTAGAGGAATTCAATGCAAAATGAGCAACTGTAAAATCACTTGCCATCACTGCCTGCAAGAAATCAAATGAAAACAGCAACTTAGACAATTGTTCAAATATAATCGTTTACTCTCCAACCCAAAAATTAAACGACCAAGGGTAAAGAGTTAGTAAAGAGAGAATGATGAGAGTTATTAAGAGAGACCAGTGTTGAGGCTGTTCATGACAATAAACTGAAAGCGAGATTGAACGTTCCTCTTAACGACGAAGAGAGATCCTTCAACATCTTTGCGAGAAGAGAGGGGGAGAGGGAGAGGGAGAGGGAGGGAGAGCATCTGAACAAGCGAGTAAACATACTTGTGCTTGCCCAAGCGTGGGGAACATAACTTGGATTTTTCTTCCTTGGCTACAACTCGTCGAAGAATTCTTCTTTGCTTTTCCTCGTCCTCTTTAGCTATTTCCTGAATGATATCTGGTAACCTGTGATCAAACAACCATGTGATTTATTAGTATGAAATCTTTAACAGAGTATTCAGAAGCATATAGGTTATACAAATGCATTACCATCGAATTGCTTTGGAGAGCTTCTTGGCATTTTTTGCTTCAGCTTCCTTTTTGAGCTGTTCCTTATGCCTAGCTCTCTTATTTAATATAGTTGTTGTCACCCTCTGTGTTTTAAAGGGCCTGTACCATTTTCATTCAAACAATGAGCCCATGGAATAGCTTCAAGACAGGTAGAAATTTTCAAAGTGAAAATGTGAAATGTACCAAGTACTGACATGGAGACACACTCAATTAGTACTACTTCAAACTGTTCTCCTACGTTTTTTATTTTCAGGACACTAAGCAGCGAACATAAACATAATACCATGAGCAGTAAGAGGAGTATATGAACATAAACGTTTTCCAGGTATATAAAACGTGAAACAATAGAAGTCACTCACTTTTTCTTCGTCAAGAGTCTCCCCTAGAATAGTAAAAGGAACTGGTTCAGACCCTAACTCCTTTTTATAGACTTTCTTCATTTCTTCTGCAACAGCTTGAGCCAGTGCTTCCTGGATTGGCAAGAGTGGCACAGATGATTAACGGCTATAATATCCAAAGTATGCTTTTAACTTCTGCAACTCACATTCAAATTTACTATCCCAGACTTTCTACAACAGTGAGGATGATGTCCACAGTACTGTAATAAGTACACTGAAATTTGGAAGATCAATTTAGTTGACAAATCTTGAACCGACAATACTCAAAACAAAAAAGGGAGTAAAGGCTAACCGATAAACCAACTTTAAACTGGTCCTTGTCAAAAACGAAAAGGGAGTGATTATTAGTCGACAAACTCAAAACTGTCAATTCGAAACAAAAAGGCAGTAGATTACTGACTAGTGTAATTTTGGATTCAATCTCATGATAATGCATGATTCTATTTTTTCTAGTGTACGGTGTCCCTTCCTCAATAACTAGTGTAATTCAAATTTAAGTTTATATAAATTTAGCATTTTTTTGCCCCTCTGACTGAAGCTCTCAGAAAAGAAAAACAAACAACTGCCTACTTTCTTACAAGCCAAATTCTAGTTAGGCTCGCTTCAGAATTGATGTAACTTGAACAAAAAATTCTGGTTCTCCTTCTTTTGTATCTTTAAGAGTCATCGATTCATGTTCATCTGCCTGAAATGAAAAGCAGCTTCAAAGTAGAAACAAAGGACAACACAGAATAAACATACAGAATGTACCCTACACATATAAAAGAACATCTTTGACAAGAATGCTGAGCTATCTCGCCTATCTGCCTTCTTCATACCCTTCCTTTAGTGTAAGTTAGGGGTACATGATGGGCATCATAGTTTAAATGTCGAAGTGATTCCATGACTCAACAAATGTACAGCCATTTTGCTATCAAGACTATAGCAATAACTGCTTATTTTGTATGGAAATGATTTGGAACATGAGATTAGGAAACTGTTTTTACACATGAATATGAACAAATTGTTAGATATGTGAAAGGATAGAACTTTGAACTATGAATTTCAACTAGCCAATTGGCATTAATCATTTTTAGGAAACTAAAACCCTAAAACACCTTTGGTTCTATCAGTCTCCTCTACTTTCACAGCAACCAATCAACAACAAAAAACTAGAAACTCAAATCAAACCAATTTCAAACGCAAGGTCTTAATCCAGCTATAGTACCTGATATGTAAAATTTAGGAAGTACCTGATGAGAGCATCGACGTTCTTCGGTTTCTGGTCTTTAACGAATGGCGGAGGAGGGCGGGCGGTGGGTGTCTGACTCTTTTTCTTCTCTCAAATGGTGTCCTTTCGAGGCTAAGAGCTCACTCATGAGTGTGACCTAGCCCTAAAGTCATCACGACGCAGAGGAGAGCCGTTTCTAGCCTGATTGTTGACGATGCGAGGCAGAGCTAAGGAAGCCGCAATCGAAATGCATCGAGCTAAGGCTCGTGGAGCTTGAGGTCGACTCCGAAGCACGACGCGGATGACGATGGTGACGCGGAGGCAGAGGCCAAGCGAAACAGATCTTGGCTAAGTGGAGAGCAGAGGCGTTGGCGAGCGGCGTTTAGAGGTGGAGGCTACGAGGTCGAGTGGTCGGGACGCGGAGGTGAGAGGAGGGAGAGAGAGAGAGAGGCATAGATTTGGCTGAGATTTGATTTTTGATGGATCGGAGTTTGGGCTGAGTTGGGCTTTGAGTTTGAGTGCGACGAATTTTGGACTTGGTTGGTATTTAGACTTGGTTATTTTGTTTGTTCTTTTTTTTTTTTGTACCGTGGTAGGTGTGGCATTGATTAGGTGAGACCAAAATTGTTTGCCAGTTTCAGAGGTAAAAATGCCACCAAGTACTCAAATTGGAGCCCTAGATACAAACGACAGTCAAACCAACGTCTAATTGAATGATTTATTCTAGTGAGCCTACTAGGAACATTTGCAAAACCTGTGACTTCACTCAAAATTTTGACAAATTTTGCACCTAAACTTTAGACGACGTGCAACCGTCGTCTGAGTAATCAACCTTCCAATTTTTGATGGCATACCTAGGGTAAGTTTGGAAGGGAATTTTAGGGTTTACGATTAGAGTTTAGTTTTAGGCTTTAGGGTTTATGTCTTAGAATTTTAATTTTTTACATGGAAAGATAGATTGAATTCCACGAGAATGCGGGTGACGTACTTACACTCAAATTATTTTTGACGAATCGGCAAATTGCGTTTTATTGTTAAGGGCAATATGGTTATAATAGTCGGGCACTCGGATCAAAGTCGAAATCAATTCAGAAAGTCTTAATTTTTTTATAGTGTGCTTAGATTAGTCTCACTGTCTTATCCAACAGTCACATTTATGAAATGATTAATTGTTAGTGGTTTAGCTTCATAAAAGTTTGGTTTTCATATATAACCAACTAACATTGTAAGTAACATTAGTAGTCATACATGCAATTAACGACATATGAAAAACCGAAATAGTGTAATGAGAAATGTGTCTATACATATGCGTTAACCTCATAATAACATAGAGTTTTTAAAAAAAATTACCCTCGTCGAAATTCATTTAGTGGTCAGTCAATGAGGTCAAATCTTATCAAAAGACTAAAATAACCCTTTTTAAGGATTTTGTTCATTTTCCTATGGGAGGAGTGTTAAGTCCATAATTACATTCTAATTATATGCCTTAACATTATGCTTAATGCTTGCTTTCTTATAATAAAGCATCGTTTTAAATACATTTCTTTATTTTACTAGGAAATGTGGAGTTGGCTCGGAAATGCATTAAAGATGAAGAATTAGGCACTTATTGGAGAAGACGTATACATTTCCAAGGTCACGAGAAAATTTGGAGCAACTTTGAAAAATGGACAAAATAACCTCACAGGAAGTCGCCAGAATTCACCATTGTCGGCCCAATCACATGGTGTCCAGCTCAATTAAGGCTCAATCAACCCATTTGTGCTTACCAATCTGATTTGGAGAGAAAGAGAAGTTGGATCATATGATGTCACTTATTTAGAATTTTAGTCTTACAAAGCCTAAATAAGTGGATCATGGTCTCCCTAATTCAAAGCTAACATTTAGATATTCCATCTCACCATCTTCCTATCATTTAAGGGTGCAAATTAGCCTTCCTAATCAGCCGAAATTCGAGCTCCTCTCTCCCCACACATACAACTCACCTCATTTTCAAATTTTCTATAGTTTTATTCTCTCTCTATAACTTTCTTCCATACCCAAACCCTCTAGCCTTCTCCTCTACCTCAAAAACTCACTCTAGTACCACCAAAAATCCTCAAAAGTCCTAGGAACCTCCATTATCACCACCACCATACTCTCATCTCCACCTTCTCACCCTAGCCTAAGGTGGGTTCATCATATTTGAGGAGTAAAGAAGCAAGAAGGGAGCAAGAAGTGAAGAAAGAGCTTGAAGAGCTTGGAAGCTTGGCTTATGGGACTTTTCGGTTAATTCTTACATCTATTGTCTCTCATCTATGTATCTAGGCTCTAATTTAGCTATGGGTACTGAGTAGTCCCATTTGGGAGGTTAGGGTTAGAACTCTAACCATCTGATGAACAAATGATGTCTTCGATTATGTGTACTTTATGGTTTTAGTTTATGTTGTGTGATTGTGTGTTGTGAATGAGCAATTGTGTGATTGTGGATGTTTATTGTGCTTGAGCTTCATGTCTAGTTTCACTTATGCATGTGTTGACCTTAGCTAAGTTAATGTATGTGTAAAGAGACTAAAAATGGACCTTAATTGAATTAGCTACTCACATAAGGTTAGATGAGCATGTAAACATGATTATGGTATGTTCTAAGAGGTTTACCTTGAGACTTGGTTCCCTTAGCACCTAGCATGGACTAAAGCTCCTTGACTCTCAATAGACTCGTGGAGCTCTAGTCAAGCACACATTAAACACAAAAGGTTATTGTGTTAAATCGTAGAATCTCTCGACCCGTAACTCACTATGTGCGAGTTGGGAGATTCACCTAGACTTCCTCTTGGATTTTCCAATAGAGATTCAAGAAGGAAAACCTTCCACATATATCACATGATATACTTGTTGACTTCACAACGTGACATATAATCGAGATGCAAGCCCGAAATGGCTTGGGGTCTTGGTTCCGGTTCACTAAATACTTTAATGTTAGGCTCAAGTCATCTAGAGTTCGAAATGACCTAGGACCTTGGGTTCAAAACCAAACGTGACCCAAAAGGTTAAGATTTGGACATTAACTTGTGTGAACAGACTTAAAACTAATACATAAACCAGGACAATGTTTAATGCATCATATGGTTAGTGGAGATTTCTCTAGTCGACCATCTTTCCTTATATTGAATTTGTTTGCTATTTTCGTTTGCGCATTGTAGTGTAATCAATCAACCAACCAATCAAACTCATGTAGCCACTCATCGTAATTCAATCACCTTTCACAATGCTAAGTCTCCAAATTAAAGGACTTAGTAATGTGAGATACACACATCCGCATTTTACTTTTCATTTAGTGTCAAGTTAGTGTCTAGTTTTGTCCATAGGTTAAGCGTTAATCATTGTGAGTTAAGGAGTTATGGTGACTAATCCCCGTGAATTTGACACTCAACTACCTTAAAAATACTATAACTTGCCCCGTATACTTGCGGATGAAGAATTCTTTACATTTATGAGTTAGTTAATAGTTCATAAGTGTAAGGGGTACAAAATCTTCGAACAAGGAGCACCTAAATTGATTTGTTTTTGTAATTTTTTTTTCATATAGTAACATAGATATGAGTTCTACGATAATGCATGTGTGAAGCTTGGTCTGAAACTAAATTTTAACGGAGCCACAAATCGAGATTTACTCTTAAGTGCCTTAGAGTCACAACAATGACACACTGGGATCGAGGACCAGTTCAAGTAAAAAAATTATAAATTTTATAAATTGTATTAACAATAATCCGAGCATTCCATCCAATGGTCAATTTTAGAAAAATGGTTAGTTTTAGAGAGTTTACAAAATTTGACGTTTAACTACGAAAAAGAATGTCAAATTTTAATTAGACGACATACGATTGTCATCTTAAATAATATCTCAAAACCATAATAAATTTAGATGCCAACTCAACTCTTAATAACCTACGGTTTAGCTATGTAAATCGTTCATATAAGCCGGTATATAGATAGACAAGTCGAAGTTAAATTATTTCAAAACTCAGACGACAGTCAACTGTCATCTCATACAAGAACTCAATGTTGTGAGCTCTTTAGAGAGCGTCTACACATGTATTTTTTTTCCCAATTGAGTACCTCCTCGTCTACTTGACTTGGTGAAATTACAAATTTTTTGGTTTTTCGCTAAGTACTCACATGACAGACAACCATCATCTGAATTAAGTAAAATTTTCGAACAATCATTTTTTGAGATGCCCACTCTTGAAAATACTAAATTTTGGATGTCCTCCTCATAAGCTGGAAAAATGTATTGTTTAAAAGAATATGCAATGATCGACAAAATGGAACCGACGTCTGTTTATTTCAAAATCAATCAGACGACAGACAATTATTTTCTGTCATCTGAGAGGCTTCATGTGAAACAATTTTTGTACTACTGATACAGGCCACCAGCACCACCATACAAAACCTCACAACCAATCCCACTTCCAACGGAACCACCCCCGTAAGGAAATATTCTCCATTAATAACACACATATTAGGGCCACTCTGGCGAAGCACAGGGACATCATACATGGTCCTCCCTCAAAATTCCACAAGCAAATGCAAACGCGACCCGCCAATGTTAATTGGTGCTAGTACCATGAGACGTGTTCTCACACTACAGACAGTTATGGTGTGTTAGAGGACATCCTGTACAACTTACGCAAGGATGGGAAAATCCCAGAGGTAGAGCAAAATAGATAACCCAAGGGGGCAAACAGAGCGCGCCAGATGGCAGCCATAAAGGTCAGGAGGACGATCAACATAGTATTTGGAGGCCTGTCAAAGAGGCAGAGGGAACCTATCCCAAACAGGAGAGAGGTTTGTAGGGTCAGCCAAGACACCGCTCCCAAGGCCAGACGAACGGACTGGGGTACCATCAGCTTTTCAGCAGATGAGGAAAATAACAGGAAAATGGTTGACCCCAACACTCTGTTTTTCATTACCACAATGGTAGACAAATGAAACATGGAACGTATCTTAGTGGATAATGGGATATGCTGTGAATATTATCTACACACCAGCCTACAAACTCTTGGGGAGATCTTCCAAAAAGCTAGTGCAAGATCACGAACCGCTAACGGGCTTTTCGGGAGAAAGTTTGCGTCCGTTAGGGAGCGATATAATGACGTTTGGGCTAGGCACGCCTGGGATACCACAGAAGGAAATAAGAACGGAGTTTATCATTTGCGACTGTCTATCAGCTTATAATGCCATCGTAGGCCGACCAGCCATCAGCAAACTGAAAATCATCATAACTAACCATCTCCTCCTCTTGAAATTCCCAACGGATCATGGAGTCGGGTACGTCAAAGGATATGAGACCCAGGATATCCCAACAAACTCTGGCGGAGGAAAGTGTCATGAGGTATTAGCAGTAAAAGAGATTCTGGCAACCACTACTCTGAAGGCTGAAACACGAGATGACCCCCGAGAAAATACATGTTTCGTTAAGCCTGCTAATGGGAAAGATTCATTCACCATAGTGCAACTCTCAGACAAACACCCAAAGCGAACAATCTGCATGGGAAACCAATTGAACAATGACCTCAAAATGCAACTTGTCAAATGTTTGAGAGACCATTAGACGGTATTCACATGGTCTTATGCGGACATGCCAGGCATCTCCCCTGAATTAACCACCCACAAGCTCAGTCTTGCTCCTGACGCAGTACTAATCAAGTAGAAACGAAGAGCATATGATGAAGAGCGCTACGCCGCCATGCATGCGGAAGTTGACCGTTTACTCAAGATAGGCTTCATCCGGCCTGTCAGCTACCCCAAGTGGATTTCAAAGGTTGTCATGGTCCAGAAGAGTAACGAAACATGGAAGATGTGCGCCAACTACACCAATGTCAACAAGGCTTGTCTAAAGGATAGTTTCCCCCTTCCTAGAATCGATCAGCTTGTTGACGCAACCGCAGGCCACAAGTTATTATCTGTCATGGATGCATACTCTGGTTATAATCAAATACTGATGGAACCAAGTGACCAGGAGGCCAAAACGTTTGTGACAGACAAGGGATTGTATTGCTATAAAGTCATGCCTTTCAAATTAAAGAATGTAGGCTCTACATACCAAAGGTTCATGACTCAAATATTTGGATCCCAAATTAGCAAAATAGTAGAGGTGTATGTGGACGATATCGTAGTCAAGAGTATGAGGAAATAGACGCATGTGGAAGACCTAGCAGTAAACCTGCAGATATTGCTAAAGCAAGGAATGCGGTTGAATCCCGCTAATTGCATCTTTAGCGTTACAGCCAGTAAGTTTCTGGGATACATCGTAAGTGAGAAGGGCATCAAGGCCAACCCTAAAAAAATTCAAGCAATACTTGATACCAAAACACCAGCTACGAGGGTAAACCTATAGAGCCTGACGGGAAAACTAGCCTCCCTCAACCACTTTATCTCCCGTTACACGGACAAGTGTGAACATTTCTTCAAGGCTTTGCGAAAGACAAGCATAAAGGCTATAGACTGGACCCCTGAATGTGAAAAAGCTTTTCAAAACATCAAACGGTACCTAGCCTCTGTACCAATGCTCTCCAGGCCACTCAAGGGAGAAACCATGTACCTATATCTTGCCGTATCTCTAACGGCAGTCAATTCGGCACTTGTTAGACTAGACGAAGGCAAGGGGGAGTTACCCGTATTCTATGCAGTAAGGACATTCACACCGCCAGAAACCCGTTATCCTATGTTGGAACTTCTGGCGTTAGCCCTGGTAACCTCCGCCAGGAGATTGCACCCATACTTCCAAGCTCACACAATTTAAGTGATGACGAGCATGTCACTCCGTCAAGTCTTGCAATCCCCAGAATATAGCGGACAACTAAGCAAATGGGTTGTGGAACTTAGTGAGTTTGACATCCACTACAAGCCACGAGTGGCAATGAAAGGTCAAGCAGTGGTAGACTTCATTGCGGAACTTACCCCAGTCGGCGAGGAAAGGATCATAGATAAGCATATCGCAACAGAGCCCAATCAGCATAAACCACTCACCAAACCTTCCTCACCATGGCACCTATATGTAGACGGATCCAAAAACTCAAAAACGAGTGGAGCTGGGGCCATACTGACGGAACCTGGAAGGATTTCAATAGAGTATGCACTGAAGTTTGACTTCAAGGCTTCTAATAATGAGGCAGAGTATGAGACCCCCACCAAAAGGGTCTATAGACAACATCAATGTTCTGTTCTCTAATAGGGGTCTTTCTGTTGTATATTGCGTTGCTGACTGTTACCATCTTGGACAACAGATAATTTCTATTGTTAAAATCTATTTCCAACAACGACGACTTATAACTTATATTGTCTGTGAGAGACAAAAAAATTATGCATTTTGGACCCTATATGTTGATTCAAGTCTATTCA
Organism: Geum urbanum; assembly: GCA_946800695.1. Lineage (NCBI taxonomy): Eukaryota > Viridiplantae > Streptophyta > Magnoliopsida > Rosales > Rosaceae > Geum > Geum urbanum. The sequence goes on along the minus strand of OX327001.1, from coordinate 41,004,608 downwards.
GACGACATATTTATGTTGTCTGAAGTTAGAGTGGGTCAGTAAGCAACGAGAACAGCATATAAAATATATGTTGTTGTTTCTGAAGTCTTCAACTGGCATTAACATCTTATTTTCTGAAGTTCCTTATTTACTGAAACAACATATTCATATAATGTCTGATGTATGAACTGTTATAGGAATTCTGATGTACAACATAACTATTACATTTATGTTGTTGGAAAGTTTTTAAAACTACATTTTGTGAAATTCTGTTGTAAGAGAGATGGATGAACTACTGTCTTTGTGTACATTTTATAGTGTGAAAATCAGAATAACAATAGACGAGCAAATCTGGTCATTCATTCAATTCATTTGCTACCAAAAGTGTGCACATACAATAGTCATTCATCAAAATTCATGAACATCTGTTTGTGCAAAATGGAACATACAGAATTAAAGACACTAGTCAAATATCACTAACGTACATGAACTCCCACTAAGTGAAGGCTCTAATCTGTCCGTGGTTCTTTGAACTATATGTTTAACAACCAGTTCTGCTAAGGCACTCTTGAACCTGAAATAGTTATTCAATTTACAGGCACATGATCCCTCTTACCAACCCCAATTCTAAATGAAGTAGATAGTAGTGCATGTGGTGTACTCATACATACCTTCAATACATCCATGCCACATCTATGCCAGGTGCTTTTAATTCTGCAAAGTGAATAACAATCTACGCTTTACCCAGATGCACTAGACATAAAGTCGATACAAAACCTTGAAGAAAGCATGTACATAAGAAAGTGCAAGTTTTATTCTATTATTCTCCATCAACAAAATAATTAAGCTTATTCTATTAGAATAGGTATTGAATATTTAGCAAGTGAATTTAGAAACATCATATCGGACTACCAATGCTATGTCAAAAGTTAGGTAAGATAAAACTGCACTCAATCAGTCAGGCCTTTGTTTCACTTTTAACTTGTATTTGATGATCCTACCAACAAGAGGGAGTTAAAATACCAACTTTTAATGTACCATCCAAATCATTACTGATTCTATTAATTACGCAGCCTATCATATGAGCATTGAAAACACACAAAAAAGAGTAAGATCAGGGCAGAAAAGGTGACTCTGATCTGAAACTACCATACCTTGTTCAATTGACTGGGGTACCAGCATGGGCATATAAGGAATCACCATGTGCCTTGCCTGCGTAAACAGTAACTGATATTCAATAAACCTTCCCAAAGTTCAACTTAAATGATATTCATTCTACAACCCCACCTAAAAACTGTCATATACCACTTGAAAATTCATTTCAGAGGACATAAACACAAAACCGTAATTCAATACATGACGTTGAATTATGTTACGAATAGTTACATGCTCCATAGTCAAGAAGTCGGTATACAACTATACATAGATCAGTTATCCGTTCCTTGGTTCGAGTATGCAAACTGAAGACTTACGCCCATGAACAAAGATTTAAAGGCCATCTCACATTCTCTATAACGAGTTAACTACAGTTCAAACAAACATCTCATAGACGTAAATTCTTTCACAACTGTAACTAAACAAAATCCTACGCAAGTATTACTCTGTAGTTGATAGATGCTCTATCTTGAAGTTTGTATACTATAGATAATAGAATGGATAATCAAGGACTTACAATCTCAGTGGGCTTGTTCTGGTTATTATACTCATTCTTCTTCGACTCAACCACCTTTTCTAACATCTCTTGATCCCAGCCCTCCATAGTTTCTGAAGTAAAAGTTAAAATAGGATAAGCAACAACATAGCACCCAACTCTACTCTTATTATAAGCACAAACATGAAACTTTGGTCAGTCTTCTCACCAAGGTCACATTTATCACTATAAATATCAATTTTTTCACCCTTCCTCTGTACATTCAAATCATGACAATACTTGAACTTGAATCCCTTAGTACACTACCTATGCATCATTATCAAAGTGACTCGAGCAGTATGTAAAATAATTTGTTATTTAACAGATATATTTAGAGATAATTTAGACCTTGGTGAGCAAGGAACAACAAACTTTAGCAACAGTAGAATTGCCTTGTTCACTACTGTCATCAATACATATGAGAACTGCATCAATACCACCATTTTCGGAAAGGCATATTTCATCCTGCAGAAAGGCAGAGCCCAAGTTATTAAGACATACAATTTATCGCAGTTGTAAAAAAGAAGGATTCATTCTCTCCATAGAAATACTACATGTTTTTACTACTTTGACTACATGAGAAAACAAAACAAAAGGTGATCACATTTGCAGAATGTGAATGAAATGATAAGTATTTGAACAAAGTCTAGAAGAAGGTATCAATGGTAAGTTCTTCTTAGTTGTGCTCTACATAGACAAGTGTGAAGGGATCCGTTGGTTAGGCATGGTGAAACCCCAGATATGCACTCAGTGTATTAACTCCTACCGGGGAATAACACGTACATTTTTCTCCATATATGCAATTGCACAGCATCACATTAGAATACTAGAGTATCATGGGGCTATCAATGAAGAGTTTCAAAATTATTATCAGGACCAATAGTTATGCTAGACAATTCCAAAGGCAATATGTCATTCTCAAAAATGCTTGGAAATTTCTGTAGGACTGTGTATAGGAAGTCAGTCAGTCAGTCAGTCAGTCAGTCAAATCTTAATCTATATATGGTATTAAATTGTTCCCAAATTAGAGGCTAGTTAAAAAAAATTCTATTTTAGCACATTAAGAACATATGAGCATGTAAGAATAAAAATACACAAAAGCTTACAGAAAATGCTTAAACAATCAAAATATGCCATCTTTTATTAAAACATAAAGTTTTGGTTGGCATCCAAAAGACCAGAAGATTCTTACATTGACTGCAACAGCTTTTAAAGCAATGCTTGCTGAAATAAGAGTAGGTGATCTAAGCCCCGCACGTAGGGAGTCAACCAGAGCTTCTGCAATTCCAGTTTTGGCAAACTTCCGAGCATAACCATAAACCTGAAGTTTCGTGCAAGAGGGGAAGATATGGTTTTGCAGGATCTGTGTAGCCTGCCATTTTATTCTATTTGGGTCAGTGCTGAATAAGGTGAAAATAAGAAACCAAAAAAGAAAAGGATAGAAAAATTTAGAAAGTTGGTTACCAAGAAGGAATGTTAATGGGCTCCAAAGCACTTCAAACACTCCGGGTATTTCCCATACCAAGATAACAGCCAAGAAGCAAGCAACGATTTTCAAAGCTATCACTGACCCATTGTCATTATACTTGCTCATAATAGCTAGCGCCCCATACACCATAAGATTGAATAGAGTGTGCATAGGACAGATGTAGTACAGCACATAACTGTTGTTGAGGACTAAACAACAAAACAATACCAAGAAGTTAAGCCGCCACATCATCTGCTCATTTAACAACTCAAAGGACATGCTTGAGACCTAGGACAGTCCATACCTGTGCAAACCTTGCTAGGCTGAAATCCTTGTGAACATAGTAATAAGAGAAGTTTCCAAATCCGGTCATCCAGACATATCCAGCAATGAATACTCGGATTACATTGTACAATTCTGCCGCAGCAAAATAGTGGTACAACAAAAATAACACCTGCACCAAAGAAGAACAGAGACTAAACTCAAAACGATTATGAGAATATAATTATACACACCCTACATCTGAGCTCATGTGTTTAGAAGAAATCTATCTAGGAAATTTGATATTACATGAGCTATTGTTCCGAAATACTACATTGAAAAAATGCATTGTACGTGACAGAAACATGCTTAGGTCACTGTAAACCTTCACTAAAGATGTAGGACAGCACATAACTGTTGTTGAGGACAGATGTAGTACAGCACATAACTTGGAGTAATCCAAGCTGCAAAGATAGGTAAAACTCCAAGCAAAAACAAAACCTGCAATAATGAAATTGAACTAAATCCTTACTATACCCGAACCAGAATCACCGACATAATTTCGGGCGATACAAAGAAAGAAACTTAAGAAGTGAAATCGGAGAAAGAAAGATCTTGGGTACACACCAATTGATCAAATGCATCAGAAGTGGTGGAGTCGAACAAACTGTCACCAAATGCATTGAAGATATCGGCCGAGGCCATGATAGAGGTCTTGATCAAAGCACTCCTCGGATTCTTCATTGACTTAACTATTACCGCCATGACTTTCTCTCTGTACAAATCATCATGTACATGTCAATATAACCATCAATATACAATAATATAGAACAGAAGAGGAAAACTAAATACACACTTACAGTGTTGGAACCAAAAGAGCAGAGTGAGACAAAGCGAAACGCCTAGCGTTGTTTAGAGACACAAACTTTAGTCCAATCTTTTGACTCCAATCCCTCAATCAAGTTCTGTTCTTTTAGACATTCATCAATTGGGTAATGTATGCTTTAAAATATTCAAAAATCAATGAAAAATTGAAAACCAAAAACTACCTGAATCTTGGAATCAGGGTCTGAAATGGGTTTCAGATTCTCGGAAGAGATGTAATCAATGGTGGCTTCAGCGGTTGCCGGAAGTGGAGCCTAGCTTGTTCTCGTCATTGACTTGGGCGAATCGGACGGCACTGGCTCCGTCGTGGCGAGAGACGATTCGTCGTGGGGTCGGACGTTAGGGTGAGGCGGAGGGGTATTTTTGGCATTTGGTGGGGCGATTTTAGGGCCGAAGAAGCTCTTGCCGTGCTTGGTGGAGATGGATCTGGGGAGGAGGCTTCAGAATGATGAAGCGGCGATGGTTCCAAAGAACCGAGACTCGCCGGAGTTCTCTGGGTTGCTGCTGCTCTTAGAGTAACTCCAGCAGATCCCTAAAAGTCAATTTTATCTATAATATGAGATTTTTGCTTTAAAATCAGGTCTAAGAGATCCCTATCATATTAGCTATTTTAGGGATTCTCTGTATTTCATGTTTTCATCCCCTATCCCCATACCTAAAGCTTGAATTTTAGATGATGTAAAAATCAACATTGTAATTAATTGTTTCTTAAAAGGTTGTAAATGTAATCAATTTCTAAGTTAATAAATGTTAATTATTTTTATTAATCAATCAAAACAAAGTATTTATTCATATTTAACTAAATTATGAGTAATATTATTGGAGTAAATTTTTACAAATGCTTAACTAAAATAGATTTGAGCTATATTTTGGAACAAAATAGGAAAATTTTAAGTGACATTGTTGGAGATGCTCTTAGGCTTCATTTGCGTTTTTTTCTGAGACCGAGTGAAAATGAATGGCTGGGTGCTGAGAGAGGAAGAGACGAGGTTTCAGAGGCGCAGATCTAGGTCGTCGGGCGAGAAAGGGGAGAGAGAGAAACTAAAGTTTTTAGGTCTTTCCTTCCGCGTTTTTATTTTCAATCCAAATTTAGTTCCCGCGCGGGCCAGTAAAACTATGTACTCGATCATTTCGACTTTTTTTATTCCCTTTATCGGCATACAAATCAGATTCAAGGCATACTAACATTATAAATACTTAGAAATCAAAGGGAAGTCAGCGCGTGTTTGACTTTTCAGGAAGTGAGTTTGCACACCCATTTTTCATTCAAAAGTGTCAAACTTAATCTATAAATTCAATAAACAGACAACAGATACATCTCAATATGTTATCTTATTAAAATGAACAAATTTTTATACTATTCATCACACAACATAACATGGAAATCTGTTATCTGATTATTACCTGGTCTAAATTAGACCACTTTATCACACAACGTATCTATTTTTCTGTTGTCTAAATCAAAAATAATAAAACATAAACAACAGACTAAAATAAATTCTGTTGTTGTAACATGTCCCCAGATAGAGTCATTTTCAATAACAAAATTTTGTAGTTTAATTTATCTTATAACAACAATCAGCAGAACTATCTGTTGTTTCTACCAAATTTTTCTCGATTTACAAGTCACACAACAAAAAACAACGCATCTGTTGCTGTAGTGGCCCTCATGCTGGACTACAGTTGGTGAAAGAATCAGAAGCACCGGACATCAGCATATTCAGTGACTCGCAATTGGTGGTCAATCAAGTAAACGGAGAGTTCACAGCCAAGGGGGACTACATGGCCACCTACTTAGGCTACGTCAAGACATTGTTAAGCAAGTTCAAGAATTACACAATAACACACAGCCTAAGAGAGTGAAATGGCAAAGTAGATGCACTTGCCCGTTTAGCCACCGCACCGACACCCCACACTCCAATTCAAACAACAGTGGAGATACTTAAGAAGTCCAACATTAGCAAGATTTTGACGGAAATGTTCTCATTATCGGCCTAGGAGCACAGTTGGATGACTAAAATTGTAAAGTACAAGTCTATTGGGGGAACTCCCATCAAACAAGGTCTAGGCTCGAGCGATTGTAATGAAAGCAACAAATTTCAGTCTTTGAAACGGACAATTGTATAGGCCGGTCCCCAATTGGCCCAATCTGAAGTGCGTTACAGAGGCAGAGAGACGGTCTATCTTGGAGGAGGTACATTCAGGAACTTGCAGTCATCAAGCTGGCGCAAGGACGTTAGCTTACAAGGTCATGAGATATGGTTTTTGGTGACCAACAATGAAGGCTAATGCATCCAAGCTAGCAATAAAATTCCACGAATGCCAGATATTTGCACACAAGAACCAAGCTCCTGCTATACCCCTCTCCATCATCCTCAACCCAGTCCTGTTCGCATAGTGGGGACTTGAATTGATTGGAAAACTCATAACCTCCAAAGGACAATTCAACTTCATCATTGTCATTGTAGACTACCATACGAAGTACATTGAGGCAGAAGCGTTGGTGGTAGTAATAACCGAGAAGGCCAAGAACTTCTTGTGGAAGAATCTATTTTGCTGTTACGGATCCCCTTTAACAATCATAACAAGAAATGATGCACAGTTTAACAATGATGAGCTGATCAACTGATGCAAATGGAAGGGAACCACAATGTTGTTCTCTTCACCCTTGCACCCAAAGACAAAATAATGAAGAAAGGATTGAAGAAGAAGCTGGGCAATCTCAATGATGGACTATGGGCTGAGAAGTTACCCAAAGTACTCTGGTCCATCAAAACTATCGCAACAAAGGAAACAGGGGAAACACCATTTTGTCTCACGTTTGGAACAAAAGCAGTTCTCCCTTTAGAGCTAACCCACCTCAGCCCAAGGATTGAAAGCTTCAACGAGGCCACAAATGAGTAAGGCCTTTGCCTAGATGCAACCCTACTGGAAGAAAGACGTGACGCAGCACACCTCCGCGATGTTGAGAACAAGCAGAGAACTGCACACTTGTACAACAGATTCGTCAGGGCCATACCCCTGCACTTAGGCGATTGGGTTCTAAAGGTAGTCACCCACAAAGTAACCGGTCTCCAACCAAAGTGGGAAGGCCCGTACAAGATAACTGAAGAAGTGAAGCCAGACACTTATTACCTTGAAGACATGAATGGAAAGCCCTTGCCGCATCCATGGAATAGCGAAAACCTCAAGAAATACCATCATTGACACCATTATGTAGTTACCCTAACTTAGCCAGCTACACTCACCCTGTGGGGCAGGGTTGCGTTAAGGATTTTGTTTGTAATGGACATTGTCCTTACTTTATTTTGTAAACTACAGTCAATAAATTGGAGAACTTTTCAGACCATCACATATGTTAAAATGATAAACGCACATCCGTTTGATTGATAATTCCATTTCACTTAACAAAAGGGACACATGTGATTAAGTTCTCCTCAGACTATTCATTGAATATAGACAAAGCACACAAAGGCAAGCGTAGCAAAAGCAAACACATAATCAATCTACACTTAGCCAAAAATACTTGTCTTCAAGTTTACACATAAAAATATTTTACACTTAGGCAAATTAACAAAAACAATAAGTACTACACTATATACTCGTCCTTGCAGCCTGACGCACTAGAACTTGATTCCTCACCTTCATCTCCCTTAAGGGACTCAAAAGAAGTCTCGTTGTCATTTTCCCCGCCCGAGGAATCACTGCTGGTGGTATCCACTTGCCCCTCCACCGGATTCGTCTGGCCACCCTTTGGATACGTTTGAGTTTTCTGGGATAGAGCCTGCCCGTCTAGAGCATCGACGTGGGGACAAGTCTCTTTCTCAGAGTCAGACTCATCGTCACTTCCCTCATACGCCAGACCATGATCCTTAACATACTTCTTCAAATGGAAGTAACCTGACTCCTTGCAGGCAGTCATCAAGTTAGCCATGGCAACTTGACCTACCTATTCCATCTCTGAACGTTGCTTAGCCAAAGCATCCGTCAGGGCATTCTCCTTCTCAGTTACGCTTGACACAACTTTTGCTTCTAAGTTAGTCATCTGCAATTTAAGCTTACTAACTTGCTTTTCTAGATAGTCGATTGACTCCAATCTTGCGTCAAAACGCTCTTCCGCCAGCTTCAGAGCCGCCTTAGCAGATTTCTTTTCCTTCAGAGCTTCCTTTTGAGCTTGCTACATAAGTTCTTTGCTTTTCTCTCAGCTCTCTACCTCCTTCATACGGGCATTCCAGAAGAGTAACTTCTGCTTGAGCTAGCGAAGGCTCCTCTAATCTTTCTTTCTCACAGTAGTGAGACATCTTATCTCACCCTTCGCCAGTGCGAGCTCATGCTTCACTCCCACAAGCTCCGTCTGCTCGACGTTAAATCCTTGAAGCTCCGACAGCAGATGGACCTCATGCAGAACCTCAGCCATACGGTCAAGGATCTGTTCCTTGTTGGCCTGCGGAGTGCTGGCTAGATGGCGGACCTTGTAGAGGGACTTAGTGTTTTCATCCAACGAGCCGGATAGATGGTTGTAGAAGTCAGATACAACCCTTGTACTAAAGGGCACACTCTCAAGCAGATATTCAATAGCCACACTGATAGGAGTTTCCCCCACAGGCTTCGTAAGTTCAATATGGCCCCCAGTGGAAACATGCTCCTTACCCTTCTTCTTTTTCTTTTGACGGAGCTTATCATCTGTTCCACCACCAGTATGAGACACGTCGTCATCACGGAGCTCTTCCCCTTCCACAAGCTTCCTACTATCCATTCACTTTCGTTTGGGCTTAAGTTTTGAGGTGCTGCCACTCACCCCACCTGGAGTGCACTTGTCAGCACCCGCTTTCTTCCTTACAGCATCATCTTGCGCTGTCTGTCTGGCAAGAACATCGGCACTAGCTTCTCACTCCCAGTTGGAGGATTGAAGATTACTGTATCCGTCAGCCGTTTCTAACAGAGTGGCAAGATTGTTGGCGTCAGCCGGCCCAACCGTCTTGGCAGAGATGGCTCATTGCAGAAACACATTCATCATACTCCTAGCTGCTTCCATCTTAGTTGTATTGGTAACAATAAGCTTGACTAAACGCAACATGAAAGCACGTCAGAAAGATATACACAGTAAAAGAAGCAACAAAAGAGCAAGACCAGGAGGCTTACATGGCAACTTTGACAATCCAGTAGCGGTTATAACGTCCTAGTGTGTAGCTACCCAGACTTCACAAAGCTCCTTATGTCTCTGAAAGACAAAATGGATCTTATTTAGATGCCCTTCTTCGATACGCGTCAACGGAAAGTCCAATTGCCCTGCAACAACACATAGCCATTAAAGTGGGAATGAAGAACACGCTAAGCAAAAGGAGACAAGTAATAATAACCCAACACACTTATGGGGCAAAACCAAGATGGGACACGGGGTTTCAACATATCCTTAGACGTAGGATTCCTCCCTCTCAGCTCCCGCCAGCCATGAAGACTCACTTCCGCATGTACGTGCTGGACGTGGGCATGCCCGTTTGCCATTGAGATTGTTTATTCCCCCTCAAGGTAACGGTACCCATGTCACCCTCCCGGTAGGCATAACCCATATGGTAAAACTCGTAGATCTCCCCTAACGTGGGATATTCACACCCAGATAAATTAAAAATGTTGAACATAGCTGTGGGAGTCAGTTTTGGCCACCCGAGCTAAGGAAAGACGGGCTCGAATAGGACGGTTCTGGATGGGGTCTGATGAGATCAAATATGGGCATGGGCTCGGTCGATTATGGGACTGATCAAGGAATGAACGATTTGGGGGTTTCTAGAGGTCTCTAGAATGACTTAGAGTCTTCTAGAATGTTCGATGGGCATAATAATCCTAAGTAAGATCTGAGCTTAGGGCAGTCTGACCTCAAGGGACAGTTCGATCAGACTTTGAAGGGTTGACAGAATCTGAAGAAGAAAAGGAAAGATTTGTACGAATCAAAGTAGGATTGTGCCAAATGGCTTATAGTAATCATGAGATATGATTGGCCCTGGATATGGAGATCCATTCCTTAATGGATTCCCCCTATCCGAAAGTAAAGTAATCATATTCGATGTGGATTATGCTTAGACCTGACTTAATCACTATATATAGACCATCTCTACATGGTCCAAGGTAACGAAACTCTACCCTATTTGCTATTCAATTCTTGAAACAAGTATTGACTTGAGCGTCGGAGGGTCTAAGCATGGTACCACACCGTGCTCCGACTTATTTTCCAGGTTCACGGAGATCTAAGCTAAAGTGGGATAAATCTGCTCTCACAAATTAGTGCTTTCATTGAGAGTGGAACCCTAGGCTAACTCTTGTGAATGGAAGAATTATGGAAGATAACACAAGCGCAGGTAATTAATCAACACAATAAGGAAGCAACCCCATCGACGGGAAATAACTAGATCACCCTAGACTCAGGGGCGTCTAGACGCGGAAGTACCCTCATGCATCAGGTTCAGCCGAGGAACCTCGCGAAGGAAGGGCACGTGAACGACAAGGACGGTTCTGACCAGGAAAATGAAGGGGCGAGGGGATGGAAGGCCAAGGTTGATCAAGACCTCCACTGAGCCGAGGAACGATACACAAACTTGAGAGTCAACATGGTTGCGTTGCAGCAATCTATTGAAGAGGCTGCTAAGAACATGAATGAGTTGGCAGGCACTGTGGCTGCCATGCAGACCGCCTTGTTAAATTTGGTAGAGCTACTGAGAAACCAGGGGTTGGTCCCACCCGACCCACCAGTGCCGGAGGTGCGAGGGATCCTAGCGGCTGAGCAAAATGACTGACAGGAGCATGGTGCCCGAGCTAGAGACCCAGGAAGATACTGCTCTCAGGAACCTGATGGAGGAGTTTATGGAGACGCAGCGTGCTCATAATGTTCAGGCTAACCAGAAAATGGAGAGGCTAAGGAAGAAAGGGATGTCCAAGAAGGAATCAGAAGCAGAATAGAGGGCACGAAGGATGTCTCAGAATCCTCTACCCTAGTTCATCCAAGACGTTGAGCCTCCCAAGAAGTGGAGTCACCCCAAGTTTGATAGGTACTCGGGGAATTTAGACCTGTACCAGCATGTTAGGAACTACCAGTCTACCATGGCCACCAGCCAATCGAACGATGCTTGGATATGCAAGATGTTCCAGGCAAGCCTGAAGGACCACGCCTTGCAATGGTACGAAACGCTCTCCTTAGAGTCGATCGAGGATTGGCAAGTTTGAAGACGGCTTTCTTCAAAAGATATGAAAGTAATGCTGAGGGAACGAAAGACGTAACCTACCTCACATCTCTCAAGATGAGGAGGGGGAAAGGCCTGAAGGATTGGGTCACGAGATTCCAAAAGGAATACGCGACGGTCGACTACAAGGACGACACCGTAGCGGCCCCGACATTCATCAATGAGCTTGACATGGTTTCGGAGCTAGCCAGCAAGTTGATCAAGAAAAAGACCAAGGACTTGTCCACGGTCTATCATGAGGCTCTAGATTATGCACAAGTAGATGACATGAGGACTTACAACGCTAGGGATGCCCCGATGGAAAAAACGCCCAGAGTTGGGAACAGCTCCAACTCGTGGAGGAGTACGACTTACTGTAATGCCAATCAGAGGAGGAGCAGCAACGATAACAAGAGGAAGGCCTTAGGGCACCAGCCCGCCGCTCAGGGTGGAAAGTTGTTCGTTCCTCCCACAACAATCCGGATTACGACTATACTCCATCACATCAAGAATAAGCCTTGACTGAAAAGGTCACCACCGATGACAGATCAGATCGAGTGAAGAGACTTTTACGCCTACCATAAAGCCAACGGTCATAAGACGGTCGATTGCGGAGTCCTCAAGCTGCATTTCAGAGAATTGGTGGAACATAGGTACTGCTGGGAATACCTGACGAAGGATTAAAAGAAAAAGCTCGAAGATTCATTGAGGCTGCAAGGTAATGGCAAACGGCAGAGAAAAAATGGGACCTTGCCACCACCACCTAAGAGCCAAGAGGAGAAGTACCCAGTGCTGAAATGTATCCTCCAGGCCCCAAGTATCCCTAGGATGCCACTTTCCCTGACTTGAATTGTATTATGGCAGACGCAGAGGAGTTGGGGGTCACCCTCGAAGGGAGGGAGCGCGAATCAAAGAGGCCCAGAACGGATAGCGGACTCATTCCCCGAACAAGGAAAAATGCACTCGAGTTTTTGGACGCAGGTCTCCCCGAGCAAGGGGAAGACCACGACGATGCCCTGGTCGTCAACATCAGGATAACCCACATGATGGTGGCTCAGGTACTGGTCGACAATGGAGCCACCGTGAATGTTATATTCAAGGACGCCGTAGAGAGGATGGGCCTGATGGGGGCAATCCAAGACCATCGGACAACCCTTATGGGGTTCAAGGGATCGCGGGTGAGAACCTTGGGGACCATTCCTCTCTAAGTGGGCATGCCCCTCACAAACCCGACCACATGGTTCGCCATGGTAGATGCCCCGTCCCCTCATAATGCAATCCTAGGGAGGCCCTTGCTCCATTAGATAGAAGCGGTGGCATCAACTTACCACTAGGTTCTAAAGTATCCAACCTCTGAGGGCACCGTCACGATCCATGGGGACAGAGCTGCAGCAAGGTTATGCACGGTGTTAGCAACCAAGGGTGTGGAAAAGAAAGCTGTGGGTGAAACTGGGGGCACTGTTGCCCCACTTCCGTTGGTGAAACAATCATAAAGCAGGGGTCGAGATGCTGAGAACAATGAGTTAGACATAGAACTCGACCCTCAGGAATTTCCTTTCAAGGAGAAGGCGGAGGAAGATGTGGTGCTTGAACCCTTCGATCAAGATCGACTAGATCGGTGTGCAAGGGTTGGATCAGGCCTAAGTGGAATCGAACGTTAAAATCTGATGGAATTATTGATGGAGTACAAGGATGTGTTTGCATGGTTGGCACGGGACATGTCGGGGATTGACAGGCAAGTGATCGAGCACCGACTCCACGTGGATCCTAAGTTCAGGCCCGTAGCGCAAAGGAAGAGAACGTTTGCAGCGGAATGTAACATGGTAATCGAACAGGAGGTGGAAAAGCTACTCGCAGCGGGGTTCATTAGGGAAGTCCCACACTCTGAATGGCTTTCTAACGTGGTTCTTATCAAAAAGAAAAATGGGAAGCCGAGGGTCTGTGTCGACTTCACAGACCTCAACAAGGCGGGCCCCAAGAACGGCTTCCCCCTCCCCAGGATCGATCAGCTGGTAGACTCCACAACATGTCATAAACTCCTCAGCTTCATGGATGCCTACAGTGGTTATAACCAAATCAAGATGGCAGAGGATGATGTGGCAAAGACAGCATTTGTGACAGAGAAAGAAGTCTACGCTTACGAGGTAATGCCCTTTGGGTTGAAAACTGCAGGGGCGACGTATCAAAGGCTGGTATACAAGGTATTCAAGCCTTTGATTGGGGACATGATGAAGGTATACGTGGATGATATGCTAATCAAAAGCAAGAGTAGACAGGACCACGTGGCCAACCTAAGGGGATGCTTCGACCTCCTGCGCTATCATATCATGAAGCTGAACCCCGAGAAGTGTACGTTTGGGGTAGGATCTGAAAAGTTTCTGGGCTACTTGGTGACGCAGGGAGGAACAGAAGTGAACTTGGATTAGGTCACATCGATTGTCAATATGAAATCCACATCCACGGTGAAGGAAATCCAGAGCTTGAATGGAAAGTTGGCAGGCTTAACCAGATTCTTATCCAGATCGACCGACAAATGTAAGCCGTTCTTCAAGGCGCTCAAAAGGACCAAGGGTGAGCTCTGGACCGAAGAATGCAAGAGGGAATTCTAAGCACTCAAGAAATACCTTGTCTCTCCCCCTGTGCTAAACAAGCCCGTGTTAGGGGAAAATCTATACCTATACTTGGTAGTTTCCGATGTAATAGTGAGCAGAGTTTTGGTTCAAGAAGATACTGGGAGGCAGCTACCCATATACTATGTGTCTAAAGCTCTCCTCGACCCAGAAACTTGCTACCCCAGGCTGGAGAGGTTGATACTAGCCTTGGTCGTGTCATTGCGTAATCTCCGGCCGTACTTTCAGACTTTCAAAGTCATCGTCATGACTGAGTATCCGCTGAGAATGATCCTCCACACCCTGAACTCCTCGAGCAAGGTGACTAAATAGGCCATCAAACTGGCGCAGCATGATATTGAGTATAGGCCTAGAACGACGATGAAGGGGCAAGCTCTGGCAGACTTTCTGGCAGAGTTTACTATGCGTGAACCAGCGATGTAGGAAAAGAGAGTGAATGAGGAAGAGGTGCCGGGGGTAGATCACTGGACGTTGTTCACGGACGGATCATCGAAGGATAAGGGGGCTGAAGCTGGCTTGGTGTCGAAAACTCTAGACGAAACGATCATGGAATATGCCCTAACTTTGGGGTGGAAGGCCACAAATAACAGAGCCGAGTACGAAGCCCTCCTAGCAGGGTTGAGGCTGGCAAGGGAATTGAACGTAAAAAAGCTCAAGGTGTTTTGTGACTCACAGCTAATTACAAACAAGGTCCTAGGAGAATATGTAGCCCATCACGCGTCCTTGGAAGTGTATTTAAGGTTGGCCAAGGGACTGGTCGCACAGTTTGAAGAATTTTCAATCATGCAGCTTCTGAAGTCCGAGAACACGCACGCAAATGCCCTGGAAAATATAGCTTCTAGCGTTGACTACCAGCTCAGAAGAACGATTCCTGTAAAACACCTGCCTAATCTAAGCACGGACGAGCAAGATATCTTGACTGTAATGCCTGTTCAGTTGGGACCCTCCTAGATGGATGAAATAATGAACTACATAGAAGCGGGCATCTTGCCATAGGACAGGGTGGATGCCAGAAGGTTAGTACGATGAGCAGCACGATATAACATCAGAGAGGGGAAGTTATACAGGAGATCCTTCGGGGGACCTGACCAATTGGCCGCGCACCCCACCAAGTGAAAACGATTATGCAGGAACCCTATTCTGGGATATGCGGCATGCACATTAGAGGCAAGAATCTAGTGGTACGATGTCTGACCGAAAGGTATTACTAGCCAACGATGAAGAGCGATTGCATGGAATACGCAAATGCTTGTGAAGCTTGCCAGAGACACGCCCATCAACCCCCATGCACCCAGAGGAGTTGCACCCGGTTTCAGTACCATGCGCCTTTGCACAATGGGGGTTAGACATAATGGGAGAGTTCCCAACCGGAGTCGGGGGCAGAAAGAAAAATTACATTCTGGTAGCCACCGACTACCACTCCAAGTGGATTGAGGCTGAAGCCTTGTCTAAAATCAGGGGAGCTGAGGTAAAAAATTTCATTTAGAAGTTTATAATATGCAGGTTTGGAATCCCACAAACAATCGTGGTAGATAACGGCCCTCAGTTCAATTGCCAAGAGGTTAAGGATTACTGCGCCAACCACGGCATCAAGATCTAATTCTCAACCCCCAGGTATCTTCAGGGTAACCTACAAGTGGAGGCCTCGAATAAAATGATACTACAGGGACTAAGGAGGAGGCTCGATTAATCGGGGAAGGGGCAGTGGGTCTCCCAGCTCCTAAACATACTTTAGGCTTATAGAATGACTAAGAGGAAACCCACTGGGGAAACTCCCTTCGCTTTAGTTTACAGAATAGAGGCAGTCATTCTAATTAACCATAAGATCCTTAACCTCATGCTAATGGAACGGACAGAGGTGAGCAACTCAGAGAGCCTGAGGCACGAGCTGGACCTGCTAGAGGAGTGAAGAGAATAAGCTCAGATAAGGGTGGCTTCCTACCAGCAGAAGATAAAAGCCTATTACGACAAGAAGGTTCGACTTAGAGTTTTCCTCCCTGCAACATTAGTATTATGCAAGGTGTTCGAGAATACAAAGGTCCAAGAATAGGGAAAACTGGGGGCAAACTGGGAAGGGCCATATAGGATCGTCGGAGAAGGCTATAACGGATCATACGAGCTGGAAAACCCTAGAACCGGAGCGCTGGTGGGTAAATGGTGGAACACCCTCTACCTAAAGGAGTACCATTCAAAGTGAAGCTGAAGGCCTAGGGCCTGAAGGGCCGTGCACTCTCCCTGACCAGTTTAATCTATATTGTATGATTGTTTGAATAGGTTCAATGAGGCATGTGAGACACCCTCCTGCTCGACGTGATTGATATAGCATGAGATGCTCGATATGGCAGATGTTATATGACAGTGTATGATCATTCAATAAAAGCCTCTGACCTCAGCGTTTATGCTTTTTTTTAATAATGTACGAAATGTTTAAAGTACGATCTCATATGATTTGATCTTTTGAGTACGATTTTGTGTGTTTGATTCATTAAGTACGATTCTCTGCGTTCGATTCATCGAGTACGATTTTGTGTTCATGATTAAGTACGATTAGCTAGTTTGTTTGATTCTATTTAAGGTACGATCTGTTCGATGTATTATTCGATCGGGGGGAGCTTAAAGCCCAAGAAAGATAATGAGCTTGAGTATGGCAGATGACGTTGGTTCCCAGGGAAGGAATTTCGCTCTGCGAGCTGGTCGACCCTTCCAACGGTAATTCACCTCGAGGAAGGAGGACTAGGGCATTGAGAAGGACGCCCGTGGATAGACCAAACCATTCGGAGTAAAACCCCGCAAGAGCTCACAGTAGTCTTGGATCAGTAAAGTCCTCGAGCTTAGAATGTACGTGGTAAGATTAACAAACACCCCAGTGGTGGCTTGGCCATATTCTTGCAAATTGGGCATTCTAAGTCCCAAGCATATACACCTGATGATGCCCTAGGGATAAGTCAAAGTCGATGAGAAAAGTGTTGGCAGACCCCATCTCGAAACTGCAAACAAGCCCCCCTGGTGAGATCTGAGCTTGAAGGGCAACCCTGATTAGGTGCCCCTATGAAAGCTAAGATCCTCTAGGACGAAGGGACTTGGTCGAGAAAAGGGTCTAGAGTATGGTAGTCTTTATACAGATCGGGGTAGGCACGCATAAACCCCTCATTAGGGAGGCAGTCTCAAAACCGCGAGCACCTCCCAGGGGACCTTAAGGTTACCAAGGCAATCTCCTCAAGCCTCTTCCGAGAGCATCTTAGTATGTGTGGGGATCCGAGACTCGCACTGAGGCCACATGCACTCAGAGGCAGATCCTCTAAGCCCCATAAAGCAAGATCAATGGGCATGGAATAAAAGCATGATGCCGAAAAGTACGAAACAGTTGAATATGATGAGCTGAGAACGATAAAGCAAAGTATGATACCATACTTACTCTTGGCATATGAGTTCCCTGGGCTAAAAACCCAGCCCAAGATCAAAAATAGGTAGTCAAACAAAAGAAAAGAAGAGAAATATTATTCGATGGTCCTAACACTATTACATAAAGCTACACCTCAAGGACAGGCTGGGGGCTTTATTCAGACTCGGTCTCTGAAGCAGTAGTAGAAGGGTCGTATGCACAGATCAGGTCTGCTCGTTTATGTTCTCAGTCCACTCGCTGGGATTCAAGCTAGAGCCCATGGGAGGTCTCCAGGGAAGCCAAGCGATCTTCACACTCCTTGTCCTTAGCATCAAGAGCCTCCTTGAGCCTAGCATCGGCGGCCTTCACCGCCTCCCTCAACTCAGATCGTGTTCGCTCAAGGTCCGACTTCAGAGACCTGACCTCCTCCTCATGGGCGGATCATGCAGCCTCCAGGTCCTTCTTGCCTTGATTGATCATGCGGCAAGCAAGGTCTTGAGCCTCCCCAAGCCCTTTCACGTGACCCTCGAGCTTCTTGGCCTCCCTAGCCTCAATGTGCAGGTGCCCAAAGGTTACGGTGAGGGTAGCAAAAGACTGAAATATAGGAAAGAACAGTGCATCAGATTCAAAAGCCGAGATTGAGTCAAACAAGCACGACAAGATGTTAAATGCACGAGAGGAAATATTACCCGGTAAAGGGAAGTTCAGGATGCTATAATCAGATCCCCGGTCTCCAATAATCTAAGGTCCTCGGCATCCTGCTCGAGAATCATGGAAACTAGGGACGGGTAGGCGATGTCGGCATGAGCCAAACCCGAGTAGAATTGGGAGGGGATAAGCTCCCCAACACGAGGAAGCATAGTGCCCTCGCCAAGGGCCTCTATCTCCCCCTCAGTAAGATCGCGAGGGGGATGAACGATGTAGCCCTAGTCTGGCTGGGACCTCTTGAAGTAAATCCGGGGTTGATTGCGTAGGATCCCTTCAACCATCTTCTCAAGGGGACCTGCACATTCAACCGTACAATAAAGCATGCATACTCAGCAAGCACGACACAGGCAGACAAGATTATAAGGGCATGTAAGATGATATAAGAGCTATAGAGTATGGCTAATGGCACCATGGATACATGGGGATGCAAAACTTACCAAGGGAGAAGTCATTGGGCTGGGGGGGAGGGGGGCTCCGGACCAGTCCTCATCTTCTTGAGGGGAGGTGATGATGGAAGAATAGTGGCAGCAGTAGTACTGGTAGTAGCAGTAGCGGTGAGGGAAACTAGGTTCTGGACCTCCGGTGGCTCCACAACTTGGACCTTGTCTTTTACAAGCTCGGAAGCCTTTACCAACCTTCGTTTTCGGGGCTTGGAGCCCTCCCCTTGCTCAGTGAGAGCTTCGACATGTGCGGGCTTTGGGGTCGGGGCTCATTTCTTGTGGACCTGGGGAGCTTGAGGGACCTCAATTACCTTTTGGCGATTCTCATGCAGGAGGGGCACGATGCCCTCTAAGCTTCTAGGTCTGAGGCGTTCCTTACTCCATAGCCACCGACACTTGTGATACTTGGCAGGGATGGCCAAAGCGTCGTTAACAAGATCATGGCGAGACTCAATGGCCCTGGTTAGGTCCTCTGGAAGCTTAGGAAAGCGGTTAATGGTAGTGGAGACCTTGAAGCTGGCTTCCTAGCCAAGTTTCTCCCAATCCTCGAAGATGAGAATGATGGTCTTCTTCCAGTCCTTCGGAGAGTACGACGGGTCGATCAACATCTAATCTTTGACATACATGATCCTTTGCGAGAGGTAAAACTGATTGACCGGGGTAAGCTTGACTTGGACAAGAAGCTTGAACTCCGACAGACCCATTCGCCAGTCAAACCACCGATTGAGCCTGTCAAAGTAGGCTAGATAGCGAAAGCTATCTGGGCACCATTGCTCCACAACAATACTGTAGAACTTGAGAGCAGAACAGATAAAGGCAGGGATTGGGAAGGAGAGCCCGTAGACAATTTGAAAGGGATGAACGAGTAGGCCCGGGCCATGAGCTTTTTCAAGTTTCGACACTCTCGCTTCGTTCTAGACGAGAGAAAACCGGAAGTTATCGTTGTCCTCCTGATGGAAAGTCCAGATGAATGAGGCAAGGGCCTCGACAGAATCAATCTTCAAGGCGGAGCGGTAAAGTTCTTTGCAGGTTTTCTTGGAAGCGACCTTGGTAGTATGCGGCTGGAGTTGTATGAAGGAAGGGTCAGCTTCGGCTTCTATAGCGGATGGTTTGATAACTTCAATCTCATCCACCTTAAAAGTGGTAGGCGAGGGAGGATTTTTGACGGCGTAAACAAGGGACTCAGAGATTGATTCGACGGTGGCTGATTGCGGCTGTAGGAGAGGTCCGGCAGAGACGAGCGGCTTGCAGAGGTCGATCAAGTTGGCGGCACTGGGATCTTGAAGAATTGTGACTTCGATTGGGATGGAAGAGGAAGTGTTGCTGGAAGCCATTGGATAAATCTGAGTTCTTGAAGAAAAGTGTTGAAGATTTTATGGGATTTCTGGAAAGAACTTTGAGGGCCGAATAGTTGCAGGGACAAGCTTTCTGGTTTCGATGAGAGAATTTTGCAGGCGTAAAAAATGAAAAGGGAGAGGGCCTTTGATTTATATACCGCGAAAGGATGTGAAGTGATACGAAGTGGCTGTTTGAGGAGATAGGCTGCTTCAGATTTTAAGAGATATGATTGATCTGTTGAAAAGAGTTAGAAGTGGGAAAGGTTGTGTTGGATAGGGAGAAACGTAATGGTTTATGAGGCGTGATGACGAACGGGTCATGATGAAGGAGGAACAGTACGAACACATGCTTGGGTTTTCACGCATTACTTGTTGGGAAAGAAGGAAGCATCTCGAAGATCAAAGAGCTTGGGCGAATAGTAGCGGGAGGTCAACATGTGTCGAGCCTCACACTACTGTGGGGGTATATGTGGGAGTTAGTTTTGGCCACACGAGCTGGGGAAAGACGAGGTCGGATAAGACAGTTTTGGATAGGGTCTGATAGAGATTAGCTATGGACCTGGGCTCGGTCAATTATAGACCTGATCAAGGAATGAACGATTTGGGGGTTTCTAGAGGTCTCTGGAACGATTTAGAGTCTTCTAGAATTTTCGATGGGCATAATAATCCTAAGTAAGATCGGACCTCAAGGCAGTCTGACCTCAAGGGACAGTTCGATCGGACCTTGAGGGGTTGATAAAATCTGAGGAAGAAAAGGACATATTTGTACGAATCAAAGTAGGATTGTTCCAAATGGCCTGTGGTAATCATGAGATATGATTGGCCCTGGATATGGAGATTCGTTCCTTAATGGATTCCTCCTATCCGAAAGTAAAGTAATCCTATTCGATATGGATTATGCTTAGACCTAACTCGATCACTATATATAGACCATCTCTATATGGTCCAAGGTAACCAAACTCAACCCTATTTGCTATTTGATTCTTGAAACAAGTACTGACTTGAGTGTCGGAGGGTCTAAGCACGGTACCATACCATGTTCCGAATTATTTTACAGGTTCACGGAGATCTAAGCTGAAGTGGGATAAATCTGCTCTCGCAATATCCACTAACACCTTACACATGATGGGAGAACACTGGCCCAGTGTAATCCCCAGGCAGGAGAGAAAGTATTGAAAGAAGGGGTGTAGCGGCAAACGGATCCTCATCCTTAGATGTATTTCAGAAACACAGATATCTCCATCGTGCGGACGGGTGCACGGCCACCGCAAACCTTGACAGGGAGGATACAACTCAACGCATTCAGGTATATCATAATTCGTCCTCACAGCTTCTATCTCAGTGGGCGACATGATGGACTTGGGTTCCTCAACATATTCTCCGTCAGACATAACCCACACGTTTCGATTACCAATTTGGACCTGTTGGGGAGGTGAAGTTTTGGCCTCAACGAAGATTCTATTTATTTCACTTTGTCTTTTCCATAAGCACTCTACAATTTTTCAAAATAAACTCAAAGTACATCGCTGAAATTAAAAAATGACTTTATTATTTTGGCGTACCTCTGTTGGTTCGTTGGTAGTATTTCTTCAAATAAATAGCATTTCACGGCTTTCAGAGATAACGCCCCGTGCTAACTTCCTCGAGCATATAAGCTCCTTGACTGTATACGTCTATCACATGGAACGGTCCTTCCCATGCAACTTCAAACTTTGCTATTCCGTGAGCTCGTATATCTTGGACCATCCTTTTTAACACTAGCTCGAGCTGAAAAACTTCGTGGTCGAACATTTTTATTGAAATATTTCTCGACTTTCCTTTGATATTCAGCCACTCGAGTAGTAGATTCTCTCATCATTCATCTGCTAGATCCAACTTGATAGCCATGCTCTCATTGTTTCCCCCGACATTGTATGCCATCGTTGTTGTCACTGGAAACATATTCTTGACGGGGATTACTGCTTCAGCTCTGTATACCAATGAGTAGGGAGTCTTTTTCGTCTTCTTCCTTTGAGTTGTTCTGTATGCCCACAACACCCTTGGTAACTCGTTAGCCCACACACCACGTTTTCCCTGTTGCCTTCAAGTGCCATCTTTGCCCTCAGTCTAGATGGCTTTGGCCTTCTCTTTCCCTGCCTAATTTTCTGGTTCCGCTTTGTTTTCGACGTTGGCTTCCATCCTTCCTCGTCAAGAGTATTTCAGGTGCTTGAGTCATATTTCTCCTTTGATTTTGTCGAGTATATCGTCCATGTCCTCTAGTTTTTAGTAAATAAGCTCCTCGTAGATTGGTGATCCATCAAGCAAACCTTCTCAAAAAGCTATAACAGCTACGCTCGAGTCACTTCGGATACTATTCAAATGTGCGGAATGTGTGAAGTTTCTGAATGAGTTGTAATATGTCGGGAATGACAGTATTTATAGTGCAAACCTTCCCTCCAAATCGGCTACCAACTCGTGGGCCACAAGTTTCAGACCTTCCCATCCAAAACTGACTCCTTACTTGAAGGCCCACATTTTGCTGCACGTCAAGATAAACCACCCGAGATGCTCTCATCGAGGCCAAAACTCCCTCGAGTTATTCTCGGCAAGACTGGGTCAGACGCCACGAATATCTCAACGATTTTGACTTCGTCGTGCTCCCCCTGGTGCGCGGCCTTCTCTCATCGAGCTTTTGGTGCGTAAATTCCTTCATCGTCTAGCTTTACTCATTTTTCGAATCTTCTCGTTCACTTTTCGTCCAAATCACCCGAGACTTCATTTTCCGTCGAACATCCATTTCAGCTCGTCGACATGGAGAAATATTTCTCCCCCACAGGTCTCAATTATCGCGATGCCATATCAACAAAGTTTTGGCCTCAATGAAGACTTTTATTTATTTCACTTTGTCTTTGCTACAAGCATTGCATAATTCTAGAAATAAATTCAAAGTTCAACTTAAAAAATCAGAACAACTTTACTACTCTAGCGTACCTCCCAAGACTTTATTGGTAGTACTTTTTCAGGTAGACGGCATTCCATGACCTTGGAAGATAACGCCCAATGCTGACTTCTTCAAGTCTATATGCTCCCTGACTATAAACTTCCATTATGTGGAATGGTCCCTCCTATGCAGCTTCAAACTTTGTTGTTCAATGAGCTCGTATGTCCTCTACTGTTCTCTTCAACTCTAGCTCATCGAGCCGAAAAACTTCGTGGTCGAATATTTTATTGAAGTACCTTTCTACCTGTCTTTGGTACTCAGCCACTTGAGTTGCAGCTTATTCTCGTCATTCTTCTGCCAAGTCTAACTCGATGGCCATGCGTTCATCGTTGCCACTGGCGACGTATGCCATCCTCCTTGTTGTTGGGAACATATTCTCAACGGGGATTACCGCTTCGGCCCCGTATACCAATGAGTAAGGAGTATCCTTTGTTTTTTTCCTTTGAATTGTTTTGTATGCCTACAACACCCTTGGCAGCTCCTTAGCCCATGCACCTCGTTTTCTCTCTAACCTGTTCTTCACCCCGTCGAAAATTATTTGATTGTTGATTTTTGCTTGACCGTTTCCTCGAGGGTAACTTCTCGATGAGAATCTCAGCTTGATTCCATACTTGTCGCAGAAGTTGCAGAATGCCGCATTGTTGAATTGAGTTCCATTGTCGTATACGATCTCTCGAGGTATTCCGAACCTGCACACTATTTGCTTCCAAATGAAGCTGGCCATATCCTTTGTGGAGATGGTGATAAACGGCTCCGCTTCTACCCATTTCGTGAAGTAGTCCATTGCAACAAGTACTAATTTAAGCTCTCCAGGTGCTACTGGTAACGGTCCCACGATATCCATTCCCCAACGAGCAAAAGACCATGGACCTGATTGTGCGACGAGCTCTTACGCAGGGGCATGACTCATAGGTGCATGCTTTTGACATCGAGGACATTTCCTCACATATTGCTCTGATTGCCTTGCCATGTAGGGCCAAAAGTATCCTTGCATGATTATTCTCTTTGCTAAGCTCCTCCCTCCAACATGACTTCCACACAATCCTCCATGGACTTCCCCCATGATGTCTTCGGCTTGCCTTGGCCCCACACATTGCAGCAATGGCCCACCAAAAGATTTCGATAAAGAATATCGTCGAGTAACACATACCGTACGGCTTTCATCCTCAATTTTCTTGCCTCGACAAGATCCTCGGGTTGGATGTTGAACTCTAAAAAGTTGATTATTTCCCCTCTCCAATCCTTTGGAATCGACTCTATTGCCATTGTGCTTCTTTCAACTTTGGTGAATGTACATTTCGGAACTGATCAAGTCCTGGTAGAATACACACACACCAAAAATAACAGATTGGACAAGTACTGCAGATAAAGTAATGAAGGCTAATCCCACATCAAACGATAAATGCCAACCAACCTCCAACCGCTTATTTAAGGCCCCATTTATGGCGGGAAGGAGATAACGCATCTCACGCTAGCACTTTGCTAACACTATTACACTTCTGATCCACTGACTTAAGCATCGGAATATCGAAGGCGGGCAGCCCCATCTCGGTCTCTAACGCACTTTGTGAATTGCAGTTTAATAGGTGAAGTACAGAGGAAAGAGAGAACCGTCAGGAACGATCCTCACAATCGTCTTACTGTCCATTACCACTTTTTGGAAACATCCTCCTGCAAGTAATTGAGTTTTGTTTAGTTATGTTATAAAAATCTAATAAAACATTCAAACTACACTAGGAAAAATAAACTCACTGATGTGACTTTCTTGTAAATCTGATCAGTATTAGTGCACTCGCTATACCGCCTATATGGATATTCTGAATTAAGCATCTCTAGCGCACACATGCCAGAGGCGTATATGTCTACTAGCTCAGTGTATTTTTCTTCATATAACTCGATCCAAATATGATCTATCATTGACCGTTGTCCTCACATGTGTCTGTCTGTTTTTTGGTCAAGTTCCTCTAGCAAGGACCATAAGCACCAATAATTGCCCGAAGTTATTTATTTCGTTTATGGAACTTACTTCTTACCTACCTTGTTAATTTCTTGACTTTGTGATCTCAATCGCCTCCACCTCCCAAAAGGCC
The DNA here is from genome assembly GCA_946800695.1 of Geum urbanum. NCBI lineage: Eukaryota > Viridiplantae > Streptophyta > Magnoliopsida > Rosales > Rosaceae > Geum > Geum urbanum. Next base: position 40,979,547 of record OX327001.1, on the reverse strand, counting down.
TCTGCATTTCTTCCTTCATTATTCGATCAGCTCCATTATTCTGAGTTCCAAGTCTGTAAACTGCAGGTAACCGGATATAATGGTGCTGTATTCTAAAGAGGTTGGTATTTGGTAACATTGTTCTAATTCACTTCAACTTCATAGTTTCATGATGTTTTTGCTCTCCAACATTGTATCTCTGTTTTTTAGTAATGTTATGATTTTCTGTAACAGATTGCCTGGAAATCTGTTATTTCGGTGATTGTTGCATCGGTCGTTTGCATGGGGATCACCAGGTGCGCTTGGGCTCTAATGAAGGAGGATGATCCGGAATATCTTCCCTCATCATCACCTGAATCATCATGTCCTCCTGCTAAGCAGGATCCAAATCCAACTGAGGATGATCCAGCATCTCGTCCTTCATCATCAGCTGAGTCACTTCCTCTTGCTAAGCAGAATCCAAATCCAACTGAGATGGATGATTTACCATCTCTTCCTTCATCATTAGCTAAATCACGTCCACGGCCTAAGCAGGATTCAAATCCAATTAAGGAGGATGATCCAGCATCTCTGCCTTCATCATCAGCTAAATCACCACGTCCTAGGGAGGAGTATGATGTCTTTCTGAGTTTCAGGGATGTTGATACTCGCAGGGGTGTTACAACTAATTTATACTATGAATTGCTAAACAGACAAATTAAAGCATTCATGGCCGATGAAAACATTGAAAAAGGCGCGCCAGAGTATTGAAAACTCAAGGTTTGCAATTGTTATTCTGTCGCCAAAGTATGCCTTTTCTGGGTGGTGTTTGGAGGAACTTACTAAGATTATCGAGTGCATGCAAGACAATAACAGAATGCTACCGCTTTTTTCTTCTGATGTACGATATCAAAAGAACAGTTATGAAAAAGCCTTCGAAGAGCATGCAAAAAATAATAGGCACGACAAAGATAAATTGAAGCAGTGGAGAGATGCTTAAAAAAAGTGGCAAATCTGTCTGGCTGGGATTCAGAGAATTTTAGGTAAGGATCTTGCAACTATTTTAATCAACAATAAATCATTATTAACACATGTTCTTTGGAATACAATAAGTCACATGACGATTATTACATATCTTTTTTTGTTTCTTTCTTTTTTTTGAAGTCTTTTTGTTTCTTTCTTTGTAGAACTGAAAGAGAAATGATACAAGAAATTGTGAAAGATGTGCGTGGTAAATTACCACCCAAGTCGGCAGGAGATCTCCAAGCAGATGAATTGTTCTCTGGTTTGGAAGTAATAATAGATAGGTCTATGAAAGCCCTACAGGAAGTTATTCATATAAATGCTATTGCGTTTATTTTATGTTTCTGCTTTTGGATGCTGATCAGCAAACTTTGTTCAAGTTTCAAATTTGGATTGAAACTGGACTCAACTTGTTGGGTTCTCCCTGGAAGTGGAAATCTGTAGTGTGCTCGGTGAGTAATTTCTTAGTTTTTCTCCGGTTACTCACTTAGCTTTCCATTTCAATTTCAATCTTTTGTGCAAATTCTGTTCTTTCTCCATATTTTCTGCATTGGTTGGTTCGTACATGTACTCCATGTTGTCAGTAGATTGTAATTAGCATATTATTACACTACTAAAAAATGTCAATAGGGAACGAATTAGAACCATTAACCAAAAAATTTGAACGGATCCAATCCTAGATTAACTAGTAATCTAGGATCACGTCTTAACGATAAGACTTTAATTACGGATTTCTGTAAATTTTTTGACATAATTTCCTCTACGAAGTGGAATACCAGAAACATGCAAGAAAATCACACTTCGGATTTCCCACAAACAATACCGTAGACTACCAATGTACATCCGGATTTCTCAATAAAGTGCAGAAAGTAAATTAATTAAAATACTGGAATATACGAGAACTGAAAACTAATAATCCAGCAATACTAACAATTCACTACCAACGCTGAAAAATATTTACAACACTAGTGTTCAGAACAACTTCTAGGAGCAGAATAAAACATATGAAAATATACTGCAAGTGGCCAAACCTACATGAAGGTATGATAACCCTGTGGACTCAAAGCCTCTGGGGACCCATAATCTAGCTCAGGAGAAGCACTGCAATCTGGGCACGGAAATCCAAAAGGCCCAGGGAAAAGCATATAAAAACATAAAACGTTAGCGTGAGTGGACAAAAACTCATAATCAGTGTAAAATAATAAAATATTCTATCAGTGCATTTCCACTAATTTTTATAAAAATGGTTGTAAAACTGTAAGAATTATGGAGGTAGTCTGACGAAAACTCCTGACCTCCCCCGACTGGTAGCTACAATGAATAAAACAATGGGTCAGACGAGGTACCCTGCCCTCCCCTGACTGGTAGCTATGATAAATATAAATAAAAGGTGATGAGTCAGATGAGGCAACCTGACCTCCCTTGACCATGGACTATCCGGTGATTAGCCGAATAGTCAGCACATCAATGCAGCTAGCTTATAAGCCATCACAAGAAAAACCTCCAAATTTAATCTGGTCTAAAATATACTGAAAACTGAAAACTATCATCTGTAAAATAAACTGTAATACTGAAATAAAATGAACTCGCATAACTGAAATATTAAAATTCTAAAAATTGAACTCGCTATCGACTGTGAAAAATAAAAATCTACTCATCGTACTATGTTGGGATATTCATAAGGTCGTAACATACTAATCGGCGCAATAATCAACCGACATGGCCCGTTAACTCGTAATCCTGAAAACACAATTATTATTAATATCTACTCGTCGATATTTAATAACTAAGCTCATAATCTTACGAGCAGTTAATAATGTTGAGAAGCTCGCATTCTCGAATAACGTATTTTCTGATTGAAAATGAACTTAGTCAAATTCTGAATTCAATTCCTTGCATTCCTTCACTATAAATAAATTTTAGAGTCACAACATAAATCACAAACATCGAGCGACTCAGATTTAAATCGATAGTCGGATCGTCCGTTAATAATTGTGAAATTAATTAATTATTATCTGATTAAATACCCGTCAAAATTTATTAAGTCCAGATCCATTCAAGAACCTCACCATTGCGTTCGTCACGAAATTCTTAGTGACGGCGGCGCAGATGACTTTTTCTGCGGAGCTCGGCCAAACCTACTCAAAATCAACCCAACAACATAATTGTCTTCTACCATAAAGTCCAAGTCAAGCTCTAACTAATCTAATTTACCTCAAACCAAAATCCCCAACAAAACTTCAACCCCTCAATTCTCCCCATTTGGGTGGAATTGAATTGCCATTTTCACATGGTTAGCTTTATGGTGATGATACATACAAAGCCCAGTAGGTTACACCGGCCAAATCAAATCGAAATCGTTCGACCCTAAAAATCTAGGGTTCAAGAGATTTTCAAACCTTCAACTGCAATTTCAATCATAATCAAGAACTAATAAGTGCCGAGATTATGTGGAAATGATAGAGGAGATCAAGAGGAAGATTTTGATACCAAAATTTTCCGGATTGATACCTTTTTGGCGGTGGAGGGACACCGGCGACGTACAGCGTCGAGAGAGAAACGGGAAAGAGAGAGAGAGAGAGAGAAAGAGAGAGAGAGAGAGAGAGAGGCGCACGGGGGAGAGGGAAAAGTCAAACAAAAAATGGAAGGTTTTTGAATTTCCATTTTCGGTCATGTGTATAAATATAATCATGACTAACTATTAGAACCATAATCATGTGCCTATTACACTCCTTACTTTTTGTGCTTATAGCTTGTTTTCTAGGAATAAAGCATTGTTTTTAATACGATTTCTTGTTATGCTAGGAAATAGAGAGTTTGCAAGGAAACGAGCTAAAAGATGGAGATTAATCACTTTTCGAAGAAGCTAAGCAAGTTTCCTAAGCATTTGGAAAAGAATGAGCAAATATAAGAAAAAGACAAAAAGTCAATTATTGGTCAAAGTCAACTCTGGCCGGTCAATAGTCAACTCTGACGACTCCTTGCCAGAATGTTTTAAGGCCCAAGTATTCCAAGTCCAAGTCCACAAGCCCAAGGGAGAAGATATTTTGGTAGAGACATGTGCCACTCACATGTTTAGTGAGTCATCTTTGGACCACCAAGTAAAGCCTAAAATTGTGGATCATGTCCAACCTTAATTTTGAATTATTTGATACCAAAATATCTCATCCAAAGCTATAGGGGTCAAGCTCCCCACTACACTCACATATAACTCATCTCAATTCTTATTTTTCATAGTTTTAGTCTCTAGAAATAGCCTTCATCCATATCTATACTCAATAGCCATCTCCCCTCCCTCTCAAATACCCATTAGCACTACCAAAAGGCTTGAAAACCTCCATCACCACCACCATACTTCCATCTACACCATCTTCTCCTAAGCCTAAGGTGGGTGACTCAAGTTCTTGGAGCATAGGAGCATTTTTGGAGCAAGAAGGGAAGAAGAGCTTGAAGAGCTTGGAGCTTTTGGGACTCTTTGGTTATCTTTTCTCCTATTTGTCTCTAATTTATGTATCTATACTCTATCTTAGCTATGAGTAGTGAGTAGTTGTATTTTGGAAGGTTAGGATTTAGCCCTGGCCAATTTGATTTACATAGAACTATGTTTTGAGTTATGAATTTGAATTTAGTTTAGTTTATTACATGTTGTGAATGAGTTTGATAACTTGTGATGTGATTGTCGTATATTTACATATTTGGGTTTGATTCAATGTTTTCATATTCATGTCTTGGTCATAACTAAGTTGAGATGTGTTTAAGGAAGCTAAAAATGAACCTAATTGAATTAGTCACTCACCTAAGGAAGATAAGCATGCAAACATGACTTAGGTCTACACTTAAAAGGATAAGCCTAAGGTTTGGTTTCCATTGGGCTTGAGCATGGACGGAAGCCTTCTTGAAGTCCGAATGATTCAAGGAGCTTCGGTCAAGCTTATATTAACTCAAAGGGGCTTTGTAGCTACTCGTTACTTCTTCTAATTTATGTTCTAAATGGTGTGGATTAGGAAAGTCATTAGAACCTACTTCTATGTTCTCTAATAGGGACATAGGAAGGAAAGTTATTCACATTCATCATAAGTGAACACATATTGAACTCATTAGGCATGTGGTATGATTAGAATATGATTAGAAAATGAGTTACATTCTAGTTTCGGTTTGCTTTATATTTGAATGTTAGGCCGAACACTTCTGGTGCCCTAATGGCCTAGGAGATTCGGTTCACAACCAATGGTGATTCGGAATGATCACAAGTTGGACAAGCGCTTGTGAATTGAACTAAACTCATAACTTGGACATTGTTTATACATTGAGTTGGCTAGTGGCGATATCTCCAACCGACCAAACATTTCATTTGTTTTGCTTTACTTTATGTTTTCACTTTATTTAGTTAGTTAATCAACCAATCAACTCGTATAATCACTCACCGTAATTGCATCATATCATGCAATGCCAAATCTCTAAAGGATTTGGTAGTGTGAGATACACTTTCACATTTTATTTCCTTTTAGTGTCAAGTATTGTCTAGTGAGCCATAGTCTTTGTGCTTTCATTTCCGAGCCAATGAATCTAAGTGCTTAATCCTTGTGGGCTCGACACTCGATTTCTTTTCTATACTACTACTTGTTCTCGTACACTTACGGGCGAAGACCATTCTTGTACTTATGAGTTAGCCAATAGATTATTAAATGTGGGGGTATAAATCTTCCAACGCTAACCGAATTCGTAAATCGAATAATACTTTCACTGACCGTAATTTATTCATCCTAACTCCGATTTGGATACTTGACGGGGATAAAAACTCATATCGACAAACTCTAAAAATTTATCTAAAGAAATTCCTTGAAAAACAAAATCGATAAAATCTTGATGCAACACCAGTGAAAGTTATCGACGGTAAAACCTAATTATCATCGACGATTAACGTAATTAATTAGCGACTAACCGCATAAGTTTCGATTATCGTATAATAATGTTCCGAGTCGTAACAAAATTTCTATCTGTGGCTGACATATATGTTGCTATATGCACACATTACCCAATATCTTTACAACAAACTTAATCTCAACAATTTTCTTCCCATCAAACCATCCTTATGTCTTCAGCAAATCTTCCCATTTTTTACTTGGAACCTAGACAGAAAAAGAAAGAAAAAAAATAGTTAAATGAGCTTATTTGATTTAGGAGAATACTTCGCTACCTATGTATGGGTAACACACTCCTACCTAGCCTCTGTGTGGCTCAACCATAAGGCTCCAAGTGTCCTTTTTTTCATCTTCTCTTCTTCTTTTTCTTCAGTTTTCTTGATTCTTTTTTCTTTATTGTCGTCTTCCCCAATTCAGTCCACCTCATTCTCTCAGTTTGACATATTCATCAGAAAATTGCTTTTGTATCATTCAAATATGAAATTGAATTTGATACAAGTCTTACATCGACGAGGAGTTGTGGGAACGTATGAGGATGAAATCCTCCTCCTCCTCCTCGAAGATTTGCAGTGGTACGATGGCGAATGATGGTTGGCGGGTTAATCATGATCGATGACTAGTTGTAGTGATGTTTTTTGTTTAGAGTCGAAGAAGACAGATGAACCAAAGGATTGGGTAGGAAGACAGATAAAGAAAAAGAGATTCTACAAAACAAATGACACTTGGTGCCTTGTGGTTGGGCCACACAGGACTGGGTAGGAAGGTGCTGCCCATACATGGGCAACGACGACATAATCTTGTAAACAATGTAAGAGACACAATGAGCCTGCTTGAAATTATTTTTAGATTGTCTAAATGCGCTTTTGAATTTCTAAGAAAAATTAATTATAAATAGAAAAAAAATTCAAAAAAAAAAACTTCATTATGTGAGTTTCAGAAGCACTGAAAAGTCATTTGAGAAGTAGATAATACATGCTTCCTCACTTTAAAAGTGTTTTCAGAAATTCTCAAAAACACTTCTAGAGCTATAGGAAATAATCTCAAACAAGACCAATATTAAAAATAATATATGAGAAACAACTTCACTTCACTTTAACTTCAAATTCTCACTGCATGATCTAAGAATTGTGAAACTGCCAGCAATTATATTGAAATTCTCTCATCACTACAAAGAAAATATATATGTAATTAAATTCTATTAAACTGCCCCATAATGAAATTGGGTATGTTAAGTTTTTGTACAGAGATATGATATATTAGGAAGACGATAAAGACTGATTTGTATAGTTTCAATATACTGATCAATGGATTGTTTAGGATTTTGGGAAATTGAACAAGGCAAAGGATATGATGGATGACCGACAAATCAAAGATCATTAGTGGGTATTGAAAATTGGAAGGGCTGGGAAGATACAATCTTGAAGGAGATTGGGTGCGTTCAATAATTTGATTAATGGGTTTTGCGAAGACGATAGTATATGGTACGGCTGGCATAAACCAGGTTCAGCGTGAACCTGGTGAGTTTTATACATAATACAGTGAGACCCGTTTGATGGCAAAAATAAGAGCAACTCCAGCAGATTCCCTATAAATTATTTTTAGCTAAAATGTAAAGATTTTCTCTTAAAATTCACTCCAGCAGCTCCCCTATCTTATTAGCCAATTTAGGGATTCCCTATATTTCATGTTTTCATCCCCTATTCCTGTACCGAAAACATAAATTATAGGTAACAAAATATTCAATATTGTAATTAATACTTTCCTTCTAGATTGTAAATGTAATTAATAATTATATTAATAAATAAATATTTATAATCAACCAATCAAAACTAAGCATATGTTTAAATCTAACTACATTTTAAGTGATATTGTTGGAGTAAATTTATACAAATGATTAGCTAAAATAGGTTTCGGCTTCATTTTTGAACAAAATAAGCAAACTTTATGTGATATTGTTGGAGTTGCTCTAAGGACTCACTGTTTTGTGGGTAAAACTCACTAGGTTCATATGAGAATCTCTTGATAGTATAATAGCTGGGTGGTCGACAACGACGTCAAGATTCTCTAAGTCTAGATTTCTGGTTCCGATCTTTTGGCAAGTATTGATATTGTAGATATTTTAGATTTTTATTGTAATTATAATTGATTTATTTTTTATTATAGATATTCTCTACATATTAGGAATATCTCTTGTAAAACTGTATATATATGTACCCAATTTGAGAATAAATAAAAGTATTGTATTCTACCTAAATACTTTTACATATACTTTTCTACTTGGCATCAGAGCCAATCCTATGGACCTATCGACAAACCCTATTTTTGGCAACCACTACATCTAAATTCTGCTACGACCTGCTGACCTAGGAAGGAAAATCCGACTCTGTTGTGATTTGTTTTTCTCTCCTACCTACACTTTATCTTTATTTTGTGTAATTCTGGAAAATATTGCTTTTCAGAATATGAAGATGTTGCATGGATCAACTATTGTTTCCGAGGAAGAACATATACCTAGTGTCTCCGCTACTACAGTTGCATCAGGTATTAAAGGTCAAGCATTATCTCTCTCTACGTTATCTAGGACTAATGCTTGGAAAATTGACACAGGTGCATATGATCATATGACAAATAACCCTTGCATAATGAAAACCATTAAACCATCTCCTCAACCTAGTGTGTATACTGTTGATGGATCTTCATCTTCTGTTATTGGTGAAAGTTTTGTCAAAGTCGCGGATAATTTGACTCTTGATTCTGTTCTTATCATTCCCTTTCTTGCATATAATCTTCTATCTGTTAGTCAAATCACTTTGGCTCTTACATGTTCTATAACTATCTATCCAGATTTTTATGTGTTTGAGGACATTCTGACTCGAAAAATTCTTAGTTATAGTGTAAGAAGGGGGAAACTATACTATCTCGATTAGACAAGCAGTGGCGTACAACAATTGAATATGTTGGGTCAAGCAAATACTACTATTAGTTTGGATAAAGATAAAGAAGTTGTGTGGTTATGACACCGTCGTCTTGGTCACGTAAATTTTCATTACCTGCAGAAACTTCAACCTCAATTATTTTCCAGAGTGAATGCTTCAGATTTCCAATGTGACACATGTGAATTGGCCAAGAATCGTCATGTTCCATATCCTCCTAGCATGCACAAGAGTTCAATGCCTTTTATGAAGGTTCACTTAGACATTTGGAGTTCTGCAAGAGTTTATACGCCTACAAGAGCTCGATATTTTGTGACATTTATTGATGACTGTACCTATATGACTTGGGTATCTTTAATGGTGTCTAAGAGTGATGTGTTTCATCCATTTACTTAATTTCATATGATGGTTGTCGTTCAATATCAACAACAAATCACAGTTCTTCAGTCTGACAATGGTGGTGAATATGTCAATAATGACATGTCTACCTACTTGACCACTCATGGAATCCGTCACCAAACTTCCATTGCTTATACTCCTCAACAAAATGGCGTGGCTAAACACAAGAATTGATAGTTACTAGAGGTTGTTCGTGCTTCATTATGTGGCATAAATATGCCTCGATCTTATTGGGGTGCTGCAGTTACTTCTGCTGCATATTTGATCAACCATACTCCTTCTCATGTCATTGAGGTTGTAGAATCCATACGAGAAGCTACATGTGAAGCTGAATGTCCCTTCTCTCCCTAATTTGGAGCACTATATATATTCACATCAACAAGCAATGGCAAGCTTGATCTATGTTCTTTGAAATGTGTCTTCATTGGCTATGCTGACTTCCAGAAAGGTTACTGGTGTTACGACCCTCTAACCAAGAAGACTCATGTTTCCTTTGAGGTCTCTTTTCAAGAATCTGAACTTTTCTACTCATGGGGAGTTTCAGAGTCTTCCCTTCAAGGAGAAATGAGCGGATGTGAAGGAAATACTCTGAATTTTTTGAAATTTGAAGAGCTTGAACAATTGGAGATGAGATTTGGGGGTTCCGGCATGTCTCCGACGGAGGACCAGAGATATGCCTTCGATGGATCAAAAGATGCTCTCGATCCATCGAAGGCTCGGACAAGTGCAAACTCGATAGTTTGCTTCGATGCATTGAAGGATATTTCTTGAGGCATCGAAGACCGTATCAAGACCCGAATGCCAGCTTCGATGGATCGAGAGTTATCCCTCTACCCATTGAAAATTCCTCTTAGACCGATGAGAACTTAACGACTAATATACCTTCTATACAACATCGAGATAGTATTGAAGCTTCAGCTCCCCTGTCTACATCACCAACTGAAATCTCCATTTAGAGTGTTCTACTTGAGGTACGTAAATCTAATCGAGTTACTAAGGGAATTCCTAAGCAATAATATGATCCTAGTATAGATGCTAATGCCAAATATCCTATTGCTAACTATATCTCCCACCATATGTTGTCTAAGTCTCATGCACTTGTTGTAAGTCAATTATCTACAGTATCTATTCCTAGTAATGTACAGGATACTTTGGTGGATCCAAAATCAAAGCAAGCTATGAATGAGGAACTATAAGCTTTGCAGAAGAATGAAACTTAGGACCTGGTTCTAGACTATTGGATGTCGTTGGGTGTTTACAGTGAAACTTAAAGTTGATGGAAGCATTGATCACTATAAAGATAGATTGGTTGCCAAGGTTTATACTCAGAAGTATGGAGTTGATTACCAGGAGACTTCTTCACTTGTTGCTAAAATTAATACTGTAAGAATCCTTATTGCCCTTACAGCTCTTATGATTAGCCTTTATGCAAGTTTGATGTGAAGAATGTTTTCTTGAATGGTGACTTAGAAGAAGAAGTATACATGGATACTCTACCAAGAATTAGTTGCAAACCAAGCAATGAGAGAAAGGTGTGTTATCTGAAGAAGTCTTTATATGGCTTTAAGTAATCGCATAGGGCGTGGTTTGGACGCTTCTCCAAGGAAATGAAGAAATTTAAGTATCGCCAGTGCAACTCTGACCATACCTTGTTTGTCAAATGCAAGGATGATAAGACTACTTCCTTAATTGAGTATGTTGATGATATGGTGGTTACAAGAGATGATCTATGTGAGATGGCAAGCCTTCGAAAAACAATTGTCACTGGAATTTGGCATGAAGGATTTGGGTGATTTGAAATACTTCTTGGGAATTAAAGTTGCAAGGTCCAAGAGATTACATTGTCCTAACGAAAGTATGTTTTGGATCTTCTTGTTGAGACATGGTTGTTAGATTGCAAGCATGCTGCTACTCCAATTGAGCAAATTCATATGCTGGAGCTTCTCCCATATCAGTTTCCAACAAATAAGGGCAGGTATCAGCGTTTGGTTGGGAGACTTATTTATTTATCACATACTAGATCTGATATTGAATATTATGTCGTGTGGTAAGCTAGTTTCATGCACAATCCTGGAGTAGAGCATATGAGTGTTGTCTTACGTATTCTCAGGTATCTAGAAGGCACACTTGGTAAAGGTCTATTATTTGCAAAAAAATAGTGAGTTGTGTGTTTCTGATTACACTAGTGAGATGTGTGTCTTGGGCTACATTGATGCAGACTGGGCTGGTGATCATACTACCAGAAAAATATACTTGCGCAACAAAGTAGTTTCGTCACCTGAGTGGTTTTTTTCGTCACCTAAGTACTTAGGCGAGGAAATAAGGTTCATCGTTTAACAATCGTAGCTTAAGTACTTAGACGATGGACTCTTTAAAGTTGCAACATATTCATCAAATGTTGCACGACTCGAAGTCAAATCGACTATCGACTCAATCATTCGATATAATCGTAAAATCGTTTGATTAATATATGATTAACCACACATCTTAATCAACAATGTACAAATCAATTCAATAACGTCTTTATTATAATTGGTACAAAATTACAAGAAAAATGACAAAAAATTTACATCAAAATACCCTTAGTCGGAGCACCGCCGTGAACCGCCGCCGCCAACGCCAGAAGGATTAATGATCCAGAAGTATATATAGTGATGACAACCTGCTAACTAATTTCATTCCCAATGAAACCTTGCTTCACAAAGTTTTCATCATAAACACCTTGTCTATATAAGTTGTAACGACCCGTACCAAGATTAACAAGTTAGTCTTCGTTCGTCAAGCTTATTAACGAGCTAATCCTTTTTTTATAACATTAATCGAGGAAGGTACTTAGTTTTTACCATCAGTAATTATTATGTCTTTTCAGTCAATTATTTGTTGGTTAAATTTTTCGATAATTTTTATTGAGAAAGTCGCAGAGTACGTCAAGACAAGTCCATAGTCACGTCAAGACAGTGTTGAAAACAGAGTTACGTCAAGATAAATCGATTAGTCGCAACTATAAATACCAATTTTTCTTTTATGGAAAGTCAAACATTTCCATTTTTGGGTAAAATTCTTTCTCTCTCCTCCCACTCGTTCTCTCTCCTATCCCCCGTGGCTCTCTCCTAGGCTTGCTACTGTTGCCGACGGAGGTCGTCGTCCGGCCACCTAAACCGGCTGCTTAAGGTATCAATCTTTTCCTCTTCACTCCCTCTATCGATTTCTCTTAACCCCATGACCTACATATCCCTGGTTACGCTCAATTTTGGTGAAGAAGCTTTGAAATTCTAAGAACCCTAGATTGCGGGTGGTTCTATTTCAGGCCAAATTGATCAGCGTGAAACACTGGGCTTTAAAGCCCTCATCACCATGAAGCTAACCATACAAGAACTTGCTCCAATTCCATCCGTGGAAGGAGAATCGAAGGTTTAAACTTTTTGGGAAAATTTTGGTTCTAGGTAAATTCGACTAGTTGATACGCGCAAAACATGCATTTAACGTTAACACAAAGTAGACCCTAAAAACACAGCTCACACGTAAAGCAATTTAAAACCCTTATTTTGTCCTTATAATATTGGCAAGTAGGGATCGTTCTATCCGGGGAATTAAAGGGTGCATGCATGGTTTCGTTAAAGCAGAAATCTAAAGGTTTGGGGGGGATTGGAAATTGGTTAATTAATCTACGAAATTAAAGTACAAAAACATGCAAACACAACAAGAACTCCTAGACTTCTAACATGTTTTACTCATAGACAAGTTTAACAATCAAGAACCCTTAAAGTCTAATTATGCTTACTAAAAATAAGAAGTTACACTACTAATTACAAGTGATCATCTCATCTTATTAACCTTACTCTTTTTCATGCCTAAATACTCTAAGTAAGCTGCGAAATTTATAACTTCCAACTAAATATACATGCTTGATATTTGAGTAGGAATGCAACTTAGCGTCTAAACACCCTAAACAAAGTACGATCATCGAAACATGGGAAAGAGAGGGACATAGCGTATTATCTAACACATGCTTTCGAAGCTTTAAGATTGTATCAAACATGCATAAAAGGCTTGAAATTATAAACACATGCAATTTACGAAAAGACTTAAGAACATATAACTCAAATCCAATCTTGTTCTTCATTAAATACATCAAAGTGATCCAATACAAAGCAAAAGACTTTGTCTTGAATGCTTGATGACTTCTTGAAGGTGGTTCTCATTCACAAGGGACTTAGCGTATTGTGAATGATCCGATGGCTTCGGAGGCTGGAATGCTTCAGCTTGGAGAGGATCCTTGAAGTGTTTATGGAGGATAGGTATTTGTGTAGAGGTTTGGCTTGTAAAATGGGAGATCTGTAATATGGCTGGCCTCCTTGGTCTTATATAGGCAAGGGAAATGCTCACTCTCTCTTCCACCTTGCCTCTTTCATTAAATGCTAGCAATAATCACAAGGGCAAGTCACTCCCCTAGTCACCACTTGTGATCATCACAAGTAAGAGTCACCAAGGCTTGTCACCATTTGTGATGATCAAAAGCAAGAGTCACCAAGCCTTGTCACCCTTTGTAATGATCACAAAGCAAGAGTCACCAAGCCTAGTCACCCTTTGTAATGATCACAAAGCAAGAGTCACCAAGCCTAGGCACAAAGCTTGACAACCTTGACTTTTCCTCTTCCCCAAGTGGCTTCCTTGTCGAATTCAATGGGCTTGGGCTGGTTTTTGGGCCGAAACAAACTTTGAGAAATGGGCCCACAAAATGCTTTTTGGGCCGGCCCATTCCCGGTGGTCCAAAATCGCAAAAATCGCAAAATCGCCGAAATTCCTCCGAATTGCGCCGTTATTCATCTCCACCGAATATAACCTCAAAATAACAAACTAAATAAGAAAAACATAAAAACTAAGATTATAACATAGCTAAACGTAAAGGAAAATGCATTAAGAATCAAGCATAAAATGCGTATATCACTAGTTAGAGGTTGATTTAGATGTTGTTGTAGAAGAGAAATTTGTTATTGGGTGGGTTTTGAGCAGGTTAAGCTTCAGATCACCGGGAAAACTCACATGTGCCACAGCCGGCGGTGGTTCACAGCGGCGCTCCCGGCAGAAGTTTTTTTTGGGAAACTTTTATGTCATTTCACTTGTAATCTCATACCGATCACAATGAAAAGGTTTTTGAATCGTTTTCAACATAGGTTATTAGGATCTATGATTAATCAGACATTAATTAAATAATTTCACGATTTTAAGTAATGTTTAAGTCAAACATCGACTCGACCTTGATCCACATAACGTTTGAGAATTGTATTGCAACTTTAAAAAGGATTAAATGTTTAGAATATATAATTAGATTAAAGCTTGTCATAAGTTTGGAAAGCACGATATTCGAGAATACGATGTTCTCGACTGTATTTCTTGTTAGGTGAACGAGCTTAGTTATTCAATATTATTCTCGACGATTAGTTGTTAAATTATAATAGTTATTTCATGATGATGTATTAGTAGCAACTGGAAGACGTACACAAACACTGACAAACATGCTTTGGCTTGGTAGAAATCACAGCAAAGTACTATGAGTGGACACTTTCCTTTTCACTGTCGATTTGCGAGTCTATGTTATACATTTTACTATTATGCATTTTATGATTATGCATTTGCATGGAGGCACACTGATTTTGTTTTACACATGGCATAGTCAACGTCGTTGCATCGATGCATTGGTTTCTCGGCTGATCCGTGAGATGCTTCGGGAGGGCCAGGGACCTGACCCCGAGGATTCATATAGCACCTAGGAGGGCCAAGAACCTAACCTGGGCAGTCTTAGGGCTTGAGGTCATCTGACCCAAGTCACAGCCTCCACACATCATATAGTACCCAGGAGGACCAAGAATCTGACCTGGGCATCTATATTTTTAGACTCATATCATTTTTTTCGTATATTCTACAATGAAAGGCATTTGAGTTAGGTTTTTTTCATTTCTTTACAAAATTTACTTTTTGTCCACTCTAACATTTTAATTTTTAATGCCTTTTTCTGGGTCCTTTGTTTTAAATTGCTCAGTTTGCAGAGTTCTTCTGAGGTCGAGCATGCATAGAGATTGAGGCATAATGGTATCTACCGTAGGATCCGAGGTAGATCCTACGAGTTAGTATTTTCATCAGTGGAATTAGTTTAGAATATCTAGTTGGTTTGATGTCACAAACAGTTTACTGTTGTTATTTATAACTTTCAGTTGCGATGGGAAAAATAGTTCATTCATTTATGGTTGTTGAGTGTTGGATCTCTAGTTTGACTCTTGTATAATTTAAGTGGATACTTGGATTAGTAGAGTCGTTAGGATCTAACTCTGGTTTAGGCAACTAAATCGGGTCAGGTCCGTTAAGTTGGTAATAGAGCATTATGTTATAACTTATGTAGACTATACTTGGTTTCTTTCCTTTTCATGTTCGATTACGCTCAACACCTCCGAAGTGATGGCCTGACTACAGCGGATCCCCATCAAATACTCACGATGTCGAACGTCGTCGAATACGTGGCGAATGTGACCGAGTACGAACTTCAGCCTGTGAGTTAGTCTGCCCTAGTCGCTATGCCTTGTGTGCGTCAACCTCGATCAAATTTATGGAAGTATTCAGGCATTTCTCCATGTTAAACGGAATGTGATTAAAAGATTAAAAATAATTATGTTCCTAAAGAATGTAAGTTCAATGAGGAGACATATGCCAGTGTTAGGATTTCATGGGTACTGTGGAATCAAGTATTAGATTGGTTTTCACACATTGTTTGAGTAGTATGGTGAACTCCTTGTATTCACCGCCTACCTTTTGTTGGTGTCCATTCTGTGATGGTACCAACCAGATACTTCACCACCATGATTGCACACCACATGTATTCATCCAGCGGTTTTCTTTTTCGAAGAGTGCGTTGAGAACAAGAAGATCTTGATCCTCTGCGTTGTTTCTTAGTCTTATGGTTTCATTATGAGCATCACTATGCACTTTTTATCGGGTCTATTGTGTGGCACTATAAGAATTCAGTGACAGTAGTTTGTCTAGTTATTGACCTGTAGCATCGATTCGAGTGTTAGTCGAGATATGAGATTGCTTTCTGAGGAGAAATGCAACATTTAATAGTATTATAATCGTTTCCCCTCAGTTATGTAGTATTAACAACTCTATTCCCTATACTCGTTTCGTCTTCTCCCTCATTCTAGATTTGTTTGGTCGATATGAGTCATGGGTATTATTATAGTAGAAGACAAGGTTTTTGTGATGACAAATACAGGAAGTAAGGTTTCCTTAAGAATGGACTTAATGACTAGATTGCGTGGATGGATATACTTTAGACCTCGAAGTCATTAGTGCTCGAGTTGGTGGTTTCACTAATTTCAGCGGCTTCGACAGGTAGTGTTTAAGTTTATGTGTTTCCTTTTCCATCGGGAAAAGATGCAGTGTCATCATTGTGGATGATGCGAATAGAGTAGCAAGGATATGGTGTAATCGTGAAGTTGAAGATGAAATTTATAGCAGAGCTCAAGTTGATCCTTTGATATTTTTAAGGAACATGTGTTTTATCGAAAGTAAGTTTTATCTAACCCTATTTTTACTCTCTAGCTCGACCAGACCTAACTATTAGATATTCTATCATCTCTTCCAATAAACCTCTATCTGTATTTCAGATATCGTTCTGAGGCTTCCTTCTTTGAATTCGATTTTTGTTGGGTGTGGTGCCTGCGAGTACTAGTATAAGAGAATTGAATAGTTTTCTCTCTATGTAGCTCTGTCACTGGGTTCGGTGATGCGCTCCGTGCCGTGGTCGGCATCGGAGGTAAGGAGTAACTATATTATGCCTTAGCCAGCTCGTTACGTGGAAATATTATTGTGGATTATGTTATCATCCTGACTTCACATTTGCATCGCAATCCGCAATGATTTCAGCCAAACAATATTGCTGAAGTATGTACTTATTTCATTTCATGCGTTCAATCCCCTTGTTTAAGGTTTATCAAGGAGCGAAGTTGTAGTGTTCGAGGTAGATAGTTGCCTCAGACTACAACGTGAAATTTGATTAAATTTTCACTGGTCACCTTGATGTGTAGGGAGTTTCTAATTAATGTCAGCAGTGGAGACTCATTCATTATTTTGCGATTCTACTAATTTAGTCTGGTTAGTCAGGAATAACATTAAGTTTCTCTACACTAATCTCTCCATCAGCAAGTCACGTTCATTTTATGTCGTAAACACATTTTCCACTATAAAGATGTTTGCTGTGATGTGTAGCTAGGTCAGGAATATAATTCTCCTTGTTGTGAATCACGAGGGTTCGCGAGGATGAAGATGTTGATATCAAAGATGTAGATCAAAGTTGTGCATTTTATGCTTGTACACCTAGGAAACACTAAGTTCAATAATTAGCAAGGAATTGTGTATATCATAAGCACATGCTGAAATCAGAGAAAGATGAGTATGACTTGATTTGATATATATTACACAATCTTTGGATTCACACTAGATTAGATAGAAGAGCATCTTGCAGATGACCATCACTCGCAGTAGTACATATAAGAATATTACACAAAAAAGAAAACTTCCCACCAGTTTTATATTTGTGTTCGATGAAGATATAGTTTATCATCTTGAAGGGATATAAAGTCTTATCATTGATTTCTACTAGAGAATTGTCACATTTCTTAAACTTCACAGCATTCTCGTCCTCTGGTTAGATTTATTGGTTAAGCATCCAGTGTCTAGGAAATCACAAATTTCTGTAGTTGTATAATGATTATAGCGACATCAATTCAGTTATTCAATTTGAGAGTGAGTCTGGGTATGTAAATTAGCGCATATTTGTTTTACCACCTCTAGTGGACAAATATTTTAAGCAAAGGTGTATGTCTATTTTCCAACGAATCTTTCAGCGTTGGACAATAATAGAACCATTTTTATGTGAGCTATTGGTGCTCAGATTTGGTGCGGCATTTGCTAATGCAAATTGAGGTACCTGAATTCTGAAATTTTTCACTTTGAGTTTGAAACTCAAGGTATATAGAAGCATTACTTATTTATCTCAGTCAGAGCATATATTAACAGGATTAAACAGAGTAGGGATACATAATTCATAGCTTCAAATTAGATAGTGAATTGAGATAATAATTTGTTTCCCTGGAGTTCGCCCGTAGTTCTGGGGGTATTAGAGGCAAATCCTAGGCGACTTCTTACGAGCCTTTCTACATTATAGTTATTGATATCCGAGTTAGTTCTTATTATGTATCGAACAAGAGTTATAGGAATTGTGGAGATATTTACTATTGCAATCATTATGATGCACAACTTATATGGGTATTAATGGTTTATGTTCAAAGTGTTGTTCATTTTGATTATGAGAAATTCGGTTCAAGGTTCTGGTGGTGATCAGGGAGCCACTACAGGAGTTAGTGTTGTACCACCACCCAAACAACTGGCATATCAGTATGGCAATCGATGGGGATGTCAAATTGGACTGACCGGATAGGTCGACTACATTAATTAGTAAAATTTGCCAATAAAGTTGGAATTAGTGTTAGATGTTTTAGGTGTTATATTATGAAGGTTGCATCAAGACCCTTTCATGTATTTGGCTTATAGGGAGTAGTTGTTTATGACTCTCGATCTGAAGAGCAACACTTCGTAACAAAATAAGAACATGGTGAAAATATTATGGGCAATCCTTGCAGATGTGAATGTTACTAGCGAATTGAAAGGATTCATACGGTAATAGTACGCGTTAGTCTTTTACTAGTATATGGATAAATTTCGAGGACGAAATTTTTTAGTCAATAATTTGTTAGTTAAGTTTTCGACCGAGCAAAGCCTAATGTAGAGGCACAACGTGCACCCAAAAGGGCTCGGGAGATAGTTGAAGATAAACCAGTGCGTAAATCAGTCTTCAAATGCATCGAATCCAAAGCGAAGCCAACTGTTGAGCCAAGGAAGAAGCCTGTGTTATGGTGGAAACCAAAACCTTTGGTGATTGAAGACCAGAAGAAGCTCGCTCTTACTGCTTCCCAGGACAATGTCATTGAAGTAGTGGCTAGTGAGTCAACACTCACTGCCAAATTAGACTCTGCGGAGAACCTGAAGTCTGGGATTTATGTACGAGAACAACTGGTTGATGAGGAGCCGCAGGAACCGCTGTTAATGGAAGCTGAGGCTGACGATAAGGATGAACAACTGGTTGACTATGGGGAAGATGATAAGGACTTGGAAGAGGTCTACGCTGAGGATGTACATGTCTGCATGGTGTACTTGCTACCGGTCAAATTTGCCAAACTGGCTAAGGCAGCACACGTGGTCGTGGTAAACAAGGTCACTCAAGGATTACCCTTGATGGAACGTGAGGAACCAGAAGAGCAGGGACCAACTATGGATCCTGCAATGCAAAAGTCCTACATGATGTTCTCTAAACTGACAGCTACGATGGCCTCGCACATGAGACCATTGTACATCACTGCGAGCATAGGGGGTATTCAACTTAGTAAAGTCATGGTAGATACCGATGCAGCAGTGAATGTCTTGACTACTCGAGTAATGACATTGCTGAGTATCCCAAGATCAGCTATTCAGGCAACGTCCATGACAATCAAAAACTTTGCAGGGACTGTCTCGCAGACATTAGGTTTATTATTCATAGAAGTCAAGGTTGGACCCATCGTAGGGGTCCATACTTTCTTCTTCATCGAATGCAAATCACTTTTCAGTGCAATATTGGATAAAGATTGAATCCATAGGAGTTATTGTGTGTTGTCATCGCTTTATCAATAGCTCCTCATATGGGATATGGAGACATCAGAATTGCATATAGTCAATACCGATCAACGACCATATTCCGTCTCAGCGAATGCACTTGATGCCGATTACTACAATGGAAATCTTCAGCCATTGGAGGTGTGCGGCGTCGATAAGAAATGCCGACTTGTTGGAGTCACGACCTTAGATCTAGCTCGGTGGGGAGGTAGTGCAAGCGAGAGAAGACAGAGCACGACCCTACTTTCTAGAGCTAGCCTCCACGAGCCGTTAATGATACGGCCATCCAAGGACGAGGAGGCAGAGGCTTGTGCTTCTCTATATGCAAGATTGCGTACTTATATGATTGAGTCACAAGCCTATGATTGCTTGCCAACTATAGCATCAGCAGAGTGTATCGACGAAGACATTCAGCAGGAAGAAATAGAGGAAGATATCATCTAGCTTGGACCCGCAGCCTTGGATGATACACCACCTAAATTTCGGGACCCAACTGAAAAGATTAACCTGGGAACTATCGTTGAGCCAATGGAGGTGGCTATCAGTACTTTCCTCAGGCCTGAAGAAAGAAAGAGGCTCGTTGATATCTTATTTGAGTACAAAGACTGCTTCATGGAGAAATTTGAGGATATGCCAAGGCTTTCACCAGAACTAGTTGTTCATAAGCTCCCAATCGTAGAGGGAAAGAAGATAGTCCAGCAGCAGATACAGAGGATGAATCCTGAGATAACCACATTGGTTAAAGAAGAGATCGAAAAGATGTTAAAATCCGGAGTCATCTAAGTGGCTAAGTACACAAAGTGGATATCAAACATAGTCCCCATACGGAAAAAGAATGGTAAAATCAGAGTATGTGTGGACTATAAGGATCTAAATCAAGCTACACCGAAGGATGCTTACCTAATGCTAGTCGATGATTTGCTTGTTGATACGGTTGCGAGACACAAGATGCTCTCGTTCATAGATGGCATAACAGGATATCATCAAATCCTAGTCGCTGAGGAAGATAGGCACAAAACTGCATTTAGGTGCCCAAGAGTGCTGGGAGTGTTCGAATACGTCAACATGCCGTTCGGATTGAAGAACACAAGGGCAACATATCAGCGAGCAATGCATTACATCTTCCACGACCTAGTTGGTGATGCGATGGAGGTCTATATTGATGATGTTGTGGTCAAATCAAAGCAGAGGTCAACTCATGTAGAGGATTTACAACAAGTTTTCATGCAGATGAGGAAGCATCAGCTCAAAATGAACCCTGCCAAGTGCGTTTTCAGGGTACAACTAGGAGACTTTCTTGGATTCTTGATACATCAGAGGGGAATTGAGGTCCCAGATGATAAGAAGGAAGCCGTGCTTAAAGCTTCCCCTCTAAAGAACAAACGTGAACTCCAGCAGCCACTCGGGAAGATCAACTTCCTGAGAAGATTCATTGCAAACATTGCGAGAAAGACTAAACCCTTTGCACCATTACTCAAATTTCAGGGTGAAAAGGAATTTTTATGGGATCAGGTTCACCAAGAGGCGTTTGACACAATCAAGGATACTTAGTTAACCCGCCAGTCTTGGTACCACCGTGCAAGGGAGTACCACTTAAGCTATATATTTCAGCGACTGAATTTTCTATAGGGAGTTTATTGGCACATGATGATGAAGTGAAGATAGAGCGAGCAATATTCTACTTAAGCAGGACTCTTACGGATTGCGAAGGTAGATATACATTGATTTAAAAGCTATGCTTTGCTCTCTATTTTTCCGGGTGCAAATTGAGGCATTACATGCTGTCCTTCACAAGATGCATCATCATACAAACAGACCTGGTTTGATACATGTTAGCCCGACCTATACTTCGAGGACGACTATGGAAATGGATTCTCACGCTGTTTGAGTTTTCATTACAATATGTTCCGCAGAAAGCAGTAAAGGGCCAAGCAGTGGCTGATTTCCTCGCACATCACTCTATGGCGAATATTTCAGAACAGTGGGAGTTAGAGCTATCACACATCTCTTTAGCTCCTTGGAAGCTTTACTTTGATGGATCTAGCACAAGTGCCTTCGCAGAGGCAGGGATAACACTGGTTAACCCACGGGGTGAAACATTTTCCTACTCTTTTCACCTCGAATACAATTGTTCCAACAATGAAACGGAGTACAAGGCATTAATCATCGAACTTCAGCTTCTGTCGGATCTGGGTGCCACGAAAATCTAAGTATGGGGAAACTCGCTGTTTATGATCGTATCAGACAACTCCAGGCTATGTTTAAGACAGGTCTAATTCTTGAGCCATATGTCAAAAGGGCTAGCGAGTTATTAGAGCTATTCACAGAGGTGAACTTGACTCATATTCTCTGAGGGGAAAATTTTTGCAGCAAACGAGTTAGCTCAACATGAAATAGGAGTCGAGTTAGTCGACGACGACCATGAACGCCTAATGAAAGTAGAGGTTCGTACACTGTCTTCCTTCATGACTAGAAAGGAAGAAAAGGACGAACGGTATGTCACAGCCTTGGTACCATCGATGATGATTGGAGGAAGTTGATTATCACATACCTGCAAGATCCTAGTTCTGTGGTGGACAAGAGGATCCGGCACTTTGCTCCAAACTACATTCTTCAAGGTGATGAACTATTCAGACATAGAGAAGAGGGAGTGGATTTGGTCTATGTCTTTGGGATTGAAGCCAAACGACTACTACGAGAAGTACATCTAAGGGTCTGTGGGGCTCACCAACCTGGCCTAAAGATGAGATGGCTCTTGCGGAGACACGGGTACTTCTGGCCTTCAATGTTAAAGGATTGTATCGCTTTTACAAAAGGGTGCAAGGACTGTCAGGCTCATGGACCAGTCAGCCACATTCCCAACATTCCTATGCAGCCGATCATCAAGCCATAACCAGCATGAGGATGGGCATTAGATCTAATCAGTTTGATTCATCCTTATTCTTTTATGCAACATAAGTTCATAATTGTTGCTACGGATTTCTTCACCAAATGGGTCAAAGCGAGGCCTTTAAAAGTGGCCTCTGGTGCTACGATCAGGTAGTTCCTATACGAGGATATCATCTACAGATTTGGAATCCCAGAGTGCTTCATTTTTGATCGAGGAACGACATTCATGTTTGGGGAAGTAGAGGAGCTAATGACAAACTTTGGGATCAAGTTTTTGCATTCTTCACCCTATTATGCATAGTCTAATAGTCAGGCTGAAGCAAGCAACAAATTAATCCTCCACATCCTTAAGTGCATGCTCGCAAATAATCCCCGACTTTAGCATGAAGAGTTGTTTAGTACTCTTTGGGCATATCGCACTTCCAAATGCAGTCCTACCGGGACTACTCCGTATGTGCTCATATTCGGACATAATGTCGTCTTGCCATTGGAAATCAATGTCCAGTCACTAAGAATCATGGATCAACATCAATTGATTGGTGATGACTATGTACAAGCAATGTGGCAGGAGTTAGAGGATTTAGATGAAAAGCGTGTTAATGCCTTGACCAACCTACTCACAGAGAAGCAGAAGGTCGCTCGTTGTTACAATAGACGTACCCGTGGACTTAGCTTTACAGAAGGAGAATTGGTTTGAAAGACAGTTTTGCCTTTGGGGGAAAAACAGGAAAGACGTGATAAATGGTCTGCGAAATGAGAAGGACCCTTCATCATTCACAAGATGTTGGGCAAGGGTGCCTTCCAGCTATGAGACGTCGACGGTGAGGTGCATCGTAACCCAATCAATGGTCGATTTTTGAAGAAGTACCGACAACCAGTTTGGGAGTACGAGTCACCCACAGCTTCAACAACTTAGTTTTGCATTCATTCGCAGCCTATAACAGAGGCTTACTTCATCTAAAACTAGGGGCAACCAGTGTCCAGAGCCAATATATATGTGTCTAGAATATTACAAATTTCAAAACTTTTTGACATGGAATCTTATTTATGTGATTCTTCCAAGTGTTACAAAATTTCTTACGACCAAATTCTAGTGGTCAAATCAATGGAGATGGTATTTTCGCTGATACAAAAGATACAAACAGAAGGAAAATACACAGTTTCATTTTATTAATATAACATGTACAACATGAGGCTTTGCGGCCTCTAGCTCTGATACCATACATCAAATGAACAATCTCCGGCTAAAAAAACCAATCATAAGAAGTGGTTTTAGATCTATCCCAACTGCATAACAGCGACCCTAGTTGTCGCCGGTGGACGAGCATTGACTAGGGCTTAGATCTACCTTTGGTTTCGGAAGACTTTGGGATACTTGCACTCTCCCAACATTTACGTCTCAACAAATTCATCCCTCTGATCATGATCTTAGATGCTCCACTCAAAAAACACGAGAGACTACAACGGAAGTGTGTAGGAGTATGCACTAGACCAGGATGATCAAGAACACGGATGGAGTTAGTGAGTGCTCATAGCAACCATCATTTGCTAATTCTCAAAGGTTTAAGAACTAGTCCAGAATCGAAGGGCCTGAGCTTTGGTACTACGACCTAAGCCAAGCTTGAGCTTTGGTACTTCGACCTAGAAACATCTAGCAAACTACAGGATATGGAGGTTTTTCTTTGAAGCAAGAAAAGAGCAGACTATAAATGAGAAAATCCATTTTTCTTTGCAACTAAAGATCTTGAGGAATGAAGGAGAAGTGTCGAGCTATTTATAGGCCTATAAATTCTAAGAGGATTTGAATAAAAGACCCGGAGCGTTGCATCGATTCAATGCGGCAATTAAGGGGTTCTGCATTCAATTACCAAGCCGTGTATCTCTTGAAAAGTTGTGGAATTACTGTTTCGAGGTATAGAGTTATGAGCCATTAAAGACGGGAAGTCATTCTCAAGGACCAGCGTGATCTTTGGAGGCGCGGAGTTATTCATGGCAGAGATGCACAGTAGGTGATTAAGGTCAGGGGGCCACGGAGCGTAAATTAAACTAAGCTAGAGTTTATACAAAATAAAGTAAAGAGCCCATATGTGGGGCTTAATCAATTAAAGTCTTAAAACTTCATAAGCGAGCTGCCGGGAGCTCGCAGACTAGTCTTCTCTTGGAGATATTGGGCTTGTGCGGTGGCCCAAACTCTTTCAGCATTCACAGCAGTGGCACGGGTTTGTTGAACACTTTCAGATTGAGTCTTCCTAGCATTGAGGAGAGCAATCGCAGCCTGTTCCTTGCCAAATAATTCTTCCTCCTTTTCACGCAGCTTGGCCTGAAGCTTGGCGATCTCCGCATGCATGGATAGAATGTCCACCCATTCACCTGCGTAGCTTTTTCCCATCGTCGTGATTTTATCTAAGTCACGTTTCCACCTGCGATTATGATTTACAAGGAGGAAAATAGCTTTGTTGCGCTCGTGGGTCGTAGAGACAACAGTGTCGTAAAGGCTGAGAAGTTTTTGCAGAATCTCCTTCATTCTAACAAAGATAGCGTGATCTACTCCCTCCACGGAGCGGCGAGTTGTTTGAATATGGATAACAAGCTCTTGACGTACGGACTCACTCTCAAGATTCAGAGTCCATAGATCACTCTCTAGAGGATCTTTTTCAGAATGGACCAGGTCATTATAAATTTTTGCTGCCTCTCGCAGGGTCTTGGCTATTCCCTCGCTACCATTTACAGGAGCCGGAAGGGTTAGAGTCGTAGACTGGGGGGAGTAGCATCATTGCAACCATGAATGACGTTTGAAAATTCCCCAAGCCTCTGCTAACCTTCAGGAAGAGATAATTCCTCAGTGCCTGGATCCTTCTTCGAGAACACCTATACTTAGAGAGTTATGAGGTGTCTAGAAAACTCATAAAATGAGAACATACATGATTAGGGTCAGAATATACCTAAGATAGGTGAGGAGAAGATTGTTCATCATACAAAACAGTGTTGATGTAGGGAGGTGAAGGAGCTTCAGTTGCAAATTGTGGAAAATAAAAATAAGTTAGATCCCAATGAAAGGTAAGCAAACCAAACGTAGTGGTTCAAGTGAAAAATAATACGGTAGACTCCACGTGGCCAGTCTCCATGGCAGGAGCGATCGAAGGAGCATTCAGAACACCCGGTTACTTTTCACTCAAAGGAATAAGAGTTACATCCGCAGCCACAGGAGAATGTACAGGTTCTTCTTGAGCAATTGAAAGGACCCAATCCCGATTCAGTTACCTAAACCGGAATCCAACCCTTTCGAAAATACGAACCAACAAAAAAATTTCGAAATTTGGGCAGAGTTTCGTTACTAGCGTTGAATTACCATAACCTGCACCCAGAAAATAACACTTCGTCCTATGCCACAAAAAGCAAACCGTGGGCACCAATCCCATCCGGATTTCTCAACATCAATATAATCAACAACAGTAAGTAAACTGTACTATGTATATATATGTATATCCGTGAAAATCCGCATAACATGTATCAGAATGTATCAGAGCGACCTCTAGAGTAAAATATACACAATATGTACATCAGTAGGTGAAACAAGAACCTACTGGAAAACACAAGTGACTCTGATCACTAGCCTCCAAACCGCGACGTGAAACACCAAACCTGAACTGCAAACTGGGCACGGAAAACCGAAAAGCCCAGGGGAAAGACAATAAACACATTAGAGTGAGTGGACGAAAATAAATGTCTTTCACCAATTAATATTTATGTTTAAAATAACATATGCGAGTCCAGGTAAATGAAAATAATAAAATACGCGAGGTAAATATCATACTCCTCCAGCGTACTGAGCATGCAAGTAAAAATCTCACAGTTAGAACCACGGGGTCCCTAGCCCACACGTGATCCTAGCTGAGCAGTACAGTCAGAACCACGGGGTCCCTAGCCCATACGTGATTCAGAACCACGGGGTCCCTAGCCCACACGTGATTCCAGCCGGTGACATCCTCGGGGATCAGCCGGGATGCAGTGTATCGATACAACAACGTAACTGAAACTGTACTCTGTGAAAATCAAATCATAAACAGTTCGACACAAATGCATGAAACAGTATAAAAGTGTATGCATATTCATATACGTATATCTGTATAAGTATAATCGTATAATTGTAAACACATGCTCATATAGTCTGAAATCTCATACACATGCTCAAGTTCATAATCACATAAATGACTCGCAAGATTTCCGTGAAAAGAAAATTGTCCACTCACAGGTGAGCAAAACGCGCACTCGTGCTAATCTCGTGGTCCGACGGAAGATCCCTCGCCTGAAGCACGATCACGATCTCGATCTCCTGAACATATTCATAAAACATATCTGATCAATATCGTAATCCACAACACTATACGGATGTGCGGAAACCAACCGTTCCCGGAAATACGAAATACAGTACAAAATGAATTACTGAAATCCCGAAATCCCCACTCGAAATCTCGACTAAAAATCGGCTAATCAAATCAACCCAAAAACCTCCGTACGATAATCAGGGCGCGATTTCGAGAAAAACGACACTAAAATCGTCGAAATCTGAAAAGTCAACTTCTCCGCCGTTGACCGCCGCCGCCGCCGGCGGCGCGCCGTCAACGGCGAGATTCTCCGGCGGAGAACTTCCAGTTCTCAAGATCACGATCAGCCTGACACATTTCTTAACTAGCCCTCAGGCCAAAACCCATTCCATCCTCACCAAAACCCCTCGAAATCAAACGGAATCCCAGATTCCGGCCACCCTCGGGTTCTCTGAAAACTCGCACCATAATCAAATCAAGGCACACGGTTAGACTCCCAAGGACAAGGGGAGTCGAACCCCCTTATCCTCCACCACCGTCGTCCACCGGAGGAGCTCCTCCCGATACCGGCGACAAACCCAAACCGGCCATCCATCGAAACCCACCAAAACATGATAAATTCCCAACAAA
Source organism: Geum urbanum (assembly GCA_946800695.1). Taxonomy (NCBI): domain Eukaryota; kingdom Viridiplantae; phylum Streptophyta; class Magnoliopsida; order Rosales; family Rosaceae; genus Geum; species Geum urbanum. Next base: position 40,951,707 of record OX327001.1, on the reverse strand, counting down.
CCATACATAAAATGAAAGAGGAGCTCAAGGTGAGTCGAGATATACCCTCGGCCTGGCCGGAGATGGCCGGAAATGTCGGGTCGTCCGGCGAGCTGAACCGGGTCTCCTCCTCCCTCACGGGTCAACAGAAATCTTTCCCAATTTAGAAAGTCAACAGGTGGTCAAAGCTTGGTCAAAGTTCAAACTGCCATTTTTCCACTATTTTTCGACATTTCGATATTTATACTCGAGCTTCAAGTCGATCGACGATTTGAAATGAATAACCATCGCGATTCGGATAAACTCAAAATAATCGGATAAACTCGTCGAACCCCGAAACTTCGAATAATCATAAAATATTCCTCGGTTATCGGAAAAATCTTCCAAAACTGCCCACGAGCTCGAAATCACGTACTCTACAATATCCGTGAAGACACTCAACTCAAATTCTTGACTGAAAACATAGTCGCGAATCGAATCGACAAACCACACAATATCATAAAACTGCGACTATAACCAAATCTTGAGAATCGTGCCAAACACACATCTGATTCTGGTTCGGGTCGTCACAAATCTACCCCCCTTAAAGAAATTTCGACCCCGAAATTTACGTACCTGTCATGTGAACAGATGAGGATACTGCTCCCGCATACGCTGCTCGGTCTCCCAAGTGGCCTCCTCAACTGAATGGTTCTGCCACAAGACCTTCACCAGCGGAATCACACGGTGCCTCAACTCCTGCTCACGACGATCGAGAATCTGCACTGGCTCCTCAATATACGATAAATCCTCTCTGATCGGCAACTGCTGTGGGGCTATCACATGTGAAGGATCTGAGATGTACTTCCGCAACATCGAAACATGGAAGACATCATGAACACGAGCCATCTCAGCCGGTAACTCAAGTCTGTAAGCAACAGCTCCAACCCTCTCTGTAATCTCATACAGACCAATGTACCGCGGTCGAAGCTTGCCACGCTTCCCGAAACGCACAACTCCCCTCCACGGAGATAGTTTTAGGAAGACCCAATCACCAACCTCGAACTCTAAACTCTTCCTCCTCACATCTGCGTAACTCTTCTGCCGATCCTGGGCAATCTTTAGTCGATCCCGAATAACCTGAATGTCCTCCATCGTGGTTTTCACCAAATCAGGACCAATGAGCCAACGCTCGCCCACCTCACTCCAACACAATGGAGTGCGACACTGCTTCCCGTACAGAGCCTCGTACGGTGCCATCTCAATACTGGCCTGATAGCTGTTGTTGTAGGCGAACTCGATCAAGTGCAACTGCTGATCCCAGTTTCCGCGGAACTGCAACACACATGATCTCAGTATATCCTCAAGTGTCTGAATGGTCCGCTCAGACTGCCCGTCAGTCTGAGGATGAAAAGCTGTACTAAATCGTAATTTCGTGCCCAACGCTCGCTGTAAAGCCTGCCAAAACTCAGAGGTGAACTGACTATCACGGTCAGAAACAATCGACACAGGCACACCATGCAATCGAACAATCTCGGATAAGTACAACTTGGCCAATCTACCCACTGAAATCTTCCCTGGAAGTGCAAGAAAGTGTGCGGATTTCGTCAATCGATCAACGATAACCCAAATGCCAGTGTTGCCCGCCGAAGTACGCGGCAACTGATAGACGAAATCCATCGTGATATGCTCCCACTTCCAAACTGGAATCTCAAGCGGCTGAAGTTTCCCTGCAGGTTTCTGCCTCTCCGCCTTCACTTGCTGACAAATCAAACACCGACTCACGTACGCGGCAATCTCCCGCTTCATGTTGCGCCACCAATAGTACGCTCGAAATGTACGAAACATCTTCGTACCTCCGGGATGCATCGCATACGCTGAACTGTGGGCCTCATCCAAAATCTCCTTCTTCAAGTCCTCGTCCCTGGGTAGACATAATCTACCCCTGAACAACAACGTACCGTCGTCGCTCAAACGGAACTCTGTAGGCACACCATTCCGAATCATGGTCTTCTTGCCCAGCAAGTAAGGATCTGAATCCTGTGCCTCCCGTACCTGATCAACCAGTACCGGCCGAACCTGGAAACTGGCCAACAAAGCTCCATCATCATCATAACCAAATACAGCACCTGTAGCTCGAAGCTCAGCTAACATCGATACTCTGGCCACACACATGTGAAACAACGAAGCTCCAGATTTCCTGCTAAGCGCATCTGCCACAACGTTGGCCTTCCCCGGATGGTACTCAAACGTGCAATCATAATCATTGATTAACTCCATCCATCGGCGCTGCCTCATGTTCAGATCCGGCTGTGTCCGTAAGTAGGTGAGACTCTTGTGATCAGTGAAAATCTTACACTGAGCACCATACAGATAATGTCTCCAACTCTTCAATGCTAAAACAATAGCGGCTAACTCCAAATCATGCGTCGGATAGTTGACCTCGTGCGGTTTCAGCTGTCTGGAACCGTACGCCACAACTCTACCATGCTGCATCAACACACAGCCAAGGCCCAACTTCGACGCGTCACTGTACACAACATATTCACCACTGTCATCTGGCAGCGTCAATACCGGTGCGGTAGTCAACCTCTCCTTCAGGAGCAAATAACTTTCCTCGCACGCATCAGACCACTCAAACTTGACGCCCTTCTTCGTCAATCTGGTCAGTGGTGTAGCTATCCGGGAGAAATCCTGTACAAACCGTCGATAATAGCCTGCTAACCCCAAGAAACTCCGAATCTCTGGTACCGTAGTGGGTCGACTCCAGTTCAGCACGGCCTCAATCTTGTCAGGATCAACACTAACTCCCTCGGCCGAAATCACGTGGCCCAGAAACTTCACACTATCCAACCAGAACTCACACTTGCTAAACTTCGCGAACAGCTGATAGTCCCGCAAAGTCCGCAACACCGCTCGTAAGTGCTTCTTGTGCTGGCCCACACTCCTCGAGTATATCAAAATATCATCAATGAATACTATCACGAACTTGTCCAGGAATCGACGAAACACCTGATTCATCAAGTCCATGAAAGCTGCGGGGGCGTTGGTCAACCCAAACGGCATAACCAAAAACTCATAATGCCCATACCGCGTTCTGAATGCTGTCCTGGCTACATCTGAATCCCGGATCCTCAACTGATGATATCCGGATCGAAGATCAATCTTCGAAAAGACTGCTGCTCCCTTCAGCTGATCGAACAAGTCGTCAATCCGCGGCAATGGATACTTGTTCCTCACTGTAATCTGATTCAGCTTCCGATAGTCGATGCACAAACGCATGGACCCGTCCTTCTTCCGCACGAACAACACTAGAGCACCCCACAGAGAAACACTCGGTCGAATGAATCCCTTCTCTAACAACTCCTGAAGCTGAATCTGCAACTCCCTCAACTCTGCAGGAGCCATCCGGTACGGTGTCTGGGAAATTGGTCCACTACCCGGCAATAACTCAATGGTAAAATCAATCTCCCGTATAGGGGGTATACCAGGTAACTCCGCTGGAAACACATCCGGAAACTCAGACACAACCTCAATACTCCCAAGATCTGGCACTGCAGCTGTAGTGTCCACAACATGGGCTAAATAAGCAACACAACCCTTCTTCATCAACCGATCCGCTCTCATCGCAGAAATCAAACACGGCAGGGAAGTGCTCTTCTCGCCACGGAATAGTATCTCAGGTAACCCGGGTCGTCGAAACGCGACCTCCTTCCTGTGGCAATCAAACATGGCCCAGTGCGACTCCAAAAAGTCCATACCCAATATCAGATCAAAATCCACAATATCAAGTAATAACAGATCTGCGGCTAAACCATGGCCATCGATAAACACCTCACAATCTCGGTAAACCCAACCGATACTCACAACCTCACTTGACGGATACAACACTCTCCACAACCCCGGAAGTGGAGATGCAGGAACCATAGCCAATGATGACAGTCTAAATGATATGAATGAATGTGTAGCGCCTGGATCTAACAATGCAACTACTGGAATACCAAAAACATGTAACGTACCGATAACGACCTCCGGTGATGCTCTGCCCTCACGTAGAGTCATAGCATGAACCCTCGCTTGTCCGGCTGGTCGTCTTCGCTGGGGCTGTCCCTGCTGTCGGCCCTGGCCTGCAAACTGTGCTGGTCGAGCTCCCGTAGTGGCACCTCGCTCAACTCCGGAACTCTGGGCCGCCTGTCCATCACCACCATACAACTGAGGACACTCCCTCGAATAATGACCCACATGGCCACAACGATAACATATAACAGGACCCCGCTGACATGGTCCAAGATGATGCTTATTGCATAGGTTGCACAATGGATAATCTCTCGGAACAGGAAATGTGCCACCAGTACGCTGGGGGTAACTAGAACCGCTGGAATCAACACTAGCCTGTGGTCGCCGCAGTCGATCTCTCCTCCACCTCGGCCTCTGCCTCTGCACACCAACTGATGGGCGATAAGATCCACCGCCCGAGGATGAAGCTGAACCGGAAGTATCAGAACTCTGCCTCTTTGAAGGCCCCTGACTCGGTCCACCTTCCTCAAATCGCCTCGGCTGGTACCTCTGCTGTCTTTCCTGCTCAATATCCTCGCCTCGGAGAGCTGCACTAACAAACTCATCAAAGTTGTTCCGAGGCATCGTAGTCAGTGTCGCCTTGATGTTCAGATTCAGTCCCAGCTCAAACCTACGACACTTGGCTTCCTCTGTAGCCACCATATCCCGCGCAAAACGAGACAATCGAGTAAACCGATCCCGATACTCAAGTACAGACAAACTGCCCTGCCTCAAGTTCGTAAACTCCTCATACTTGCGCTGCTGCGTAGCCTGATTAAAATACCTCCGCATAAACAAATCACGAAACAATGTCCATGGAGTATCCACAGGAACTCTGTCAGTGCTGACCCACCAAAAGTATGCATCACCCTCAAGTAAACCAACTGCGGCTACTGTCATCTGCTCAGGTGTAAACTGCAGACGCTCACAAACACGCTCAATCTGAACCAACCATGCCTCGCATATCTCTGGATCAACTGAACCCGAAAACATAGTAGCACCCGCAATGCGAGCCTTGACCACAGGGTCAAAACGCTCTTCCAAACGCAGCACTCGCATCAGCAAGTCGCGCGTTCGGCGATCCTCATCAGGTTCATCATCCCGATCAACACGGGGACCACGTCGAGGAGGCATCCTACTGATACAAGACAAGCATTAGGCACAAGCAGAAAGAACGTAATCATGAAACCGCAGATATTTGAGGACATACAACACCCGAAGTATTGATGAGTACCGCTGGCCAGTCGGGTCATCACTCCAGCCATGCTGTATCAACTCAAATACCCTAAGCTTCACAACTACAAGAGTCTATAGAATCTGACAACCTAATGCTCTGATACCAAGCTAAAAGAACCCAATCCCGATTCAGTTACCTAAACCGGAATCCAACCCTTTCGAAAATACGAACCAACAAAAAATTTTCGAAATTTGGGCAGAGTTTCGTTACTAGCGTTGAATTACCATAACCTGCACCCAGAAAATAACACTTCGTCCTATGCCACAAAAAGCAAACCGTGGGCACCAATCCCATCCGGATTTCTCAACATCAATATAATCAACAACAGTAAGTAAACTGTACTATGTATATATATGTATATCCGTGAAAATCCGCATAACATGTATCAGAATGTATCAGAGCGACCTCTAGAGTAAAATATACACAATATGTACATCAGTAGGTGAAACAAGAACCTACTGGAAAACACAAGTGACTCTGATCACTAGCCTCCAAACCGCGACGTGAAACACCAAACCTGAACTGCAAACTGGGCACGGAAAACTGAAAAGCCCAGGGGAAAGACAATAAACACATTAGAGTGAGTGGACGAAAATAAATGTCTTTCACCAATTAATATTTATGTTTAAAATAACATATGCGAGTCCAGGTAAATGAAAATAATAAAATACGCGAGGTAAATATCATACTCCTCCAGCGTACTGAGCATGCAAGTAAAAATCTCACAGTTAGAACCACGGGGTCCCTAGCCCACACGTGATCCTAGCTGAGCAGTACAGTCAGAACCACGGGGTCCCTAGCCCATACGTGATTCAGAACCACGGGGTCCCTAGCCCACACGTGATTCCAGCCGGTGACATCCTCGGGGATCAGCCGGGATGCAGTGTATCGATACAACAACGTAACTGAAACTGTACTCTGTGAAAATCAAATCATAAACAGTTCGACACAAATGCATGAAACAGTATAAAAGTGTATGCATATTCATATACGTATATCCATATAAGTATAATCGTATAATTGTAAACACATGCTCATATAGTCTGAAATCTCATACGCATGCTCAAGTTCATAATCACATAAATGACTCGCAAGATTTTCGTGAAAAGAAAATTGTCCACTCACAGGTGAGCAAAACGCGCACTCGTGCTAATCTCGTGGTCCGGCGGAAGATCCCTCGCCTGAAGCACGATCACGATCTCGATCTCCTGAACATATTCATAAAACATATCTGATCAATATCGTAATCCACAACACTATACGGATGTGCGGAAACCAACCGTTCCCAGAAATACGAAATACAGTACAAAATGAATTACTGAAATCCCGAAATCCCCACTCGAAATCTCGACTAAAAATCGGCTAATCAAATCAACCCAAAAACCTCCGTACGATAATCAGGGCGCGATTTCGAGAAAAACGACACTAAAATCGTCGAAATCTGAAAAGTCAACTTCTCTGCCGTTGACCGCCGCCGCCGGCGGCGGCGCGCCGTCAACGGCGAGATTCTCCGGCGGAGAACTTCCAGTTCTCAAGATCACGATCAGCCTGACACATTTCTTAACTAGCCCTCAGGCCAAAACCCATTCCATCCTCACCAAAACCCCTCGAAATCAAACGGAATCCCAGATTCCGGCCACCCTCGGGTTCTCTGAAAACTCGCACCATAATCAAATCAAGGCACACGGTTAGACTCCCAAGGACAAGGGGAGTCGAACCCCCTTATCCTCCACCACCGTCGTCCACCGGAGGAGCTCCTCCCGATACCGGCGACAAACCCAAACCGGCCATCCATCGAAACCCACCAAAACATGATAAATTCCCAACAAACCATACATAAAATGAAAGAGGAGCTCAAGGTGAGTCGAGATATACCCTCGGCCTGGCCGGAGATGGCCGGAAATGTCGGGTCGTCCGGCGAGCTGAACCGGGTCTCCTCCTCCCTCACGGGTCAACAGAAATCTTTCCCAATTTAGAAAGTCAACAGGTGGTCAAAGCTTGGTCAAAGTTTAAACTGCCATTTTTCCACTATTTTTCGACATTTCGATATTTATACTCGAGCTTCAAGTCGATCGACGATTCGAAATGAATAACCATCGCGATTCGGATAAACTCAAAATAATCGGATAAACTCGTCGAACCCCGAAACTTCGAATAATCATAAAATATTCCTCGGTTATCGGAAAAATCTTCCAGAACCGCCCACGTGCTCGAAATCACGTACTCTACAATATCCGTGAAGACACTCAACTCAAATTCTCGACTGAAAATATAGTCGCGAATCGAATCGACAAACCACACAATATCGTAAAACTGCGACTATAACCAAATCTTGAGAATCGTGCCAAACACACATCTGATTCTGGTTCGGGTCGTCACAGCAATGTCCTGGGATTCCATAACCAGAAACAGTGGTTAGAGAAGTACAAATAGTTCGAGAAAGATAAAGTTGAAACAAATACCTCAGCGGCAGAGAAAGCTTGTACCAAAGCAGCTACAAGGGCTTCATTGTCTTCTCTAGGTTCAGCAGCCTGTTTCAGAGGCTCTTCGTTACCCGCAGTGGTACTATCTCATCTATTGTGGCGGTCACAGCAAAAGTTAGTCGATCAAAAGGTTAGGCATAGACCTGTTCAAGGAGTTTTTAGCATTGGGCTTCTTCATCCGCAGCATTGGAAGGACCTACATCTACAAGTTTAGAAACTGGATGAGCCTCAGACGTACTCGCAACACTGGAAGAGGGCTTAGGAATAGCAGCTGGTGGTGCATGATCTACACATTTTATGCTTGATTATTAATGTAATTCTTGTTACATTTGGCTAAGTTATGACCGTAGTATTGTTATGTATAACTTATTTTTTGTTTTAGGTTCAAAATAAAGAGGAATGAATAAATGAGGCAGAAATGAGCTAAAAACGTAATAAGGAGGAAGTTCCTAATTCTGGACTTCTTGTTATGGTAGGAAACAACCTACCCTTCTCATATATAAAGGGGAGCTCGGCCTCTAAGCAGATCATCACCCATCTTAGAAGCTAAAGCTTTAGAAAAACACTTCTCCTCCACAAAGAAGCCGTCCACCTCTCCAAGGCCGAAGTACTCCATCCTCCACAAGTCTCCAATCACTCACAATACGCGAAGTCCCTTGTGAGTGTGATCCATCTTCCTAGAAGGCATTGAAGCACTTGAGATTGCAGTGTTGTTCACGGATTAAAAGTGTAACAATAACCTTCTATTTTCTTTCTTTTGCCTTGTATTGGATTGTTTCGGTTATTTGATGAAGAATAAAGTTTGGTTTTTAGCTATATGTTTAATTTCTCTTAAAAACTTCCATGTGTTTATGATTCTTAGTCTTATGCATATGTTTGATTTAATCTTAATGCTTCGAGTCCTTGCATTTGATGATACGCGAAGTCCCTCTCTTTTGCAGGTTTCGATGATCACTAATAAATATTGTTTAGGGTGTTTAGACACGTAGTTGCATTCCTATTCAATAAATCAAGCATGTGTTTTAAGTTTTGAGTCATGGATTTCGCTGTTTGCTAGATTAACTCAACCATGAAAAAGGCTAGGTAACTAGGCGAGATGATCACTTGTAAATAAATAGATTTAGTTTTTTATTTTTGGTCTAGAAAGCATGTTTAGGATTTTATGTTCTTTAATTGTTTCTACTTGTCTATGAGTGAAGTATGTTAGAATTTAGGGTTCTAAATCTGTTTGCTGGCCATTATTTGTTTAATTTCATAGATTATAAAATCAACCTATAAACTCTCCCTCAAAAAAACCATAGCGTAGTCATGCAGGCACCTCTCAATCCCTGGTTAAGAACGATACCCTATTTACCAATGCTACATCTACAACAAATGATTTTAATTGTTGTGTCTTTTCTGATTATTAGTGTTTAATTTAGTAGTTAGAATTTGGCATATCAGTGCACCTTTGCCTTTGGCCTGCACAATTTGGAAGAGCAAATCTCCTTCAGAGTACTCACTGTCAGGCATCAGTTTGATTGAGGGGGAATTATTACTCAACCCATCCTCTGGCAGTTGCTTGCGTTCCTTAGCAACATTACGACGGGAGTGGTGAGTGTGGACCATAAAAAAGGGAGGGTTAAAAGATAGAGGGGTGGTAACTTAAAAAGTAATAAAGATAAAATATCTTGCGACAAGGAGAGACCATACCAGTGGAACTTCTTCGTTTGAATCTCCACCCTCATCATCTCATGCTTCAATAGTCTCTTTCTGCTTTTTCTTGGAAGCAGCCACTCTCGCAGCCTTCTTTGCAGCAAGGGAAGCAGCTGCGAGACTCGCATCTATGAGCTTGCTACGTTTTGAGATAGAGGGGGGAGAAGCACTAATCTCTCGTTCCTTTCGCTTCTGACCCACTTCCTTTTGGACAACGGGGCCGACGACCTTCCTATCCACCATTTTCTTGAAATAATCAAGGAAAGAAGCCGAAAAATGGTGCAAAAAACTTCAGATTTGGACTGCGACCAGAGTTCACCATAGTGGCGCCTATTCCACTCATGGTATTCTTCAACCGCATAATAAGTTACACACAGTGATTGTCGATGAAACTCGGAGAGGTCCAGTAAAGGGAAGGTTGGTGTAATAAGAGCCTGAAGAAGCACTATGGAAGGTTTCTCCACACAAGTCCTCCACGAGGTGTAACCATTACAGGACTCTATCAGGGGACAGAGAAGACCTTGCTTGCATCCCAGTTGGCGAGCAAAGTGGTTGGGTATGTATAGCTCTATCCACAGAACTGCATCAGGGATAACAATATCAGCACAAGTGATGCACTGGGCAAAGAGTTTCTTCGCAGCAGGAGCTTGACGATGGGTCACTACGAATCCAGACGCTAATTCCGTAGGGAATCTTCTCATCACTACAAACTCAGCCATGTCCTTGGGGAATAATTTTTGACCCCAGAGGTAGTTGAAGCACTGCGAGTAGCTCAATAATTCCGTCTCACCAGCAAGTGCCAGTGATTTCCCCAAGACCTCCTCAAAGGTAATCTCTTTATGGTGTAGGCTGCGGAACTCAGAAAAATATACTTGTAACCACTGAGACATAATCCAAATAGGCCATGCAAACTTCAACTTAAACGGATTCAAAGAAATCCACTTGAGCTCGTGATACAAAGCAACTAACGCAGGCTGAGCAAGGCCAAGACAGTGGCCGTTATATAGTGCCTCGGTCGCCTTGGTGAAAGTGTTGGTGATCCTGTCCGCAGTGACACAAAATACATAACGAGAAAGCCAAAATTCCAAAAAGACAATGTCGTCGTATGCATTCTTTACCTGCTGGTTATCAGAGGCAAGGGTAGTCTGGAATTCTTTTGTGTTGTAGTGTTTGTGCCAATTGGAATAAGCAGTACTAATAGTGGCCCGAGCAAGGTCCGAAGAGAATGGGAAGGACTTACTATCTAGGACACTAAGAAGAAAGGGCCCATCCGTAGTGGGCAGACCAGCAATGGTGACAATGTCAAAGAGTGTAATTCCTAAATGCCCAAATGAGAGAACAAAACTATTGCTATTCGTCTCCCAATAACATAAAGCAGTAATGGCAATAGCGCGATTCCCACCTTGGGGAAGATGGAAACATAAATCCAAAGCATGAGAGATACCAACCTTTTGCCAAAGCTCCTCGTCAAGGGATTTCTGTTCTTGGTACCATTGAAGCTCTTCAGCCCGAGTACTGGGCCATTTCCAATTTCACATCGAGCTCATTTTGGTCCCATTGAATAAGGGCAGCGGCTTCACCTCGCATGACCAACGGAGGACGACGCACAACCGAATCAAGAGCGGAAGAGGCCTTCATCCCGCAGCGTTAAATCGACCCACGAATAGGGAGTATCTTGGTCACGATAAAGGTGTGCATCCATGTGGTCGCGGAGGGCTTCGACATCCTTCCCAGTGACGTCTAGGCAGGACTTTTGATATGGAGCCATGGGTAAGGAAATGTATGAAATTCTGAGTTCGAAAAATATTTGCGAATTCAAAATTGGGGATCGAGGAAAACTTTGTAAAGAAGGTAAAAGGAGATAGAAGAAGCTTAAAAGAGTTGAAAATAGACGGCGCGATTCTAAAAAAAAAACACTTGAGTAGCCTAGTGCGAGGCTATTTCAAAATCGCTGACTAAAGAGGTGGTACATCACATCAAGACCCCTTCGATTGCCCATGGGTTAATCTCAAGGTTTGGGGGCAATGTTTGGGCCTAAAATATACTAAACATTTATTCTGATGCTTTGGGGCTTTGGGGATAAAATGGGCCAGCTATGGGTGGCTCAATAAAGAGCTGCGAATCTAGAAGGATATCTAGCCGCAAATCCAGAAAGAAATCTATGCAATTCCTGGATAATCTAGGAAATCTAAAGGTAGGATATCATTCCTAGTCAATAATTGTTTCCTTATCAAGCGAGGAGAAATTGAGAACCTACCTCTATAAATAGATGAGGCAAAGTAGATTTGCGGACCTCTACACATACACAAATTTGCGCACCAGCAAATCTTACTCACCCCGAGTAAACAACTAGCAACCAGCGAACTCAAAATCTAGGCCACCCAACAGAGCGTGAGGATTTGAAGGTTCACTCAAACTAACCAACTGGCAACAGAAAATTCAGGATCTAGGCCACCCGACAGAGCGTGGGGATTCAAAGATTCACTCGAGCTACGACAACGGAAGTCAGCAGAGTTCAGGCCACCCGACAGAGCGTGGGGATTCTTAAGATCGACGAAGTCACACTATCCAGTGTTCTCAACACTACGTCCTTAGGATTACTCTGCTTTATACTTGCCTGAGGGTGTAAAGTATCGATTCTTTGTAGCTCAGCAAAGAGACACGAAGCTTAAGTCTTGTATCAAGACAAGTAGAACTCAACGAGCGGGGTTAGTACTCTCTCTACTCCAATTGCTTGACAAGAAGTAAAGACGACGTGGCACACTACACTATAACATTCTACCCTTGGTAGTGGCACGCCTTGCATACAGCACCACAACAGACGCGGATACAAAAAGAGACAGTTTGCGATTACTCCACTCGCAGCAACCTGACTGGAGAAAAATCAAAGCCAAACAGTTTCTAAGTAAAAAAAAAAAAATCATTTTCTAGTTATTTTCAAATGTTGATCATTGCTATGGTAAAACAGGTTGCTATGGAATGGGAAGTAGAATTGGAACATATAACCCTTGAGGCTTCCAAAGCCCTTGCAAGAACTCAGGTAAAGTAGAAGTTCCAAATTCTGAACACTAGGATTTATCTGTTACTGAGCTTTACCCTTATACATTAAGAATTTGAGTTATGCTATGACAGCTTCTTTGTTTACACAAGACGATCTCGATATTTTTTTTTCTTTGATCGAGTTTTTCTCAAGTTTGAGTTTGAGCATGGTTTATTGGATATTGCAAGTGCTTTTCTATGTGGAGAATAATATATGAGAGGACAATAAAGGCATCAGATCTTGATCTTGAGAGTTGAAGTGGCTTCCATGAAGAGGGATGTTGAGCATTATTTACGTCGGGTAATCTGATACTAAAGTGTTTAGTCTTTTAATACTACTTTCACATATTTGTCATTTCTACTTTCCATCTAGTTCATGTTAGGTGTCGAGTACAAATGAAAATCTCCTTAAGCATGTATCATATGGTTGAGTATATGATGGTAGATAAGAACAAAGCATACTAGGGTTGGCTACACATTGCAAAGTTTCATCTGTCAATCTATAGGCCGTAATTTGCTCAAACCAACCCCTTCTAATATTGTTTTCCTCATATGACTTATGTTGCGAGATTACACTTGCTAATTATTGGCCATACTTGCCATGTTGCAGGAACACATGGAATTAGATAAACGCTACCGTGAACTAACCGATTTATTGGTAATCTCAAATCTCGACTCAAAATATTATGTTGGCATTTTTCATATTGAGGGTTTTAGTGAGTAGTTTATTCTGTATTAGTTCAGGACTACAAAGAAACGCAATTAGACATCATGCTACTTTTTGTAGTTATATATACATGGACTGAACACTACATATAAGGTTTTTATTGTACATGATTCTAATTTAACTATGCAAATTTTAAATGTTTGGCAGAAAAAAGAGCTTATTTAAATGAGAATAAATAGTGTTTTATTTCTTTAAGCTTGTTGAGGCTACATTAGTTGACAATAAAAGTCACTGTCTATCTATATATGCAGATAGATACCCTGAGAATTTGGAATTTTGTTGTGGTCGTGAAGGACAGGTATTCACAAAAAGATGCAACTATGAACAAGTACATTGCAAAAGTGTTTCAGACATCATCAAACACATTGACCTGTTATTGATGAAGGCTAAGATATGAATGAAGATGGGGATGAACTCGAGCATGAAGACAAGGCTGTAGAGTATTAGGGCTTTATAAACATTTCGTTTTACATTTTTTGCTGCTAAAGTTTAATACTTCATATTTTATTGGAAAAACCGAATGTAGATTCAATTGTAACTAATATATATATTGAGTAATGGATTTTCTCAGATTGCAGTTCTTTTGTTAGTATATATACATTTTCTTTATAATTTTAGTTTAATATATATAGGGAATAATAAATCTAAATTAATTTAGAAAAATTTGATTCATGAAATGGCGGGTAAGTAAATTTTTGGCACCACATCTAGAAAAATTTAAAATTTGACAGATTATATAAGTGACAAAAAATAATGGATTTGGTCACAAACTGAGTTTGTCGCCTAAAACTTTTCCGTGACAAATTTACAATTTGTCACCTATAATTATTTGTTACAAGTTTTAGTGACAAAACAATTGTCACCAATACCTATAGGTGATAAAATATCAAACATTGGTGTCTGGTTTGTCACCAAAAGCTTTTTTTCTCGTAGTGTGCAATCTGGACATTTTAAAATAAATGGCCCAGGGAAAGGCCTAAAATATAAAACGTTAGAGTGAATGGACAAAAATCATAAACTATGAAAATCTTTACAACTATAACTGAATGCCTTTCCGCTGAATTCTGTGAAATAATGTGACTTCAAGTATAATAAACTGGACTGCAAATGAAGGTGGTCGTTCAGGAATTTTTCCCTAACCTGAGTCAACTAACTGTATAAAAATTGTAGGTGATGGGCTAGACGAGATATCCGGACCTCCTTTGACGAGTCAAACGAGGCAACCTGACCTCCCTAACTAGACTATCTGATGATCAGCCGAATAGTCAGTGCATCGATGCCACTAATTGATGCCAACACAAAGAAAAACCTCCAAAATAAAAATGCTTTGAAACATACTTTAAAATAAACTAAAATACTGAAATTCTGAAAACTGAAAACTAAACTCGTTATCGACTGTGAAAAGAAAAGGTCCACTCACGGTACAGTGCCATGATTTCCAACAAGCCAAATCACGTCTGTTGGAGCTATAATGCATCCGTCACTGGAGGTGAACATGTCACCCTGACACAACAATTATTACTTAATAATTAATTGTCGAAAATCAAAATGAATAGCTTAGCTCTTTCACTGACGAGCATTATCGTTGAGAACCTCGCATTCTCAAATAACGTGTTTTTCAAACTAATGATGTGCTTTAATCAAATTCCAAACTCTAATTCTTGAATCCTTTTGAATGATACAACATATTCCTCAAACGTTACACGACTCGAAGTAGAATCGACTATCGACTCAACCGTTCGATATAATCGTAAAATCGTTTAATTAATATCTGATTAACCACACGTCTTAATCAACAATGTCCAAATCAATTCAATAACCTCTTCATTACAATAGGTACGAAATTATGAGAAAACGACATAAATTTATATCAAAATACCTGTGACGACCCGGAACAGAATCAGTAGAGTAATCAGCTTAATTCACGAGTTAGCGCGTAATTACTGTTTTTCGATGATTGATTGATTTGCCGGTTTTAATCATGACTTAATTATCGGCTGATAATTTGAGTTGAGTCTCTTGTCGAGAGTTGTTGTACACGTGATTTTGAGTTCGTGGGCGGTTTCGGATGATTATTTCGATGACCGAGGAATATAATATGAATATTTGAAGTTTTAGAATATCGTCGAGTTTATCCGAATCGTAATGGTTATCCGTTTTGGACCATTAATCGTCCTAAGACGTGATTATAAATATCAGAAATAGTCAAAAAATTGTCGAAAACACTGTTTGGGAAGTTTGACCGGCGTTGATCGAAGGTTGACCATTGACTTTCCGTTGACCGAAGTCTCCACCGCGCGAAACGCGCTGCCGTCGTCGGGTTCGACATTTCCAGCCACCTCCGGCTCCGATTTGGGTATGAAACGATTCCTCTCTTGATTTCTGGTTGATTAGAACTTGGAATTGCTTGATTTGGTGTCGATTTGAGGTAGAACGGAGGGTTTGAAATCCATGATTTTCGCCAGAATTGGCGTTGCTTGGGGGCGGAGCTCCGGCGACTTTCCGGCTTGGATTCTTGGTGGGTTTTGTTGGGTTTTAGTTGGAGATCATTTCCCCTTTGGTTTGGAGGGTCTAGGTGGCGCGACGGCGCCGAAATCGGTCCGGGAAGTTTTCCGGCCGGTTTGGGGTTTTGGACTTTCGAGCTGTTTTCCGGCCAACCTCGCCGGAATTGGTGGTTGCCACATTTAGGAAAGTTGTTTGGCTTGAGGAGGAGAACCTTGTGGGAGCTTGGCCGCCGAAAAATCTCTCCGGTTGACGGCGCGCCGCTGCCGCCGGCGGTGGCGGTCAACGGCGGAGCTCCGGCGACCCGTTGACTTTTTAGAATTTGATGATTTTAATGTCGTTTTACTCGTATTTGCGCCCCGATCATCGCCTTGAGGTTTTCGAGTTGATTTGGGTACCGGATTTTCAGTTGAGTGTTTGAGTGGAGATTTAGGGAATTTCGTTGATTATTTTTGTATCAGTTATACGTTTCCGGGAACGGTTGGTTTCCAAGGTGTGCTACAGTGTTGTGAGCTATGATTTTGATCAGTTATATTTTATGATTATTCAGGAGATCGTGATCGTGCTTCGAGCGAGGGATCTTCTGCCGGACCACGTGATTAGCACGAGTGCGCGCTTTGCTCACCTGTGAGTGGACACTTTTATATTTTCACAGTCGTCGCGAGTTTGTGAGTTTTCCGTATTTATTTATATACGATGTTGAGATTATTTGTTATTTTCGGAGGTATTATTTTATATTTTTATGGTGATGGCATACTTGCAATGATGCTTCAGCTACTCGGCGGATCACCGGTAGTCTGACCAGAGTTGAGAGATTCCTCTGGGCAGGGTTGAGAGATTCCCCTGTTATGCCGCTGGGGTTGAGAGATTCCCCCGGCCTATTACCGTCGGGCTTGAGCGATTCGTCTGGCACCTCCATATATATTTTCTGAACTCGCATTGTTTTACATTGATTATGTATATGAAATTGGTGAAAGGCATATGTTTATAATCGTCCACTCACTCTAACGTTTTATTGCCTTTTCCCTGGGTTTTTCGATTTTCGTGCCCAGTTTGCAGTTCGGATTCTGGTGTCTCACGTCGCGGTCGGAGGCTAGTTGTTCGAGCTACCTGTCTTTTCTAGTAGGTTCCTTGTTTCGCCTACTGTTGTATATTTTGTATATATAAGAGGTCGCTCTGATACGATACTGATACATGTTTTATGTGGTTTTCCCGGATTTTCTATATTATACAGTTATGTTTACTGTTTATTGCTATTGATATGATATTGAGAAATCCAGATGGGATTGGTGCCCACGGTTTGGCTTTTGTGACATAGGATGAAGTGTTATTTTCCGGGTGCAGGTAAAGGCAATTCCGCGTTAGTAGCGTTACTCTGCCGAAATTTTTATGGTTTTTGTTGGTTCGTATTTTCAGAAGGGGTTTGATTCCGGTTTAGGAAACTAAATCGGGGTTGAGTCCTTTCAATACCATTCGCCGAAGCGTCGCCGTGAACTACCGCTGCCAACATCGATGACTTTTTGCGGCGACTTGAACACCAAATTGTGTAAAATCAACCCAACAACAACTTCCATAACTTATAAAGTCCAATTCTATCCCTAACTCACCGAATTTGGTTTTGAACTGAAATCCCCAAAAAAGTTCAATCGATCGATTCTTCCTCCTTGGTTAGAATTGGAGAGCCATCTACATATGATTAGCTTCGTGGTGAGGAGAGATTTAAAGACTAGTACTCCTTCTCGATCGATTTGGCCGGAAAAGAAACAACCCCCAAATTCTAGGGTTCCAAAACTGGCGGTCCTTCATGTTCTCATCACCCCTTAGTCTTCACGAAATGAAGGCTGAAACTAGAGGGGTTTTGTTGAGTGACACAAGGTGAAGAGATTGACATCAACCCCGTCGGATTTGGTGGCTGGAGCATGGCGGGGCGTTATCGGTAATTTTTCACGCGGGAGAGAGAGATGGCGAGGAGAGAGAAATGAGTTTTCACCAAAAAAAAGAAAGTTTGACTTTTCAATAATGAAAATTCCTATTTATACCTACGTATTGCGACTAATTGAATCGTAAAATCGTACAAAACTTTCGTTGACCGTAATTTCTTCATCGTAACTTCGATTTTAACACTTGACGTAGCTACGAACTCGTCTCGATAAACTCTACGACTTTCCTCAATATAATTTTTGGAACTAGAAAGTCATATTTATACTTGTCCATTTATGAATATTACATTTCCAATAAACTTCATTTGGTCATAACTTTCTTGTCATAACTCCATTTTCGGCATTCTTCACGTCTACAAACTCGACTTGATAATTTCCATGACTCCCACCCGAAGTCAACCAACTTTGACAATCTGATAAAAAGTCAACTAAAAAGCTCTCAATATTTATCGACGGTGACAAAACTAACTACCTTCTTGATTAACCTTAAATAAATCAGAAAAAGAAAACTCTCGGAACGGGATATTACAATCTACCCCCCTAAAGAAAATTTCGTCCTCGAAATTTATGCATATACTAGTAGAGAACCAACGGGTACTATTCCTATGTGGGTTCGTTCGACTCTCAGGTAATATTCACAACGGAGAGGGGGTTATCCATAATACCTTCTCTTGATCTCCTGATCGAGAGTCTTAAACAACTACTCACTATTAGCCTAGTACATGAAAGGGTCATGATGCATCCTCTGTAAATAAATAACTTAAACATCTAATATCCATGCCTCACTAATGAAAAATGCTAATATTGATGTCATCATATCCGATCAGTCCAATCTTCAGTTGTAGTTCTGATATGCCAGTTGTATAGATGACGATGTGGCTCTACCTTCTAAAGTGGCTTCTGATCACCACTTGAACCCTGCACCATAAGCCTACTAGAGGTGTCCCTCAATGGACACTCACATAAATGTGACCCTCGTGGGCACAAAGGTAACAAGCTGAAGACCTAGACTGACAATTCTAAAGATGTAACATAAGTTGTCATCTGACTGATCTCAAGGAAAGTTCTGCCTCTACTCCATTTTCTTTTGTTCAAGAAAATTCTATAGAAAATTTGGCATAATTTCCCTTATAACTCAAGGAAACCAAAAACCTGCATGAATGAAACACTTCAAATAACCAAATCCCAAAAGCAAACCGCGGGCACCGAATCTCATCCGGATTTCTCATAATCAAACTGATTAACACTATGCACATAAGTCACTCATACTCATCTGAATTTATAAATCGTAATGATTGCAATACTAAATATCTCCATATTTTAATCTATAAGGATTTAACTCAAATATCAATGACTAATAACCGTAATATAGCGAGGCTCATAAGAAATCATGGAGATTTGCATCAAATACGCCCAAAACTGAGGACAGACTCCAATGAGTCAAACTGTCATCTCAAATCACTGTCTATTATGAAGATATGAACTCAACATCCCATTTAAGGTCGAAATAATCCTGACAGGCTATGCATCTGTCTACGATAATAATTGTATGCAACTTGAGTCCTTAAACTCAATGTAATTATTCTCATGACTTAAGGACTACAATCTATATCAATAACATCACATCCAAATCTGTATTTCCCTAGCTCACATATATGACTCATATATAAACATATCCACTATTATCCAATGCCAAAATATTCGTTGGTAATAAACATAACCCTTTGCTTACACATAAACATGTGTCTACCAAATCTGTCCACTCGCAGAGGTAACACACTGAGACGCTAATCCACATATCTAGTTTCAATCTCAAATTGAATAATAGAATTTTTGCCACCTCCCTCACTATACAACTATAAATATTTGTGATTCCCCGTGACACTAGATAATTAACCAATGAAAACTAACCAGAGAATCAGAATACTATGAAGTCCAATGAATGGGACAATTCCCCTGTAGTAATCAATGATGAGATTCTGTATCCCAAAAGACTGATAAACTACATCTTCGTCAAAGACAATCAAAACTAGTCGGAAGTTGACATTATTGTGTATGATTATCATATATACCCAGGCGGGTGATGATCGCTAGGTCATCAAAATGATACTCCTCCAGCTAGTCTAGTGAGAATTCGGAGATTATGCAACATAGTACTCTCAAATCATATTCATCTTCCTTCTCACAAAATCCCATAATTCATGACTGAAAAATTCACATTCCCGAGCTAACTGTACACCTCAAGTACCTCAATCAAAACAATTAGCACCCCATATTATACTATAGTTGATTTTGTTACCATCCAACGTTAAAAAGCTTCTTTAGGACTGATACGGGGAATCTATTTAACTTCTGGAGATTATTTCATGACTCAACAACTCCAAAAAAATCATAAAAATAATGTGCTTGAGCAATGGGTCTTGTACCCAAAAGAAGTTGTCTCCCTTAACGAACCGAGTAATTCCTCAAGAAAGCTACCATTATTTCCCATGAACCACAATTCGCATACACTGTAGTGAAGAATACTAAAGTGCCTTTTTACATTCCTTCCACGTTTTTGTTATCTTACTTTGATATACAATCCTCAAAGCTGAGATTGGTTGCATTATCTAGATGATACTCTTTCATCTATTCTAAAATGAATCCTTTAAACATACATCACCCACTGGATCAAGTGATACATATCCCTCTACTCTTAAGCGTACTCGTAAATAATACTATTTCTCAACGATCAACACGCTTTAAATTTCTCTTTAAAGACTATTGTATACACAACTATGGCCCGTACGTAGACACATTCTCTCTAGTAAGTTCTCATGATTTCTAACTGAATTGAAGAAATTATAATCTCAGACTAGTTGTTCCACGCTTGACATCCTGCAAGTGAGGAGAAGGTTACCGATATATAACAACTGATGACTAACTCCTGTGATGAAAAGAAATTGACGTCCAAATCCAAGAGTCATTTCTTCAAAAACAAAATTGCATAAGTTAACTCACACGTGGGTGGATGAACCTAAATCATCGACAGTAGATTGAAATTTGCCAAAAGTCGAAGCAGCTACATTACTGGTCATATAAAACTTCACAATGTCGTTAGATGAAGAACGGTGCAAATATGTACCCACTCTTACAATAAAGTCAAACAAATTGATTGAACTCCTGGAATAAAATAAAATACACACACTGCAATAGTATGCCGAGCTGAAATCATCATGAATTGTGATGCAAATATAGAGTTCACAATGCCGAGTTAACTAAGGGTACATGCCTAAGAAACTACTACGTTTGTCGCAAAACTTGGTTATTTAATTTTGTTTGCATACCATATCGAAAAATAGTTAGCCAAACCCATAACATCCATAACCGGCCAGAGCACTAAGAAATAAGGCGACAGTGCTCCCCGAAGAAATCTCTTCAATTTACTCTGTCTGGTACCTCGACAACAAATCAAATGAAAAAGGAATCAGGAGATAGAAAATTACAAAACGCGACCTTAAACGCCACAAAATGGTAGTCGACAAAAAACAAAATAAAGTAGCGGGTCAGATAGTCGGTCAAGTCGAAATGACAAGAGTGGAGCCAAAGAGTACATATGTGGCTCAAGACAACGTACTCTTGGTGAAATACATGATCCCAAATCTATCAAAAGATCAAACATATCGTTCATCACTATGGGACAACACCATTTCACAACGAAAAAAAGGAAACAACATAACCCGTAGCTCTAACATGTTGAAGGCATAGGAATCACCAACTCAAGGATTAATGATCCAGAAGTATATATAGTAAGGACAACCTGCAAACTAATTTCATTCCCAAGGAAACCTTGCTTTATGAAGTTTTCATCACAAACACCTTGTCTACATAAGTTGTAATGACATGTACCCAGATTAGGAAGTTAATCTTCATTCATCGAGCTTATTAACAAGCTAATCCTTTTTTTTATAACGTTAATCGAGGAAGATAGTTAGTTTTTATCCTCAGTAATTATTATGGCTTTTCAGTTAATTATTTGTTGGTTAAATTTTTGATAATTTTTATTGAGAAAGTCGCATAGTATGTCAAGACGAGTCCATAGCCACGCCAATTGTTGAAAATACAGTTACGATGAAGAAATTAAGGTCAGTGAAAGTTTTGTAGAATTTACGAAATCGATTAAAGTCGCAACTATAAATACCAATTTTCCTTTTACAGAAAGTCATACATTTTTATTTTTGGGTAAAATTCTTTCTCTTTCCTCCCATTCGTTCTTTCTCCTCTCCCGCGTGGCTCTCACGCTGGCTCGCCACTTTTGCCGACGGAGGTCGCCGTCCGGCCACCTAAACCCTAGATTTTTTGGGTGGTTCTATTTTAGGCCAAATTGATCGGCGTGAAGCTCTAGGCAGTGAAGTCCTCATCACCATGAAGCTAATCATACCAAGAACTTGCTCCAATTCCATCCATGGAAGGAGAATAGAAGGTTTGAAGTTTTTGGGAAAATTTTAGTTTTTAGGTAAATTCGACTAGTTAGAGGTTGATTTGGATGTTGTTGTAGAAGAGAAATTTGTGTTACGTGGATTTTGAACAGTTTAAGCTTCGGATCGCCAGGTAAACTCACCAGCGGTGGTTAATTGAACATTAATAGCATATGTGTGATTAATCGGACATTAATTAAATGATTTAGACTCGCATCATTTTTTCGTATATTCTACAGTGAAAGGCATTTGAGTTAGGGTTTTTTCAGTTCTTTACAAAATTTAATTTTTGTCCACTCAACCTAACGTTTTATGTTTTAATGCCTTTCTCTGGGCCCTTTATTTTAAATTGTCCAGTTTGCAGAGTTCTTTTGAGATCGAGCACACATGCAGATCGAAGCATATTAGTATCTATTGTAGGATCCGAGGTAGATCCTACGAGTTAGTATTTTCATCAGTGGAGTTAGTTTAGAATGTCTAGTTGCTCTGATGTCGTAAACAATTTTTTGTTGATATTTATAAATTTCAGTTGGGATGGGAAAAATAGTTCATTCATTTATGGCTGTTGAGTTTTGGATCTCCAGTTTTATTCTTGTGTAATTTGAGTAGACACTTGGATTAGTAGAGTCGTTAGGGTCTAACTCTGGTTTAGGCAACTAAATCGGGGTTAGGTCCTTTTAATTGGTATGAGAGCATTAGCTTATAGGTTCTATAGAGTATACTTTGTTTCTTTCATTTTCATGTTCGATTACGCTCAACACCTCCGAAGTGATGGCCCGACTACAACAGATCCCTATCGAATACTCACAGTGTTGAACGTCATCGAATACATGGTGAATGTGACAGAGTACAAACTTCTACCTGTGAGTCAGCGTGCCCTAGTTGTTATGCCTTGCGTGCGCCAACTTCGACCAGATTTATGGAAGTGTTCAAGCATTTCTCCATGTTAAGCGGAACATGATGAAAATATTAGAAATAATTGAGTTCCTAAAGAATGTAAGTTCAGTGATGAGACATATGCCAATGTTAGGATTTCATGGGGACTGTGGAATCAAGTATTGGATTGGTTTTCACATGTTGTTTGAGTAGTATGGTGAACTCCATGTATTCACCGCCCACCTTTTGTTGGTGTCCATTCTACGATGGTACCAGTTCGATACTTCACCACTATGATTGCACACTATGTGTATCCATTCAGCGGTTTTCTTTTTCGACGCGAGCGTAAAGAATAAGAAGATATTGATCCTCAGCGTTGTTTCTTAATCTTAAGATTACATTCTGAGCATTACTACACACTTTCTATTTGGTCTATTGTATGGCACTATAAGAATTCAATGATAGTAGTTTGTCCAGTTATCGACTTGCATCGGCTCGAATGTTAGTCGAGATATGAGATTTCTCTTTGAGAAGCAATGCAACATTTAGTAGTATTACAATCGTTTCCCCTCAATTATGTGGTATCAACAACTCTCTTCTATGTACTCTTTTCGTCTTCTCCCTTATTCCAGATTTGTTTGGTCGATATAAGTAATGGGTATTATTACTGTAGAAGACAAGGTGTTTTTGATGACAAATACGGGGAAGTAAGGTTTCCTTAGGAATGAACTTAATAACCAGATTGCCTTGATGGATATACTTTAGACCTCGAAATCATTGACCCTCAGAGTTGGTAATTTCAGCGGCTTCGACAAATAGTGTTTTTGGTTAATGTGTTTCCTTTTCCATCGAGAAAAGATGCAGTGTCATAATTGTGGATGATGCGAATAAAGTAGCAAGGATATGGTGTAATTGTGAAATTGGAGATGAAATTTATAGCAGAGTTCAAGTTGATCGTCTGATATTTTTAGGGAACATGTGTTTTATCGAGAGTAAGTTTTATCTAACCCTATTTTTACTCTCTAGCTTGACCCGACCTAACTATCAGCTCTTCTGTCATTTCTTCCGATCAACCTTTATCTATGTTTCAGATATCGTTCTGAGGCTTCCTTCTCTTGATTCAATTTTTGTTCGGTGTAGTGCATGTGAGTACTAGTATAAGAGAATTAAATAGTTTTCTCTCTATGTAGCTCTGTCACTATAGTCGGTGATGCGCTCTGTGTCGTGGTTGGCATCGGAGGTAAGGAGTAACTATATTATGCCTTAGCTAGCTCGTTATGTGGAAATGTTATTGTGGATTATGTTATTATCCAGTAACTTCACATTTGCATCGCAATCCGTAGTGATTTCAGCCAGACAATATCACTGGAGTGCGTACTTATTTCATTTCAGGCGTTAAATCCACTTGTTTAACGCTTTTTCATGGAGCGAAGTTGTAGTGCTCGAGGTAAATAGTTGCCTCAGACTACAACGTGAACTTTGATTAAATCGTCACTGGTCACCTTGACGTGTAGGAAATTTCTAATCAATGCCAGCAGTGGAAACTCATTCACTATCTTGTGATTCTACTAATTTAGTCTGGTTAGTCAGGAGTAATATTAAGTTTATCTACACTAATCTCTCCATGAGCGGGTAGTGTTCATTTTATGTCATGAACACACTTTCCACTATAAAGATGTCTTTTGTGATGTGTAGCCAAGTCAGGAATATATTTCTCCTTGTTGTGAATCACGAGGGTTTGTGAGGGTGAAGACATTGATATTAAGGTTTTGGATCAGAGTTATGTGTTTTATGCTTGTACACCTAGGAAACACTAAGTTTAATAATCAGCAAAGAATTGTGTATGTCATAAGCACCTGCTGAAATCAATGAAAGATGAGTATGACTTAATTCGATATATGTTGCATGATCTTCGGATTCACGCTAGACCAGATAGAGGAGCATCTTATAGATGACTAAGCGTTCATCACTATCAAGAGTACATATAAGAATAGTACACGAAGACCCAAACTTCCCACCAGTTTTAGATTTGTGTTCCATGAAGATATAGTCTTATCATAGATTTCTACCAGAGAATTGTCACATTTCTTAGACTTCCCAGCATTCTCGTCCTTTGGTTAGTTTTATTGGTTAGGCATCAAGTGTCTAGGAAATCACAAATTTTTGTAGTTGTATAATGAGTATAGTGGCATTAATTCAGTTATTCAATTCAAGAGTGAGTCTGGGTATGTAAATTAGCGCCTCTTTGTTTTACCACATTGAGTGGACAGATATTTTAAGCAAAGGCGTATGTCTAATTTCCAACGAATCTTTCAACATTGGACAATAATATAACAGTTTTTCTGTGAGCTATTGGTGCTCAGATTTGGTGTGGCATTTGCTAATGCAAATTGAGGTACTTGAATTCTGAAATTGTTTGCTTTGAGTTTCGAGACTTAAGGTATACAGAAGCATTACGTATTTATCTCAGTCAGAGCATATGTTAATAGGATTACACATAGCAGGGATACATAATTAATAGCTTCACATTAGATAGTGAATTGAGATGACAGTTTGTTTCCCTGGAGTCTGGCCGTAGTTTGTGGAGTAGTAGAGGCAAATCTTTGGCGATTTCTTACGAGCCTTTCTATATTATAGTTATTGATATATGAGTTAGTTCTTATTGTGTATCGAACAAGAGTTATAGGAATTATGGAGATATTTAGTATTATGATCATTATGATGCACAACTTGGATGGGTATTAATGGTTATGTTCAAAGTGTTGTTCATTTTGATTATGAGAAATCCGGATGGGAATCGTTGCCCATGATTTATTTTTGGGATTTGGTTATTCGAAGTGTTCTCCTTATACATGTTTTTGAGTTTCCTTGAGTTTTAGCAGAAACTATGCCCAATTTTCAATAGTTGTTTCAAGCATAACATAACTGAGCAGCCTGTCATTGCTCACTTAAGATTGGTCAAATGCCCAACTTATGTTACAGTTTTAGAATGGTTGGTCTGGGTCCTTAGCTTGTTACATTTGTGGCCTAAGGGGTCACTTTATGTGAGTGTCTGCGGAGGGACACCTTAGTTAAGCTTTCGATGCAGGGTTCTGGTGGTGATCAGGGAGCCACTATAGGAGTTAATATTATACAGTCACCCAGACAATTGGCATATCAATATGGCAATCAGTGGGGATGTCAAATTTTGGACTAACTGGACAGGCCGACTACAT
The DNA here is from genome assembly GCA_946800695.1 of Geum urbanum. NCBI lineage: Eukaryota > Viridiplantae > Streptophyta > Magnoliopsida > Rosales > Rosaceae > Geum > Geum urbanum. Next base: position 40,925,522 of record OX327001.1, on the reverse strand, counting down.
TAATTAGTAGAATTTTCCAATAGAGTTGGAAATAATGTAAGATGTTTCAGGCGTTATATTATGGAGGTTGCATCAAGACCCTTTCATGTATTTGGCTTATAGGGAGTAGTTGTTTATGAGTCTCAATCTGAAGAGAAACACTTCATAACAAGACTAGAACATGGTGAAAGTATTATGGACAATCCCTACAGATGTGAATGTTACTAGCGAACAGAAAGGATTCATGTGGTAATAGTATGCGTTGGTCTTTTACTAGTATATGGATAAATTGAGAGGATGAAATATTTATTAGGGGGATAGATTGTAATGACCTGTACCTAGATTAGCAAGTTAATCTTCGTTTGTCGAGCTTATTAACGAGCTAATCCTATTTTTTTACAACATTAATTGAGGAAGGCAGTTAGTTTTTATCGTCAGTAATTATTATGGTTTTTCAGCCAATCATTTCTTAGTTAAATTTTCTATAATTTTTATTGAGAAAGTCGCAGAGTATGTCAAGACGAGTCTGTAGCCACGTCAGGTGTTGAAAATAGAATTATGATGAAGAAATTACGGTCATCGAAAGTTTTATAGAATTTACAAAATCGATTAGTCGCAACTATAAATACCAATTTTCCTTTTACGGAAAGTCAAACATTTTCATTTTTGGGTAAAATTCTTTCTCTCTCCTCTCCCGCATGGCTGTTTCCCCGGCTCGCCACTGTTGCCAAAGGAGGTCGTTGTCCGGCCACCCAAACCGACGGTTTAAGGTTGATCTTCTCCTCTTCACTCCCTATATCAATTACTCTTAAATCCATGACCTATATATCCCTACTTTTGCTCAATTTTGGTGAAGAAGCTTCGAAATTCTAAGAACCCTAGATTTTGGGGGTGGTTCTATTTCAAGCCAAATTAATCGGCGTGAAGCATTGGGCTTTGAAGCCCTCATCACCATGAAGCTAACCATACCAAGAACTCGATCTAATTCCATATGTGAAATGAGAATCAAAGGTTTATAGTTTTGGGGAAATTTCGGTTCTAGGTAAACTAGACTAGTTATAGGTTGATTTTGATGTTGTTGTAGAATAGAAACTTGTTGTTGAGTGGATTTTGAGCACGTTAAGCTTCAGATCTCCGAGAAAACTCTGCAGCACTGCCAGAAGAGGTTTTTTTTGGGAAACTTTTATTTAGTTTCACTTGTAATCACGTACCGATCCAATTAAGAGGTCTTTGAATCATTTTGAACATAGTTGATTAAGATGTATGATAATCAGACATTAATTAAATGATTTAACAATTTTAAGGAATGTTTGAGTCAAACGTCGACTCGACCTTGATACGCGTAACGTTTGAGAATTGTATTGCGACTTTAAAAAGGAGTAAAGGTTTAGAATATAGAATTAGATTAAAGCTTGTCATAAGTTTGGAAAGCACGATATTCGAGAATGCGATGTTCTCGACGGTATTTCTCGTTAGGTGAACGAGCTTAATTATTCAATATTATTCTCAACGGTTAGTTGTTAAATAATAATCATTATTGTAGGACGATGTATTAGCAATCAGTGGCAGACATATACAAACACAGACAAAAGGCTTCGGTTTGGTGAAAATCATGACATAGTACAGTAAATGGACACTTTCATTTTCACCGATTTACGAGTCTATGTTATACACTTTACTATTATGCATTTTATGATTATGCATTTGCATGGAAGCACATTGATTTTTTTTTACACATAGCATAGTCACAGTTGTTGCATCGGCTTCTCGGTTGATCCCCGAGATGCTCGGAGAGGGCTAGAGACCTAACCCGAGGATTCATATATCACCCAGGAGGGCCAGGAACCTGACCTGGGCATTTATATTTTTAGACTCGCATTATTTTTTCGTATATTCTCCAATGAAATGCATTTGAGTTAGGTTTTTTTTTCATTTCTTTACAAAATTTACTTTTTGTCCACTCACTCTAACATTTTATGTTTTAATGCCTTTCCCTGAGCCATTTGTTTTAAATTCCCCAGTTTGCAGAGTTCTTCTGAGGTCGAGCGCGCATGTAGAACGAGACATATGGGTATCCACCGTAGGATCCAAGATAGATCCTTCGAGTTAGTATATTCATCAGTGGAGTTAGTTTAGAATGTCTAGCTGCTTTGATGTCGCAAACAGTTTTCTGTTGCTATTTATAACTTTCAGTTGGGATGGGAAAAATAGTTCCTTCATTTATGGTTGTTGAGTTTTGGATCTCCAATTCTATTCTTGTGTAATTTGTGTAGACATTTGGATCAGTAGAGTCGTTAGGGGTCTCACTCTAGTTTATGCAACTAAATCAGGGTTAGGTCCTTTCATAATTACTCATGTTCATGACTCATATCGGCAAACAAGTAACGAATGTAGGAATTGACAAAACAAGTACTGGGAAGGGGTTCTTTTGATGCACTCATAACTGAGGGGAAAAACTATTATAAGACTGCTAAATGTTATATAGCTCCTCAAAAAGCCTTGACACTGATCTCTTAATTTGCCGTGTATCTATCCCTTCTCGTTAAACGAGGTTTTTGATAGCTTGAATGGATCTTAAAAACAAACATGGATAGTCATCAAACTGGGATGAATGAGGGTGGTTGAACACGAGCTAAGATGTTGTATACGCTTGAAGAAAAGCGTGGAACATGTGAAATGTTAAGGGTCGATATGCATAATCTTTCTGACCTACTCGATAACATAAAAAAAATCTACACCAGAAGCATCCTCGTGTGCTTGATTAACATCTAAGTCAACATCCGGTGATCAACCGAATAGTCAGTGCATCGATGCAACGAACTAATGCCATCACAAAGAAAAACCTCCAAAATAAAATGCTCTGAAACATACTGTAAAATAAACTAAAATAATGAAATTCTGAAAACTGAACTAGTTATTGACTGTGAAAATAAAGGTCCACTCATAGTACAGTGTCATGATTTCGAACAAGTCAAAGCATGTTTGTTGACGCTACAATGCATCTGTCATTGGCCGTGAACATGTCAACCTTGAAACAATGATTATTACTTAATAATTAATCGTCAAAAATCAAAATGAATAGCTTACCTCGTTCACCGACAAGCATTATCGTCAAGGACCTCACATTCTCGAATAACGTGCTTTTCGAACTAATGACGTGCTTTAATCAAATTCCAAACTCTAATTCTTAAATCCTTTTGAATGACGCAACATATTCCTCAAATGTTACGCGACTCGAAGTAGAATTGACTACGACTCAACCGTTCGATATAATCGTAAAATCGTTTAATTAATATCCGATTAACCACACGTCTTAATCAATAATTTCCAAATCAATTCAATAACCTTTTCATTACAATCGATACAAAATTACAAGCAAAATGACAAAAAATTTACATCAAAATACCCTAAGTCGAAGGGCCGCTGTGAACCACCGCCGGCAGCACTGGTGACTTTTTTCGGCGACCCGAACACCAAACTATGCAAAATCAACCCAACAACAACTTTCGTAACTAAAACAAAGTCCAATTCTATCCCTAACTCGTCAAATTTAGTTTTGAACCGAAAGCCCCCCAAAATTTCAATCGATCGATTCTTCCTCCTCGGTTAGAATTTGAGAGCCATCTACATATGGTTAGCTTCGTGGTGAGGAGAGCTTCAAATCCCAATACTCCTCGTCAGTCGATTTGGCCAGAAAATAAACGATCCCCAAATTCTAGGGTTCCAAAATTGGTGGTCCTTCATGAGCTCATCATGGCTTAGTCTTCATGAAATGAAGGCTGAAACTAGAGGGGTTTTGGAGAGTGAGGGAAAACGAAGAGATTGATACCAACCTCGCCGGATTTGGTGGACGGAGCACTGTGGGGCGTCACCAAGAATTTTCCTTCTGGGAGAGAGAGATGGTGAGGAGAGAGAAATGAGTTTTCACTAGAAAAAGAAAGTTTGACTTTCCAATAATGGAAATTCCTATTTATACATGTGTATCGCGACTAACCGAATCGTAAAATCGTACAAAACTTCAGCAGACCATAATTTTTTCATCGTAACTCCGATTTTAACACTTAACATGACTACAAACTCATCTCGATAAACTTTACGACTTTCCTCAATATAATTTTCTTAAATAAAAAGTCCTATTTATACTCGTTCATTTACGATTATTACATTTCCGATGAACTTCCACTGGTTATAACTTTCTTGTCATAAACTCCGTTTTCGACATTCTTCACGTCTACAGACTCGACTTGATAATTTCCACGACCCTCAACCGAAGTTAACCAACTTCGACAGTCTGATAAAAAGTCAACTAAAAATCTCTCAATATTTACCGACGGTGACAAAGCTAACTACATTTCTTGATTAACCTTAAATAAATCATAAAATAAAAATTCTCGAGACAGGATATTACATATGCCCATCGAATATGACGCAAGTTGGACATAAATGGGTCTTTGTTCGGAAGCGAAATGAGAAGAATGAAGTCTTGCGATACAAAGCTAGACTAGTGGCACAAGAATTTTCACAACGCCTTGGAATTGATTACACGGAGACATATTCTCCAGTCATGGACATTATTACTTTTTGTTACTTAGTCAATTTAGTAATGTTTGAGAAATTGAGTATGCAGCTCATGGATGTGCTTACAATAGATTTCTATGGGAATTTTGATTCAGAGATATACATGAAAGAGCCAGATGACATAGTATTACCCAAGTCAAGTAACTCTACACCACAGAGTGCTCATGTGATCAAATTGAGGCATTCTCTACCTGGATTGAAGTAATCTGGTCGGATGTGGTACACATGTCTAAGTGACTACTTGATTGGGAATGGATATAAGAATGATGAGTTATGCTATTAAACGAACAAGTTCAGGATTTGCCATTGTAACAGTCTATGTCGATAATATGAACGTCATCGAATCTCTCGATGAGATTAATGAGATGGTTGACTACTTGAAATTCGAGTTTGAGATGAAAGACCTTGGAAGGACTCGTTTTTGCCTTAGTTTAGAGCTAGAACATCAAGATTGGTGGAATTCTCATTCACTAGTCTGTTTATGTCTAGAAGATGCTCAAGCGATCTAATATGGACAAAGTACACTTTCTTAGCACACTAATGGTTGTAAGCAGTCTGGAACCCAAAAAGGATCTATTTCTTCCGAAAGATGATGAGGAGGAAATTTTGGGAGCTAAGATCCAATATCTTAGCGTAATTGTAGCTTTGTTATATCTAGCTCAGTGCGCACGTCCAGCCATTGTATTCTCAGCGAACTTATAACTAGATTTAGCTCTACACCTACACTACGTCATTCGAATGGAGTAAAACATATCTTCAGGTACTTGAAGGGATCCATTGACTTGTGCTTATTGTTTCCTTACAAAGAAACAAGTGAGAAGTTGGAAGTCCTAAATGGGATCCTAGAGGCACAACTCTCAGCTCCCAGCCTAGAGCATAACACTCAAGCAGACATCTCGATCCCTCACCGAGAGCAAGCTACCGACTCTGCACCCCCTGCAGTGTCATTGTCTATTTAGAGACACTGAATGATGTGTTTGTAGGATTTGTTGATGATGGGTATCTCTCTGACTCATATAAAAGACATTCTCAAACTGATTATGTTTTCACCATTGGGAACAACAATATCTTGGAGATCTACAAAGCAAATCCTCGTTACTATTTTCTCGAATAATTATGAAATCATAGCTCTGCATGAAGCAGTTAAAGAGTGTGTTTGACTTCGATCAGTAATATACCATATTCGAGGGTCTGGTAGATTATCATTTACTATGACTATACTAACTTGTATCTTTGATGATAATGCAGTTTGAATTGAGTAAATAATGTTGGTTTCACTAAGGATGACAATATAAAACACAATTCCCCAAAACTTTTCTAAAATTAGCAATCAGGAAACAGCAACCCAGCAACAGCAACAATGTCGGATTAGAATAAAGAAGCTAGGAGTCCATGATCCTTCGAAATACTGATTGTGTAATGCCTTCTCATCAATTAAATTGATTACAACAAAACAAAGCATCCATTCATTTTTTTTCTTGGCAAAACATTCATTGATTCGTGTATCCCATGAACTTATTTGGTTTTGGGTTTTGGTTGTTGTAGGAAAGTACATAGTGGATACTTTAAATTCAAAATACTTGCCCGTATAAATAGCTTAGGCAGGGTATACCACTTCTAGTCCACTCTCAATCACACTGTAAATCGATTGATAGAGAGAGCCAAGAGCATGGCCGTGGAGACCAATTTCGCATCCTCATTGCTCGAAAATCTGAAGCTCGAAGATCCATGGCTTCCTCCGTCCTCATGGGAATCGATCCCTTCAGAAAGCGGCCCTTTCCATTTTCCGACGTCCGGCTCTCACTCCCTCCGCCACTCCTCCGCCGTCTCCGTAAGTCCCTCTCTTCCTCTCAATTTAGGGTTTCCTTGGATCTGAAGTATGTACTTCATATGAAGATTATATGAGCATATGCGGCAGGAGGCAAGTATGGTGCGGCTTGCGATGAACGCACTGCAAGGAGTTGAGTCGTCCCTTATTAGTTTGCAGAAGCTTTCTGCTGCGTTTCGCTGCGACGCGGCGGACAGGACATTCCATCAGGTTCCGAGTCTGTGGAATAGGTCTTCGAGCACTCACGCCCTCGGCAGCATTCTCCATTCCATAGGCTGCTCAGGTTTGCTTGTCTTTCTTCTGCGGAAGTTTGTGGATCACTTCACCAATTTCGGTTTCAATTTGAATACGGCAAGTCAAAATAGTCTCGGAAATGAAGCCAAGCACTGTGCTCCTCCGTATACTCTCGTTAATCAGGCTTTTGCGGTTGCGGTGGGAAAGGTTGTGGAGGGTTACATATGTGCTTTGGATACATTGTATGCGTCTGCCGGTTTGAGACGCTCTTCAGCACCTTCTGCGGTGGGGTGTCTCAACAGTGTAGTCCATTCTGAACTTACTTTGTTGGAGCTGTATTTGCACACAAAGGAGTTGAGGACTCGGATTGAATCCCTTACAAACATATGCAACTTATATCAGTTTTCTGATTGCTTCTCTGTGTTTTCTTTTGATGAGTTACTTACAAAAGCCGAACTTGAGTTTTGTAACTTCTACAGAGGAGGTGATTTACTCACATATCTGTATACGCAGTTACAGGTGAGCTTGTATTCTTAGTGTGGGCTTGCTGTTTTTTTTTGTAGTTTCAGTTATATTATTTAATGGCGTTTATTGTTATTGTATCCCTTCATGTTCGTAATTGTCCTGTTTATTACTGTGACATCTGCTCTGGTTGTGGATACACTGACATGTTTTATTTGTTAGGTTGCTGATCCTGCTCATCGGCCTCTACTAAAGTTTATTTTTCTTCGTGCATATGAACCATACTGTGGATTTATAAGATCATGGATATTTAAAGCTGAGATTTGTGATCCTTATGAAGAGTTTTTGGTTGAATACGTTCACTCTCCTGATTCATGTATTGATGCTGGTATTTCCATCAACTTCCCATTGGCAACTATCAGGGTAATGCTAATTACGTTTAATTTTTGGAATTTTAGAAGTGTAGATGCTGGTTCCACATGTGTTCTTGCTAAAGTTTTCAAGGTTGTATTCATACCTCAGGAACGAGTTGGAGTTCCTGTTCCTTGTTTTTTGAAGGACTCTTTGATTCCACTTATACGAGCTGGTCAGCAGCTGCAAGTTTTAGCAAAATTGCTTGAATTGTGTATGTTTGTTTCCACCAAGAACCATACTTATGAGAGTTTCCTTCCCTGCTGGACTGGGTTTTCATGCAATTATCCATCTTATGCATCTCCATTGACCTTCAGCAAGGGAACTATACAGGTCATGGTTCTATCAAGGGATTCTTATTACAAAAGGATGCAGGACAAACTCGAGAATCATTTGACGGACTCAGAGATCAAATTCCAACAGGTCATGATAGTTTAGTTTCTCAAATGGAACTGTTTTTTTCCCTTGGTTATTAAAAATGTTGAATGACATTACAAGTCTCCTTGTTTTAATTATGCTTATGTTTTACTTATCTTTTTTCTTATCTTTCCATATTTGCATAAGCATGCAATTCAATTACATGTCTCTTCATTTGAAATATGTTTTTTATTTACTTGTCTTTTTTCTCATCTTTCATATGATTTGGTTTCTTTAGTTGTGTCCTGTCATCCCCCGTGTAGTTATTTTCCTTCTTTTTTTTGTTCCATTTTTTTTCCTTAAATGGCTTTGTTAACTCATTTCTGTTGTGTAGGTTGTTCCACAAGACAGACTGCCAGTTATCTTGGATAATGATAGGAATTCAACTATTCCAGTTTTATTCTTATCGGATGACAGTTTTATTGCTCCGGTAACATGTGATGAAAGGTTCTCAAATGTGTTTCTGTCTGTCTAACTGCTCATTCATCCTACATATAGTTATTTATTTTCACTTTCCTACAAATATTGTTGGGCTTAACAAAGGTTAAAATTCTCCAATTACCAGGGAGGCTGGTGATTTGGAGTCTGATTTAAGCACAAGGGACAATGTATATTACACTGCAGATACATATGAGTCATCTGAATGTTCAAGTTCCACTATATCTGAAGAGCAAAATCTGTCTGAGCAGATGACTGTGTTTCCTAATCGTATTGTTAGGGAGGATCAAAATTATATGTCCGCTTTAAGCTTCTCGCTGATTAGTCCTGTTGATACTTCGAGAAGTCCTCGTGAATGTGAAGATTCTTGTAATGTAGACAAGACTAGTGAAAGTTGTGAAAGAAAAGATGCCTTTGAACTTTCTCAAAATGAAGGAATTCTCATGAGTCAGATATCTATGCCCAGAATATCAGAGTCAAACTGGCCACATATATTGGATGTTCAATTTTCAGATTGTTACTCTGGTAGGGATTGGCTGGAAGGAGACTGCCTTGAGAATCAGTCTGTCATTGATGTAGAGTACAACAAAGGTCCAAGGTCACATCCAATGAACATCAGCTCAAAGGTGAATGAAAGAATAAAAGGAGCCTTAAAGGAAGGTTTGTCATATTTTAGGCAAAGAATCGTAGATAGTAATGCTTTAATAGAAGAAGCCTTTGGCAAGATTGACCCTCAGAAGGCCAGTTATACTTCTGCTGATACATTTACATTACAAAAGTGGAAGGTTAAGTATCATAACAATTTTCTCAGCATGAACCCAATGTTGACGAAAAATAACTTCCTTCGACAAACATCCAGGTCTGGAGAAAGTTGCAGGATGGACCTTGGGGATTCCTTGCCTTACTTTGACTTCTCTTACATAAAGGATCCTTGTAAGGTGTGTCCGGAAAAGGTTCCTTCAGGGATGATGGATTCCATGACCTTTACAACCAGTGTTAGGAGTGATCACCATGGGAAACAAGGTTCTACTGGAGATGATGTCTTGATTGAGAAAACAATAGTATCCAAATTTCATCCATCTTCAGACCCGAAGGGCCATACCGGAGGAGGTTTTAACTTGACAAATGTTTCTGGTGGTAGTTGCTGGGAAAGTTTGCTTGGGAGATTTATCGACACTGTGAATAATAAGGTTGAAGATGACAGAGAAAGCTTGGCAGCCATTTTCGATGTACCACTTGAGTATATTATTGACACATGCCTTCTGCAGGAGATTATGCTCCAGTATCCTTGCTTGCAAATATTATGACTTTTAATTTTATTATATTTTCTGCTTTAGAGGTGATATATACATGAATTTGGTTCTGGGCGGTTATATCAACAGTAGTTGGATAGATGATTTACCAAGTTCTTAGTTCTTTTTGGTGTGAAGATAATATGTCTATCTTTGTTTTATATATACCTCAACATAGATCTGAGGTGTAACTGCACAAACAAATTTAGGTCCATCTGTTATTACTTCGGTGGTTGATTATTTTCTAGTTCTTTGAAGGTTGTGACCTGTTATTATGCATATTCCTTCTTTTGCATCACTATATTCTATCTATTCCAACAAGTCCTTATGTTACACTTAAAATATATGTTCCATGAATGAGGATAGAAACTTTATCAGACAGTGGCTATAAAAGCATAAAGCAGATTGAAGTGTTAAGCGTCTAAATCCGGAGTTTATATCAAAAATGATTGCTCTACATTACATATCATTTAATGAAGAAGAATGTATAAATAAATTCTCTCTCTCTTTTTTCTTTAGTGTGGAAAGTGATTTTATCCTTGACCATGATAGATACAAGTATGTCAGCAAGTTAACAATTAAGCTGCTTGAAGAAGGATTTGATTTGCAAGAACATTTGCTGGCTCTGCGACGATACCACTTTATGGAACTAGCAGATTGGGCAGATTTGTTTATAGTGTCCCTATGGAATCATGTAACAATCAATTCCTGTCATTATTCAATATTTTATATTATTTCTCAGTCCCATCTGAATCCACTTTTTATTCTGGTAATTACAGAAATGGAGTATTACACAGGCAGATCATAGACTTTCCGAGATCCAAAGTTTTCTTGAGGCATCAGTTCAAGGGTCATCATGTGAACATGATCATAATAAGGGCAGGTTATTTGTGTACATGAAAGGACATGATGCAGTGACACTTTCAGCATCTGCTACTGGTATGCTACAATGTACTTGTCAACTTTTTTTTGTTCTTTTTGGAACTTAACTAGACCATTGTACTACCCCATGTGAATGCAAATTTTATCCGCTTTTGACAACTTAATTATTTTTACTGCAAATAAGCATCTACTGTCATCCCTCCTTTTTGTCCCTTTCAGATTTGATTATGCTGTGGAATTTTCGAGACGTTTCTGACACTTTTGTGTTGGTGTCATTAGTTCTCATAAATAAATATTATGTCAAAAATGCAGGTGTCCATTCCTTTAACTTTCTTGGTTTGGGATATCGTGTGGACTGGCCCATCAGCATTGTTTTGACTCCTGGTGCACTGGAAATATATGCTGAAATATTCAGTTTCTTGATACAAGTGAAACTTGCTCTTTTTTCATTGACTGATGTGTGGCACCAATTGAAGGTATGGGTTTCCTTTTACCTGGTAGAGGGCTCGTTACAATTCTTTTGGAATTAAAAAAAATGCATTATAAGCTTAAAACTGTTTAAATACCTGATAGAAGGAAAATTTGTGACTCTTCAGAAAAAAAAAATCCAATATTTTGGAGAACAGTTCTCTTATGTAGTCTTGGATTGGATATTGTCATATTGAGTATTTGATAATCAGGGTACAGTTCTTTTGAGTCATGTATTAGGCTAGGCCACTTGGATTTGCATATACATCACGGAAGTGCATTTGACTGCACTTTTTGTCCTTACCAAACACTGACACACATGACTAAAATATTATCCAATTATGCAGGAACTGGTCCATTTAATTAGTCAGAATAATCACTCTGAACAACAGAAAAGGGAAGTGAGCCATTTTAATGCAATAGTGAAAATGAGGTACTTTGCTCAGTTATTCATTCATATTTTCTAGTTCTTATTGTGGTTACTATTACTCCTATCCTAGCATCTACAGTGATGGCTTCCTATTTCCCCAATGGATTTTGTTGAAAAAGTAGCTAGAAGCTAGGAGCCAAATTTTGTGTTCCAACCATTTTAAAAGAGTGGGGAGTAACACTTGATAGTTATGGTCAGACATTGCAAACAAATCATAAATTTAGTTTAATTAATGTAGTAGGAGTCTTAGGAGCTTCTTTCTCTCCCCTCCGATTTTTAAGAGCTCCTATCATTCTCGTTATCCTAGGACCGCAATAACGAGTGTGGTTGGAGAGAAATTTTTAGCTTATTATAATTTGCTAAGGAGCTCAAGTAGAGAGCCCATTGGAGATGCTCTTATTACTGATGTCATGATGATACCTCTCAATTAGTTTGGCACATATGTAAGTTTCGAAATTTAATTGCTTAGGCTATAAGAGAGACATAAACAAAGAACGAGTAGGACTGGTGGATGAACAATTCACATCCAAGGAAGACAATAGCTGTGCCAGCAAGTCAGCAAAATAGTTGAAACTAAATTCCCCCATGTATCTGCAGAAACTGACAGCTTTTCTAACCTTCCCATCAAATGATGTAAAAGTCGATTAATAGTTACAAATTTACTTCTGATGACTTTGTACTTTCTATCTTTTCAATAAGATCAATTACTAGCTGGAAGTTACTTTTTGATAACTATCGTATTCAGTCAGTCTCTGATCTATCTCCAGGCACCAGGTCAATCACTTTGTTTCTACGTTACAGCAATATGTAGAGTCACAGCTATCACATGTATCGTGGTGCAAATTTCAGTACTCGCTTAAGCATAAGGTCTGAAACCTCCTTCTCTGCTTCAAGGATTTCAATACAGCTGAGCCTGAAAATGAATTGTTCTATTGAAGATTAATATGAATCTTAATTCATTGTACACTATCTAATTGACATTTCATGTCGTATCACCTCATTTTGTTCCTTATGTCCATGCAATGGATGACATACTTTGCATTTGACTGCGATCACATATTTGTATATACACCAAGTTACATGTGAAAATGACTAAAAAAATTGTTCAATCCACTGAGTAAATTCAAATTCTAAGAAACAACAAGAAGGAATTTTCCCTTGGCGGTGTATAAAACCTTATTTCTTATATGAAGTTGGTATATTCAATTCATGAGATCTCTTTTTAAAGATCAAAGGACATTTGAAGGATTTTGTCACTCTTTGATGAAAAAATTTACTTAACATGGTTATCAAATTGTTATGATTTCTTTCTCGTAAATTGGATGTTGGTTATTGTAGGTCAAAGATATGATGGATCTTCAGTCGGTGCATATGGCTTATCTCTCAGATTCACTTCACATGTAAGCTTTCTATAACCTGGTCTTTATATGATAAGGTGTACACCATATGTAGTCATGTAAATTAAACAGTGATATTCTTAATTGTGTGAACTATAATCATGTAAATTGAATTCATTATGTTCTCAATTGTTGAAACTAAACTACTTAGTTCACTTATACTCACCACCAGTGTGTGCTGTGAGTGCCAATTTATTGCTTGAATTAATGCAAAAGAAGTTGAACTAGAGGGTGTGATACTATGATTTATAGACTTTGTGGGCCGGATTCCATGAAGACTGAACTCTTTGGATCTTGTTGAGTTTGAGTGGATAAGAGATTAAATCAGTTTAAGCTCAAAAAGACAAAGTGTTGTTACAAACTCACAGCGCCATAAGCTCACAGTAGTTCACTTAAGATTTAGAGTACCAACATAACTCCACAAAACATTTCTGGAGGAACACCACATTCCCTTTTTTGACATTGCATGCTGTACACCAAACATCCTCAACCAAACCTTAATTCTACTTTACGTACCCAACAACCTGTATAAATTTAGAAGGAATTGTGAAGATTGGAATACAGGTTTAATATACAGGTTTTGGATTACATAATGGTAAGGCCACTCCATGCATCTGCGTGGGAACACAGATTATGAGCCATTTTGTCTCTCTGTTTTTAACCTAACTACACATTTTATTTTTCTTTCTTTGGTACTTTTTTGGTATTGTTGCCTTCATTATTCTGTTAATTGTGGATGGAATCTTTGCAGATGTTTCTTGTCCGATGAAACACGACCTATTGCTCACATCGTTGAAAGCATTCTGCAGTGTGCTCTAGACTTCAGGTCTTGTCTTATCGGGGGAGTAAGGAATGATGGAACAGGTCAAAGCAAATCAATGGCACTCTCTGCAGTCAATATTTGCCAGGTGATTCCGACATTATCAAACTTGTTAAGAATTAGCAATGTAATGTAGCGAAAGATGACTATTATTTCACTGTAGTTTTAGTAAAGATTAAAGCTGTTAGTGTTGATGTACTATTGGATACTGGGGTCAGGTAGGTTTGGCATGGCTTAATATGCAGATAGAGTGGTTTTGTAGCTACATCTAGTATGCGGTGAGTTGTGGTGATTTGCTGAGTGTGAACCTTATGTGCAACATGCATTATCAATCATGTGATAAAATTTGAATTACGTGTATCCTTGGGAATAGTGTCGTGAGCGTCCTCAGAAATCATTTCTACAATCGTACAGCTGATTTTGGGTGTCTCTGTTTGCCTGCAAGTTTTATCTGTGTGCTTACATGGCATCCTACAGTCTGATTTTGGAAAGTATTCAAGTCATGATGAGTATTGTGTTTAATTTCATTGCAGAAAAACAGCTCACAGTTGTTATTAGTGGCAAATTTGAAGAATCGTTTCCTCTTGCTGTAACTTTAATCATAATTTGTGTGCATCTGGTTTGCAGGTTTTTTCCATAAAGCAAGCATTTGACAAAAATATGAAAGAATTGCACCTATGTTACCTAAGGTCACCTAAACATGGGGAATTTGGACTCTGTCACTTCTGGGAATACCTCAATTACAACAAGTATTACTCGAATTCTGGTAATGAAATCTCATGGGCAGTCCATAGCTCTAGAACTTGACAATTGGGATCTCCCATTGCTGACGAATTGGGATCTGTATATATGCTTTAAGCATCCCAGTGGTCATTACCACAATGATTAAAGGAGGTGAAGGATCCAGCATCTTCCACTTTTGTTGACTCTACTTTTGTGGTTATGTTGCATACATTCAAGTTTCAATATTTCTTTTGTTGACTCTACTCACATGAACATTAAACACATAAAAGGTGGGATCCGCATGAGGAAAAAAACAGGGGCCACTCTTTTTATGTGTTAAATTTATCTGGTTGAGCTTAAACCATGTTCATTCGAGAACCATCCCTACTTCTACTTCTGTGGTTATGTTGCATACATTCAAGTTTCAATATTTGTAACATTTCACAGATGATGATACTTGGTAGAAGCTTTGGTTTGCTCGAGAAATTGTACCATTTTTTTCTTATTATCAGCTCACATACAGTTGCTCCTACTTTCCTTTTGGGTTCCAATTTACCATTAAATTAAAAAATTAAAATGAAGCTGAAAACACAGTTCCACTATGGAGAAACCACTCAGATGAGTGTGTAGACACGGGACTTTTCAAGACACTGCAATCATGAACACAAACCACTCGAAAAACATGCTGCTGGCTTTTTCATCATCATCATCCGGTCTACAGGTGTTTAGACAGAAAAATACAACCAAGTCATCCTCAAGTGGCCATACTAGTATACAAAGCTGTTTTCAACTTTCAAACACGCTAATGGCAACCCTTGAAAAATGGTGAGACAATCTAGCAAAATAATATAAGGAGCCTTGCCTCCAACCTCTGTGGCCGATTTCTTCCAACTACGAAGTCTGATATCCAAGCAGAAGGCAAATACAATTACTGGAGATTAATCACCACCTCCGGTCACGCATGTCACCCTAGAGTCCACTGTGTTTGATGCAAGGTTATAAGAAACCAAGTCTTCGACGTCATTATGCTTTCCTGAATATTCTCCATGAGGGCTTTTAGTGGACAAATTCGTCTCTCATCCTGAAGCTGATGCTACCCTTAACCATGTGTCATAGACTCCATAAGACCTCACTCTGTCCAAAATCAGCACAGTAATCAAAGATAACAGATATTGGCATTGGTAAAACACATAAAAACTATATTTGACCATAAGTACATATGATATAGAGCTCCGATTGCCTACTAAAATGCTGAGGGTTTAAAGACTAATTGAAAGGAAAGTAAAATAGTTTCATGGAACTTGATGATATCAATCTGTGAAAGAAATGACAAGAAAAATTGACCATCTATGAATCTATATTTCATACGGTCAGAGTAATAAAACTGGAATAGATATCACCACTAATACTTCATCACTAGTCAAATATCATTTAAAATGAGTTTTCAAATATACTTCGGTTTTGAAATAAAGTAAACTGTTACTTATATCATATAAGGAGAAAATTAAGCTGGCAAGCTCAGCAATAGAATTTTTACTTACAAGTGAATGTTGTTTGGATCAATTTCTGGAAACAGGTTAATATAAAAGCGAAAACCATCTGGGCTTATATCCCTGCATAGCAAACCTGCCAATAGTAGTACCCAGTATCAATCTATACCTTAACAGTAATAGTCGAACCTGGTTCTGTTATAGAGGACAAATATGAACTTGTGATAGAAAGCTATACAACAACTTACCTTGGCTTTCAGCAGTAAGAAGATGCTCCTTGGCCATGCCAGGTGCAATACCTAGTGCAATTGCAGCATCACTTGCACTTATGCCGGTTCAAAGAGCATCAGGCTTTGTTACAAGGCTCTGGATTTTTGCCAAAATCTGATTTTGACAAATGGATTAAATTAGATCTAATTCTCAGCCAGTTTAATTGGTAACATATAGGAGGTATGATCAAAGAAGCAAACACAAATTGGCTTAAAAATAAAATGATATCCCCAAACAAGGATTTGTATCCATTCTATAGCTTCAGAAGATTAATTTCGACGAGGCAAAGGCAACACACTATCAAAAAAGAAAAGAAGAATGATCCTATCGTCCTGAGTTCTAAATGGATAGAAACACTTTTTTATTCAATAAAGCAGAGGGTCGTCTATAGAGTTTATACTTCATTCACCCTATGAGACCAGAACAGTAATGAATGAAACTATAACAATGGACGAAATGAGGAGATGAGGAGATCTCCATAGATATATGTAATAACTAATAACTGTATCCTCTAGCCAATATTTAAACAGGGAGCACTATATCACCACTAATAATTTCAGTGACTGTTCATTGCACTTATTACACAAGTACCTCTTCATCACTGTGGGATTTATTCTGGATTACCATCGCCCCGCTATCAAACTTCCGTAGCATTACTGGGCTGCAAACATAGACACTCTTATGTCAATAAACTAATGCAGGATGAACTCATGAATATATACTATTAATGAAGGTTGGTACCTATCTATTTAGAAGTAAAGCAGACTGGCACTTTACAGTTTTTGATATTATCCTAATTCCTACAGGACTGCACAACATCCCAGCATATAATATAATGAGCAGATAGATAGCATAAATTCATCTGAAACTTCAGTGAACAACGCTGTGGTTGCCAGAAAAAGCGAGGTACCGCAAAAGTTTTTTGCAGGAGTCATAGATCCAGCCTAATCATCCTAAGCTACACATAATATTTCCTAAATCATCTATACTCTTAAATGTACAAATTGAAGGATATCTCACGCACACATCAAACTTATCCCAAAGCGAACATGCTTGCAACAAATCCTCTGGCGAAATCAATTCTGCATAAAGATACAATACCATGTTTCGGTGTCAACATAGTGGCAAGAAATCAGGCCTTGACAAAATCATACTCATAGATAAACAACTGGAATCAGAAACAAACCTGTGCCTCAAGCACGATTGAAGAGACAGTAAATTTCTATAAGATTTATCATACCCCCAGCTCTCTCAAGTGGAAGCCTGACAATATCTGCCAACTACTTATCAAGAAAAAAATGAAAAATAAATAAATTAGTTTTGTTCCAAAGTAAAGATATTTTGAATAGAAAAGAAAAGGTGGAGGTGACGCATTAAATACAGTAATGAACATGATGCATTAACAGCAGGAAAATGACCTAAATGGATTAATCTATGAAACTCCTATAATAATTTTAGCACATATACCTAAAATAAAGGAAACGTAGCCCAACAAGATCATATCATAACTGCGAAAGCAATTACAAAACTTAAAGCTCAAATCCATACTGCCTAGTCCTTGAAAGCTCAAAAGTATCATTTACGATCTGTTTGTTCTTAATCAGTTGTAGATCAGAGGAATTTGGAATGGTGGATCATGCTGGGGTTGCAATACTTCCTCTTCCACAATTGACGGAAAGACAGAAGGCCTCTTCCCTATGTCGGTAGAAAAATGATAATCTAGATAGCAGACTTAAAATCGCTTATTTTCAACTATTTTGATGAAATTAGTGTTTGGTAAAATAATAAAAGCTGCTTATTTTTAAATTTTTAGTTCAAAAATCATGGTTAGAAAAAAACAAGTGAATGGTTGCTTTTTCTAAACTGCGTTTTTTTAAAGTTGATGTGTGTCTTTTAAAGATACAAAGTATAAGCTTTAATGACCACTAGATCAAACTTAAAATATTTCATGTACTTGTTTCAATTGACCTTCGCGACAATCTCATTATACAAACACTTACAATTAAGAAAAACTGAAGAAAAAAGTTAATAGAAAATTGAATATTAACTACCTGACGGGACAACTGTTGGTGATAAAGAGCACCAGCAGACTCTTTGGTGACGGGTGATATAATACCAACGCTGAGCATCCAATCTTGCATCTCTTGTTTAGAGCCCAATTCCTCATCCTCTGCCGCACCAGTCTGAGAGGATGTTGAGCCAGATAAAAGTTTCTGCCTCATTTTCTCTGCTAGCATCACCATCTCTTTAGCTTTACTCTGTAATTTAAATATCCCTCTACGACTTAAAAAGGTAAGCGAAACTAGAATAAAAATACAGCATAGGATCAAAAGTGTCTACATTCTATGTCTATACATATAACAACACACTCTAGTTTTAGGCTTGTTTCTGATTGCTCTATCACTTTGCAAACTTCAAAATCAGAGTATAAAAGCAGTCACATTGTTCTCAGAAGGAGCACATTATCAGGTCAAAAGCATTGAGATTAAAAATACCATGAGAGCATTCAAGTCCTGGAAAGCATCCTGCAAGCTCTTATCAGTGGTCTCCCACATCTCTTGTTCCTTCCTCAGTATTCCAGACACTCCCACCATCCTCACCGTCCCTTCCTTCGTGTACAATCCAGACGAACCCCAACTCGAAACCGCCGCGGCTGCCGCCTCCGATGCAGTGACGTCAGCATCCCAGCAGTCCCAGAGCTTGGTCAGGAACACGTCGACGTCGGCGCCTTTTCCCCTGACGACCACCGTGAGAGCCGGAGAGCTGGAGGGAGGAGGCCCGATTTGAGGTTGGGGAAGTCGGGGAGGTCAACGCCGGAGAGGAGCGAACATTCGATCTCCAATGGGCCGAGGACTGGCCGTCCGCTGCTCGTGAGCAACGCCGGTACCAGCCACTTTCCGGCCATCGTATGATTAAATAATAAATTATTACTCTTTTCTGTTTATGTTGGAAGATGATCGTCCTCTTCCATTTAACCAAATTCACGACGACTGCTTTGAGACGATCAGACCTCGACTCATACAGTCAGTCAGTCATACAAGTGACTTTTCTCCCCTTGTTTTCCAGGTAGGATGAACCGAACCGAACCGAACCGAATTGGGTTTAAACTTACGAACCCAATTTATATACACCGTCGGGTTTGAGCGATTCACCTGACGTCGGGCTTGAGAGATTCGTCCGACAACCTCTATATATATATGTGTTGTGTTCCGAACTCGCATTGTTTTATATTGAGTATGTATATAAACTGGTGAAAGACATATGTTTATTTTCGTCCACTCACTCTAACGTTTTTATTTGTCTTTCCCCTAGGCTTTTCGGTTTCTATGCCCAGTTTGCAGTTCGGACTCTGGAGTCGCACGTCGTGGTCGGAGGCATAGTGCTCGAACTACCTTGTTTCTTCCAGTAGGTTTATTGTTCTACCTACTGTGGTATATTTATGTGATTACACATTAGAGGTCGCTCTGAGTTTCCTATTGAATATATTATACGATTTTACTCCGGATTTCAGTAAAGTATAGATATATTTATTAATTTACTTTACTGTTGATATATTGAGAAATCCGGATGGGATTGGTGGCCACGGTTTGATTTTTGTGGCATAGGATGAAGTGTATTTTCCGCGTGCAGGTAATGGTAATTCAACGTTAGTAACGAAACTCTGCCAAAATTTCTACGGTTTTTGTTGGTTCGCGTTTTCGAATGGGTTTGATTCCGGTTTAGGGAGCTAAATCGGAGTTGGGTCCTTTCACATGCAGATTGGAAAATGTCTCTTGGTGGGGCATTAATCCGAAACTAGAGGGTTGAGAAAGCTGCTACAAATGTCCACCTTATCAAGAAGGGTGACTCTATCAGTCAAAGGACCTCTTACTATAGTGGTGTTGAAACTCCATCTTTGGGTATATTTTAGCTGTAATTCAATACTTCGTTATTCAAATTGGTCTGCATATTTTAAATATTTGTTTTTATCTGAAACAGGTTCTCACTAATTAACTTTATATGGAAAGCTATCTGTAATTTTGTAATGATAGTAGATTGTAAGGGTTTTGCGGGTTGGTTTTAAATCATACATACCAAGAATAATAAAAAATATATGCTGCTTTAAGAAATTGTCAGTACTGTTCACTGTCACTATAATCTTGCTATAAAATGTATGCAGGGAAGAATGTCACAGAGATTTCTGGTCATTCAGTAAAGAAGCAACCATCCACAGCAAAGGGAAATAAGCATGGCTTCTCTAAGAGGCAGATATAGTATTTACTCAATCCTATGTTTTCAGTTGACAAATAAGTGAAAGTGATGTCCAACAGACCTATATTTGTTGATTCTGAATTTTCAAAGTTTTCAGAACAAATAAGGAAAGGATACAGAGCTTTTAAGTTTTAGGTGTCAATGCTGGGTTCATATTTTTGTAGTTACAGTGTTCAAAATTTCACGTCTTATGTAGTGTAGAAGATGCTTTGTACAGGTCTCAAGTTTATATCCAGCCTTGCAATTAATATAAGGTGAGCTAGCCTTGCTTCAGTCTTAAGTTTTCAACATACGGGTTCGACAAATCAGCTCTTCTCACTTATGTGCACATTTTGCTAACTATTTGTAACCTACTAACCTTCCCATTCCTAAGTTGCACCCTACGTTGCACATTTTTGACAACAAAAGAAAACCAAACAAAAAAAAAAATTAAGTGAGAACTGAGAAGTACTTATACGTTGATAACTTTGATATGATGTCAACAATGTATTTCCCCATATAGGTTCATAAATAATATACTGTTTATTTATTTGTTTTAAGTCTCCTATATTTTATTTGTAGTTGGAGCGACAAATCGTTCTACATGATGATTAATATGGTTGGACTTCATTGGAGATATCGACGTCATCATTGTTAAAACTTTTATATATTTTTTGATAATTTATCTTCATGTGTTTTTCGTTCCATTTTCATACGTCAAAGAGAGTTATAATTTGGTTCACCAAAATTAGTGGTGGTTGAATTATATATTTCATAAAATAGTTTAATTGCACAACCTCGATAAATACACTGACACTGCGAAGAATTACCAATGATTGATTATTTTTTTAAAAGTGTTGACTTAATATGAAGTAGGCTAATATTATTTTGCAAAATTTATCATCAATCATTGGTAATTCTTTGCACATACTCAATTAGATAAGTGCTCGAATAATAGAGATAGGTCTGAAAGTGCACGATAGTATCTTGAAGCAGCAATGGGCTTGGGCAATGATACACTGACGATATAATTGTACACTCTTGGGTATTACACCGATAAGTCGCACACGCCAATGTGACGCCTTTCGCACGCGCATATAATACATTGACGTATAATTGCACACTTTTGAATATTACACCGATAAGTCGCACGCGCGAGCGCGACGCTTTTCGCACGCACATATGTGCGTGCAGGAAAGCTAGTAATATATTAATTTAAAAATTACATATAAGGTCATAGACCTTATTTTCCTAATGATGTCAGTTAACATTTTTTGTACAAATCAGGTCACTTTTACTTTCCTATCTTTTCACTTTCCAATTTTACCCTTACATATAACATATAAGAATCTTCTTTCCATTCAAATTCAAAACCGCGCGGAGAAGAGAAAGAGAGAGAGAGATTCCGACGAGAGAAAGCTTCATGTTAGAGGAAGGTTCCGGCGAGATTGAGATTTTCTTACTGTTATGATATAGGTGAGGCTTCAATTCTTCGTTTTTGTAGATGTTTTGTGTTTATCGATCTTAATTTGTTTGAGCTATTTTGATTTTGAATTTCAGTTTTTTCGATTTCGCTGATTTCATATTCTGGTACTGTTTATGATCGATGGATCAATGCATTATAGTGATACTATTGTATGGTTGTTGCTGTGATTTATGTGTCTTTGTGTGCTTGATGTTATTGATTTGTATTTTTTGACAATTAATATAAAGTATGAGATAACAGTACTACCTGTGTTGAGTGAACACATTGCTGCGACCCTTAGAGAATACTAGTTTGTTGTCTTGTAAGTTTCCTCTATGTTGTACATATAACAATACTACCTGTGTTGAGTGAACACACTACTGCAAGCCTCTAAGAATACTAGTTTGTTGTTCTGTAAGTTTCCATTATGTTGTACATGTAATAATATTACTCGTGTTGAGTGAATACACTACTGCAAGCCTCTGAGAATAATAGTTTGTTGTCATGTAAGTTTCCTCTATGTTGTACTTAATAGGACTAATAGTGTTGACTGAACATATTATTGATGACTATTAAACATACTACTTCTGTTATGTGAGCAGTTTCTCTTTGATTTGCAGATAAGTAGTTATGAAATCAGAGTTGTATACGAAGTGCACCTACAACAACCAGACAATCGTGTTCTTCCTTAAACCTATAGCTTTTATTGATGTGGTGATGGAAGTGTCATCGCGTTTTTCTGGTTTGAGACCAGATTCATTCACTCTTAGTTTCTCATTACCACATTATCCAAATTGTACGTTATTCAGTGATAGAGACTTGAAGTTGATGATGAAGACTATGATTGAACTTGATGTAACCTCTGTAGACATTGTGGTCAAGGATTGTGGGCAGAGTAGTTCAGTTACTTATTTGCATTCCAGCAGAGCCTCTTTTGATGACGTTTCCTCTTCTCTGACTTGCACGTCATCATCTTCGACTAATTTGTGGTCAAGGATTGTGGGCAGAGTAGTTCGGTTACTGATTTGCATTCCAGCAGAGCCTCTTTTGATGACGTTTCCTCTTCTCTGACTTGCACGTCATCATCTTCGACTAATTTGCTTGATCCCAATGATTCTTTGGGTTGCTTTAGGTCAGAAGATCCAATTCTTTATTTGACCAATGAGTGGAGAAGTTATATAAATCATGTGAATCAAAAGTTGGAAGGTCGTGTCATTGAATTTAGGGAGAAGTTGAATAAGTATGCTTTTGAGTCTGGTTTCACCTTTGAATACTTTAGGAATCACAATGACAGAATTGTGACACATTGTTTTAAAAAGGGAGGAGGCTATCCTTGGAAACTTCATGCTTTTAGGAGCTGAATAACACGCATGTACCAATCCTATTCGCGAGCGAAAGAGCAAGCATCTTGGTTCTCATACCATTAAGTCCATCGTTTATTATGAGTTGAAGGTCAATACTTATGTAAAGCCTGAGTATGTAGTATATATATTAGTCACATGTAGTATGTTTACCAGTCATAGGTAGTACATTTAGCCTGAATAACTATAATTTTCCTGGGACATGTCTAGTTTCTTTACATAGACTACATTTTCTCTATCAAACTGAAAGTTGAAGGTTTAGTATATTAACAAGGTATATAGTTAGTATGTTTACGATTCAAATGTAGTACACTTGGTCTTAATCCCTTTCATCAAGTAATATGTTCTATGATAAACATTTAATGTAATTCCTCATTGTTTAACATACTACTTTTATTTTCGCGCTCACTACTACATCATAATAGAAACATTACTATTTGATGAACATTACAAATGAACACTACTGCTGTTTTTCACACACTGTTACATCACAATAGTAAGCACTACTTATATCTAATAAACACACTACAACTACAATGTTTCACCACTAGATCACTACTTCAAAACATTATATGTAATTCCTTCTTATTAAACGCACTAATGTTGTTTCTCGTACACAATACTATTTGATAAACACTACAAACGAACACTACTGCTGTATCTCACACACACTACTGTGTCACAACAGAAAGCACTACTATAATGTTTCAGCACACTGGATCACTACATCAAAATATTCAATGTAATTTCTCAATATTAAATATACTGCTGTTCTTTCTAGTAAACACTTCATCACAATGGAAACACTGACACTACATTACTTGGATTTTGAAGCTTTTGGTTGCCTTCTTCTTATTATGTAGTTGAAATGTGTGTCTTTTGTCGTCGTCTTCGTCTTTTTGTTCTTCACAACTTTGATCAAGGAAGGAGGTGGTTTTCTTTTACTTTTTCCAGCTAGAGCAACATCCTTCTTATTCTTATTTTGGGACCTCAGTTGACGTGTCATTGGTTCTGTCACCCTATCGTTTTTGAATTTTGACCTCAACTTATGTTTTGTATCACTATCGTTGCCCCCTGCATGTCATCACATTTACAAAAGAGAAATAAGAATCAGTTCTACGGATCATTAAACATACTACCTCAGACAATTTAACACACTACCACAGATCATGAAACATACTACTCAATCACACTTCCACAGAGTTACAAACTTCCTACCATAGACCATTACACATTCTGCAAAATTATCAAATCCATATATACTACTTGAGTCCTACAATTATACTACCACAAACCATCAAATATAATACTCAATTCATCAAATCAACAACTTTAAGTCTACGAAAATTCTACGACTCTCCAGTAAACATACTACTATAAATTAGCAAAAACACTATCGTAGATCAATAACTACACTATTATTAACATCATCTTCCTTATCAACATCAATTCTAAATGTACTACTTCCGGCCAACAAACACACTATCAAACTCTCAATCACACTAATAGCATCATCAATTCTAATTGTACTACTTCCGGCCAACAAACACACTATCATAGCCTAAACCCATGTGAACCATAAAAGCAACACCGATTCTATTTAGAAACCTTAGAGAGAGAGAGAGAGAGAGAGAGAGAGAGAGAGACCTTCACGGCTGCGTCGTTGTTGTCGTCGTCGAGGTAGCTAGAAAGGTGCGACGAAGAGAGGCACGACCTAGAGGAGGCGCGACAGTGATGAAGGATTGAGAGAGGAGATGAGAGAGGCGCACCTGAGGTGAAAGAGGAGGCGGTGGGGCAACGATGACGTCGTTGAGGGAGAAGTGGAGTGTGACGGTGACGACTGTGAATGAAGAGGGAGAGAGAGAGAGAGAGAGAGAGAGAGAGAGAGAAATAAATTTCTCTGGTAGGGTTTTGGCTATAGAAATGAGAGAGATATTTGGTAATTTGTGTCTGATCATTCTGTTTATAAACGATTACATGGATGTTAATATTATGAAGTTTAAGGGTATTTCTGTTTTTGGGTTTATAGAATGTGACCTTATTTGGGATAAAATTATTAAATGACCTTATGTTGTATACATCTTATGTATATGACCTTGTAAGTAATTGGTCCTATATTAATCTCAAAAATTGCTAGCGTGTGTATTTTTTTTTTATCAAATCTAGTTTTTAACGTAAACGCTCTGTTAGGGTTCTAGATGAACAAACTCTAGGGTGATCTTCATCAAAATGAAAGGACCTAACCCCGATTTAAAAACTAAACCAAGGTTAAATCCTAACCAAATTACTTAACACTAGGAGATTCTACCGAAAATTTGGGATAACCTCCCCATAAAATGAAGGTCTACCAAAAACCTGCTTAGAGATCTACACTTCCAAATCAACAAATCCCACAAACAAATAGTGAGCCACCAATGCCCAGCCGAATTTTTCAAAACATAGTCACATGAAACTCATAACTCTTCTAGAGATTGGAAAGTGTTGTACTAGTATTGTTTAAATCCAAACTTAATAGGTTACTAGACCCTTATTAAACAAATAACGGAAATGAAATACAACATGATCCTCATAGCACACTACACCTAATTTATTTTATTACACGACTAGTAGATTAACATAGAACCTACTGAGGATGGAAAGAGACATGACTACTAAGCCTCTGACACTGGGATGTGATCTCCGGATGAAAACTGATAACTGGGCAACGATAAACTTAAGGTCCCAGGAAAAAGACATATAAAATAGAAAAATCGTTAGAGTGAGTGGACAAAAAAAATAATCTTAAAGTAACGTAAATCAAAGTACTCGTGCCTTTCTCAAAAATAACGAATAATAAAACATAACGAAACCAAGAAGGAAAACTAGCTTAAGTGTGTGAATGCTGACTAGAGCATGATTCCTCCAACCATCATATCGTAATCGTAGCTAGATCTAGGAGTGTGAAGTGTCTCGCCAAAGGCCACTCTTGGTGATCATCTGGATGGCCTATGCACCGATGCATGAACATAGACATATTGTGTGTAAAATCGTAGAAACATATCATATGTGCCTCTGTCAATAACATAAACAAAATCGTAAATCATATCATAAAACTTAGCGAAACTAAATTTAGAAACATAGTCTTAGACTCACAACAATCAGTGAAAAGAAAAATGTGTACTCACAGTATGACGCTAGCTTCATGGTCGGAGGAAGTCCCCTCGCCGAAATCTCGGTTGCGATCTTGTGACCAAGACAAATTCGTTCAATATCACAATCAAATAAGTAATAAAATTTTAGAGTAGAAACTACCCCAAAAACCTATAAGTAAAACCTAAGCCACTGCCTTGTTAGAGCTTTATCGTGGACGACGACGTGTGGCCACCACGCGCCACTTATGATTACCATCTCCGACAACCCCAAAACTCACATCCCCAGCTCCCTCTCGGCATCCCCAACAACTTTTTCTTCATCGTCGAAGTGAGACTCGGTGGCGTTGCAGGCAAAACCACCACCACAGCCGCGATTCCCATTTTTTGGTGACTGCCTGACTCCTCCAAATGCTCTTCTCACCAAGCAAACCCAACCCCCATACTCAGGGATGAAGCCAACTATAGGCGAGGCAGGGCAAATGCCCTACTTGAATTTTTGGAGAAGAAAAATACTGACATATTTTATGCATTATATTTGACTATGAGACTATTTCTTTCTGATTTCTCCTCTCATGTTTCTCTCTCTGCCCGCACATTACTCTACTATGGTTTCTCTTCTCACATTTCTCTCTCTACCCTCATCACCATTCAATAACTGATGTAGTGAACCGATAGTTAACGAAAGTAATATCTAAAGCTTGCACCCACTTATTTTCAGTCCTCTATTTTCTACAAGTAATATTGTCTACGATGCAATTGAATTGGAAGACTTCTTGTTTATGCTTAAATGTCTTTTAAGCTATATATTGATTGATGGAGATTGAGATTGTAGTTATGGTCATGAATTCGGTGAAGATATAGTACTACTGAAATATACTATTTTTTATATATCTTTGTTGTGGGACATTTCTTCCTACTTATTTTCCTTCTTCATATTGAATAACAAATTGGAAAAGGAACTAGAGATTTTCTGAAGACATTATTGGGTCCTTACTTGTACCCCACTCATCATGAGGAGGAGATATTTCAAACCATACCTATATCTTCTGTAAAGGTGGCCGACTAGTCGGATCACAGGTCGGGTCAAGTTAGCTGCACAGGTCTCAGTCTGAAACGAGTAACCCCAAGGGAGAAATATGTCTAGGGTTCTAACCTTAACTCTAGATTATACCCCAAAGCATACCATTCACTAATGACAAAGATTTGATCTCCTCAATGAGATCCAATGACTGAGATTAATTCCCCAATAACCAAATTTCTTTTTAGTCAAATTCGTCCACCAACTTAGAAAATTAATAAAAATTAGCTATGTTATCCGAAAAATCTCCCGAAAATTCTTACGAACTCAAAATAAAATTCACTATGCTTCCTCGTGTAGGTCAAAATCCCAACGAAAATAAAAGTCGTTTAGTAACCTACCCTCGCGACTAATACTCTGTTAATCTAATACATACCACTAAGCATGTCGTTTTAGTTCGGGTCGTTACAATCCACCCTCTAATAGAAATTTTAACCTCGAAATTTACATACATGCTAGTCAAAAAGATGAGGATACTGCTCCCACATCTGCTGCTCAGGTTCCCACGTGGCTTCTTCAATCGCATGATTTTTCCATAAAACATTCACTAGCGGAATAGTCTTGTTACAAAGCTCCTGCACTATTACGACCCATATTCCAATTATCGCACTAATTTTTTTTATCAAGATTATTAATGAATTGATTCCATTTTGACACGTTTAACGAGACTTTAGATTTCGTCGTAACCCTTCAAAATTAACTTTTTATAAGTTATGATTTTATATTTACATTCTTCATGAGACTTGTTGAGGAAATTATTACGAGTATATCGGTATTTTCATTAATTTTTTTTGGAGGTTCGAGCTAATTTTTATGAATTTCAGAAGGTTAGTTGTATTCAAGGATTTAAATAGATTTTACATTTGTTGATTTAATCCTAGTCGTTAGATCAAATAGTAATGTAATTGGGCCGTTGATTATGGAGGTAGTAATGGAGAAAAATCACCCGGGAGGGGTTAAAACCCCACTCTCTCTCTCTCTCTCTCTCTCTCTCTCCGTTCATTTTCCGCGATGGATCGTCGCCGTCATGGCAGCTCCGGCCACCATCTTGACCTTGTTCTGACCGCCTCCCTCTCCTTATCATTTCCCTACCCCCGATTCCGTCGAGGGACCAACGGCGAGCTTGAATCGACACCGACAAGTTTAGAGTTTCGGGTCGAACTTCTCATCGTTTGCGGCGGCATTACAGGCAGCGATGCACCACTACTCCTTGGGGGGTTTTGAATCCCCCTCCTCAAGTTGTCGAACGCCACCAACCACGTGGCCCATCTCGGCCGAAGGAAGGCATGCGAATGTTGCCGGAATCCGGTGAGATTTAAGAATTTTTTGAGGTAAATTTCTATCCTCTCCATTTAGAATTGGATTGTGATGCTTTGATGAAAATTATTGGGTGTAGGATAAGCTTTCGAATGATGTATTCTTTACAGGAATCGGAGCAAGTTGGCTTTGGTCGCCGCCTGTGGTGGCGCGTGGACCCCACTCGCCGCGGTGGACGGCGGACCTCCGACGACCAGAGAGTCTACTTTTTTATGGGGAGATTCCTAAGCTGATTTGTAATGGTATTCATGTAATTTTGTGAAGTCCGTTAGATGTGTGTAACATTGGGGTTTATGTACAAGATTCGAGGCGACTCGACACATCAACATGGGTGATTATCGCGTATCGAGTCAAGACTCAATTTTTAATGGAATAACTAATGGGAGCAAATTAATGATTTGGCAATTACGATGAGTAGCTTTGGTAGCAATGTGGGGTTATCGAATATGGAATGTGAGTTTCAGATGGACATTTTGTCTCGATTTTCTTATTCTAGTTTAGTTGGATGACAGTTACACTATTAATTGATTTAGATCTTCGGATTGACCTTGGGAGCACGAGTAGGATTTACGAGTTAGGAGATCGATAATTACTTTTCTTGTGATCCAGGTGAGTGGGCCCCTACTTTTCACTGTAGTGTATGCGAGTAGTACATTAATTTTATAACATTATCAATGCTAGTTTTTTTAGTGAGTGTCGTACAATTCTCGCTATACTAACTAGAAGTTTATTATCCTTAAGCTTTAGACTTGAATTTCATAGGTATATCTTGAAGTTCGCTACCTTAGTTCGACTTATCACAACTTGTGTTATGATCTACATCCTTGGTTTACGCTTAACATTTTCAGTTCAACTGGTGTTTATACTTGATATGTCAGTTCCATAATTCATTTCTTGTGCCTTTGGGAAATGAGTCAGTATACTGGAGGCTATATATTGGAAATTTCTATATATGCGCATATATATATGCTACCTGACTAGCCTTCAGGTTGTCATTCCAGGGTTGTAGTTCACTACTGATGCATTATCTGGGTTTGTAGCTCACTACTAGATAATAGGGGTGACTGAGGTTGTAGTTTACTGCCAATCATCATTGCCTCCTTATTCTTTGAGTCATGATAGTCACGCGCGTGTCGTCTTGGATGCTAGGTTCCTAAACGACACTCGATGACTAGAGATGTCAGATACTTTAGTCATTTCTTTTCGATGATTTTATGTCCTATTCGTTCTCAGTTAGTTGACTCAGTTTCTGATGACTACAGATGTCGAATATCTCAGTCATCCTCAATTGATTATTTTATTCCAGTTTCAGTTCTTAGTCAGTCAATTATTAATTCTGATGGCTAGAGATGCAAATACCTCGATCATCGTTATTGTTGGAGATTCAGTTTCAGACACTTAGTTCAGATTCACCTCCAAACTAGTCGATTTTATATCCCGTGTTCAGATATTCGAGATTAGGTCAATATCGTGCTTGACCTCAACTTTTTCTATTTCATATTAAGAATTATAAGTACTTGCATACTACTATTTCACTGAAATTCAACGGAAGGGCATAAATATAATTTTCTACATTCATATGATATTATGATTTTAGTCTACTCACTCTAACAGTTTTCTGTTTTCCGAAATGTCCTTCCTTGGGCTCTTTGGTTTCAAATGCTCAGGTCTACAGAGTTTCAGTGGAGGTCGGACGTGTACGCAGTTCGAGATATAGCAGTACCCCGTTGTAGGATATACGGTCGATCCTACAGGCTTATCACTTAGCTAGGTAGTCAGTTTAGAATATCTGGAAGTTTTGGTGTCCAAGTATTTTCTGTAATTGTTCAGATTCTTGAAATGTAAACTTTTTGAAAAGTCTAGTTTTTCGCTAATCCTCAAGAAGTTTTATCTAGAATGTCGATAGGAAAACCCAGTTAGTAGCGTCATTAAGACCTAATCTTGGTTTAGGTTACTAAATCGGGGTCGGATTCTAACATGCACCCTTCGGTCTAGGATCTGAACTGGCTCCTCAACATATGTTAAGTTCTTGCGTATCAGAAGTTTTTGGGGTGTGAGGAGGTGAGATGGGTCGGCTATATACTTTCGTAACATAGATACATGGAAAACATCATAAACTCGAGCCATCTCTGGGGGTAATAACAACCGGTAAGCTATCATCAACACGTTCCTGAATCTCGTAGGAGCTAATACAGCATGGTCAAAGCTTTCCGCATTTCCCAAACTATACCACTCCTTTCCACGGGGTCAATTTCAGAAATACCTAGTCACCAACTTCGAACTCAAGATCATTCCTCCCAGTGTTTGCATAGCTCTTTTGTCGATCTTGTTCAATCTTCAATCGGTCCTGGATAATCGGAACGTCCTCAACAGTCTCCTTTAGTATGTCAGGATTAGATGGGGTCCTAAACCTATTTTTAGGGCTTCAATTGGTCACTATTCATTTAAGACTTTAATCATTTTTAATGGTTAAGATTCTATCTCAAAGTCTTAACTTTATATATTTTGGATATCTTTATTTTATATTGTTTTTAATAATAATTTAAAATAATAATTGTTGGATCGATTTCAAGATATATCATTTACTGTTAGATCAGAATCAGTAATGAAAAAAAAAATTAACTGAAATTTGGATTAGCCGTTGATTTCAATTTCAAATGAACTGAGGCCGTCCGATTTCGTTGGCCTGGGAAGAGGGTTTGCAACTAGAGGAAATGGATCATGTAGGCGGGTCCCACGTCTGCAACCTGTCGCTCACGCCCCTCTCTCTTTCGCACATCACTTCGTCCCTAGTTTCCTCCTTGAGCACGAGTTCGCGCGACTCTTGCTGCTACAGTGCGCAAATCTCTCTCCTCCATCTCTTCTTAGCTCTAGATGTCCCACCACTTCTCTCTCTCCATTTTTAGATCGCTTCCTAAAGGAAGAGCTATTTTATGATTTTTTTTAACACTCCAAACCATATTGGTTAGGGTTTAGATCCTTCATTTCAACTATTAGAGGCCATGAACTCCACCCAAAGCTTCGAGTCTTTTCCGTAAGAAATCTTAAGATGGACAAGCGGAGGCGTGGAGCCACAAATTTATTGATTCGGGTAAGCACGGCACGGTGGGGCTGCATCCAACTCCTCCATTCTTAGCGAAAGAGATAAGAGAATAAAAAGAAAAATAGAATATTCATAAAAGAGAGAGAATATTCATATAAGAAAACAAATAGAAATTGCTTTCTAATTTACATCAACACATAAACACATGGACCAGATTTGTTTTGCGCTTCACAAATGGACCATCCGACCATGCATGCAGTATTGCGCTATGCCCCTCCGGCCAATCAATATCTCTTTTAATAATAATCCAGCAACTCAGATAGCTACTTACTATTGATTTTTAATTCCTCTCGTTAATCGTGATATAACATTTCCAACCAACCTTCCAAGTTATGGAAGCCGGAGTTATAAACTTATAATTTCTAAATGTAAGTAAAGAATGCTGGTGTGAATAGAGTGCACACTTTAAACGAAAAGAAAAAAAACTCTCCTAGAAGTGTAGTTGGCATGTTAGTACTCTAAAGACTTTTCGAGTTCAGATTAATTTATATGACAATGCTTTAAATGCTGACAATTACGAATGTGACTATTATCGGCTAAATTTGACCGACTTAAAAGATCCAACTATCATACACTCGAGAACTCGGAGCATGTTTTGCAGCAGGGGAACGTGAAATAGTATTTTATCTATTAATTAGTTATATTTGTCATGGAGTAATG
Source organism: Geum urbanum (assembly GCA_946800695.1). Classification (NCBI taxonomy): domain Eukaryota; kingdom Viridiplantae; phylum Streptophyta; class Magnoliopsida; order Rosales; family Rosaceae; genus Geum; species Geum urbanum. The sequence goes on along the minus strand of OX327001.1, from coordinate 40,893,058 downwards.
TAGCGGGTTAAAAGTTATATCTATCCATCTATCTAATGGTCCGAGTCCGAGTCCGAATCCGATCGAAGAAGAGAAGGCAGCTCTGCATTTAAGAAAAAAAGAGGCTGGTGCTTATTTCGTCGCTGTTTAGTGCTCGCCGCTGGGGCTGGTTGTCGTCTCACAGTCAGTGGCCTCTCTTCTTCGTTGATTCCGGTAAACTCTAGGCGACGAAAATCGATTGGGTTCTCTCCTCTCTGAACCCGACCATTTGTGGCCGGAATCCTCCCCCAACGCCGAGGTATAATGCTCTTATTAACATTTCCAGTTTGCATGTGCGCTAGAGTGGTTTTAACTTACTTTACGAACAAACAAACAAACAAAAAGATATTATGAAAACATGGTCGTTGGTAAATTGGGCGAGAGATTGAGTTTTCAGCGGCCACCCGTGGTGGTCAGAAAGTTACTTGACCGTTTGGTAGGATATTATGTAATCATGTAGCAATAGCATGCATAGGTCACGCATACAAGTCCAATTCTTTAATATATAGTGCAATATAAGAGGTATAAACAAATCCAAACAAACTGGAAGACTCGAGCCTCTTCTTCTCATGCCCAGCTTCTATTTTACCTTCTTGCAATTGCAAAACCTCCTTTGAATATCTTGGTACCTTCAATAAAGTTGCGGTTTTTTTGACTGAGAATCGTCCCCAAAGTTCGCCGTGGGTGGCCCATGTGGCATGGAAGGAGTCTGTAAGTGGGATCTGCTTGTGATCATTTTTTAAATTATGTCACTTGTCCATACTTCTGAGATTAAGAATATCAGATTTCTTGTTGAGTGATGTTGTCCGGGATAGTTCTATCATCTTTGCTTACCTTGAATTTGATCAAATTCATGACAAGGAGCGGGAGATAATTGTATGTATATAGTTTTCCATGCATCAGTAAGGTAATGGATGCTGTAGAATGAATGATCAGGGAATCAAGGATATGCTAAACAAATAGTAGAAAGTTGGTTTGATCATTTTCTAATCATGTCATATCATCACGTATCATTTCAGTTAATAGTGAACCGACAGTCTGAGAAGAATGCACGAGATTAGAATATCTAGGCAGTGAAATGTAAACAATAGAACCAAAGTCTATTTTATTTATAGGAAAAACAGAGAGTGCTTGGTAATGCTCCCTTATTTAATTGTATGATTAGACTCAAAGTTTAATCATTGTAATATATGTTCAGTGTAGGCGAGACGGTCGCGCCACTTCAGGAGAAGATCTTCCCCGAGAAGGATTGTGCATAAAGCTTACAAGAATTCACTGTGAGTGGACTTTTTGACTCTATGGATATCTTTTATATAACTTACATAAGTTCATTGCTTAGTTTTAAGGTAGTTCTTGCTTTAATTAAGCAGCACTTAAATTTTTGTTTTTCTTACTTTTATGAGTTTTCTGATTATGAGATGATATTATTGGGATTGGAAACTCTTAGTACCTATACAAGAGGGAGTTGAATGCATGTGACTGTATATGAATACTTTATATTGCAATGTTGAATAGTGGGAAGCATTAAATAATTCATTTCCACAATTTTGTTATGATGAGTATAATCAAATATTTACTCGGTGAGTAATGCTATGTGTGGCCATTTTAATTTAAGTATTGGAATAAATTGCCCCAGTAGAGAACTCACTAGATGATGTCTTCAGCAAGCACTTTTAAGATAAGAGACTGCATTTACAAAATCCCAGCGCTTACTATTTATAGGAAAAGACAGTGTCTCCACCCTACGTATCTATTACACAGTATTTGCAGACTTATAAGTATATAAAGATTGATTTATTATTTGGTATTTGGAGAATTGAGATTACTTAAAATATTTATATCTGTTTAACTTGCTTAAAACTTGCAAAAAAGTGATTTTTTTTACGGAAACTATTTTTAGGAAAAGAACTTTTCTCTGGTATTGTAGTGTTCCAATCACCTAATTTATGTCATGTGTTATATTTCTCTATCACTTGGAATTCAGGTTTACATTGTTTCATTGAGAAATGACATATAATCTAATTTAATGTGTTCATTGTCCTGTTGTATTGCAACTTTAAAGGTGTAGTAGTGCAATATATAATTAGAATAGGAGTTTTCGTTCATTCTGTTATGATTGAAAGTAAAAATGGTCAAAGATATAGTTTTTTCTGAAATGCATTGCAGGAGCTTACCATAAGAGTGCAGAGCCTTCAGAAATTGAATAAGTAAATAAAAAATGAATCAACCCAAAATCAAGCGTAAAGTGGGGAAATATGAGGTGGGAAGGACGATTGGCGAGGGAACGTTTGCAAAAGTGAAGTTTGCTAGAAATTCGGAGACAGGGGAACCTGTAGCACTTAAGATTCTTGACAAAGAGAAGGTTCTCAAACACAAGATGGCTGAACAGGTACATATGAATTTGTCATCGCTTGTAATTCATATACACACAAACACCTACACTCTCCCATATAACTTCGGGATGTTTTTTTGTTTTATACTGGGCATGATAAAAACAATGTGTTTCTTAGATGTTAATTCTTCTTGTTATGGTGGTTATTGGCTAATGAGTTACATTCTTTTCAGTTGCATCCTCATAAAAGTTGAAAATGATTTTCTGATGTTTTGGCAGACCAAATTTCATGACTTGATTCACATGTGTAGCGTGATTTAGTTCATTAATATCTTTGTGTACCAAGAGAGTGAAAGATGGTTCAATGTTTTTGTGTGACCAATTTATTTTCCCTTATCTACCCTGGGAACTTTCTCTTCAAAGCAATTTTTTTATGACCAGAAAAGAAAAGCAAATTTTTAAAATTCTAAATTAAGAAGTTACTTGGTTTAACTAAACATATGCCTTTATTTTACAGATCAAGCGGGAGATAGCTACAATGAAGTTGATTAAGCATCCAAATGTTGTTCAGTTGTATGAGGTGTCTCTCTTTCTCTGTCTGATTTATTATATATGTTCACTTCATTCGAAGTTCACTTTTCTATCCCTTGCAAGAAATATAAATGGAAATTTTCTGGTTCAATCCCTTATCTTGCATGTTGTGAATAATACAAAAGAAACAAAAAAAATATCTTGGTTTGCGTACGTGATGTTAGAAATCCACAAGATGAGGAAATGAGCCAGAGGCTGAGGAGGCATTACCTAAAGGAGAAGGAGTCCTCGACCTGCCACGGATAGAAGAGGATTTATTCAATCACATAGTTTGGGCTCCTAGAATATGGCGCCCCGGGGCTTTCTATCTTATTGTATCGAAAGGCCCAATGAATTGGGATTTCCCTATTGGGTTAGGTCATTTCGGGGCAAGCGGATCATTTATGATGAAAATGATGGGCTTCAAGAGAATGCTTCGGAGTTATTGCAGAGTCAGTAACAGACACGAGACAAATCTTCCAAAGAACAAGGCTTCTTTCGAATAAGCCAATTCATTTGGGACCTTGCAGATCCACTCTTTTTCCTATTCAAAGATCTGCTTTTATCTATGTGCTTTCGCATCGAGAATTCTTTGCAGATGAAGAGATGACAAGGGGGCTTCTTACTTCCCAAACAGATCTTCCTACAACTCTATATAAACGCTGGTTTATCAAGAATACGCAAGAAAGGTACTTCGAATTGTTGATTCATCGCCAGAGATGGCTTTGAACCAACAGTTCATTATCTAATGGATTTTTCCGTTCTAATACTCCATCCGAAAGTTATCAGTATTTATCAAAGCTGTTCCTATCAAACGAAACGCTATTGGATCAAATGACAAAGACATTGTTGTGAAAAAGATGATTTTTTCCGGATGAAATGAAAATTGGATTCATGTAACAAGAGAAAGGTTTCCCATTCCTTAGCCGGAAAGATATGTGGCCATGAAACAGGGATTAAGTGGAACAAAATTGGATGGGCGGTAGAGTTGTGGAAACATCTGTTTCTTCCATATTTTGGACCTTAGCTCCATGGAACAATATAGTAACTACTGCTGAAACATGGAAGAATTGAAATCTTAGATCAAAACATTATGTATGGATGGTATGAACTGCCTAAACAAGAATTCTTGAACAGCGAACAACCAGAGTTATTACTCACTACATCAAAAAATTTCCATTAATGAAAGATGTAAATCCATTGGAAAATCAAAAATACACATGTTGGATGAGATGGTTGTTGCTATCTGCTACAATAACGATTCATTGGTTTAACTGAATAACTAAATAAAATAGATAGACATTTTTCTTCGTCTCAGGTCGACAGATCTTCTCAATTGAAAGACCTCCTATATGGATAATACACATTCCAGTTGACCAACTAATTCGAATTGTTTTGTTCCAAAGCAAAGACATCCGCGCAAGAAAACACTACTTCATATAGGAACAGTCCAACTGGCACAAATATTTGGTGGTTCCTTGAGCTATTTTTGTTATAGTGCTTACTCTGAATAATTTTATGCATTTTCAGGTCATGGGGAGTAAGACAAAGATATTCATAGTAATGGAGTTTGTTACAGGGGGAGAGCTCTTTGACAAAATTGTGAGTGACTGACTTTTCTGCTGGTTCAACTCTATATTGTTGTTCCATTGTCTGCTATACTAATTAAATAACATAATCAAATTATGACTGCTGCTTAACCCATTTATCACAACTCACTCAGTTCTGTTCTTGGATGTCTTAATCCCATTAAATTTTAGCTACTGATTCTATGGTAGAGCTAACATATCATCTCACAAAGACTTCTTTTGTTTTTGGAGGTAAACAATGGCCGTATGAGAGAGGATGAAGCACGCAGATATTTTCAACAGCTTATTAATGCAATTGATTACTGCCATAGCAGAGGAGTCTATCACAGAGACCTGAAGGTTTTTGACTTTTGTAATAATACAGAATATTATGATAATCGTTGGAAAATGACATTTAATAAGAATTTGTTTCATGTAATGACTTGCAGCCCGAAAATTTGCTATTGGATGCCTATGGAAACCTGAAAGTTTCTGATTTTGGATTAAGTGCACTGTCTCAACAAGTCAGGGTATGAACAATAATGTGACCAACTCCTGCACATTTGTTCTGATTTTGGAATTCGCACTAATATTCTTAGTTTGCTATTATATATACGTAGCAACTTCACTGTTTTTGATTTTATATGAATTGCTGTTGGTTTATAAGACATTTTAAAAGCTCTAGTAGTATAGATTTGCAACCTTAGTAGTAAACATTCATTAGCTTGTGCCCCTTCTCTATGTCAGAGTAGATTTTTATCACTGCTGTAAACTTTGATGTACTAGTGTAATTACCTTGGTGTGTTTTCCAAATTTTATTTTTGTAGTTAGTATATTAATATTAGGTCAATCATTTCTTTCTTACGTAGAATTGAATTTGCAGGATGATGGGTTACTTCACACTACCTGTGGAACTCCAAATTATGTTGCTCCTGAGGTATGGATATCTGTTTATGCCAAACTTGATCCATATATACTTAATCTGTAGACTGTCGGTACTTAATACTAACCTGTTCTGTTTGTACATTTTGGTCCTTAACGATAGAGGCTATGACTAACCTGTTCTGTTCGCTTGTTTAGGTCCTTAACGATAGAGGCTATGACGGAGCAACTGCGGACTTGTGGTCATGTGGAGTGATACTATTTGTATTGCTTGCAGGTTACTTGCCGTTTGATGATTCTAATCTTATGAACCTCTATAAAAAAGTGAGCATTATACTTTTCTACACTTAAACCATGTATCATCTCTTCATTTTCAGTTTGTGAAATTTTGTTGTTCTGTCCACAGATCTCAGCAGGTGAATTTACTTGTCCCCCTTGGCTCTCATTTGGTGCCATGAAACTGATAGCTCGAATTCTGGATCCCAACCCGATGACAGTACGCATTTACTCTTTTGTCTATTTATAAGCTTTTAGCTTTTCATTTTGACTGTTATATCTGAAATCTAATATTGCTTCTTCTCTATAATACTTCCCTTTTACAATGTTTGATACTTGAGCGAAAACCAATATATGCTAAACTCAATAGTCCTACACTTGTACATATACATGAATCAAATGAGTCAAGATATAAGGTCGGAACTGATTGTAAAGGTTATTGTTAGCATTGTTACATTTGTTATCAAGTTTATCGTATATAATCATGCATATTTCTTAGTATTAGAATAAAGATAGTATCTATGACTGGATCCTGGAAGTGTGAATTTGCTACATTTATGGTTTTAGTGTGTCATTCCTCTTTTTTGTCAAGGGATACTTCAGTTTTCGTCTTGATTGTTCGAACATTTCTACTATGCTCTATTTCAACTTCTTTTAGAGTTCCGGAGTTGGAGATAAGAAAAAAGTATTACAGATTAAGAGTTGATATTTATGATGATATTGCCTAGTTGTTAATGCAGAACAAGCAGTATCAAAGAATTAATTATTTTTCTATTCATTCATATATATTTTCATGTTGGTTTGAAACAAGTGAAGTAGATGTTTCATGTTCTTCTTTTGTGGATGTCGACTTTTACATTTTTTAAATTGGGGGAGGCAGTTCTTGGAGACTAGTTTCAATTCAATATGTTTTTACCTGACAGTTTGAGTACTTTCAGCATGCATATGTTTTTACCTAATGGTTCGCGTACGTTGAGCATGCATAGTTAAACCATGTCTTTTAGATTTCTATACCTACCATTGTTTCCTTCCCTGGACAACAAAAAAGGGTACTCCACAGGACACTGCATCAGCAATTCAAATTTAGCTTAATATCCGTAACCAAAAAATCACTGTGATCATATTTTTAACAGAGTTCCCAACTGTTGTCTGACCATGAATTCGTCTTTAGTTGCTGTGAATGACTCCTATTATATGGCAGCGTATCACTATTGCTGAAATTCTGGAAAACGAATGGTTCAAGAAAGATTACAAGTCACTTATGTTTGAGGAGAAAGGAGATACAAACTTGGACGATGTAGAAGCTGTTTTTAAGGATTCAGAGGTATGTTGATTAACAAAGTGTTTGTTTGCATCTTTAGGTTTGAAAGAATGTCAATTCATGAAATGCTGCTATTCTACAAGTTCTTTCTTTTTTAATGCAACTTCTTGGCCTGATGACAGGAGTACCATGTAACAGAAAAGAGGGAACTCAAGGAAGAACAACCAACCGCTATGAATGCGTTTGAATTAATTTCAATGTCGAAGGGGCTGAACCTTGGAAATTTGTTTGATGTAGAACAGGTTAGCTTGTTAGAAGGATTGGCTTTCATTAGTTGCACCATGATATGCCAAAACAATTTGCAAGAATCAAAAGCTGAAATTTCTATCAGTCTTGCCTGAACATTCTAATATTTACACATAGACTTCTCCGATGAATGTATGGCACACAGAGGATAACTGCAACAAGTGAAGCCTATGAAATATAACACTTATGTCTTATTTCGATTGTTGTCCTTTAATTAAGTATCAAAATTTTCCGAAATTTGCAGGGATATAAGAGAGAAACAAGGTTCACATCGAAATGTTCTGCTAACGAAATTATCCATAAAATTGAGGAAGCTGCCAAGCCCCTTGGTTTTGATGTACAGAAGAAAAACTACAAGGTTAGAATTCATAAAGATAACATTCATGTTTTGAGTTGTGAAGTTTATACTTCACACTTTCTGATCTGTGTCGTCTTTCATCTCAGTTGAGGTTGGAAAACATGAAAGCTGGGAGAAAAGGAAACCTTAATGTTGCCACAGAGGTACATATGAATGTGATTCAACCAACTCAATAAACCATATCAATCATACACATCTTACTTACCGTTGCCTTTGGTCAGATTTTTCAAGTCGCACCCTCTCTCCATATGGTTGAGGTGAGAAAAGCCAAAGGGGACACATTGGAGTTTCACAAGGTACCCTCGCTTCTCTTGAGTTTCATCTGTATTTATATTTCTGTTACATGTTAGATGTGCACTTGGTCATGAATCATGCCACATAAATGATATTACATGCGGACCATATAGGGTGGGCAATTAGGCGAAGTAAGGTTTAGATATGGTGATCATAATACTGTTGACTTAGTACATAGCTATTAACAAGTGAATAGAGAAAATATTGGTATTCAGACCAAAAAAGAGAAAATACTGGTAATGGGTACTGGATGTATTTTGACATATAATAATTTTAATTGTCTTTCTTTTTTATTGACCAAATGGATATCAATTATTCATCTTATTCTAGATTTGTATATCTAAATGAGGACTATCCTCAAGCAGGTTAAGTTACTCGGTGTGATTATACTATCATATGGATGATATTACTTTGTTCCAGAAGTTAGACATTTTAATTTTGAATAGCTGACAGCGTAACTTCCTTTATTTGTTTTCTTCATTTTGCCTTGTAGTTCTATAAGAACCTTTCGACCTCCTTGGAGGATGTTGTTTGGAAGACTGAGGAGGAGATGCAAGAAATGAAATAATATCTCAGCTTCATATTTGTAATCAATTTTGTCATGATGCAACCGTCACCAATTGCTCTGTTAATCTTCATTCTTTTCTCTTTTTCTTGGGTGCTTTTGTCTTCTTTTTGTTTCCATAGATACCAGCAAAGTCAGAAATACTTCTGTTTTCCGTGTGTTATACAACTTGGAAAGATGGAATCTCGAATCTAGGTGTAAATGCTTGGTTTTATTCAATACCTCATTGTGAAGATATGAGAGATGATTCGTACAGGTCTCTTCTGCATAGTTCTAATCGTGTAAGGCATGCTTCTCTGCAATTTATTCATTATAGGGAAGACGTCAATATCTCCAAACATATGAGTCTAACTTCCACCTTTTGCTCTAACTTGGTAGTTAAGGCCCTTGGCCTGCCCACATGCTACAGCTATAGCCACTGTTCTAAAAATTGGTCTAAGTAGCTGCCTAGGTGCTAGGCGCCGGAAAACCTTGGAATTTTCACTTAAAATGGAACTTGGGATGTTTTGGGCTTTGAATCGCTGTCTGGGCGGGCTTGGGTATTTTTTTTTAAGTCGATATATGATCGATGATTCTCGATTTGCCTAAAACCCAAAAAATTCCCAAATCACTCCACCTCTCTGAGCTCCGACCCTCTACGCGACGCTGCCTCTCTGAGCTTCCACCCTCCGCGCGACATCACTGCTTCGAGCTCCACTCCGAGTTTCGAGCTTCGAGCCTCTGACCTAAATCGCTCTGCCTCATTTTCGCTGACTTCACTTCACCGGCTCATCTTCATGGCTTCACTTCTCTTCGCCAGCTCATCTTCACAACTTCACTTCGCTGGCTCATCATCAGTACTCTTTGTCACTCTCATTCTAAAGCTTCAGCTCAACTTGCAGGTCTAGTTTTCCAAACGTTTTTTGCTTCAAAGTATTGGTTTTTTTAGATAAAAGTTTTGAGCTTTGGGAAGAATTTGTTAGTAACTCTGGTGTTGTTTCTGTGTTTGATTTTGTAAATTCATTTTGGTCTAGTTGAGAAACTTGTTATACCCATTTGGCATATGTACTATGTATTTATAGAAACTGTTGATCAATTATTGATCAGATATTGCAGAATTGTCATAGTTACTGAAAGGACCCAACCCTAGATTAACTAGTAATCTAGAATCAAGCCCTAACGACTGACCCTAATCTACGAGTTTCTGTGAAATTTTTGACATAACTTCAATTATGAAAGAGACATTCAAAAACCTGCAAGGAAAACTGACACTCCGTAGATAAACCCATAAACAATACCGTGGACCACCGATGTCCATCCGAATTTCTTAACATAAAACTGGAATCAAACCCGATACATTATTCAGAATTGGAAAACATACTTTCAGTAAATACATTGATTCATAAACAATGAAACTCAACTCAACAACTATACGAGTGACAACTTATTCACAAGAGTCTCACTAAGACGATACTACAGAACTAGTATCCAAGGTGACTTCAATAACACAAGAGACATACTGACAGTGAGCTGAGACCTACTGTTGAAGGAATTGACTGGTGGACTCAACGCCCTCGACGACATACAGCACCCTCATGATACACACTGCAATCTGGACATTGATAAACCGAAGGGCCCGGGGAAAGACAAATAAAACGTAAAAACGTTAGCGTGAGTGGACAAAATCTAATAATATAATGATCTATATAAATCGCTAAACTGTAATTTTATGTCTTTCTGCTATTTTCTGGAAATAATGCGAGTTCAAAAATAAATAATTGATATGCAATGGAGGGATAGTCGTTCTGAGCCTCTCACCCGGTACGACTATCAATAGAAAACACAAGTAAAATAAATGTGACGGGATCTTTCCCAGGCTACCTAAGCTGAGTCGATCTGAGTCAGACGAGGCCACCTAACCTCCCTTGACTAAACTATCTGGTGATCAGCCGAATAGCTAGAGCATCGATACACCTAATCAAACCATCAAAAATAAACCTCCAATTTAAAAGCTCTAAAATAAAATTGTAGAGCATACTGTATAAAATAAGAACTCACTACGACTGTGAAAAATACAGGTCCACTCACAGGATTGCCGAGATAATTACAAAGCTGAAACCTGTCGATCGGCACAATTAATCATCTGACACGCCCACCAACTCAATATACTGAATAGCTAAGATCGTAATCTGGTGAGTAATTACATCGAGAGTATCGTATACTCGAATAACGTATTTTCTGTTTAATTACTGACTCAACCAAATTCTGAATTCAATTCCCTATAATTCCTCACTTTTAAGAGTCGCAAACAAATCTCGAATATCAAACGACTCTCAATTAAACTGATAACCAAAGTGTCCTTTAATATTGTTGTGAATTAAACTGATTATTGTCTGATCTCGTCAAAATTTATCAAATTCAAATCTGAATATGGAACTCACCATTGCATTCGGCATGCGAAAACGAGCGAAACGATATAAAACTTCTTCGAAAATTCCACATCACCGGAGCTCCGCCGCTAGTGGCTGGAATCCAACTAGTCCAGAAATCTTTGACCTATACATCAAATTAAAGATCTCAACATTTCCAACAACATTCTAGTTCAATGCTAAGCCCAATTCTAATCGGAAAACGTTGAAATCTCACCGTGAAGTTCAAAAACCTCTGCGGAATTTCACATTCTCCGATCGGCCACCACCGGCCACGGCAAGGGTCGAGACCGGTCCCAAATGGTTTGTCTCACCATGGGCTACAAAACCCCTATACAACACTGCTGGTTTGAGCCGCCACCAACACCGCCGAAAACCACTGTCGTCGGCCGCTTTTTGCAGCTTCCCACCGTCGTCCTCTGGCCACTAGCGTCGGTGATCCACCGACCAAAAGAAAGAGGGAACCAAGCCCAACATTTTGACACCAAGACCTCGGCCAAAGGTGGTCAGAATAAGGCACACCGTCGGTTTGACTCGTGGTCAACGTGGGTCAAACCCAGTTTCTAAATTTGGAAACCTTCCATTAATAGCCTGTATAAATACCATATACATACTGTACACATACCAGTCCAAATCAACGGTTCAAATCTGATTTGAACAAGATCGGATGGTCACGATTAAAATCAGCAATTAAATTAATACTTTTACATATTTTCACCTACCGACTTCAAAACTCGTTAAATAATTGCTCGCTTACCGAAAAATTCTCCAAAAATTTACATGAGCTCGAAATTAAATTCTCTACAATTCTTGTGAAGAAAGTCAACAAAAATTCTTGCCTGATGAAAAAGTCGTTAACAATCTCAATTACTCGACTAATCTGCGATAACGCGTAACACAAATAGATAAACGCGTAATTACGATTCGGGTTGTCATAGTTATGCTCTAGATTTTTGTAGTTATTATATTTCTACTGGTGAATGTTGTAGGGGAAATGACTAGCACTCCTAGTAATGCAATGTCTGGTTCATCTGTGGCATCAAATCCAACCAGTGCATCATCGACGATACCTTTGAAGCGTAACTCCGATGATATAGGATGTGTGTATGGTGAATTGAGGGATGAAAAATGGGATAAAATGAAGTGTAAATTGTGCGGAAAACATATGGTAGGAGGATTATATAGAGTAAAACAACATATTGTCGGTGTTTCGGGGAATATAACAGCGTGTCCCAATGCTACAGCTGGTGACAAGAAAAAAATGTTTAGTTGCGTTATCTGTGCCAAAACAAAAAAAGAAAAAAAAAATCCATGCATCAAAGTGAAGTGAGACAAGAAGTTCAAGTCATCATAGAAGAGGAAGTGGAGATTGAAGGGGCTAGAAAAGAGCCACATCATCTTGGTTTGATGGATAGGTTTGTATCCAACATTGATCCGGAGTCGGCTATAGAAAGAAGGAAAAGGATGCGGCAACAAAATATCCATGATGCAATTTCAAAGGAAAGATCACATACTGTGCATCGATATTTGGTTAGGTGGGTTGATGAAGCCGGAGTTTCTTTTCATGCTATTGATTGTGATAGTTTTTTGAGACTTGTAGAGGTGATTGGTCAATTTGGACCGGGCTATCAACCACCAAGCCAATAGCTCTTGAGAGAGCCTTTTTTGAAGGAAGAGGTTGAGAGAACAAAGAAGTCTCTTAACAATCAAGAAGAAGAGTGGGATAAAAATGGGTATTCAATTATAATGGATGCATGATCCGACCGAAAGAATTGGAACCCCTAAAGAATTTTTGAAGATAAAACATTAAAAAGCCACCTGGAACCATCAAAATTAACTTTCATATCATATTTAGAATGAGAAAATCATTTAATGTTATGACATAATTCTTAAGTTTAGGTTTAAGCTAGTCTAGAAAGAATATTCCTTGTCGGTTAATAAAAAGAGGGGTTTTTTTAAGGGCAAACGAGAACCATTTCATTACCGGAGTAATAGATAGAATATACAATGACTACCCTGCAACAATATTGATCATTGCTTAAGCTAGTTTAAACTAATTTTATGCTACTATCTTGCGACTCTTTAGCATTGGTAATACAGACAAATCACGGGCAAAGCCATAAGGGCCACCAATACGCCCGATTGGACAACGCATAAGAGATATAACCCTCTTCTACAAAATAACAATAAATTTACCTGGGTCCCAAGTTTTATTACCCAACCAAGTTGGGATGTTAGGACATAATTCTTAATTTTAGGTTTAAGCTAGTTTAAAAAGAATTTTCCTTGCCGGTTAATAAAAAGAGGGTTATTTTATTTTTAGGGTAAATGAGAACCATTTCATTACCGAAGTAATATATAGAGTATACAATGACTACCCTACGAGAATATTGAACAAATCATGGACAAAGCCAAAAGGGCCACCAATATGCTCGATCGGACAGCACAAAAGAGACAAGATCCTCTTCTGCAAAATCCAGAAATCCACCACCCATGCAAACTTTTTCTTTGGACCGAAAGCAAAACTACAACACAAATTCATTTAAAAATATATGAAGGTCTAAGATTCAGTATGACACTCCATCAAAGTGCAACAAAGATCGCATACTCACCTTTTCGCGCGAAGAAACCGAAGAGAAATTTCTGGCACTCGAACACTGTAAGTATCAGCTAGCGTTGCGAACTCCGAAAACAGGTGGTGTAAAATCTCCAAAGATGCAAAATGGAAAAGTAGCGAGGGTTAAAACCTTTATATACTCAGTGAACTCAACCTTTTCCCCTCGTTAGCCGTCCATGTGCCCTAAGCTGCTGCTACAGATACTTGCCACGCGTTCTTTACCATTCCAAAATCGAACCAGCACGTCACCTCACAATGCCACACTAATGATGCCATCAATGCACATGCAACGACTCATTCTCAACCCTTCAAAACAAGAGCAACTCACCACGTGAAATGATCCAATCTTAGATTAACTAATAATCTAGGATCACATCCTAACAAGACTTAAAACACAGATTTTTGTAAAAAAAATTGAAATAGTTTTCTTTACGAAGTGGACTACTAGAAACCTGCAAGAAAATTACACTTTGGATTTCCCACAAACAATATCGTGGACCACTTCATAAAGCATTAACCTGCTAATCAACGCAATAATTATCCGATACGGCCCAATAACTCGTAATCCTGAAAATATGATGATAATTAATATCTACTCGTCGATATTGAATAGCTAACCTCATAATCCTTAAAGCAATAATGGCGAGAATCTCGCATTCTCGAATAACGTATTTTCTGACTAAAAACGAACTTAATCAAATTTCGAATTCAGTTCCTTGCATTCTTTCACTATAGCTAAATTTTAGAGTCACAACAAAAAAACTCAAACATCGAGCGACTTGAATTTAAATCAATAGTCGAATCGTCCGTTAATAATATCGTGAAATCAATTAATTATTATCCGATTAAATACACGTCTAAATTAATCAAGTCCAGATCCATTCAAGAATCTTACCATTTCGTTCGTTACGAAATTACGAGCGGAACGACATAAAATTTTGTCGAAAATTCCACCTCGCCGGAGCTCCGCTTCACACTGCGGTGTGTGGGGCCACGCTGCATTGCTGATGGCTGCCGAAATCCCATCGGCACCAAATTGAGCAACATACGCATCAAATTGTTCATCTTAACAAACTCAACAACATTCAAGAAGAACACAACATCAAATCAAACCAAAAAACCTCCAAATCGCGGGAAAACTGAAATCCCGCCGAAAAATTCATCTCATCCGTCTGTCGACTTCCGGCCATGGCAAGGACCGATACATGTCGCATTTAACTCATCTCCTCTTGGGCTTAAAAACCCCATTAACCTCAATGTCTAAAACCGCCACAAACATCGCCACCGTCGCCATTAAAATCATCCCGGAAACTGCCACTTTCATAGGCTCGATTCTCCCTCCTCCCTGACCACCAACGTCGGAGATATTGCGACCAAATGGTAGAGGGGCCCAAGCCCAACAAAACTCGACCAATTTCACGGCCAAAGGTGGCCGGCCTGAGGCACACTGCCGGTGAGAACCTCACGGCGAAAAGTGGGCAGAAGAAGGTGGTCAACGCGGTCAACCTGTTAGCCAAAAATGGAAATTTATGACTTTCCCAAAATGGAAACCCATATTTATACCCGTGATTTTGCAATAAAACGTTTTCCAATATTTCCGTAAAATTTTCGCTGAACATAACTTCCTCGTCGTAACTTCAATCACAACACTTGACATGACCACGAACTCGTATCGACTAACTCTAAAACTTTATCCAAAGAAATTTCTTGAAAAATATAGTCGATAAAATTTTGACGAAACGTTAGTGAAAGTTACCATGATAAAGATTAATTACCATCGACGATTAACATAATTAATTAGCGACTAACCATATAAGTTCTGATTATCGTATAATGATGTACTGGGTTGTAACATCACGTGTCTTGCATGCAGACAAGTCCAGTCTCGGTGTGCAACACATGTCACCAGCCCAATTGCTGATATGGGAGGCACATCATTCACCTCTCTTTGCACTTAGCGCATACGATAAATAAACGGCTTAGCGCCCAAATGACTTATTTAACCTAATATTTCGAATCTCTACTTGTGCAGAATCCAACAAACAAACTACTTTAAACATCACAACAAACGGCTAACAGACATGTTCCATAAAAATCTATCCAACCCATAAACAACTACTAATCCAACCCAAGCCAAACCTAGTTTAAAAGAAGAGACACATCCTCTACCAACATTGACTTTTGGTAGATCATCGATCCCTTCTAGCCACCACTGCCAAACTAGCTTCCCCATTACTGAGATTTAGACCCGCTGCCTTTCTTGCCTATGATGGGCTCCTCATGCTTTAAGAGCACGACACCAGCAACACAATTACGAACAACATCGACGCCGTAACATCATGAAATCTTCACCAATGTTTAATCGTTTTCATAGACGCTCGTCCGACGCCAACATCAAATATCATCCAGTACAACACGACAAAATCTGTCACCAGTCACTCATTGTGCCTCATTCAACTAACAAAAGAATACCACTCCCCATATGACAGACCCATATTGGCATCAACGAGGCCGACGAGCCATGGCTGCTGAATGAAGGTAGATTTGAGAAAATTGGAAGACTTTGTAATCAAGGTTTAGAGAGAGGAAAGTAGGGTCTTGCTTTTTAAACAGCAATGCTCGAATTTCTAGAAGGTGTTTTGAAAAAGGAAAAATTCAACAAATAGTACATGAACTTTCGCTTATTCTAGATATTCATATCTCAACTTTATAAAATATCAGAATCATACCCCAACTTTTGACCCCGACCTAGAAATAATACCTGCCGTTACTTATTTCTTCATATACCAAAAACTTTTATTTCAAGTTATAAGTTTTAAAATGACTTTTTGGTCACTAAAATTTAAATTTGATGACTCGTGCGTAATTTTACAAGTCATCAAAATTTGACTTATTGGATAAAAGGATGATTTTTAAATGATTTAATTATAATTATCCTCTATTAATATATGAAAGATGTACACCAAATCTACATTATGAGATCCTTAATGGAGGAACTCTTTCCAAATTAAATCCCTTGTCTAATCTTATCTTGGAGAGTAGGCCTGTCAATTGGGTGGATCCGGATCGGATCAACCTAGATCCGGATCCGTTTAAAGAGAGAAAAATTAGACCCGCCCCGCCTCTGTTTATTCGGTGGATTTTTAATAATCAAATCTGGATCCGGATCCAGACCCGTTTATCCATATGCTAATTACTAAATTTCTTTATTTTATCAATATATTAATTATTACCAATATGTCATATAATTTCTTTACATAAATAAAATATTTCATTAAAACAAAGTAGAGAGACCAAACAAAAAAACTCCATTTATATTAAAGAACTTGACAAGAAACAAATTATTTTGGGTTTTTAATCTTTTAATTTATTAATAATTTTATATAACTTTGTTAAAGATATTTATATTTTAGTTTTTAAAAAGAAAGTTTTGGATTAAAAACATTTCATATATGTAAATAAAAGTAAATTATATAATAAGTTTAAAAAATATAAACGAAACGGATTATAAACGGATCATATCGCTTGTGATCTGAATCCGATTCATTAAATAAACGGGTCAATGAGTTCAGATCACAAATAGATCAACAGATCCAAAAATTAGATTCAGACCCGCATCAAAACCAGGTTTATTGAGACTGACACGCCGATTGAAAAGTCAAATGAAAGAAAAGTATAAATTATTAAAATAATAAAGCCCCAGTCGCTGTACTCCGGAAGCACAAAAAGTAGTAGCAGCAGCAGCTCTGACGCTGAAAGAGCTTGGAAATGGCCGGCACTTTGGTTTTCGCTGTAAATCGCGAGCGGTTTGAGCTCCCCACCGTTTGTCCTTCAACTACTCTCCTCGACTTTCTCCGCTCTCGCACTCGCTTCAAAAGCCCCAAGCTCGGCTGCGGCGAAGGTAATCTCTCTCGCTCTCTCTCTCTCTCTCTCGGATTGTAATTCGAACTCCTCTAAAATCGTGACTCCCCAGGAGGTTGTGGTGCTTGTGTTGTTGTGGTCTCAAAGTACGATCCTATTCTGGACAAGGTGGAGGATTTCACTGTTAGTTCATGTCTCACATTACTTTGCAGTGTCAATAGATGCTCCGTTACCACGTCCGAAGGCCTAGGAAACAGCAAAGATGGATTCCATGCCATTCACGAGAGGCTGAGTGGTTTCCATGCTTCGCAATGCGGCTTCTGTACTCCCGGCATGTCTGTTTCGCTCTTCTCAGCTCTTGTCAATGCCGACAAGACTGATTGTGCAGTGGAGCAGCCGCCTCCGCGGTTCTCCAAGTTGACTGTTTCCGAAGCGGAGAAGGCCATTGCGGGGAACCTGTGTCGCTGCACTGGATATCGTCCGATTGCTGATGCCTGCAAGAGCTTTGCGGCTGATGTTGATATGGAGGATTTGGGGCTCAACTGTTTTTGGAGGAAGGGAGACAGTGAGGAAGTGAAGATGAGTAGATTACCTCCGTATGATCCTAAGAGCGAGGTGTGTACATTCCCTGAGTTTCTGAAATGCCAAGTCAGGTCCCCGATGCTTTTGGATTCTGAGCGATACGGTTGGTTCAGTCCAGCTACTTTTGAAGAGCTCCAGGGCTTATTGAAAGCAAATGATTGTGGTGAGAGTGTGAAATTGGTTGTTGGTAACACAGGGATGGGTTATTACAAGGAGTTCAAAGGCTATGACAAGTACATTGATCTCAGATATGTTCCTGAACTATCAGTAATCAGGACGGATAGGACAGGGGTCAGTGTGGGAGCAATTGTAACCATCAGTAAAGTTATTGAATCTTTGAAGAAGAAAACCAAAGGGGAATTAGTCTCCAGAGATGAGATTGTGTTTGACAAAATCTCCAAGCATATGGATAAAATTGCTTCGGGGTTTGTCAGAAATACAGCTAGTATAGGAGGTAATTTGGTGATGGCACAAAGGAACAATTTTCCTTCAGATATTGCTACGATACTACTAGCTGTGGATTCAACAGTGAATATAATGAGTGGTTCTAGCTATGACACTATTATGTTGGAGGATTTTCTGAAAAGACCTCCATTGGATCTCAAAAGTGTACTTGTAAGTGTTAAAATTCCAAACTGGGAAGCGGTGACCAAAGTTTCTCCAGAAGCCAATACTAGGTTGCTGTTTGAAAGCTACAGAGCTGCATGCAGACCACTGGGAAATGCATTGGCTTATTTGAATGCTGCCTTCTTGGCTCAAGTTTCTTCATGCAATACTTCTGCTGGATTTTTGGTGGATTACTGTCGTCTGGCATTCGGTGCTTATGGGACTAAACATGCAATTAGAGCAAGAGAGGTTGAGGACTTTTTAACGGGAAAAATCTTGAGTTCTGGTGTTTTGTACGAAGCTATTATGCTACTTCGAGCTACTGTCGTTCCTGAAGAAGGCACTACTAGTCCTGCATACAGATCAAGCTTGGCAACCTGTTTTCTTTTTGAGTTCTTTAGCCCCTTTATTGACAGTAACACTGAAATTTCTGATGGTTTTGACAATGCTTTGTTCCGTAATTCTAAAATGAATAAGAATCAACATTTCATTGATGATAGTCCATCTATTTTATCATCCGCAAAACAAGTGCTTACTTTGAGTACAGGCAATTATCCAGTCGGCAAGCCAATTACAAAATCTGGAGCCGCCATTCAAGCTTCAGGTTTCATTTTTTTTCCATGATGATACGGGTGTCTGTCTAGTGACTAGTATATAGTAATTCTCCTTCTTCCTAATGGTGGTCTATTAATCTTGTTTCAAACCTGATCAAAGTTTGAGCCTTGAATTTCTGTTATTTATGTCCGTATACATATATATATATATATATTTCTCTGTTTAGGAACAAGCATTAGGTTCATAATAGTTATCCCCTCACCAACTTTTCAAAATCATTTGTAATCCATGCTGGTGACTAAGCATGATTAAATGACACGTTCAAGTGTCTCTTGCTAAGCCCTTGAGCATGTCATTTAATTGTCTAAAACAGTATCTACGATTTTGAAGTATAAACTTACAATTTAGATAGTTTCCCCACACTCAAATCTAAGATCAAAGTTGAAATATTGTGTCTTTGCCTCCCTTCTCCAGTTTAGTAAGAACTTATTATCCATGGTATAATGTCGAAGAAAACCTTGTTCAGAAATCATTCTGCCCCTCACTTTTGCTACCGTGTCCCCTGTTATGTGATACATGCTGGGTTAATAGAGCCACTCACTCACAATTGGTGTTTATTGAATTGCTGTCATATTTTTCATTTGATATGTATTTTTTGTCCTGTTTTTGCTTCAAAGTGTTGACATGTAAAGTGTGTATCTAATTCATGCGAATCTAAATGTAGGCGAGGCTGTTTATGTAGACGACATTCCATCACCAACAAATTGCTTACATGGAGCTTTCATTTATAGCACAAAGCCTCTGGTACGGATTAAAGCTATAAAACTAGAAAATAAACCGCAGCCAGATGGAGTTTCTGCAATGCTATCGTTCAAAGATATCCCCAATGGTGGGGAGAACGTTGGGTCTATGACTATGTTTGGTAGTGAACCTCTTTTTGCTGATGATCTTACTCAATGCGCTGGTCAGCGTCTTGCATTTGTGGTATGTCTATGTATCTTTTATTACTATCTAGCAATGTTGCTGTTTGAATGAATGTACATATTTCAATATATGGCTGGAACTACAGACTAATGTTGCTCTGCTTTATAAGGAATCTGAGTCTGATTTACTCATCAAAAGGACTTTCTAGGTTGCAGATACACAGAAAAATGCAGATCTTGCTGCAAACTTTGCAGTTGTTGATTATGATTTGGAAGATATAGAGCCACCTATTCTATCTGTGGAGGAGGCTGTTGAGAGGTCTAGTTTTTTCGAAGTCCCTCCTTTCTTGTACCCAAAACAAGTTGGTGATATATCCAAAGGAATGTCTGTAGCTAATCACAAGATTACTTCGGCTGAGGTACTATCATCTATATCTTCTTTTTTTCCTGGTACTGTTCCACCCAGTACTCTGCCTAGGAATTTTTCTCTCCCTTCTTGAAAAATAGTGTATAGCATGGGTTAAGGGAAGAGATCCTGAAAAAATGTTTGCTTGGTCTTCAAGGTCTTTGTAAAATTGTTCACTGACTTACAAAAACATGCTTTACTGGCTTTCAGATCAAACTTGGTTCTCAGTATTACTTCTACATGGAAACACAAACTGCTCTTGCTGTACCAGATGAAGACAATTGCATGTTGGTTTACAGTTCAAGTCAGTGCCCTCAGTTCGCGCACTCTGTCATAGCAAAGTGTCTTGGCATTCCTGAAAGTAATGTCCGTGTAATTACAAGAAGGGTTGGTGGGGGGTTTGGTGGGAAGGCCGTTAAATCCATGCCAGTGAGTACCATTGTGTTTGATAAATTACTAAGACTAGTTTACCGGTGCTTCATAATTTGTTAAAATCACTTTTCAGCGTTTGGCAAAAGTAGTTAAAGGTTAAACTACATCCTGCGTTGGAAGTGCTCTTTTGTGCTTTCTGAAAAAACACCCGATAGGTGCTTCCTTTCATGATCTCAGTGGAGCATCATTCTTTTTTTATTCGTTTTAATAGTCTATTCTGTTTCCTGAGTGAGAGAGTTCCAAGAATACTTTAAAAAATTTGTCTTGCAAAAACGATTTTCTTTTTCCCTACACTCACGTATGGAATCCAAAAGATCATGGTTGATCTACCCTTGCCGTAATCTTTCATACAACTGATAATTATTGGTCCATATGGTATGCTTTTGGTAATTTGAATAGAAGCTTAAATAGTTTCTTGCTATTATTGTACTTTAGGTTGCAACAGCATGTGCACTTGCAGCACACAAGCTGCGCCGCCCTGTCAGGATATATGTCAATCGCAAGACTGATATGATTATGGCAGGAGGAAGGCACCCCATGAAGATAATCTACAGTGTGGGGTTCAAGTCTGATGGAAAGATTACAGCTCTACAACTTGATATACTGATCGATGCAGGGATGTCGCCAGATATAAGTCCAATTATGCCACACAATCTTCTGGGTCCGCTTAAAAAGTATGATTGGGGTGCCCTGTCTTTTGATGTAAAGGTATGCAAAACTAACAATCCAAGCAGGTCTGCTATGCGGGCTCCTGGAGAGGTTCAGGGTTCATTTATCGCTGAAGCTGTAATTGAGCATGTCGCTTCTACTCTTTCATTAGAAGTGGATGATGTGAGAAAGATAAATATTCACACAAATCGCAGCCTAGATTTATTTTACGAGGACAGTGCTGGTGAACCAACTGAATATACTTTACCTTTAATATGGGACAAACTTGCAATGTCTTCAAGCTTTTACCAAAGGTCTGAGATGGTAAAAAAATTTAATGAAAGCAACAAATGGCTGAAAAAAGGAATTTCTCGAGTGCCTATAATACATCAAGTTTCTTTGAGACCAACTCCAGGGAAAGTAAGCATTCTTAGTGATGGTTCTGTTGTTGTTGAAGTTGGAGGAATTGAACTGGGTCAGGGTCTTTGGACAAAGGTAAAACAGATGGCTGCGTTTGCTCTTGGTTCCATCCAATGTGATGATAGTGGAGATCTTTTGAATAAAGTACGGGTGGTGCAAACTGATACGTTGAGCTTAATTCAAGGAGGATTCACTGCTGGAAGCACTACATCTGAGTCAAGTTGTGAGGCAGTGAGGTTATCCTGTGATATTCTGGTCGAGCGGCTAGCTCCTCTCAAGGAAAAATTACAGGAGCAAATGGGTTTTATTAAATGGGACATGCTTATCGAAAAGGTACTCCAATTTGAATTCTTTGCAGCTTGATATATATTTTTAAAATTTTTTTATATCTGATTCGAACTCGAAGCTATTTTAAAAAGTAACTACCAAAGTTCAACAACAGTGATCTTCAAAGATCATACAACAAACCCTGTCCATTACAAGTTACACGAGAATAAGAGATGCACGTTGAGCTGTCTCCCAAATATGTGTCACCCATAGCATTAACCTAAGAGCTAGGATCCACTCTGATCAGTCAAGCTCCTATGTAAATGCCACCTGGGTATCTGAACAGTTGGCAACCACTAATTCTGTATCTAGAACCAGATCCAGGTTGCGGTAAGAACCAAACAATGGAGATGCCAAAGCTTATAAATTACGTAAAAAAGGGGTGCAACTCCCATCTCGACCTTTTAGTATGTAATAACGTTGATTGAAGTTTCAGATTTGCGCTTATTCAGAGATACTTCTCTTAGCTCTGCAGAGTTACCATGCCACAGAAAGGCTTCCATTTGCAGCTTTCAAACCGACAAAATGACAAGCTTTATTTTATATGCATCGTCTTTTATGTTTTGAAAACTCTTATGCTCTCTGTGCACTGTGCAGTCTCCCTCATTCTAGTGTCAAAATGCAGGCATACTTACAAGCTTTGAACTTATCAGCAAGTTCTTTTTATGTTCCGGATTTCACTTCTATGCAATACCTGAACTATGGTGCTGCAGTGAGTGAGGTAATTGTGTCTTTACCTTCAGACCTCATATTCTATTGTCTGGTTCTGCAAATTCTATGAGTTGTAGCATTGCCCTTGAGTGTTCAACAGAGTTCAAGGCATAACTGCAGCTTTCCAATATGCTGAATAAGCTTATAGTGCTATACCATAGAAAATTGTAGCTATACTCTCTTGAATATTTGACAAACTTCAGTGCATAGGTGCAGCAATGATATCCCAGAGCAAGTCACAGTGAAATATAGTTTTATTACTATGAATATGAGTTAGTATCAGCTATCTTTTCAATTAATGACAATAAAACTATTTGTTGCAGGTTGAGGTAAATATTCTGACAGGAGAAACCAGAATTTTACAGTCAGATATTATCTACGATTGTGGCCAGAGTCTCAACCCTGCTGTTGATTTAGGACAGGTTAGGACTGAGCTTGCATGCTGATATTCTAAGTTCCTATGTTTACATTGATGAACACATAAGAGATAGCTAGATGGGGGAAACATATGGGTCAATCTGGCAGTGGGTCTTACAATAGAGTATTTCAGAGCTTAATGTCGGTTCTTGCAGATCGAAGGTGCTTTTGTTCAAGGCATTGGGTTTTTCATGCTCGAAGAATACCTGGAAAATTCTGACGGATTGGTGGTATCTGATGGTACATGGACTTATAAGATTCCTACGATAGACACTATACCCAAGCAGTTCAATGTTGAAATACTAAATAGTGGAGAACACAAAAAACGTGTACTCTCTTCAAAAGGTATGTCATTCAGATTTTTCCAAAGAGTTCTCATGCTAGTCTTCAGTGAGCTTCCCCTATATGATTTTTTCAGTGAACTTTAAGAAGAAAACTGTAGGGCTGTGTGATCTCAGCTGTTTCATGTTTTTGGCTAGAGCAAAATGATTAGCTATTTGCAGTCTTGTCGGGTCTTCAGTGAGCTTCCGTATTCTGGTATTTCAGTGAACGTTGGGTAGAAGGCTATAGGGTGCTGTGGTGTCAGCTTTTTCATCTTTTTAACTAGAACAAAATGAGTAGCTATTTGTAGTCTTTTCGGTCGTCAGTGTGAAGTTAGTATCTACTGAGACCTTTGGCTTTTGTTTTTGTGTTATGTATTGCTTCAGAAACAAAATTCTGCTTTTGATTTTTGGTGGACTGTTCTCTCATTGTAGTGGACTACTCTGATGGTTTAAGATTTTTATTTAAAATCGGAAGTTCTCAGTATCCCTTCTTGAACCAATGTCTAGCGTCTTTCGATTTTCTTGGTTCTATTCGGACAGTTGGACTCATCTGCTGATTATTGTTCTCTATTAGGTTTTAGTCTAAACAATTTTAAATGTTAAATTCTTAAATATTTCTTCACAGTTGAACTTTTTTGGATCTCTGATGTGAAACAAACTTGCGTGAAATCATGTCTAGAACATAAAGTTAATATATCTTATGTACAGCTTCTGGTGAGCCGCCATTACTCTTGGCAGTTTCAATTCACTGTGCTGCAAGAGCTGCTATCAGAGAATCCAGAAAACAGCTTCAACAGTGGGAAGGCCTGGATGGATCTGTTTCGGTGTTTCATTTGGACGTTCCAGCTACGATGCCTGTTGTGAAGGAGTTATGTGGACTGGAAGCTGTGGAGAGCTACTTGAAATGGATTGCAGGCAGAAAATGATTGTCATGGATCGAAGATAGTCGTGCACTAATTCAGCCATCTACGGTAGATTTACACCAAGTTACTAGCAAGACTTCTGATGGTAAAGAGTCATAGGGGACAAATTAAAAAGGTAGGAATAGAGCATAGATACTGTTTGTAAAATTAATATAGCAAATGCACAATTTCTTGACAAATGCACAATGAAATTACAATAATATGTCATTCTGTCCTTGTTCCATCATTTTCGTCCATGTGTATGCTATGGTGTGTGAGTTTGTGAGATGTGTCCCGTTCGGGTTTAGGACGATGAGACTATCTCCCTATTTTCGACGTCTCCACTTGATTCCTTCGACCGAGGGAGTGTAGACAATCTATGCATGCGTTTCTCATGAAAAAGTCTTGGGCAGAGTATAGTAAATAGATCTGATACTACTCAAATATGAAGCCATACTTGATTCGATTGTTATGTGACCCTCAAAGCTTCCGACCAGTGGCCTACTCAGAATTGTAATTTAACCGTATCACAACTGAAACATGAATTAACAAAGATTTTTTTTATATTAAATAATACAAATAAATCTGAATTTGATTTGTAAACCCAATTCAGCGGTGTCAATTTCTTAATTATTCAATTTAAATTTGAAAAGTCAAAAGATTAACATAAATTAGTGGTTGTAATTAAGAATTGAACAGTATCATTTGACACTCCTCATCCTAATATAGTTATGCCCCTGCCTCGAACAACTAATCTTCAAATATGATATTACGCAAAGAGGAGATCATGAGTTCGAATCACCATAAATTAATTTATGCAATACAAGTTTTTTTCAAAAAAAAAAGAATAACAAAAAATAATAATAATAAAAAAATCTAATCTCAGAAAAAATTCAATACCATAGAAAAAGAGTCATGGAGGGCGCATATGCAATAGAAGGTGAGCAACCTTGGAGATCTACGCGATGCTTAGAACCCGCCTAGGCGCTCGATGGTACCCTCACCGTATAGAACCGCTTAACGTTATTTTAAAACCTTAGTTGTGTCCACTTTATAAATATTGTTGTGTTCCTCAAAGATACTCAAGAAATTTCCGATATGGTGTCTAGATGGGTTATGACTGTGTTACGACCCGAACCGCAATTACGTGCTTATCGAATTATAGTAAGCTTTATCGCGGATTAGTCGTGTTACCGAGGTTGTTGACGACTTTTTCACTAGGCGAGAGTTTGATTTAACTTTATTTGCGAAAGTTGTAGAGTATTTAATTTCAAACTCGTAGGAATTTTCGGAGAATTTTTGGATAAGCGAGTCATTTTTTTTTATTATTATCGAAAGTTGATGGGATAAAATATTTTAAAGAATTCATTTTTAAGTCGGTTTAATCTAAGCCGTTGGATCTTAATCATATCAAATGTAGGCCATTAGATCAGTTGAGGAGCTTGGGGGTATAAATATGAGATTTTTTTGAAAATTAAATCAGAAAATCAAAAGAAAATTAGCACGAGCTCGACCTGTTTTACCTCCACCGACCCGAAATCCTTGACCCAACCTGAACCGCCGATTCTGGCCACCTCCAGTGACGGAGAAGGTAGGGATTGAAAGCTCTTGCTTTCCTTGTTTGATTACTTTCCTTGTTTGTTTGATTGATGTGGTTGTTTTTGAGAAATTTGCAGGTTTTAGCTCAACCTGAATCGAGTTTAATACCGCCGAATCGCTGCCGTCGGTGGAGGTACTCTGACAAGGTTTGGGGGTCAAGGGTTGGGCGGGGGGGGGGGGGGGGGGGTTTGAAGCTCTCCCCCTCCTGAGTCTAACTTGGCAGGTTGCACGGTTCGACGAAGCCCCACGGTGGAGCTTCGACACCACAAAGTTATTAGCCGATTTCGGGTCGTGGCTTTCGAGGGAAATTTTGGCCACGTGAGGGTGAGTTAAGGTGTGCAGACTTAGGGCATAGTTTGGGCTCAAGGAGAGGAATGTTTTGAGGGGTTAATCGCCATCGTTGGTGGAGGCTGTCATCGAATTGGACCTCGGTCCAGTTATTAAAGTTGTAGGGCTTGTCGAGAGCTTTCCAACGAGGGGTCAAGCGCTGTCATCTGAGCACTTTCACCGGGGGCGCGTGTAACCCACAGGCCGCCGCCCACATCAATGTTCTGGCGAAGCAGTTTATAGAATTCATCGACGGACCTCGGTCTAGTTATGAAAGTTGTAGGGCTTGTCTAGAGCTTTCCAACGAGGGGTCAAACGCCGTCATCTGAGCACTTTCACTGGGGGCGCGTGTAACTCACAGGCCGCCGCCCACATTGGTGCTCTGGCGAAGCAGTTTATAGAATTCATCGACGGGACTTTCGGGGATATTTTTAGGGTCGATTTCTATAGTTTTACGTATATTATGATATTGTATGTGATCCCTATTTACAGGACATCGTGATCGCGACCCTAGCAGTGAAGGAAATTCCGCTTGACCCTAGCAGTAGTCGTAGACTTGTGAGTTGACCTTTTTATTTTCATAGTCGTAACGAGTTCAATTTTCAGTATTTCAATTTAATTTACAGTATGTTTTAGAATAGTTTATTTTTGGAGATTTTTCTTGTGATGACATTAGTTAGTTGCATTAATGCTAAAAATCAGTGGAAATGCATTAAATAGTATTTTATCATTTACACAGATTATATGATATTTTTTTTTCACTCACGCTAACGTTTTATATTTTTATTGTCTTTCCCTGAGCCCTTCGATTTTCGTTGTCCAGGCTGTAGTATAAATCCTTAGTTTACATGGTGTCGTCAAAGACTTTGAGTCCGCCTGTCAGATATTCATCGAGTAGGTTCCAGTCCAGTGTCAGACTCGTTCATATGTATCATATGTTTATAGAAGTCGCTCTAAATTTCAGTTGTTTATGTTATTTTCAGTTACTTGAGTAGTAGTCGAGTTTGCTTTTCTTTGTATTCAGAACCAGCATATATATTATAAGTATGTTTTTAAATTTTTGAGTTGAATTCCTGGTTCGTGTTTATGTTTGTTGTTGAGAAATCTGGATGGACAATTGGTGGTCCACAGTTTTTTTTGGGAATTTGGTTTAGAACTGTTCTATTCTTGCATGTTCTTGGGTTGTTCAGTTTTCAAAGGGAATTATGCCAAAATTTTCGTAGAAATTCTCAGAGTTTAGTTATCGTTAAGACTTAATTCTAGTTTACTAGCTAAACTAGGGTTTGGTGCTTTCAGCTTGGTATCGAAGCATTAGGTTACAGATTCTATAGACTCTTGGTCATGCCAGTACAAGCTTTTGATAGTGTACAACACTCCCGGGAGGATGGCCCGACCAGCCGGCGGATCCCCATCACAACTCCAAGTGTTATGCATTATTAAGTGTCTAGAGTCTCCTAGTTGAGCCATTCTTTCTTGGTCTCTTTGAGTGAGTTAAATATTTTTTTTGTGGACTCTAAGGTCATTATGCCTCGACAACCAGCTCAACAAGATGAAGCACAGTCTTTGGCACAACAGATGCGTGAATTAATTACACGTATGATGCCAACGCCACGTGAGGGTTATGATGATTTAGTTACCAAAGCTAAATCGGCAGGAGCAGTTCCCTTTGCAGGATCCTATGACCCTGAGGTTTGTGAGAACTGGATTATAGAGATTGGTCAAGTATGTGATCGCCTACGTCCCCAGCTGATCCCAAAGCAGAGAACAGAGATAGTTGTGGGTCTGTTGCAGTACCATGCTTTTATGACCCGAACCGAAATTAAGTGCTTATCGAGTTATATTACGTTTTATTATGAATTAGTCGCGTTACCGAGGTTGTTAACGACTTTTTTACCGAGCGAGAATTTGATTTGACTTTCTTCACAAAATTTATAGAGTATTTAATTTCGAGCTCGTATAAATTTTCAAGGAATTTTCAGGATAAGCGAGCTATTTCTTATGTGCTTATCGGAAGTCCGCATGAGATATTATTAAAAAGAAAATCATTTTTAGTCGGTTAAATCTCGACCGTTTGATCACGATAAGAACGATTTTGGTCCATTGATCTTTTGAAGAGCTTGGGGGTATAAATAGAATTTTTTTTGGAAGTTAAAATCAGAAAATAAGCCAGAAAAAATACCAGGGCTGCACTTGTTTAGGAGCACCACGACCCGTGCCCCTGACCAGACCAAAATCGCCATTTTCTGGCCATCTACGCTATTGTAATAGGCAGGAATTCAAAGCTTGATGCTTCCTTGTTGTTGTGTTGTGAGAATTTTGGGAAAATTTACAGGTTTTAGGGCTACCCAATTCGAGTTAACCCGTGGGAGTTGTCGCCATCAGTGGAGGTGCTCCGACGAGTGTTGGAGGTTGGGAGTTGAGGGTTATTTTATGCCCTCCTCCCTCGAGTCATTTTAGATAAGTTAGGAGGTCCAACGAAGCTCCACGGTGGAGTTTCGAAGTCGCGTTAATTCTGGCTGGTTTAAATCGTGACTTTTCGAGGGATTTTTCGGCCACGTGGTGGCGAGTTGGTGCCTGTCGAGTTAGGGGATAGGTTGGGTTTGTTGAGAGGAGCATTTTGAGGGGCTAACTGCAACCGTTAGTGGTTGTTGCCGGAAAGTGAAATTTTAGTCTGTTTCAGCTAATTTCGGCCAAACACCGTCGAATTTGACCTTGGTTCATTTATGAAAGTGGAAGGGCTCATTGTGACCTTTCCAACAAGGGGTCAACTTCCCCCATCAGAGCACTTTCATCAGAGGCACTTTCAACCCACGCACCGCCGCATGTTGAGGCGCATGAGGGCCACACACCGCTGCTCGTACTGGTGCTCCGACGGGCAGTGTGTTGGAATCATAGGCGGGACTTTCGGGCTTGCTTTTACGGCTGATTTCCATAGTTTTATGTATATTCTGATATCGTATGTGATCTGTATTTACAGGACATCGTTATCGCGACCCTAGCAGTGAAGGAAATTCTGCTGGACCCCAGCAGTAGTCACAGACTTGTGAGTGGACACTTTATTTTCACAGCTCATAGTGAGTTCATACTTTTACACATTACGCGTTACGGTATATTTTCAGAGCATTAATTTGGAGGTTTACCTTGTGATGGTTTTATTTGGCTGCATCGATGCTCTAACTATTTGGCTGATCACCTGATAATCGATCGGACCGGGTTAAGACAAACACCCTGCTCGACCTAGATTGTCTCGGGTTAGGAAAAACACCTTAGACGATCCCATCACCTTACTTTTTCATATATTTAGTCGTTTCTGGTTAGGAAAAACACTCTGAACGACCAACTCCATTGTATTTCCGTTTATTATATTTGAACTTTCTTTATTTTACAGAAATTAGCGGAAATGCATGTTATTATAGATATATCATTTTACGTAGTTTACGTTAGTTTTATCCACTCAATCTAACGTTTTATATTTTAAATGCCTTTCCCTGGGCTTTTCAGTTTCCGTCGCTCAGGCTGCAATTTAAATTCTGAATTTGTGTGGTGTCGTCGAAGGATTTGAGTCCACCTGTCAGCTCTTCATTCAGTAGGTTCTAGACCACTGTTAGACTTTTTCTTATGTATCGTATGTTCATAGTAATCGCTCTGAATTCCAATTGTATTATGTTATTTTCAGTTTCTCAAGTAGCAGTCGAGTTGTTTTCCTTTGTATTCAAAACCAGCAGATTGTAGATACGTTTTTAAATTCTTGAGTTGAATTCCTTGTTATTTTTTATGTTATTTGTTGAGAGATCCGGATGCACAATTGGTGATCC
The DNA here is from genome assembly GCA_946800695.1 of Geum urbanum. Taxonomy (NCBI): domain Eukaryota; kingdom Viridiplantae; phylum Streptophyta; class Magnoliopsida; order Rosales; family Rosaceae; genus Geum; species Geum urbanum. The sequence goes on along the minus strand of OX327001.1, from coordinate 40,862,749 downwards.
ACTTTTTGTTTGTGGGAGTTTGGTTTAGAAGTGATATTCTTGTAGGTTTTTGTGTTGTTCAGTTTTCAAGGGGAATTATGTTAAAAATTTTGTAGAAATTCTCAGATTTTAGTTAATCGTTTGGATTTAATTCTAGTTTACTAGCTAAACTAGCTAGTAAACTAGAGTTGGGTCCTTTCACATGATTACCGTTGGTGGGAGAGCACTAAGAAAAATGAAACCACCACCTCGTGGGAAAAGTTCAAAGAGTTGCTCATGAGTCGCTTCTTCGGTGAAGCAACGAAGTAGAGGAAATATGAGGAGTTTATGAATCTTCGGCAAGGAGACTTGTCTGTGATGGAGTATCGGGATCGTTTCACCCGCTTATCCCGATTTGTACCAAATTTGGTCAGGTTTGTGAAGGAAAAAGGTTGGAGGTTTGAGCAAGGTTTGCGGCTTGAGATTGCACTATACATGTCAAGTGTGCCATACACTGATTTTGATGAGTTTGTCAGTGCTACTATGAGATGTGAAGATAGGCTTCGATCTGAGTGAGGACAGACTCGATGATTCAAGGATGGTAGGCCCAGCTAGGGTCCATTAAAAAAGGGAGGCTCCATCACATATGGTTCCACATCATCATCTAGTGAGGGATCTCAGACCTCTAGCGCACGTCGTCCGAGCTATTTTCCAATATGGAGGCGGTGTCGACCACAGAGATAGGGATCTGGTGCCAGTTTTAGTGGGTCCAGTAGATACCGACCTACTCCACCAGCATCCAGAGATTTTCCTTTATGCAATATTTGTCACAGATGCCATTCTGGACAGTGTCAGCTTGGGACTTAAGCTTGTTATCGTTGTGACTAGATGAGCCACTTTGTAAGGGAGTGCCCGCAGAGGGACACCTTAAGTGGATTTTTGATGCAAATTTATGGTGGTGGTCAGGGAGCCACTTCAGGGGTTACAACCGCACGGCTACCCAGACAACCAGCTTATCGGAACCGTAGCCAGAGAGGGCGACCGGTTAGACAGACTAGATATGCCTGACTTCATCGGATGACTCTATAGGAAAGCAGAGCATCTCCAGAGGTGATCATTAGTACGTTGTATATTTTTGGCATGTTGTTTATTCTTTAATAGATCCAGGGGAGACCCACTCTTTTATCTCCATGAGATTAGCATCAATAACTAACGTACCTGCCACCCCCTTATCGAAAATGTGGCGAGTGATATATCCCTCTGGTGAGGTGATTTTAGTGGGACTAATGTGTCATGACTATAGCATTATGATCAGAGGTTTTGGATTGTTTGCCAATCTGATACTTCTTGACATCGCAGATTTTGATTTAATTCTTGCCATCGACTTTCTGAGCAATCATTAGGCTTTGGTTGATTGTCATCGGAAAAACGTAGTATTTAGAAGTCCAGGATTTGCTGAGATTTTATTTTGCGAGAAAAGAAATGTTCTTTCATCATGCCTTATTTCAGCTGTGAAGGCTGGGAAGATGTTGCAGTAGGAAATGTAGGAAATACCAGTATTCATACCCCTAACCTTGAGCAGATTAAGGTGGTTAGGAAAGATCCTGACATCTTTCCTGAGGAATTACCAGGTCTTTCTCCAGTAAGGGAAATAGATTTCATGATTGAGATTCTTCTTAGTACAAGCCCCATAGCTCAAGCTCCATATAAGATGGCTCCAGCTGAGTTAAGAGAGTTGTAGATTTAGCTTTAGGACCTAATTGATGAGGGTTTCACCCGTCCTAGCTAGCATATCATCATGGGAAGCTCTAGTTTTATTTGTAAAAAAGAAGTATGGATCTATGAGATTATGCATTGACTATCGAAAGCCGAATTAGGTTATAGTGAAGAATGAATATCCACTACCTTGGATTGATGATTTATTTGATAAGCTAAGAGAGCTACGGTATTCTCTAAGATCGATTTACGATCGGAATATCATCAATAGTGGATAAGAGAGTCATATGTTTTAAAACCGCATTCTGATCTCGATATGGGCACTATAAGTTCCTAGTTATGTCATTCGGCCTGACGAATGCACCTGTTACCTTTATGGAATTGATGAATTGAGTATTTTGGGCATATCTTGATAAATTTTTCATTGTATTTATTAACGATATCCTAATTTACTCTAGAGATGTGAGGCAACATGCAAGACATTTGCATATTGTTCTGAGGGCTTTGAGAGAATCATAGTTATATGCCAAGTTCAGTAAATGTAAGTTCTGGTTTGACAGAGTTAAATTTCTTGGCCATGTGATTTGAGCAGATAGAGTTAGTTTTGATCCTGACAAGGTATATGCAGTGTTAAATTAGAGCAGACCTCTAAGTGTAGCAGATATCATGAGTTTTGTGGGCTTAGACGATTACTACCATCGATTTGAGCAAGACTTTTCACGTATTGGTTCACCTCTTACCTGACTTATGAGGAATGGAGGCTTGTGAGGAAAGTTTTCAGACTTTAAAGACAAGGCTGACCACTACTCCAGTATTGACTTTACCAGATGATAGTGGGGAGTTTACCATTTTCAGTGATGCTTCCAAGTTAGGCTTGGGATATGTGTTGATGCAGGAAGGCAAAGTTGTCGCTTACGGTTCCCGAGAACTAAAACCTTATGAAGTGAATTACCCCACTCATGGCTTAGAGTTAACAACGATTATTTTCATGTTGAAGATTTGGAGACACTACTTCTATGGAGCCAGATGTCAGATTTTTACTGACCATAAAAGTTTTACGTATTTCCTCACACAACCAGAACTAAATTTGAGGCAGATGTGATGGATGGAACTATTGAGTGATTATGAGTGCACTTTTGAGTACCATCCTGGAAAGGCAAACTTGGTAGCTGATGCTCTTAGTCAGAAATTAAGAGTTTCTCTATCACATATGCAAATAACTCAGATGCCACTACTATCTAAGTTGCAAGCCACTGGCGCATTTCTATATAGAGATGAGGATGAACTGGGAGTCTTATTAGCCAAATTTCAGGTTTGACTTATTCTTATTGACAAGGTTCATGAATTACAAGATTCTGATGCCTCATTGTTGAAACTAAAGGAAGAAGTATGTGGCGGCGAACTACTAGACTTTACATTACGGAGAGATGGCTTGCTAGTAATCAAATGTAGACCTTTTGTTCCTAACAATGAATAGTTGAAACGAGAAATACTTGATGAAGCTTATTGTTCTGCATATGCAATGCATCCCGGTAGTACGAAGATGTATCAAACTCTTAAGGAGTATTATTGGTGGCCTAATATGAAGAGCAAAATAATAGCATATGTGAGCCAGTGTCCCATATGTCAAGAAGTGAAGGCGGAGTGACAAAAACTTTCAGGCTTAATGCAACGTTTAGAGATTCTTGTTTGAAAATGGGAGCATGTTACTATGAATTTTGTATAGAATCTACCTCATACATCCAAAGGTCATATCGATATTTGGGTAGTTGTGGATCGCTTCACGAAGTCTGTACATTTATTCCAGTTTCAGAGAAACTTTCTGTGAGCAAACTATCTCAATTGTATATGTAGAAGATTTTGAAGTTACATGGTGTGCATGTTTCTATTATCTCGGATCGAGATTCCCTCTTCACTTCACAATTATGGAGAGCTTTACAGGAAGTTATGGGAACCAAGTTACGATTCAGTACAACTTTTCACCCCAGACAGATGGCCAATCAGAGAGAACAATTCAAACATTAGAGGATATGATAAGATCCTGCGTATTGCAATTTCTGAGAAAATGGAATAAGTACCTGCATTTGATGAATTTGCTTATAATAACAGTTTCCACTCCAACATTGGAATGTCACCATATGAAGCCTCATACAATAAATAGTGCATGACCTCGTTATGTTGGAGCGAGGTATAAGAGAGAAGCCTTATTGGTATAGATATTAACCAAGAAACGATGGAGAACGTGTAGATCATTCGAGATAGGTTAAAGACTGCCCAGGATCGACAAAAGAGTTATACACACATTAGGAGGAAGAAACTAGAATTCAAGGTTGGTGACTGGGTATTTTTGAAATTGTCACCATGGAAAGGTGTTATGTGATTTGGAAGGCGTGACAAGCTTCAGCCACGATACATCAGAACATATGAGATTAGTGAACATGTTGGTGATGTTTCTTATCATTCTGAGTTACCATCAGAACTATCACGTTTTCATGATGTACTCCATGTGTCCTTGTTGCGGAAATACATCTACAACCCTTATCATATTATTGTGCCTCAACCGATCCTGTTACATCAAGACTTGGTATATATTGAGGAACCAGTGGAGATTCTTGACCGTATGGAACAGGTTCTCCGGAACAAGACTATTCCTTTAGTGAAAAATATTATTGAGGAATCATGCAGTGGAAGAAGCCACCTGGAAACTAGAGCAACATATGAGGGAGAAGTACCCTCATCTTTTCTAAAGGGTATGTAAACTTTGAGGGAAAATTTTTTGTAAGGGAGGTAGATTGTTATGACCCGAACCGAAATTACGCACTTATCGAATTATATTAAGCTTTATCACAGATTAACAAATTTGTTAACAAATTTTTTACTGGGCGAGAATTGGATTTGATTTTCTTCACAAAAGTTGTAGAGTATTTAATTTCGAGCTCGTAGAAATTTTAGGGGAATTTTTCAGATAAACGAGCCATTTTTTGTGATTATCGGAAGTCGGTGGAAGAAAATATTTTAAAGAATTGATTTTTAGGTTGGTTTAATCAGAGCCGTTGGATCTTGATCAGATCAAATGTGGGACGTTAGATCAGTTGAGGAGCTTCAGGTATAAATAACAGTTTTTTGTTTTTGAAAATTAAATAAGAAAATCAAAAGAAAATCAGCACGAGCTCGACCCGTTTTACCTCCACCGACCCAAAATCCTTGACCCGACACGAACCGCCGATTCCAGCCACCTCTGGCGATGAAGAAGGTAGGGATTGAAAGCTGTTTCTTTCCTTGTTTGATTGGTGTGGTTGTTTTTGAGAAATTTGCAGGTTTTAGCTCAAGTTGAATCGGGTTTAATACCGTCGAATTGCCGCCATCGGTGGCGGTGCTCCGACGAGGTTTGGGGGTCGAGGGTGGGGGCCTTTTGAAGCTCTCCCCCTCTTAAGTCTAAATAGGGAGGTTGCGTGGTCTGACAAAGCTCCACGGCAGAGCTTCGATGCCACAAATTGTTTTGGCCGATTTCGGGCTGTGGCTTTCGAGAGAAATTCCAGCCACGTGAGGGTGAGTTGAGGCGCGTATACTTAGGGGATAGGTTGGGCTCGAGGAGAGGAAGGTTTTGAGGGGTTAATAGGCGCCATTGGTGGTGGTTTCCAGAAAATGGTTTTCCAGCCTATTTCAGTTAATTCAGGCCAAACGTCGTCGTATTGGACCTCAGTCCAGTTATGAAAAGTTGTAGGACTTTTTGAAAGATTTCTAACGAGGATTCAAACTTTATCATCTGAGTACTTTCACCGGGGGCGCGTGCAACCCATGTGTCGCCGCCCACAGTGGTGCTCTGGTGAGTCAGTTTATAGAACTCATCGACGGGACTTTCAGAGATATTTTAGAGCCGTTATCCATAGTTTTATGCATATTCTAATATCATATGTGATCCATATTTACCAGACATCATGATCGCGACCCTAGTAGTGAAGAAAATTCCGCTGGACTCCAAGAGTAGTAGTAGACTTGTGAGTGGATTTTTTAATTTTCACAATTGTAGCGAGTTCAATTTTCAGTATTTTAATTTAATTTATAGTATGTTTTAGAACAGTTTATTTTTAGGGATTTTTGTGTGTGATGGCATTAGTTAGTTGCATCCATGCACTGACTGTTTGGCTGATCACTGGATAGTCTGGTCAGGGGAGGTCATGGTGCCTCGTCTGGCCGTCAGGTGAGGTCAGGATACCTCGCCTGGCCCATCACCTATATTTTTTTTATATAGATTGTCGACTCAAGTTAGGAAAAAACTCCTGAGCGACCACCATCAGAGTTTAGATTTATGCTTGAACTCCCTTTATTTTACAAAAATCATTAAAAAAGCATTAATTATATTTTATTATTTACACAAATTATATGATATTTTTTTTCCACTCATGCTAATGTTTTATAGTTTTAAATGCATTTCCTTAGGCCTTTCGGTTTCCGTTGCCCAGGCTGTAGTATAAATCATTAGTTTGCGTGGTGCCGTCGAAGGTTTTGAGTCCATCTGCCTGCTATTCATTGAGTAGGTTCCAGTCCAGTGTCAGACTCGTTCATATGTTTATAGAAGTCGCTCTGAATTCCAGTTGTTTATGTTATTTTCTGTTACTCGAGTAGTAGTCGAGTTTGCTTTTCTTTGTATTCAGAACAAGCATTTTGTAAATATGTTTTTAAACTCTTGAGTTGAATTCTTGGTTCATGTTTATGTTATTTGTTGAGAAAATTGAATGGACAATCAGTTTTCTACAATTTGTTTTTGGGAATTTGGTTTAGAGGTGTTCTCTTTTTTGAGGTTTTTGGGTTCAATTTTCAAGGGGATTTACGCCAAAATTTTCGTAAAAATTTTCAGAGTTTAGTTAATCGTTAAGACTTAATTCTAGTTTACTAGCTAAACTAAATTAGGTTATTTCGAACTGGTGACGGGATTTGGATCCGAAATTTTAAATCGGTCTTACCTCTTGCGTTACACTTATCACAAATTAATTGTCATTTCAGACTTGCGCTAAGAGCACATTATGATCCAAATGAGTGACAAAATACTTTGTTCACACGTGACTTGATTTGCAACTTAGAGATTAAATATTTCGTTATTAGTTTACATAATTGACAATAATCAATTAAGACATTTGTTCTAACCTTTTGCGTGTCCATTTTGTTTTGTTTTGTTGTGCATAAAAATTTTAAATTCATTTCCCTCTGATTTGATGCTTGTTGAGTTTTGAAAGATACGATGAATGAACATACTCTAAGTGTTTTCATAATTCACAGTTTCTGTCTGAACAGAATAGCCAACTTTAAAAAGCAGTTTTCGGCTCGTTTGAAGTTAATGAGAGTTCTTTATATGGTTGGAAATCTATTGATGTCTAGTTTCGAGCCGTATACAGATAACAAAATTTAGAGTTCTACAACTTCTGAAATTCCAATTTCAAGTCATAGAAGTATGAACATAAAAGATGAAAAGTGAAAAGAAGAGATGGAGGATATGCACCTTTAAGACCCGGATGTTCTTAGTGTGTAAAGGATGCATCATATCACGTCTTTGCTAAAAAGACATTAAAGATGCATTTGTTGGGAGTTTACTTTAAGAATTTCGTTGGTTATTTTTCTTTGTCTATGTAATAATCTGCTTACATCAATCCCTGGTTTAAGAACAATCATTACTTATCAATACTACATTTACTAAGAAAAGTTTTTAAATTGTGGAACATTTAGACTAGGTTTTTTTTTGAACGCAAACAAGAAGAATTTCATTATCAAAATAAAAGATAGAGTATACAATTATTACTCCCAGCGGACTATGACTAGATTGATCACTACTTAAGCTAGTCTAGACTAACTCTTCACCACTATTATGTGATACTCTTTAGAACTAGTAATACCAAAGCAAATCAGTTAATGGAAAAGAACCAGAACTCGATTAACCGATAAGAACGTAACCTACTCTGATGAAACCACGACCTCTGAAACAAGAACCTCCACCATAGGCGCCTCCAAAATAACCCCCTGAACCATCACGTGAGCGACCTTACCTGGGACCTCGTCCTCAGCCAACACTATTTCTAGTTTCTTTTGAGAGCCGTGCTTGGGTTTAGACATAGGGTCAAAACCACCCTCTATCATCACCTTCGATGAAGGCACAACTTGTTTCTTATATCCTGGATGCCGACCACGTTTCCTTTTGACCGAAGTCACGAGTTTTTTGTGTACCTGGGGCAGCGCTAGAGAAGCTGGGAAACTCAACTCAAGCTGCTTACTCACCTCCACCTCTGTTAGTGACTCCATTGTTCTCCTTTGATACACCTTGGTGATCTTTCCATGACCTACACCCTCCATATTCTTTCTCGCTTAGACTCCTTGGAATGCACTCCAGAGCTTTGCAGCTCTGGAGATTTGGACTTGAAATTGAAAGCATGCAGCAGGCATGCGAGCTCACAAATTTCTACTTATCGGGCTCAGCGTCTTCACCAGCGACGCCAAAAGAGATTTTCCCCTTATCCGAGAGGGTAAGGGTCACCGTAAAGCTTTGTGAAGATCCAATCGACATAACGACGATAGTGGGTGTAGAGCGAAGAAAAGTTGAACACCATAGTTTGCTCTCTAAAGATTATGTTGTAGACTAGGTGTTAATTTGATGCTTAGTTTTAGTGTGATCAGTGGACGAATTGTACTACACAACTCTTTGTTTTTGACACATGGCATGATCAGATGGAAAGATGAGTCCTTATTCTAATAGAACGATGTCATTTGTTTCTCCACTCCCAACTGTCTCTCCGCCGTTCTTGCTGTTTTACAGAAATTGAAAAAGGTGAGTAGAAAATTTCTTTATAAATTTGTGTATGTTTATTTTGGATTTGATATAGCATATACAAAGAAACAAGAAACAAGAGACAAGAGAAAGTAGATTTTTCATTCTATATGGTATCTTATTTTTCAAAAGCAACCATTTTATTTTCGTGACCATTATCACCTGTGTAAAAGTAATAGTTGGGAATTCGAAGGATTAGAACAGTTTACATGGTAAAGTGAATTCCATCTTGTGAATTTATTTCTGTTCTCAAATAAAGATTTCATAAAGAAGGATAAGAAAGACATGAATATTTGATGTGTTGTGGCAAAACTGAGAAATGAAGTACTTGCAGTTATTATGATTGGTTAATTAATTACTTCTCTGCGTTATATCCCAAAATATTATAATTATAATTAAGTAATTATCATTTTCTGAAATGACCTTGTTTTAGTTCTATTTTTGTCCTGGTTATTTTTTTATTATTTTGATTTGAAACAGTCCAACTTGGAAACTGATTGGGTCCAAACTTATTAGGACACCAAGGTCCAAACTGCTCTCATTTCTTCCACTTTTCGATTTGTGATTTAATTTGAGATCACCATTCTTTAGATTATTGGATGAAGATCAACTCTATAAAAAATGAATCAAAATGGAGATCATTTGGGTATCCGATCTTGTCAAATAAATGAACGGTTATGGCGAATTTTAGCATTACAATAACAATCGTTCATTTGTTTTGTAAGATCGGATACTCAAATGATTTCCATTTTGATTCATTTTTTGTAGAGTTGATCTTCAAACAATAATCTATAGAATATACGGTATCAAATTTAAAATAAAAGTGAGAAAAAAGAGAAAAATTTAAACCTTAGTGTCCAAATGAGTTTGTACCTAATCAAACTCCTTTCAACTTCAAAATATTCAAATACTCCCCTTGTTAATGTTGTGTTGTTTGTCAAAAATTCTTTAGTGCTCCGAGCAGCATTGCTCAGTTTTTTTTTTTGTAAGGGCATCTCCAATGGAGAGTCCTAAACCCTAAGGAAATAGCTTTGCTTGAAAAAATGGCTCTCCAATGGTTGCAATAAGGGATCTAAACCCTATAATATATAGCTTCAAGTCTTATATAAAGTCCTAGAATAGAACTTGGTTTAGCACCGATCTAAACCAAGTTGAAGCCACCATTACAGCTGACGTTGGAGTGACGAAGGAGAGAGGAAGAAGAAGCTTCACGCGCCGGCAGAAGAGAAAGGGAGCCACGCGGCTTGCTGGAGGAGAGAGGGAAGCCTTCTACGTGCGACGCGCTGGAGTGGGAGAGAGAGTAGCAGACAGAGTCTGCAGCGCTGGGACCCGCCACGTGCGCAGCTACCGTTGCAGCCCAACGGTAATGAAACGGACGGCCCGATTTGAAAGAGATTGAAATCGACGGCCAGATTTCAATCTCACTTAATTTTAGTTTTTTTTTAATTTCTGATAATTTTGATCCAACGGTAAAGAATATATTCCGAAATCGATCCAACGATTAGTATTTCATTTTAGGACTTGCCATTGGAGACTTGTCATAAGTCCTAAATTGAGGCCCTAAATATAGATCTAGCACCTCATTTTAGGACTTGCCATTGGAGATGCCCTAATGCATGGTAACCTTTCGATCTCTACCCCAGACTTATCAAAACTAGATCATTGGCTCAGACTCTTTTGATGTGAATAAGTAATAGTGGGACCTACAAGAACAAATGCAACAGAAATAAAAAAAAATTACCTTACTGTAGTCAAATCTGTTTAACTGTTGGATATGTAACAATAAACTGAACCAAAAATGGGTGATGTCGTTGGATTAAAAGTTAAAACAACATTATGCTTTAAAAAAATATTAGGGGAGAAACTTACTATTTACGGTGGAAATGATGATTAAAGCGATGATCTTCATGTAACAGCAAGAAAATTTCTAATAATAAGCTGGTAAATAAATATAGAAAACGTAAATGTTAATTAATGTTAGACGCACAAAGGCAAAAAGGAATTACCAGTTGATTTTTTTTATCTTCATTAATATAATATTATTTCTAAATTTCTGACAACACACATCCCCGTAAAAAATAATTCCATTTAGGTTAAGTTTCGAACATACATTCTCGTGAGTTTCATTATATCTCACCATATCAAAAAAATTTGGCCAAAAATATCGATTTAGCTACTCTCTCCATAAGAAATGAGCAATTAATATACATTGAATGGGTATATAAGTTCCTTCATACAAAAGATTTGTGACGACCCGGAACAGAATCAGTATACTAATCGGCTTGATCCACGATTTTCTGCGTGATTGCAGTTTTCCATAAATTGATTAAATTGCTGGTTTTGATTACGACTTAATTATCGGGCGACAATTTGAGTTGAGTCTCTTCTCGGCAGTTGTTGTGCGCGTGATTTCAAGTTCATGGGCTGCTCCGGATAATTATTTCGATAACCGAGGAATATGTTATGAATATTTGAAATCGCGGAATTTCGTAGAGATTATCCGTTTGTATTGAAGTTTTCCGAAACGTGGATGTGATCCGTTTTGGACCGTCGATTAATCCGAGCCGTGAGTATAAATATCGAAAATAGTCGAAAACACTGTTCGGAAGTTTGACTGGCGTTGACCGTGGTTGTTGACCGTTGACTTTTGCTGACCAGAGCTCCACCGCGCGTGTGCGAGCTGTTGTCGTCGGGTTTGGCGATTCCGGACACCTCCAGCCTTGATATTGGTATGAAACGATTCCTCTCTTCATTTACAACTGTTTAGAACTAGGAATTGCTTGTTTTGGTGTCGATTTGAGGGAGAACGGAGGGTTTGAAGTTTGGATTTTCCGGCCGGAATCGGCCTCGTTTGGGGGCGGTGCTTCGGTGGCTTTCTGGTGAGGATTTTTGGTGGAATTAGTTGGGTTTTGATCAGGGATGATTTCCCCTTTGGTTTGGAGGGACGAGGTGGCGTGACGGTGCCGGAATCGGCCGGGAAAGTTTTCTTGCGATTCTCGGCCGTGATACTTTCGAGCTGATTTCCGGCCACAGTGGTGGTTGGATGGTGGTGGTTCCTTGGGGAAAGTTGCTTGGCTTGAAGAGGAGAACAGTTTGGGAGCTTGGCCGCCGAGAAATCTCTCCGGTTGATATGGGGCCGCTGGTGGCGGCGGAGCTCCGGCGACCCGTTGACTTTTTGAAATTTATCGAGTTATATGTCGTTTTACTCGTATTCGTGCCCCGATCATCGCCTTCAGGTTTTCGAATTGATTTGGAAGCCGGATTTTTTAGTCGAGGGTTTATGTGAAGATTTCGGGAATTTCGTCGATTATTTTGTACTGCGTTATATGTTTCCGGGAACGGTTGGTTTCCGAGGTGTGGTACAGTGTAATAAGTTGTGATTTTGATCAGTTATATTTTGTGATTATTCAGGGGATCGAGATCGTCCTTTGGGCGAAGGATCTTCCGTTGGATCTCGTGATTAGCGCGTGTGCGCGCTATGCTCACCTGTGAGTGGACTTTTCTATTTTCACTGTCGTAGCGAGTTCGTGATTTCCGTATTTATTTATATACTATGTTGAGATTATTTATTGCTTTTGGAGGTATTATTTTATATTTTATATGGTGATGGCATTACTTAGCATCGATGCATTGGCTACTCGGCTGATCACCGGTAGTCAGACCCAGGGTTGTAAGATTCCCCTGGGCAGGGTTGAGAGATTCCCCTATTGTGCCCGCTAGGCTTGAGAGATTCGCCCAGCCTATCACCGTCGGGCTTGAGAGATTCGCCTGACCGTCGGGCTTGAGAAATTCGCCTGGCACCTCCATATATTTTCCGAACTTGCTTTGCTTTGCATTGATTTTATGCTATTTGCAAATGGTGAAAGGCATATGTTTATTTTCGTCCACTCACTCTAACAATTTTATTGCCTTTTCTCTTGGCTTTTCGGTTTCCGTGCCCAGTTTACAGTTCGGATTCTGGTGTCTCACGTCGCGGTTGGAGGCTTAGCGTTCGAGCTACCTTTCTTTTCCAGTAGGTTTCTTGTTTTGCCTACTGTTGTATATTTTGTATATATATACTAGAGGTCGCTCTGATATACTTCTGATATATTTTCATATGTTTTTCCCGGAGTTTTGTAAAGTATAGTTTTGATTACTGCTTTACGTTATTGTTATGATATTGAGAAATCTGGATGGGATTAGTGCCCACGGTTTGGCTTTTGTGGCATAAGAGGAAGTGTTATTTTTCGGATGCAGGTTAATGGCAATTTCGCGTTAGTAACGAAACTCTGCCAAATTTTTTGTGATTTTTGCAAGTTCGTGTTTTAAGAAGGTGTTTGATTCCAGTTTAGGAAACCAAATCGGGGTTGGGTCCTTTCAGTTTGGTATCAGAGCATTAGGTTGTTAGATTCTGTAGACTCTTGTAGTTGTGACACTTAGGGTATTTGAGTATGTACAGCATGTCTGGAGCGATGACCCGACTGGCCAGCGATTACTCATCAATGCTTCGGGTGTTGTATATGTTCAAATTTCTGAAGTCTCATGATTATATTCCTAGTGCTTGTGACTAATGCTTGTCCTGTATCATTAGGATACCTCCTAGACGTGGTCCCCATGTTAATCGGGATGTGGATCCTGATGAGGATCGCCAGACGCATGACTTGCTTATGCGAGTGTTGCGTTTGGAGGAGCGTTTTGACCCTGTGGTCAAAGCTCGTACTGCTGGTGCGACTGTATTTTTGGGTTCAGCTGATCCAGAGATTTGTGAGGCATGGTTGGTTCAGGTTGAACGTGTTTGTGAGAGTGTGCGTTTCACTCCTGAGCAGATGACAGTGGCAGCAGTTGGTTTACTTGAGTCAGATGCATACTTTTGGTGGGTTAGCACCGATAGAGTTCCGGTTGATACTCCGTGGACTTTGTTCTGAGATTTTTTTATGCGGAGATACTTCAACCAGGCTACACAGCAGTGGAAGTATGAGGAGTTCACTAATTTGAGGCAAGGCAGTTTGTCTGTGCTTGAGTACGGGGACAGATTTACCCGCTTATCTTGGTTTGCTCGTGGCATGGTGGCTACTGAGGAAGCCAAGTGCCGCAGATATGAGCTGGGTTTGAACTTGAACATCAAAGGGACTCTGACTACGATGTCTCGGAACAACTTTGATGAGTTCGTGAGTGCAGCACTTCGAGGCGAGGATATCGAGAAGGAAAGGCAGATGAGATATCAGTCTCGATGATTTGAGGAGGGAGGACCGAGTCAGGGGCCTTCCAAGAGGCTGAGTTCTGATACTTCCGGATCGGCATCATCCTCAGGCAATGGACCATATAGACCACCAGCTAGTGCACCGAGACAGAGGCAGAGATGGAGGAGAGATCGACCGCAGCGGCCACAGTCTAGTGGGGGTTCTAGTGGTTCTAGTTATCCTCGGCGTACCGGTGGCACTTTTGCCGTACCGAGGGAGTATCCATTGAGTAGTCTCTGCAGTGGGCATCATGTTGGTCCATGTCAGCGAGGTCCTATTGTTTGTTATTGTTGTGGCCATGAGGGTCACTATGCGAGAGAGTGTTTCCAGCTTGATGGTGTCGGTGGACAGACAACCCAGAGTTCCAGAGGAGAGTGAGGTGCCACTTCTGGGGCTCGACCAGTACAGTTTTCTGGCCAGGGCTGACAGGAGGGTCATCCTCAGCGTGGACGACCAGCCGGGCAGGCCAGAGTTCATGCCATGACATTGCGCGAGGGCAGAGCTTCACCAGAGGTTGTTATAGGTACGTTGCATGTCTTTGGTTATCCAGTACTTACATTGCTAAATCCAGGTGCTACGCATTCATTCATGTCATATAGACTATCATCTTTAGCTATTGTACTTGCGTCTCCACTTCCGGGGTTGTGGAGAATGTTGTATCCGTCCGGTGATGTTATGAGTATTGGCTGGGTGTATAGGGATTGTGAGATTTTTATTGGAGGTCACGGTTTAGCCGCGGATTTGTTATTGCTGGATATCGTTGATTTTGATGTCACTACCAACATAACAGCTTTAGGCAACGATTTAAAATCGTTGCCTATAGTTTAAAAATCGTTGCCTATAAGTATAGGCAACGAAAATTCGTTGCCTATACCGTCGTTGCCTTTTCATCGTTGACTATACTATAGGCAACGAAAAACAAAACTGATTCGTTGCCTATAGTTCGGGGTTTAGGGGTTAGGGTTTTGTACTATAGGCAACGACTAGAGTGAATCGTTGCCTATAGTTTCACTATAGGCAACGACTTCTTCGTTGCCTAAACGCTAAACCAATAGGTCAACTTTGACCAACTTTGAAACTATAGGCAACGACTTCGTTGCCTATACTGAAGAATTTCGTTGCCTATAGTCAAGAACATCGTTGCCTATAGTTTGAATTGTTGTATTTCTGGCAAACTATAGGCAACGAAATTGGTCCAATTTCGTTGCCTATAGTTTGAAATTTTTTTTGGTGGCAAACTATAGGCAACGAAATTGGACCAATTTCGTTGCCTATAGTTTGAAATTTTTTTTGGTGGCAAACCATAGGCAACGAAATTGGTCCAATTTCGTTGCCTATAGTTTGAAAATTTTTTTGGTGGCAAACTATAGGCAACGAAATTGGACCAATTCGTTGCCTATAGTTTGTGTTATTTTAAAAAAAAATACTTGATTCTGGATTGGGCCCAATTCCAGAATCTGCAACATTTACATTTCAAACCACAAAAGCGTACACATTCCAACCTAAATCAAAAACTAGCTACGTGTTACTGATCAAAGTTAACACAATTGAGGAAGTCCTCGTGTGAACCCTCCTGCTGGTCGTCACCCCTGTAAAACTGATGCTGCAGCGGCGGCTCGGCGTCCCCAAAAAACTGATGCTGCTGCGGCGGCTCGGCGTCCCCAATAAACTGATGCTGCTGCGGCGGCTGCTGGTGGTCCCCATATAACGGCGGCTGCTGGTGACCCCCAAAATACTGCGGCTGTGCTGTAGGCGTGAACAGATTTGGCTGAGTCTGTGGGTGCGGCTGCGAAGCCCCCCGAGGTTGCTGAGATTGAAAGAATGCCCACATTTGGTCGTGCTGCTCCTTCTCACGGGCTCTTTCCTGCTCCATGGCTTCCCTGGCACGCCTCATCTCCTCCAACTCCTCCTGCTGCCTCCGAATCTGCTCCTCCTGCCTCCGAATCTGCTCTTGTTGGCCGGACGACCTAGAACTGCTGGACCCGCTGGAGAATTCTGGAGTCATCTTCAAGACTCCATTTCCTCTGTAACCCATCCCCTTGGCCCAAAACTTGTTCTTTCCAACGGGAAGCGCATCTGACACGCACCTCGCCGCATTAATGGGCGTCATGTGGTCAACCTGAGATGCATACTGGGTCACCTCCTCCTCCATGCACCCCTGATGCAGCTCTCGAGCTACTTTAGCACGCACCTTCGGGATCGACTCAACCAATCTCTCCTAATAGACAATGCAAAATCGGTGACGCATTAATAATTGAGTAAAATACAAGAATTAATTAAACATGAGATGTATCAAATATGGACAAATATTTATTAGATACTTACAACATATTCAGGGTTGTTCGGATACCCATGTCGGATGGAATACACGAGAGGATCGGTCTCTGGTTCCAACATTGCCCCACGACGAGTCCATCTCTCATACGTTCGGGAACCGCAATGATGTGGGTTCACGTTCTGCGCTCGGTTTTTAGCATTTTGTTTCGAAATGTGCTTGTGACCATAAGAAAATGTGCACAATTATTAGCCAATTATATATATAGCATAAATTAGAGAATATTCTCGCAACATTAATTTTTTTGATTAAAATCCAACCCATTTAATTTACCTACACAATATATTAGAGATTTACCTACATATTAAATTAATAACATAGATAGAGATTTACCTACTACCTCTTGCGTATATAAAATAATATATCAAAAAATGTAGGTAAATTAATAATAATAATATTAGTTTAGATTTAGGTACGCAAATCAATTCATGTGCATACCACAAGTTTGGGATGCTTCCAGTGGGCTATAAGCCAGTTCCACTCGTACTCCCGGTATCTGAATTCACTTGGAGTGCCATTTCGGCCTTTATCTATGTTCTCCTCCCAGAACGTCTTCAAGTGGGACTTCCACTCTCGATACCTATATTGATGCAACAAAAATATCATATAACCAACACTTTATATTCACAAATCTAACGTATTCAGGATACTTAGCCTTATATAAATCCAAAATCACATCACCTAGACGCGAGCTTTCGTTCACACCACCCCCCGGGCTGCTTCAACCGATCGTCAATAATAAACCATTGCTGCAATACACGTATACATAATTAGCCTCATAAATATGTATGTTTGGTGGCTTATAATAATAAGAATGCCCATATTTTTATGACAAATTAATGTAAATTTAACTCACCGACAGTGCATTATGCACTCGGGCCTTCACTTGAGCATCAACTGAACCCCACGAGTCCCACAACATCGGGATGAAATCACATATGACAAATCCTGCTTGGCTAGCATACATCCCTTTGTCAGAATACTCGATAGCCGAGCCATCGTCCTCATAATCAATATGAGCCCGATTGTCACCAACTCGATCTTCAATACCCTTCCCGGTTGTGGTACCTCTGCTCGCTTTAGCTTTAGGGTTAACGACGGTGCCTAAGACACGGTACAAAAGAAGGAAATTAAGAAATAGAACCTAATTTAATGTACTGTATCTACTAAAAGAACATAAACTTACCATTCTCGTAAGTGAGCTGGCCCTTAACCCTCACACTCAACAGAGGTTGAGAGAACGGCTCATATGTGTATGCTTCCTCAGGCGTCGTGAACGGGTCCTCATCATATATGGCCACGTTGTTAGGGTCGAGCTGAGGTATCTTCGGAATAACTGTAGGGAAGAACAAGTCCCTGGGCGGGCATAAGTGCACAGAATCCGTGCGGGATGCACTGCCGGATGGCCCAGATGATCCGGAATTAGGGTGTGGCGTCGCCGGATTGGGAGGAAGAGGTGGCATACGCGGTGGGTCCTGCTGGTTTGGCCATAGTACCCTCGTACTATTTGGGCGTTCGCTGCTGACTGAGTGACGACCGGATTCCGTGGTGGAGTTTCGGCTGCTGTTGCGGGAGGGTCGTTCATGAGACACCGAGTGACGTGGACCTTGGGGATCCTGGGATGCTGTATATAGTTGGAGGTGACGATTGGAATGTACATAGACGGTCTCAAGACTGTCCGGTACGGTGCTTCCAGAGCTCTGACCAACGGACCTAGACCCACTCCTGGGTCCTTGAGGGTTCAACCCGGAGGACATTTGAGGTGTCGCTCCTTGAGGTGACGAGGAGGAAGCTCCTTTCTGTTTCCCACTTTTCCCGGGAATCAATCTTTTGAACACGGACATTTTTATTAATGTCTGCAACAAAATAACATAATGAATAGCTTACAATTGAGGCAACACTAACCTAAATTTAAATTTTGTCTAACTAAAATGAACAACCCAAACTAAAATCACACTTATTCCCAATTCTAATTACCTAAACTAAATAACCAAACTAAAATCACACTTATATTCCCAATTCACCTTACATAAACTAAATAACCAAATTAAATCCTCTAATCCACAATATAATCCCAACCTAATTAAATCAACAATCCAACATAGTTCATCATCCTTACCAAAATCAAACCTAAATAAAACCTAAATTCAACAATACAAACTAAATAACAACACAAATCCAACTAAAATCAACCTAACCTAAATCCAACACAAATCCAACACAACCTAACATAAATCACAAGACAAATCCAACACAAATCCAACTAAAATCAACCTAAATCACGTTGTTTATATATTCAAGTAAGGAGAATCATGAGAGAATGCGAACCTATATTCGGGAGAGGGCAGAATATATACTCAAGCGAGAGTAATAGGTGCGGCGGCGGTCGTTGCGGCGAGGGCGAGGGCAGAAATCTGGTCGCGACTGGGTCATTTATTCAACCTATTATAGGCAACAAATGGGAGAATCGTTGCCTATACTTTAGGCAACGAGGAGGACTTTAGGCAACGATACCAATACTTTAGGCAACGATTTGTGTCGTTGCCTATACTTTAGGCAACGAGGAGGACTTTAGGCAACGATACCAATACTTTAGGCAATGATTTGTGTCGTTGCCTAAAGTATAGGCAACGAAATCCATATTAAAGGCAACGAAATTTTCGTTGCCTATACTATAGGCAACGACACAAATATCAAAGGCAACGAAATCAATGTTAAAGGCAACGAAAATTTCGTTGCCTATACTATAGGCAACGAAATTTTCGTGTCCTATAGTATAGGCAACGAATTCATTATTAAAGGCAACGAACTTCAATTTATAAGCAACGAAATTCATAAAGTCTACATAGCCATTCAAGTTCACAGGATGAACCAGGGTGAACCAGGGTGAACCAAGGTGAACCAGGGTGAACCAGGGTGAACCAAGGTGAACCAGGGTGAACCAATTCAAGGTGAACCAGGGTGAACCAAGCTCGAAGACTATACTCAATTACATCTCTAACTAAGGCTGATAATCAGAATCAGAATCATCGCTAGAGTCTGACGCAGTTTGATAGTTGAAGTCTGGTAATAGGTGTCGCTCCTCGTCCTCGTCACTCGAGTCTTCATCAAAGTCATTTGGATTAACATTTAGAAGTGCTGCTCCAGAATTTTGAACCACAATACCAGGTCGAACATTATTAAGGCGAATTGTATCGGATTCCGGAATGTCAATTCCATTTCCCTCTTGGTATGCTGCAACTTCTTCGTCATCTTCATTCTCACCAAGTGTGGCAGCACTGTACACATTCCTAGCTTGCACATGGTTTACTACTTTCCACGGGGGTCTGTTCATAAGATCGTCAAGGTAAAACACTTGTTTGACCGATGTGGCAAGAACGAAAGGATCCTCCTCATACCAGCTTGTGGCAGTATTCACGGAAATGTATCCATACTGATCGATGCGAACGTTCTCCGGACGAGTATCAAACCATCTGCACTTAAACAAGTAAACTTTCATGCGCTCACCATACATGAGTTCAACCACTGAATGGAGTACACCGTAGTAGTCAGGGTCGTTATCCCCACCATGCACCATTACCCCACAATTATGTGTCTTCACCCTGTTGTCTCTTTCTTGACACATAAATTTCACGTCATTGACCCTACACATCGCGTAAACTTTTGATGATATAGGTTTCATAGCCAAGAGCCTCAATGCGTGTGACCATTGTGGGTAACCATCATCTTCTACATAGTTCATCTGAAACAAATAACCGTCAACATTAGATACGACATTTCATATAAATAACCGTCACAATTTGCTTTTACACGTCATATATATTATGACTAAATGAATATATACTCACCCATGTGCCAAAAAAATTTGCAAAGGTCCGGTTGTGGTACGCAACATCCCCGCGAACCTGTGGACTTCCAAGGTGTGTGTCTTTCCAATATTTAACTTCTTGACAATTAATGAGTACACACCAGTGTGCAATGTCTAACTCATATGGTGTCAACTCCCACTCCCCGTGCAACCTACTCTGTGGGTAAACATCATTAGAGACTACAGAAAGGTTGAACTGGGGTTCATCTACCGACATATTCGAATGTGGGTCCTCAAGCGCTCCCAAATACAGTTTGACGTACGTTACGCACTCGTGCGCAAGATATGCTTCGGCGATACACCCTTCAGGTGCAGATGTATTATGTACATACCCTTTGTAGTCTCCCAGTTGTCTACAAAGATGAAAACAGCTTGTTATTATTGTTGTACGTAGAACAAGAATAAATTAATATATAAAGACTTAATTAGCAAACATCATACAAATGCAAGGTATATACCTCTCCATTGGATACATCCAAGTGTAGTGAACGGGACCGGTGAGCATCAATTGCTCGGGAAGATGCATCATCAAGTGAGGCATGATGTCGAAGAAATTTGGGGGGAAAATCCTCTCCAACTTGCACATGATAAAAATGATGTCCTTTCGCATTTCTTCGAGGTCTGACATTTTCACTTCTCTGGTGCATAACTTTTGAAAGAACCTTGACAGCGCCACTAACGGCTCTACCACCTCATCATCAAAGTACCCTCGAATCATAATAGGGAAGAGGCGTTGAAGTAGTACATGGCAGTCATGACTCTTTAATCCATAAATCTTATTGTCCCTGTAGTTAACACACCGACTTATATTTCCAGCAAACCCATAAGGATACTGGACGTTAGCCATCCACACAAAAATTTCATGCTTCTCGTCACGCGTGACCGTGTAAGGAGCTTGGGGCATCTTTCTCCCCTTCTTTTTCAACCACAGATGTTCCCGCAGTTTCATTTTTTCCAAATCAACGCGAGCTTTAGGGCCATCTTTGGTTTTACCTTGCCAATTTAGAACGGTGCCCACCACACTTTCACACACATTCTTCTCTATGTGCATGACATCTAGATAGTTCCTGATAGGCAACATCCGCCAGTACGGGAGTTCCCAAAAGATGCTCTTGTGTGTCCAGAACTTATACCTGTCGGGTATCTTCGGTATAGTCGCAACAACCTCAGGATGATTGCTCAATGGCCCAAAATTATACTCATTCAGGACTTCTAAGATTTCATCTCCAGTCCATCCCATGGGTTGCAGACCTTCTTCTACAGTGCCGTCAAAAGCCTGGGCGTCCTGGCGAAATGGGTGATGTCGTGGAAGCCAACATCGGTGACGCATATGGACAATCTTCGAGCAATGAGCTTGTCCAAACATGGCAGTCATGCACTCTGGACAGGCCCTGTACCCCTTGGTTGGGTTTCCCGACAACATCCCTCGACCTGGAAAATCACTGATTGTGCCCACAAGCATAGCACGCATTCGGAACATCTCATTTTTAAACCTGTCGTAAGTGGGATGACCAACTGTACTCAAGTGCTGAAGCTCCATAATCAATGGCCTCATGTACACATCCAGACACTTTCCTGGATAACCCAGCCCTGGAATCAACAGAGTCAGCATATTATATTCTTTCTTCATGCACATCCACGGAGGAAGGTTGTACGGTACCAATATAACGGGCCATATGCTGTACTTCTGACTCATGTTGCCGAAGGGGTTGAATCCGTCAGTCGATAGCCCCAGCCAAACATTTCGGACTTCAACTGCAAAATCAGAAAACACATTCACCAGGTGCTTCCAAGCCTGACCATCAGCAGGGTGTCTAAGGACATCATCGTCAGGCGAAGTCCTCTCAGCCCACCATCTCATAGCTTTCGCCGTGAATGCACACATGAACAACCTTTCCAGCCTATCAATAAGTGGGAAATACCGAAGTATCTTCACTGCTTTCTTGTTTCCTGCAGGAGTGTACTTCCACCTTTCCGTACCACACACCGGACAGTAATCAAGCTTTGATAGATCCTTCCCGTCATCGTCTACACCCCAAAAGAGAACGCAATCATACATGCATGCGTGAATCTTGGTGTAGGAAAGTCCAAGATCTTTGAGGACATGTCGTATCTTACGATGAGTGGGGGGAAGACGATGACCGGGGGGCAGCAGATCACCAGTCAACTGAAGCCACCTATCGACCGCTGCCACGGTGCTCTTGGTCTCCACTTTTAGCTGCATCACTGCCATCACACTTTCAAGGACTGTCTTAGGACATCCGTGGTACAACGGAGTTTGATGCATCTGAATCAGGTTGTGGTACTTGTCCATACCACGTGTGTTGACATAAACTCTAGGTAATGGCTGGACTGGCTCAATGTGAGGGAAATTCTCAACTTCTGGAGGAACATATACGGGTGCTTGAGAATCATGAAATACACCGCTCTCATGAGGAAACATATCGTCGATGAACCTCCTGGTGGGATCATAATTGGATGAACTCGCAGTATCAGTAAATTGTCCATGATCATGCGGATCGGCTGCTGTTGCTTCACCGTGATAAATCCAACGGGTGTACTTATTCCAAAATCCGTTTCTATGAAGGTGTCGCTCAACTGTAGCAATGGGACAACGATTGCCGCGACACCGACATTGTTTACATGGACAATAATGCACTGGCAACTCTCCACAATTAGCCGCCACAAATTCCAGAAATCTCCTAATTCCCTGCCCATATCTTGCATCAGTTCTATCCAGCCTCATCCAACTCTTGTCCATCCTGAAATGCACTGGCGATTCCAGAACGTTTCAGATTTTTCCACCGATTTTGATTTGAATGGAGGAGCTGCTGGCTAGATCTGATATAATAATAATTATAGGCAACGAATTACTATTTCGTTGCCTATATTGTTTTTCGTTGCCTATTAAACTATAGGCAACGATTTTTTCGTTGCCTATAACCATACTTTAGGCAACGATTTGCATAGGCAACGATTTTTTTCGTTGCCTATAAACCAAACATTAGGCAACGATTTCACTTCAATAGGCAACGAACTCGTTGCCTATAGTATAGGGTTTAGGGTTTAGGCAACGATTTTTTTCGTTGCCTATAAATCAAACATTAGGCAACGATTTTACATCAACAGGCAACGAGTTCGTTGCCTATAGTATACTATAGGCAACGAAAACCCTTGTCGTTGCCTATAGTATACTATAGGCAACGAAATTACCAGCTCGTTGCGCGTTGTTTTCAAATTCGTTGCCTAAAGTGTTTATGTTGGTAGTGGTGTGATTTTGGGTATGGACTTCTTGGAGACACATTAGGCTATGTTCGATTGTCACAAGAAAGAGGTTGTATTTCGACGACCAGGCTTTCCAGAGATATTGTTTCGCGGTGAGAAGAATACTTCATTGCCATGTGTGATTTCAGCGATGAAGGCCGAGCAGATGATGAAGAAGGGTTGTGTTGCTTACTTAGCTCATGTTGTGGATACTACGGCTGTTGTGCCAGACATTGGTGATATCGAGGTGGTTTTTGAGTTTCCAGATATGTTTCCAAAGGAGTTACTGGGTATACCTCCAGTTCAGGAGATCGATTTCACATTGAGCTATTACCGGGTACTGGACCTATATCATAGGCACCTTATCGTATGGCGCCAACGGAGTTGAAAGAGCTACAGGTTCAACTTCAAGAGTTGCTGGAGAAAGGTTTCATACGACCCAGTGTATCACCGTGGGGTGCTCCTGTATTGTTTGTGAGGAAGAAGGATGGTTCCATGCGGTTGTGCATTGATTACCGGAAGCTGAATCAGGTCACTGTGAAGAACAAGTATCCGTTGCCGCAGATTGACGACTTGTTTGACCAACTCAAGGGAGCTTTAGTCTTTTCGAAGATTGATCTCAGGTCCGGGTACCATCAGTTGAGGATCAGGGAGTTGGATGTGGCCAGGACAGCTTTCAGATCGCGGTACGGGCATTACGAGTTCTTGGTTATGCCGTTTGGGTTGACCAACGCCCCCGCAGCTTTTATGGACTTGATGAACCGGGTGTTCAGACGATTTCTAGACAAGTTTGTGATCGTGTTCATCGACCACATCCTGATTTATTCCAGGAATGTGGGCTAGCATAAGAAGCATTTGCGAGCGGTTTTGTGGACTTTGCAGGATAATCAGTTGTTTGCGAAGTTCAGCAAGTGCGAGTTTTGGTTGGACAGTGTGAAGTTTTTGGATCACGTGATATCAGCTGAGGGAGTCAGCATGAATCCTGACAAGATCGAGGCCGTGTTGAATTGGAGTAGACCTACCACTGTACCATAGATGAAGAGTTTCTTGGATTTGGCAGGCTACTATCGGCGCTTTGTGCAGGATTTTGCACGGATTGCTACACCACTTACTAGATTGACGAAGAAAGGCGTCAAGTTTGAGAGGTCCGATGCATGTTAGGAGAGTTACTTGCTCCTGAAAGAAAAGTTGACTACTGCACCAGTTTTGACCCTACCTGACGATAGTGGAGAGTTCATGGTTTACAGCGATGCATCGAAGTTGGGACTTGGTTGTGTTCTGATGTAGCATAGCAGAGTTGTGGCCTACGGTTTCAGGCAGCTGAAACCACATGAAGTCAACTATCCGATCCATGATTTGGAGTTGGCTGCTATTGTATTAGCGTTGAAGAGTTGGAGACACTACTTGTACGAAGCTTAGTGCAAGATATACACCGATCACAAGAGTCTCACTTATTTACGCACACAGCCAGACTTGAATATGAGGCAGCGCAGATGGATGGATTTGATCAATGACTATGATTGCACTTTCGAGTACCATCTAGGGAAGGCCAATGTCGTTGCTAATGCACTCAGTCGGAAATCCGGAGCTTCGTTATTCCATGTGTGTGTGGCTCGGGTTTCCATGTTAGCCGAGCTACGGGCTACAGGAGCTGAGTTCGAGTGGGACGATGATGGAGCTTTGTTGGCTAGCTTCCAGGTTCGACCGGTGTTGGTTGATCATGTTCGGGAAGCTCAGGATGCAGATTCCTACCTGTTGGACAAGAAGACCATGATTCGGAATGGTGTTCCAACAGAGTTTCGGTTGAGTGATGATGGTACGTTGCTGTTCAGAGGCAGATTGTGCATACCCAGGGACAAGAGTCTGAAGAAAGAGATTTTAGACGAAGCTCATTGTTCGGCGTATGCGATGCATCCCGATGGTACGAAAATATTTCGTACACTTCGAGCTTATTACTGGTGGCGTAATATGAAGCGAGAGATTGCCGTATATATGAGCAGATGTTTGATTTATCAACAGGTTAAAGCGGAGAGGCAGAAGCCTGCGGGAAAGTTGCAGCCCTTGGAAATTCCGGTTTGGAAGTGGGAGCACATTACCATGGATTTCGTGTATAAATTACCGCGAACTTCGGCTGGTAATACTGGTATTTGGGTTATCGTGGATTGATTGACAAAATCCGCTCATTTTCTTGCACTTCCGGGGAAGATTTCAATGGGCAGATTAGCAAAGTTGTATTTGACAAAGATCGTTCGACTGCACGGTGTGCCTGTATCTATTGTTTCTGACTGAGACAATCAGTTTACTTCAGAGTTCTAGCAGGCATTACAGCGAGCCATGGGCACTAGATTGCATTTTAGTACAGCTTTCCATTCTCAGACTGACGGGCAATCTGAGCGGACTATACAGATTCTGGAGGATATGTTGCGGTCTTGTGTTTTATAGTTTCGAGGAAATTGGGATCAACAACTACATTTGATTGAGTTTGCTTATAACAACAGCTATCAGGCCAGTATTGAGATGGCACCGTATGAGGCCCTATACAGGAGGCAGTGCCGCACTCCATTGTGTTGGAGCGAGGTGGGCGAGCGATGACTTATTGGCCCTGATCTGGTGAAGAGCACCATGGAGGATTTACTG
Source organism: Geum urbanum (assembly GCA_946800695.1). NCBI lineage: Eukaryota > Viridiplantae > Streptophyta > Magnoliopsida > Rosales > Rosaceae > Geum > Geum urbanum. The sequence goes on along the minus strand of OX327001.1, from coordinate 40,836,938 downwards.
ATTATCCGAGACAGATTGAAGATTGCCCAGGATCGCCAGAAGAGTTATGCGGACGTGAGAAGAAAGAGTCTCGAGTTCGATGTGGGCGATTGGGTCTTCCTGAAACTATCTCCGTGGAGGGGAGTTGTGCGTTTCGGGAAGCGTGGCAAGCTTCGACCACGGTACATTGGTCCGTACGAGATTACCGAGAGGGTTGGTGTCGTGGCTCACAGACTTGAGTTGCCGTCCGAGATGGCTCGTGTACACAATGTTTTCCATGTTTCGATGTTGTGAAAGTACATCCCAGATCAATCACATGTGTTAGCGCCACAGCAGCTACCTATCCGAGAGGATTTGACATATGTGGAGGAGCCGGTACAAATTCTCGATCGGCGTGAGTAGGAGTTGAGGCACCGTGTTATACCGCTGGTGAAGGTCTTGTGGAAAAATCACTCGGTTGAGGAGGCCACCTGGGAGACTGAGCAGTCACTCGGTTGAGGAGGCCACTTGGGAGACTGAGCAGTGTATGCAGGAGCAGTATCCTCATCTGTTCACTTGACAGGTACGTAAATTTCGAGGTCATTTTTTTTAAGGGGGGTAGATTTGTGACGACCCGGAACAGAATCAGTATAGTAATCGGCTTGATCCACGAATTTACGCGTAATCGCAGTTTTTCGTAAATTGATTGAATTGCTAGTTTTGATTACGACTTAATTATCGGGCGAGAATTTGAGTTGAGTCTCTTCTCAGGAGTTGTTGTGCGTGTGATTTCGAGTTCGTGGGCGGCTCCGGATAATTATTTCGATAACCAAGGAATATGTTATGAATATTTGAAATCGCAGAATTTCGTCGAGATTATCCGTTCGTATTGGAGTTATCCGAAACATGGATGTGATCCGTTTTGGACCGTCGATCGTTCCGAGCCGCGAGTATAAATATCGAAAATAGTCGAAAATTTGTCGAAAACACTGTTTGGAAGTTTGACCGGCGTTGACCGTGGTTGTTGACCGTTGACTTTTGCTGACCAGAGCTCTACCGCGCGTGTGCGAGCTATTGCCGTCGGGTTTGGCGATTCCGGCCACCTCCGGCCTTGATATTGGTATGAAGCGATTCCTCTCTTCATTTACAACTGTTTAGAACTTGGAATTGCTTGTTTTGGTGTCGATTTGAGGGAGAACGAAGGGTTTAAAGTTTGGGTTTTCTGGCCGGAATCGGCCTCGTTTGGGCTGCGCCACGGTATCTTTCCTGTGAGGATTTTTGGTGGAATCAGTTGAGTTTTGATCAGGGATGATTTCCCCTTTGGTTTCGAGGGACGAGGTGGAGTGATGGGGCCAGAATTGGCCGGGAAAGTTTTCCGGCGATTCTCGGCTGTGATACTTTCGAGCTGATTTTCGGCCACGGTGGTGGCTGGATAGTGGTGGTTCCTTGGGAAAAGTTGCTTGGCTTGAGGAGGAGAACATTTTGGGAGCTTGGCAGCCTCCGACGGGGATTTTAAAATGATATCAATTCTGAATTAGCCGGTGTCTATACCGAGCTGTTGCCGTCGGGTTTGGCGATTTCAACCACCTCCGGCCTTGATATTGGTTTAATTAATTTTTGGAATTATTGGATTATATATATAGAGGATTTTAATTAATTAATTTTTGGAATTATTGGATTACGAATTCAAATTTTTGGATGAATTAGGAATTATTTTGAATTTTTGTAATTTTATAGCAACGATGAATTGGTTGAATTGCGGTACATCCCAAGGGGGGTCGAGGGGGAGGTCGAGAGGGAGAGGGAGATCGGGACGTGGGGATGAGGGCACCGGAAGTCGGTCCGCATCCGGATCCACCAGCGTCGGCAACACTTACAGCATTCCTCCCACCTCTCGGCACCGTACACTTCTGGGTGAGGGACAACCTCAGCAGCAGCAGGTCGAACCTGCTCGATCCTCAGGCGCGAGGAGGGTTTATGTGGTCAGTCGCACGCCGGAAATGGATAGTGCGACTCAATCCTCGGTCCGAATGCCGGAGATTCATCGCGATGAGCCTTCCCCATTCACCCACCAGACTCCTCATTCTTCCGAGGAGGCTGGTGGATCGATTCAGTCCTCGGCCAGGATGCGACTATGCTCGCCGTCTACCTTATTCTTACCGTTGGAAATCCCGACGATACCTCTCGTCAATTCCACGGGGATGCCTGTTCCAGGACAGCTAGGGTTCATTACCCCGGACCAGGCATACGTGTATGTACCCTTCCCGGAACCTCTCTAGAGTGTGAGGATTCCGGGACAACGCACCGACGAATCAGGTAAATATTAATTAGTGATATCTTTTTACTTAGTAATATTTAAATTTAATTAGGTGTTGATGTTTGAAAAATCGTCTACATATATATGTGATAGGCGAGGTCGTGCCCGGTGACAAACAAAAGAGAACCAGAGGCCCTGTCGTCGGCAAGTTACTGGACGACGCCATTCAGGCTAGCGGTGGTGGCCAAGTTATGATTCCGACCAGGGATAGAGGGCAGGTGATCGAGGGAAAGGTCACTCGAAGGTACGCAGGGATGGCGGGCAGCCTCATACGGGATAGAGTCCCAATGTTGTGGCCAGAGTGGAATTCAGTGCCGCAATCCGTCAAATATGAGCTGAATAATGCGTTGTCGGTGAGTTGAATTGTATATTCATTATGTATATTTTCTATATAAATTTTTAATATTATTGATATATATATATATATATATGCATTGCAGAGGTGGTTCCGCGTGGACAACGACATTAGACCCACGTGGGCAGATGAAGTGCATGGGAGCAGGTTACTAGATTCATTTGTTTCGATTTTTTTCATTTCTTTTGATTATGTTTATAAAATGTTGTAAGTTACTAACGATTGATTTTATTAATATAGGTATAAGGAGTGGAAGGGCGAGCTGAAAAAACATTGGAAAAAGTACGGCGACGATCGTTCCGGTACCCCTAGCGAGTTTCGTTATAGGGAGTACGAGTGGCGATGGCTTGTGGTTCACTTCAACAACCCGAAATTGAAGGTACGCAACCTTCGATCGATTAAATTTTTGTTTTATCGTACTTCCCTCAAATTATTTGGCTAATACTTTTTTGATGTTGGATTAATCGAGCAGGCTAATTCTGAAGTCAACACAAGGAACCGGGCCAAAAACACAAAAAATCATCATGCCGGTTCCAGATCATACTCGGGTTGGATCGAGGAGGCGGCCAACCACCCAGAAGAGGATCCCCTTGTCTATACGATGCAGCACGCGTATCCGCAGTCCCCCGAATATGCTGTAAGTGTCCTTATAACAAAATAAACATATTTCTTATTTTTTAGATTGTTTACATTAATTAATATTTTATTTTTCTTTGTCAATTAGGCGAGAGTTCAGGAGGCGATTCCGGAGGTGTTGACTCAAGTGGCGAGAGAGCTCTATCCCAACACCCCCGATGCGGAACTCCCGATTGATCAGATTGATCAATCTGATCCGATCGTCAGGGCCAGGATTATGTCAACTGCGATCCCTCCAGGGAAGAACACTTTCTACTGCAGAGGTTCCGAAAAGTGGGGTCAAGGGCTGCTGAAGAAGACGCCTGAATTCTCTCGCGGATCGAGATCATCTTCGAAGACTAATGAGCTACATGAGCAGCTTCATAGGCAAGCGATTGAGATGGAAGCTCAACGGCGTCGGATGGAGGAGATGGAGCAGGCACGAGCCGCAGAGCAGAATCGGTTGGCCGAACAGCAGCAGATGATGGGGAACTGGATGCAGCAATGTTATGCACAGTTGCATGTATTTGGAATCCATATAGCTCCCCCGCCCATTTTCGGTGCGCCACAGCCACAGCCTCATCCTCAGCCGCAGCCTCAGCCTCAGCCAGACCAGGACCAACCAAGTTATGACGATCCGTTTGACCACATAGAATTAGGACCCCCGTAGATTTGAACAATTTCGGTTTTTTATTTTAATTATTTACCACGTACGCATATGTATACAGATTTGAACGATTTCGGTTTTTTATTTTATTTATTTACTACTATAGTTTAAATAGTTGTTGATTTTCAATTTGAACAATATTGGTGATTTTTTGGGAATGCAGGTTCTGGGATAAAACCTAGAACCTGCAAAAAAAAAATTAATAATGACTATAACCGACGATATATGTCAACATCGTCGGCTATAGTTTTCTCCATAGTCAAACATTTTGACCATGGAGTAAACTATAGCCGACGATGAAATCGTTGGATATAGTTTGAAACTATGCCCGACGATAATGTCTCGTTGCCTTTAGTCACCTTTTTTTTTCCAACGAAAAACCTAATTCATCGTCGGTTATAGTATCACCGACGGTGCATTACCGACGAGACTATAACCGACGATGCCTCGTCGGGTATAAACTATACCCGACGATAAAACGGAACAGACCGACGACACCAAATTATCGGCTATAGATATTCTTCTGGTAGTGTCTCAAAGGAGTCTCACTTGAATGAGTCTTTCAATCATACGACAGTTGACTGTCGTCTGAAATAGGCAATTTCGAGATGCAAGTAAGTGAGAAATTTCCCTCCCAAATGCTCCCATCCTACCCTACTGATGGCATAAAAAATTGAAAGGTTGGTTTCATTAGAAGACGAATGTACGTCATCTGAATTTCATTAGCTGTAAGTTCCGACAATTTTTTAAATTGCCTCCCAAATTAGATTAACTTGTCAAAAAGAAGAATAAGGAAAAAAAAAACCTAGGTGCTAGCAGCCGGCTCCCTCTCTCTCCCTAAACACAAATCAGAAATGGGTCTCTCTCTCTCTCTCTCTCTCTCTCTCTCTCTCTCTCTCGTCTTTGGTCGACTCTCCCTCTCTCACCACCAACATGAAGCCAAATCAGATCAGAGCCTAAATTGTACCACTTTTCCTCCCGACCACCCACCATAACCGTCGTCTGCCTTCGACCGCCGTGTCGCGTCTAGCCTTAGATCCCGTCGCCTCTATGAGCCTTAGTCTCTAGCCTCGTGCTTCTCAATTTGCGTATTTCCTAAGAATTTTACAACTCAAGCTCGTCATGCCGACACCTTCATAGCCAACGTCGATGAGCCAAACCCTACCGTATCATTATGTCAGTCCCACCGACCTCCGATGTGGTCCAAGCCGGCATTTCGATGCCATTGATCCTCTACACTGACGGCCTCGCCTCTGCCATAACCATCGTGGCTTACGCCATCAGTCTTCTCCCGATGGCACTGGTGCTTCTCTTCAAGGGCTGCTATTGCCATTGTGTTTGGTTCCTCGAGGCGGTTTAATGGATGAAGGATGAGGAGAGCTGCATCCGGTGGCGCTAGATTCACTGTTGGTAACCTTTCTTACTCTTTATCTCAACTATTTGGTTGATTTACTCTCTCTCTCTCTCTCTCTCTCTCATTGATTTTTTGCGTCTTTGTTTTTTATTTAGGTTTCTGGGTTCTCTGCTATTTATTCGATTTTGGGTTGTTGTGGTGCTCAATGATTTTATATGTTTTCTGACTCTCTCGCTCTCCTTATGTTTGGGAATGCTGACTTATTTCATGAAATCTCAAACCAAAATTGCTTTGCAGTTTTCAATTTTAGGGCTTTATTACTTTGTTGGGGTTGTTCTTCGCTGAAATGTTGACATCGTTCTCCTTCCGGTTTGGATTTAGATATGGTGCTCATAAGTAGTTCTATGAATGCTCTGAATGATTAGGATATTGTTGTTGGTTCAATACTTGCTTTCCTTAAGAAATTGAGATGACTATGTACTATTGATATGTGTGTGTGTGTGCCTATATGGATCAAAACATTGTAAATAGGCTGTTGTATGGTCTATACCATATATGGATAAATTGTTTATCAGGTTATGAAAGATTATGAATACGACATTGAGCACTTGTTGTTGGTTGACATCATACCAGATGTATTTGTCCGCAAGGCAATGAATGAGACCAATGCAGGTAAATTTCTAGTTTTTATTTTAGTTTTTTTTTTATGCTTTGATTACTTCTTAGGATTTGTGTCTCCAGGGTTATCTCCTCATGTCAAATATCATAGATTAATGGTCTATAGCATTTAGATATGTTTAATCATTCTTCTTTGTTGTTCTTTTGTTAAGGTTTCACTTGCACTAAGTTATACGCTGCAGGCTTCAACAAATTCATTTCATGAAATTCATGTCTTAACTTTCTTCATTCAAAAACTCGTGTGTTTTATCCATGTACTTATCTACTATAGTTTTATGCTTCAAACTATTTTCGTGCACGTATAAAGAAGGTCATGCCATATACATTGGTGTAATTAGTTGCGGTATCTGAATTTTAGTTTAGTATGGTATCATGTGTTTTGATTTCAGTAATTTGGATCTTTACCCATAAAGAAGGGGCTAAAAGATAACATACAAGTCATGTTGGGAGTTGTTACATGTACCAAGAAGATTAAGATGGCGATTAGAGTCTAGTAGTTGAATGGTTTATGACAAAACTAAAAACATAGAAGATACTAATGAATTGAAACTTAGATCATTTTTTCTCTCTTTTATCTTTTTGTACTCATATGTATACTGTTGTAAATCCTACATGGATACTTGTAAATCTAATAATTTAGTAGAATTAATATCTTTTATTGATATTTCTTCATTTTGGATAAATATATTGATTCCAAAGCACCAATTGGATTCATGACTTTTGAAACATATTTTTTTTAAAACTTGCTCACCACATAAAAGTTGCTAAAAAAATGTCCATTCAATCATACTGAGATGACAGTCAAAGCATATGAGTATGTTGAAACAAGCATATTCAGATGATATATGTTACTATGTCTGTCGACTTAGGATCATAGAGATGACAGTCGTCTGTCGTCTGACTACATGCCATTAGACACAAGCATGCACATGCATGGATGGAAACTATAGGCAAAATGAATGTTATATGTCGTCTGAATCCTGTGACCGTCATCTCTATGATCGATATATTACAGTTATTTCAGTCTTTTAACGTCGTCGAAACCATTTCATCATATGTCAACTGAATAGACTATGGACGAAACATATTTTCGACGACGCACGATGAGCATTGTGTAAAGCGCTTTGTGTAGTTGTGATCTATCAACAACAAAAGTTATCATATGACTACTAATGTTATTAAATTGTTATTTTTGGATACGGTTACATATTTTGTGAAACTAAATTGCAACGAGTAACCATTTTGCAAATATGATTGTTCGATGCGACAATAAAAATAATCTAAGTACTTAGGAATAAATATTTGAATTTGACACTGATTTGTGCGTCCAACTATTGTGATCATATTACCCTTACAACTAAAACACGAATATCCACTATGTAAAAACTAAATTAAGACCGAGATTCATCTCCCCATATCGAATATTTCACACCCAAAAAAAATTCAATTTAGCTACTCCGCATATAAATAAATGAGCCATATATGTTAATTGGATATCCAAGTATTCTCATATAAATGTTTGACATCATTGACTGGGATCTAAATGTAGTCTGTCGATGGTAAATTTATAATACAATGCATTCTACTACTAGGAAATGCAAATCTATTTGAAACTAAATCACACAATAGTAACTATTTTGCAAATTTTACCATTAAATACGATAATCGGAATAATCTAAATAGGATGTGAAAATGCTATAATTTTTTTTATTAGAATCCAACTTCGATTTGTGTGTCCTATAATTATGACTAAGTGCTCTTACGAATAAATTGTGAATACCCACTACATAAGAACTATTTTCAAACCACACATTCTTGTGGGATTTATATCTATCAGACCATATCAAAAAAAAAATGTCAAAATAAAAATCGATTTTCTACTCTCCGGTAAAAAGATAAAAAAAAATAATACATTAAATAAGTATTTGCGTCTTTCTAAGAATTATTCTCAGCAAGTTCACCATTGAAAGACAATATATATATAAAAGTAATCCGGTCTAATATTTGTTTGAAAAAGTTATGAAATATTTATTTATTTATTTACTCAAATTATTTTTATGCTGGTAAATATATATTTACGGTAAGAGTTAGGGCAATAGATTTTACTTATCAACAAACCTTACCCTTTGTCTTCATGCATGGACTCTATCCCCTACACCATTAACGGATACCACCCAATAGTGAATGATGGTCGTGGCATAGGCAATAAAAGTATTCGGCAAGTGTTGTCATTTACTTTGGTAAGTGTTAAAGTGGGATTCCTCATTTACCTTGTTAGATTAATTTATTTAGAAACCGGGAACTCCCTGAGCCTGTACAAAGGATTCAACCCAGAGTGCACGAGTAGAGTGTGAAGTACTTACCCAGGTATCACTGCTCAGAGCCTCAGAGCACAATAGTCATTGTCGTTGTTTGTGACTCTACTGGTTTAAAATGCTAAAGGCATTTAATATTTGCAATTGCATATAGGCTTGCAAATTAAGACTTGTTGTTTGCAACACTTGTCACCATTTTTACCTTTATAGTTAAAATTATAACGGCTAAGGGGGTATTTAAGTGTCTCATTAAACTCAAGACTAATAATAAAAAACTTATGAGTAAAACATCAGAATAGTTCATCATCTCGTGTTCTTTAATTTTCTATCTTATTCATTTATTAAGAGTTAGTTAGCGAATTACTCATTGGCTCACGTTGAAATTTGCATATTGAGATTTTATGTATAGTGGATGTACATATATCCTATATTGGCATTTAATTATCAAGCATAATCAAGACTACATCATGAAAATCGACACCGGAACTACAAATTCGTGACAAGAGTCGGCCAAAATAATCACCGGAAGCCATCATTCATCTATCAAAGAGAGACTTGGAAGAAAGTTGTTTATGAGCCAAAGAGGAGAGCCTCCCACATTGGAAATATTGTAATGAGAGAGATACTCCTCACCTATAAAAAGAGGTCTCTCTCCCAATTAGATAATCATCCCACTACACTTCTTTGTAGTTACTTGGGTCTAATGTGGCAAAGTGGAGTAGTCAATTTGGTGAACCACTATAATTTTTGTGTCCTTTAGTTACTCTTGTTTCATATCTTGAATACCTCAGTTATTCTTGATATGAACAATGGCACCGTTTGCGAGATTCGCAACAAAAAGTTAAACATGTTGTTATCTTAGCAAAGCTAAGATAGGAATTTTTTTTTCTTATATGAGAGCTAGATATGTACTTATTTGTGAGTGGGAAACACACGAGCAAGAATTTTGTGAGTGTGAGCGAGCAAGCTTAGCGAGAGCGGAAACAATCAAGGGTTGAGCGGAACCTAGGGGACTATAGATCTATTCTCCAGCGGATACAAGCAATCAACGTGAAGCTAAGTTTTCAAAACTACATACATGCTTTATTCAAACACTAGCAGGTTCGTAGCGAATCAAGATCCCTGTTTGGGCCCAAAATAAACTCAGACATTTTATCATACATTTTGGGCCAAGTTGAGATAGGCCAACCTCTACGGCCCACGAAGGATCGCTGCGAATCTGGAAAGAATATCACATACAAGATTCTAAAGCAAACTAGGAAGATTTACACAAAGATACATCCATATTTTCCTAGTCCGATTGTGTTTCCTTGAGCGATTAGAAGAGAAGAACATCAACATCTATAAATAGACCAATCCAAACAGATTGAGACACATACACACACACGAATTTGCATACAAGCAATTCATTACTCACAACGAGTAAGCAACCCAGCGACATCGAACTTAGGATCTTGTTCACCCGATAGAGTGTAGAGATTCGAAGGTTCTCTCTAGCAAACCCAACGACAGCGGTGATCAGAGGAGTCTGGTTCACCCGACAGAGCGTGGAGAATCTGAGGATTCAAGAAGTCATCATATCCAGTGTTCTCAACACTCGCCCCTTAAAGATTGTTCTTCTTTATATTAGTATCGATCCTTTTGTGGCTCAACGAAGAGACATAAAACCTAAGTCTTGAAACAACCTAAGCCAGTAGAACTCAATGAGTGAGGTTGGTGCTCTCCTCACTCTAATCACTTGTAAGGAAGCAAAGACAGACGCGGCACATTACATCAACTACATTCTGTCCTCGGCAGTGGCACGCTAAGTACGCACAAGACCCTTAAAAGAGACAGTTTGTGATCTTCTTCATCACATTGAAATGTATGGAGAAAATCAAGCCAAACAATTTGGCATTCCCAGTGAGACTCAGGTTTAGTGTCTCTCAGCAAGAATCATTGAGAATCAGTACAGAAGAAAGTTTTTTAGTTGCCAAAAACACCCATCACCTAACTTCATGAACATAACTCAACTTGTTGCTGGAGTCTAAGCAGCGAAGAAGTCATACAACGATTTGGGGCAACAATGGCCTTCAAAACCAAATCAGCAGCCGAGATTAAAGCTCTTAGTTCCGCGGCTTACCATGACTACGTCATGGAAATAGATCAACACATTGATGTTCAACTAGACCACAGCCTCCAAGCAATCAGCGAAAATGACCAATCCATTGCACGATTCACAGCAAAAGTGGAGGATATACGAGCCTCCATGCAAGGGGACCGATAATTATACAATGCAAAGTTTGATAGTCTATCAAACTCGATCACTGCTCTAACAAAAACAATGATTGGGAGCTTAACCACTATAATAGCAAGGTTGAACATTATGCCAGTTGTACACGATCGTGAAGAAGAACCAAAGGATAAAAAAGAATTTCAACATCCAGAACCTCTTCTTCCGCTACCAGAGCTCGAACTAGAAGAACGAATCAACATAATAATTGCACAGAGGTTTCCTGCTACACCCAGAGTGGCTGATACATACAGTGATTCTCTGGGTCTGCCACGATGTGATTGGAAGTGGCCAAAGGGTTATCAACCTATTTCCTTTACTTAGTTCAGCGGGGAAGGATCAGAGTCAGCCGCCACCCACATGACGCAATTCAGAGCTCAATGCTGCCCATGGGGAACTTTGGGTGAATTCAAACTCAGGGCATTCACATCTTCATTTTTGGGAGTTGCATTGCATTGTTACATCAATTTACCATAGGCTTCAGTACTCAATTGGGCTATGATGGAAATATTGTTCATTGAATATTTTGGTGGAGCGGTACCTACAGTTAATTTGGGAAAGCTATGCCAAATGGCTAAGATGCCGAGCGAATCCCCAGTGGCATACCTACACGGGTTTAGAATGGCGTACACCAAGAGCAAAGCTTCATGCACTATATATTAGGCTATGATGGAAATATTGTTCATTGAGCATTTCGGTGGAGCGGAACCTACAGTTAAGTTAGGAAAGCTATGCCAAATGGCTCAGATGCCTAGCGAATCCCCAGTGGCATACATACACAGGTTTAGAACGGTGTACACTAAGAGACAAACTTCATGCACTATGGAGGAGTTTGTGGATATTGCAGTAGGGGGCCTGGAAGAACGATTGCATACCAAATATGTGGACATAAAGTTTACTTCATTGAATGCACTCATAGAGGCAGTAACTCAAACTCATGCAACGTACTAAGAGGCTGACAATAGACGCAATGTGTCTAGAGGTACCTATCATGCAAAGACTCCGTATCATGGAGAATGACATAAAATAGTCACTGCGACTTACCTAGAAGAGGAGTCTAACGAGTCTAAAGAAGAAGACACAACAGTGGTTGGAGTAGAGTTAACAGCCAAGCATCCAGTCAAATTTAAGAATGTAACACCTACCAAGGGACCAGTGCAAGTATTAACAAGCGAATTCACCAAACTAGAATTTGAAACATATACTTACGATGTGTGAAAGGACCCAACCCCTATTCAGTTACCTAAACCGGAATCGAACCCCTTCTGAAAATACGAACCAACAAAAACTTTTCAAAATTTCGGCAGAGTTCCGTTACTAACGTGGAATTGCATAAACCTGCACCTTGAAAATAACACTTCGTCCTATGCCACAAAAGCCAAACCGTGGGCACCAATCCCATCCGGATTTCTCAACATCATAATATAAACAATAAACAATATACATACTGTACTATATATAGTATATCTGAGAAAATCCGTATAAACAAGTATCAGAATGTATCAGAGCGACCTCTAGTGTAAATATATACAATATACACATCAGTAGGCGAAACAAGAACCTACTGGAAAACACAGGTGGCTCAGATCACTAGCCTCCCAACCGCGACGTGAAACACTAAAACCTGAACTGCAAACTGGGCACGGAAACCGAAGATCCCAGGGGAAAGACATGAAAACTGTTAGAGTGAGTGGACGAAAATAAATGTCTTTCACCAATTGATATATATATATGTTTAAAATAACATATGCGAGTCCAGGTAAATAAAGATAATAATAAAGTACACGAGGTAAAATCATACTCTTCCAGCGTACTGAGCATGCAAGTAAAAATCTCACGGGGTCACTCATGGACACATCCGTGCTAGTACAGTCAGAATCACGGAGTCCCAGACTTCCAATCAATTCTACCCAGAAAGGCCTCAGGTCAGAGGTCTGCCTCCCCCCGGTAAAGGCCTCGGGTCAGGAGTCACAGCCTCCCCCGGTACACATCCTCGGGGATCAGCCGGGATGCGAGTGTATCGATACAACAACATATATAACGACTGTACTCTGTGTAAACCAAATCATAAATAGTTCGATGCAAATGCAATAAATAGCATATAAATGCATATACGTAATGTATAATGATATAAGCATAATCATCTAACACATGCTCTTATAAATCGTAATCTCGTACGCATGCTCAAGTTCGAAAATCGTATAAAAAGACTCGCAATCATTCCGTGAAAAGAAATTGTCCACTCACTGGTGAGCAAAACGTGCACTCGCGCTAATCTCGTGGTCCGGCGGAAGATCCCTCGCCTGAAGCACGATGACGATCCCGATCTCGATCTCGATCTCCTGAATATTCACAAAACATAACTGATCAAAATCATAGTCCACAACTCTGTACTGAACCACGGAAACCAACCGTTCCCGAAAATAAACAATGCAGTGCAAAATGATTAACAGAATTCCCGAAATCTTCACTCGAAACCCTCGACTGAAAATCGGCTACCCAAATCAATCCGAAAACCTCTGGACGATAATCAGGGCGCGATTATGAGAAAAATGACATTAAAAACGTCGAAATCTGAAAAGTTGACTTTCTCGCCGGAGCGCCACCGTTAACGGAGACTTTCTCCGGCGGAGAAGCTCCAGAACGCAAGAATTCCACAAGCCCAATCTGTTTCTCAACTGGCACCAAGGCCAAAACTCACCGGAATAAGGTCAATTCCAGGCCGAACCAAATCGGAATCCTATTCCGGTACCCTAATCGGGTTCGATCAAAAATCCATCCTTAGCCCAAAATCAACACATGGGGAGCATCACCAAGGCATGGGGAGGTGAAACCCTAACAATTTCACCTCCAAAACTCACCGGAACCACCCACCCCAACTCCGGCGAACACCGACGACACAACCCAATTCGGGTTCAACCAAAACCCCATCAATTCCCATCAAAACAAACATCAATCAATTCGAAATCACATGGGGAAGCTATACATACCCTCGTCGAAGTCAAAGGTGGCCGGAAAAAGGACGTCGGACGGCGAAGACCAAAATGGAAACTGTCCTCCCTCGGTCAACGGTCAACTTTCCAGTTTTGGAAAGTCAAAGCTTGGTCAACGTCAGTCAAAGCCCCAACTGAAATTTTCGACTAATTCTCGACTATTTCCGATATTTATACTAGCGCCTCGGGTCGATCGACGATTCAAAATGGATAACCATCACATTTCGGATAAACACGAAACAATCGGATAAACTCGTCGAAAATTGAAACTTCAAATAATCGTATTATACTCCTCGGTTATCGGAAAAATCTTCCGGAACCGCCTTCGAGCTCGAAATCACGTACTCTACAACTTCCGTGAAGACACTCAACTCAAATTCTCGGCCGAAAACATAGTCGCGAATAGAATCGACAAACCACATATATAACGTAAAACTGCGACTATGACCAATCTCGAGAATTGTGCCGAATACGCAACTGATTCTGGTTCGGGTCGTCACAAATCTACCCCCCTTAAAAAAATTTCGACCTCGAAATTTACGTACCTGTCAAGTGAACAAATGAGGATACTGTTCCCGCATACGCTACTCAGTCTCCCAGGTGGCCTCCTCAACTGAGTGGTTCTGCCACAAGACCTTCACCAACGGGATCACACGGTGCCTCAACTCTTGCTCACGACGATCGAGAATCTGTACTGGCTCCTCTACGTACGTCAAATCCTCTCTGATCGGCAACTGCTGTGGGACTAACACATGTGAAGGATCGGAGATGTACTTCCGCAACATCGAAACATGGAAGACATCATGAACACGAGCCATCTCAGCTGGTAACTCAAGTCTGTAAGCAACAGCTTCAACCCTCTCCGTAATCTCATACGGACCAATGTATCGTGGTCGAAGCTTGCCACGCTTCCCGAAACGTACTACTCCCCTCCATGGAGATAGTTTCAGGAAGACCCAATCACCAACCTCAAACTCTAAACTCTTCCTCCTCACGTCCGCGTAACTCTTCTGCCAATCCTGGGCAATCTTCAATCGATCCCGGATAATCTGTATGTCTTCCATCGTAGTCTTCACCAAATTAGGACCAATAAGCCAACGCTCGCCCACCCCACTCCAACACAACGGAGTGCGACACTGCTTCCCGTACAGAGCCTCGTACGGTGCCATCTCAATATTGGCCTGATAGCTGTTGTTATAAGCGAACTCAATCAGGTGTAACTGCTGATCCCAGTTCCCACGAAACTGCAACACACATGATCTCAGCATATCCTCAAGAGTCTGAATGGTCCACTCGGACTGCCCGTCAGTCTGAGGATGGAAAGCTGTACTAAATCGCAATCTCGTGCCCAAAGCTCGCTGTAACGCCTGCCAAAACTCAGAAGTGAACTGGCTATCTCGATCCGAAACAATGGACATATGCACACCATGCAAGCGAACAATCTCTGATAATTACAACTTGGCCAATCTGCCAACTGATATCTTCCCTGGAAGTGTAAGAAAGTGTGCGGATTTTGTCAATCGATCCACAATAACCCAAATACCAGTGTTGCCCACCGAAGTACGCGGCAACTGATAGACGAAATCCATCGTAATGTGCTCCTACTTCCAAACCGGAATCTCAAGTGGCTGTAGTTTCCCTGCAGGTTTCTGCCTCTCCGCTTTCACCTGCTGACAGATCAAACATCGACTCACGTACGCGGCAATCTCCCGCTTCATGTTGCGCCACCAGTAGTACGCTCGAAGTGTACGAAACATCTTCGTACCTCCGGGATGCATCGCATACGCTGAACTGTGGGCCTCATCCAGAATCTCTTTCTTCAAGCTCTCGTCTCTGGGCACACACAACCTGCCTCTGAACAACAACGTACCGTCGTCGCTCAATCGAAACTCTGTAGGCACACCATTCCGTATCATGTTCTTCTTGCCCAACAAGTAGGATTCTGAATCCTGAGCCTCTCGTACCTGATCAACCAATACGGGTCGAACCTGAAAACTAGCCAACAAAGCTCCCTCATCATCATATCCGAACACGGCACCTGTAGCTCGAAGCTCGGCTAACATCGACACTCTGGCCACACACACATAAAACAACGAGGCTCCAGATTTCTGGCTAAGTGCATCTGCTACAACATTGGCCTTCCCCGGATGGTACTCAAACGTGCAATCGTAGTCGTTGATCAACTCCATCCATCGGCGCTGCCTCATGTTCAAATTCGGCTGCGTCTGCAAATAAGTAAGACTTTTGTGGTCGGTGAATATCTTACACTGAGCTCCATACAGGTAATGTCTCCAACTCTTTAACGCTAACACGATAGCGGCTAACTCCAAATCATGCGTCAGATAGTTAGCCTCATGTGGTTTCAACTGCCTGGAACCATAGGCGACGACTCTACCATGCTGCATCAACACACAGCCAAGCCCCAACTTCGACGCATCACTGTACACAACAAACTCACCACTGTCGTCTGGCAATGTCAGAACCGGTGCGGTAGTCAATCTCTCCTTCAGGAGCAAATAACTCTCCTCGCACGCATCAGACCACTCAAACTTGACGCCCTTCTTCGTCAATCTGGTCAGTGGTGTAGCAATCCGGGAGAAATCCTGTACAAATCGTCGGTAATAGCCTGCTAACCCCAAGAAACTCCGAATCTCTGGCACAGTAGTGGGTCTACTCCAATTCAGCACGGCCTCGATCTTGTCAGGATCAACACTGACTCCCTCAGCCGAAATCATGTGGCCCAGAAACTTCACACTATCCAACCAGAACTCGCACTTGCTAAACTTCGCGAATAAATGATGGTCCCGCAAAGTCCGCAACACTGCTCGCAAATGCTTCTTGTGCTGGCCCACGCTTCTGGAATAAATCAAAATATCGTCAATGAATACAATCACGAACTTGTCCAGGAACCGTCTAAACACCGGATTCATCAAGTCCATGAAAGCTGCGGGGGCGTTGGTCAACCCAAACGGCATAACCAAAAACTCATAGTGCCCATACCGCGTCATGAATGCCGTCCTGGCTACATCAGAGTCACGGATCCTCAACTGATGATATCCGGATCGAAGGTCAATCTTCGAAAAGACTGATGCTCCCTTGAGCTGATCGAACAAGTCATCAATCCGCGGCAACGGATACTTGTTCCTCACTGTAACCTGATTCAGCTTCTGATAGTCGATGCACAACTGCATGGACCCATCCTTCTTCCGCACAAACAACACCGGAGCACCCCACGGAGAAACACTCGGTCGAATGAAACCCTTCTTTAGTAACTCTTGGAGCTGAATCTGCAACTCCTTCAACTCCGCAGGCGCCATACGATACGGTGTCTGGGAAATCGGTCCTGTACCCAGCAACAACTCAATAGTAAAATCAAACTCCCGTACAGGGGGTATACCAGGTAACTCCGCTGGAAACACATCCGGAAACTCAAAAACAACCTCAATACTACCAAGATCCGGTACTGCAGCTGTAGTGTCCACAACATGGGCTAAGTAAGCGACACAACCCTTCTTCATCAACAGATCTGCCCTCATCGCAGAAATCAAACACGGTAGTGAAGTATTCTTCTCGCCACGAAATAGTATCTCGGGTAACCCTAGTCGTCGAAACGCGACCTCCTTCTTGTGACAGTCAAACATGGCCCAGTGCGTCTCCAAGAAGTCCATACCCAAGATCAGATCAAAATCCACAATATCAAGCAATAACAGATCAGCGGCTAAACCATGGCCATCAATAAACACCTCACAGTCTCTGTACACCTAACCGATGCTCACAACCTCACCTGACGGATACAACACTCTCCACAACCCCGGAAGTGGATATGCAGGTACCGTAGCTAATGATGACAGTCTAAATGATATGAATGAATGTGTGGCACCTGGATCTAAAAATGCAACTACTGGAATACCAAAGACATGAAACGTACCGATAACGACCTCCGGTGAAGCTCTACCCTCACGTAGAGTCATAGCAGGAACCCTTGCCTGTTCGGCTGGTCGTCCTCGCTGGGACTGTCCCTGCTGCCTACCCTGACCTGCAAACTGTGCTGGTCGAACTCCCGAAGTGGCACCTCGCTCAACTCCGGAACTCTGGGCCGCCTGTCCATCACCACCATACAACTGAGGACACTCCCTCGCATAGTGACCCACCTGGCCACAGCGAAAACAAGTGACAGGGCCTCGCTGACACGGTCCAAACTGATGCCTGTTGCAGAAACTGCACAATGGGTACTCCCGTGGTACAGCAAACGTGCCACCGGTACGCCGCGGATAACTAGAACCGCTATAACTCCTACTAGCCTGTGGTCGCTGCGGTCGATCTCTCCTCCATCTCGGTCTCTACCTCGGTACACCAACTGGTGGGCGATATGATCCACCGCCTGAGGACGAAGCTGAACCAGAAGTATCAGAACTCTGCCTCTTTGAAGGCCCCTGACTCGGTCCACCTTCTTCAAACCGTCTCGGCTGGTACCTTTGCTGCCTCTCCTGCTAAATATCCTCGCCTCGGAGTGCTGCACTGACAAACTCATCAAAGTTGTTCCGAGGCATCGTAGTCAGAGTCACCTTGATATTCAGATTCAATCCCAGCTCAAACCTGCGACACTTGGCTTCCTCAGTAGCCACCATATCACGCGCAAAACGAGACAAATGGGTAAACCGGTCCCGGTACTCAAGTACAAACAAACTGCCCTGCCTCAAGTTCGTAAACTCCGCATATTTGCGCTGCTGGGTAGCCTGATTAAAATATCTTCGCATAAACAAATCACGGAACAAAGTCCACGGAGTATCAGCTGGAACTCTGTCGCTGCTAACCCACCAAAAGTATGCATCACCCTCAAGTAAACCAACTGCTGCCACTGTCATCTGCTCAGGAGTAAACTGCAGACGCTCACAAACACGTTCAATCTGAACCAACCATGCCTCGCATATCTCTGGATCAACTGAACCCGAAAACACAGTAGCACCAGCAGTACGAGCCTTGACCACAGGGTCAAAACGCTCTTCCAAACGCAGCACTTGCATCAGCAAGTCACGCGTTCGGCGATCCTCATCAGGATCCGCTTCCCGATCAACACGGGGACCACGTCGAGGAGGCATCCTACTGATACAAGACAAGCATTAGGTACAAGCAGAAAGAACGTAATCATGAAACCGCAGATATTTGAGAACACACAACACCCGAAGTATTGATGAGTACCGCTGGCCAGTCGGGTCATCACTCCAGTCATGCTGTATCAACTCAAATACCCTAAGTGTCACAACTACAAGAGTCTACAGAATTTGACAACCTAATGCTCTGATACCAAGTTGAAAGGACCCAACCCCGATTCAGTTACCCAAAACCAGAATCGAACCCCTTCTGAAAATACGAACCAACAAAAACTTTTCAAAATTTCGGCAGAGTTCCGTTACTAACGTGGAATTGCATAAACCTGCACCCTAAAAATAACACTTCGTCTTATGCCACAAAAGCCAAACCGTGGGCACCAATCCCATCCTGATTTCTCAACATCATAATATAAACAATATACATACTGTACTATATATAGTATATCTGAGAAAATCCGTATAAACACGTATCAGAATGTATCAGAGCGACCTCTAGTGTAAATATATACAATATACACATCAGTAGGCGAAACAAGAACCTACTGGAAAACACAGGTGGCTCAGATCACTAGCCTCCCAACCGCGACGTGAAACACCAAAACCTGAACTGCAAACTGGGCACGGAAACCGAAGATCCCAGGGGAAAGACATGAAAACTGTTAGAGTGAGTGGACGAAAATAAATGTCTTTCACCAATTGATATATGTATGTTTAAAATAACATATGCGAGTCCAGGTAAATAAAGATAATAATAAAGTACACGAGGTAAAATCATACTCTTCCAGCGTACTGAGCAAGCGAGTAAAAATCCCACGGGGTCACTCATGGACACATTCGTGCTAGTACAGTCAGAATCACGGAGTCCCAGACTTCCACGCAATTCTACCCAGAAAGGCCTCAGGTCAGAGGTCTGCCTCCCCCCTGTAAAGGCCTCGGGTCAGGAGTCACAGCCTCCCCCGGTACACATCCTCGGGGATCAGCCGGGATGCGAGTATATCGATACAACAACATATATAACGACTGTACTCTGTGTAAACCAAATCATAAATAGTTCGATGCAAATGCAATAAATAGCATATAAATGCATATACGTAATGTATAATGATATAAGCATAATCATCTAACACATGCTCTTATAAATCGTAATCTCGTACGCATGCTCAAGTTCGAAAATCGCATAAAAAGACTCGCAATCATTCCGTGAAAAGAAATTGTCCACTCACTGGTGAGCAAAACACGCACTCGCGCTAATCTCGTGGTCCGGCGGAAGATCTCTCGCCTGAAGCACGATCACGATCCCGATCTCGATCTCGATCTCCTGAATATTCACAAAACATAACTGATCAAAATCATAGTCCACAACTCTGTACTGAACCACGGAAACCAACCGTTCCCGGAAATAAAAAATGCAGTGCAAAATGATTAATAGAATTCCCGAAATCTCCACTCGAAACCCTCGACTGAAAATCGGCTACCCAAATCAATCCGAAAACCTCTGGACGATAATCAGGGCGCGATTACGAGAAAAATGACATTAAAAACGTCGAAATCTGAAAAGTTGACTTTCTCGCCGGAGCGCTGCTGTTGACCGCCGCCGCCGGCGGCAGCGGCGCGCCGTCAACGAAGACTTTCTCCGGCGGAGAAGCTCTAGATCGCAAGAATTCCACAAGCCCAATCTGTTTCTCAACTGGCACCAAGGCCAAAACTCACCGGAATAAGGTCAATTCCAGGCCGAACCAAATCGGAATCCTATTCCGGTACCCTAATCGGGTTCGATCAAAAATCCATCCTTAGACCAAAATCAACACATGGGGAGCATCACCAAGGCATGGGGAGGTGAAACCTCAACAATTTCACCTCCAAAACTCACCGAAACCACCCACCCTAACTCAGGCGAACACCGACGACACAACCCGATTCGGGTTCAACCAAAACCCCATCAATTCCCATCAAAACAAACATCAATCAATTCGAAATCACATGGGGAAGCTATACATACCCTCGTTGAAGTCAAAGGTGGCCGGAAAAAGGACGTCGGACGGCGAAGACCAAAATGGAAACTGTCCTCCCTCGGTCAACGGTCAACTTTCCAATTTTGGAAAGTCAAAGCTTGGTCAACGTCAGTCAAAGCCCCAACTGAAATTTTCGACTAATTCTCGACTATTTCCGATATTTATACTCGCGCCTCGGGTCGATCGACGACTCAAAATGGATGACCATCACATTTCGGATAAACACGAAACAATCGGATAAACTCGTCGAAAACTGAAACTTCAAATAATCGTATTATACTCCTCGGTTAGCGGAAAAATCTTCCGGAACTGCCGTCGAGCTCGAAATCACGTACTCTACAACTTCCGTGAAGACACTCAACCCAAATTCTCGGCCGAAAACATAGTCGCGAATAGAATCGACAAACCACATATATAACGTAAAACTGCGACTATGACCAATCTCGAGAATCGTGCCGAATACGCAACTGATTCTGGTTCGGGTCGTCACAATGTGAATGTAGCACAAAAAATTATGGATGACTTGTTAGATAAGAAATGAGCCAAAATAGACTTTGGTGCATACCCAACAACAGAGCAGTTAAATGGCAAAAAGTATTGCAAGTTCCATAACATGTGGAACAACTACACGACTAAGGACTGTGTAAAGTTGAAAGACCAGATCCAAAAGTGGATCAATGAGGGAAGAATCGCAATAGATGCAGTGCCCCAGATTGCCCTACTGGAACATCAACCATTTTCTTAAAATTCAGTAAGCATTATTGAGCTGTTACGATCAAGCACTGCAAATACCTTCCGTAATGATAAAACGACAGAGATCTTGGACGACCTCATGCAAAAAGGAATTGCAACAGTACCTTTTGGCCTAGCACTAGACAGGCGAGGGGAAACTAGAAACTCATATTGCAAATTTCACCATGGTTGGACACATGACACAGATCAATGCCAAGAACTTTAAAAGAAAATCCAACAGTGGATTGATGAAGGAAAAATCGTAGTGCCAGTTGCATACAAAGAGGATATCAGCACTGGTTCGTTCGTGGTAGAAACCTTGGATGTGTCATGGAGAGGTGGAGCAAAAAGAAAGCAAACTTTGAACCTTAGAGGTATTATCGAAGCAGCTACATCTGACAGCAAAAAGATAGAAGACCTAAAGGGGAAACAGAAAGAAGGCATCCCTGAAGAAACTCTCGTCATCCTTTGCACACGATGCTAGGCAGAGTGTGGATTGAAGATGATTTATGATGAGTTTATAGAGGCCGCATGAGCAAGTCCACAGATCATCTCCCCTTCGGATAAATTTCAAACATCCAGCCCTAAGGCAGTAAAGGGAGCTCCAAAGGACTAGAATTTATACAAAAGGTTGCGAAGAGAAGAAAAGAAGTCTGAGTTAACCAAAGGTGTACAATGAGTTTCCAAAGAGGACGCCAAACCTTAATCCCACCCACAAATAGGTCCATCATCAAAGAGAATGTCTGGTACATGAAGACAAAAGGAAAAACCATGGAAGTTACTCCTACGAGGAAACGAAAGCTGTAGAGACAATTCAGCTCAGCAAAAAGGACTTTCGAAGCATTGGACAAATGATTAATAAAGCTAGACCAACTAGTGGAATCTCCAGAACAAATCAAAAGGAGAATGAACAGATTTGTAGTTAATCCGGTAATCACTTTTGACAAGCATTCTGATGGACCAAAGGTCAGAATATCCCGTCCAAGTGTTTTCT
Organism: Geum urbanum; assembly: GCA_946800695.1. Taxonomy (NCBI): domain Eukaryota; kingdom Viridiplantae; phylum Streptophyta; class Magnoliopsida; order Rosales; family Rosaceae; genus Geum; species Geum urbanum. Next base: position 40,814,565 of record OX327001.1, on the reverse strand, counting down.
CAAGAATTAGTGAGACTGAAGCGGTATCTAAAAGGCAGGGAACGCTGAATAGACAAAGAAAAATAATTAAGATGGAGGAAAAATCAGTACGAAAGTCAGCCTTGGAGTGAATTCAAAAGAAGATCGAGTCAGTAGCTGAAGTTAGCAAGATGCCAGTGCTTAGATGGCGTCCCAAGCCATTGGTCATTGAGGAACAGAAGAAGAAAATCCTAGATTCAAGTATTGAAGCCAATAAAGAAATAGGGGTATTACCCAATCAGAAGTCTGAAGGACCTAAATCTGAGGTCCAAGAGCCTACCATAGTAATGGAGCCAGAATATCCAGCAAGTGCATCGGCCACAAATGAGGTAGCAGAGGACAACGATGATGAGCAGTTGGTGGATTATGAAGAAGCAGACGTAATGGACATGCACGTTGGAATGGTATATGTATTACCAGCTCAGTTACCAAAGCCAGTAGAAGCCAAGCAAGTGGCTTCAGTAAGCAAAGCAATGAAAGGAGTCATCCTCATAGAACAGGAGAAAGAGGAAGAAGTGGTTCAAACAATAGAGCTAACATTGCGAAAATAACATATGATGTTCTCCAGACCTACTGCGACCATGACTTCACACATGAGACCACTATACATTACAACGAATATGGGGGGCATCCAGCTCAGCAAAATCATGGTTGACACTGGAGCATCAATGAACATTTTGACTACGCAGGCGATGACTTTGCTTGGTATCCATAGGTCCTCTATACAAGCAACGTCCATGACCATTAGGAATTTTACAGGGACAGTCTCGTAAACCATCAAGTTATTATTCATAAAAGTCAAAGTTGGCGGGGTAGAAGCTGCTTATACCTTCTTCGTGCTACATTACAATGCACCTTACAATGCGATTCTAGGAAGGGACTGGATCCACATGAGCTACTGCGTCCCTTCATCAACAAATTTTTCTTTGGAATATGGAGACTGAAGAATCACATATCATCAATATGGATCCAAGACCATATTCCGTCTCTGCAAATGCTTTGGATGCTAATTACTACAATGGAACCTTGAGACCATTGAAAGTATGTGGTGTTGATAAACAAGGCCGACCAGTTGGCGTAACGGCCTCTGAATTAGCTCAATGGGGAATGACGCAAGCAAAAGATGATAAGGCACGTCTGTGTTTCCTTGAGCTAACCTCAGCCAGTCAACAATGATGATATGACCATCCAGGGAGTCAGAGGCAGAGGCTTGCATTTCTCTCTACAAAATGTTGCAAACATATATGATAGAGAAGCAGGCCTACGATTTTCTGCCCACAGTCGCATTGACAGAATCCATATATGAAGACGTACAACAAGGAATCGATGAAAAGGAAGAGGTCATCCAGCTAGCTCTTGCAGCTTTAGATGATACTCCACCTAAAGTAAGAGATCCCACCGAGAAGATTAACCTGGGAACAGTGAATGAGCCAATGGAAGTGGCCATTAGTACTTTTTTGGAACCTATGGAAAGAAAAAGGCTCATTGAGTTATTATTGGAATATGAAGATTGCTATGTAGAGAAGTTTGAGGATATACAAGGACTTTCTCCAGAGTTAGTGGTACACAATTTACCAATCATGGAAAGGAAGAAGCCAGCTCAATAGCAGATGCGGAGGATGAACGCAGAAATAACGATGCTTGTAAAAGAAGAAATAGAGAAGATGCTGAAGTCTGGGGTCATCCAGGTGGCTAAATACACAGAGTGGATATCCAACATAGTTTCAGTATGAAAGAAGAATGGCAAGATACGAGTCTGTGTTGACTACAGGGATTTAAATCATGTCACTCCTAAAGACGCGTACCCTATGCCAGTGGTAGACCTATTAGTAGATTCAGTGGCAAGGCATGAGATGTTATCTTTCATGGATGGTACAGCGGGCTATCATCAGATCCCAGTTACTGAGGTAGATCGACACAAAACTGCATTTCGATGCCTGGGAGTACTAGAGGTATTTGAGTATGTCAATATGCCATTTGAACTGAAGTACGCAAGAGCCACGTATTAGTGAGTCATGAACTACATCTTCCATGATTTGTTAGGCAACACCGTGGAAGTATACATTGATGATATAGTGGTTAAATCCAGAAAGAGGTCTGATCATGTTGATGACCTAAGGCAGGTATTCAAACAAATGAGGTAGCATCAGCTAAAGATGAATCCTGCCAAGTGTGTGCTCGGGGTACAAGCAGGAGATTTCTTAGGATTCCTAGTACACCAGTGAGGCATAGAGGTCCCAGATGATAAGAAGGAAGCTATAATTAAATCATTACCACCAAAGAACAAGTGAGGATTGCAGCAGCTTCTGGGAAAAATTAGCTTCCTAATTAGATTTATTGCCAACACTACAGGGAAAACCAAGCCTTTTACTCCATTACTAAAGCTACAGGGAGAGAAAGATTTTGTTTGGGAACCAATCCACCAAGATGTGTTTGATAATGTGAAAAAATACTTAGTCAATCCACCAGCCTTGGTACCACCACAGCCAAGCAGGCATTTGAAACTTTATATCTCAGCAACTGAGTTCTTGATTTGAAGCTTGTTAGCACAAGATGATGACGCCTAGATAGAGTGAGAAATTTTCTACCTAAACAGAATGCTAACGGAATGTGAAAGCAGGATACACCAATGGAGAAGTTGTGTCTTGCTCTATACTTTTTAGGCTACAAGTTAAGACATTACATGTTGTCCTTCACCACTTGTGTCATCGCTCAGACAAATTTGGTACGATACATGTTATCTCGACTTATACTTAGAGGACAGAGTGGAAAGTGGATTCTTGCACTGTCAGAGTTTTCACTACAACATATTCCACAGAAGGCAGTAAAAGGCCAAACAGTGGCCGATGTTTTAGCACATCATCCAATGGTGGAAGTTCCAAAACTCAAAGATTTAGAGTTGTCTCATATATCTTTAAACCCTTGGAAATTATACTTTGATGGATTTAGTATGACTGCTTTCGCTGGAGCAGGAATTGCATTAGTAAACCCTCGAAAGTGTGACTTTTGCTACTTCTTTTAGGTTGGACTACCATTGCTCAAATAATTATGCAAAGTACGATGCATTGATAATTGGATTGGAGCTTTTAATTGATTTAGAGGTCAATGATGTACAAATCTGGGGTGACTTGTTAGTAATACGATAGCTCGAGGCAATATTCAAGACTAGTGCAGTGTTAGAGCCATATGTAAACATAGCCAGTGAGTTGTTAGAGGCTTTCACTGATGTAGAATTAATTCACATCCCCAGAGGAGAAAACTATGCAGCAAACGAGCTAACACAGCTTGCTACCGGAATCGAGCTCGCAGACGGTGTGCAAGGGTGTATCTTACAGGTTGAACGCAGAAGTCTTTCTTCCTTTATGGTAAGGAAAGAAGAAAAAGATGAATGGTATGTAGCTTCCTTAAGTTCCATCGATGAAGATTGGAGGCAGCCAATCATTGCATACTTGAAGGATCCCAGCACTTCTGTAGACAAACACACCAGGTATTTGGCTCCAAATTATGTTCTTCGAAATGATGAGCTGCTCAGAAGAGGAGGGGATGGTGTTGACATGCTTTGTGTCTATGCAAATGAGGTCAAAATGTTGTTGCGAGAGGTCCATCTAGGGGTTTATGGTGCTCACTAATCAGGACCTAAGATGAGATGGTTGTTACGATGACTTGGTTATTTTTGGCCCGCTATTTTAAAAGATTGCATTTCTTTTGCCAAAAGACGTGAAGATTGTCAACCTCATGGAACAGTTAGTCATATTTTAAATATTCCTATGCAGTTAATCATTAAGTTGTGGTCTGCGCGAGGATGGGATCTGGACTTGATTGGAATGATTCACCATCATTCATCCATGCAACACAAGTTCATCATTGTGGCTACCGACTTCTTCCCTAAATGGGTGGAAGCAAATCCATTGAAAGTTGCTTCTGCTGCTGCGATCAGACAGTTCCTGTATGAGGAGGTCATCTGTCAGTTTGGTATTCCGAAATATTTTGTCTCAGATAGAGGAGTTGATGACAGACTTTGGGATCTAGTTTTTGCACTCTTTTCACCATATTACGTATAGTCCAAGGGCCAAGCTGAAGTAAGCAACAAGCTGATCCTACACATACTGAAGAGGATGCTCACAGATAACCCATGATTATGGCATGAAGAATAATTCAGTACACTTTGGGTCTACAGGACTTCGAAGCGCAACCCAATAAGCACTACCCTTTATGCCCTAATGTTTGGTCATGATGCAATTTTACCTCTAGAAATTAATATACAGTCTTTGCAAGTCATGGACCAACATCAGTTGGTTGGTGATGATTATGTTTAGGCAATATGGCAAGAGCTCGAAGACTTAGATGAAAAATACACTGAAGATTTGAACAACCTAATCGCTGAGAAGAAAAATGTGGCTCGCATTTACGATCGTCGCACCAGATGATTAAGCTTCACAGAGGGCAAGTTTGTATGGAAAACAGTTCTCCCTCTTGGTGAAAAACAAGATGGACGGGGTAAATGGTGTGTAAAATGGGAAAGACCTTTGTGATTGACAAAATCAAAGGCAATTGAGCTTTCTAACTTCGAGGTATAGATGGAATAGTGCATAGTAACCCTATAAATGGCCGATTTCTAAAGAAGTACAGACAATCGGTTTGGGAATACGAAGCACCTGCAGAGCCAGCTACCTAGTTTTGTACTCTCTCGCAGCCTATAAGTGAGGCTCGCTCTTCAGGCAAAACTAGGGGGGAAACCAATATACATATAGGGCAACTTTCGTGGCCAAAATTTTAAAGTTTTTGCAACTTTGGTTGTTTTCCATTTGATTCAGAACCTATTAAAGAGGTTCTTTTTACATTTGTATTCAAAATCAGATTTGGTGGTTTACCATTGCTATAAAAATTACTTTCGCAGCAGAAACAAGATATATACAAAGCAGTAAAGTAAATCTTTCATTTGATGAAAACAAATACACTTTTTTTGAGGCTTTGCGGCCTCTAGCTCTGATACGACTCATCAAATGATAGAAAATCTATAGACAAATGATCAAACCTAATAGCCAAAAGGGTAAAAGTGGTCGATCTAGCTCTTAGTCTCAACAAACACCAGGTGGGCAGCCACTGACTAAGGGCTAGATCTATCCCTGCTTGCATCAGGCTCTGACAACTCGGGGTTTTTCCCCCAATAAATCTCAACAAGCCTTCCCTTTATCAGACCTGATCTTCGACACTTCACCCTTATATGTAATAGAAACTTGCAGCGAGTAGGTTGGAGCATGCGAATGACTAGAGCAGAGGTCTTCAGGAATGGAGTGAGTGAGGGACAACCTGCAGAGCCTCTAGCTAATTCTCAAAGGATTGAGAATAAGAATGCAAGCGAAGAGCTTGGGCTTAGGTACTTCTACCTAAGACAGGTTTGAGCTACTTCTACCTAATGGGGTATTAGCAAAACAAGAAATTTGGAGGGAATGCCTTGAAACAGAAAAGAAAGAAGCTACAAGTGAGAAACATGATCAGTCGGGATGAAGGAGAGTGTTTTATGAAGACGATGGTAGAAGTAACATACTATATATAAAAGCCTAAACCTAGAGGCTTTAACGAAGGGAGTGGGAAGCGTTGCATCAGTTCAATACAGTAATTAAGGAGGTCCAACGCTCCATGATAATTTAATTATCTCTCGAAGACAGGAGATTGGCCGTTTCAAGAAACAAAATAGCCAAACATTTTGGCACGCCCTTGCTAATATCAAGTCTTTCATATGGAAAGTTCTAATCCCGATGGAGGCGCGGGAGCATATGGGCATAGAAGTTTTCAACATCCTTTTGAGAGGATTTTGGGCAAAACTTTTGGTAAGGCGCCATAGCCATAGAAAAAGAGATGAGGATTAAAATGGCGGCAGAAGCTTCAGAAAGTCCAAAGCGTAGAGAATAGGCTTTTGAGAAGAGAGAGAAACACGAGTAAATATATAAGGGTTTTTGAACGTTGGGCGCAACTTTCCAAAGAGGTGGACTCGAGTGGCCTAAGCAAGACTACTGAATCGTTAGGAACGACACGTTGCAACAAAAACCCCTTCGATTGCCTACGAGTTAATCTCGTAGTCGGAAAGGTAATGTTTGGGCCCGAAATAAACTCAGACATTTTATTATACGTTTTGAAAAAAGTTGAGATAGGCCAACCGCTGCGGCCCACGAAAGATCACTGCAAATCTGGAAAGAATATCACATACGAGATTCCTAAGCAAACTAGGAAGATTTACACAAAGATACATCCATATTTTCCTAGTCCAATTGTGTTTCCTTGAGCGATTGGAAGAGAAGAATATCAACATCTATAAATAGTCCAACCCAAACAGATTAAGACACACACAAACATGAATCTGCATACAAGCAATTCATTACTCACAGTGAGTAAACAACCCAACGACAACGAACTGAAGATCTTGTTCACCCAACAGAGTGTGGAGATTCGAAGGTTCTCTCTAGCAAACCCAACGACGACGACGTTCAACCCGACAGAGCGTGGAGATTTCAAAGATTCAAGAAGTCACAATATCCAGTGTTCTAAACACTCGCCCCTTAAAGATTGCTCTGCTTTATATTCACAGCTTTGTATAAAGTATCGATCATTTTGTGGCTCAGCGAAGAGAAACAAAACCTAAGTCTTGAAAAACAACTTAGGCAAGTATAACTCAACGAGTGAGGTTAGTGCTCTCTTCTACCCAATCGTTTGTAAGGAAATAGAGACAGACGCAGCGTACTAATCAACAACATTTTGCCCTTGGCGGTGCACGCCAAGCACGCACAAGACTTTTAAAAGAGACAATTTGTGATTTTCTTCATCAAATCGACCTAACTGGAAAAAATCAAGCCAAATAATCACGACAATCAATTACAACAACAAAAACAGCAACGGATTACAACAACAATTAAGGAATGAAGGCTTACCGAGTTGCTCCGGCATCAGAGTCGATTCATACTCTGCTCGAAGGACTGCCAACACCGGGGGATTGCGTCGCTCCAAAACTAATTACGAGATCGACCGCCGCATCTGTCCCTGACAGTGTCTGCGACCCAACCCGGAGGTGACATCCGCGACCCGACTCGCTCAATCTATTTCGAGAGGGCCAATCCAAGAACGGCTTCGACTCTGGAGCCACCGATCCGAAACCAATGATCTGGCGACCTCAAGCTTCGCGACCTTATTCCGCTCAACAGCTCCTAAACAACCTTCCCCGGAATGCACCACTCCGAAACCAGCAAGACGGAACCCACAACTCCGAGATCGACTTCCATCTTCGTGACTTCAAATGAAACAACCACCTCACGACGACAAGAACAATCGAAACTACTGCCAGAGCCACCGAGCCGAAACTCACTTCTCTAGAACCGCTCTGAGCCGGAACCACGACCTCGAAACCACTCCGAAACATCAACTCCTGAGGCGAGATCGAGCGTAACCAGCCACTACCCCAAGCCGAATCCAATTTGCGACCTCAATCTCACATCTCGCTTCTCTCTGTCTCGATCTAAAAAGGGGCTGAGGGACTTGATCAATGGGGAAGATGGGATCAATGAAAAAAAAAAGAGAAGGCGAGAGGCCGAGGACGAGGTGTGGCTGTCGAAGAAGATGAGGAAAAAAGTGAGCAGTGTAAGCAGAGACTTGAGGTCAGCGGAAAGAAAAAGAGAAACGGCATGGGCGCCAGCAAACCCAATCACATCCATCAGTCCATCACTGTATCATTTCCACCGACGGATCCCGCAAGTCAGTGAGTTCTTCTTTCCTTCTCTACTGGTAAGCTAGCAAACAGTATATCTTTCATGTCCCCTGTTGGTTTGTTTAAGACAATTTTAATTGTACGAACAAGCATGTGCCATGATCACTTTGCCATAAGCATAGCTGAAGCACAATCAGTACTGCATGCCTATATTTGAAGACGCACATGTTTGTAAAGCTTTCCTATTTTTGCACAGTATGTGATTAAATGATTCCATGAGTATGTTAATTGAACAAGGCTTTTACATGTCTAAAACGTACTCACAAGTCACAAACATAACTACATAGCTTAGTTGGATAACTCTCGATTGTTTAAGCATGTCTACTACACCTATACGCATGTGTAAATTTTTTAGTGTTACTTGCTGACTCGTTCACTCACGCATGCGCTATTATTATGTATGTTACGGATACATACCCTCCGATATCACTACTATTTAAGTAAAATTAATGTATGTTGAAAATTGTTGTTAAAGCTTAATTAGGTAATTTATAATTCTGGTTGGGCCACCCGAGTTAGCAATATGTCCCGAGAGAGAAATTATCACATCCTCCTTGATACTTATGATATTTACGTACCAACTTATGCGAGACTCGGCATTCTATAATTTTACCTAAATTAATACTTCAACAACATTTTCGCTTATATTAATTATACTATTTTTTGCATCAATGAAATGAAAAATTTTCACACTTTTGTTTATCATTTACGCTTGTTACATTACATTACACAACCAATATAAGTAAATGAATTCTCTTCATACATTTTATTGATACAAAGTCAACTTTCACAAATACATGTTTTAAAACACTATACTTGATTATGTCATGTGTTGTTATATGTAACTTGGGGACTAGCTTGCACGTCGCGCAACGAAACACGAAGCACCCGGGTAAATGAATTCGTTTATTCAGGGACAACTCAATTTTGTTAAAGAAGCTGACCGGCAAGACATACCCACGGGTACGCCAATACTTTATTTCTGGCAAAAAGCCGAAAATCACACGAAAGTCTGGAACTCGGGGACTCAAGGGCCACCGATAACGAGTTCCCACCTATGAGAGTGATATGCGTAAAACATGCATCAAATATTAACACAAAGTAGACACTCAACACATAGTTCACACGTATGCAATTTAAAACCCTTTTTTGTAGCTGTAGCATTGATAAGTAGGGATCGTTCTTAACCGGGAATTGAGGGTACTAAACATGACAACGTTTGTAAACATAAAATAAAAGGTATGGAGGGTTTGAAAGTTTGGTTATTAATCTACGAAATATAAAGACAAAACATGGCAGAAAACACATAGAGAAACCTAAGTTCTATCATGCTTCAACTCATAGACAAGCTAAACAAACAAGAACATAGAATCATAAACATGCTTTCTAAACCGAAGATAAAATCTAAGACTAACATATATACAAGTGATCATCACATGCTAACAACCTAGCATATTTATCCGATTAATCCTAAGTGTCAACAAAATCTATAGCTTCAATCAAAACACATACAGATGCTTATATTTAACAAGACAGCAACCAAATCGAGTTAACTATCTAATCCAATTTTATCTTTGTTATTAATTCGTGAAACATGCTCAAAAAAGAACCAAATCGAGTATCTACTAAAAACAGTTTCAAGCATTAAGAATAACATAAGCTAGCACATGCATTCGAATCAAAACTATAAAACACATGGAAGAAACTTAATAAAAACTAGAAATAAATAGCCTTATATCAAAACTTAGCCTTGTCATACAAAAGTAGAGAAAACTACACAAAACCGAAAACAAATACAAATGGGTCATGTTACACTTTTAATTCCGTGAAATCGCACCGCAAATCTTGATGTAGCAACTCCTTTGATGGATGGAGGACATAAATATCCAAGGCCAAATCAAGCCTAGAACACTTGTGGATGTATGAAGGTTATTTTGGAGGTGGTGCTTGGTGGTGTTTCATATTTGGGAGGAGTTCTTCATTTTTGGTATGCAAGGAGGTGACTTGGGCAGAGCTTTGACTATTAGAATGTGTGATCATGATGTTTATGGCCGAACTCCCCTTTTATAGGCAAAGGAAATGGCTTTTGCCTCTTCCTTCAAGGGAATGAAATCTCTTCCTCTTATCCTTCCACCTAGTTGCACAGCCTTAGTCACCAAGCTAGTCCTTAGTCACTAAAGATATTTCAGCAACTTGCATCACCAAGTTGCTTGCTTGATCATTTTGGACGAAATAATTGACTTAGAGCTTCCTTCTTGGCTGACTTGAACTTTAATAAATGGGCCTAATGAATTTCTTAATGGGCTGGCCCATCTCCGTTGTCTAGAAACGCAAAAATTCTCCGAAGTGCACTTTTCACGGTTATTGACATTTTTAGCTCAATTTTGCTCCTTTTGTCCATCCTCATTTATTCTTCTACCTAAAAACATAAAGTAAGTTAGAAACGTATTCACTAAGCTCATAGCATAGAAAAATGTAGAGAGAATTACATTAATAATCAAGCATAAAATGCGTAGATCAGATACCGCCACTACCGGTGCAGCGATAAATGACCGGTTGGAAGGACCGAGTGTAGCATACCGAAGAGTATGTTGCTACGGTCAGTGCAAGCTAAAGTGCCACTTGCGTCCCCCATTACATGAAAGATACGAAGGAGTATGCTAATAACCGGGAAGGGCTTCATTGAGAGCGGGTCTACTGGGTTCCACTACTTGGAGGAACTCCAAAATGATGTTATGACTCATTCGGGAATATTTATAAAATCTTTTTTTTTTGGTTAACCATTTTTAAACATTCGCTGATACTTGCAAAAATAATCATCAGCGAAGCGAAATCGTGAGTAAAAATACCATGGGTACCGATATTACATATTCAGGAGGCCAGCAAACTAGCTACTTGTTGTTCTCACCAAGACTAACCACACTTATGATGTTATTCTTTTTCAGAATGTAACAGGTGTGCAAAGGAATAGCGGATCAACATTGGTTAGAGAGGGGTGACCACATGGCCCGTAACTTGCAGCAAAAAAAGAATGTATTCCTAGTCTAGGCCTCGGAGACTGAAACACATTTTTTAGCATAATCACTCATGCATGCCTCACCGCACAAACATGTGCATCATCATATGCATGTTGCATACATACATACATTGCGCATTCATAGCGCATCACCGCTCATCATGTCACGTATGCTAACTCATTTATTTTTGTCATGTATGATTTACTTTCTGCGCATGATCTAGCATATCATGCATACCGCTATTGGCGCAACTCAACTAATACCATATTTCGATGTCTACTTTTATTATATGCACAAATTTGTTTAAATTGCAAAAGTTGTAAAATAATTAGGAGCCTATTCTTACTTGGAGAGTTAAGGGACTAGGGGTTTTGTACCCTCACTTATGCTTGGTAATTTATTTCTTAACTCCCTAAACAAGAATTGCTTTACTTGGAGAGTTAGGGGACTTATACATATATTCTATATTACTATATAATTACCAAACATAATCAAGACTATGTCATGAAGATCAACACCGGAGCTATACATCTGTGCCAAGAGTCGGCCAAAAATCATCACCGGAAGCCATCCTTCATCTAACGGAGAGAGACTTGGAAGAAAGATGTTTATGAGTCAAAGAGGAAAGCCTCCCACATTGGAAAGATTGTAATGAGAGAGGCACTCTTTATCTATAAAAGGAGGCATCTCTCCCACTTAGATAGTCATCCACTACACCTCTTTGTAGTTACTTGAGCCTAAATCATCTTTGAGCTCAAGATAAATAATTGAAGCCCAACGTGGCAAAGTGAAGTAGTTAATTCGGTGAACCACTATAATTCTTATGATGTTTACTTATCGCATTTTCTTATCGTATTAGTTTAGTTACTCTTATTTTATATCTTGAATACCTTGTTTATTCTTGGTATGAACAGTGGCTAATAAAACTGTATGATCATTTGTTTACAAAGTAATTGGATCATTATACTTTACAAAAATAAGAGGCTTTAGTTGGAATTGTCTGGAAAAGTGTGACCGGATAATTTGCAGAGGATGTTGCCTTAAGGCGTTGTTGTGTGTATGTTTTGTTGACATTTACTCTGGCAATTACCTAACAGGTAATGTGTGTGCTACATTTTTAATGTGCACGTGGATGGTTGTTTCGATGAAAATTTAGAGTTTGGACTCTTAACTTTAGCATGCTACTTAATAATTAGAACCATTCGTTCACCAGTTAAATACGAAAATAGAAATCTTATAAATGTAATCAAGAGTTGACTAGCTAGATAGCCCATTCTATGGAACTGGTCACTACTGTTCCTTTTCTACACGAACGTCATATGGTGTAAGCGTTGTTCAATATAGTTTCTGATTGACAAATACTGCAAGTTGGATCTTAAAAAATTTGAACACCATCATGAATTCAAAATTGATGTGTTTTGTTAGATTCACATTACTTATAAACTATTTGGCCAGTGGACCACCACTCCACTAAACAAAAACCACTGTCATTCTTATTAGAGCACCTGCAGCGCAGCGAGCTCGAGCAGCAACTCCCGAACTCGTCAATGAGCGGTCGTCGACGACAGCAGGTGCACGGAGCTGCTCGTGCTGCTCGCCGGTCGGGCCCACCTCCCCCCCTCTCACCCACTCCGTGGCCCCCGGAGCTGCTCGTGCCGAGCGGTCGCCGACGACTTTGGCGGGCCCCCGGAGCTACTCGTGCTGAAATCCTCCCCCGGTGCAGGTGCTCTTAGAAACTTTTTTCCTTATCAAATAACACATCCTAAATTAGGTTTTGATAAGTGTTCATGATTGAAACTTTTAGGGATCTTTTGTTTAGTTAACCCAAATCAATTAATTTTAAAAAAGATCATCAACTCAAATTAGTTTCACTTCAAGTTGATTTTTTGATCTTAAAAATATGTAAAGAATAAATCCAAATTTTTGAGTTAGATTGCATTCGAACATTATAATAGTTTTAATATCTTAACTTTAGAGAGTGTAAATGCGAATTATAATTTTTTTTCTCTTTTATTTATTGGCTTAAAACTATAGTTACATACTTGCATGAGAATGATGTATCACTTAAACGTTTACAATTTTATAAGTGTATAATAAATGTTTGATTTGGCAAATGAAGAAACAACATTGTTTTTGCTGCATTCTACAAGTTCTGTTCCGATTTCTAGGGATGATAGTTGTTACGACTTGGAACAATATTACGCGATAATCGGAACTTATGTTGTTAGTCGCTAATTAATGACGTTAATTATTGATGGTAATTAGCATTTACCATCAATAATTTTCGCTGACACTTCGCTGAGATTTTATCAACTATATTTTTACCCCTATGTACCCTTCTTTTATTGAATTGCAATGGCTCGGATGAAGTGATGGATAATTTAATGAACCTGATTTCATTTCTTAAAAAAATGAAACCATTACTAAATCTTTACTAAATCACTCTAATATATTCCACAATATATTCCTGATCACTCTAAATCTTTACTAAATCACTCTAATATATTCCACAATATTTAGTAACCATATATTTCTCTATTCCACAATATATTCCTGATCACTCTAATATTTATCAGAAACCATTACTAAATTTTTATAATTCCAGTTTCAATTTCTGAAAATATCTTTTAATGCTCTAGAAAATTCTTATGCTTATGCTTATGCTTTAGCTTCTGTAAGAAGAGTCCAATGAAGAAAAATGTCTTAATTTTTTCATATGAGTCTATACATATCGTACTCATGTGAACACCAATGTGGATCAAGAATCAAATATCGACGAAATCATGGAATGTTTTTTGTTATAGACATATTTCTCCTCCTTGATCACATCTAACAGTCAAATTTTTCAAACCATATATTCTCCTTTTGTTCATTTTTTTTAAGGGAACACGTGAGACGTCACTTCTCATTGATGAAACAAGGATGAGAACATGCCACAACATACAACTACCCTTAATAAGGGCAAACGACAGATCAAAAAGTCGTAGTATAGACTACACAAACAAAGTTTGGCTAGTCCAAATAACTTATTCAAACAATAGGGTCAAAAAAAAAACCATAGTTCGTAACCCGACATAACGCAAAATAGAACGATAAGCAATACTTATTACACCCGCACTTATTCAAAACATAAAATAAAAGCACGTAAAAGAACTACTCATCTGGAGTAGCCACCGCCACCTTCTCAGCCGCGATACCATCGACAACTGCTTCCATTAGGTACACCTGAGTTGCACTGACCACATCTTTATCCGGAGTGCCAAAGACTTTTGTGGACCACACCCATTTTTCCATGGATTGAGGACTTGAAACAGTAGGCATGAGAAGCTCACCATCCTTCTCATGTGCCTCTCCAATTTCCATACCACTAGAAGCAGCCAACTTAGATGAACGCCTCATTTGTGTCACCTGAATAAGACTCCAACCTGCAAAATTCTCCGAATTCGAGTCTTCCAAGTTCTTCTCTATAGGCTTGTTCTTTGAACCATTCGGGCGGCCACGACGAGTTTTCTTCGCCGGGGACGTAATGAGAAGCCCGTTCTTTTCCTGAAGAGCAAGATCTAGACAGGATGTAAGCAAGAGTTGTGTACTCCTCCTCCTCCTCGCCTTCAGTTTCTTACCACTGGATTCCCCTGCCTCCTCCATTGCCTTTCTCTTCATGTCATCTACCCGCATAGGAATGCTAGGGGCTATCTGTCGCAGGTGAGCATCCACTGCCGCAAAAATCTCCAGTGTGAGCCCCGAAACCGAGAACAGAAGGGTTTGGGGAACCACCACTTTGGGGAATAGCCTGAGGTACAATCTCTTTAACTAAATTAGATGCCAAACCAAAGGGTATGTTAGGTCTTACCATAGACTGAGGGACAATGCCGTTAAACTCGTCTGGCACTTCCCCGATGAAGCTCGTTGTGGACTCCAAAGTGACACTCTTTGACATATCAGGAGCACCAATATACCCCGAACTGGGATGCTCCATCAAACCACACTCTGGACAGTAAGCATGCAGCCTGTCATACTTGAATCTCAGCTTCACCTCTAACCCTAGTTCAGACTCGAAAATCCGCCCTAGGAATTGTTGCCACACACAAGATGTCACAGGATGCCGAATTTGAATACATGTGACTCCTCTGTTAAAGCTCGAAATATCAGTCCGGATATAGATGCATGTCGTACTTGAATCTCGGTAAACTACTTTTTTTTGCAACTCGAGCATTAGAAACCCTAAAAACTGCCATATTTTATTTCTTTATTTTTTCGATAGCAATGGTAAATTGTAGTACATTGGATGATCTATATCTAACTTTTTGTGAAGCATTGGATTCAAGTTAGATATAAACTAGTAAATATATGTTATTTAATATATAAATACATGTTAGGTAGTTAGATTAATTGTTGTAATATTTTAGAGTGAAAAATTTCGCCCCATCTGGATAAAATTTCTAACTCCGCCACTGCATAGACTTATTTCACATTCTTGAAGAAATCCAACGATCATACTTTCAAAATTATATTTCTTCATCTCATTTTATTGTGGAATGTATATTTTTTCTATAACCTACAAACAAAATAGACAATATTAGTAACTATGTAAAGATGTCATCTGTTCCAAATAATCAAAACTGAAAAATGGATAGATTTAATCAATCATGTATTTAATGCATGTTAATAAGTAACGAGAACATATATTAACTCGTTTGACTTCGTTTGACTTCGTTTTTGATATTGATCAAAGAAGTCAATTCAACATACAGTTATGCTTCCCAAGAGGAGCACAATGCAATCACAAAGAGTTATGTCTCAAGTTTTTTACATAGGTTGATACATCTTATTCCTACGAAAGTAGAAAATTATCTGAGAAATTAATTTTTGACACCTGAGCTATTTATTACAATTTGTGTAAATTTTCAAATCATAAAAGTTCTAATGAAAAATAATTTTAAAATTTGTGATTGGTCATCAATATGTACCATCCAGCCTCCATTAGTCGTTTATTTATTTTTTATTGAAAAAAGAAAAGCATTAAATTAAGTGAAGTGGAGGACTGGCAAACCTCTCACTGAAAAAGTCAACAAACGAGTGTAATCGATTCCTAATACATTCATCTCATCTGTCCGTTTTTATTCGGTGGCCACGATTTTATGTAGCCATTCGTTATTTTATACATGAACACACAAGGATTGTCTTCAAACTCCAAACCTCATCTAGGATTCTAAGTCTTTCTCTCATCAACATCATATTGTGTCGAGTTTTATGACTAGTAGGCTGGTATACCAAATAAATAACTTAAGGGTTTAGAATGATGGGAAACTATGATATATGAAACCTCTACCACAACGAGACAGTTGGCCGATCTCAATTTTGATTTCGATGTGCACCTACAAGTACCACTTAATCTCATGTGAATTTTCTTCAATTTTGATTGTGATTTTTGAAATTGTTTATATGCATTTTGAATTTGATTACAGGATCAGCTTCATTGCGGCGGACTTCCAACGATATGCCCCAAAATCGTTAATGAATAATAGAACTATTTGTGTATGTGCAAATAAGGAAGGGCCATAATTCACACATTGAATCAACGGTCAGAACACATGATGCACGGGTTGAGTATTGGTATTCTGAATATGTAAGAACTAGGGTTGATTCCCGCGCGCGAGGCGCGGGTGGCGACAAAAGATAATTCAAGTGAAATCAATCGAATAGAAATAAATAATTTATAAGAAATAAAATTAATGATTCATGTCTTAATAACGTAAAAACAACTCTAGACACACAAATACAAAAAATTAAGTATGATATCATTAGATGAAACCATATCATCAACATCTACGCACTACATTGAGATAATTTCTCAACTAATTCCGGAGAAATTAGAATTTGAAATAGAGGTTCAACGTTTAGACACCAACCTTGGTAACTCCGGAGAAACCCAAGCCTCAGATCTGAAAGTTTGTAAACCTACAAACACAAAACACAAAACGGTTAACATTAAAACCCCATCTCCGTCGATCAATCTTTCAATCTCACGTACAATCTACTACTACTACTACTACTACTACCATTATCATAATAAAAATCCCCATATTATAATTAGTCCAAAGCCTAAACATTACTCAACGAGCGTGTGTTTGGATTTATCTTATAAAATTCATCAGGCTGCATACTTGCATATCAGGTAACACCAATATATATATATATATATATATCATGCTACGTAGACGCTAACACTAATGCGAGTATTATATATCTTAAAAATGAAAACATCTCTTGGATTAAAAGCCATAACCGAGGAATTTCCTCTTGTCTTATATATCAAGCAAAGAAATTGTTGCCCAAAAAAAGAGAGCAAAGGAATTAAAGTACTTCTGTCTGAGTTTGTATGCAACTCGAACTGGTTCAAGTACTGAATCTGTATTTTTCTAAACAAACACCAAAAGAAGAAGAAGATACTTCTGTCTTTAACTTATGAAAACGCTCAAAATGAAGTTCATAACTAAATCCAAACGAACCACTACATCCCTATTCCCAACTCAAATCATACAGTTTTGGAAAATTTCATGTTTGTATTCTATTCTTCGTTTTTAGAAATAGATAAATAAATAAAACCAGAGGAAAGAAACAAAGAAGACCCAGAACTTATGAAAACGCTCAAAATGAAGTTCATAACTAAATCCAAACTAACCACTACATCCCTATTCCCAACTCAAATCATACAGTTTTGGAAAATTTCATGTTTGTATTCTATTCTTCGTTTTTAGAAATAGATAAATAAATAAAACCAGAGGAAAGAAACAAAGAAGACCCAGAAGTCATTTTAAATGAAAACAAAAACACAAAAGAAAAAGGGAAAAGGAAAACAGAAGGAGAGTAAAACAATGTCAAAGAGAACCATGACAGAATTGTACATATATAAATCCTTTAACAATAGCAACAAAAATGTATAAAATTAAGAATGAAAAACCAATGAAGAGTCAAAAACCGGCATCATCCATGCTATTTCAAAACCACATATTAATGATTAGTTGTTCAGTATAGTCTTACTCCACCTATTAGCAATTCTTTGATAGTTTTTCTTCCTTCTGAGACATTTAATCTTTTATTGTAGTTTTTTCTTTGTATGATCTACTTGGTATGCTATGTGAATCTTATAGCTAATTCACAGTGAGTGTTCAGTTCAGTGAAGAGAACTCATATGATTCTATTGCTTCTATGTGCCTATTTAAGGTGCTTAAATTGTAGACTCAAAAAAAAAACATCCCCAGTCATATTTGCACTGCAGTATAGAAGGAGCTTTAGCCTTTACCACTCCACATAAGTACAAAAAGTCATAAGTCCATTTGACGGCTATAAGAATCTCAAAGCAACCTCCACAATTACAGAGTTAACATGCTGTTCACAACGATAAAATCCTAAACAGAAGATGGCAAAATCTCAAAGCAAGCACTTACTATATTCCATGACCATACTCAGCAGAATTCAAAGAAATGACATAATGAGGCATGAATAGCTATAATACCTTGCAAAGGAATCACGAAACCAAGATTTCTCCAAAAAATAAGCTATAATTAGAAGGATATTGGAATTTCTGCTAAGGCTCTTAAAAGGGAACAATCTGACAACACCTTGGAGTAAGATTTCACTGACAATTGTTAGACACTGTTTGAATAATAAAGGTACCCGATGCATCGTTATAGTGACATGAAACCCAGCCACTCATGAAGTCGATGTCATGATTACAACTCGAGGGAAAAAATCTACAAATAGTATATAGAACATCATACCTGTGTTTAGATCACATTCGCCGCTAAAAGAACTTGAATAATGCAGCAACTATCTCAAACCAGTATCTTTCAAAGCAAGCCTACAAAATATACCAAGATGATCATGAGCTGCCACTGGAAGAGAACACAAATAAGGCAATTAAAAACCCAACTCCATAACTTGACAAAGGCAGCCATATTGATGTTACATACATGACAATGAGATTACATAATGCATGTGAACACAAACACAACTCCAGGAATGACAAACCCAGCTCAATAACTTAACAGAGCAGCCATATTGATGTTAACAAACATGTTAATAAACTTCATAATGGACGTGAACATAACCTATAGGCAAAACACAATACAAACTATTCCAATACAGTAGCCGGTCTCAAACACATTATGAAACCAGAACCACCAGCAAACAACATCCCACCATCTCAACTAAATGAACGATTGATCTAGTTTCTCATCAATCAACAACAGAACCACAAAACCCATCCAAATTCAAAGTTCAGCCCAATCTATGGAACATGTAAACAGATAATCTAAACCTATATGAATCCCAAATAAAAAAATAGCTACCCATATTCATATTCTTATTGTTTTCTAGTAATACACCCATGTTCCGCTACGGGGATAGTTGCGTTTTGTTATCAAACTTTTGTATAGCCTTTGTTAATCCATGTAACTTCGAATTTACGTACTTAAAGTTCAGGTTTTTTTTTTACATTAAATTTCAGATCTTGGTGCTACAAAGAGAATGACAAACAGACTCTTTGAAAAAACTGCAAATATTATTGATATCTATTTTCCCCAAAGCAAAAGGCAAACTTACATTGATAACTATTCTGTGGTTTAGTTTCACAACTATTCAGTATAACTATACTGTCTACAAACATACAATATAACTGAAATTGGAATCTAGAAAAGAAGTCAGCACCATTCCTATCGATTGACATTAGTTTCCCAATCCCACAATTTTTGATTCATAGAACTATACAGTACGCAATTTCTACCTTTCCAGCAGAAATACAACTACCATTATAAGATCAATTTCAACCTCTCCAGCACATCTACCTTTTATG
This sequence comes from Geum urbanum, assembly GCA_946800695.1. Lineage (NCBI taxonomy): Eukaryota > Viridiplantae > Streptophyta > Magnoliopsida > Rosales > Rosaceae > Geum > Geum urbanum. The sequence continues at coordinate 40,794,920 of OX327001.1, read as the reverse complement.
GATTTGGCTTTCCTACGTACAACGCTTCTTATTGATGGGAGGCAACTTGGATTTGAAACTATCTCCAACAAAAAATGAAATTTGGTTGCATCTCTATAGTGTTATTGGTGATTGTATTCAAAAATCAAAAGACCACAAATTCTCTAATGACGGCTCTGGAATCAAATCCTAGTTCTATAATATCGACATTGAATTCTAAACGGAATTATTATCAAATCTTAATCCAAAGTGCCAAAATAGGAATCAAGCGGAAAAAAATACGGGAAAAATGATGCCAGAATAGGATTCATACATAGTAACCTATAATCATGAAATAAGCTGCCAACTTAACCTGCAAACCTCCTAAACCACTATTTATCTCTGATCTATGAAACAAAATTGGAGAAAGCGAAGAAAAGGAATTGGAAACACCCACTGTGAAGGAAGAACATAATAAAAAAATTAGGTGAGAGCACTCTGAATGGGAGGTGAATAATAGAATGTAAAGTTGGATCTAAGTTTAGAAGATGACATCATATCTAAAGGACAATAATGATCGAAAACAATGGAAGAAAGGAAGTACAGGGAGAACAGCAGCAAAGCACAGGTGAAACTTTTTTGTATAGAACCTGTAAACCCAAACAAATCAACTTAAGCATGGTTTCCATTACAACATCTATAAACCCTTTGTTTTGCAGGTTACACTTATAAGTGAATAAGAGCATAGAACCTGAGTTCCAATTGTAAACTCAGGCACAATTGGACAACTCGGACCAACTAAATCCGAAAACTCGCCAACATCAATAAGTTAGACATTTAATATAACAAATCAAGTAACAGCAATAGAATCGAATCCAGCGATAACACATAACTCATGCTTTAATTTTCTTATTATCTTACATTCACCCAATGTAAAAAATGAAAGATCCACTATGCTACAGAAACAACAATATCAGAAAATTAGACAAAACCATAATCGCTACAATTGGAAAGGCCACTCATCAGAGAAAGCATGAGAAGAGGCAGCATATACAGTGATGTAAACACCTTTAGAGAAACAAATCGAAACACGAATGTGCAGAATCATAAATTAGACACTAACACACCAGACAAACAAAGCAAACATCTAAAGACTTACAAAGAAACCAATGAAAGTACGAATATGTAAGAACTAATTGTTATATGGTTGGAGACGTGTAGTGTTTTTTCATTGATTTCTTAGGGTTCAACGAATTGGAGATGTCCAATTGCCGATAGTATTGTTTATTTTCATCTGCATAATTCACGCAAAACAATTCCTGATACAAAATCTAAGACATTCAAAGGAAACAACAAATTTCTAATTCTACACCAAATTTCAATGCTTTCTGCACAACCTATGTCTTCTTGTAAATTAATCAGAACCCAATTCAACTATGTATCAGAGATCAACTCTTTCTTGAAAATTAATCAAAACCCACTTCAATTCTGCACTAAAAAAATCAACAATTTCTTGGAACTTCAAAAACCTAAGAGCGAGAGAGATGAGTTTTTACCTGATGGAGATGATGTCGGAGTTACAGGGTTAGTGAGCGTTGATGGTGAAAGACCCAGAACAGAAGCGTCCTTTTTCTTCAAGCTTTTCTGGGTTGCATTTTGACCTTGTTGAAATTTTGTGGTTTTTTGAAAAATTGAGAGGTAAAAGAGGTGTGGCCCAGAAAGCTCAAACTCCCTGGCTCTTCTCAAACTTGGTTTCACTATCGTTGGAAAATCAATCTAGATCAGAACAGAAGAGGACTGGGGTTTTGGAAGTGGTTTCGTCATAACAGCTGACGATGAGACCTTTTCGGTAGGAAAAGGGAGAGATTAGTGAAGCAAACGCTTGATGGCAGGGAGAAAGATCTTCGAGGCTGAGGTCAACATATGAGAGAGACAGGGCGACGGGGAGAAAGAAAGAAGAGAGGATGCGAATTTGAGCTGTGTGGTCGAGAGAGAGAGAGGATTCTGATCAGTTAGCTTTGTCCCGCACGGGTGGCACGCTCAAGAATAGTGAACAGGACTTTGTACAGTAAACCCAATTCTGTTATATAGTAAATTTTTGTACTATGTATATTTTTTGTTTGGCAAGCCAAACCAGAATAAGAATCTGATTCAAAATTAGAATGTGATAGCAAAGAAAGCACACTTCAATATCTATCGTCTATAGCTCACTAATAAAACAACACTTGAAAAGTTATGGCGATCGGTAGAAAACAACAGTCCAAAATCATATTGTCACGTCCCAATTTTTTAGTTTATAAATAACATAAATAAACCAAATTTCAAAACGTGAATAACTCAAATCTCCTGGTCAATTTTTATAAAATTATAATTCCACAATGTAAAAATATGAGAGTCAAAATTTCGAATCTCTTATTACATATGTCTAATATATTGTCAAATTGAATGTCAATTAAACAATGGTACCCATTGACTGAAGATGACAAAGGCTACATAGTATTTGGGAGCCGCTTGGTTGAGATCTGAGGGAGAGGATTGCGCCAGGAGGATTGTAGATTGGTGGCGGTGTGGGTTTCAAAGGAAGGGCCTTGTCTATGGTCCCCTACCTTTGTCGTGTGCCGGTGGCGATGAGGGCAGTGCAAACTGCAGACGACCGGGGAAGAGGGCGGCGACGACAAGGGCATAGTGGTGCGCGCGGAGTTGGTGATGTCTCTCTTCAATTTTGGATTGGGCTGGTGGCCCATTGCGTGTCTGAGCAGTTGGGTTTTCTTCAATGGGCTTACTGTAGTTTAGATTTTCTTGGTTTTTTTTTAGTTTTTTTTTTGTGTTAGTTGGGCCATGGTTCTTTTTTACTCTTGTTAGTAAGGTGAGCTTGTAGATTGTTTGGTCTCGACCCATTGTCTAGATGTCCTAGTTATTGTCGATCTTTTTAGCAGATTTGATTTGGGTTTGTTATCCTCTAGCTTAGGTAGGATTCCAATTTTCAATGGTTTTCAATGTACTAATAATACACCACTGCTTAGTCTAAATTTGTCTCTCATTGAGTTAGAAAGGGTTAGGCTAGGTGTTTTTCGATGTATTTGGATAATGATCTAATGCAATATCGCATGTTTCTGTCAAAAAAAAACCAAAACAATAAATGCTCATAAAGAGAATGACACATAGTGGAAGTCTAAAATCACTAAAAAGAAATCATCACTTGAGTCCCACCTAGTCAATCCTCTGAAGTCTCAACTTCTTATTGCAATGCGAAACACACTAACCTACGTGATTAACCCCCACACCATTTATTAGTGCACCGAGTTTATATAAACAAACACAGTAAGCTTTGAAAGCTCATATGAGTAATTAACAATGTAAGTGTAAATATGTAAATATATAAATCATTTCAACTGCAATGAGAAGATAAATATATACAACCTTACAATTTATTTTTTCCATGCACTACCACATTTGTCATCATTACCGGCGAGATTACCGGAGACAAGGCCGGCGACCGGAAAAGTCGCCGGTAATGTTCATCATTACCGGCGACTTACTCCGTCGCCGGTAATGTCTCCGGAAAATCGCCGGTAATGTTTCAAAACATTATCGGCGACTCCAACCGTCGCCGGCAATGTCAAGCTGAACATTTCCGGTGATTTTCCGGCGAGAATTTCGCCGGCAATGTCAAGCCAAACATTGCCGGCGACGGTTGGAGTCGCCGGTAATGTTTTGAAACATTATCGGCGATTTTCCGGCGTAAAGTCGCCGGTAATGTCTCCATTTCCGGGCGATTTAATGAATCGCCGGCAATGCCTCTTATATTAGATGCAGATCGCAGGAGCTCATTCATTTTGATCGAAAAAAATCCGGTGAAATCGAAAGAAGGAAAACACTCTGAAATCGATCCTTCGGTATTATCAAAATTAAGGCGCGCGTCGAAAACTCAATCACTCGGGAAGCTATATATATAGGTACGTATATATACGTATATGTGTATATATGTATATATATATATATGTGTGTGTGTGTTGATCAAATCCAATTCATGAGATATGAAATGTTGTTGATGTCACCGAAACGAGAAAACTGCTTGTAGTTAATCTTATCTTGTGTCTGAATCAACGACTGGTATTATCGTAGTGCTATCGGAGTCAGGATTAAGAGGGCCTCCTACCTAGTCAAATACATTTTGAACTGAAAAAAGAAGAATACCATCATTGAGTACTGAATTGAATTCAGAGATTAGATCGATATATATATATATATATATATATATGCATGCATGTGTTGATTTAATTAGAGTTGAATTGAGATATCGCGTCGATTATTAGTACGTAGTGAATGTGTGTATATATAATACGTAAAATTGTTAGAATTTTCAGGATGGACAAGAGTTGGATGAGCCTCGAAAGATGGGATGTCAGATATCACCAGGGAATTAGGAGTTTTGTGAATTTTGTGAAGGCTAATTGTGGAGACACTACACTTCATTATTACCCGTGTAAAGAATGTAAGTGTTTCAGCGATCGATTTCGTTTTCCCATTGATAAAGTCCAGAAGCACCTGAGTAAATACGGGTTTTGGGATAAGTACACTTGTTGGATTTATCACGGTGAAACATCGTTAGCGGGTCCGCATGATCATGGACAATTTGGTAAGAGGGCCAGTCCACGCTATGATCATGGAGATTTTGCTGAGAGGGGAAGTTCATCCTATGATACAACATCGATGTTAATCAATGATATGTTTCCTCATGAGAGCGGTGTATTTGCTGATGAAGCACCAAATGTCCCTCCCGTCGTTGAGGGTTTCCCCCATATTGAGCCAGTCGAGCCATTACCTGGAGCTCATGTCAACATAAGCGGTATGGACAAGTACAACAACCTGATTGCATTGCAACAGACTCCGTTGTACGACGGTTGTAGTAAGACTGTTCTTGAAAGTGTGATGGGAGTGATGCAGCTCAAAATGGAGAACAAAATGTCTGTCAAAACTGTTGATTCTTGGTTGAAGTGGACTGCTTCGCTACTGCCACCCGGTCATCGTCTTCCTACCACTCATCATAAGGTGTGACATATCCTGAAAGATCTTGGGCTTTCCTACATCAAAATCCATGCATGCAGATATGATTGTATTCTCTTCTGGGGAAAAGATCTCGAAGACCTTGAAGCCTGCCCGGTATGTTTTACAGAAAGGTATAATTATACTCCTGCAGGCAACAAGAAAGCTGTGAAGATACTTCGATATTTCCCGCTTATTGATAGGCTGGAGCGGTTGTTCATGTGTGCTTTCACGGTCGAGGCAATGAGATGGTGGGCTGAGAGGAATTTGCCTGACGATGACACCCTTATACACCCTTCCGACGGAGAGGCTTGGAAGCACATGGTCAGGGAGTTTGATCATTTTGCAGCAGAGGTCCAAAATGTTTGGCTAGGGCTCTCATATGACGGATTCAACCCTTTTGGCAACATGAGTCTTCAATACAATATATGGCCAGTTATTTTGGTATCGTACAACCTTCCACCATGGATGTGCATGAAGAAGGAATACAATATGCTCACTCTGTTAATTCTGGGCCCGGGTTATCCAGAAAAGTGTCTCGATGTGTATTTGAGGCCTTTGATTGAGGAGCTTAAATACCTGAGTGAGTGTGGCCACCCCACTTACGATAGGTTCAAAAATGAGATGTTCCAGATGCATGCCATGCTTTTTGGCACCATCAGTGATTTTCCTGCCTGCGGTATGTTGTCGGGCAACGTTACCAGGGGTTACAGGGCTTGTTCAGAGTGCATGACAGTTGATTGTTGCAGTCCTCATTGTAGTAAAATTGTTCAGATGCGTCACCGTTGTTGGCTTCCATATGATCACCCATTTAGGCAGGATCTAGACGCATTTGATGGGACTGTGGAAACAGGTGTGGCACCCAGGCGATGGACAGGGGAAGAAATTTTGGAAGTGTTGAATGAATATGATTTTGGCCAGCTGAGCAATCATCCTGACATAGTGGCGTCAATTCCAGACAAGCCCGAAAGGTATAAGTTTTGGACACACAAGAGCATATTCTGGGAACTCCCCTACTGGCCCAGGTTGCCTATCAGACACTACCTAGATGTCATACACATAGAGAAGAATGTGTGTGAAAGTGTGGTGGGCACAGTTCTTAACTTGGAGGGGAAAACAAAAGACATCCCTAAGGCACGTATTGATCTGAAAGCTATGAGACTGCGGAAACATTTGTGGTTAAGAGATGGTAAGAGAAAAATGCCGCAAGCTCCTTACACCGTCAAGCCGAAGCATAAGCATGAAATTTTTCGGTGGCTGAGTAATGTCAAGTATATATTCTTATATATGACTATGCAGTACGGAAATTGGTTTGCCTTAAATTTTTACCGGATTATGGTGATATGCGAGAAATATAATTGTTGCCTATGGCTATATATATATGCAGGTATCCTTATGGCTATGCAGGAAATATAAGCAGGTGTGTTAACTTCCGGGACAATAAGATGTATGGATTAAAGAGTCATGACTGCCATGTACTGCTTCAACGGCTTTTCCCTATTTTCATTCGAGGGTACCTGCCCAAAGAGGTGGTGGAGCCGTTGGTGGCCTTGTCAAGATTCTTTCAGAAGTTATGCACCAGGGAAGTTAAGAAATCAGATCTCAGGGAGATGCAAGATGACATCATTTTTATCATGTGCAAGCTTGAGAGGATATTTCCGCCAAATTTTTTCGACATCATGCCTCACCTAATGATCCATCTTCCCGAACAATTGTTGCTTACCGGTCCCGTACACTACACTTGGATGTATCCCATGGAAAGGTACATTTGGTTTGCCTCTGTTTTTATATGTAAAGTCTTATTTTTACCTTAGTTAACATGCACTTGTTAACTTGTAGACAATTGGGAGCCTACAAGGACTATGTGAAGAATAAATATGCACCTGAAGGGTGTATCGCTGAAGCATATGTTGCGCACGAGTGTGTAACGTACACCAAAGTGTATTTGGGAGCGCTTGAGGACCCCCAACAATAGATGCCGATAGATGAACCTCAGTTCAACCTTTCTATCATCTCCAATGACATGGTAGTACAGGGAAGCTTGCCAAATTCGTACAAGTTGGATGGAAATGAGGTAGTCATTGCCCACTGGTCGGTACTAATTAACTGTGAAGAAGTACAATATTGGAAAACTATCATCTTCACTGCCCTGCTATTGCCGGAAATGTTGATTACCACAACAGGACGTTTGCAAACTACTTTGGTCAATGAGTAAGGGTATATGTGTATATGTCTTTTTTTTATTGCCATTTTCCTTATATAGCATGTGTGTACGTGGTTTTGTGGTTTCTATGTTCATAATTTCTTGTGTGGTTTCTTATCGTTTTCAGATGAACCATGTAGCAAATGATGGTTGCCCAGAGTGGTCAAACGAATTGAGGGTCCTGGCGATGAAACCGATAGCTTCAAAAGTTTACTCGATGTGTCAGGTCAATGACGTTAAATTTATATGTGAAATTCGAGACGATCGACTGAAAACACAGAGTTGTGGGGTGATGGTCCATGGTGGGCAGGATGACGTTGACTATTATGGTGTCCTTCATTCAGTAGTTGAACTAATTTATGGGAACCGCATGAAAGTGCACTTGTTCAAGTGTAGATGGTTTGATACTAGCCCGGAGAACACAAGGACCGATCAGTACGGAACATTTTCGGTGAATACTGCTACTACCTGGTATGAAGATGACCCTTTCGTTCTTGCCTCATCAGTAAAACAAGTGTTTTACCTGGACGATCTTCTTAACAAAGTCCCGTGGAAGGTGGTTAACCATGTAGCTCATAGAAACATATACAGTGCTGCCACACTTGGTGATACCGCAGATGATGAGGAAGTTACTGCATACCAAGAGCCGAACGCTTTTGACATTCGGGAATCATCTACGATTCGCCTTAATAATGTGAGATCTGGGAGTGTAGTTCGAATTACTGGAGCAGAACTTCTCGATGTTAATCCATATGAAGTTGACGCTGATCCAGATGACGAGGAGAGGCACATATTGCCAGAGGTTACCTATGAAACCGAGTCAGACTCAAGTGATGACGATGATTACGATTATCATCCTTAGTACGTTAATGATGTAGTCGGAAATTGTAGTCGGAAAATGTAGTCGGAAATATGATGTACGTAGTCGGAAATCGTAGACGGAAATTGTAGACGGAAATTGTTGTCGGAAATTGTAGTCGGAAATCGTAGACGGAAATTGATAATGGAAATTGTAGTCGGAAAATTGTTGTCGGAAATAGTAGACGGAAATTGATAATGGAAATTGTAGTTGGAAAATGTAGTCGGAAATCGTAGACGGAAATTGTAGACGGAAATTGTAGTCGGAAATTGTAGACGGAAATTGTAGTCAGAAATTGTAGTCGAAAAATGTAGACGGAAATCGTAGACGGATATTTTTCGGGAAATGTCAACATTACCAACGAGTTGCTTATAACTCGTTGGTAATGTCATTACCAACGAGTTATAAGCAACTCGCCGGCAATGTTGTCTGGATAGGAACTGCCCAGCTCGAGCCCGAGCTTCATTTCTCCTTATCCTCTCCTCCTCCGATCCTCTCCTCCTCTCCTCCTCCCAACTCGGTCCGGGGAAAAAACTAGCTCACCTCCTCCTCCTTATCCTCTACTCCTCCTTATCCTCTCCTCCTCCGATCCTCTCCTCCTCTCCACCGATTCTCATCTCCTCTCCTCCTCCGATCCTCTCCTCCTCCCCTCCTCTCCTCCCCTCACCTCCGTCGCCGGCAAAGCAGAACGGACTCCACCATGGCAGGTCCGATCCTCTCTCTCTCCCTCTCTCTCTCTCTCAATTTTTAATTATTTTTGTGTATGTGTATGTGTATGTGTATGTGTAAATTAATTAGGGTGCTAAGTTGGAAATTAGGGTGATAAGTTGTAAATTTATATGCAATGTATATATATGTGATGTATATATATATAGGTATGTGAAAATTAAGTGATGTATATATATGTGAAAATTATATATATATGTGGTTTGGATGAATATGTGATGTATATATATGTGAAAATTAAACCTAATTAAGATGCATGATGTATATATATATGTGTGAAAAATGTGGAAAATTAATTAGGGTGTGTGATTTGGATGAATATGTGAAAATTAAATTTAATTAAGATGCATGATGTATATATATATACATCGAAAATGTATATATGTTAATTTAGGTGATATAGTTGTTAATTAATCGTATAAATTAAGGTGGAAATCGGGATCGGAACGGTTTAGAACCAGAACGGTTTTAAACCGGAAGGGTTTGGAACCGGAACCCTTTGGAACCGAAACTATTTGTAACCGGAACCGTTTGAAACCGAACGGTTCCAGTTCCAAACGGTTCCAGGTTCAAACGGTTCCAGGTTCAAACGGTTCCGGTTCCAAACCGTTCCGGTTCTGATTTGTTATAGAACCGAAACGATTTAGAACCGGAACGGTTTGGAACCGGAACTGTTTGTAACCGGAACCGTTTGTAACATAACGGTTCCAGTTCCAAACGGTTCCAGGTTCAAACGGTTCCGGTTCCAAACTGTTCCGGTTCCGATTTGTTATAGAACCGAATCCTTATGACTATTACGGTGTCTAGGAGGTTTTGCGGCAAATTGGCTTCGGAGAGGTTCCCGAAATAGTGGAGGGAGCAGTAGTCAAGCTTCATCCTCACCCGCAGTTAGCAACACGCCCAGTGGGCCAATGATGAGTGCTCGCACGAGAGCCTTGCTAGAGGCGCGAGCTGAGGAGGAAGCTGCACGATCAAGAGCCGTGCAACCGGAAGTCGAGCGTCGAGCCTCAGTCAGCAGACGTCCCCCCGTCGGTGTACCCTCAGACGAGCGACAGTCAACGGGGGCATCAGAAACTCCCTCAATCCGAATGCCTCATATTCGCCCGGTGCCTATTCCCGTTTCACGGGAATCATCTGAGGCAAATGGTGGTACTGGCGCCTCATCGTCCAGGCCTCGTCTATCTCCGCCGTCTGGTCTCTTCCTACCCGATGAGATTCCTGTGATCCCTGAATTCGATGATAGGGGGATGCCTGTTTATGTTGAAGGACGGCCGGAGTTCCTGAGCGTGGATGAAGCGTACAACTTCATCCCGTTCGACCCCGTGTATCTTTGGAGTGTGAGGTGCACCAACCAACAAACGGATGCTGCAGGTAAATTTTATTTAACATCAGATTGATGACTTAATTATTACTTAAGATTTACGATAGGTTCAATTAATGATATCAATTTGTTGACATTGTATTATTAGGCAATTTCGTTAATGGGACTGGAAAACGGAAAGGGGCTAGAGGCACCTGCACCGGGAAGAGACTTGAGCAGGCCACCGGGGGAAGGAAAACGCCCATAAGAGCCAATGAGGATGGCGAGGTGATCGAGGCATTCGACACCACGCGCAAATATGTCAGCATGGCCGGTGCGATCGTGCGGGACAAGGTCCCAATGCTTTGGCCAGATTGGGAATCTGTGCCTATCTACGTGAAGATGCAAGTGCATAATGCACTCAATGTGAGTAAAATCGTATTTTCATTACGTAAATTTTACATTTATTAATTAAGTCCGAATAAATATATAATTTTACCTTTTATATATTCATATTGCAGGTGTGGTTTGACGCGGATGAAGTTCTTATTCACACGTGGGTAGAGCGTCAACTACATATGAGGTGATGTGCTTCGACTTATTTGAATATATATCGAGTTAGATTTTTGTTTATCAAGTGTTTTAATATCTCTAACTTTTTTTCCTTGTTTTAATATAGGTATAAAGAGTGGAAGAACGAGCTTTCTTCCCATTACACTGTATACAAGGAGTTAGGCCGAGGTTCTACCCCTAGCGAATTCCGGTTTAGGGAGTACGAGTGGTTGTGGCTGATAGCCCACTTCGAGCACCCCAAAGCGAAGGTAAGCATCCTGAATATATCTTACAAGCCTAATGTATCGTATCAGATTGAAATAGTTAGTTACTAATTTTTTTTCATATGTTTATCAAACAAGGCGATTTCGAAGACGAACCGGGCGAATAGATTGAAAAACACCAGGGCCCATCATGCAGGTTCACTCAACTACATGGGTTGGTCGACTAAGGCGCAACAACAACAAGATGTGAACCCGTTGGTGTATATTCATCAGAAGTTCTATCCGCAGTGCCTTGAAGAAGTGGTAAGTCTTTCGCCTCTCCATGTATTAATAAAACTATTTTTTGATATTAATAGATTTTGTTAGCTAATACATTATTCATTTTCGCTTTTCAATTAGGCGAGAGTGGAGGACGCGACCGCAGAAGTGACCATGAGTATAGCTCGGTCTAACCATCCTGACTGCTCCGAGGAAGAAGTCACCCAGTATGCCTCTCAGATCGATCCGCTTGATCGCCCAATAGCGGCTCAGATCATGGCAAAAGAGTGCGGGACTGGAAAGAATACCTACTACTATAGGGGAATGGGCTCGGTGGGCGAAGGAGTATTGAAAAACACTTCAGAATACTCTACCGGGTCAAGAAGTTCAACTTCTAGTCGTAACGTCGTAGCGGAGCTTCAGAGGACGTGGAGGGAGTTGGAGGACCAAAAGAGGCAAGCAGCCGAGCAGCAGGCAATCAGAGATGCCGAGTACCAAAACTTGGTCCGGCAGCAGGCAATCAGAGATGCCGAGTACCAAAACCTGGTCCAGAGTCAGGCACAGATGTTCACATGGATGCGGACGATGTACGAGGCTCAGACTACCGGACAACCGTTAGCCACACCTCCACCACCACCACCACCGCACCAGTTCCCTGTGTTCCCTAGTTATCCACCACCACCACTGCACCAGTCAACGCCAGAGCAAGACCAGGGTAGCCACCGGAATTCAAATGAGTACATGGATTACTTCGACCCTGACCCGCAAGTTCCTCGACTCTGACGTGTAGTTGTAGTTAATTTTCGTATCGTCGTTGCTATTTGTACTGTACGTTGGACATTTATGTGTACTGTTGAACTTGTATGATTGTACGGTTTATGTCTTTCAATGCAGGTTCTGGAATTTGGCCCAATCCAGAACCGCGTTTTTTTTTCAAAATTTTTCCAGACATTGCCGGCGACATGGACCTCAGTCGCCGGCAATGTCTCACATTCCGGCCACGGCGGCGCTGCCATTGCCGGCGACAGCGTCGCCGGTCGCTGTCGCCGGTCGCTGTCGCCGGTAATGTCCTACACATCACCGGCGACTTGAGTCGCCAGTAATGTCTTGACATTGCAGCCGCCGGTGATGTTTAGGACATTACCGGCGACGGCGTTTCCCGTCGCCGGCAATGCTATCTCCGGCGGGAAATTTCCGGCGACGGCATTGCCGGCGACTTGTCGCCGGTAATGTCAATTCCGGCGAAAAAAAAACAAGGCCGGCGACTTTAATGTGGTAGTGATAATCTCCAACACACAAATACATCATTTGCATAGCACAATATTGATAAAAGAAAGAATACGGAAGAAAATCATCTGTCCCTAAAACTCAATCTCTTTCACTATCCCTTCCACTGCTTGAATGACACGTGTATTTTCTCTCCACCTCACCTAATGTAATCTAACATTGTTTATTGAATTAATCTGGGTTTTCTTTGTTCGTTCAGATATGAGTTTATAATGCATCATCTCACCTCCATGGTACATTTTGATTATTCTCCACAACCCAATCACTCTCTGCTTTATCTATTTCTCATTGGTTTGGGTCGCCCATGATACCTAAAATTCGTCCCCAGCATATATCATGCGATATCAAAAATGGAAATTTTGGTATTTGGGTTGGATTATGTAAATTTCAAACATATCTATCTCTTTCTCGATCGGTTGATTCTTTCGTCTATTTAAATTCAAAGAAGTTAGTTTCTCCCTTTCTGGATATATAATTGATCTAATAGTTAAGTCTAGTACATATCATTTATCTCATGGGATGTACGTGATGAGCTCAGCAAATTTTATGATTGTAAATTGGTCATCTCCATATTTCCAGTGGATCAAATATGTTACTCTGGAAATTTGTATATGGAATGATTAGAGTGGTCTTCGTCTTTTTTTCTTCTCAGTATAGAAGTTTGCAGAATAGTTCTGGGTACTAGGAAAGAGGATGTGGCTGATAGAAAGATTGAGGAGGTTGCCTTAGATCCGGCACCGAATACTGAGGTTATGGTTGGAGATATCCTACTACTAGTAAGAATAGAATGTCGGGAGAGCAAAGTCAAGGAAGTAGAACCGTACGCGGTGCAAGCTTGGAAGAAACGACGGAAGCTAAGAGCTCGAATCACAGTCCGTGGTCCAAGACCCAAAGCTTAGATTGTGTTCATAGGCTATACCTTACCAGGAGTTGCGTTCGTTGCTCGACACCAACTAACAAGCTTGGGTTCTTCGAATCTAGTCCAAAAGGTAGCACCTCCGGAATCGAGTAAGGCATCCCTGCGTAGTGGAAATTGGGAGCAGGCTGTTGAGGGCCAGATTGGAGGGGCAAACCCTCATTTGGCTATGTTGCTAGAATAAAGAAGAAGTCTGGCTAGTTTAAGTATGGTACAACCGACTTTTGATATTTTTGTGTTATCCTGATTTTCTAGTTAGGCCTAGACACGCTGAATGCCCCGTATAATGATACCTGTAGGGATTCGATTTGATCGGGCTGGGTAATCCGGTAAAGTTATGTACTACTATCAAATTTTAATGGAATTTTCGACATTCTAAAAAATATCAGGCGTGAGGATGAGACTCTTAGCATCACACATGGCTAAGTTTCAAATCTTGTCACATTTTGTTTTTATCATTTCAAGAATATTTTTAAATATATAGAATAATAAATAAAATTATGAAAAAGATAAAGGACTTTAGCAAGTTCAACTTATGGACTATCGTAAGAAGTCGAAGTGAAAGAGATAGACATAAGGATTTTATTTAAGCAAAAAAAGTTATTTGCCCATAAAATCAAAGTTTGAAATCTTGGGGTGGGTACGGGTTAAGTCAGTGCAGTTTAAAGTTCAAATTGCAACCACTCCACTTGTTGCAATTTGCTAAAAATGAAAATCACAATAACTTTATTTATTCGGTGTACCCACATTTCGGTACACCACATCTTTGGTGCAAAGTGATACTGTTTCGGTATTTAACCCATATTTTGAAATAACAAGTAAATTTAAATTGAATATTACATAATCAATGTCTAAGAATATCAACAATTTAAATATTACATAATCAATAACTTAATCGTGGTGAAAATGAGAAAGTGAGTAGAGAGTCTTTTATATTTATTTTTTAAACCTTACAACTATGAAGAAAAAAGGTGAGTAAAAGTTTCAATATTTATTTACCATTAGAATATTGGGTTACTTTTGTCCTATTCTCACTTTCAAACAAAAAAAAGAGGTTAAAATTAAAATTAGAGAGAGTTAGATACGCATAACCTCTATTAAATATACCAATAAAATATAAACATAATGAAAAATTACATTATATATATATATAAAAATTAAATACGGTATATTCAGGCGGTTTGGTTGCTCATCAACTCGTAACCTCTCCGTTAATTTGGTAGTGATGCGATTTATCTGTGAATTTATACCCACATTATTCAGTGCGGTCCATTTTACTTTTTTCAAATCATTACGGTGCAGTTTTTAAAACGAATATTGCCCAGTCCTATTGAAATCTACTAGGAGTACTAAGCTACTAGCTCAGAATGGGAGGGATGGTTCTGTAATTTAACCTAAAGATGTTTCTACCCGTTGAGACATTTCAAAAGCTGTTTTGGCCGTTCATACAATATTACAATAGGGTCAATAGTACCTAATCCATTGCCGTGCCACTTTGCTATTGCTGAGCACATGAGCTCACTGAACAGTCCCTCCATAAATTGAACTCTATTTTCCATAACTAGCCTCCCTTCTTCACCTTCACTCTCTCACTCTTCAGTTCAACTGTTAGTGGGAATCTCTCTCTTCTCTGTTCATAAAAAATAACCATTCTTTTGCTCTCTCTGTATTACATTACCTATTGGGTCACTCTCTGTCTGTTTTAATAAGCTTTGTATGTTTGCAGATTTCAGTACCCATCAAGGTTTCTTCTAAAATGGGAAGGCTTTCGATACCCGTACTGGGTCTTGTACTGTTATGCTGCTTATCAGCTCTCACTGAGGCCAAGTACGCCAAATACAAAGACCCAAAACAGCCATTGAATGCTAGAATCAAAGACCTCATGAGCCGAATGACCCTGGCTGAGAAGATTGGCCAAATGACGCAGATCGAGCGAGAGGTTGCAACCCCGGAAGTGATGACCAAGTATTTCATTGGTAACAACTTAAAGCACCCAATCTTTCCATTTCTGAGTAGTCCTCCTATGTACAGTTCATTTGGTCTGTTTATCACTGTTTTCTACCCAATTTAGGAGTAAAGTTTATGAGTAGTCATCGGTGAGTTTATGAGTGTTTTGTAAATGAAGTTGGTGCTAAATGTATATGGGATTTTTTGCAGGAAGTGTTCTTAGTGGAGGTGGGAGTGTGCCGGCCCCAAAAGCTTCGGCTGAATCATGGGTCAATCTTGTGAATGGGATCCAAAAGGGGTCTCTATCCACCCGTCTTGGGATTCCTATGATTTATGGGATCGACGCTGTTCATGGCCACAACAATGTCTACAATGCTACCATTTTTCCTCATAATGTTGGATTGGGAGCTACTAGGCAAGTCATGTTCAAATGAACGCTATTATTAGGTTTCATTTCTGGGAAAAAAATGATTTTTTTGGTGTATTACACGTGTGCCTGACTTGTTGTGTTGTGTCGTGTTATTACAGAGACCCTGCACTTATTAAGAGAATTGGAGAGGCAACTGCCCTTGAAGTCAGGGCAACAGGAATTCCTTATGCATTTGCCCCATGTATTGCGGTAATAGACAACAGTCATATACAATCCTCTTCTACAGATTTTTAATTTTTTTTAAAGGGGTCTTCTTTTACAGATTTTTAACATTAATGGAACGAGCATTCAGCTAAAACTGTGTATTTCTTGTTGTTATAGGTCTGCAGGGATCCAAGATGGGGTAGGTGCTATGAAAGTTATAGCGAGGATCATAAGGTTGTCCAAACAATGACTGAGATCATACCTGGTCTGCAAGGAGATATACCTCCACATTTTCACAAGGGTACTCCCTATGTTGGTGGAAAGTAAGAGTTTAAATGAGAACTATGACTATTTAGTAAATGTATAGAATCAATACTTTAGCCATGTTTTGTTTGGATTAATCAAGATGAATACTGAAATTAAAAAAATAGTAGTGCCCCTGCCGACTACAGTTTTCAGTGTCTAATCATAAATACATACATGGACGGGTACACTCAAAACTGTAGGTTCTATTTGAAACATTGTGGTCAATACTAAATTGATTAACAATACTTAAAGATGCACAAGTTTTTAATATTGAATACATAGGGCAGGCCTAAGAGGTGGCCCAATTAGTTAGTTGATTTAGAACATAAATAAATTAATATAAGTCTGATCTGATGTCCCGAGTCTTCTTCAAAGTATATATGCTATAGTAGACATGAGTTTGACTGACGATTCTTGTACAAGAAGATCGTGGCTAACGCTTTTCACTCATTATTTGGCTAGGGGAAAGGTTGCAGCTTGTGCTAAGCACTATGTAGGAGATGGTGGTACAACAAAAGGCATCAACGAGAACAACACTGTAATTGATTGGAATGGACTGCTGGACATTCACATGCCCGCATACCTCAACTCCATTATTAAGGGTGTTGCAACTATTATGGTGTCATACTCGAGTTGGAATGGGAAGAAAATGCATGCTAATCAAGATCTTGTAACTGGATATCTCAAGAACAAGCTAAAATTTAGGGTAAAGAAAACCATTTAGAAATAACTTTACCAAGTATCTGAGTTTTTAAGTGGTCATAATAGGTTTCGTTTTGCTGATATGGCCAGGGTTTCGTCATATCAGATTACGAGGGCATTGACAGAATTACATCTCCTCCCAAAGCTAACTATTCATATTCAGTTCAATCGGGAATCAGTGCTGGAATAGACATGGTACGTCTGTATTTGTATGGTCTATTTTAAGTTGAAGTGCAACTCTCATTATTCAGGCTATTGTCAACCAGTCTCAGAGAACTAATTGAAGCTGAGACATTTTAGGTTCTCCCATATTCTTTTGCTAACACATCTAAGATTGTTACAGATCATGGTCCCCTTAAACTATACCGAATTCATTGATGATCTAACATATCAAGTCAACAAGAATATCATCCCCATGAGCCGGATTGACGATGCTGTGAAGAGAATTTTGAGGGTTAAGTTTGTCATGGGCCTTTTTGATAATCCCTTGTCTGATCTCAGCCTAGCTGATCAGCTAGGAAAGAAGGTTTGTTTGTTTCCACTTGCCCATTATAAGATAACCTAATCAGTTTCCTCTCGCTCATTTAAATCCTTTTAAATCAATTTCTAGGAACATAGAGAATTGGCTAGAGAAGCTGTAAGAAAATCACTTGTTCTGCTCAAGAATGGAAAATCTGCTCAGAAGTCACTGCTTCCACTATCCAAAAAAGCAGGGAAGATACTTATAGCAGGAAGTCATGCAGACAACTTGGGGTTTCAATGTGGAGGCTGGACAATCACATGGCAAGGCCTTGGTGGCAATGATCTCACAGTTGGTATGTAAAGCGCTACCCGTGACTCATTTATCTTGTAACACCGAACACAGGTCATACCTTACTGCAAAAACTACCTTTTTAAAAACAAAATATCAACAAATTATCAATGCCCTAACAGGTACCACAATCCTCAATGCGGTAAAAGCAACAGTTGATCCTAGCACCCAAGTTGTCTACAACGAGAACCCAGATGCGAACTTTGTGAAGTCCAACAAATTCTCCTATGCTGTTGTTGTTGTGGGTGAACCACCATATGCTGAAACATTTGGAGATAGCATGAACCTGAGCATATCTGAACCTGGACTGAACACAATCAAGAATGTGTGTGGAGCTGTGAAATGTATTGTAGTCGTTGTTTCTGGCCGCCCTGTTGTGATCCAACCTTACCTTGCTAAAATTGATGCACTTGTCGCTGCCTGGCTCCCAGGAACTGAAGGTCAAGGTGTTGCTGATGTTCTGTTTGGTGACTATGGATTCACCGGCAAGCTTGCGCGTACATGGTTCAAATCAGTAGACCAACTCCCAATGAACGTTGGTGATGCACATTATGACCCTCTATTTCCATTTGGATTTGGTCTGACTACTAAACCCACCAAGAATTACTAGACCACCAAAATCCTAGACAGCTCTTGTCGTTGCTACTCCATGATCGCCATTTTCTACTTCACCATTTCATTTCTACAAGGAGAATTACATAATGTTGTATCATATACTCGAGTGAGTTAAATCCATGTATGAGGATTGGATAGCGGTTGAGGACTGCGCCTAAAGTTCTGGCCTGTTTGATTTTACAAATATTCAAGAGAACTTTTGAATGCTTGAAGAAATTCTATGGTTTTAACAAATAGAAAGACTACTCACAACTATCTTCAACCAAGTATGTGGGTTGAGAGTGTGAATGGAAAAGTGTCATTTTCCTCGAATATGAGGAGCATTGCGAAAGGGTTTATAAGGATTTTGGTCTCTTCAACCATTTCAATAGGTTAGTTGTGTGTCAAATTGCATACTAAATTAGTGTATTATATTAGGTTCTTCTCCAAGGTTCTTTTGATCATGTCATGTCGGTGCATAAATTTTGCTGAGAGAGATCCATCAACAAAACTTTGACCTTGTTTCCGTTGAGAAGGTGAAGAGAAAATGACATGCATAACAGAAAATCACTCCGACATTTCTAAATTACTTTATCAAAGAAAGAGAGAGCTAGTTCAACATTTGATGCCGAACAAATCACACACTCGAATAGGTCACACGAACACGCTGTCACCGATGAACCCACATTGAAATTGAGGGACATACTGTGTTGGACCCAACCACAGTTCTAATGTTGAGTTTTACCTTGTCAAAAAAGAATGTTGAGTCTTATCTCAGAAAAACCGTGGTTGATATTAACTTATTAAGGGATAATTTTGAGGGATTTTTCCTTATCCCATGAAGAGCGAAAAATGAGTCAACACTCATGAATGATAGACAGATAAGTGGGTGCACTATGTACGTAATGCAGTGCTAAGGACTCATATTGTAATATTGTTGCATTTTATCAGACATGTCGACTCCGATCGACAAACAAGGGTTCTGTCATTTTTGGCCATCCTTGGATTAATTTCTTAATTAGTTCACGTACATATATACTAATCAACTGCTTCAATTTCTTGTTGACTGAGATTATAACGGGCCTAACGTTCCGTAATTTAACAGAATCATTGAGGATTTTTAGATGCAGAATACAGAATGCTTGGCTCACCGCAAATAGCTCCTTCCTTAATCTAGTCTTACATACTCGATTCCTTGAGCCTCAAGTCCCAGTACACTGCTCCTAACTTTACTGTGAACATACTATTCACATTCTGCTATTCTCTTTTGTTCAATTTCTATTGATGGTTCTAATATCATTCGGCGTATGCATGTGCTCTCATTTCTTTGTAATTGTTGATGATGATTTTACTGTATGTTAATATTTGTAATTCTGTATCATATATTATATTTCCCTTTATTTCAAAACCATGCACTGATGCACGTACTGAATAAATAGTTTCTGTTTAGTTGCACAACAGGTTGTGAATAAACTCTCCAATGATGAGAAGAAAAGGTTCATCAGTACTCCTGTTAGAGGGAATTCTGTGCCTATGTTGCTTCGTAGCCGTGACAAAACCATACTTATCTGCACAAGAATTGCCAGAAGACATAGATTACATGGCATACAAAGACCCTGAGCAGCCGATCGAGATTCGAATAGATGACCTTATAGATCGAATGTCACTAGATGAGAAGGTTGCACAGATGGCGCAGGTGAATCGCGACAACATCACGCCTGAGCTCATGAAGAAACACAGCATAGGCAGTGTTCTGAGCGGTGGGGAGGATGTGCCAAGAACAGATTCTCCATACGATTGGATAGAAATGATCAACAAGTTCCAGAATTGGTCACTTCAAAGCAGGCTTGATATCCCTATGTTTTATGGCATTGATGTCATTCAAGGGCACAATAATGTGTACAAGGCCACAATGTTCCCACATAATGTTGGACTTGGAGTAACCAGGCAAGTCTTTGGAAACATAGCTAGCTAGCTAGGTTCATGACTATCAGGCTGCCTTACATCTGATTCAAAAAAAAAAGTATCTCACCTACGTACATGCTTGTATCTGTAGCTAACCAAATTCTTGTTCTAGCAATGATCAGTACATTGTGTACTGCACCATTAATTTAAATCCAGATCTTATGAAGAGGATAGGCACGGCAACTGCTGTCGAAGTTGAAGCTACCGGCATTCAGTATGCGTTTGCACCATGTGTTGCGGTATGCATGCATGCTATCCATTAGCTAAACAATTTTGAGAATTTGCAGTAGCTAGCTACATCCCATGATATGAATTTTTCAATAAATGCATCACCTTTTAATTGATTGGTTATTGCTCCGTTTTCATATGGAAAATTATCTGGAAAGCAAATCTTGTAGCGTAAAGGTCTGCAGAGATCCAAGATGGGATAGATGTTATGAAAGTTTTAGTGAGGATCCTACCATTGTAAGGGAAATGACTGAAGAAATACTAGCCGGATCGTAAGGCGAAGTCCCAGCTTCACAGCAAGGCAATCCTTAAATTGGTGGAAAGTAAGTTCAACAACTACAATCCTACTTAATTGGTAAGGTTCAGTTACCTCTAGCTACTTGATGGTCCTCAATTAATTCATCCGAGTTAGCCAACTCTCATATCTCGGATTAGGCTATGATCGACAAAGCATATCTAGGTACATTGAAAGAGTCTGCAGTGTAGACTGTGGCATGGCATGGCAAAAAAGAACTTCACTACAAAATTTATTGTTAATGTCATTTAGTCTAAGGAGTGAATCCAACAAGACACATTCCCTTGCGTGAACACTGACTAATAATTCTTCTTCTCCTGTACCGATAAATCTATTTCTTTGCTATACATGTGCAAAGCACTATGTGGGAGATGGTGGCACAACCAAGGGCATTAATGAGAACAACACTGTCATTGATTGGGATGGACTGTTAAAAATTCACTTGCCTGGTTACTTGGACTCTATTGACAAGGGTGTGTGCAGTGTCATGGTTTCATACTCTAGCTTGAATGGAGTCAAGATGCATGCAAACTATGACCTTGTCACCCTTAAGTTTAAGGTAGGAAACTGGTTTCTGCAAAGTTTAATTCAAAAAGTACCACTGCTAGCTGTGATCGCCAAATATTCATATGACAGTGCTTTTATTTGATATCTTGGGATATGCCAGAGTTTAATGAGCACTAACCTACACTGTTGTTCCCGTCAACTTTCAGGGTTTTGTCATCTCTGACTGGCAGGGTATTGACAAGCTTACATATCCAGAACATTCGAATTTTACAAACTCGGTTCTTGCTGGTGTTAGAGCTGGTCTTGACATGGTTTGTTCCTATTCCCTGCTGGCTATAATGCAAAGTGTTTAAGGTGTGCCATAGTCTAACATTGTCCTTGCTCTGATATTTAAACTCCTCCTTGATGTTTTTCAGTTCATGCTTCCTTACAACTGTATGGAGTTCCATGATATTGTACTCGATCTTCACTTTAAAAAGCTAATTAGCAACAGCCGCATTGATGATGCAGTGCGCAGAATAGTAAGGATCAAGTTTGTGATGGGTCGGTCTGTTTGAGAACCCCATGGCCGATTATAGCTATGACCGGCTTGGATGCCAGGTATATGTACTACTTTTCATTATAGTCATCCTAATATTAATGTAATCGTTGATCTACTGATGAATCGAAGCTGATATGTCCATGACAGGCTCATAGAGATCTGGCAAGGGAAGAGGTAAGGAAGTCACTAGTTCTTCTGAAGAATGGAAAGAAACCAGACAGACCATTCCTACCACTTTATAAAAACGCCAACCGGATCCTTGTTGCTGGAACTCATGCAAACACTTTTGGATATCAATGTGGTGGTTGGAGTCTCACTTGGCAAGGTTTTAGTGGCAACAACTACACTTCAGGTATGCATTGATCTGCTTCTTCTTCGATCACGTTTTGAATCTTTCTTCAGAATTGACATGATAGCACAAATTAATGGTATTATATGCTAAAGGGCTACTCCATTATTTCTGAAAACAGGAACCACCATTCTAGGAGGCATCATAGCTGCAGTGGACATCAGTACTGAAGTTGTCTTCAGTGTAAATCCGTCTCCTGATTTCATCGAGTCAGGCATCTTCGATTATGCCATTGTTGCTGTTGGCGAGAAACCTTACATGGAGACAAAAGGGGATAATTTGAACTTGACCATCGCAGAACCAAGTCCAAGCATTATTAGCAATGTGTGTGGTGCAGTCAAGTGTGTAGTTATCCTTGTCTCTGGCCGCCCACTTGTGATCAAGCCCTACCTTAAAAAGATGGATGCTCTAGTCGCTGCATGGCTACCGGGAACTGAAGGCCAAGGAGTTGCTGATGTTCTTTTTGGGGATCATGGATTCACAGGAAAGCTTGCTAGGACTTGGTTCAAGAGTGTAGACCAGCTCCCTATGAATGTTGGTGACAAGAATTATGATCCCCTCTTTCCCTTTGGATTTGGACTGAGAACTACACCAATTAAGGGGTAAAGATAAGACATACATTTCTAGCTAGCTAGTCTCTTTTTTACTCAGTAATACTTGCTTGTTTTTTCTGAACAGTGGAAATTACCAGAAAGCATGTGCACCTGTTGGAACAAAGTCAAGGACAGGAATGCTAGACTTGCTCTCCCAAATAGTATTACTAGTTGTCCTCCAAATTTTTGGTTGCTTTGGTCCATGAACACAACCACATGTAAGATTTTCTTTCTTTTTCATGTTTCTTGTTTAGTGAGTATAGTTGTTCTAAGCTTTCTGTGATAGGCTCACTGTTTTCCTATTATATTCAGAAGGTTAATTGTCAACCTTAGAAATAACTCAACACTAATCTTGATATGTACAGGAAAGGAAGATGATCGAAGAGAAAACCAAACAATGGACAATGGATAACTTGACCAGAGCTAGTGCAACAGGGACTCAGGGAGGGATAGAGAAACCACATCACGAAAACGTACTGAACCAATTAAAGCTGTCATAATCTCCTGCGAATATGAGTACATGCTTTGGAAACATGTTGCACTCTTGCTTCTTATTACATTTATGTTTAATCATGAGGTGGTTTTTTGTAATAATATTTTATCAACTGTTGCAGCCCTCAAATCCAAATCCATACCTACATGAGCTACATATGTTGCCATCTCATTGAAATTACTCTTGATATATATGAGTAGGGTTTATAATTATAACATACAAATTCAAGTCACTATATTTGCAGTGGAAAAAATGAATGGCAGTGTGTACTATGAGTACGACTGATAAAGAAGGTAGCTAGAGCTCTTGTACCTCATTCTTTCGGTGGAACAGCGACATCATAGCTGGGAAACAACTCTGCTTTGAACCGAGTTCAAGGATCAAGCTCCAGGGGCTTGAAGTACTTCCCATCTATAAGGTAAGTGCCAATGGACAGACGTACCGCCCACACATCCATAGGCTTTCTTGATACAATCCTGCACCAAGCTCCAACACTTTAGCCTATATATGATACATTGAACAGAATATGATTGAAATGCTAGAATGAAATTTGCTATTTGATACCTTCCAACGTCACCTGGCTTGACTAGGCCAGAGTTAACCCTGAGACAAGGAACTGATGCTGCAGTTTTTATCATTCTTGGGGCCTCCACAACAATAATAGGAGACCCTATTTCGAGCTTGGATTTGTTTACATTTGCAGGCAATTCTGAATCTTTCGATTCGCACTTAACAAGCAGAGAATTTGAGTTACGTTTATGAGTGCTTGAGCTGTTGAATTGCAGGCTTGAATTGTCATAAAGCTTTGAACCTGTAATTGCAGTAGAAGAGAGAGAGAATGCCATGACAGGAGGAGAAGGGTCTTGTTTAGGACGAGATAAAAAATGTGTGGACTCTCTCTCTCTTTCTCTCTCTTTCTCTCAAATCAGTATTTTGCCGCAATCTTGTTTTTTTTCTTTTTCAACAATAACAATCAGCATATATTATGTTTCAAATCGAGTACAACGATATGTCCATATTTCCCTGTCAGAAAATGTTTAAGAGATGTAGGAACTAGTAGAGTAGCATGTTGGGAAAAAAGGAAAGATGGACGAAAAGGGAACGCCTTCCTATTCACTCTGTGGTGCCAAAACAAGAGTTGCAACACTCCCAATACATGGACGATTACAGATTGATAAGCACAGTTGGGCTTGCAAAAATAGGACAACATCTTGTTCCTTTCTAACTGCACCTCCCTTCCCTCTCCCACATGAGGGTCACAAAACCAAGACCCTTAAACCAGCCTATTTCAAGAGGTGAGATAGACCACAGAAACTATAAGCAAAAACCTTTACAAACTGTACAAGTTCCTTGTGGGTGTTGCAGGAAAGCAAACAAAATTCTTTTGAACCCCAACTCTTGGGTCTTCTTCACTTCTTTGAGTACGTTAGAAACGGATCTTGTGCAATTGCTAAGACATCGGGTCTCTCAGCTTGATTATATGTTAGACAACGCCGAATAAACTCCTACAAACAGGAACGTAAAAAATAGAATCACCAAGTTTCCTAAACAGAGTAATTTAAGAACAAAAGCAATAGAATATCTTCCGAAACATCATCTCCCACTTTATTTGTCCTTAATTCTTACAGAACCTAGAACACTATTCAAAATAAATAAATGAGATTATGCATGAATAATGCACGCAAGAATCGATAAGAATCATAAGATATGACCAGTGATATCCAACACCCGTTTTCATGTTTAAACACAATTTACATTCTAAATCAAAGCTTACAGTGCATCTAAGATCAAAGCTTACTGTACATTCTAACACAGCAACACCAATTGAGTTCTGTTTATTTTTTCTTTTATTTCTTTACTGAGAACACTAGGTAAGATGTTTCCAAAGAACAGACCATTTGCATGCACACAGAATTGAGCATACAATATCCTGATTACAACTCACCTTTGCCTCATTTGAAATGGCAGGTCTCGAAGGAAATTCAACTTTTCGTGCTTTAATAATTGTGTCTTCCCGCAGAATTCGTTCCTGAGACTGATCATGCCCAAAAGGACGTCTGCCAAATAGCATTTGGTATACTAAAATACCCGCTGACCAAACATCAACCTGCTTATTAGAAGAGACCATGTCAGAAAAGTGTCGTACTCAAGCTGAGAAGGAAAAGGGTAAGGGGACACTGTGGATCTTTGCTGAGTTAATTTTCAGAACTCTGGGCATACTAGTGTCCAGTGGTAAGGGTAATTCAGTGAAGTGACTAGAAGTACATCACATCCAAGTCTAGTGCCTGCTATTTTAAGAATCTCGGGAAGTCACTGACCTTTGATGAGATAAGAGGCGTCCTGCTGAGCTCGAAACATTCAGGAGGTAAATACCTACAGGTAGTAAAAGAACCATAAACCACTACTCCTTAATTAACAAAAAAATCAAAAGTTGTTAAGGTAAGACCAGTTCTGAAACAAGCTTCATAAATATGCCAAATCCACAGTTTATAGGACTCATCAAATGTTCCAACTAAACTTATGCCCAAAAATAATACAAGAATACAGATTAAAAAAAAACACGGTTATTATTAAGAAGTATATCGCTCACCAATAAGTTCCAGCCCCTTGGGAGGTAAGTTCCATACCCTGAGATCCAACATCATCTTCCACAATCTTACTGAGACCAAAATCAGTCACTTTTGCAACACCAAGTTCATTGAATAGCACATTTCCGGGCTTCAAATCATAATGTATGATCTTCTGCGTTCTCTTGTTCAAGTATATAAGACCCTGAAATATCTGAAAGATAATGATCCTGGCTTCCCGCTCGGGCAATACAGGTGTTGCTTTAAGGACAGCGTCAAGATCTTTCCCTGTGGAAAAAGTGCAAAATTCAATAATACCAAGAGGATGACGGAGCAACAAGAATTCTATATTAGAGTATAATATGTAATATGTTACTCTTTGCGCCAATTAGTTAACTATTCAAACCAGAATGGTGCAAGTATATACCACTACAGTACTCTAAGATGGTGCAGAATGTATTCTGATCGATCTCAAAGATGTCCCAAAGACGGACAATATGATGATGCACCAACGTTTTGTGAATATTGTATTCCCGAATTGCATGCCTTATATAACTCTGCTTCTTCTCTTCACTCCACTGGGCATTTAAACCATGAAGCTTGCATGCAACATACCTATGCTCTACCAAGTCAAATGCCTGCTGGAAATTTCTTACTTCAAATCACTGCAAAAAGGTATATCTTTACAATTGCCAACATTGGCAAAATACCTAGACATTTTTTACAACTATATAAACATTTGCTAAAGATTGGAAAAGAATTTTTGTTGGGAAACATAATTTCACAAAATCTGACCTTGTAAACTTCACTGAATCCTCCTTTTCCAAGAAGATTTAGGAGAGCATATCTGTGGTTCAGAATTTGAAAATTATTGAAACGGGAACCATCTTCATCTCGTATGCGTTTCATTTCACGTATAAGCCTTCCCTTCTCCAGTTCATAGCGGTCCCTTTCACGAAGTAGATTTTCCTCCTCCTAATAAATCCCATAAATAAAATATCGGAAGAATAGATAAAGTATGTCTTCCAAACAAAATAAAAATAATAATAATGAACGAAGCAAAAGTTAAGTTAATTACTGAACTTACTCGTTTGATGCTAGCTAGACGAGATTTATAGATCTCATCCTGGATTAGAGATTCTTCTTGTATTCCAGTTTCGAAATCAACTGGATCATTCTTATCTTCAACAAATAAACAGCTCAATAAGTACTTGGTGTCAAAAAAAAAAGTGTTTAACAACAACATAGATTTATTTTAAAGGATCCTAAGATGTATTAACCCACCTGTGCATATTTAGAAATAAAATCCCAAACAATGATTGGGTTTTGTGGAGATTATAAAGGATAAAAGTAATTGAAAACTGCAAAAAAAGTGTGTTAATAACAACACCCAACCAAAACAAAATAAAATATGTGGATAAAGAATAAACTATACTTCGTCTAAGTTTTTGGTGATATATTAGAAGATTTACTCCGGAAAATGGCATCTGGAGCTAGAAAAACAAAATTTTGTTTCAATATGTACAGTACTTTTACTGACTCACGGTAACAGTATAAAGATCATTCATTGTTTGCCAATTTTTGTGCCATCAGAGAGGGAGGGGGAAAGAGAAAGATCAAGAGAATTAGCTATGCCATTAAGTTTAGACCACAGTAGATGAATGCCCATACAAGCAAGGGCCACTACTAAGTTGTGAAGAGAGAAGAATCAATAGAGCAGACCACATGATAACATTTGGGGTCGCAGTTTTAATTTTCAAGTAACCAAAACATGAAAGGCAATGGGAAGCGACATGCAGACAAATTTTACCTGATTGCCTTTTCTTCAACGACTTTCTCTGACGCTCTACAGCCTCCTTAGTCTCTAAAAGTTGTCTCTACATAATGGACCCAGAGCAAGGTTAGCATAAATGACAGCATATGTAAACAAAAAAGGAGTGTGGATTGAAACAAGCTCAAACTTAAATAAGCACATTACTATCAAGTGAAACCATGGGTTCAATGTTGGGAGATATTTGGCCTAGAAATGTTGGAACAAATGTAATAAATGAAATTTCCAGTGAGAAGAATACATTTCTTACATCAGTACAGAAATCCCACATGTCAAAATGAACCATCCAACCAACATTCCACATTATAGACATGCTTCCAAATCCAATCCCAAATTTTAAATAGACCAAAATATGTTTTATCATTTTAAGTACGTAACAATCGTCTGATCAATCATAAGATTACACATTTACTTTCAAGAAGAAATTCCAACTGAAACTTGTTCAACTTGCAATGAGACATTTATTCATATAGCAAGTACTGTATCGACTATCGAGTACCTTTTTTCCTTTTGAGAAACTTTGCATTTTAATAAAGTAAAAGCATGTAAAAAAGCAGATAAGTTTCCAACAACTTAATGCATATCCGGCAGCCTATAGATACACAGCTTCACACTTATACAATGCATTTCAAATATATTATACATCTTTAAATAATGTGAATTTCATCTGGAGAACAAGAAAATCATCCACTAAGAAAGAGGTAAAATAAAGCTCAATATTCATCTGAACCCAAGTTTCCTCGGGATAAACTATGATGACGTTAAGATTCTCAACTTTATTCTGGTTCATTCACTATAAAGTGGACTGCTATTTGAATGAATGGCTCAAAAAATCATAGATAAGTAAACATGTCAGGACATAAAATCCGACAAAATGTCTGACAAGAACTTACAAGATGTGCATTGAGATCCTTCAAGGCTTGCCCATCTTCCCATGTCTCTGATATTACAGTTCCAGCTCTGCGATGGACAGAGAAAATCATCCATAAAATATGAAAAACCATAACAAGAAGTACAGTAAGGGTTTCTCCATGAGCACTAAACCTCCTTGTCCCATACAAATCATAGAAGCTTAAAGCAACTAATACAATACCTGATTACACCCACATTGCCAAGCCTCAAGGAGTCCTGTCTTACTTTCAACCTTGCTTCCTGCCTCTCTGCTTTTGAAACAGATATCAGCAAATCCGAGATTACTTTTGTTCTCTGCATAAGAAATAACCAAGAGTTGTAAGCTTCTGTTGATATACAAATGGTAAACAAAAAGTCCAGGCTTCAATGAACTGTGCACCCAGCAATTCATAATCATCAAAAATAATCATAATGCTAGGCAGCCAGCCAATCTGAACGACTTCAAGAATATTATATATTGAATCATACGGGTAATTGGACTAAACCAATCTTGATCATGATTTATCTTGGACAAAAAAATAATGGACAAACAATATAATATTGAGCAGATCAGGAAAATCTCTACTTCAGAAATTTCTTCACATGATCAAACAAATTCATGACTCATACAATAACCATTGAATATTGAGGTTAAATCAGAAGACGACAATCAAACAATTTTCATTATTTTATTGAATTGTCTGGAAAATTAAAATAAACAAAGAAAAGTGGGTTAAAAACAAAATCTCTAGAAATGCAAACCTTGGGCTTCATCTGGTGTTCATAGTCTTTAACTTCTTTTAATTCCTGCAAAAATCAAAGAAAAGTGAGAGGATATATAAATAAAACTCGGAGATGAAAGGCTGTCCTACAACAAAGCACAAGGAGTGATACTACGATGCCCTCTATGTTGTACATTGGTTACTATATGCAGTTACATTCTACCTTCTCTAATTGGCGGAAAAGAGTCTGATGATCAGATGCCTCTTGTCGTGATTTACGCAAGTCCTCCTCTAGTGCAGCAACTGTTGCATGTAAAGTTGCAACCTCCTCCTAATTGAACAGAACAACATAGTGCAACAATGAATTATGAAGAGCTTTCTAGAATAAACTCATTGAATAACACATAGAACTTGAATAAATAATTCTCATTCTGATCTTAATGTTAAAGGACAACACTGAAAGTAAACAACAAACCATACATCTAAGAAAGAGCTACCGTCATTCCGCAGTTGATCTTTATACCTACAGTCCTGCATATATGCATAAGTAAAATCAGCCAGTTTATAAGAAGTTTATGTCCTGCAAATATAAACAAGTCCAGACCCTCACCCAAAAGAAACACCTAAAAAATTAATATTTGGAAGAGATGATAACAATAACGAAAAAACTTGATAATGGTAAAGATGTACTGAAAAATATTTCGCGAGACTATAATCTGCTACAGTAAAAAAAACAGCTCAAACAAAGAATCATACTTTATTGTAGGAGTTCTCCAGTTCATCATTTGAAGGTGAAACTGTTGGAGGAGAAATTAATAATTTTGCTTGATCATTAACTCTTGAACCTCGACCCCGACCTGAGGCAGAATTTCCCCTACCACGACCATGTTTTTTTCTATTTGCATCAGTATTTGCCTTAGTCTCCACAACCATTTGCCTCATATCAGCCACTACCTGCATGTTCTTCCGTATTTTAATATTTTTAACAATATCAAATCCAGCTTCTATTATTACCGTACAGCAGATTGATCTCAATTTTTTCTACGAAGTATCAAGATTCATAAAACCTCATAGTGCATAAAAAAGTAATGCTATTTGAAGCCTAAACAGTAAGACCAGTAGGCCACAATGTTCAAATTAGAATCCAGCTAACCAAAAGTTAATAGCATTTTTAACGCAAACAAGAGCCTACCTCCACATGTTCAAAGACAGTTGTAGATCTACCATCTTCTTGAAGTTTCTGGCGCTTCTGAGTATTGGCTTGAATTAAAAACTCTCCACCATTCTGTCATATAAATATGAGCCAGGACACAATTAATCATAGCAATCAAGAACAACATTTTATCAGTACATACATATTTCAAGTAAGATAATGAATGTAGTCAGATAAGGATGATATCTTCTCTGTATATTGCTTTGTAGATGGGATTTGTTTCTGCTCGAACATAATTATCTACTCTCCAACTTGTTTTTATATGATTTAGAGTTTTCCTTCCATGAGAAATGTTCAAAACTAAGACCATGACATCAATGACCTTTAGTCTCACTAAATGACACTTTCATCATCAATATAAACGGAATGGACCAAGAAAATAAATTTCTATATCAGCTGCATAACTTAGTCCTCAGTATATACATAGAGTATAAAAAGACATACAGTATCATCTATTGTTCAAGCAATAACCTAGAATCATTGAAGTGCTGAATTGAAATGCATTTTCAATACTAGCCATTGATTAAGCAATGAAACACAGAAAACAAGCAAGAAATTGATTCAATTACACATAATATGCCCTAAAATATCCGAAAGAGCTTACATCATCGTCGGAATCACTGGAAGTTGAAGGCTCGGCGGCGGCCAAGTCGGCGGCGGCGAATTTGGGAGCAGATGAGAGAGAGGACCAAGCAGATTGCTGCTGCTGAGGCTGAGGCGGAGCAGACGAAGCTTTGCCGACCATGCGAGCTTCAAGCTTGGCGATCTTGGTAGGGAGAGACTGGTCCGACTGGTTCGACGAGTTGGAAGAGAAATGTATGAGCATGTCATCCGACATTGTTTATAATTAGTCGCAATTACAAAGCACAGAGAGAGAGAGAGAGAGAGAGAATTTCAGTTTCAGATCATATCGTCGAAAGTTGAATTGGAATTGAGGAGTGGGAAAGAGGGGGGGTTGGAATAGGAGATTGAGAAAATTAGGGTTTTGAAAAGAGGAAAAGGGAGAGGAAGGGAGGGAAGGGAGGAATAACAACTCATCAGGAAACTGGAAAAGGAAAGACTTTCTTCTGCTCTATTCTTCTTCTTCTCTGTGTACAACACTATCAACGGAAGGAACAAAGGAAGGCGTGTGCTTGTGCAAGAAATCAAACCACTGAGGGGGGAAGTTACGAAGACATGATAGTATGGAGGGTAATTTTACTTTTAGGCTTGATGGGTCAAAAGTTTTTAAATAACAGATAGAAAAAACATACAAGGACGATATAATATTCAATTAATACTAATAAATTAATTATTATAATATTTAAAAAACTAACGACATGAGCTTAAAGTCTAAAACGTAATATCAGACCTTGATCCATTAAATTGAAGGAAATGACTCCTCCTCCTCGTGTATATTTAACAAATCCCTAGCGACTAAAACATTCACCCCTCTCTCTCTCTCAAACAGCAGCCTCGATCTCTCTCCCTAAGAGCACCCGCACCAGTGTTGTGCGATTGTTTATGCTATTTGAGGAGGGGCAAGTACTGTTTGAGGTGGAGCAGTTACTATTCATCAAATAGGAGGTGCAGTTCCTGTTTTTCGCGCAGCGGTGCCAAAAAATAGCATCTCCTATTACTATTCATAAATTAATTTTTTATGTAATTTTTTTTGAGTTTTCAACTAATCCATAAATGACACGTGTCGTTGTCATATGAATGATTGAATAAGATTTCGGGTAAGATTTTCGACGAATGGCGAGTTGACACGTGTCACACCGACAGAACATTATCGGGTAAATAATTGTACAAAATTTCCGATAAAATTTTTAACCAATCACGAGGCAACACGTGTCATGTCCACATATTGTTATCGTCCTAATAATTGGTGTAAGATTCCCGGAGAGATTTTTGACCAATTGAAAGCCGACACGTGTCATCATCTTATCTAATCAAAATATCTAGACTTGGCTATAAATTTGTGGATCGGTGCTCATCATTCACTCATACCGTTTTCAACCATATATTCTAGATTCCGATAAGATTAATCCTTTCAGTTTTTAGAATTTTTTCCGGAGGAGGCGACAGCAATATCGGCGAAATGCCGAAATTGCTAATGCTTTCATCACTGAAGCGGTCACGGTCGATGCAATGTTCGATGATGAACCTCCTCACCGCCGACCAAATGAAGAAAGAATGAAGGAGTCAAAGGGACATAATCTGATGGAGGATTACTTCATCGAATGCCCCGTCTTCAACGAACAAGCCTTTCGTCGAAGGTACCGAATGAGTACGAATTTATTCAACCGTATAATGACGAATCTCTGCAACCACGACCAATTTTAGCACTAAAGAGCTAATGCCACCGGATTGGTTGGACTTCTTCCACAACAAAAGATGACTGGTGCTATTAGTATGTTGGCGTACGGCGCAGCAGCAGATCAGTGTGCTGAAATAACAAGGATGGGTGAATCCACAACACTACAATGCATGAAGAAGTGGTGTATGCATATATACGAGGTTTACAGTGACCTCTATCTCTGCACTCCAAATGCCACAGACATAACCCGACTTCTAAAGAGAGTAAGGCATCGGGGATTTCTTGGTATGATCGGAAGCATTGACTGCATGCACTGGGAATGGAAAAACTACCTCACAGCTTGGCAAGGGGCATTCCCGGGGCAGAAGAAGCGTCAAACTATTATTTTAGAGGCGGTGGTGTGACGACCCGAAACAGAATCAGCAGTTAAGTCGTATAGTCGCAGAGTTACGACAGTGTTGAAACCGCCAGCTTTCTTAACGACTAAATTATTGGCCGAGAATTGGAGCTGGGTCTCTTCTCGAGAGTCGTTGTACGTGTAATTACGAGTTCGTGGGCGGTTTCGGATTGTTATTTGGACGACCGGGGAATTAATTATGAATATTTGAAGTTTCGACAGAAACGGATTAATATGGCGAGCTACTTAGCGACTAAATTACCGGTCGAGGATTTGGTTTCGGCTTCTTCACGGAAGTTGTTCAGAATTTAATTTCGAGTTCGTGGGAACTTCTGGAGCATGATTTTGAGTTACGGAGTTTAAGTTGTGATTATTTCCGTTTGTTGATTATTTAGTCGATTTAATGTGTGTTGCTTTGAAGGGTTGACTTTTTATCCGTTTGGTCGAGGTGTTTGACTTCGGGTGATTATTAAAGAACATGTCGAGTCGAGTTTGTGACCACGAGAATTATCGGAATCGGAATTACGACGAGAAAGTTATGGGTATTTGAAGTTTGCCGAAAAGTGAATTATGTGGTTTCCATTTTGGGAAGGCCTATAAATAGCAAGTTTCCCATTTGGGAAAGTCCACTTTCCATTTTGGTCTGTTGACTGGGTTGAACAAAGTGGGTCGACCCATTTTGGGTGTCTTGGGTTGCTGATTTTGTTCGCCGAAATTGAGGCCGATTCCGGCCATATTTGGGTATGGTTCCTTCACGAAACTTGTTGGGCTTGAGCTCCTCTTCAATTGGGTAGGTGGATCGTCCCGTGAGGTGGCCGGAGGAGGAAGTTATGGCTCGGCAAAGTTAGTGAAATTCCGGCGAGTTTTGTGGTGTTCGGGTGGCGGCGTGGAGGCCGAGTTGGTGGCTCTACCTTGAGGGGTTTTGTTAGCCTTGAGCTAAGGAAGCTTTTCCAAGTGGTCTTGAGGGTTGCCGTGGCCGGAGGAGAGAGATCCATTGAATTGAAATTCCGGTAAGGGTTTGGAACTTTGAGTTGATTTTTGGAGGTTTTCCGATCAAAATTGGCCTTAACTTATAACTGGAAAGTTGTTGGAATCGTCGAGATCTTTGAAACCATGTGTAGCACGAAATTTTCTGGGTAGGTTTGGATTTTTCGGCGACGGCGGCGGCGATTTTTCGCCCGGAGTAGTTTTCGACGAATTGCATGTCATTTGACTCGAAATCGCGCCCCGATCGCAGTGGGGAGGTTCATTTTTCGAATTGAGCGTCCGAAAGTTAAGCGAGGTATTGAGGTGTTATATATGGATTTTCGACGATTCGTCGTATTCGGATTTCGTGTTTCCGAGGACGGTGGTTTCTCGTGATTTGTCTTGTATTGTCGGATTATGACTTTGAATAATGGACTTTGTGAATATTCAGGGGTTCGTGATCGTTGTTTTGGCGAGGGACTTTCCGCTGGATCACGGGTTAACGCGTATCGCGTTACGTCAGTCTGTGAGTGGACATTTCTTTTCACGGAAAATCTTGCGAGTTTTTTATTTGATTTATGAACTTGAGCATGCGTATGAGATTTCGGATTACATGAGCATGTGTTTTTACGATTATACGATTATACTTATACGAATATACGTATACGAGTATATATATACTTATATGTTGTTTCATGCATTTGCATCGAAATGTTTGTGATTTAGTTTACACAGAGTACAATCGTTATATGTTGTTGTATCGATACACTCGCATCCCGGCTGATCCCCGAGGATGTGTACCGGGGGAGGCTGTGAATCCTGACCCGTGACCTGTACTGGGGGGAGGCAGACCTCTGACCTGAGGCCTTTCTGGCTAGAATTGCGTGGAAGTCTGAGACTCCGTGATTCTGACTGTACCAGCACGCTGTGTGTCCATGAGTGACCCCGTGAGATTTTTACTTGCATGCTCAGTACGCTGGAGGATTATGGCTTTACCTCGTGTACTTGTTATTTCTATTTACCTGGACTCGCATATGTTATTTTAAACATATATATCAACTGGTGAAAGACATTTATTTTCGTCCACTCACTCTAACGTGTTATTGTCTTTCCCCTGGGCTTTTCGGTTTCCGTGCCCAGTTTGCAGTTCAGGCTCTGGTGTCGCACGTCGTGGTCGAAGGCATAGTACTCGAGCTACTTTGTTTCATCCAGTAGGTTTATTGTTCTGCCTACTGTGGTATGCGTATATGATTATGTATTAGAAGTCGCTCTGAGTTTCCTATTGAATATGTTATACGATTTTACCCGGATTTCAGTAAAGTATATATTATATGTATTGTTTACTTTACTGTTGATATATTGAGAAATCCGGATGGGATTGGTGCCCACGGTTTGCTTTTTGTGGCTTAGGATGAAGTGTATTTTCCGCGTGCAGGTAATGGTAATTCCACGTTAGTAACGAAACTCTGCCCAAATTTCGAAAAGTTTTTGTTGGTTCATGTTTTCGAGGGGGTTCGATTCCGGTTTAGGTAACTAAATCGGGGTTGGGTCCTTTCAGGTGGCCTCATATGACACATGGATATGGCACAGCTTCTTTAGGGTACCCGAATCACAAAATGATATCAACGTGCTCCACTAATCGGACATATTTGATTCGCTTCTTGCCGGAAATAGTCTGAGTGCAACTTATAAAGTCAACGGTATGACTTATCACAATACTTACTATCTAGCTGACGGTATATATCTCAGGTACTCCTCGTTTGTGAAAACAATCTCCAATCCCCATGAGCTACCACAGAAACTGTTTGCCAAGAAACAAGAGGCATACAACAAAGATGTAGAGAGGTGCTTTGGGATTTTGCAATCTCGTTGGAAAATTATTCGGCATGCAGCTAGGTGTCATCACCAATCAACATTGAAGAGCATCATGTTGGCTTGCATTATAATGCATAACATGATTGTCAAAGAAGAATTGGTGGAGGAAGAGTTCGAGGAGAACGAAGAAGAAAATATACAAAATCCATCAACTGCTTTCACAATTTATGATGGACTAGTGGATGAACAAGGTAATCACATTTCTTTTGATCTTGTTCGAAGGGATGGACAAAATGAACAACGATTTGCCGACCGTATTGTAGATCTCCAATCTACGTACATCCATGGAGAGTTGCTGAAGGACTTAGTTAAGCATAACTGGTATCTAGAAACCGGCGAACGACTTTAAATGATGTGTGTGTGTAATTTTAATTAACCTGATTTGCAAATTGTTTTCTTTAATTGTTTTTCTTTTTGGTTGTTTTCGTGATGTGTGTTTGATTTTAAGTCATTATGTTTTATTGTAATGTGCGTGAGATTTGATAGAATAAAAAAGTGCATTTTTATTACTTAAAAATTTAAAGTACATAATTTCAATCAAAGCCTAGAATTATTGAAAATTTAAAGTACATAATTTCATAATGGCAAATAAATACCAAACTATTGAAATAGTGGGCGATAACAATTTGAAAATGCTTCATCGCTACCATCTCCCTCCTCTTCCTCCATTTTCTTAAGGATATTCTCTTTTTTCTTCAAAAAATACCTCTTTGATTTTGGGGTCATAGCATCTGTATCCATTGCCATAATCCTTGAATCCTCCGCTTGAGCCCTCAATTTGTAGTCTTTCTCCTTAATGGCGAGTTATTTTTGGTATAAAGCTAGCTCGGTGGCGTCACTTTCTTTTTGCCCGGTGAGATGCATTCTTTGATTTTCCATCATGGTTTTCAAAACCTCATCTCTTACCTCATTTGAAGATGTCATGGCCCTTTCCCCCTTTCTTTTAGTTTTCTTGGCTGCCTTCACTCTGATTGGTCTAACCGGACTAGAGTACACTTCTTTTTTGTTGCTTTGTGGTGTTGCAATGACTTCATCATCCTCCACGTCGACGGGGTGAGGCATTGAGGTAAAGGGAGGAGTAGTTGCGGAGTTGAAATATGAAGGATGTGGTATACTAGGTTCGATGGGCCGAAAAATTGGATGGTTCTTCATCACTTCCCAACATTCAAACTTGGTAAACTATTTCTTCTTTTGTGCCACGCACCATAATTGAGCTTTTCTTATCTAGGGGAAAAAAAATTTATATGTCAAAATAATAGATGGGAAATGGAGATTGACAAACATTGATTAAAAAAAATGTAATAAAAAATTTATGACAAAATTATTAACATTTACCTGATCTTGCAAATTTGACCCGGATTGTACATTCGTTCGTACATATGCAAGAGCGGCACCCCAAGTTCTAAAACTCGGCTTCAACTTTGTAAAACGAGAGGAAACCGTGGTTTGGGTCCTAGGTTCTAGCCTTGATTCACCGTGCGCAATGTCCCAATTTTCCTTATAATCGGCATAAACTTTTTCCCACAATTTGTCGGACTTTTACATGTTGCCAGTAATAGGGAAAACGTTAATACGACAATAAGAAATACAAAGTTGCAAATCTTCGGAATCAAGCCAATTGGACATTTTTTGGGAACTAAATTACAAAGGGATGAGAGGATGATGAAGGAGAAGAGGAAGGAGAGGATAAATTTGATGTGCACAAATTTGTGTGAGATGTGAATGAAATTGATGTAGTATTTATAGAAAAATTATAGGGTGTTATTTGCAATTTTTTAAAAAAATTTTGGGATTTTTTTAGGGTTTATTTTGCAAAATGGCAGAAATTTTTGAAGTAACCGTTTCGGTTGAATCTCAGCCATTCGATCAGATTTTTTGATTTGAAATGGACGGTCCACATCAATCTGACCATTATAGATTTTATTCATCCGGATCGCCACGTGGCACCTCCCCATTGGTGCGTAAGTTTTTTTATTTATCATTTATTGGCGCATGTATTACACGCGCTAGGTGTAAAAAAAATTGAATCGAGCTGGTGTCACCCACGTGCGTGGGCTCCACCAGCAAGGCTCATGCTCCAGCACGAGCAGCTGCTCGATCCTCCAGTCAACGAGCAGTCGCCGCTCGCCTCCATCGCCACTGCACATCGCCTTCACCTCCTGCTCGTGCTACCGGCCACCCTGGCCCGCCTTTTCCTCCTGCTCGTGTTGCTCGTGCCGGCACCGGTGCGGGTGCTCTAAAGCATATATAATAGCGATCCTCCTCCTCCACTCGATCTCAATGCCGCCGCCCCTCTTAACGTCGTTTGGCCATCCATTCGATTCTGCGAAAATATAGGAAATACAGTAGCAGCCGAGCTTAGGAGCAGCAAGAGCTCCGATCCCGCCCCTCCCGACCTTGACGTGCCGCCTCATAGAAGCCTCACGTCGCCTCTCTTGGCCTTGGCTCGCATCCCGCCGCCTCCTTCGACCTCGCACTTCTTCTCTCCGCTTTTAGGTCGCCTCATCGTCGATCTCCCTCATGTCTCTTGATCGGTGTTTGTGCTTGAGATTTCAGATGGAGTGTTCAGGTTCAAAGTAAAAGACTATCATATCTTCAATTTCATAAGGATGAAAGTAACAATGGTGTAATT
This sequence comes from Geum urbanum, assembly GCA_946800695.1. NCBI lineage: Eukaryota > Viridiplantae > Streptophyta > Magnoliopsida > Rosales > Rosaceae > Geum > Geum urbanum. Next base: position 40,756,293 of record OX327001.1, on the reverse strand, counting down.
TCATCAGTGCTGGAGTTGCAACTTATTTATAGTTTTACTGAAAGCAGGAGATAGGAGCTGTTGACCGTGGAGATCTATCAGTTGGCTATTTTAACTTTTGGTCGAGTGCTTTCTACTGTAGTTGTCCCTGAATTTACTTCATTCTTTTAAATATATTTGGTCCTATAGATTGGTATAGTGGTTTCAGGACCTCTTGAATCATATAGCTGCACCTGCACATGTATCGAAAAACTTGTATAGTTACACAAGTGCAGAAATCACATTTTCATGGTCATTTAGTTTTTCTTCTAAATTTATTGAATGCATTGGTCGTTTCATTCTTTTAATATTTTATTGAATGGATTGGTACTGCCATTATATTTCATCGAAAATGTCTTGTGTTTTATTGTAATTGATATTGAAATTAATTTGATTTTGGAGTTGTTACTAAGTTTTTCAAATGTGTTATTGCTACTGTGTTTGTTTTCGAGCCTTTTCAAAACTACTATTGCATTTTTAATGTTGCTACTATGTTTGTTTTTCAAGTCGTTATTATGTTCTTCGAAACTGTTTCTGCATTTTTAATGTTGCTATTGTGTTAGTTTTTGAGCCGTTACTGTGTTTTTCGAAACTGTTACTGCATTTTTTATGTTGTTACTATGTTTGTTTTTCGAGGTACTACTGCGTTTTTCAAACTGCGACTGTGTATTTTGAAACTGCTATTGCATTTTTAATGTTGCTACTGCGATTGTGAAACTTATATTTCGAAAGTACTACTGTGTTTTTCCATACTGTTGCTGAAATTTGATTTTTGGAATTGCTACTGTGTTTTTGAAGTTGCTAATGCATTTATTGAAGTTGTTAATGCATTTTTCAAAGTTGCTACTGTATTTTTGGGGACTACCATTGCATTTTGGGGATTGCTATTGTGTTTTTGGGACTATAGTGCATTTTCAAGGGACTGCTATTGCATTTTTAATTTTTGGGACTGTTACTACGTTTTTGAGAATTGCGTTTTTGGGAACTACTGCTACTTTGAGACTATTACTGCATTTTTAGGGCATTGCTATTGCATTTTTGATTTTTGGGACTGTTACTGCATTCTCAATTCAATGTCTGCTACTGCGTTTTCGAGAATTGTGTTTTGGTAACTATTGCTACTACATTATTTGTCTTGCTACTACTGCATTGTTCGTTGAGCTGCTACTGAATCATTTTCGAAGTGTTACAAAATTGTTTGTCGGGACTGCTACTAAATCATTAGTTGGACTGCTATTGAATCGTTCGTTGAGTTGCCATTGAGGTTTTGTTGAGGTACTACTATATCGTTTTCAAAAATTTATTGTATTTGTATCGAAGATGAAATTGAAATATTTTAACACTGATACTGAAATTATGTGTTATTGAATGTAAGAAACACAAATGCTACAGAATTCTTATCAAAATATTTGATATTGATTTTGCTTAAAGGTTAAACTAATACCGATAGTGGAAATGTCTTAGAAGAAAAAAGTCGAATAAAAAAAATGAACGAACACAATTTGAATTAAAAAAAATGGTTAAATTTTTTTTATTTATATTTTTAGAACAAAAATAAAGTAAAAATAATTGTTAATTATAAAAAAGGCATGAAAAACAAACAATAAAAGGCATATAGGTGAAATTGCACCAGCCACATGACAGCATTTAAGACTCTTGTTCTTATGTGTAAAATTTTGTCATTTGTTGTCTAAATAAAAGGACATTGTCCTTATAAATAAGTATATATCTCCACCTTGTTCTTATGAGTAGTTAGCTAAGTAATAAACCACATAAAAGAATACATACTCAGGCTTGCCAATTTTTGACACGATCGACCCATGAACTCGACTCAAAATTCTAAAATAAAAACTTATCTCATGTACAACTTTGTTCCACTTTTTTATGTAAATAATTTATTTTTCTTTTATACAACTTAATTATATATATATCATCATACTTAACCATGAATTGTCTAAACAAACAAGTTTGACAAAATTCTTCTTATATGATTGCTTCCTATTGTCTTAGAAGCGCTTTTGAAAATTCTTAAAGACGCTTTTTAACAAGGTTTTTTTTATGAGAAAAGTAAATTATAAAGAAGAGCTTCTAGGCCTTCCATGGTCTTCAACATCATAATACTTGGCTAATCTAGCAGCACTTTGTACCATTCCTTCCCATAAGTGAAGATTTCTCTGGTTGTGGCCTGTATAAGCAATAACATCTGTGATAAAATTTGCTTCTCTGTATATCTGCTAAAAGTGTATGACATTAAATGTGTTAGCAATGGTGATGATGTCCTGTATGGTTTCCTTGACACGCCAGGGTATACTGCATTCACCATTTAGACACTTGATGACTAGCTGTGAGTCTCCTTCAACAATGATCACTATTCGAAAAGGAGTCTGCGTAGGTGCTGGAAACAACAAAAACGTCTAAGTTATGCCCCAGGCCCCCTTCCCAGGCAGTCCTCCGCCTAATCAACGTCTAGGTGGCCGTCTTGACCACTTAATACGCGTAGGCGGCCGTCTAACTCAAAAACAGGCAAAGTTGAAACCTTTATATTTTAGTATTTTGACTTACTTTGGATTGGAGATGATAGTCTTGTAGAGTCCAGAAGAATAAAAGTTAGACAACTTAAAGACAATGTATTCTAATGTCATTTTCTGATTATTTTGGTATATATTATTTATATTACATCTATATATAATATACTAAATAATTATATAAATTATTAAAAATATAATTATAATAATCCGCCTAGAATCTAATTAATCTCTCGCCTAGGCGGCTATGCGCTAGGCAGTAACTCCACTACCTAATACTGCCTAGCGCCTTTTTGAACATTCACAATGATATTGTGCAGGCCTTTACTCTTTGATTGTAGAAGGGCATCTTTAAAAGCTAAAGCTTCAACAAGGGAGATTATGGTTCTTTTAAAGTTCATACAGCAACAATAGGGGATCCATTGTTTTTCTTAATAATGAAGCCTTCAGCAACACTACCAGTACCTTCATCCAACAATAAGCCATCAAAATTGATTTTAGTTAGGCCACTAGATGGAGGGGATCATTTGATAAAAGAGGGAGGAGAGGATGAACTTTCAGGTCTTTGATTGTATTTCTTGTACCGAGTCAAAATTGTTGTTGCACAAATTGCAACTGCATTGTGGTCAAGCTTATTATTTCTGAAAATAAGCAGATTTCTGGCTCTCCAAATCTGCCAGCAAGTGACTATAATTTTTTCTAGATCATCTTTAGAATTTGTTCGTTCTTTAGATACATCCCCTAGTTAAGTGAGGACATCTCTTCCAGTAGAGGGACAAAAGCAGCTTGAAGCATTCTATACTAACTTTGCAAATTGACACTCACCAAACAAACGATCAATAGTACGTTTTCTCATGACAATTACATAAAGGACATATGTTAGTGTTGATCATCTTTAACTTGAACAACCTTCCTATAGTGTTTAGCCTCTTATGCAGCATGATCCAAGCAAACATGTTCGCTTGGTTGGGAATATTTAGCCCCTAAACCTTATTAATTAGGTTCTAATTCCTTGACTTTTCTTTTTGGCTACTTTGCATCCAAGTTGCAGATTTAACAGTGAATTTTTCATTTGGGGCACGTCTTCACAAACAAAGCTGGATATCACAATTCCTATAGGGAATAAGAATACCCAGAATATGATCACCAACTTCCTTTTCAAAGATTTTTTCTAATTTTCTTGTATTCCAATCCCTGACACACATAAAATTTTTGACAGTATCATTCCAACAAATCTCAGGGATAGAGATGGATTTAAGTTTCTTGTGCAGTGGGAAGGAAAAAGCTTAGTTATGGTTCCAGAAGCTAATCTCCTCACCACTACCAACAATCCATCTCATTCCCTGTATCAGAAAATTCCTGGAGTCCAAGCTCACTTTCCAAGCTGTAGAATATGCTGATTTCTTATTTGCTTTTAGGAAATCAGCTTTTCTTAGGTATTTCTTTTTAACAATGTCTACCCACCAATTGTCTTGCTTGGTTAGAACTTTCCATCCCAATTTTGCCAGCGTCACACTATTGAAATCAGTGGAGGATCTCACACCCAGGCCTCCTAGAATTTTGGGGCTGCAAACTTTGCTCCAACTGATGGAACTAAACTTTGAATCTATCCCCTAGAAGAATGTTAGGTCCATATTTATGTACTAATTATGTCTCAAACTTCATTCTTATCGCTTGTCTTCTATGAATAAAGCATTATTTATAAAGTTTTCTGTTTATGGTAGAAAATGGGGAGTTGACACGGAAATGATCTTAAAGATGGTAATTAATAATTTTTTGGAGAAGCCGAGCACATTTCCGAAGTCATAAGAGAATTTGGAGCGACTTTGAGAAAATGACAAAAAGTAGTTGCATGAAGTTATCGAAAGCTGCTGAAAAATCGCCAAATTTGTCCATGGCCAGCCGGATCACCAAATAAGACCCATTCACTTTGAGCTAGGCCTAAGGGAAGCCCAAGCCACGTAGGATACAAACCCTAGCTGATTTGATTAGGGAAGACACATATTTGAATTTTGGAAGTATTAGGCAAAGTTTGGACTTTAGACTAGAAGACAAGAATTGTGGATCTTACTTTGTAGCCCTTAGATCAAACTTCTTGGCTACTTTAGTACATCTAAGGGCTTATAAAATACCTCATTTTCTCATCCTTACCCCATCTTGGTCGAGCTCCCCCTCATACACCAACAAAACACATCTCATTTCTCATCTTTTTCATAATTTTTGCATCCAGAGATAACCATCACTCACCGCCTAACCCTTTAGATCTCTCCTCCAATTTAAACACCATCTCTACCACTACCAAAATATCCCCTTAAGGTAGAGCTACCTTGCTTCCCTTAAGGTTTCTCTCCCTTTCCTCCTCCTCCTCACTTAATTGTACATCTCTCTTTGTGTAGTCAAGCATTTCCTCATTTTCTCTCTATCGTAGGGTTTGGTGAGGTTTCTAGAGCTCAAAGACGTAAGAAGTAGTCCATATTCTCTTTTGCCTCTTGGGGTCCTAGAGGACTCTTTTACCTCCTCTACAAGCTTGGGTGCATTTGGAGTAAAGAATGTGAAGCCAGAAGCACAATAGATGACTTGAAGAAGCTTGACTTGATTTGGGGAGAGTCTTGGGTTATTCCTTCACTCTATTTACTATAATTATGTATTCAAACTTGTGTTTAATTATGTGTAGTGATTAGTACTTCTATGGGAGTCTAGGAGTCAAACCTTAGCCATTTGATGTAAACAATGATGTTCGATTTGTATTTATGAGTATGTTTTGAGTGTTATATGTTATTGGATGAGTTTGTTGTGTGTGTGTGATATGATTGTGGCATGTTGTTATGCTTGAAATTATTGATTAGTTTCACTTATGCATGTCTTAGCTCTAGCTAAGTTAGGATTTGTCTAAGGAATTAAGAAATGACACCTAAGGAAATTAGCTACTCACTTAGGTAAAAATGAGCATATAACATGACTTAGGCTTAAACTTAAAATGTTGAGCTTAGGATTTGGTTTCTTTGTGCTTGAGTATGAATCGAGGCACTCTTGAGGTCTAAGTGACTTAAGAGTCTTTGGCTAATCTTACATTGAACCGAGAGGCTTTGTAGCTATTGTTGATTTTTTTGACCCAAAAAGGTGAGCTGGGAGCATTCATTAGAACCACTTTTTGGGTACTCCAAAAGAAGCTTGGGAAGGGAAGCTATATATAATCATCACACGTGTTTGTAACCAAACTCATTACGCATGATATATTAGGAGTCTAGCACCAAAAGTCTAGCTCCTAATCTTAATTTAATTTATGCTTCATGGATGGACCTAAACCTTCTAGAATCCTAAAAGGCCTAGAAGTTTCGGCCCATAACCAAGCGTGACCCGAGAGGGCATGAGTTGGACAATGAAAGGATTTATTGTTATAATACAAAAGACATTTGAGCATAAAGACTGGACTAAACAACTAAGGACCTAAAATTAGACATTGTTTGAACATCAAATAGTTAACGGGCGCATCCTTAGCTAACTATTATTTTATCTTGAATTTGTGATCATTTCAATTTGTCATCTTTGCATTATTGTAATCAACCGATCAATCTTTCGTTTAATCACTCACCGTAGTTAATCATCCCTTGCGATGTTGAATCTCCAAAAGACTTGACGTTGTGAGATACATCACCATATTTTGTGTTTCTTTGTTGTATCAATTGTTTGTTTTTCACGCATATAAAAGACTTAACCGGAAAAAGCTATGGAATCGGGTTAGTCAATTCTCATGGGTTCGATACTTGACTTCTATACAAATACTATTACTTGACCTCGTATACTTGCAGGTAAGGGAAATGCACTTAGCCTTAGACTAATTCATAGTCAAAAGGTTGATGGTATAAAATATTTAACAAAGAACTGTATGGCCTGTCATCAATATCCTTGCAAACTTTCGCAAGACACTAATTTAAAGCATGACATGACATGGTTAGGCATTCTTGCTAAACTAGATTTAAAAAAAAAAAAAAGTCTCACTGCCCTTGAAAGGGAATCTCTTTTCCACCCTACTAACTTGTTAATGAGTTCCTTTGTATTAACATGATCTTTCCAAAAACAATGTTGTTTATTCCCATATACTTCCCGATAGATGTCTTGTGTTGAATACTTAGAATGTCTGCAATCTCATTCTTTGAGCTTGCTGTTACTTTATTAGAGAAGATTATAGACGATTTTTGAAAATTTATTTTTTGGCTAGAGGCCAAGGAAAACTCTTTGAGAATCTTCAGATTTTTCCTAGCCACCTTAGGAGACGCCTTGCAGAAATTTAAATAGTCATCAGCAAAAAGGAGGTTTGAAATTTTGTGTCCCTTTAGAGATGATAGTATACCTATATGACTCTTTGAGTTACCTGCCTTCACATTAAAGTGTCTGATCCAGGGTTCCATGCACATAATGAAAATATACGATGAAATTGGATCCCCTTGTCTAATTCCTTTGGATGGGATAAAGAATCCCTTAGGTTTTCCATTTATGATGATGGAAAAGGAAGCTGTTGTAATGCAATCAAGGACTAGATTTATCCAATTATGGCAAAAGCCAAAAAAATTCAGGCAATTTCTTATGTAATTCTAGCTTAGGAGGTCATAAGTTTTTTTTTTTCAGGTCAAGCTTAATAGCCATAGAACTAATTATGCCTTTCTTTCCTCCTGAGCTCATTAAAAAATTCATGTGAAAATTAAAATATTGTCCTAAATAGACTTGCCTGGGGCAAAGGCCTCTTGATTGACAGAAATACACTTATCTAGGAGAGGCTTCAGTCTCATTACCACGATTTTGGTTAGAATTTCATTGGAGACATTACACATGCTTACAGGTCTCAACTTATTAACAAACTCAGGTTCTTCTATTTTTGGAATCAAAGCTATATTAGTATGATTTAACAGTTTGCAGGAACTTTTACCTTCTAAAAATTGCAAAACCATGTTATCAACACAGACACTTACCTCATTCTAATTGTTCTGGTAGAAAAACGCATGTATTCCATCAGACTCAGGAGCTTTTAAGGCTCCAATAGATCTTACGACTTCCTGAATTTTAGAGCTTGAAAAAACCTTACTCAAATGTAGATTGTCCTCCTCACTTATGCATGGCCCAATTACTTACAGAAAGTCGGCAACTCTTTGTGGATTTGGATCTCCATTTGCTCGAAATCTTTTCCTGAAATCTCTGACAATAAGAGACACCAAGTCCTCTTGATTAATAATCCAACTACCATTAGAGATTTTTAATCTAGAAATTATATTCTTCTTTTTTCTAATTATAGCTTGTGTGATAGAAGCCAGTGGTGCTATTCCCCAAAGTAAGCCAATAAGCTTTTACTTTCTGAGTCCTATAAATCTCTTCATCCTTATGTGCATCAGATAAGTTACTTTCAATTTCCCTATTTTTTTCTTTTAAACTAGTGGAATCAAGATTCTCCATCAATTGCTTCTGAATAACCTGACTCTCTGCATGTATGTTTTTCAGCTTAGTGAATAAATCACCAAAAGTATTATTATTCCAATTTTTAGCATGGTGCATAAAACTTTTTGTCATGATGTTCTAGTTCTTCATAGGGCCACTATCAAAACTTTGGGACCAAATGCTTCCCACAAATTCTTTGAAGCCAGGGTGCATCTACTACATAGCTTCTAATTTAAACCGATTGTTCCTTTTACGTTTTGCCTAATTAATGGTTAGATACACAAGACTATGATCAGAACCATTAATAGGCATGTTAACCACTTCCATATCAGGGAAGCAATTGAATCATGCATTATTAGTACAAAGTCTATCAAGCTTTTCAAACACCAGTGTTTCATCCTTGTGCTCGTTTGACCATGTGTAGGGTACTTCCAAACTGTGAACAGATGCCACACCACAGTTGTTCAAAAAAAATTTATAGTCCAACATATATTTTGTAAAAACCTTAGGGAAAATTATTGGAATGATCACTTATCTTTGTCACGTTTGACACTTTAGCCACTCAACTTGACTTCTGTGTATCACTTTGGTTACTCCATCAGTTTTATACATCAATATTTTGATATATGAGGGGTAACATAGTGACTAAAGTGATATATAGACAATTAATTCAGTGACTAAGGTGATGTTTATTTTAAACATAGTGACTAAAGTGATATATAGACGAATAGTTCAGTGACTAAAGTGATGTTTTGAAAAGTAGAGTGACTAAAGTGTTCGAACGTGACAAAGATGAGTGATTATTTGGATAATTTTCCCGAAACCTTATTCCCTCCCCATTTCTCCAAGAGGTCAGACATCATATTAAAGTCACCTGCAATGAACCAAGCATCATCATTAATAGGTTTCAGTCTCATGATTTCATTCTATAAAGTTCCTTTTGTTTTTCTTTCTGAGGAAAGGCAAAGACAAAAGTGAAAAACAAAGACTCATATCAGATTTTGGATCTCTGATGCAACAATGAACTGTGACGACCCATAATAGAATTAGCAGTGTAATCAGCTTAGTCCATGAGGTTATGCGTAATCGCAGATTTCCGACAGATAATTGAATCGCCAGACTTGATCACGACTTAATTATTGGCTGAGAATTTGAGTTGAGTCTCTTCTCGAGAGTTGTTGTATGCGTGATTTCGAGTTCGTGGGCGGTTCCGGATCATTATTTGGACGACCGAGGAATATAATATGAATATTTGGAATTTTGGTATATTGTCGAGTTTATCCGTTCGTGTTCGAGTCTATCCGAATCGTGATTATGATCCGTTTTGGACCGTTGATCGACCCGAAGCGTAAATGGAATGATTATTCACTTGATTTGCGAGTTTCGCGATTTGCTGTGATTTCGGCATAATCTGTTAATATGGCGGCTTCGTTAGTGACTAAATTATCGGGCGAGAATTTGATTTCGGATCCTTCGTGGAAATTGTAGAGAATTTAATTTCGAGATCGTGGGAACTTTTGGATAATTTTTCCGAGTAGCGAGGAATAAGTTATGAATATTTTCGTCCGCCGAATATTGTCGTATTTATCCGATTGGGGTTCGATACGCGTACGGTATAAATACGGAAGCGATACTTGCCGAATTGGGAAACCTGCCATTTTGGGAAAGCTGAGTTGACTGGGTTGACTGGGTGGGTCGACCCATTTGGGGCTGATCGGTTTCTTCATCGTGGAGGCTGATTCTGGCCATATTTGGGTATGGTTTCTTCACGAGATATGTTGGGCTCGTGCTCCTCTTTGATTTGAGAGGTGGATCGTCCCGTGAGGTGGCCGGAGGAGGAAGTTATGGCTCGGCAAAGTTAGTGAAATTCCGGCGAAATTGGTGGTGTTTGGGTGGCGGCGTGGAGGCCGAGTTGGTGGCTCCTCTTTGAGGGGTTTTGTTAGCCTCGAGCTAAGGAAGCTTTTCCAAGTGGTCTTGTGGGTTGCCGTGGCCGGAGGAGAGAGATCCGTCGAATTGAAATTCCGGTAAGGGTTTGGAACTTTGGGTTGATTTTTGGAGGTTTTCCAGTCAAAATTGGCCTTAACTTATAACTGGAAAGTTGTTGGAATCGTCGAGATATTCAAAACCATGTGTGCCATGTATTTTTCTGGGTAGGTATGGATTTTTCGGTGACGGGGCAGCGGCGACAGCGGCGACGACTTTTCGCCCGGCGTAGTTTTCGACGAGTTATATGTCGTTTCACTCGAAATCGCGCCCCGATCGCAGTGGTGAGGTTTGTTTTTCGATTTGAGCATCGGAAATTATAGCGAGGTTTTGAGATGTGATTATCGGATTTTCGACAATTCGTCGTATTTGAATTATGTGTTTCCGAGAATGGTTGTTTCTCGTGATTTGATTTGAGGTATCGAGATATGATTTTGAGAAATGGATTTTATGATTATTCAGGGGTTCGTGATCGTTTGTTTGGCGAGGGATTTTCCGCCAGATCACGGGATTAACGCGAACTGCGTTACGCTAGTATGTGAGTGGACAATTTCTTTTCACGGATTGATTGTGAGTCTTTACACACGTTTTACGAACTTAAGCATGCATACGAGATTATGTTTTATTTGAGCATGTGTTATACGATTATGCCTATACCAGTATACATTACGTATATGCATTTATATATTGTTTCACGCATTTGATCGAACTATTTATGATTTGATTTACACAGAGTACAGTCTTAGTATATGTTGTTGTATCGATACACTCGCATCCCGGCTGATCCCCGAGGGTGCCTACCAGGGGGGAACTGTACCTTGTGCCGATGTAGTTCCGGGTGGGTACAGATATCTGTTTCTTGTGCCGATGTAGTTCCGGGTGGAAACAGATACCCTGACCTGAGGCCTTTCTGGCTAGAATCACGTGTGGGTCTGGGATCCCGTGATTCGGACTGTACTAGCACGGATGTGTCTACGAGCGACCCCGTTAGATTTTTCATGCATGCTCTGTACGCGTGAGGAGTTAGAGTCTCCCTCGTGTACCATTTGATTTATATACATTTGACTTGCATATGTTTTTATAACATATATTATTTGGCGAAAGACATTTATTTTCATCCACTCACTCTAACGGTTTTCATGTCTTTCCCCTGGGCTTTTCAATTTCCGTGCCCAGTTTGCAGTTCAGATTCTGATGTCGCACGTCGTGGTCAGAGGCATAGTATTCGAACGATGTTTCTTTTATAGTAGGTTCTTAGTTTGGCCTACTATTTGTATATCTATACTAGAAGTCGCTCTGAGTATTCTGATGTATATTTTATACAATTTTCCCCGGATTTCTTCAAAGTATAGTTATATTTATTACTTTACATTACTGTTGATATATTGAGAAATCCGGATGGGATTGGTGCCCACGGTTTGATTTTTGTGGCATAGGATGAAGTGTATTTTCCGGGTGCAGGTAATGGTAATTCCGCGTTAGTAACGTTACTCTGCCGAAAATTTTGATGGTTGTTTTGTTGGTTCACGTTTTCAGAAGGGGTTCGATTCCGGTTTAGGCAACTAAATCGGGGTTAGGTCCTTTCAGCTTGGTATCAGAGCATTAGGTTATAGGTTCTGTAGACTTCTGTAGTCGTGTTTACTAAGGATATTTGAGAATGTACAGCATGTTTGGAGTGGTGACCCGACCGGCCGGCGGATACTCATCAATACTCCGGGTGTTGTATGCTTTCAAATATTTAAAGTTTCATGATTACGTTCCACTTGTTGTGAACAATGTCTTATTCATTAGGATGCCTCCTTGACATGCTTTCCGTGTCGGTACGGTTGTGGATCCTATTGAACATTCTGGGTTCAGAGATCTGTGTGGTATGGTTTGCCTAGTTCTGCGTGTATGAGCGTTTACACGTTGCCTCAGAGCAGAGAATTGTGGCAGTTGATGTTTTTTCCTGAGTCACAGCATTGCATTTGGTGGGCTGGTATTGTGTGAGTTCCTATTGCGACTCCATGGCCTACATTCAAGGATGTATCATTCATATGTTTGTTTCCGTTTGTACGTGTTATATGGCTTCAGAGGAAGCAGTGCACGAGGTTCAAGATGAGTTTGAACCTGAGCATCAGAGGGATCTTGTGAAAGGACCCAATCCCGATGTAGCTACCTAAACCGGAATCAAACCCCTTCGAAAACACGAACCAACAAAAACCGTAGAAATTTCGGCAGAGTTTCGTTACTAACGTGGAATTACCATTACCTGCACGCGGAAAATACACTTCATCCTATGCCACAAAAAGCAAACCGTGGGCACCAATCCCATCCGGATTTCTCAATATATCAACAGTAAAGTAAAACAATAAATATAATAGTACCTTACTGAAATCCGGTGTAAAATCGTATAACGTGAACAACAGATTACTCAGAGCGACCTCTAATGTATAAACATATCAATATACCATAGTAGGTAGAACAATAAACCTACTGGAAGAAACAAGGTAGCTCGAGCACTATGCCTCCGACCACGACGTGCGACACCAGAGTCTGAACTGTAAACTGGGCACGGAAACCGAAAAACCCAGGGGAAAGACAATAAACACGTTAGAGTAAGTGAACGAAAATAAATGTCTTTCACCAAATAAAATATACGTATAAAATCATATGCGAGTCAAAAGTATAAATAATCAAAGGGTACACGAGGGAGACTCTAACTCCTCACGGTCTGAGTACACGAGGGAGACTCTAACTCCTCACGCATACATGTACGAGGGAGACTCTAACTCCTCACGCGTTCAGAGCATGTGTATAAATCACACGGGGCCACTCGTGGACACATAATAACATATAAGTATAATCGTATAACTCATGCTCAATAAAACATAATCTCGTACAAAAACTCATACTCGTAAAACCATAATCCTACTGCATGCTCAAGTTCATAAACGTATATAAAGGACTCGCAATAATTCCGTGAAAATAAACTGTCCACTCACAGACTGGCGTAACGCGTTTCGCGTTAACCCGTGATCCGGCGGAAAGTCCCTAGCCAAAAGAACGATCACGAACACCTGAATATTCACAAAATCCAATACTCAAAGTCATAATCCGACAATACAAATCAAATCACGAGAAACCACCGTTCTCGGAAACACGTAGTTCAAAATCGACGAATCGTCGAAAATCCATATATACCACCTCAATACCTCACTTTTCGTTCGGACGCTCAACTCGAAAAACGAACCTCCCCACTGCGATCGGAGCGCGATTTCGAGTCAAATGACATGCAACTTGTCGAAAGTCAAACTTTGACCGTTGACCGCCGCCCACGGCGGCGCCACCGCTGACCGGAAAATTTCACGGCGGAGCAACCCCTATTCCACTCAAAATCACCCACTGAGCAACTTCCATAACTGCACCGAAGACCAATTCTCACTCTAACACATCCAATTTCAAGTAAAACTGAAATAGAGCACAAAATTCAAATCAAGAATTCTCTAAACACAAACCGAATTGAAACTCCAAACCTACGTGGTTAGATTCGTGGAGGGAAGAGCTTCAAAGCCCACTCCATTTCATAGCTCAATTCCACCGAAATTCATGAACCCGAATTCGTCCAAAACCTCACCGTTTTCTCGCCGGAAATTTCCTCTCCACAGCCACCCTCGCCGTGAGGGGTGGCCGGAATCACCCTCGTGACACCGAGGCGAGTTGAATGAGACCGGGAGCAAGCTTGGAGGTGGCCGGAAAGCCCCTCGCCGCCGTGGAGCTCAAAGTCACCGTCGAAGTCTCCTCCACCACTCGGTCAAACAAGGTCAAACAAGTCAAACTTACTATTTCCATCTTTGACTTTCCCAAAGGGGAAACTGCCATATATAGACTTTCCCAAAACGGAAACTCATAATTATCCATTTAACGAACTTCAAACGCGCGTAACTTTCTCGTCGTATATCCGATTCTGATAATTCTCGCGGCCACAAACTCGTCTCGACGTACTCTTCAATAATCACCCAAAGTCAAACACATCGGCCAAACGGATAAAAAGTCAACCATACAAAGCAACACACATTAAATCGACTAAATAATCAACAAACGGAAATAATCACAACTTAAACTCCGTAACTCAAAATCATGCTCCAGAAGTTCCCACAAACTCAAAATTAAATTCCGAACAACTTCCGCGAAGAAGTCAAAACCAAATTCTCGACCGGTAATTTAGTCGCGAACAAATCTGCCATTTAAATCCGTTTCCGTCGAAACTTCAAATATTCATAACTAATTCCTCGGTCGTCCAAATAACGATTTGAAACCGCCCACGAACTCGTAATAACATGTAGAACGACTCTCGAGAAGAGACCCAGCTCCAATTCTCGGCCAATAATTTAGTCGTTAATGAATCCGGTAATCCAAACGACTGTCGGAAACCTGCGACAACGCAGTAACTCACGTACATAACTGATCATACTGGTGATTCTGGTCCGGGTCGTCACAAATCCACCCCCCTTAGAAAAATTTCGACCTCGAAATTTCTGAGTCTGCTGGCTAAAAGTAGGAGCACTGCCTCTGCATACTGCTCAACTGCCCAGTGGTAATCTCAACTGAACGACTCTGATAACCGATTCCACAATAGGAGATAGCTCCGTGCTGAAATCCATGTACCCTCAAATCACAAATCTGAACTGGCTCCACACAATAGCCAAGTGTTCCTGCATAAGGAACAGGTAGGGTACACAACATATAGCAAACCTGAAACATAGTTCTGTCACACAGAACACAACACACATAAATGCCAATGATATAGGCGATGCCAAACTATACGGCACAACACACACTCGCCTATGATTACATACGGATCAAAACCACATGGCAAATCACAAGTCAGTCTACACACATCAACACAGCACAAACATCGAACTCAAGTAATTATCAATCCATTTCCGCTCATCTAACAGTCTGTGGTACCATATTCCACAAAATCAAAATCAAACATCAACACAAACTCAAACCCAACTCGCTCCAGCACAATGGAGTACAACATCATACCTCTATTCGACATCAGCAACGTCAGAATCATAATGGTCCATAGACTGGTACAGCAAGCAATCTCGACCAAGTGAAACTACTGGTCCCAAACCCTCCGGAACTGCAATACCGAGGTCCACAATATGCCCTCCAAGGTCTGAATAATTCTCAAAGATCGCTCATCAATCTGAGGGTAAGAACCGGTACTAACTCATAATCTGGTCCCTAATGCTCGCTGCAAAGCTTGCCAACCTCAGTTGTAGCTGATTACCTCGATCAGCAAACTGGGACACAAGTACCCCACGTAGATGGACAACCTCCATCAAACATAGCCATGCTAGCTTGCCATTGAGATCATCTCCGAAAACACAAGTAAACGTACCAAGTTCATCAAACGTCCCACAATGGCCGGACAACTGGTACCACAAATCAAAGTGCATACAAACACACACAATCACAGCAACAATCGACAAGTCTCAAATGGCTAACACATCTCGGCAAGTCTCTGCCTCCTAGCCATCGCCAGTCGACAAATGTGGCATCTGCACCAACAAGCTGCTATATTGCTCTTCATGTTGCGTCACGAGTAGTAATCTCGAAGTATCAGACATAACTCCGCATCACTAGCGCCAAAAGCGCGCAAAATAATGAGCTTCAACATCATCACACTCGAACTCAGCTCTCATAGCCCACAACTTGGCTAACACGAAAACTCGAGCCACACACACATATGAAACACTGAAATTCTGACTCTCGACTGAATACATCAGCAACAACCTCCCAGACGGATGGTCAAAGTACAACCTCTAGCCTTTCCCGAACAAACTCAAAGGTGCAGCCATAGTCGGTAATCGACTCCCTCCATCTACACTGCCTCAAGCCTGAATCTGGCCGAATATGCAAGTGGATGAAACTCAAATGATCAGTGCACGTCCTATACTGAGCTGCACGCCATAACAGTAGTGTCTCAAACTTTTCGATGCTAACATAAGGATAGCTACACCCAAATCATACACAGGATACGTAGCTACATAAGGTTTCCACTGTCCGTAACCATGAGCCACCGCTCTGCTACACAACATCAAAGCATAACCAAATCCAAACCTTGATGCATCGCCATAACCCACGAACTCATCACGATCATCGGGTAAGGTCGAAACTGAAACAACGGCAACCATCCTGCAGGATAAGTAACTCTCTTCGCGTGCATCGTACCACTCGAACTTGACGCCTTCTTTGTCAATCCGGAAAGTAGAGTGGCAATCCGGGAAAATCCTGCACAAGCCGTCGGTAATAGCTTGCCAAACCCAAGAGACTCCCGATCTCTGGTACAATAGTAGGGCGATCCCCAAATCAACACGGCTTCTATCTGATCAAGATCCACGCCAACTCCCTCGGATAACATCACACAGTCCAAAATTGTCACGCTAATCGGCCAAAACTCACACTGGCTGAACTTCGCAAATAGCTGATCATCTCGCAAAGTCCGCAAAACCGCTCACAATTGTTTCAGGTGCTGGCCCACACTCCTGGAGTACATCAGGACGTTGCCAACGAACATGACTGCAAACTCGTCCAGAAATCGTCTGAACACCTGGTCCGTCAAGTCCGTAAGATCTACGGGGCATTGGTCAACCAATGGCGTGACCAAGAACTCCTGATGTCCGCACCGAGATCCGGAAGCTAACATAGCCACATCTGACTCACCGATCCTCAACTGATGGTATCCGAATCCGAAATCAATCTTCGACAAGACTGAAGCTCTCTGAAGCTGATCAAACCACTCGTCAATTCGAAGCGGAGGATACTCATTCTCCTCTAAACCAAATCAGGCTTCCGGTAGTCAGGGAACCACCTCGTCGAACCATCCAACATCCGTACAAACAATGCAAGAACACACCATGCGCAAATATGCGGGGTCGCATGAAATCTCCTGAAATCTCCTCCAGCAACTCCTGGAGTCGAAACTATAGCTCCATCAGCTCCGCTGGCTCCGAACGACAATATACCGGTAACATGAGTCCAGCGCCTGGTACAAGCTCAATGGTGTAGTCAATCTCCCAAACTGGAGGAACACATGGTAACTCCTCCGAAATACACTTGGAACTCGGGAACCACATCGATGTCGCCAATGTCAGGCACAGCAACCGTAGTATCCACAACATGAGCTAAGCAAACCACACAACTCGTCTCCACCATCTGCTCGACCATCACCACGAAGCAGTATCTCGGGGAAATCTGGTCGTCGAAACACAACCTCCTTCTCGAGGTACTCGATCACAGCCAAATGCATCGTCAGTAAGTCCATACTCACAGTCACACTAAAACCACAACATCCAGCTATAACAGATCTGCGGCCAACCCATATCCTCCAACAAGGATCTCGCAACCTCCGGATGGATACAACACTCTCCAAAACCTCGGAAGTGGAGATGCAGGTACAATAGCCATGGATATCAAACAACAGTAACCTTGGAGAAAAGTCTGTCCTCAAACAAGGTCATGACACGAACTTCAACATGCCCAACTAGTCGCCCACGTCAAATGCGACTTGCTGAAGAACTCATCAAAAAGGTACATTGGTCAGACTGCAGGAACAACATGAGGATCTCCTTGTAAACTCTGAGCTGCCGAACCGCTACAACAGCTGGTTGAGGACACTCCCTCGTAACGTGACCCTCCTGGCCACCGAAACAGCAACTGAGGGTGCTCCACGAACACCAGTCACAGCGACACCTGCTGCGTGAAAGGATCACCCAAACTCATGCCACAGGAACAGGTCCGCCACTCTGTGATCTCCGCCATTGGCAGAGTTTCGATGAATTGCATGTCATTTTACTCGAAATCGTACCCCGATCGCAGTGGAGAGGTTCGTTTTTCGATTTGAGCATCCGAAAGTACAGCGAGGTATTGAGGTGTGATTTCCGGATTTCCGACAGTTTGTCGTAATCGAATTATGTGTTTCCGAGAACGGTGGTTTCTCGTGATTTGTTTTGTATTGTCGAGTTATGATTTTGATAAATGGATTTTATGAATATTCAGGGGTTTGTGATCGTGCTTCAGGCGAGGGATCTTCCGCCGGACCACGAGTTTAGCGCGTATAAAATGAATGTCTTTCACCACGTAATATATATTATAAAGACATTCATTTTCATCCACTCACTCTAACAGTTTTCATGTCTTTCCCCTGGACTTTTCGGTTTCCGTGCCCAGTTTGCAGTTCAGGCTCTGGTGTCGCACGTCGTGGTCGGAAGCATAGTGCTCGAGCTACCTTATTTCTTCCAGTAGGTTTATTGTTCTACCTACTGTGGTATACTTATATGTTTATACATTAGAGGTCGCTCTGAGTAATCTGTTGATTATGTTATACGATTTTACTCTGGATTTCAGTAAAGTATAGATATATTTACTACTTTACTTTGCTGTTGATATATTGAGAAATCCGGATGGGATTGGTGCCCACGGTTTGATTTTTGTGGCATAGGATGAAGTGTATTTTCCACGTGCAGATAATGGTAATTCCACGTTAGTAACGAAACTCTGCCAAAATTTCTACGATTTTTGTTGATTCGTGTTTTCGAAGGGGTTTGACTCCGGTTTAGGGAGCTAAATCGGGGTTGGGTCCTTTCACACACTTCACACTCTAGATGGTTACGACTTCAACCTGTTAATCTACAATCTGGGTAATTTAAAACAAAGAGCGCAGGGAAAGACACATAAAATATAAAAACGTTAGAGTGAGTGGACAAAACTCAGAAACTATGTAAATGTGTAAAACTATAACTGTATGCCTTTCCGCTAATTTCTGTGAAATAATGCGAGTTCAAGTATCATAAACTAAACTGCAAATGGAGGTGATCATCCAAGGTGTTTGTCCTAACCTGGAACAACTGAATATATGAAAAGTACAAGTGATGTGATCGTCTAGGGTGTTTGTCCTAACCCGGTCTGAATGGCTATCCAGTGATAAGACAAATCGATGCAACTAAATAAAACCATTACAAAGTAAACCTCCAAATTAAAATGCTGTGAAACATACTGCAAAATGTATACTGTAATACTGAAATGCTGAAGAAAAAAAATGAACTCGCAAGCAACTGTGAAAATAAAAATTGTCCACTCATAGTACTATGTCGTGATATCCATAAAGCCAAAGTCTGTCTGTCGACACAATTATTCATCTGTCACAGTTCGCTAACTCGCCATCCTGAAACATCGATTATTATTAATCTTCAATCGTAGATATTCGTAATGAATAGTTAAACTCGTTTTCAGACGAGCAATATTGTTGAGAACCTTGCATTCTCAAATCATGTGTTTTCCGAACTACTATCGAGCTCATTCAATCTAAATTCTAATTCTTGAATCATTTTTAAAGTCGCAACATATTCCACAAATGTTACGGGACTCGAAGTCGAATCGACAATCAACCCAACTGTTTAATAATATTAATAAATTGTTTAATTAATATCCTATTAATCACACATCTTAATTATCAATGTTCAAATCCATTCAATAATCTCTTATTTATATTTGGTACGTAATTATGAGTAAACAACGTAAAACTTTTGTCAAAATTCATCTTCGCCGGAGTGCCGTTGTGAACCACCGGCGGCGGCACAACGACTTTTCCAGGCGACCTGAACACCAAACCCTTTCTCTCAACAAACCCAACAATTTGTTCAACTACGGTCACGGCCAATTAAGCCCAGAAAACTGGTCCAAAACCTAATTTACCGGAAAATTTTAAATCTTGATTCCAGTGTAGTTGAGCCACGTCAGAGCTCAAGGCCGGTCGATTTAGACTCCCACAAGGGTGAGCTACAAAACCCATTAACCCCCAACATCAATTACCGCTAGTAACCACAGCCACCCACAGTGGCATTCAGCGACAATTTCTGAAAGGAAATTGCATTGATTCGCTGCCGAAACACCTGCGAATCTCATCCCAAATTATACCACAATAATCCATACAACATGAGGAATCGAAACATACCCAAATCGGTGATCGAATTGGCTAGAAAACCATCGGCCCAAAACCTAGGTTTTCCCTGCGTTTCACCATGAAATTTCGGCTTGCTCCGGGGAAATTGACGACGGAGACAATGGGGAAAGTAAAGAAGAGGTCAAGCTGATCACTTTGGTATATAGGTAGGCCGATTTGGTGGCCGGACGGTGATGCCGAGCTCGGCGACGATTCTAGGTTGCCAAAGCCAGTCAACGCGGGTCAACCCGCCCCTGCCCTAAATGGAAGGCTTTTGACTTTCTATTTTTAGAAAGTCGTATTTATACACGTGAGTAATAAACTCCGTAAATCGTTAAAAACTTTCGCTAACCATAACTTCTTTGTCGTAACTCTGATTTTAACACTTGACATGGCAACGAACTCGTTTCACTAAACTCTATAAATTTTCTCAAAGAAATACTGCGAAAAAACTTAATTGATAAATTTTCGACGAAACGCCAGTGATAGTTACTGATGGTAAAAACTAATTACCATCGACTATTAACGTTTAATCAAAATAACAAGGTAAATCTCGGGTCGGGATGTTACATTAATATTGTTTTTCCTAAGAATAAGTTAAATAGGGGGTTTTCTTTGGATTAGTATTCCCAAAAGATGAATAACGGGGAACTCTCCGATAGAAAATGGTTAGTTTACACAAAAGACTTGGATAAATTATTGGTTTTTGTTGTAAAGTTGTAAGAAAAACTCATTCTAAGAGTCAACTATTTTATGGAGGAATTATAGATAGGCAAGATTTGGGGGATAAACTTAGAGAGCATGAAAAGAGTCGTGAACACCTCTCTGACCTTAGAGCTTGGAATGAGCTACGAGGTGAGATTGAGCACAAATCAAACAATTGATAAAGAATTACAGGAGGAAGTTAAGAAAGATATCGAGCATTAGAAAGAACCCAGGGTTAGAGTAATTGTTGTTGTTAAACATCTTGCTATGAATAATTTAGCCTTTTGTGGAACAAATGAAATTATATATATTTGAGGATTCAAATGGAATTTTTAAAATTTATTTCTTGAATCGATAAGAGAGTTTAATCCGGTAATGAAACATCAATTTTGACTCATTCAACAAAAAAATATACATTATCATTATCGAAGTTATAAAATATAAAACGAATTGATAGCTATGTTGGCATCAAGTGTCAAGAGTGCGATTATAAAGAAGACTGAAGAGACTAAATATTTGTGACGACCCGAACCAGAATCAGATGTGTGTTTGGCACGATTCTCAAGATTTGGTTATAGTCGCAGTTTTACGATATTGTGTGGTTTGTCGATTCGATTCGCGACTATGTTTTCAGTCGAGAATTTGAGTTGGGTGTTTTCACAAAAATTGTAGAGTACATGATTTCGAGCTCGTGGGCGGTTTCAGAAGATTTTTCCGATAATCGAGGAATATTTTATGATTATTCGAAGTTTCAGGTTCCGACGAGTTTGTCCGATTGTTTCGAGCTTATCCGAATCACATCGTATATTCATTCCGGACCGTTGATCGACCCGAGGGACGAGTATAAATATCGAAAAGTCGAGAAATAGTCGCAAAAACACGGAATTGCATTGACCAGTCATTGACTTTCCAAAATTGGAAAGTGGACCAGCAGCCCGAAAGGGAAAGTTTCCCGTTTGGGAAGTCACCGTCCGGCGACCTAATTCCGGCCACCTCCGGCCACGAGACAGGTACAGCTAGATTCCTTGCATGATTTCGAGTTGAGTGGTGTTGGGTTTGAGGAGAATTGGTTTGAGTTTGGGTGAACCCGATTCGGGTTTGGTTGCCGGAATTCGCCCTAATTGGGGGGAGGTTTTCCGGTGACCGTTGGTGGCGGTGGGGTGAGGGCTTCACCTCGCCTTGCCCCAAGGATGCTTCCCATATGTTTTATTTCAGTTTTGGTGGTGGTTTGGCTCAAACCCGATTGGATTTTCCGGTGAGGAATTGTGCTCGGTTTTGCTTGATTTTGGAAGGGTTAGAGTGGGAATTGAGCTTAGTGACAGAAGAGAATTGTGTTTGGGAGGTCATGATCTTGTAGTCTGGAAGTTTTGGCCGTGGAATTCCACCGTTGACGGCGCGGCGGCGGCGGCGGCGGCGGTCAACGGCGGAGCTCCGGCCAAAAGTTGACTTTTCAGATTTCGACGATTTTAATGTCGTTTTTCACATAATCGCGCCCTGGTTATCGTACGGAGGTTTTTGGGTTGATTTGGTTAGCCGATTTTCAGTGGAGATTTCGAGTGGGGATTTCGGGATTTCCGTTATATATTTTGTACCGTATTTCGTATTTCCGGGAACGGTTGGTTTCCGTGCATCAGTACAGTGTTGTGGATTATGTTATTGATCAGTTACGTTTTGTGGATATTCAGGAGATCGAGATCGGGATCGTGATCGGGATCGTGATCGTGCTTCAGGCGAGGGATCTTCCGCCGGACCACGAGATTAGCGCGAGTGCGCGTTACGCGAGTCTGTGAGTGGACAGTTTATTTTCACGGAATTGTTGCGAGTCCTTTATATACGTTTTATGAGCTTGAATATGCAGTATGATTATGGTTTTACGAATATGAGTTTTCGTACGAGATTATGTTTATATTGAGCATGTGTTACGTGATTATTATTTATACGTTGTTATGTGTCCACGTGTGGCCCCGTGTGATGTATACACATGCTCTGTACGCGTGAGGAGTTAGAGTCTCCCTCGTGTACGTATACGTGAGGAGTTAGAGTTTCCCTCGTGTACCCGGACGCGTGAGGAGTTAGAGTCTCCCTCGTGTACCATTTGATTGTTTATACTTTCGACTCGCATATGTTTTTATAACATATATACTTGGTGAAAGACATTTATTTTCGTCCACTCACTCTAACGTGTTTATTGTCTTTCCCCTGGGCTTTTCGGTTTTCCGTGCCCAGTTTGCAGTTCAGGTTTGGTGTTTCACGTCGCGGTTTGGAGGCTAGTGATCAGAGTCACCTGTGTTTTCCAGTAGGTTCTTGTTTCACCTACTGATGTACATATTGTATATATTTTACTCTAGAGGTCGCTCTGATACATTCTGATACATGTTGTGCGGATTTTCACGGATATACATATATACATAGTACAGTATGTTTACTGTTTGTTGATTATATTGATGTTGAGAAATCCGGATGGGATTGGTGCCCACGGTTTGCTTTTTGTGGCATAGGATGAAGTGTTAATTTCCGCGTGCAGGTTATGGTAATTCCACGCTAGTAACGAAACTCTGCCAAAATTTTGAAATTTTTTTGTTGGTTCGTGTTTTCGAAAGGGTTTGATTCCGGTTTAGGTAATTGAATCGGGATTGGGTCCTTTCAGCTTGGTATCAGAGCATTAGGTTGTCAGATTCTGTAGACTCTTGTAGTTGTGACGCTTAGGGTATTTGAGTTGATACAGCATGACTGGAGTGATGACCCGACTGGCCAGCGGTACTCATCAATACTTCGAGTGTTGTATGTCCTCAAATATCTGCGGTTTCATGATTGCGTTCTTTCTGCTTGTGCCTAATGCTTGTCTTGTATCAGTAGGATGCCTCCTCGACGTGGTCCCCGTGTTGATCGGGATGATGATCCTGATGAGGATCGCCGAACGCGCGACTTGCTGATGCGAGTGCTGCGTTTGGAAGAGCGTTTTGACCCTGTGGTCAAGGCTCGCACTGCGGGTGCTACTGTGTTTTCGGGTTCAGTTGATCCGGAGATATGCGAGGCATGGTTGGTTCAGATTGAGCGTGTGTGTGAGCGTCTGCAATTTACACCTGAGCAGATGACAGTAGCCGCAGTTGGTTTACTTGAGGGTGATGCATACTTTTGGTGGGTTAGCACTGACAGAGTTCCTGTGGATACTCCGTGGACATTATTTCGTGATCTGTTTATGCGGAGGTATTTTAATCAGGCTACCCAGCAGCGCAAGTACGAGGAATTTACGAACTTGAGGCAGGGCAGTTTGTCTGTACTTGAGTATCGGGATCGGTTTACTCGATTGTCTCGTTTTGCGCGGGATATGGTGGCTACAAAGGAAGCCAAGTGTCGTAGGTTTGAGCTGGGACTGAATCTGAACATCAAGGCAACACTGACTACGATGCCTCGGAACAACTTTGATGAGTTTGTTAGTGCAGCTCTCTGAGGCGAGGATATTGAGCAGGAAAGACAGCAGAGGTACCAGTCGAGGCGAGTTGAGGAAGGTGGACCGAGTCAGGGGCCTTCAAAGAGGCAGAGTTCTGATACTTCCGGTTCAGCTTCATCTTCGGGCGATGGGTCATATCGACCACCAGCTGGTGTACCTAGACGGAGGCCAGGATGGAGGAGAGATCGACCACAGCGGCCACAGGATAATGGAGGTTCCAGCGGCTCTAGTTATCCTCGGCGTACTGGTGGTACATTTCCTGTTCCGAGATACTACCCTTTGTGCAACCTCTGCAATAGGTATCATTTGGGTCCATGTCAGCGGGGTCCTGGTGCTTGTTATCGTTGTGGCCAGGTGGGCCACTTTTCGAGGGAGTGTCCTCAGTTGTATGTTGGTGATCAGGCAGCTCAGAGTTCGGGAGTTGAGCGAGGTGCCACTACGGGAACTTGACCAGCACAGTTTGCAGGCCAGGGCAGGCAGCAGGGACAGGGCCAGCGAGGACGACCAGCCGGACAGGCGAGGGTTCATGCTATGACTCTACGTGAGGGCAGAGCATCACCAGAGGTCGTTATCGGTACGTTACATGTTTTTGGTATTCCTGTAGTTGCATTACTGGATCCAGGTGCCACACATTCATTCATATCATTTAGACTATCATCATTGGCTACGGTACCTGCATCTCCACTTCCGGGGGTGTGGAGAGTGTTGTATCCGTCAGGTGAGGTTGTGAGCATCGGTTGGGTTTACCGAGATTGTGAGGTGTTTATCGATGGCCATGGTTTATCCGCTGATCTATTACTGCTTGATATTGTGGATTTTGATCTGATATTGGGTATGAACTTTTTGGAGTCGCACTGGGCCATGTTTGATTGCCACAGGAAGGAGGTCACGTTTCGACGACCAGGGTTACATGAGATACTGTTTTGTGGCGAGAATAACACTTCCCTACCATGTTTGATTTCCGCGATGAGGGCGGATCGGTTGATGAAGAAGGGTTGTGTTGCTTACTTAGCCCATGTTGTGGATACTACAGCTGCAGTGCAAGATCTTGGGAGTATTGAGGTTGTGTCTGAGTTTCCGGATGTGTTTCCAGCGGAGTTACCTGGTATACCCCCTGTACGGGAGATTGATTTTACCATTGAGTTATTGCCGGGTAGTGGACCGATTTCCCAGACACCGTACCGGATGGCTCCTGCAGAGTTGAGGGAGTTGCAGATTCAGCTTCAGGAGTTGTTAGAGAAGCGATTCATTCGACCGAGTGTTTCTCCGTGGGGTGCTCCAGTGTTGTTTGTGCGGAAGAAGGACGGGTCCATGCGTTTGTGCATCGACTATTGGAAGCTGAATCAGATTACAGTGAGGAACAAGTATCCGTTGCCGCGGATTGACGACTTGTTCGATCAGCTGAAGGGAGCAGCAGTCTTTTCGAAGATATCTTCGATCCGGGTATCATCAGTTGAGGATCCGGGATTCAGATGTGGCCAGGACAGCATTCAGGACGCGGTATGGACACTATGAGTTTTTGGTTATGTCGTTTGGGTTGACCAACGCCCCCGCAGCTTTCATGGACTTGATGAATCGGGTGTTTCGACGATTCATGGACAAGTTCGTGATAGTATTCATTGATGATATTTTGATATACTCGAGGAGTGTGGGCCAACACAAGAAGCTCTTGCGAGCGGTGTTGCGGACTTTGCGGGATCATCAGTTGTTTGCAAAGTTTAGCAAGTGTTAGTTCTGGTTGGATAGTGTGAAGTTTCTGGGCCACGTGATTTCGGCCGAGGGAGTTAGTGTTGATCCTGACAAAATCGAGGCCGTGCTGAATTGGAGTCGACCCACTACTGTACCGGAGATCCGCAGTTTCTTGGGGTTAGCAGGCTATTATCGACGGTTTGTATAGGATTTCTCCCGGATAGCTACACCACTGACCAGATTGACGAAGAAGGGCGTCAAGTTTGAGTGGTCTGATGCGTGCGAGGAGAGTTATTTGCTCCTGAAGGAGAGATTGACTACCGCACCGGTTCTGACATTGCCAGACAACAGTGGTGAGTTTGTTGTGTACAGTGATGCATCGAAGTTGGGCCTTGGCTGTGTGTTGATGCAGCATGGTAGAGTCGTGGCATATGGTTCTAGACAGCTGAAACCACACGAGGTCAACTATCCGACGCATGATTTGGAGTTAGCCGCTATTGTTTTAGCATTGAAGAGTTGGAGACATTATCTGTATGGTGCTCAGTGTAAGATTTTCACTGATCACAAGAGTCTCACCTACTTGCGGACACAGCCGGATCTGAACATGAGGCAGCGCCGATGGATGGAGTTGATCAATGATTATGATTGCACGTTTGAGTACCATCTGGGGAAGGCCAACGTTGTGGCAGATGCGCTTAGTCGGAAATCTGGAGCTTCATTGTTTCACATGTGTGTAGCCAAAGTATCGATGTTAGCTGAGCTTCGAGCTACAGGTGTTGTATTTGGTTATGATGATGATGGAGCTTTGTTGGCCATTTTCCAGGTTCGGCCGGTACTGGTTGATCAGGTACGGGAGGCACAGGATTCAGATCCTTACTTGCTGGGCAAGAAGACCATGATTCGGAATGGTGTGCCTACAGAGTTCCGTTTGAGCGACGACGGTACGTTGTTGTTCAGGGGTAGATTATGTGTACCCAGGGACGAGGACTTAAAGAAGGAGATTCTGGATGAGGCCCACAGTTCAGCGTATGCGATGCATCTCGGAGGTACGAAGATGTTTCGTACACTTCGAGCGTACTATTGGTGGCGCAACATGAAGCGGGAGATTGCCGCGTACGTGAGTCGGTGTTTGATTTGTCAGCAGGTGAAGGCGGAGAGGCAGAAACCTGCAGGGAAACTACAGCCACTTGAGATTCCGGTTTGGAAGTGGGAGCATATCACGATGGATTTCGTCTATCAGTTGCCGCGTATTTCGGTGGGCAACACTGGCATTTGGGTTATCATTGATCGATTGACGAAATCCGCACACTTTCTTGCACTTCCAGGGAAGATTTCAGTGGGCAGATTGGCTAAGTTGTACTTATCGGAGATTGTTCGCTTGCACGGAGTGCCTGTGTCCATTGTTTCTGACCGTGATAGTCAGTTCACCTCTGAGTTTTGGAGGCTTTACAGCGAGCGTTGGGCACGAGATTACGGTTTAGTACAGCTTTTCATCCTCAGACTGACGGGCAGTCCGAGCGGACCATTCAGACTCTTGAGGATATGCTAAGATCGTGTGTGTTGCAGTTTCGTGGAAACTGGGATCAGCAGTTGCACTTGATCGAGTTCGCCTACAACAACAGCTATCAGGCCAGTATTGAGATGGCACCGTACGAGGCTCTGTACGGGAAGCAGTGTCGCATTCCATTGTGTTGGAGTGAGGTGGGCGAGCGTTGGCTCATTGGTCCTGATTTGGTGAGAACCACGATGGAGGACATTCAGGTTATTCGGGATCGACTGAAGATTGCCCAGGATCGGTAGAAGAGTTACGCGGATGTGAGGAGAAAGAGTTTAGAGTTCGAGGTTGGTGATCGGGTCTTCCTGAAACTATCTCCGTAGAGGGGAGTAGTGCGTTTCGGGAAGCGTGGCAAGCTTCGACCGCGGTACATTGGTCCATATGAGATTACAGAGAGGGTTGGAGCTGTTGCTTACAGACTTGAGTTACCGGCTGAGATGGCTCGTGTCCATGATGTCATCCATGTTTCGATGTTGCGGAAGTACATCTCAGACCCTTCACATGTGATAGCCCCACAGCAGTTGCCGATCAGAGAGGATTTATCGTATGTTGAGGAGCCAGTGCAGATTCTCGATCGACGTGAGAAGGAGTTGAGACACCGTGTGATTCCGCTGGTGAAGGTCCTGTGGCAGAACCATTCGATTGAGGAGGCCACTTGGGAGACCGAGCAGCGTATGCGGGAGCAGTATCCTCATCTGTTCACCTGACAGGTACGTAAATTTCGAGGTTGAAATTTCTTTAAGGGGGTAGATTTGTGACGACCCGAACTAGAATCAGATGTGTGTTTGGCACGATTCTCGAGATTTGGTTATAGTCGCAGTTTTACGATATTGTGTGGTTTGTCGATTTGATTCGCGACTATGTTTTCAGTCGAGAATTTGAGTTGGGTGTTTTCACGGAAATTGTAGAGTACGTGATTTCGAGCTCGTGGGCGGTTTTAGAAGATTTTTCCGATAATCGAGGAATATTTTATGATTATTCGAAATTTCAGGTTCCGACGAGTTTGTCCGATTGTTTCGAGCTTATCCGAATCACATCGTATATTCATTCCGGACCGTTGATCGACCCGAGGGACGAGTATAAATATCAAAAAGTCGAGAAATAGTCGCAAAAACACGGAATTGCATTGACCAGTCATTGACTTTCCAAAATTGGAAAGTAGACCAGCAGCCCGAAAGGGAAAGTTTCCCGTTTGGGAAGTCACCGTCCGGCGACCTAATTCTGGCCACCTCCGGCCACGAGACATGTACAGCTAGATTCCTTGCATGATTTCGAGTTGAGTGGTGGTGGGTTTGAGGAGAATTGGTTTGAGTTTGGGTGAACCCGATTCGGGTTTGGTTGCTGGAATTCGCCCTAATTGGGGGGAGGTTTTCTGGTGACCGTTGGTGGCGGTGGGGTGAGGGATTCACCTCGCCTTACCCCAAGGATGCTCCCCATATGTTTTATTTCATTTTTGGTGGTGGTTTGGCTCAAACTCGATTGGATTTTCCGGTGAGGAATTGTGCTCGGTTTTGCTTGATTTTGGAAGGGTTAGAGTGGGAATTGAGCTTAGTGACAGAAGAGAATTGTGTTTGGGAGGTCATGATCTTGTAATCTGGAAGTTTTGGCCGTGGAATTCCACCGTTGACGGCGCGGCGGCGGTGGCGGCGGCGGTCAACGGCGGAGCTTCGGCCAAAAGTTGACTTTTCAGATTTCGACGATTTTAATGTCGTTTTTCTCGTAATCGCGCCCTGGTTATCGTACGGAGGTTTTCGGGTTGATTTGGTTAGCCGATTTTCAGTCGAGATTTTGAGTGGAGATTTCGGGATTTCCGTTATATATTTTGTACCGTATTTCGTATTTCCGGGAACGGTTGGTTTCCGTGCATCAGTACAGTGTTGTGGATTATGTTATTGATCAGTTATGTTTTGTGGATATTCAGGAGATCGAGATCGGGATCGTGATCGTGCTTCAGGCGAGGGATCTTCCGCCGGACCACGAGATTAGCGCGAGTGCGCGTTACGCGAGTCGATGAGTGGACAGTTTATTTTCACGGAATTGTTGCGAGTCCTTTATATACGTTTTATGAGCTTGAATATGCAGTATGATTATGGTTTTACGAATATGAGTTTTCGTACGAGATTATGTTTATATTGAGCATGTGTTACGTGATTATTATTTATATGTTGTTATGTGTCCACGTGTGGCCCCGTGTGATGTATACACATGCTCTGTACGCGTGAGGAGTTAGAGTCTCCCTCGTGTACGTATACGTGAGGATTTAGAGTTTCCCTCGTGTACCCGGACGCGTGAGGAGTTAGAGTCTCCCTCGTGTACCATTTGATTGTTTATACTTTCGACTCGCATATGTTTTTATAACATATATACTTGGTGAAAGACATTTATTTTCGTCCACTCACTCTAACGTGTTTATTGTCTTTCCCCTGGGCTTTTCGGTTTTCCGTGCCCAGTTTGCAGTTTAGGTTTGATGTTTCACGTCGCGGTTTGGAGGCTAGTGATCAGAGTCACCTGTGTTTTCCAGTAGGTTCTTGTTTCACCTACTGATGTACATATTGTATATATTTTACTCTAGAGGTCGCTCTGATACATTCTGATACATGTTGTGCGGATTTTCACGGATATACATATATACATAGTACAATATGTTTACTGTTTGTTGATTATATTGATGTTGAGAAATCTGGATGGGATTGGTGCCCACGGTTTGCTTTTTGTGGCATAGGATGAAGTGTTAATTTCCGCGTGCAGGTTATGGTAATTCCACGCTAGTAACGAAACTCTGCCAAAATTTTGAAAATTTTTTGTTGGTTCGTGTTTTCGAAAGGGTTTGATTCCGGTTTAGGTAATTGAATCGGGATTGGGTCATTTCAATATTTTTCTGTGATTCTTGATTGCACCCTTGATGCTAGTCACCAAGAGAAAATTACTTTGATAAGAAGATGTGGAGTGAAGAAGTGGAGTAAGAAGCCTTGGAGTCATTTGGTGGAGCTTTGCTTAAGAGGACTCTTGGTTATTTCTTTCCTCTTCTTATTTTGAGTATGTATCTAGTCTTGCTTTATATTATGCTTAGTGAATAGTTGCATTTTAGCCCTAGCCAATATGATGTACATACAACTATGTTTTGAGTTATGGATTTGAATTTGATTTAGTTTACTACATGTTGTGAATGAGTTTGATAGCTTGTGATCTGATTATGGTATGTTTGCATATCTAGTCTTGATTCAATGTTTTCATACTCATGTCTTAGCCATATCTAGGTTGAGATATGTTTAAGGAAGCTAAAAATGAACCTAAGTGAATTAGTCACTCACCTAAGGAAGATAAGCATGTAAACATGACTTAGGTTGCATGAGAAGATGGGCTTGAGGTTTGATTTTCATTGGGGTTGAGCATGGACCAAAGCCTTCTTGAAGTCCAAATGACTCAAAAAGCTTCGGTCAATGTTACATTGACTCGAAGGGGGCTTTGTAGCTAATCGTTACTTCTTCTAATTCATGTTCTAAAATGTGTGGATTAGGAAAGTCATTAGAACATACTTTCATGTCCTCTAATAGGGGCTTAGGAAGGAAAACCATTCACATTCATTATAAGTGTCCATATTGAGCTCATTAGGCATGTGGTAGATTAAGATACATTTCGTAATTTAGTTGCATTCTAGTTTCGGTTTGCTTTATGTTTGAATGTTGGACTGGAATACTTCTAGTACCCTAATGGCTTAGGAGATTCGGTTCACAACTAATTGTGACTCCAAAAGATCACGAATTGGACAACCACGTATGAATCAGACTAAACTCATAACTTGGACATATATTGTTAGTACACTGAGTTGGCTAGTGGCGACATCTCTAGCCGACCAAACATTTATATTTTGTTATGTTCTTACTTTATATTTTCACTTAATTAGTTAGCAGTAAAGATTCAATCAACTTTTCGTTTAACCACTCATCGCAATTTAACCATCCATCACAATGCTAAGTCTCTAAAGGACTTAGTCTTGTGAGATACACTTCCACATCATGCTTTAGTTTTAGTGTCATGTCTTGTATCTAGTTAATCTGTGATTTCAAGTGTATAATCGAGTCAAGCTAAGGAGTTTAAGTGGCCAATCCTTGTGGGTTTGACACTCGACTTCCTTACACATACTATAACTTGACACAGTATACTTTTGAGTAAGAAAAATTTACTTAGCCTTAGACTAATTAATAGTCGAAAGGTTGAGGGGATTAATATCTCGAACAATAGTTAGGTTACCAAAGAACTTAGCTAGGTAAGATACATTTCTGCATTTTCATTTATTAGTTTTAATGTCATGTTTAGTGTCTAGTTAATCTATAATTAGAGTGCTTAATCGAGCCAAGCTAAGGAGTTTAAGTGGTCAATCCTCGTGGGTTCGA
This sequence comes from Geum urbanum, assembly GCA_946800695.1. NCBI lineage: Eukaryota > Viridiplantae > Streptophyta > Magnoliopsida > Rosales > Rosaceae > Geum > Geum urbanum. The sequence goes on along the minus strand of OX327001.1, from coordinate 40,724,552 downwards.
TACTCGACTTCCTTATAAATTCTATAAATTGACCCCGTATACTTGCGGGTAGAAGAATTCTTTGCATTTATGGGATAGATAATAGTTCACAAAGTGTAAGGGTCTAAATTCTTCCGATAATAAACGAAAGGAAATGAGCATGGATGATCTAATTCTTAGGCTTCACATTAAAGAAAATAGTTGAGGATCCAAGAAGAAGAGATGGGTCAATAACAGCTACTCTGCCAAGACTAATGTGGTGGAACATGGTCAGAGTTCCAAGACCAAGAAGAACAAGAATCAAGGTTCCAAGCTGGGACCAAAAGGAGGCATTGGCAAGAAACCGAAGTTTGAAGGCAAGTGCTTCAATTGTGACAAGACTGGTCACAAGTCCTTTGAGTGTAAGTTGGCCAAGAAGAAGAGGAATAAGGAAGCCAACATGCTAGAAGAAGTCACTAGGGATGTGTTTGACATCAACCTCTGTGCTGTGGTCTTTGAGATGAATATGGTGGGTTCAAATCCAAATGAGTGGTGGATCGACACTGAAAAACAATGAGATTCCATTAAAATTGTGGAATTTGCAAAAAAGGATACATTTCCATACACTTTGGTTACTTATAGGATTTTCTTCATTGTACCTTGTTATAGTGGTATCTGCGAAAAAAAGATTTTGAAAAATAAAGTTGTTAAAAAATTATTTGCAGACAACGATGACTCAAGATAGGCTAAACATGGGTTAGCAATCTTGAGTATGGAAAGGAAAATGTTAAAGTATGTTCATATTGAGTACATAATTGATGATTTTGCATCTAAAAATGCAAGGAGAAGTCATTTTTAGTTGAGATTAGGTTAATATAAAGTGATCTAATCTTTATTTGTCGAGGTATTGGTTTGAAGACTTGTGTTACCTAGAGTAAGGATATATGCAATAAGCAAATACTATACAAAATGTAACGAGGAAAGAATTGTGTATTTATTTTAATTCACTTAATCTTTTATTAAAGAATTATATGCATTGTTATGAATATAAATGTGACTTGTCCATGACAATCTTACAGGTGAGACCAAGGTCACATCATACCCGCAAAGATATTCCATGCCAATGTTAAAAAAGACACTACGTGGATTCTAGGCGGTGGACTTACTTTCTAGTGTCTAACCGTCTCGACTGAGATTAATCAAATTTTAGACGAATTAATGTGAAAGGACCCAACCCCGATTTAGTTTCCTAAACCGGAATCAAACCCCTTCTGAAAACATGAACTTGCAAAAGCCACAAAAATTTTGGCAGAGTTTCGTTACTAACGCGGAATTGCCATTAACCTGCACCCGGAAAACACACTTCATCCTATGCCACAAAAGCCAAATCGTGGGCACCAATCCCATCTGGATTTCTCAATATCATAACAATAAAGTAAAGCAGTAATCAAAACTGTACTTTACAGATTTCCGGGGAAAAACATATAAAAGTATATCAGTAGTGTATCAGAGCGACCTCTAATGTATATATACAAAATATACAATAGTAAGGAAAACAAGAAACCTACTGAAAAAGAAAGGTAGCTCGAACGCTAAGCCTCCAACCGCGACGTGAGACACCAGAATCCGAACTACAAACTGGGCACAGAAACCGAAAAGCCCAGGGGAAAGGCAATAAAATCGTTAGAGTGAGTGGACGAAAATAAACATATGCCTTTTACCATTAACATATATCATAAAATCAAGCAAAGCGAGTTCGGAAAATAAATGGAGGTGCCAGGCGAATCTCTCAAGCCCGACGGTGATAGGGTAGGCGAATCTCTCAAGCCTAGCAGGCACATCAGGGGAATCTCTCAACCCTGGATCTGACTACCGGTGATCAGCCGAGTAGCCAATGCATCGATGCTAAATAAATGCCATCACCATATAAAATATAAAATAATACCTCCAAAAGTAATAAATAATCTCAACATCCTATATAAATAAATACGGAAATCACGAACTCACTACAACAGTGAAAATAGAAAAGTCCACTCACAGGTGAGCACAGGGCGCACACACGCTAATCACGAGATCCGGCGGAAGATCCCTCGCCCAATGCACGATCTCGATCCCCTGAATAATCATAAAATATAACTGATCAAAATCATAGTTCATCACACTGTACCACACCTCGGAAACCAACCGTTCCCGGAAACATATAACTCGGTACAAAATAATCGACGTAAACTCCCGAAATCTCCACACAAACCCTCGACTAAAAATCCGGTACTCAAATCAACTCAAAAACCTCAAGATGATGATCAGGGCGCGAATACGAGCAAAACGACATATAACTCGACAAATTTCAAAACGTCAACGGGTCGCCGGAGCTCCGCCGTTGACCATCGCCGTCGGCGGCGGCGCGCTGTCAACCGGAGAGATTTCCCGGCGGCCAAGCCCCCAAACTGTTCTCCTCCTCAAGCCAAGCATCTTTCCTTATGGAATCATCACCATCCAGCCACCACCATGGCCGGAAAACAGCTCGAAAGTTCCAAGAACACAACCGGTTGGAAAACTTTCTTCGGCACAATCTCCGCCGTGAGGCCATCTCGGTATCCCAAACTCAAGAGGTCACCTCCCTACCTCAAGCCCAACAGTTTCCACCAAAAACCCCCCTCGGAAAGTCGCCGGAGCGCCACTCCCCGTCGATCCCGATTTCGGCGAGAATTCCCCAATTTTCAAACCGTTCGTTCTCCATCAATTCGAAACCAAATAAGGAAATTCCAAATTCTAAATAGTTGCAAATGAAGAGAGGAATCGTTTCATACCAATATCCAGGCCGGAGGTGGCCGGACCGTCAAACCCGACGGCAACAGTTCATTACCCGCGGTGGAGCTCTGGTCAGCAAAAGTCAACGGTCAACAACCATGGTCAACGCCGGTCAAACTTCCCAAACAGTGTTTTTGAAAGGACTCAACCCCGATTTAGTTTCCTAAACCGGAATCAAAATGAATGAATATGATATAGTACACGAGGTGAACTCAAACTCCTCCAGCGTACAGAGCATGCATGGAAAAATCCCACGGGGTCGCTCATGGACACATCTGTGCTACTACAGTCCGAATCACGGGATCCCAGACCCACACGTGATTCTAGCCAGGAAGGTCTCAGGTCAGAGGTCTACCCCCCCTCCCCCGGTAAAGGCCTCGGGTCAGGGGTCACAGTCTCCCCCGGTAAACATCCTCGGGGATCAGCCGGGATGTAAGTGTATCGATACAACAACATATACTGTGACTGTACTCTGTGTAAACCAAATTATAAATAGTTCGATGCAAGTGTATAAAGCAACATATAAATGCATATACGTAATGTATAATTATATAAGCATAATAGTATAACACATGCTCATATAAATCATAATCTTATATGCATGCTCATGCTCGTAAAACGTGTATTAAAGAGTCGCGATTATCAGTGAAAAGAAATTATCCACTCACAGATGAGCAAAACGCGCACTCGCGCTAATCACGTGGCCCGGCGGAAGATCCCTCGCCCGAAGCACGATCTCGATCCCCTGAATAATCATAAAATATATCTGATCAAAATCACAATTCACAACATTGTACCACACCTCGAAAATCAACAGTTCCCGGAAATATATAACACAGTGCAAAATAATCGACGAAATTCCCGAAATCACCACTCAAAACCCTCGACTGAAAATCCGATACCCAAATCAACTCGAAAACCTCAAGGCAACGATCAGGGCGCGAATACGAGTAAAACGACATTAAAATCATTGAATTCTAAAAAGTTAACGGGTCGCCGGAGCTCCGCCGTTGACCGTCGCCGCCGGCGGTGGCGCGCCGTCAACCGGAGAGATTTCCCGGCGACCAAGCTCCCAAACTGTTCTCCTCCTCAAGCCGAGCAACTTTCCCAAAGGGGTCACCACCATCCAGCCACCACCGTGGCCGGAAATCAGCTCGAAAGAGCCACGGCCAAGAATCGCCGGAAAACTTTCCCGGCCGATTTCGACACTGTCACGTCTCCTCGTCCCTCCAAACCAAAGGGAAAATGATCACCATCCAAAACCCACCAAACATCCACCCCGGAAAGTCACCGGAGTGCCGCCCCCAAACAAGGCCGATTCCGGCCGGAAAACCCAAAACTTCAACCTCTCCGTTCTCCCTCATTCCTGCACCAAATTCAACAATTCCAAGTTCTAATCAACTAGAAATCACACAAGGATTCGAAATATACCAACAACAAGGCCGGAGGTGGCTGGAATATGAAGGTCGCCGGCGAGTCAGCGGCGGTGGAGATTTTCTTCTCCGGTCAACGCGGGTCAACGCTCCAATTATGGTCAACGCCGGTCAAACTTCCAAACAGTGCATTTTCGACAATTTTCGACTATTTCCGATATTTATACTCGCGTCTCGGGACGATCGACGGTCCAAAACGGATAACCATTACGATTCGGATAAACTCGATACGAACGGATAAACTCGTCGATATTCCGAAACTTCAAATATTCATATTATATTCCTCGGTCGTCGAAATAATCATCCGGAACCTCCCACGAACTCAAAATCACGTATACTACAACTCTCGAGAAGAGACTCAACTCAAATTCTCTGCCGATAATTAAGTCGTAATCAAAACCGGCAAACCACACAATTATCGAAAAACTGCGATTACGCGCTAACTTGGAATTACGCTGATTACTCTACTGATTCTGGTTCAGGTCGTCACAGTTTTCGACAATTTTTTGACTATTTCTGATATTTATACTCGCGGCTCGATACGATCGACGGTCTAAAATGGAACACATCCACGTTTCGGATAACTCAAATACGAACGGATAAATACGACGAAATTCCGCGATTTCAAATATTCCTAACATATTCCTCGATTGTCGAAATAATTATCCGGAACCGCCCACGAACTCGAAATCACGCGTACAACAACTCTCGAGAAGAGACTTAAGTCAAATTCTCGCCCAGTAATTAAGTCGTGATCAAAACCGGCAATTCAATTAATTTACGGAAAACTGTAATTACGCGTAAACTCGTGGATTAAGCCGATTACTGTACTGATTCTGGTTCGGGTCGTCACATAATGCCAGATTATTATTTTTATATTTTAAATTTATTATATCATTATTTAATATATTATATATTCATATAATATCCAAAGCGGAGCTCCACTTTGAAAAGACAAAGCAAAGCTCCATTTTCTATAAGATTGACGATAAAACTCGATCATTGAAACCATTCATCATTTAGATTACTATTCGACTTGAAAAAAATCAGACTAATCAGAGATGATTAGATTATTTGATCAACACATTCAATTTTTGATCTATATAGTTTGTCTGATATAACTTAAAAATTGAAAGTGTTGATCAAATAGACAAATCATCTTCGATTGGACTGATTTTTTGTAAGCATAATCATCTAATGGTAATAATCTAAAGAGTGAGTGGTTTTCAAGTTTGAGCAATGTTTTTAATCTTGTGAAAATCGAAACTTCGCTCCTTATTTTCAAAGTAGAGCTCCACTCTGGTTATGAACTGATTATTTATATAGATCTTATCCAGAGTGGAGCTTCATTCTGAAAAAACGGAGTGAAGTTTTTCACAAAATTGATAAATTTGTCTGACAATTGAAACCAATCATCATTTAGATTATCAAAGGAAGATCACGCTTGCAAAAAATCATCATTATCGGAGATGATTGGGCCATTTGATCATCGTGTTCAACTTTTGATGAATACAGTTTATCTGATATAGCTTAAAATTTTAATGCGATGATCAAATGGTCAAATCATCTCCGATTAGGCTGATTTTTTTGTAAGCATGATCGTCTAATTATAATCTAAAAAATGAGTGGTTTCAATTGTCAAACAATTTTGTCAATCTTGTGTAATCAAAGCTTCCCTCTATTTGTTCAAAGCTGAGTTCCTCTTTGGATAGGGACTGTATATCTATATATATATATATCTTATTAAGTGTGAAGCTTCGCACAGAAACTTCGGAGTGAAGTTAAATTTTACATAAAATTGACAAAATAATTTGATCATTGGAATCAATCACGATACATATGAAAGGATCGTTCATGCAAAATTTTAGCTTAAATGGAGATGTTTTGACCATTTGATCACACATTCAAAATTTGAGCTAAATCGAACAATGTATGTGCATTGTTAAACAACACGGCGATTAAATTGTTAAAACATCTCCGATTAAGTTGGAATTTTTTAGGCACGATCCTTGCAATTGCATATGTATCTAAAATATAATTGACTTCAATAATCGAAACACATTGAAGATTTTGTGTAAAATGCAAATTCACATAGAAGTTTCAATGCAAAGCTTCACACTGAAACTTCGGTGTAAAGTTGTTTTTTACACAAAATTGAAAATGTAATTCGATCATTGTAATCATCTTTTAGATACCCATGTAAGGATCAAGCATATAAAATTTCAGCCCAATCAGACATCATTTAACCATTTGATCACCAAATTCAAGTTTTGAGTTAAATCGGACAATCTGTGTGTATTTGATCACCACATTCACCTGACGGCCAGACGAGGCACTGTAACGTCCCCTAATTGGATATCCAGTAATCAGCCGAACAGTCAGTGCATCAATGCAACTAACTAATGCATCACAAAGAAAAACCTTCAAAATAAAAATGTTTTGAAACATACTATAAAATCAACTGAAATACTGAAATGCTGAAAATAAATAAACTTGTTATCGAATGTGAAAATAAAAAGGTCTACTCACAGTACTATGGCGTGATTCCCATCTAGCCAGAACTTGTCTATTGACGTTTCTAAACATCTGTTACTGGCTTCTATTACGTCGTTCTGAAACAACAATTATTATTTAATAACTAATCATTGAAAATCATAATGAATAGCTAAACTCGTTAACCAACAAGCATATCATCGAGAACCTCACATTCTGGAATAACGTACTTTCCAAATTAATGACGAGCCAATCAAATTTCAAATTCAAATTCTTGAATGTTTTTTATAGTTGCAACATATTCCTCAAACGTTACGCAACTTAAAGTCGAATCGATAATCGATTCAACAGTTTAATAATATCGTAAATCGTTAAATTAATATTCGATTAATTACACGTCTTAATCATCAATATTCAAATCAAGTCAATAACCTCTCCATTATATTCGTTATGTAATTACAAGTAAAAAATAAAAATTTTCCGAAAATTCCTTCGTCGGAGCGCCGATGTGGACTACCGTCGTCGGTGGAGGCGCAGCGGCGCCGATGACTTTTCCTGGCGAACTGAGACATATTTTGCTCCAATCACACAAAAAACAAGTTTATCTTCTACAACATTATCCAGTTATAATTAAAACTCACCCAATTTAATTTTGAAGCCCAGAACACAAAAATCAACAAAACGTCAATTCCCCCACCTTGGGTCGAATCGAATCTTTTCCCTGGTATGTACAGACTCGTTAGGAGGAGGGCTACAAGGCCCACTGAGTCTCGCCGGCCAAATCCTCTATAAATCGATCGACCCCAAATTCTAGGTTTTCACAAAGTCGGAGGGTTACTCAAGAACACCACAACTTTATCTTCATGAATTGGTGGTCGAGACATTATGGGTTTGAAAAAGGAGAGGGAGAGGAACATTTTGACACCGGTCTCGCTGGTTTTGGTGGTCTGACTTGCAAGCTCCGTTGTCGGTGACTCACGGCTCGGGAGAAAGAAGAGAGAGATGCGAGGGAGAGGAAAGAGAAAAGAGTTGACCCCCACATAAAAATGTTTACTTTCCAAAAAAAGAAAGTTGGTATTTAACTGCGACTAATCGATTCGTAGAATCGTATAAATTTTTTTCTGACCATAACTTTAAATAAATCATAAAAAGAGAATTCTCGGGATGAGATGTCACATTTACCCATTTCTTTTTTTAGGGGAAATGATAAAAAAAAAAACCAAAAACACATTTCATTTCTAAAAAAGCCCAACTTATTCCACCATGCTAAAAAAAGCTCAACATATGACCTTATTTTTCCAAAAACACCTACCTAACATGATTTTGATTCCTAAAACCCAAAAACTAAAAAATGGTATTTTTAACTTTCCAATTTTGCCCCTAAAAAGAAGGGGTTGCGGGTTCCTCGATTCATCCCCTTCCATCTCTCTCTCTCTCTCTCTCTCTCTCTCTCTCTCTCTCTCCATCGATCGATCGATCGATCGATCGACCTTCTCTCCCTTCCTCGATTGTCTATCTCCCAGGCGGCGGCGAAATCACCAGCGACAGACGAAGGTTGTTCGAGATTCAAATCCTTTAAGTAAGGTGCCAAAATGACCACCTCGACGTTTACTTTCTCTTTCCCTAAACTCATAATCTTATCCTTGGTCGAATCACCCAGCAAAGTAAAGAGAAAGTTCGAAAAAAAATCCAAAATCCTAGAAATTGGGGGTTGATCTATTTCCAACTGAATCAGACGACGAGACTCATTGAGCTTTGTAGCCCTTACCTCCATGAAACTAACCGTAGCTTGGTTTCTTTATAATTCAATCAGTGTTTGCTAAATCATAGAATTGAAGATTTTAGGATTTTGATGTAAAAAGGTAAATTCGGCGCTTTGTAGTTAGAATTGGTGGATGTTGTAGAAGAGAAAGTTGTTTGTTATTCTATTTTGAGCAGAATAAACCTCGGGTCGCTAGAAAATGGATCGGTGTTGCTGCCTCCGACAGTGGTGCTTCGGTAGAGAGTTTTTGGGCAGACGTTTTATATTATTTTGTGCATAATTACAAATCGATTCATCCCCTTCCTTTTTGTTTTCATATTTATAAATAAAAAATCAAATCCGCACCAGCGAAAATGAACAGCTTCAAAGCGATGACGTTCAACATGCACGACGCCTACTTGGAGTACATCGTTCGAGGACACCACACCAGACTCCTCACCACAAGCTCAGGTGAAACTAGCTCTGTAGCTGATCGAGTTCCTTCTCCTTCTCGACACTGTTTGAGAGTAAATTAATGGTACTAGAGCCCAATTCAAGGATGGTGAGGAGCCGGTGTTGAGTAGTAACCATAAGGATGGTTGACATATATTTTGTGTAGAGTTTATGTTAATGAAGTTTAAGTAATCAACTACCTTTTCTATAATGACTGTCTAACTATCTATCTGACTATCAGTTAAACTAACTGTCTAACTATCAGCTTTTCCAAGATTTCATAATTGTGTTGATGATTAAAACCCTTTAAACACGAGTGTATAAAAGGGAGAATAAAATTGGAAGAAAAATGAAAAAGACAAGGGTCTAGTTCACAAGCCTTTAAAAGCTTGAATTGAACTTTAAAAAAAAACTTGAATTGAATAACTATTGAAAAATAAGGGCTTGACAATAACCTACATGCTAAAAGTACTAATAAGTTTGAATATATGTTCAACAATCTGTCTAAATATCTATCTGTTATCAAGTTTAAGAATAGTGTAAACAAGACCATTATATGTTTTAAAAATCTCTACTTTGCTTCAAAAAAGAATCAGATTAGAAGAATGACTGGAAAATTAGGGCTTGGTCATATAACCTAGTTGCTAGAAGTACCAAAAAGTCTGAATATTTGTTCAACTATCTGTCTAAATATTTGTTCAACTAACTGTCTAAATATCTGTTCAACTATCTATCTAAATATCTGATCAACTATTAAGTTTAAAAATAGTATAAACACGACCCTTTGTATGTTTTGAAAATCTCTACTTTGCTTTAAAAAAGAATCAAATTAGAATAATGACTGAAAAATAAGGGCCTAATCATAACTTGGTTATTGGAAGTAGCAAAAGTTTGAATGTCCGTTCAACTATCTATCTACACATATATGTTCAAGTATCTATCTAAATATATATATATGTCCCATTATATTATATGTTTTTAAAAATCTCTACTTTGATTCTAAAAAGAAAAGGATTGGAAGAATGACTAAAAAATAAGAGCTTGATCATAAACCAATTGTTACAAGTTGCAAAAGTCTGAATATCTGTTCAAGCATTTCATTGTTCACTCACATAAAGCTTGTTTAAAATAGGAGTAGAACTACTTACTTATGTCTATTTGCCAACATAAGGTATGAACTCAGTTGCTAATAAGCAATTGAACACATACATTTCAGTTACATAAGGATCTCTCATTCCTCTTGCTCGGATATACAAGTTCTTCACAAACAAACAAACTATACTAATTCCTCAATATAAGAAAGTGCAATTCATAACTTTTTGAAAACTATACGTAGAGATGGGCAAGAGCAAGTCAATTACATGACACAAGAACTGGGATGACCATTGACATAAATGCATCGTAACTGAATGTTGCCGAACCAGTATATCACAGATCCTTCTCTTTGAACTTCTCAATCAAGCCCTGAAACCCTAGTAAAAACAACCTCATCAGATTGTGGCATAAATCTCAAAAAGTAATCTATCATCCAAAAGATATTAACTAAAATTAGAAGAAAATAAGATTACAAACCAATTTTCTTACTAAGTGCATCATAAGTGCCAATAGTACGTGTCTATAAATTAAATTCTAATCAGCTAAAATTTGTGTTCCATTCGTACCCGTGCATTTCAAAAAAAACCAAGCGAGTTTTTTTCATATAAAACTATCTTAGATTAGCTATGCACTCAAAAATGACATCTAAAACTTTTATCCTTCCCCACTTTCATATCAATTCACTTATCTTATGCATATCATGTTTGCTTACACTATATAGCTAGCTACATAAGCATTATTTACTGAAATAAGGGAGCTATATAAGTTAAATATAAACATCATTTATTGACACAAGGGAGCTATATCAGTTAAATATATCATCAGCTTCATCCTACATGGCTGTTAATAATTTAGTTTTTGGCCATTGATGCACAGATAGACTGATCATAATGGGAATAGTAAGAGTCTTTCACCAGAGATACATGCAGATAGATTCATTATTGTTGACATAACAAAATTAGAAGTATTCTCTTTAACTAAAACAACTCATCTCATGTTTAACAGTTGTACGCTAACATTTTGTATTGATTAGCCAGTTAGCCTGATGATGTAAGAACTTTAGATAGAAACATTCCCATCAATACAATCAACGACTGGTTTCAGTTTTGTTCATATCATAATGCTAATGTACTTAAGATCACATTTAAACTCTTATATCATCCAGAAAGATTTTGTAGTTTCGAATGAATCCTATAACTTTGAATTACAAACTATTTTTTAATATTCTAAGTAGGAATATGTTTACCTTGGTGTCAACATAAGCAAGAAAATAATCAGCCACACCTTTAAACTTCAAGTAGACTGGACCAACAATGGTGATGAAAGCACACTCCATAGTCCAATTAGTTGATCATAGAGGCCATGAGTTCTACTTCGCATTCTCATACAGATTCAGTACACATATGAGCTTGTAAATCAAAGCCATCCTCAAAACCTCTGGGTGCTTCAATACCTGCAACAAACAAAATCCGACAACACTGTTTAGGATATTAAACAAGATAACCGAAACTCAAAAGACAAAACACTAAGACAACTGACACTTCCATGTTCCATAATCTTTAATATCTGCAAATCGAGCAGCAAAAGCATCAATATAACACAATATCCAAGTAATCTCAAATCGCCAAACAATAGAAATTTAAGAAACTCTTCATAAATCTCAGTATTCGTATCAGAAATCTGTTGAAGGTCACTTTTATACGCATTTCAACAAAGATTAACAACCGAAACAGTAGTAATTACGTTGAATTATGATATGTAAATAAAATCAAAGTAGAAGAAGAAGAGAGGTGCCCGAGGGAGCTTGACGGTGGTGGAAGCGGCGACGATGGTGAAACCAATAAGAGTGGAAATAAGAGGGAGCAATCAATCTATGTCATTGAGGAAAGACCAGAGAGCTAGACCGCGACCCGTTCTCCTTTTAAGACCGAGAGCGGGATTGGCAAACAAAAATTTGGGGTCGAGGTCCAGGGTGGGAGGATGGTATCATCGACGAGGCTAAGGAAGCTACCTCTGGGGATCTCTCTCTCTCTCTCTCTCCAAACCTAGACCGATGACGAACTTCGACGGTATCACCTCTAGCATCTGACCGCCTCTGATAGTCAGCCTTGTCGGAATTGCTTCCCTTTTTCACCATTGAGCTTCCCCCAAATCTTTTCATGCCATTGAAGGGTAAAATGAAGGGTAAAATTTTACCCCAAAATCATTCCAAGCCATTGCTCTAACTACTATGCATGTGTTGATATGTTAACCTTTGAGGTATATTCATCTCTTTCAATTCAATTAACTCCAATCGACAAGGTACGTAGTGATGGAGCCGAACAACTCTGATGTTAACTCACCTTGTTGTTGACCCTTTTCATTTAGTTGTTCTACTTTACTGAACATATAGGTTTCAATGTATAACTCAATTCCTGCTTACCATTTTTATTCTAATTATTAAATTGTATTGTAACTATGCGTTGGGGATTTTAACTTTTGAAGGATATTGGTTTTTCAATTGGTTGATGTTCTTCTCCTCTACTTAGCGTACAACTTACTCTATAAGATTCACCACTAGCTATTCATGCAACGAGGGTAAATGAGCAAGAAACTGGTCAGTATGACTAATTAAATATTGACTTTTTTGCCTCAATAGTGTCTCGACTTGTCTTGCTAGGTCAATCTGGTACGCTAACTTTAAAAGTTATCAATGTGGTACCCAGACTCAATATTTGCTATCAATGTGGTTTATTTTTCGTTGTCCCGTTTCGGATTCGCACATGTTTATGATGTGTCAATTTTTTTGATGACGGTCGGTTGCATTTTTCCAAAATGAAGGGTAAAATTGTACTTTGCATAATAACCCCATTTTAACCTAACTTAAACGAACAATCACTTCATTTACTTCTTCAAAATTGAACCCGCATCCTCCTCCCACGTCCTTCATAACCTAAATCATACTCTAATCATTGAATGAAACCCAGAACCCAGTTGTCGGATACTTGCTACTCTTAATCGAATCTACCAGTGATTACTCTCACTGGACTCTGATTGGGGAAGAATGGGCGAGATGTGGCGTATATTCAGAGTTAATGGGAATCAACCACACAGTAAGTATTATATAGAATTTTTTGCTTGCCCACATGGGTGTTTTGAAATCGAATCTTCTTGTCTAGAATCAAATAAGGTTTGGATTCTCTTTTGTTGTTGTGATTCACTTTTGTTTACTTTATGAACTTGGACAGATTTTTTTATGTTTATGGTTTGTAATCCTATTTATAGTATTGATTACTTGCCAAACCTTTGTTGATGGTACAGTGTGTTAATGGGTTTTATTTTGTTTGTAGTGGAGAACAATATGTTTACCATGGAGATTTTTTATGGTGGTTACTTTGATAAACAACTAGATGGGAGTCAAAAGTATAAGATTGCTACTTTTATGAGGGGGGGGGGGGGAGTTGCATTTAGACCATTTGGATCCTGATAAGATATCTATACTAGACATGAATAAACATTGCCTAAGATTTAGGATTTAGAGAGCCCATCTTCTACCATTTCAAACTGCCTAACACAACTTGTAATGAAGGTTGGGTACATTTGAAGACTAACCAAGATTATGTGGCAATGATTAACCTGGGATTTAGAGAGCCCATCTTCTACCATTTCAAACTGCCTAACACAACTTGCAATGAAGGTTAGGTACATTTGAAGACTGACCAAGATTATATGGCAATGACTAATGTCCTTCCGCTCAAGAAGAGGCAGATTAGTGTTTATATTACATGTGGTGGGGGAAGAAAAAAAGAACTAGTTGAGTTAGAGCATTTGATAAGAACACCTCCTGGATGGAGAAAACCTCTCCATGATACCACTACAAATGAGGGGGAAAGGTGTTTTGAAGATTCAAATGTGTTTGCTAGGCAATTAAATGTAGGGAAAGAAGTGGGTGGAAGAGTGAATATGGGTTGCTCAAGTGGTCGACGACTAACTCAGAACAACACTTTTAGAGGTCTAGAGAACGTAGTGAGTGACTTTGAACACTGGGCCAGAGTTTAGGGGGAGGCCAGAGTAGGGAGATGGGTCAGAGAGGATGAAGAGTCAAACACATTGCCCAAAGACTAAGTAACTGGGATGTAGCTAATGAAGTGAATGAGGAGTCTGATGTCTCTACTGGTAATGAAGAGCCTGTAGTACTTGCACCTCTAAGTACTGAGCCTGAAGCACCTGCCAGTGATGACAATAATGCTATTATGGAGGAGCCTGCAGCACCTGGCAATGATAAAGGGGAGAAGAAGGTATGTGATGAGAATTTACAGCAAGGTGGTGAACATGTAGGTAATAAAGGGAAGAAGAAGGTATCTGGCCACAAGAAAAAATTCAAGAAGAAGAAACAGCCACCAAGGTATAATATAAGAGCAAGTTCTTCCATGAACAATGAAGCTGATGATGCTGAAGAGGGTAATTCTGAAATGGAATATAGTGATAGGAGTCAAGACACGGAGTATAATGACAGTGATGTAGGGAGTGATTTCTGGGGTGATGATGACTATGACCAGGCTGCTAATTATCAGGAATTTAATGACAATGTAGATAACCCCACAAATATTGAAGAGTTTGCTTCAATGGGATATGGGGATACTTGTTCAGATAATGAAGGATCAGGAGATGAGCTTAGGAGTATGAGTGGATCTGAGACAAAAGAGGATGAAGATAGAAATTGTGACGACCCAGAACAGAATCAGTATGAGAAATCAGCTTAATCTACGAGCTTGCGCGTAGTCGCAGATTTCCGACAGTTGTTTGAATCGCCGGACTTGATAACGACTAAATTATTGGCCGAGAATTGGAGCTGGGTCTCTTCTTGAGAGTCGGTGTACATGTGATTTCGAGTTCGTGGGCGATTCCGGAACATTATTTGGACGACCGAGGAATATACTATGAATATTTGAAGTTTTGACATAATTGAGTTTAAGTGGTGGATTCCTTAGCGACTAAATTACCGGACGAGAATTTGATTTCGGATTCTTCACGGAAGATGTTGAGAATTTAATTTCGAGCTCGTGGGAACTTTCGGAGCATTATTCTGAGTTACGAGGATTATGTTGTGAATATTTCCGATTGTTGATTATTTAGTCGGTTAAAGTATGTGTTTGGGTGAACCGTTGACTTTTTATCGGTTTGGTCGATGTGTTTGACTTCGGGTGATAATTGAAGAATATGTTGAGTCGAGTTTGTTGCCGCGAGAATTATTGGAATCAGATTTACGACGAGGAAGTTACGTGTGTATGAAGTTTGTCGAAAAGTGAATTATGGAGGTTTCCATTTTGGGTAAGTATTTAAAGTGGGTTGCCTTAATTGGAAAGTCAACTATTCATCGCTGGTTTGACTTGGTCAACGTGGCTGTGGAGGGAGAAACGCGACGGTGGGCGACGGCCACGACGGTGGCTCGCCGTCCGGCCACCCTTGGGCTTGGCCCTTGGCTCATTCGATTCGCCTCACCTCCCTCATCATGTTTCCGGCCTCCTCCCACGGTGTGGGACGCCGGAGGAGGAAGAATTTTCTGGCCAAAATTGGTGGTTTTTGAGTGAATTCGGATTGCATAATTCCGGCCATGTTGAGCTTAATCAAGTAGTGGCTTTGAAGCTCTCCTCTCCATGATTTTAACCATGTAAGTATGGAGTTCTAATTTTGATTGTGTATGGAGAATTCTTGATTTGAAATTTGTGAGACAATTCGGGTTTTCATGAAATTGACCTAGTTAGAGTGAGAATTGACCTTCGATGCAGTTGTGAAAGTTGCTCAGTGGGAGATTTGGAATGGAATAGAGGTTGCTCCGCCGGGAAAATTTCAGTTCGGGTTGCGCCGCCGCCGGCGGCGGTGGTCAACGGTCAAACTTTGACTTTTTGGGGTTTTCGACAAGTTGCATGTCGTTTCACTCGAAATCGCGCCCCGATCGCAGTGGGGAGGTTTGTTTTTCGAGTTGAGCGTCCGAACTTACAGCGAGGTATTGAGGTGTGAATATTGGATTTTCGACTATTCGTCATATTCGGATTATGTGTTTCCGAGAACGGTTGTTTCTCGTGATTTGATTTGAGATATCGAATTATGATTTTGAGGAATGAATTTTATGATTATTCAGGGGTTCATGATCGTTCGTTTGGCGAGGGACTTTCCACCGGATCACGGGTTAACGCGAACTGCGTTACGCTAGTCTGTGAGTGGACAATTTCTTTTCACGGAATGATTGCGAGTCTTTATACACGTTTTATGAACTTGAGCATGCATACAAGATTTCGATTTATATGAGCATGTGTTATACGATTATGTTACGTATATGTATTCTTATGCTATTTATTGCATTTGCATCGAATTATTTATGATTTGGTTTACACAGAGTACAGTCATAGTTTATGTTGTTGTATCGATACACACGCATCCTGGCTGATCCCCGAGGGTGCCTACCAGGGGGGAACCGTACCTTGTACTGATGTAGTTCCGGGTGGGTACTGGTTTCTGTACCTTGTGCCGATTTAGTTCCGGGTGGGTACAGATATCTGTTTCTTGTGCCGATGTAGTTCCGGGTGGAAACAGATACCCTGACCTGAGGCCTTTCTGGCTAGAATCACGTGTGGGTCTAGGATCCCGTGATTCGGACTGTACTAGCATGGACGTGTCCATGAGTGACCCCGTGGGATTTTTACTTGCATGCTCAGTACGCTGGATGAGTATGAGTTTACCTCGCGTATTTTATTATATTTATTCATTTGGACTCGCATATATTTTTATAACGTATATTACTTGGTGAAAGACATTTATTTTCGTCCACTCACTCTAACAGTTTTCATGTCTTTCCCCTGGGCTTTTCGGTTTTCGTGTCCAGTTTGCAGTTCGGACTCTGATGTCGCACGTCGTGGTTGGAGGCATAGTGCTCGAGCTACCTTGTTTCTTCCAGTAGGTTTATTGTTCTACCTACTATGGTATACTTATATGATTATACATTAGAGGTCGCTCTGAGTATTCTGTTGTATATATTATACGATTTTACTCCGGATTTCAGTAAAGTACAGATATATTTACTACTTTACATTATTGTTGATATATTGAGAAATCCGGATGGGATTGGTGCCCACGGTTTGATTTTTGTGGCATAGGATGAAGTGTATTTTCCGCGTGCAGGTAATGGTAATTCCACGTTAGTAACGAAACTCTGCCAAAATTTCTACGGTTTTTGTTGGTTCGCGTTTTCAGAAGGGGTTTGATTCCGGTTTAGGCAACTAAATCGGGGTTGGGTCCTTTCAGAAATGTTATTCCAGGAAAAAAAAATTGGTGGATTCATTGTTAGGCCTTGGAGAAGAGAGGTGGACTTGAAAAATCCTAGGTTCAGACTTCCATACCTTTGCTAGTTCTACTGAATTCAAAGAAGAAGTGAAAGAATATGCAATTTTGAATAGAAGGGGACTATTTTTTCAGAAGAATACAAAAAAGAAGATGTAGGTAAGATGTCAACCTGGCTGTAAGTTCTGGTTGTATGCAAGAACAATACAAGGAGAATAAGATACATTGTTTTTGAAGACTGCAAATGTAGAACACAATTGTCATCCCATTAATGAGTGTCATTGGTTTGATTATAATAGAGTGGCAAGGGAGATAGCTCCACAGTTGTTGGTGGATCCAACTTGGAGCAGAGCTGGTATTCATAACTACCTACAAACCAAGTATAATTTGACATTGAATATTCAGACATGTTCCAGGGGGAAAAGCAAAGCTAAAAGGATGAATGAAGGCCACTACATTCAATAGTACAACACATTGGCTTCTTACAGGAAGGAATTGTTGAGATGTAATCAAGATTCTACAGTAGAGATTAGAACCTTAGAAGATGGGATATGCACATTCAACAAGATATATATATATATATATATATATGTTTTGCAGCTTGCAAAGAAGGCTGGATTAAGGGCTGCAAATCCCTTATGGGATTTGATGGGGCACATATCAAGGGTCAACATCCAGGTCAAATACTGACAGCAATGGTAGTGGATGCCAACAATGGCATGTTTCCAATTGCATATGCAGTTGTTGAAAAAGAGAATCAAGAGACCTGGGAATGGTTTATGGAGTTGCTCAAGTGGGATTTGAAGATTGAAAGGGAGAGCTCTTATTGTTTCATTAGTGACAAACAGAAAGGCTTGGGGAATTCCATTGCCAAATTTTTTCCTCGTGCAGAACACAAACATTGTGTGTGCCACTTTTACAAAAATTTCAAGCAAAAGTATCCTGGAGAAGGTTTAAAACAGTGTGTGTGGAATGCAACCAGATCTACTACAAAACTTTTGTATGAGAAACACATGGCTGACCTTGAAGACCTGGACTCCAAAGTCATTACCTGGTTCAGGAAGGAAAACAGGTAGCCAAAATTTTGGCATACACTACAACATTCTTACCCATTGCCGGCGACTTTATGTCGCCGGCAATGTTTTTGGACATTACCGGCGATTTTTGCCGGAAAAATCGCCGGCAATGTAATTTTTTTTTTTAACATTACCGGCGACTTAAATGTAAGTCGCCGGTAATGTCTCGATAGTAATGACATTACCGGCGACTTACATTAAGTCGCCGGTAATGTTTAAAAAAAAAAAAACATTACCGGCGACTTAATGTAAGTCGCCGGTAATGTCATTACCATCGAGACATTACCGGCGACTTACATTTAAGTCGCCGGTAATGTTAAAAAAAAAAAAATTACATTGCCGGCGATTTTTCCGGCAAAAATCGCCGGTAATGTCCAAAAACATTGCCGGCGACATAAAAGTCGCCGGCAATGTCTCAATTTGTGGTAGTGATAAGGCATTCTTCTCAGACAAGTTTAGGTGTGACATGCTCCTGAATAATATGTGTGAGGCATGGAATAAATGTTTGGTCCCTACAAGAGACAAGCCTATCTTGACAATGCTTGAGAAGATAAGAGTTAATCTGATGACTAGGATGAATAATAGGAGGATTGCAGTTTTCACTTGGAAATATGTGGTTGGTCCAAGAATCATGAACCTCCTTGACAAGGCTGTGGTTTTTTCTGCCTTTTATAACTCTTTACCAGCTGGTCAGTATTCATTAACTTTACATATGCTTTTCACTACTAGTCTGTATTTAAAAATGAAATGACTAATTTTAATCTGTTATTGTCAAATGTTGTAGGTGAGCATGAATTCCAAATGACTGGAGGTCCTACTGAACAAAGGCAGCATGCTGTGGACTTGGGCCTTCATACTTGCAGCTGTAGGAAATGGCAGTTGAGTGGAATACCATGCCACCATGCAATAACTGCAATCAAATCGAAGAAACATGATCCAACATTGTACTGTGCTTACATGTTGAAGTCAGACATGTATAAAGTTGCATATGAGCCTATAGCTATCCAATTGGTGACCAAGCAAATGGGGAAAAAGTGGACCCATTGCTCCTCCACCTTACAACATTCAACCAGACAGGCCCAAGAAGAAAAGAATTCCTGGAGCTGGAGAGGCCAATATACCAATACAATACCTGCAACAGAAGGAAGAGAGAGGGTGCCAAGAACCTATGTGAAGATGACTTGCTCAAGATGTGGTACAAAATGCCACAACAAGAAGGGATGTCCTCCCACTAAAGCTGAGAGTGCAGGTGCTGTAAGTTACTTGCTTTTAAACTTGCTTATAATATCATTCTAGCTTTGGGGAATTAATTATGTGATACAATTATGAACAGGGACAAGGACCAAGTAATGGTGATCATACTAATAAGAGGGAGAGAGACCAGGTTATGACATGGCTAGTCATTTTGTGATATCTGTTTGTGTAACTGTAATGTGGTTACTTATAGCTATGTTATATCTGTTTTTGTTGTATAGGTGAACAGGTTTAAGGCTCCCCAACGAGCTCCCAATCCTCTTGAGGCTACTGTGAGGTCTAAAAAAGGATACAGGAAATACAAAGCTGCACAAGAGGCTACTGCTGGTCAGGGTAGCATGCCAAGTGTAGAAGTGCATCACATTCCAACTCAGGGAAGTCAAAACCTGTTGCAAGAATGAATGTGAACTGATTAGTAGTATTGGCAACAGTTTGGATGGTCTTGAACATTTTTTGTTGATCATGATGATCACAACTTGTGTTAATGTAATCAGTTCACAATTCAAGCAGATGGATGTGCAATCTTTTGTATAGCTAATGTTAATGTAATCAGATCACAGCTTGTGTTAATGTAATCAGTTCACAGCTTGTGTTAATGTAATCAGTTCACAATTCAGTTCACAACTTGTCTTATGTTCCATTTCATTCATTGATTCGTGACTAGATTTACAACAGATAACTAATTGACTAGTCTAGCTAATTCAATAGATAACTAATGAAAGTAAGGAGAATTCCTACTGCTACAACTAACACCATAAACAAGCTCCTCTCTTTTCTTCTACTCTTCTCCAATTCAGATTCTAGAACTTCAATCTTCTTCTTCCATATTCCAGCACCAATATCCATTTCTACAGTCAACATAGACAAATCCTCCAATTCCTCTTCACACTATTTCAGTTTAATCCACAACACCACCACAATTGCCCAGATAAGCACCTCCATTTCTTTCTCTCTTTCAGTTTCACATATCGAACTCTGCACTCTCCTAATCAGTACTTCAACCATTCCTTTGCCTCTTTCGCAATATGGAGGATCAATTCAGAAGAAAAACCCACACTTTCTCTACAAAACTCAATGCAACATATCAATTTTGGTGAGGGAATTTTTCTAATTAAGGATAAACATACCTCGTTTAGTTTTCCACCACATCCCCAATATCTTCGTCCATGATTCTCATTGGGATACAGCCAGGACCCAACTTGCACAATCTTTCGGCAGTGGCAAGTGTTTCCTAAGTTCATTAGGCTAGCAAATCCTTGATCCATCTCTCTCAATCTTTCAGCTGATTTGTTTTGGGCCAGAATACATTGAATGAAGTAGAAGGAATTCAGAGAGAAATTGTTCACTGAATAGTGTTTGGCGGGAACAATAATCACGGGAGCTATTCGGGGTATTTACGTCTTTTACACACTAAATTACGGAAAAAAACCGACACGTCATCAACATGTGCGAATCTGAAATGGGACAACTAAAAATAAACCACATTGATAACAAATATTAATCTGGATACCATATTGATAACTTTTAAAGTTAGCGTACCAGATTGACATGACAGGACAAGTCGAGACAGTTGAGGCAAAAAAGTCTTAAATATTCCTCTCTAGTCTCTACCTAATATTGGAAACCCATACATAGCCAAACGGAATGGTATTAAAAAATTTAAAAACACTTTGTTCATGCAATTACACCAGATTTAAAAAGCTAAACGACTCCTACATGTCGTGAGAAGCAGTTCATCTAGCTAGGACCTGAAGAGGAGCGACTCTTTCTCCCGACTTTCTTGTTCTTGGTCTTTACAGCATCCTTCAGGGTTTTCTCTCCATTAACTTGTTGAGCAGGTTCAGCTTTCCTAAGAGGTGAAGCCATTGAATTGTTATCTTCAGCATCTTCTGGCTCGGCTTTTTCTATTTGTTCACCTTTTGAGTCCTCTTGTTTCTCAAAAGGCAATGGCGTACCTGCATAATTTATTCTACATAGTTAATAACTCTCCGCCTCCCTTATTTACATAGCATGAGCATCTGTGAAAGCATAGATACAGGTGAATAAAATTAAGATAGGAGAAATGAGGAAAAAGTAAGAGCAGAGGAGATGTGTAATTAATCTTGAGCCATTTCTTTATTCCTAGTTATGACAGAGTAACCTAGGCATATATATGTAGATGATGCAAAAGCATTTCCAGTCTGATCCCTAGTCATGACAAATATTATATAGTAAATGTTAAATATAGATTCTAAGGATGTTCACTACACATACATGGCTTCAGTACGATATGTAGATCTTTTGAGATTAAGCAATTTTCTGTACATGACAAATTAGCATCAGAATGTTGGCATTGTGATGTTTGAGGGGAGTACTGAGAGTTTCAATCTTCCAATGCTAATGCAAAACTATTATTGATTATTGCAGTGACTTTTCCTCTGATAAATAGCACTTTAACCGAGTGAGATAAAGTATTTGAAGGACAAAAACAAAACAACACACACATATATATAGGGCCCTTCCACTCAGGTATACCTTTTTCGGGTATTTTCAGGTATAGGGAATTTGATGCAGGAGCATCCAATAGGCCTATATTAATTTAGGAGTTACAAATTGTTTAGTATTCTGTGAGTCCTTTTAGTTTCTTGCCAGGTTTATTATTAATTACTGCTATTATTAAGAATGTATTAGCTTAGTATAGATACCTAAGTTTGAGTCTCATGTAGGCAATTCATGTGCAATTCATGTGTAAGTATAATCAGTTTATAAAGAGTTTTCCTGGGATTTCTAGCCCAAGTTTCTTCTACTTTCTGGTTTGTACCCTCCCCCTACAGTGTTTACACTACTTCCAACCCCAAACCAGAAGCTTTAAATTTCTGCCCTATATTAGGCATTACACCAACTTTTTGATCACATTTTACCATCTCCACGGTTCAAATTTTAGGTCATAATGTGTAGATCAGTTATGCAAATTTTCAACTAAATTGATTATTGTTAAAGTATTCAAAACTACAATTAAAATTTATAAGTATGAACGGTTTGGTCCGTCCCTTGTTTTAATCTACTTCGATACCTTAACAATCACTATTTTGGCTGAAATTTTCAAGAATAATCTACTCATATATATCTAATAAATGGACGGTGGAGATGTTAAAAGTAAGTAATGCCTTATACCTGAAAATACCTAAAAAGAGGTATACCTGAGTGGAAGAATTGGATATTAGCGTTGCTAATTTAATTAGTTTATTACCCCAACACTTTTAAGTGAACCTAATTGTCGAAACAACAGGCTGTTATAAATCATCAGGAAGAGAGGCTACGAAGCTTTAAATAAATCTGAATCAGCTGTAGGTAGTTCAATATATACATATATACCGAAAATTTAGTACCTTGGGAAGCTAGAGAAGCTTTCAAGAAATCTGAATCAACTCCTGCCGAGTAAGGATCCCTGAGTAAGATGGAGCCATAGACATGTCAAAAACCCTTGGAATAATTCAGGAATAAGACATCTAAGAGCAAAGATATAATCTAAGGACAAAAAGTGGGCACTTTTCACCAACTATTCCTTCATATTATCGTATACAATAGAGAAATGATACTCGATGTTTGAAAAAACTGGAAGCAGAATATCCAAAATTGACTCCAAGAGATCGAAGAAGGAAGTATAATCACAATTGAACTTTAAATCCTTTGATACACACATCAGGCATTGGCCATGTCATAAAATATTGGATTCTTTAATTTAATTTGGGTTAAGTCAAGTGATGAGTTTGATCACTTTATAGCTAAGTTTCAAATGCTCCTAAATGAGTCTGACAGTGTTACATGGGAGTGATGAGACGAAGAACCCTATATTCTAAGACCAAAAGATCCAAGGTTAGGAAGCATAAAGAAACCCAGCCCAACAGCCATTGATTATGAGGTTTCTCTGTCCCAAGAGCTTGTTTCAACACAAGGACCTGCCATGAAAAAAAAAGGATTGCTAACTAAGTTTTACTATTTTATCTAAAAAAGATAATGAGTACAACTTTAAAAACCAACAAAAAAAAGAAGATAATAAGCAGGAAATATGTTAGACATGCCAACAATCAAATGAACAATCTAAAGAAACCGAACTCTCAACGAGATATCAAGTACACTACATAGCTGTACAAACCTTATATGAAATTCCTGATCAATACAGAAACATAATAAAAGCAAGGTAAAAAGAACTTTACCATCTTGAGGGTCCCCCAATGAAACTCTTAGCATCTTCACTACTCCTGTTAATTTGAATTTCGTCTGAAAATGTATTTTCACTTTCGACATCCCCACTTTGATTGGCAGTGCTTTCCTTAGATGCCTGCTTTATTCTCTTCACATGATGACTTGAAAATCCATCTGGGTTGACAGTATTCTCTTTCTGCCCTTTCTTAGAAGCACCTCTATCATCCATGGGGACAGCAGATGAATGGCGCTTGATCTTCTTTAATGCTCTTTCTGTGTTATGTGACTCGACCTAGATTTCAGTTCACAGAGAAAAAGTATTAACCTACATTTGATTTCTTGTAGAAATATTGTGAACGCAGAGAATAGATGATGAGACTGACTAAAACAAGAAAGTAAACAATATATACATGAGTCCACAAGATATGTGAGGTAGGTATATCGGGGGGTGGGGTGGGGTGGTGTGTGACAGATCTAAACAAAACTACCACGCGACTAATCCAATCCATTTTTAGTTGAATATTAGATTGTATTGGATGCCAAATTTCACAATCTAATTACATCACACTGGATTGTAGTCAACATGCTTGTTTGCTAGTTCTGTGTTGTTCATCATTGCCAAATACTTGCAAGTAGATAAAATAAGTTCTTCTATAAACCGTATGCTCAAGGCAAAGAAATTTTGAATGTTACTAGGCCCGGGCATTTAAACCGAGAACCGGCCGGTTTGGTCCGGTTTTTGTGAAAAAAATTGTAAATTTTCAACGAACCGAACCGGTTCGCCCTGGTTCGGGTCTGGTTTTGGTTCACGGTTAGCGTGTCGCACCAGATTGAGTAAAACCAAAGGTACACATGTTGCATGTATGTTGATTGATTTTCGAGCTTATAATTGATATCATAGACCTTAACACACCGAATCATTTATATATAGTAAGGAAAAACCTAATCTATTCCCTCACCTCCCTCATTTTCTCCAGACCCGCCTCACTTTCTTAGTTTCTCCCTCGTCCCACCTCACCTCCGACCATCACACCTCGCTGTCTCTATAAACATCACTCTGCTACTCTTGCCCTCTTCAACTCACTTTGGCCATCTTCATTCAATCTTCACCAAATTTCTTTTTTCAAAACCCTAACTTAATCTCAATCTTCACCCAGTCCCTGCAAATTCCTAAATTCCCAGATCCCAGTGTTCCACAAAGGTAAAATGTATGGTTTCAGTATTTGAATGTATTGATTTTGCCATTTTGGGTTTCAATAGGTGAAAGAGTTGATTTTTTCTTCTTAGTTTCAGGCTATCTGCCGACCTTTCTGCACAAAACATCGGTTTCTTTTGAAACCCGAAAAACAAACCGGAAGTGGTCGGTTCGGTTTTGATTCAGTTCCGACGTCTGAAACGTCAAATCCGAACCGAATAACATTTATTCGGTTGTGGGTTTTTTGGTGCACAACCAACCCCAGCCCAGGCCTAGCTGTTACAATTGAGTCAATTGACTAACTAGAAAATAAGAAATAAAATTAAAATTGGATTGCACACAGAGCCGTCAAATTAGGCTTCCTGGTAATGATGCACACCTACTCATATCCATATAGCTGATCTAGCAAACACTTTTTTTTTTTTAATTTTCGAACTTTCTATACATAGCTTGTGTAAATGTGTTAGTCTGACACTAACACGCTGACGCTCTGACATTATCCTATAACTGTGTAAAAGATTACTCTAGAACCAATGCCCTTTCAACTTCATGTAGGAAGATCCTTTATCAATAAAAGTCTATTTGACTAAGTTGATATCTCACCTGTTTCTTTATCATATCTGTAATAGCACTAGCCTTGGCAGCAGCAATCCGCAAGCATTGCATTATAACACTCTGCAACACGCCCTCCCCTCCAGCTTTTTGAATAGCACAAACATCACCGTTTGAATTAAGTGTTGCGGTCATTCGTCCCCCCATAACAGCTTCTTCATGGTGGGTGGGATCTATCACCTACGGTGCGATGAATCAAATTAGACAGAAATCATTGCTGCAGCCGAGGTCTGAACAAATATACATTTCTTACACAGACAAATGTTAGTGGTAACAGAGATGACATTACTTACCATACAGCTCTCTTCACTGAAGAATGCAAAAGTCACTGCAATAGGGAGATGGTGTATTATCAGATGAATAGGCTCTCTCTCCTGTCAATACCACACACCCAAGATAAAATTAAAAACCAGCACCCTTGAGCATTCATGTCGATTTTGGTTGACGTGATAAACGTAGAAGCTATGTGCGTACATGTATAATGGAAATGCAAACAAACGGTGTGTTAATAAAGGAAAAGAAGTGAAACAGGAGCTAAACCTCAGGTGGATGTATGATGACTTCCTGACCATTGTGTCCCTCCAATGAGCACTCCGGCCTCCGAAACGTCAACAGTGCAGCGAGTGCAGCAATATTCGCAGCATCGATAAGGTTCCTGCCAACATCAAAAGTTGCAATTCAATCCACTAGAGCACAAACAAAACACAATCCAAATCCAATACATAAAACAAAACAAGAATTTTTACCCTCCATTATCTAGAATGTGTAGGTCAACACGTATAGCCCAGACTAGCTTCCCCGCTAGAACACAGAGCGACTCGGTATCAACAGCTCGGCTTTCCCTGCAAATTAAATAGAAACCTTCATTTCATTGAGAATGAGAGTCTAAGATAGACAGGACAGGAGTAAGACCTTAGACCGCGGTCAATAACACGGCCGAGCTCGACGGCGGAGTGACTAGGTCGTCCGGGCTCAAAGGAAGGGTCGGCCATGGGAGAGAACTCAGTGAAGATGGAGAGCGTGCCGTCATTAGGCCTATCACGATAAGGCTGGAGGAGCTGAGCGGTGACGAAGCTCATGACGTGAGTCTGGCCGAGCTGGACTTGAGCCGAGCCGTCGTCTTTGCCGAACTTGATAATCGGCTTGCGCTGCTCGAATGGATGTCGGCCGTCGATACGGAGGTCCGAGGAGTGTACAGCCGCCGTGATGAATTTCTTCTCGTTCACGCTCATCCGCCAAGTGTTGGCTAGTCTCTGCTCCATGGCGGCGGACTGGAGCGGTGCAGCGGTGAATTGTGATAACCTCTGGATTTGGGCCGATACTCTACTCTGGATTTGGGCCTCTCTTCTAGGCCCAGTAGAGTTTGATATTCATAAATCCATGGCCACACTTTCCTGCTATGCTCTCTGCTCATTCAACTCCTAAAGGTTCTCTTCTTTTACTACTCACTTGGCTCCCCAACTCCTGTTTTAAGATTGATACATTAATAATAATGGGTTTTGATGAATGTTTTGCAGGGTGACTCTGTGCCTGGCGAGAGCTGTGCTGGCAATGGTAACAAATTGCTCAACCTTTCTTTCTTTCTTTCTTTTTGTTTCTTGGTTTCTAAATTAAAGAAATGAATCATCAGTATGGAAAACTGAGTGTGTTGCCATCCAGAGACTATAGAGTAACAGTCGTTAAGCCATTTTATGCGAGTTTCTCGATTTGGCTTATGTCATGAGATTGTCTGTGAGCAAATTTTGACTTTTGCTTGCTACCGTTAGCTTAGCAAAACAGCCTCTTTGAGTGTTTGTGATAAAAAGCATACATGTTGGAAACTAGCTTTTAGCTTTTATGGTACAAAAGGTGTGATGTTGTTCATGCTTAAACTGCAAGATGGTAAAAAAACTGCAGTGCTGAAATTATCGGTCACTGAAGCGTGACTTGAGCACATGATCTTGCTATGAACCAAGGTCTGGATAAAAAAAGTAAATTTTGATCTCTCTTGTGTTAAATAGTGGATGCCTTTGGGTCTAATTACAAGTTTGAAAGAATGTGGGTGGAAGTATTCCTTGCGATTATAAATGTCGTGTTTGTGAAGACCCAAGGCCTCAATCAGAAGTGTTCGCTGCTATTTCATTTAGACTCTTAGGCCTTCTATAAATACCATAGCTCTTCCCAACATGTTAACGATATGGGACTTGGGATATTTTGTTTTGATAACTGATAAGCTCGTCTAAGGGTGAGCTCAGCTTTGTCAACTTAGCTTTCCCTCAAGAAACATGAAAACATGAACTCTTCTTGAGTTCTTAACTCTCGTATAAAGGTAATTTAAAACATCCAAAATTGCAGAGGTGTCCGACTGGGTAGTCGGAGTCAGGAGAAAGCTCGAAGTCGAAAGAAAGAAATTATGTCGAATGCTGTCGCAAATGGGCTGGCAGGAGCTGGAGGTGGTATAATTGCACAGATCATTACTTACCCTCTCCAAACCGTAACTCTCACTTTCTCTTTTTTTTTATCTTTTCTCATTTCATTATCTTCTGGAGCTCACTCCTAACTGTCTTTATTATTGGTCAATTCCAGGTCAATACACGCCAACAAACCGAGAGAGTTGCCAAACAGTCCGTAGCTGATTCCAAACGCCTTGGGACCCTTCTCCAAATCCTCCAGGCAACAATCCTAGTACTTCCAGTAGATTTCATTTTTCTTCAATTTGAAATTATCTTTTGATTAAGCTTGGTCTCTTTTGTGGTTGTTGTTTTGTAATGGTGTTTAGGTTATAAGAACTGATGGCTGGGGAGGACTATACAGTGGCCTTAAGCCTTCCTTGCTCGGGACTGCCGCTTCACAGGTTCTTCCTCTCCCCTGTAAATTCTTTGTTCTGCTTTAAGATATTATGATACTTGTACTTCTCCATTCCCAATTGTGTGTACAATTACTAAAATGCTCTAAGTTGTAAAGATTATAGTGCTGCAAGTAATAGAATAGACCTGTGTGGAACTCTCCATGTTCTTTTGGTTTCGTTTGAGTGAAGTTATTTACAAAGAGTTTAAAATGTCTATTATGCGTATTAGATGTAGAGATACAAAGGATGAGTTACTAATTATCTTGTAACCTGGGAACAAAAACTTCATACCTACTTTTGGATATGTTCAAATTGGATCCATGATTTCTGTAATACATGATATGTTTACTCAGTACACTCTTCAAACCAAAGAATAAGTGAATTCTATACTCGAATACTGTAGTGATAGCTCCTACTTAGTGTAATTGTATTTCAAAAATGAATTCTATGTCAAATGTTAAATTCTCTTTCTCATGCTGGCAGGGCATTTATTACTACTTTTATCAAGTTTTTAAGAATAAGGCTGAGGCCCTTGCAGCTGCACGCAAGGCCAAAGGACATGGGGATGGTACTATTGGAATGTTTTCCTGGCTAACTGTGGCAGCTTTGGCTGGGTAAACTGATATTCGTTCTTATACCATTGTATAGAAAAGCTACATCTAATTTTTTTTTTCTACGTAAATAACTATATTTGATCACTACATCTAGCTCATTCACCTAAGTTATAGCTTCTTTAACTGATATTGACTTGGTCGACTTATAATTCCTACCATTTATTACTTTGCAGTTCCTTAAACGTGCTGCTGACAATTCCTATATGGGTTCTCGTGACTCGTATGCAGGTGCAGGTTCATTCTCAGTTGACATATACCAATTTTTGGCAACCTTGTCTAATGGGGTCTTGTGAATGGCCCTTATGTCTTCTTCTTTTTTTCTTTTTATTTTTTACTTTCTTGAGGAATGATTGCATAATCTAAAAATGTTTTGTTATTGATTATAAGTCTTAATTTCTGATGCAAGTCTGTTTGAAAATTTGAGTCTTTATTTTCCTTTCCAGACGCATACTCAAGCTGAGAGAAAAATCATGGAGGAAAGAAAGGAGGCTCTGCTGAGGGAAGCTTCTCAAAACGGTTTGACAGGATCTGCATTTCAAGAAAAACTGGCTGAACTTGATTCGATAAAACCTCGTCCATATGGAACGTTGCAAGCGGTTCGTAGATTTATTGCTTCTATACATATTTATGATTTAAACAATAACGACTTTATCTTAGCATTTGATCAACAACTGTTACTTTTTAGTCCTGCAGTAGATTTCCCCGGAACCATAAAGTTAAAGATGCAAATTCTTATCAGATTTTTTATGCGTCTATTTACATACGCTTAAACTGAAAGAGTCCAAAAAATAAATTAACTTGTGAGCAGATTATTCATGTCTATAATTAAGGAAAACATAGGTATGAATCTGTGTAGCTTAGTTTGAACCTCCTGATTAATTTCAAAGCCATTCACTAGCCGACCAATTAGTATAGCAACCTGTGGGTAGACAATGACTGGGGAAGCTGCTCCACTGGCCTAAGTTGTTTTAAAAGATCATAGTTTTTCAGCTTTTTGAGACCATCTAGATTGAGATATTGATCAGTTACAAATTGGAGGTGTGAATGACTACAGTTATATAGATTGTGGTCTAAGAAAGTCAAGGTTAATCAAACATGACTAGAGCACATATCCATTTAATATGTAAGTACTAATAAAGTTCATGTGTTTCAGTTATATATAACATTTCTTAAAATTGGATAAGATGAAAATATTACTATATAGTTTGTTATATATGTTCTATGCTAGCTTCAGAGGAGAACTGGAGATGAGTATATATTGTGGTTAGGATTCTTAGCTAGTATATTTAGTTTCATAATGTTTTTGAGGATGCTATATAAGGTTTGTCTCACAATTAGAGTTGAGATTTGGCATAGAAGCCAGTTGAATGATTTTTTTTTAAGGGAATTAGGTTTGTCTCACAACTAGACTTGAGATTTGGCATAGAATCTGGAATATTTGAGATTATTGTTTGCAAATTCTTCCAAAATCTTTGTAATTGATGCTATTCCGATAGGTTCCTCCCAAGTTTAATGTTTTACTTGGCAGACGAGAGAGAAAATGCTTGTGATGTTCATCAAGGTTTTCCCTCGCCGGTGTGTTCTCTCTTTTCTGTTCAAGCCGGAGGGGGAGAGTCCTCATTACGTATTCAGTGCACCGTGAAATTTTATTATTTTCTAGGCAAAAGCATTGTAGGGAGGCCAGGTATTTTTGGCAATTATAGCAGGGTCATTGTTTTTGAAAAAAAAATTGATGAAGGAATTTGGGTTTGCAGTGTGTTGGTTGGGGATTGGGTTGTACTGATCGAAAGAAATATAAATCTGTGAAGCGCTATAGTGGTCCACAGTTGGAATAACCGGAGAGTTTTGCATTCCAGACATCCGTATGGCATTTTGTTTATTAAACCATAATTTTCTTAGGACCATCCAGCTCATTATAGATACTGTGGAGGATGGTTACTGCTGCACCGTATGGAAATTTGGCAAACCACAATTTTTTGTCATATTGTATTCTTATCTTTGTGTGGTGTGTATTACGTTATTGCATTTTTATTTCCCATTCTGGTCGACCACAACTATTCCTACAGTCAAGGCGTAATATAGCAAACAGAATATACAAATTACACCGAATATAATATACAATCTACATGCTAATACTACATTTGTAGGTACATGAGGTTTTTACTGAAGCAGGAATTACGGGATTTTGGAAAGGCATTGTTCCAACACTTATTATGGTTAGTTTCTCCTGTCAGGGAATTAGATTGGTGATACACTGTTACTGAGTTTCAGAGTAATGAGTGGTTCTGTTGACAGGTTTGCAATCCAGCAATACAGTTCATGATATATGAAGGCTCCCTCAAACGTC
This sequence comes from Geum urbanum, assembly GCA_946800695.1. NCBI lineage: Eukaryota > Viridiplantae > Streptophyta > Magnoliopsida > Rosales > Rosaceae > Geum > Geum urbanum. The sequence goes on along the minus strand of OX327001.1, from coordinate 40,693,141 downwards.
TGAGGGAAAAACGTGCTGCCAGTAAGCAGGGAAAAAAAAGTATAACTGCTTTAGAGGTATATTGAATTTTTAAGAATTGTTTGAAATGAACTCTTAGGTGTTTCATGTTCCCTTAGAGGTTCCAATAATATGGCACCAAGGGTCCATATGAATGGTGTCATTATTAGGAATATCTACGACCTACGGAGAGTTGATTAGACTCTCTTCTCTAATTCGCTACAACACTCATACATATTAAATTGTTTTGTGAATAGGTTTTCTTGTTAGGGGCGTTGGCAAAACTTGGAGCAACTGTAGCAACGTATCCATTGTTGGTTGTGAAGGTAAAGTTTTCTATTCTTTTTCTTTGCATGCATTGAGAACATAAGAAGTAGAAAGTGTAATTTGACTCCTACATGTAACTATATTGGTATAGTATGTATAAATTTATTCACAGTAAGACAAGGCCATAAAATACAAATTTGTTCTTTTTTTTTATTATTTTTTATCCCACTACCAAGTTTGTATGTAGATGCCAGCAGTTGCACTTATGTGACTCATTCTTGAATCTTTTGCACGATAAATGTCTAATAAGCTGTGTCTCTTGAGCCTATGCAGTCAAGACTGCAAGCAAAGCAGGAGATTGGTGGGAGTGTTTCACTCAGATACTCAGGTTTGCATCATAATGATTTATAGGCAGATCCTTTTTGGTTTGATTTGATTCTTGGTGTTTTAGGATTAAGATTATATTTCTCACATGACCACCACCATCCTTGTCATCATGATCTTTATTTCTTTGTTTTTTCATCTTAATGTGCAACTTGATGGTGGAGAAAAAAAAAATGATCTTCATATTCTTAGTGGATAGTGGAGAGGCAAAGATTTTTACTTTTCTTATCTTTTGCATGTCTAGCATATACATTATAAAACATAGGTTATCTACAGGTACTTTTGATGCCATATTGAAGATGATCCAATATGAAGGATTACCTAGCTTTTACAAAGGGATGAGCACAAAGATTGTGCAGAGTGTATTTGCAGCTTCTGTACTTTTTATGGTTAAGGAGGAATTTGTCAAGGTGTACATGTTGTTGGAAGATAAAAGCAAGAAAATTCGGTATAGTTCAGCAAAGTGATTACTTCACAATGTAATGTGAAACTGCAGTCCTGCTCAGAATGAGCAATATTTGTATTTGGGATTGCAGCCAAGTGAACCAGCTTGATAACCTTTTCAACACACACTGCGTGCACACATATATAAGAGATCACATGGGTCAAAGATTCAGAGTTGTTGTTGTTGTTGTTATTATTATTATTATTATTATTATGGATAACTGAACTTTCATTCAAATGGGGAAAACCCAGAGAAGCAAAACAGAAACAACAAAGAAAGAAACCGTAAACCGTAGTCATCACCACCTGCTTCAAGATACACTGAAGAGGGCTAACTGATGCTAGGCAGCAAAAGTACACTACACTAAATCAGAGGGCAAGGGCACCCATTGTTCTCAGAACCCCAAGCAATAATGGTGGCGGTCTCGTGGCTCATCTTAAAAGATCCACCCTCATATTCTCTAGCATAGCAGTAGCATGCGCCACTCCAGTAGACTTTGTAGGGGGTGAGGGTAAGACTTCGACTTGGTCCGGTCAAATTTGGTTTCAAATGTGATGTGCAAGGAAAAGCACGTGTAATGGAATAGTAGGAAGTCATTCTTGGTGTAGTGGGCTATAGGAGTCGTGGAATAGAAGGCCTACGAGGCCACGAACAAAGTTGAGATAGTGGTTGAATTATGCGTCACCTCTATACGTGTTTGCTTGCAATAAGTAGTCGAAGAGTAATGATCGGAGGGGATTTTCATAAAGATCAATTACACTAGAGTTAACTTTTTGATTACAATTTAGGGATAAAATACACTGGTCACATTACTCATTGAGACATCAGAGTGGTTTGTGCAGGTACCCTCCTCGGAAGATAAACCAGCGTCTGACGACACCATCTTGTCCACGATGACCAAACTTGCGAAGCTTAAAAGCAAAGAGGATGCCAGGGCGAAAAGGAGGCTTGAGCAAGGCATGCTCAACCAGGAATCCTCAGAAGATAAACCATAAATGTCACCCCCTACGAATGGCGCGAGATGCAAGAACAGCGGAGAAGGCAGCAACAGCAGGGTTGTGGCGAGGAAACCATCACAAGAAGGCTGGGGAGAGAAACTGCTACAAGTGATTGAAGAGAAAAAAGGAAACAAGCCACGTAATATTGCAGCTGAGATAGCACGTGGTGTCAACGATTCCCCCCCACTGACAAAATTCTAGGTATGGAGAAGCTAAGAAGGTTCACAACCCTGAGTTTCACTAAATATGATGGAAGAACGGACCAGGTGGACCACATCAAGGAATACACTGAAGCAATGAGGATTGAGACAAAGGACGAGCTCTTATTGTGCAAGCTCTTTCTAGCCAGCTTGAGTGGTCCAACTGTAAAATGGTTTAAAGAGCTGAGGCCCTGGTCAATTTCTAACTTTGAGGAATTAACCAGGGTCTTCATATCTCAATACTATTGCAGCAAGAGGTGAAAGAAAGATTTGGCGGCCTTCTTCAGGTGTAAACAAAATGTTGGAGAGAAATTGGAGGACTACTTCGAACGTTTTAAAACTGAAGTGATGAGTTTCAGTTGCAACCCCTTGGACAAGGCAACCGCTCTTTGCGAAGGACTATTGGAGGGACTTTTGTACGAAATCCTCGTGAGGAAGCAACCACGAAAATGAATGATGTCCTCGAAAGGGTCAAAAGAGACATTTGACTGAATAGAAGGAAAGGGGCAAGAGGAGGATTAGTCATAACCAACATTGAATCCTCATAGCTGAAAAGGGGAGCCCAGTTAAGAAAAGACCGAAGGTAGAGAGACCGCATCAATGCCAGTAGGAGGCCTCAGCCTACCCTGAAAAAAGGAATCGGTTTACTGCTAGCCTCACAAAAATCTTCCAGGTCCATAGGCATGAGGGAATATTCAAGAAGCCTACAACCATACACATGCATAGACAAGAAAGAGGCGTTGTGTTATTGCAACTTCCACAAATCCTATAGACATAGCCTGGGAAGATGCCAGACATTGAGGCCAGCCATCTTTGAATAATGAAAGGAGGTAAATTGCTGCAATATCCGACAGAGCATGAACAAAACAAAGATGCTGGGAAAAAGTCGGACAACGAGCCAACTGTTCAAATTATTGCAGCAACTTATGGGCACTCAACAACGAAAGAAGAAGAGGAGATGCGCCTAAGGTCCGAGGCTAATCAGGCAGAAAAGACAAGGATGGTATGTCAAATAGAACGGAAGGCAGATGGTGGTATAAGCACGAGGGGATCAGTGATCATTTTTTCAAAACAAGATGCCGATGGAATCCAATTTCCCCACAGGGATGCCTTAGTCATTTAGACCAAGATAATGGATGTCTTGGTGAAAAGAGTGATGGTTGATACGAAAGTAGTGGAGACGTAATTTTCCTCGATGCCTTCCAGAAAGTGGTGATAGATCAGAAGCTGGTGAGGGAAAGCAAAACCCCGCTAACTGCCTTTGAGTGGACAGAGACATGGCCAACAGGAAAAGTCACTTCACTTGTGACAAAGGGAAGAAATACCATAGACGCAAATTTTATCATTATCAATAGGCATGCGGCCTATAATATGATATTGGGAAGAGAATGGCTGCACAAGATGGTGGCTGAAGCATCCATACATTATCAAGTGTTGAAGTTTACGTCCAATGACGGCAAGAGCATCGAATCAGTGTGAAGAGACCAAAAATCACAGAGCCAGATTCAATGTCAAAATAAATGATGGTGGAGCCACTTTAAACTCTATACCTGGATGAAGAACAAATCAAACCAATTCTGGTACAGACCCTCTGAAACACGGAAGAGACGAGAGAGTTGATGGAATTCTTGAAGACAAATATAGATGTCTTCGCTTGGACACACTGCAGCATTTCTGGTAGAGACATCTTAATCACACTTTCGTTGTATCTCAATAATGGAGTATCCTCATCTTACTCTGCAAAGTCTTCACCCAAAGGAAAGCTGGTAGTGCCTTTATAAAAATCCTCAGAGCAATTAAAGGCCCATGGAAGGAGCCCAACTTCAATCTCCAATGTTAAGCCCACTAAAAGCATTAGTCACATTATCGTTCCTATACTTGGATTTCAAGGGTCGTAGTAAAAGAGTCTTTTGACCACAATATTGCTTTTGGCAGTGGCCGATAGGAGTGGACGCGGGTTAAGTCGATGTGGTTTGATGCTCAAACCACAACCAGTGTGCTGGTTGTGGTTTTCATTTTCGGTGCACCCACATTTCGGTGTACCACATCTTTGTGCGGAGAGATACGGTTTCGATTGAAACCCATATTTATTAATTTTGAAATAACAAGTAAATTTAAAAATTTGAATAGTACATAATTAATGTCTAAGAATATCAACTATTAAATATTACATAATCACTAACTTAATCGTGATTTATATTTATATAAATATAAACCCTAGAATTGTGAAGAAAAAGTGACTAGAGGGTTTAATAGTTCCGATATTTATATACTATATATTAGGATTGGATCTGCTTTATTCTCACTTTCAAACAAAAAAAATGGTTAAAATCAAAATTAGATAGAGGTTGATACTCATAAGCTCTATCAAATATACCAATAAAATATAAACATGATGAAAAATTATATTATCCATATAAAAAAAATTAAATGTGGTGTGGTGCGGTATATTCGGGTGGTTTGGTTGCTCAACCCGCAACCACCCCGTTAATTCAGTAGCGGTGTGGTTTGTCGGTGAACTTGCACTGTCATTATCTTGTGCGGTTTCCGTTTTAGTTTTTCGGATCGGTGCGATGCATGTAGTTCCCACTTGTAAAGTGATTTTTGCCCAACCCTAGTGGTCGATATCTAGGGCAACATCATCCCCATGCATACTTGTACCTCTAGCAACATTTCTTTGTCCAGTGTTTTAAGACATGTCCCCCACCTTGGCACACAGTTCGACGTTATTTTGAATCTCCTCTTTTTCATCTCTACATTGAAACCAGCTCCAGCGAGCTAGACGGTCCTCCGACACATATGGATACTCAATCGAATAATGTGATTTAAGTATAAACTGCCTTCTCTGGTATATCAGCTACCCTATTCTGGTCATACACCACTCCTATCTACAGTAATATTGGATTTACAACTATCACAGTGCTGGATAATGTGATCTAACCTTCCACATTTGCTGCAAAACCTTTTTAGGTTTTCATACTTATGACCCTAGTTTTAGTCCCATCATAATGAGGGAGACGAATGAACGTTGCCAAAGTTTTGAGAGTGTTGATATCAACCCTCATCCGAAGATACCTCAATGTCCCACCTTTTGGGTCTTCCACCTCTAGGATAGCTCTCAACATCGCTCTGAGCCTTCTTCTGTTGGTTTCAAATAGTTATTCCATAGGGATTCCATGAGTTTGGATCCAGTAGGTTGCTCGGTTGGACACAATTTCATCAATAGTGGTAATATGCCCAGTGGCGCATAGAGAAACAATATCCTCTCACATTCCACAGAGTGCTCACCAATAAGCATTTGGCCAATTTCTCATAACCAACAGTTTTCATAAATATTTTTTCCAAGAAAATTATACGGATCTACCCCATATGTTTCCACATACCTTGTATTGTTGCTTTTATACCAACAAGATTTGGCTCATCATCTGCTATCAGCAGTTCCAATAGATTAATCCCATTCTCCAGATCTAACAAATCCACATTGTTCTCGAAGTTGCACGACATGACCTCAATGAGGCCTTCATCCTCGTACAGGACTTCGCCATGAGTAGTAAATGATGATGACATTGTATAGTAAAAAGAAGCTCTCATTTCACTTAAAAGGACCACAAAAGGTACTATAGCTAACTCACCACAAGTGATAGCACAACAACCACTCGTATTGACAAAGAATCAAGTATAGAGGTACAAATAACATAGATTAAATGCTAGTGTTTCAACTAGAACTGCTCATAAATAACTTCTCAACTACTGGCCAATATCTCCACTTAGGGATTCTAAACCAAGCTCGACATTGGACTAGCACAGATCTTGATTCCAAACATACTAGTAACTTCCTCTCCTTGTGTTAGCTCAGATCCCTTAGAGGATGAAACAAAGCGCAGGAGAGAGAATTCAAACTAAAGGAAGGCCTAAACAAAAACTACTACTTTCGTAGGAACAACAAGAATCTAAACTGTAGAGCAGATGTGGTTATACAAATTTGTAATGACCCAACCCTACTCGAATATCAGAAAATTAGTAAACTATTCACAAAAAGTGAATAACTACTTGACTAAGCTTAAACTTAACATGATTGAATCAAAAACCTTATCGATAAACTCATTACGATAATACAATCGCATCGATATAAAACACACCTAATTTTTTCGTCACCCGCACCGCCACTAACAGCAACACTCCTCACCACTACCCATCCATTGGGATGACAAAGACTAAATGTAATATTAACCTCACAAATATGGTCACAGAATCGTTACAAATCTAACAGTATATACATGACCAGTTCTGGAATATTTTTTCAGCCAGATGCGCCACAACCGGCAACCACTTCCAGTGGTGAAGGTTAACCCATCGATATCTTTGTCTCATCAAGCCCAACAATTCATCTAAAAAAAACCTCTATCTAATTATGCCTTGTTTGGCCATAAAATGCCTCGAAAGGCAACGAATCCAAAATCGTCTCGAAATGTTGCGACTTCGACTCTGTCGAGCCACCACAGGGCTTGAGGCTGGTTGAAAAATGACCACAAGGAGGAGGGCTACAAACCCCTAACCTCTCTCAACCTAACGTCTCCGCTAACCGCCGCAACCAACGATGGCGAATTGATGCAAGAATCGATCAGAGAAATGATTCGATTAGCCCAAATTCATACATGCAAACAACCAATTCTCTCCAACAATCCAACAAGTAAGTCAAGGAGAACCTTACCTATCCCAAAACGGTGGCCGAGTTGGCCAGAAATCCATCGACCTGAAATCTAGGTGTTCACAGAGCTTATCCTCGAAATTCCAACTTCCTCTGCCCAATTGGAGGTGAAGGCCTTAGGGGAAGGATAGAAGAAATCGAGCCGATCAATTCCATACCTGGATCATGAGCATAATCCATCGCACAGCCGGTCGGTAGCTTTGTAGCAATTTTGGTCGCCAGAGCTGATCAACACGAGTCATCAGACCTAATTGCCCAAATTAGCAATTATGACTTTCCAAAAACAGAAAATCCTTACTTAAAAAAAAAACATAAAATCCTATTTATACTTGTGATATTATCGATTCTTAAATTTTTGTCACTTCCGTTAAGTATAATTCTTTCGTCGTAACTCCGTTCTCGAAATTCCACGAGTCGACGCACTTGTCTCGATGAATACTATAACTTCCATCTGAAATCAATCTGATACAGTCAACCAATGAAAAAATCAACGGAATACCTTCTACATTTATCATCGGTAAATATTATTTACCGAGCCCAATAACTCGAAGTCGAAATATCACCAAAAACTTATAACTCTATGAAATGAATAGGGTATCACAATCTACCTCCATTAAAATAATTTTGTCATCCATTACATTTGGTATCAGAGCACAGTTCAACTCTCAGACTTCCCTTTCATTGTGTTTCGTGATTCGAGATTTAGTCGTATATGTATGAGGTTATGAATTTGCATCAGGAGGTTTGTCCAACATGAATGGGAAACGTAATTAGTTAACTTGTAATTGTTTATATGTAAATTTGTACCTTTGTGATCGTCGCAAAGATAGAAATTCGTGGTTGTGGACGAGAAGTTAAGTAAATAGAGAATCATGGGTGTTGCGGGACATGAGGTACGCATTCTCTTGGATCCACTGCATGTGGTGGCGCGTCTGGCTAGAAAAATATTTTGGAACTAGTCATGTTATATACTGTTAGATTCGTAACAACACTGCAAGCACTACTACATTTTTAACTATTGCCGGCGATTTTAAATCGCCGGCAATAGTTTTTATACATTGCCGGCGATTTTTCCCCCAAAAATCGCCGGCAATACTTTTTTTTTTAAATCATTGCCGGCGATTTTGAAAGGACCCAACCCCGATTTAGTTGCCTAAATCGGAATCGAACCCCTTCGAAAACACGAACCAACAAAAACCAACAAAATTTCGGCAGAGTTTCGTTACTAACGTGGAATTACCATTACCTGCACGCGGAAAATACACTTCATCCTATGCCACAAAAATCAAACCGTGGGCACCAATCCCATCCGGATTTCTCAATATATCAACAATAAAGTAAAGTAGTAAATATATCTGTACTTTACTGAAATCCGGAGTAAAATCGTATAAAATATACAACAGAATACTCAGAGCGACCTCTAATGTATAATCATATAAGTATACTACAGTAGGTAGAATAATAAACCTACTGGAAGAAACAAGGTAGCTCGAGCACTATGCCTCCGACTACGACGTGCGACACCTGAGTGCAAACTGCAAACTGGGCACGGAAACCGAAAAGCCCAGGGAAAGACATGAAAAACGTTAGAGTGAGTGGACGAAAATAAATGTCTTTCACCAAGTAATATACGTAATAAAAACATATGCGAGTCCAAATGAATAAATATAATAAAATACGCGAGGTAAACTCATACTCCTCCAGCGTACAGAGCATGCAAGTAAAAATCTCACGGGGTCACTCAGGGACACGTCCGTGCTAGTACATTCCGAATCACGGGATCCCAGACCCACACGTGATTCTAGCCAGAAAGGCCTCAGGTCAGGGTAACTGTTTCCACCCGGAAATACCTCGGCACAAGAAACAGATAACTGTACCTACTCGAAAATACATCGGCACAAGGTACAGTTCCCCCCTGGTAGGCACCCTCGGGGATCAGCCGGGATGCGTGTGTATCGATACAACAACATAAACTACGACTGTACTCTGTGTAAATCAAATCATAAATATTTCGATACAAATGCAATAAACAGCATATGAATGCATATACGTAATATATACTGGTATAGGCATAATCGTATAACACATGCTCATGTAAATTGAAATCTCATATGCATGCTCAAGTTCGTAAAACGTGTATAAAGACTCGCAAACAATCCGTGAAAAGAAATTGTCCACTCACAGACTAGCGTAACGCAGTTCGCGTTAACCCGTGATCCGGCGGAAAGTCCCTCGCCAAACAAACGATCACGAACACCTGAATATTCACAAAGTTCATTTCTCAAAGTCATAACTAGACAATTCAAAACAAATCACGAGAAACCACCGTTCTCGGAAACGAACGATTCAATTATAACAAACTGTCGAAAATCCGATATTCACACCTCAATACCTCGTTGTACTTTCGGATGCTCAATTCGAAAAACGAACCTCCCCACTGCGATCGGGGCGCGATTTCGAGTGAAATGACATGCAACTTGTCGAAAACCCCAAAAGTCAAAATTTGACCGCCGTTGACCGCCGCCATCGGCGGCGCCGCCACCAAACTGAACATTGCTCGGTGGAGCAACCCCTATTCCATTCAAAATCACCCACTGAGCAACTTTCACAACTGCATCGAAGGCCAATTCTCACTCTAACTAGGTCAATTTCATGAAAACCCGAACTGTTTCACAAATTTCAAATCCAAAATTCTCCACACACAAGAAAAATTAGAACTCCATACCTACATGGTTAGAATCATGGAGATGAGGGCTACAAAACCCAATCCTTGGTTTAGCTCGAATCGGCCGGAATCGGTATCCACCATTAACCTCAAAATTCTACAAACTTTGAACCGGAAAACACCCTCCTCCGGCGACTAACGTCGTCGACGGTGGCCAGGAAGATGAAGAGGCAGGTAAGGCGAGTTGAATGGGTCCACTCCCGAGCTCTGGGGTGGCCGGACGGTGAGCCACTGCCGGCGGGCCGAGCTCCTCGTCGCACCACCTCCCACAGCTCGCGTTGACCGGTCAACACCAGTCAAGAAACATAACTCAGCTTTTGACTTTCCTAAACAGGCAACCCCACTATTTAAACCTTCCCAAAAAGGAAACCTCCAAAAACACATTTCGGCAAACTTTGAATATCCGTAACTTCCGCGTCATAAATCCGATTCCAATAATTCTCGCGGCATCAAACTCATCTCGACATATTCTTCAATTATCACCCAAAGTCAAACACATTAACAAATCCGATAAAAAATCAACGGTTCAAACCAACACATACTTTAACCGACTAAATAATCAACAATCAGAAATATTCACAACTTAATCTTCATAACTCGGAATAATGCTCCGAAAGTTCCCACGAGCTCGAAATTAAATTCTCAACAACTTCCGTGAAGAAGCCGAAACCAAATTCTCGTCCGGTAATTTAGTCATTAAGAGAGCCACTAATTTAACCCGATTATATCGAAACTTCAAATATTCATAATTTATTCCTCGGTCGTCCAAATAATGATCCGGAACCGCCCACGAACTCAAAATCACACGTACAATGAATCTCAAGAAGAGACTCAGCTCAAATTCTCGTCCAATAATTTAGTCGTTATCAAGTCCGGCGATTCAAACAACTGTCGGAAATCTGCGACTACGCAGTAACACATGAAGTAAGCTGATCACACTGCTGATTTCTCATACTGATTCTGTTCTGGGTCGTCACAAATCCACCCCCCTTAAAAAAAATTTTGACCTCGAAATTTCCGAGTTTGCCAACTGAAAAGTAGGGACACTGCCTCTGCATATAGCTCAACTCTCCAGTGACAACGTCAACTGAACAACTCTGTGGTAACTTCGTGCTGAAATCCCTGTACCCTCAATCTCGAATCTGAATTGGCTCTACACAATCGCCAAGTGTTCCTGCATAAGGAACAGATAAGGTACACAACACGTAACAAACCTGAAACATAGTTCCGTCATACGGAACACAACACACACAAAAGCCAACAATATAGGGGACGCCAAACTATACGGCACAACACAAACTCGTCTATGACCACATACGGATCAAAACAACGTGGCAATTAACAACTCAACCTGCTTACATCAACATAGCTCAAATATCGGACTCGGGCAATTATCAACCCATTTCCGCTAATCTGACAGTCTGTGGTAGCACATTCCACAAAATCAGAATCAAACATCAACTCACATCGAACTCGCTCCAACACAATGGAGTACAACATCGTTCCTCAAAACGACAACATGCAACATCAAAATCATAGTGGTCAACAAACTGATACTGCAAGCAATCTCGAACAAGTGAAACTGCTGGTCCCAAATCCTCCGGAACTGTAATACCCAAGACCAAAACATGCCCTCCAAGGTCTGAATAGTCCTCAAAGATCGCCCGCCAATCCGAGGATAAGAACCGGTACTAACTTGTAATCTGGTCCCCAATGCTCGCTGCAAAGCTTGCCAACACTCTGTTGTAGCTGATTATCTCGATCAGCGAATTGGAACACAGGCGCACCACGTAAATGGAAAATCTTCGCCAAACATAACCATGCCAGCCTGCCACTGAAATCTTTCCCCAAGGAAAAGAACTAGGTTCATCAAATGATCCATAATGGCCTGACAACTGGTACCACAAACCGAAGTGCATACTAGCACACAAGATCACAGCGACAAACGCCACGTCTAATCGGAAATCTTCAATGGCTGTAACTCTCCGGCAAGTCTCTGCCTCCTAGTCATCGCCAGTCGACAAATGTGACATCTGCACACACAAGCTGCTACATTGCTCTTCATGTTGTGTCACGAGTAGTAAACGCGAAGTATCAGACACATCTCCGTACCACTAGCGCCAAACGCGCGCAAAACCACGAGCCTCAACATCATCACACTCGAACTCATCTCCCATAGCACGCAACTCGGCTAACACGGAAACTCGAGCTGCACACACATGAAACACTTAAGCTCCCGGTTTCTGACTAAATGCATCAGCAACGACATCCCAGATGGATAGTCAAAGTGCAACCGCTAGCCTTTCTCGAACAAGCTCAAAGGTGCAGCCATAGTCATTAGTTGACCCCATCCATCTACACTGCCTCAAGCCCAAATCTGGCCGAAAATGCAAGTGGATGAAACTCATGTGATCAGTGTACATCCTACACTACGCTGCACGCCGTAGCAGTAGTGACTCAAACTCTCTGATGCTAACACAAAGACAGCTACTCCCAATACCATACACAGGATATGTAGCTACATAAAGTTTCCATTGCCTGAACCATGAGCCACCACTCTGCTACACAACATCAAAACATAACCAAATCCATACCTCGATGCATCGCCATAACCCACGAACTCGTCGCGGTCGTCAGGTAAGATCAAAACCGAAACAACGGTCAACCATTCTTCAGGAGTAAATAGCTCTCCTCGCGTGCATCGAACCACTCGAACTTGACACTTTCTTCGTCAATCCGGAAAATGAAGTGGTAATCCAAGAAAATCCTGCACAAGCCGTCGGTAATAGCCTGCCAAACCCAAGAGACCTTTGATCTCTGGTACAATGGTAGGTCGATCCCAAATCAACACGGCTTGTATCTGGTCAGAATCCACGCCAACTCCCTCGGCTGACATCACACAGCCCAAAATCTTCACGCTAATCAACCAAAATTCATACTGGCTGAACTTCACAAACAGCTGACTATCTCGCAAAGTCCGCAAAACAGCTCGCAATTACTTCAGGTACTGGTCCACACTCCTGGAGTAAATCAGGATGTTGCTGACAAACATGGCCGCAACTCGTCCAGAAACCGTCGGAACACCTGGTCCATCAAGTCCGTAAAAACTACGGGGGCATTGGTCAACCAAACAGCGTGACAAAAAACTCCTGATGTCCGCACCGAGATCCGAAAGCTGTCCAAACCACATCTGACTCATCGATCCTCAACTGATGGTATCCGGACCCGAAATCTATCTTCGAAAGGACTCAAGCTCTTGCGAGCTGATCAAACCACTCGTCAATCCGAAGCGGAGGATACTCGCTCTCCTCTAAAGCGAATCAGGCTTCGGTATTCAATGCACCACCTCGACGAACCATCCATCATCCGTATAAACAATGCAAGAGCACACCACGCAAATACGCGGGGTCGCATGAAATCTCCTGAAACCTCCTCCAGCAACTCCTGAAGTCGAACCTGTAGCTCCATCAGCTCTGCTGGCTCCGAATGATAAGACGTCGGTAAAATGAGTCCAGCGCCCGGTACAAGCTCAATGGTGTAGTCAATCTCCCGAACTGGAGGAACACCGGGTAACTCCTCCGGAATACACCTGGAAGCTCGGGAACCACCTCAACATCACCAATAACGGGCACAGCAACCGAAGTATCCACAACATAAGCTAAGCAACAACACCACTCGTTTCCACCATCCGCTCGACCATCACCGCGAAACAGTATCTCGGGAAACCTGGTCGTTGAAACACAACCTCCTTCTTGAGGCACTCCAACACAGCCAAATGCGTCGCCAAAAGTCCATACTCATAGTCACATCAAAACCATGATGTCCAGCTATAACAGATCCGCGGCTAAGCCATATCCTCCAACAAGGATCCCGCAACCTCCGGATGAATGCAATACTCTTCAAAACCTCGGAAGTGGAGATGCAGGTACAATAGCTATAGATATCAAACAACATTAACCTCGAAGAAAAGTCTGTCCTCAAACAAGGTCATGGCACGAACTCCGGCATGCCCAACAAGCCGCCCACGTCAATTGCGACTTGCTAATTAACTCATCTAGAAGGCTGCGTTGATCAAACTCCAGAAACAGCAGCATGACCTCCTCCTGAACTCTGAGCTGTCGAACCGCAAACACAGCTGGCTGAAGGCGCTCCCTCGTAACGTGACCCTCCTGGCCACCACAATAGCAACCGAAAGTGCTCCATGAACACAAGTCACCGCAACACCTGCTGCGAGAAAGGATCACCAACGATCACCCGAACTCATGCCACAGGAGCAAGTCCGCTACTCCGTGATCTCCGCCATCGACAAACGGATCCTCTGCTTGATCTGATGACCCTCAACATAATCAAAAGACCACATCCTGATGAAGTCACTGACCCCGAAGTGTCGAAACTCAACCTCATCAAAATCTCGACTAAGTCCACTTTCCTCAAACCATCACATTGAAAACCGCTTACATCATTCCTTCTCAATAGCCTCACAATTGAGTGCAGCACACTAAGCTCCTCACGGTTATCTCGAGGCATAACAGTCAAAGTCCCTCTGATGCTCAGGCTCAAACTCATCTCGAACCTCGTGCATAGCTCCCTTTGAAGCCACATAACTCGTGCAAACAGGGACAAACATGTGAATAATACATCTCTGCCTCAGGTGGGTAAACACTCCTCATTCGATCTCTGGATAGCCTGATAAAACCATTATCGTATAAACAACACCCTGAATGTAGGCCATGGAGTCGCAATCGGAACTCACACAATATCAGCCCACCAAATACAACAATCTGACTCAGGCAGGCAAAACATCAACTGCCACAATTCTCTGCTCTAAGGCAACATGTAGACGCTCATACACACACAACCAGGAAAACCGTGCCACATAAATCTCTGAACTCAGAATACTCATCCAAACGCACAATTCACTGGTGAATCGCGCGTCGATTGATCCTCAATAGGATCCACAACCGTACCGACACGGAAAGCACGTCAAGGAGGCATCCTAATGAATAAAACATCGTTTGCAACAAGTAAAACGTAATCATGGAACTTCAAATATTTGAAAGTATACAACACCCGGAATATTGATGAGTATCCGCCGGCCGGTCGGGTCACCATTCCAGACATGCTGTACATTCTCAAATATCCTTAGTAAATACGACTACAGAAGTCTACAGAACCTATAACCTAATGCTCTGATACCAAGCTGAAAGGACCCAACCCCGATTTAGTTGCCTAAACCGGAATCGAACCCCTTCGAAAACACGAACCAACAAAAACCAACAAAATTTCGGCAGAGTTTCGTTACTAACGTGGAATTACCATTACCTGCACGCGGAAAATACACTTCATCCTATGCCACAAAAATCAAACCGTGGGCACCAATCCCATCCGGATTTCTCAATATATCAACAATAAAGTAAAGTAGTAAATATATCTGTACTTTACAGAAATCCGGAGTAAAATCGTATAAAATATACAACAGAATACTCAGAGCGGCCTCTAATGTATAATCATATAAGTATACCACAGTAGGTAGAACAATAAACCTACTAGAAGAAACAAGGTAGCTCGAGCACTATGCCTCCGACCACGACGTGCGACACCAGAGTCCAAACTGCAAACTGGGCACGGAAACCGAAAAGCCATGGGGAAAGACATGAAAATCGTTAGAGTGGGTGGACGAAAATAAATGTCTTTCACCAAGTAATATACGTTATAAAAACATATGCGAGTCCAAATGAATAAATATAATACCTACCCGGAAATACATCGGCACAAGGTACAGTTCCCCCCTGGTAGGCACCCTCGGGGATCAGCCGGGATGCATGTGTATCGATACAACAACATAAACTATGACTGTACTCTGTGTAAATCAAATCATAAATATTTCGATACAAATGCAATAAACAGCATATGAATGCATATACGTAATATATACTAGTATAGGCATAATCGTATAACACATGCTCATGTAAATCGAAATCTCATATGCATGCTCAAGTTCGTAAAACGTGTATAAAGACTCGCAAACAATCCGTGAAAAGAAATTGTCCACTCACAGACTAGCGTAACGCAGTTCGCGTTAACCCGTGATCCGGCTGAAAGTCCCTCGCCAAACAAACAATCACGAACACCTGAATATTCACAAAGTTCATTTCTCAAAGTCATAACTCGACAATTCAAAACAAATCACGAGAAACCACCGTTCTCGGAAACACACGATTCAATTACAACAAACTGTCGAAAATCCGATATTCACACCTCAATACCTCGCTGTACTTTCGGATGCTCAATTCGAAAAACGAACCTCCCCACTGCGATTGGGGCGCGATTTCGAGTGAAATGACATGCAACTTGTCGAAAACCCCAAAAGTCAAAGTTTGACCGCCGTTGACCGCCGCCGTCGGCGGTGCCGCCACCAAACTGAACATTCCTCGGCGGAGCAACCCCTATTCCATTCAAAATCACCCACTGAGCAACTTTCACAACTGCATCGAAGGCCAATTCTCACTCTAACTAGGTCAATTTCATGAAAACCCAAACTGTTTCACAAATTTCAAATCCAAAATTCTCCACACACAAGCAAAATTAGAACTCCATACCTACATGGTTAGAATCATGGAGATGAGGGCTACAAAACCCAATCCTTGGTTTAGCTCAAATCTGCCGGAATCGGTATCCACCATTAACCTCAAAATTCTACAAACTTTGAACCGGAAAACACCCTCCTCCGGCGACCAATGTCGTCGACGGTGGCCGGAAAGATGAAGAGGCAGGTAAGGCGAGTTGAATGGGTCCACTCCCGAGCTCTGGGGTGGCCGGACGGTGAGCCACCGCCGGCGGGCCGAGCTTCTCGTCGCACCACCTCCCACAGCTCGCGTTGACCGGTCAACACCAGTCAAGAAACATAACTCAGCTTTTGACTTTCCTAAACAGGCAACCCCACTATTTAAACCTTCCCAAAAAGGAAACCTCCAAAAACACATTTCGGCAAACTTTGAATATCCGTAACTTCCGCGTCATAAATCCGATTCCAATAATTCTCACGGCATCAAACTCATCTCGACATATTCTTCAATTATCACCCGAAGTCAAACACATTAACAAATCTGATAAAAAATCAACGGTTCAAACCAACACATACTTTAACCGACTAAATAATCAACAATCGGAAATATTCACAACTTAATCTTCATAACTCGAAATAATGCTCCGAAAGTTTCCACGAGCTCGAAATTAAATTCTCAACAACTTCCGTGAAGAAGCCAAAACCAAATTCTCGTCCGATAATTTAGTCGTTAAGAGAGCCACTAATTTAACCCGATTATATCGAAACTTCAAATATTCATAACTTATTCCTCGGTCGTCCAAATAATGATCCGGAACCGCCCACGAACTCGAAATCACACGTACAACGACTCTCGAGAAGAGACTCAGCTCAAATTCTTGGCCAATGATTTAGTCGTTATCATGTCTGGCGATTCAAACAACTGTCGGAAATCTGCGACTATGCAGTAACACATGAAGTAAGCTGATCACACTGCTGATTTCTCATACTGATTCTGTTCTGGGTCGTCACAGATTTTTCCGACAAATCGACGGCAATAGGTGCCGGTAATAAAATTAAAAAAACTATTGCCGGCGACTTCCATGCAAGTCGCCCGCAATGATTAAAAAAAAAAACTATTGCTGTCGACTTGCATGGAAGTCGCCGGCAATAGTTTTTCTTTTTTTTTACCGGCGGACTATTGCCAGCGATTTGCTGGAAAAATCGCCGGCAATGATTAAAAACTATTGCCGGTGATTTAAAATCGCCGACAATAGTTTAAAATGTAGTAGTGAAGCGTATTTGTGAAGTTAATGTTACGGTTAGCCTTTGTCGTCCCAATGTTATTCATTATTTTTGAATAGTTTACCGATTTTTCAATATTCGAGTAGAGTTGGATCGTTACAAAATCACTTGAAGAGGAGAGAAAAAAAATAAGAAGAAGATCACTCTGTGTTCAGAGTGGGGAGCAGGTTGTAACAAAGGGGAAGCACAACAGGTTTTGAGTAGCTAATAGTATTGGAAGGTGGTGGGTGACTTTTCTAGAGAGAAATGCTCTCTCTCTCTCTCTCTCTCTCTCTCTCTCTCTCTCTCTCTCTCTCTCTCTCTCTCTCTCTCTCTCTCTCTCTCTCTCTGGTGGTGGGTGACTTTGGTTGTAACAAAGGGGAAGCACAACAGGTTTTGAGTAGCTAATAGTATTGGAAGGTGGTGGATTACTTTTCTAGAGAGAAAGGCTCTCTCTCTCTCTCTCTCTCTCTCTCTCTCTCTCTCTCTCTCTCTCTCTCTCTCTCTCTCTCTCTCTCTCTCTCTCTCTCTCTCTCTCTCTCTCAAAGTCATTTTTGCGTAACACTAGAAAAGCATGATAGCCAGTGTTATCGTGATCCAAATGAATTTGTACAAATCTCTATAAGTTATTTCTGACGATGTCATTTAATTTCATAATCTTCCTATCGTGTTAGATTTACTATATTGTTTACACTACACAACTCTCTGTTCTTTTTTCTCTCCTCATTTTTCTTAATTTTTGTAACCTTGTTCTGAAGCATGGACTTCCGTGGGGTTTTACATTTTTTATTTATTTTTATTTATATGTGTTGAAGGAGAAAAGTAGATATGCAAGTAGATAGATCTGAAACTGTACTTTATTTATTGATATATGACCTTATATAGGCATTACAATCTGTTACAAATCTATATCACTATAAATCAGGGATTGAGAGAATATCTACTTCTATTCTAATTAGGACAAAATACACACCGAGATACCAGGAATATTATTTCCCTTAAACACTCCCCCTTATGTCGCGATCCCAATAGATGATGCATAACTTGTTAGCTCACTAAAAACCTTGTCAAGCAAACAAAAACCTCTTGGGTAAAACAAAAGCTTGGTCAAAGGAAAAAAGAGTACAACGCATCAACTACAAAAGCGACCACATGTGATGTAGACTCCCTTCTGATGTCTACGAAATAAACTCCCCCTAATCAGTAACTCAATCTTGGAGTTCAAAAAATATTTGCATTCTAATGTGTCTCACATGCTTCATAAATGTAGATTTTTGTAGAGACTTGGTAAACAAGTTTGCAACATTATCCACCGAACATATCTGATTCACATGAATATTCAATAGCTGCTAGTGTTGTTATTTGAAGAAAAACTTCGGCGATATGTGCTTGGTATGACCACCTTTGATGTATCCCAACTTCATTTGTTCAATGTAAGTTGCATTGTCCTCAAAGATACAAGTTGGTGTTGTAGTAGTGGATGGTAATCCACTAATTCCTCGAATGTGGTGTGTAATTGACCTAAACCAAATACACTCCTTAATTGTTTCATGTAAAGCAATAATCTCACAATGATTCGAGGAAGTAGCAACCATGGTCTGCTTAGTTGATCTCCAATAAATCGTTGTGTTCCCCATGGTAAATACATAACTTATCTCAAAACGTCTTTGTGTGGGCAACTGGGAGGTACGCAGGATCAGTAAAACCAACCAAGACATTATAAGGTGTCTCTGAATAGGAGACTGCACTAAATTGAGGAAAAGTGTTTACAACTGGATCACCGTTCGATGAATCGAAGATACCCATCGATGGATCGAATATATCCTTTGATGCATTTAAGCCATGGCTTGGGTCCATCTATGGTGCAACCTTCGATGGATCGAGGGATGCCTTCGGGTCTGTCACATGTGCTTCTTTCGATGGATCGAGAATCATTCTCGATGGATCGAAAGCTCTAGATTCTGTGTGCTGTGTTTCAACCATCCTTTTTTCGGGAATTTCAAGATTCTCAATTTGTATTATTTGTAGGGAAAGAACAGACCCATATAAATGGATTCCTTTAAGTACCTGAAGGTATGCTATACTCCATTCCAATGACTTTGCGTTGACGCATACAAAGAAGGAAATATCTAGATGTGTGCACTGAGCTGAATTCAGACAAGCTCTGACCGCACTAAGATATGGAATCTCAGCTTCAAAAGTTCCTCACCATCATCTTTTTTAGATGAAATTGATCCTTTTGAGTTCCAGATTGTAAACAATTATTGGTGTGCTAAAAAGGGTGTGGTTTGTCCATTGCCTGATTTAGACATAAGCAGACTAGTGAATAAGAATTCAACCAACTTGATATACCATCTCTAAACCACTAACAGCATAGACTTAAACCAAGAGAAAATTGAGTCACACTAAGGTCTATCATCTTAAACAACTTGTTCATCTACTGAACGCGCATGGGCATAACTTTTCATTCTTGTATCTCTTCCCAATGAAGTAGTCACTTAGAGTAGTGAACGTTTCAATCTTATCCCATGAGCACTCTGTAGTTTAGACTTACTTGAATTGAGTATAACCATGTCAATTGGTACTCTCATATATATCTCTTAATCAAGATCCCCATAGAGATATGCTATAACCACATCCATCAGCTGCATACTCATTTTTTCAGACACTACCGAACTGATAAGGTAGAGGGAAGTAATGATGTCTATGACCAGATAATACATCTCCTCATAATCAATACTAGGGCATTGAGAAAATTCTTGCGCCATAAGATCTTCTCATTGTGCTTCCAAACAAAGACTCGTTTGTGTCTAACTGGCTTACCATTTGGTTGTTATAGCACTACCATATTGAAAATTTGCCTTTTGTAAGAGAATTTAGTTCAGCTTAGATTGCAACTTCCCATATAGGTCAATATGCTCTATAACTGTTGACAATCCGTAACAGAGCAATGTTCAACTTCATCATCATCAATTCCTGAGTGATGAAATAATTAAATGCATTATCAACGACTATGGAAGAACCATCGATATACCACTAGCACTTGTTTAACTTTATGAGATTTCATTGTTTACTAAACATCATCATTAGCTCTGAGCCATCCCCCAGTGTTTGTCAATGTCGACTTCTAGACACATTCGCAGTCAGAAACAATCTCATGTGTTGATGATGAGCAGTTGTGTCTTGATGACTTGCCTTTTCACCGACAACTCATCAGTGGATTTTGACTGACGCTACACCCACTACCAGAAATTGACTCATTGCCGACGACTTTTAAGTCGCCGGCAATGTTTTTAGACATTACTGGCGATTTTTGCCGGAAAAATCGCCGGTAATGTCTTTTTTTTTTTTACATTACCGGCGATTTATGTCGCTGGTAATGTCCGTCGCCGGCAATGTCTCGATGGTAATGTAAAAAAAAAAAAAAAAAAAAGACATTACCGGCGACATAAATGAAGTCGCCGGCAATGTCTTTTTTTTTTTTTTTACATTACCATCGAGACATTGCCGGCGACGGACATTACCGGCGACATAAATCGCCGGTAATGTAAAAAAAAAAAGACATTACCGGCGATTTTTCCGGCAAAAATCGCCGGTAATGTCCAAAAACATTGCCGGCGACTTAAAAGTCGCCGGCAATGAGTCAATTTCTGGTAGTGACCCCCAATATGGACAAGAAAAACATTATCTTGTCCAAGTATTACGTTATCTTGTCCAATGTCAGTGACTTTCAACCATGCAGGATTTATAGCATGTATAACCAATCTCATCATTTTCATGATATCAGTAAAGGAGTCAGGCATCAAATCTGCTACTTTCTGAAGATCAATAATAAATTGCACTTCAATCTCACATTGAGATGTGCGGGGATCATGATGAGACATAGTGGGGACATACCACGTCAATTTTTGATGTTTAACCAAAACGAAACCATTCTTATCTCCCCCTAATGGCGGGAAGTATGTCTCATCACAATGACTATCTGCAAAACCAGCAGTAAAGAGATCTCCCGTCAAATGTTCTAAATAGCGGACATTCTTTGGAGAATCATAACCAACATAAATGCATAATCATCGTTGATGACCCAATTTGTGTGCAATACAAGCGTATTAGGCACATGTACCGCGCTACTAGAGATGTGTAGATGCCAGATATCAGGTTCATATCCAGTTACCAACTAGTACGCACTGAATGGTTGGCGGGTTACAGGTCTCAAGCGAAGAAGCATAGATACATGTAATATTGCATATCCCCAAGCGCACAGATACCAGTAAAATGATATGCATTGCCATTGTTCTGGCTTCAAGCTATAACCGCTAGATTTGTGCCTCTGCTAAACCGTTCTATGAATGAACATGAGAGACGAGATGTTCAACATCATTCCCAATTGACATGCAATAATCATCAAAATATTTTTACTTTAAACTCTCCTGCATGATCCAATCTAATTGGCTTAATTGGATTGTCTGGGTGGTGAGCCCGAATCTTAATAATTTATGCTAGGAGTTTTGCAAATGCAACATACCATGTGGATTACAAGGACATCTGACCTATACGTTGATGCAACAATCAAAACCATATATAAAAAATCTGCATACCAGTTTGATTAGTCCACAAATATATTCTTTGGAATCTGTGGATGAATGAAAGTCGTGTCTACAACAAAAGATCATCATGCATGTAAACAACATTGCAGACATGAATAAGCTTAGCAAACAGAGCGATATGCATTGGATTTTTCCATAAAGGCATCTGGTGGGAAAAATACACGAGATTATGTTGTGATCGTCTTGGAGACTAAGCCTAAGCCGAGTGAATTTAATCTCATTCCACTACCACATATTTACCCACTGCCGGCGATTTTTAAATCGTCGGCAATATTTTTTATCATTACCGGCGATTTTTGCCGGAAAAATCGCCGGTAATGTATTTTTTTTTTTTTTAACATTACCAGCGACTTAAATGTAAGTCGCCGGAAATGTCCCGTCGGTAATGCAAAAAAAAAAAAAAAAAGACATTGCCGGCGACATAAATTTCCGTCGCCAGTAATGTTTTAAAAAAAAAAGACATTGCCGGCGACATAAATGTATGTCGCCGGCAATGTCTTTTTTTTTTTGCATTACCGACGGGACATTGTCGGCGACTTACATTTAAGTCGCCGGTAATGTTAAAAAAAAAAATACATTACCGGCGATTTTTCCGGCAAAAATCGCCGGTAATGATAAAAACCATTGCCGGCGATTTAAAAATCGCCGGCAATGGGTAAATATGTGGTAGTGTTCCCCTTCATCTAAACCAATGATTGAAGATATTCTCACATGCTTCTTTAATCTTAAGAACCGATGATCATGAGAATTTCTCAATATCTTTGATCATCATAATGCAAAAACTTACATGAAGCAGAGTCACACATAATAATATAAGTGACTGCATTGGATTCAGTGATAGTTGCATATTTATGCATCTATTTGGTATTTAATGTGTTCCCTATATTTAGTTTATTGTTATTAATCGAGTGAATTAATTATGTTTATTTGTCTTTAGGTGTTTTGGAGATTAATGGAGAACAGGAGATTAAATAATATGTTTTGTAGCTGTCTGGCGAGGAAGTGCCTAGCGAGCTCGATGGGTTTAATGACTGCAATCATATATGGCTTGGCAAGGTGATTACGTACGTTGGTGCCAGCGAGCAAAGTTGGTGAGAGAAGAAGTGGACTTGGAATTCGATACATATATAATGAAGTCCTTGGCGAGGAAGTACTTGGCACGTGATATTGCTTGCATGCATGTGGATATATTTGCAAGTGGATTACGTACGTAGAGCCATCGAGCAAAGATGTTGAAAGAAGAGAAGGTTTGCATGTGGATACTTATATATATTTATATTTGCAACTTGAGATTAAGAAGGAGTCCAAGTACAATGTGGACTGTGCTAGCACGTGCTCCACTTGCTAGGTCAATTAACCTAGCCTAAACATATATATATAGCAAGTGGGGGGCTGAAGTTACGTACGCTAGAGAAAAGAACAAGTTACGTACGGCTGGAGGATTAAGAAGAAAAGACAAACAGAGCTAAGGGAGAAGAAGAATCTCGCATGCATGAAAGCTAGTTCGATCTCGACATCGCCAAGAGTTCTTCCTTCTCCATCTTTTGTCTATCTTTTTATGAATTCTTTGATGTTTTTATTTATAACTATGAGTAGCTAAATTTCCATTGTTAGGGGCTGATTGAAGCCCTAGATATGCTTACGATTTTGAACCCCTTTTGATTCTATTAATTATTTGGATGAGTTTTGTTTCACTGTTTTCTCACCGTATGTTTTCTATGTTCATGTTTCTTTGAGTGCACGCTTAGATGCATGGCTTAGGATCTATAGTCTTGATTATGTATATGACCACCTTATCATTGCATATTCTCTAGAGACAAACATGAATTTGTGTGAAACAAACCTTAGTGATGTAAGGGTGACCACCTTATCAACCCTTGAAGCTATGTTATTCTTCAAACACTCTTAGAACGTAATGACTTCAGTTCTCTAGGCTTACATCACCATATGTATAAGTCGGTTAAGTGAGGATCAAGATCGAGCGGATTGTCCCTCCCTCTTTCATGCCAAGTAAGAGAGTGTAATACATAAGATGACTTAACCAAAGCTCTTGTGTGGAGAATATTCATCCATGGTTAGTTCAATTATATTGGGGAGGTCGTAAGTATGTCTAGGGTGGATAGAAGTTCTTAACATTCATATCTCATTAGTCATCTACAACAATTTGCATTCATTAGCATATTTACTTTCAGCATTTATTTTCTGCATTAGCTGTAACTTAGCCGATTCATTTAGGTAACCAAATCAACTCCGAATACCCTCAAATTTTGTGTGGTAGTCCGCCACTGTGTCTAGTTTATTGTGTCAAAATTTCGCTGCATTTGAGTCTGTCTAGCTTAGGTTCGATGACCATTAGTGTTCTGTAGTCGAGTCTGTCAGCATAGTAGTGTGTTAGGATTTAGTTTCACAAATTCCTTGTGTTCGATAACCCCTATTTATTTTACTACATTGATATATCCAGGTTGTGAATAGGGTATCTTTGAGAGGTGTTAAACCGCATTGTCAAATTTTGGCGCCGTTGCCGGGGAGTTGCTTAATTCTAAGTCCTAATAGAGTCTTTAATTTTCTGTTTTGTTTTGTTTTTCTTTTCTTTTTCTTTTGAGTCTTACTGTCTCTTCTGTGTGCAGGAGAATTGTGTATGCGTACTAGGAACACAAGAAGCGCTGAGCCATTATTACTTGATCCAGAGATTGAACGCTCAGCAAGGCAAAACAGGAAGCAGCAGGGACAACGGTCCATGAACGTGAATAGTGTTGGTCAGCCTGAGCAAGAAATACATTCTAATACAGGATCTGAATTTGAGGAAGAACAGAGTATTCCAACACCACCACCATCATCACCAAGAAGAATGGCAAATGCAACCAAGCTAAGAGAGTCCTTTATACCGGGCACAGGTGCAGCAGATTCACCGATCGTACTACCAGAGAATCTGGGGGCTTATTCTATTCCCCCATCACTTATATCAAATCTGCCACACTTCAGAGGAACGCCTTCTGAAGACCCTCAGGATCATCTCAATGAGT
Organism: Geum urbanum; assembly: GCA_946800695.1. Lineage (NCBI taxonomy): Eukaryota > Viridiplantae > Streptophyta > Magnoliopsida > Rosales > Rosaceae > Geum > Geum urbanum. Next base: position 40,667,959 of record OX327001.1, on the reverse strand, counting down.
TTACAGCATTGTGCAGAATCCAGAGATCGACTAATGTGGAAGAGGATACTGTAAAACTCCTCTTGTTTTCGTTCTCTTTGAAGGAGCAAGCAAAAACATGGTATAATTCTTTAGCTCCTTTATCTATGGACACATGGGAGAAGATGTGCTCTGCATTTATGAAAGAGTTCTACTCTGCTTCACGCACCAAGAACTTGAAGAAGCAAATGAGCACATTCAGGCAGAAAGACAGTGATGAACTACATGAAGCCTGGAGCCAGTTTAAGAGTCTTCTTCGACAATGCCCTCACCATATGTTTGACATCAACACTCAAATGGAGTTCTTCTATGAAGGACTTGATTCTTTCAATAGGTCAAAGCTTGATTCAGCTTGTGGGGGAAATTGGTGGAATATGACTGGAGTTGAAGCCAAGGAAGTTGTTGAGAACCAAGCAGAAAATTCAAGGCAATTTCAGTCAAGGGATAGATCCATGGGAGCAAGTAGAAGGTCTCTCAATGCAGTTGCAATCGATGGAGCCATGGAAAAAAGATTAAGCTCGATGGAGAATGATATTGCTCTGATAGCGAGTAGTCTGAAAGTGAGCAAGAAGACAACAGTTGCCGCAGCTCAGGTTGTGTGCACTTTATGTTCAGCTACAAGCCATTTAGCAGAAGATTGTCCCAAGTTCAGAGCAGAAGAAGAGGTTGATCAAGAGGAAGAAGCAAATTACTTCCAGAGACAACCTAACACATATGGTGGAAATAGAGACCTTTTGAGCTATAGGAGCAACAATGTGCTCAATCCTCCTATTGTTCCACCTGGATTTCAGCAGAGACAGCCTACAGGAGATGGGCAGCAGTTTGGCCAAAGGCGTATGCCTCAGCAACAACAAGCTCAAGCTCAAACATCATCAGAAAATTCTACATTGGCAGCCCTGATGCAACAAATGATGTTTGACAACAAGAAGGAACGAGAAGAGAGTAGTGCCTTTCGCCAAGATATTAAGGCCACAACTCAAGAACTCAAGGCCACAGCTCTGCAGCAAGGAAAAGCAATTGACTTGCTTGAGAGACAAATGAGCCAAATGCAGCAAACAATGGCTCAAGTCAAGGAAGGAAGTCTTCCTAGTAACACTCTTCCAAATCCTAACACAAAATATGAAGCTCATGCAATGACCTTGAAGAATGGGAAGGTGTTGGAAGAACTGCCCGAGTTAACAAAGAGAAAATGGGAGGAGCCCGTGCTTGAACAACTTGTCCCTTACAAGTCGTTGGACAAGCCGTCAGAAGATTCTGCAGGAACCCCAATTCGAGCCATCGAAAATGCACCTGAAACAGAAGAACTGACAAATCAAAAATCAGGTCAGGTATCCTCTACTCCTTCTCCTTCCATTATTCCTAATTTACCTTTCCCTAGCAGGTTGAAGAAACAGGTGAAGGTTGAAAAAGAGAAGGAGATCTTGGATGTGTTCAGAAAGGTAGGAGTAAACATCCCGTTGTTGGATGTGATCAAGCAGATACCACAGTATGCAAAGTTCCTGAAAGACTTGTGCACAACAAAGAGAAAATTCAATGGAACTGAGACTGTGGCTTTGGGAGAGAGAGTATCTGCAGTGCTTCAAAGAAAGCTCCCACCTAAGTTAGGTGATCCAGGACGTTTTACGATCCCATGTACCATTGGTGATCACAGGTTTGCGGGTGCTTTACTTGATTTAGGTGCTTCCATTAATTTAATGCCATACACTGCTTATAATAGGTTGAAAATGGGAGAACTTATTCCCACAGGTGTCACCATTAAACTTGCTGATCGGTCTAATTGTTACCCTCAAGGTATTATTGAGGATGTTTTGGTGCAGGTGGGAAATTTGATATTTCCAGCAGATTTCTTTGTGCTGGAGATGGAGCATGAGCCAATGCCATCAGAAATACCATTGATTCTTGGGAGACCGTTCTTGAGAACAGCGCGTACAAAGATAGATTGCTTCGATGGATCATTGAGTATGGAAGTAGCTGAGGAGAAAATCCACTTCAATATTTATGAAGCTCTCAAACATCCGAATAGTGATGATGCTTATTCATGTTGTTCAATTGACACTTTTGAGAGTTTTGTGCAGGAATTCATTCACTATTCATTGGAGGAGGATCCTTTGAGGAAGGTCATCGAGGTATCTGGAAAAGAAGATGTTCCAAGTCTGAAGCTTGGCGAGGAAAAGAAAGTTGAACCTATTTTTGAGATAGCTTCAGCTGAAGATATTGAAATGGAAGAGGAGTATTATGCTATGGAAGAAGCACTTGAATCCTTGCCAATTATGAAAGGTAAATATTCTAAACCCATTTCTCTTCCAATTTCAGATGACGTTCTTGTTCCGTCTATACAGGTGGCACCCACATTAGAGCTTAAACTTCTTCCCGAGCATTTAAAGTATGCTTTCCTAGGGGAGGATGATACACTTCCAGTCATCATCTCCTCCAAGCTCTCAACGTTACAAGAGGAGAAGTTGCTGAATGTACTTAGGGAGTACAAGGCTGCTATTGGATGGACAGTAGCTGATATCAAGGGCATCTGCCCAACATTGTGTACCCACAGGATCCATCTGGAGGAGGGAGCTAAGCCAACAAGGGAAGCTCAACGTCGTCTCAATCCTCCCATGATGGAAGTTGTCAAGAAAGAAGTCATCAAGCTTCGAGACGCAGGTATCATTTATGCTATTTCTGACAGCAAATGGATTAGTCATGTGCAGGTAGTGCCCAAACGTTCAGGAATCACAGTGGTAAAGAATGATGAGAACGTGTTGGTGCCTCAAAGAGTCCAAACGGGATGGAGGGTGTGTATTGACTACCGCAAGCTTAATGCCACCACAAGAAAAGATCACTTTCCGCTCTCATTCATTGATCAGATGTTGGAAAGGTTGGCATGTCATGAATATTATTGTTTCTTAGATGGTTATTCAGGGTACAACCAGATAGCCATACATAAGGATGATCAAGAGAAGACCACCTTTACATGTCCCTATGACACTTTTGCTTATAGGAGGATGCCATTTGGTTTATGCAATGCACCTGCCACATTTCAGAGGTGCATGGTAAGTATTTTCTCAGACATGGTTGAAAAGATCATTGAGGTATTTATGGATGATTTCTCTGTTTTCGGTGATTCTTTTGACATATGTCTTCATAATCTAGCTATGGTTTTAGAGCGTTGTGTAGAAACTAACCTTGTACTTAATTGGGAAAAATGCCACTTTATGGTGGAACAGGGTATAGTTTTGGGACATGTTATTTCAGCTAGAGGTATAGAAGTTGATAAAGCTAAGGTTGATATTGTGCGTACCTTACCCCCTCCTTCCACTGTGAAGGAGGTGAGATCTTTTCTTGGACATGCAGGATTTTATCGCAGGTTTATCAAGGATTTCTCCAAGATATCCAGACCGTTATGTGCATTGCTCCAGAAAGATGTAGCTTTCAACTTCACCGATGAGTGCTTGCAAGCATTCAATAAGCTCAAGGAGTTGCTCACTACAGCTCCCATCATTCAAGCACCGGATTGGAGTCTACCATTTGAACTCATGTGTGATGCTTCAGATTATGCTGTTGGCGCTGTTCTTGGCCAACGACCACAAAGACTCCCACATGTCATCTATTATGCCTCCCAAACTTTAAATGATGCACAGTTGAATTACTCAACTACAGAGAAGGAGCTCTTAGCAGTGGTTTTTGCTCTTGAAAAGTTTAGGTCTTACTTGTTAGGAATTAAAGTTATCATATTTTCTGACCATGCTGCTTTAAGATATTTGATGACTAAACAGGATGCCAAGCCCAAGTTGATTCGATGGATGCTCTTACTTCAGGAGTTTGAAATTGAGATCAAAGACAAGAAGGGTTCTGAAAATGTGGTGGCGGATCACTTGAGTAGACTCACCCATGGTTCCAACGCAGAAGAAGACACTCTTCCTCTCAGAGATAGCTTTCCCGATGAACAACTTTTTTTTGTGCAAGCTGTAGAGCCCTGGTATGCTGATATTGTTAACTACAAGGTAAGTGGATATATTCCACCAGACTTCACCAGAGCACAGAAGGACAAGCTTGTCAAGGAAGCTAAGTACTATGTGTGGGATGAGCCATACTTATGGAAACATTTTCCAGACTTGCTAATAAGAAGGTGTGTGCCTGAAACTGAATTTCATTCAATTCTATCTTTTTGTCACTCACATGTAGCAGGAGGCCATTTTGCTGGAAAGAAAACTGCAATGAAAGTACTTGAGAGTGGATTCTTCTGGTCGACATTGTTTGGTGATGCACATAAGTTTCATAAATCATGTGCTCGATGCCAACTGACAGGTAACTTAGGTCCTAAGGATCAAATGCCCCAGCACCCAATATTAGTGGTTGAGATTTTTGATGTGTGGGGTATTGACTTTATGGGTCCTTTTCCTAGCTTTTTTCAGAATAATTACATTCTACTTGCAGTTGATTATGTTTCAAAGTGGGTGGAGGCAGTAGCCACTCGTACGAACGATGCTGCTGTTGTTTTGAAGTTCTTAAAATCACTTTTTGTAAGATTTGGCACTCCCAGGTACATAATCAGTGATGGCGGTTCTCACTTTTGCAACAAGTCATTTGCAGCATTGCTCAAGAAGTTTCATGTGCATCATAAGGTGGCAACACCTTATCACCCTCAGACGAGCGGGCAAGTAGAAGTGTCTAACCGGCAGATCAAGCAAATTCTGGAGAAGACTGTTGGACCATCGAGGAAGGATTGGAGCCAACGCCTGGATGAAGCGTTGTGGGCTTATAGAACAGCTTTCAAAACGCCGATTGGAATGTCTCCCTATCGAATGGTTTATGGAAAAGGCTGCCACCTTCCAGTAGAGCTTGAACACAAGGCATATTGGGCAGTGAAACGATTCAATTTTGATATTGATGATGCTGGTGTTCATAGGAAGTTGCAACTGAATGAGCTTGCTGAGATTCGAAATAATGCCTATGAATCTAGCCACATTTACAAGGAGAAGACAAAAGTATTTCATGACAACATGATCAAGGAAAAAACTTTTGTCAATGGGCAAAAAGTGTTGTTATTCAACTCGCGGCTGAAGTTGTTTCCAGGTAAGCTACGGTCCAGATGGACTGGTCCTTATACTGTCCGTAATGTGTTTGCTCATGGTGCAGTTGAAGTTCTGAATCCAAGAGACGGCAGCACATTTAAGGTGAACGGACATCGACTCAAGCCATTCTATGAGCCGTCTCAAGTGCGAGACGTGGAAGAGATTCCTCTTAAAGACCCTACACCTGAGGATTGAAATTGAGACTTGCTGTCTGGCTGAAGACGTTAAACTTAGCGCTACTTGGGAGGCAACCCATGTTGATGGAGAGCGTGGAAAACCAGATTTGAAATTCTTAAACTCTCTATCTCTCTCTTTTGCTTTATTTTTCTCCATGTTTAGTGTGATTTGTGATGTGTTATGTGTTTCATTCCATGCTTGTTTGATGTATTGTATGTTTTAGTTTTGTTTTACATTGAGGACAATGCAAATTTCAAGTGTGGGGTGGGGTTTATATCATATCCTTAGCGTCTATGTATAAATTTTTCGTTATTTTGGTACTGTACAGTATGCTGTTTCGAGTCAATTATTTGATATAGTGTGAGGTCTCGTAAATTTTTGAAATTTTTAGAGAATGTTTTTACATGTGTCTAATTTATGCTCTTAAAATTTCAGCTCATTGCAATGTATGATCAATTCTGAAAAATTCTATCGAGGGAATGGGTATCTGGCGAGCTTCGCATGTTGTACTGTTCAGTTTGATGTTGTGTGTGATTTGTTCGCCATATCTAGAAGTCTCGTAATTTTCTGAAATTTTTAGGGCAGTTTTGTAAATGAGTCTATCGAGTGCTCGCGAAATTTCAGCTTATTTAGATGTATGACTAATTTTGTAAAATCCTAGCGAGCTTCGATACACGTTGTTCGCCATCGAAGTTCGATGGGCTGGCGAGCAAACAGTCTGCTATTTTGTATAATTTATTTGACATAGTTATAGGGCTCGTAATTTTCTTAAATTTTGAGGGTGTGTTTTTAAATGTCTCTAGTTTGTTGTCCCAAAATTTCAGCCTATTATGATGAAAGGACCCAACCCCGATTTAGCACCCTAAATCGGAATCGAACCCCTTCGAAAACACGAACCAACAAAAACTTTTCGAAATTTGGGCAGAGTTTCGTTACTAGCGTGGAATTACCATTACCTGCACGCGTAAAATACACTCCATCCTATGCCACAAAAAGCAAACCGTGGGCACCAACCCCATCCGGATTTCTCAATATATCAACAATAACATAAAGTAGTAAATATATATACACTTTACTGAAATCCAGTGTAAAATCGTATAACATATTCAATAGGAAGCTCAGAGCGACATCTAATACATAATCGTATACTCATACCACAGTAGGTAGAACAATAAACCTACTGGATGAAACAAAGTAGCTCGAGCACTATGCCTCCGACCACGACGTGCGACACCAGAACCTGAACTGCAAACTGGGCACGGAAACCGAAAAGCCCAGGGGAAAGACAATAAACACGTTAGAGTGAGTGGACGAAAGTAAATGTCTTTCACCAAGTAACATATATGTTATAAAAACATATGCGAGTCGAAAGTATAAACAATAAATGGTACGCAAGGGAGACTCTAACTCCTCACGCGTCCGGGTACACGAGGGAGACTCTAACTCCTCCCGTATACGTACATGAGGGAGACTCTAACTCCTCACACGTACAGAGCATGTGTATAAATCACACGGGGCCACTCGTGGACATATAACAACATATAAATATAATCACATAACACATGCTCAATATAAACATAATCTCGTTCGAAAACTCATGTTCGTAAAACCATAATCATACTGCATGCTCAAGATCATAAATCGTATATAAAGGACTCGCAATAATTCCGTGAAAATAAACTGTCCACTCACAAACTGGCGTAACGCGTATCGCGTTAACCCGTGATCCGGCGGAAAGTCTCTCGCCAAAACAACGATCACGAACCCCTGAATATTCACAATGTCCCATATTCAAAATCATAATCCGACAATACAAATCAAACCACGAGAAACCACCGTTCTCGGAAACAGATAATTCAAAGTCGACGAATCGTCGAAAATCCATATATACCACCTCAATACCTCGTTTTACGTTCGGACGCTCAACTCGAAAAACAAACCTCCCCACTGCGATCGGAGCGCGATTTCGAGTCAAACGACATGCAACTTGTCGAAAGTCAAAAAGTCAACCCGTTGACCGTTGACCGCCGCCCACGGCGGCGCCACTGTTGACCGGAGAATTTCACGGCGGGACAACCTCTATTCCACTCAAAATCACCCACTGAGCAACTTTCATAACTGCACCAAAGGCCAATTCAACCTCTAACTAGGTCAATTTCATGAAAACCCGAATTGGTACCAAATCTTCCAATCCAAAATTCTCCAAATTCAAGCAAAATTAGAGCTTCAAATTAACACAGTAGCTTCAAGAGGATGAGAGCAACAAAGCCCATCCAAAATTTCAGCTCGAATCGATCAAAATCATGAAACCCGAATTACCTCAAAATTCCTTAAGTTTTTGGCCGGAATTCCTCCATTTTCGGTGAGCCTCGCCGAGAGGGGTGGTCGGATTCCACAAGAGGGGACCAAGGCGAGTCGGAAGAGCTAAGGTTTAGGCCGTGGGGTGGCCGGTAAGGCAACCATCGCCGGCGAGCACCGTGAGCCGTCGTGAGTCTCCTCCTCCTCCACCGAGTTGACTCAGTCAACTCGGTCAACTCATTGATGTCTCCTTTGACTTTCCAAAACAGGTAAGTTCACTATTTATAGCATTCCCAAAAAGGAAACTCATGCTTATCCATTTCGACGAACTTCAAACGCGCGTAACTTTCTCGTCGTAATTCCGATTCCGATAATTCTCGCGGTCACAAACTCGCCTCAACGTACTCTTCCAATATTACCCGAAGTCAAACATATCGGCCAACCGAATAAAAAGTCAACCCTTCAAAGCAACACACATTAAATCGACTAATCAATCAACAATCGTCAAAATTCGCAACTAATTCCTCGTAACTCCAAATCATGCTCCGGAAGTTCCCACGAACTCGAAATTAAATTCTGAACAACTTCCGTGAAGAAGCCGAAACCAAATTCTCGTCCGGTAATTTAGTCGCGAACAAACCCGCCATTTAAATCTGAACTTCAAATATTCATAACTAATTCCTCGGTCGTCCAAATAACGATCCGGAACCGCCCACGAACTCGAAATCACACATACAACGACTCTCGAGAAGAGACCCAGCTCCAACTCTCGGCCAATAATTAAGTCGTTAATAAACTCGGCGATTCCAATAACCGTCGGACAACTGCGACTTCACACAAACTCATCAATCAAGCTGATCATACTGCTGATTCTGGTCCGGGTTGTCACAAATCCACCCCCCTTAGAAAAATTTCGACCTCGAAATTTCCAAGTCTGCCAACTCAAAGGTAGGAGCACTGCCTCTGTATACAGCTCAACTGCCCAGTGGCAACATCAACTGAATAACTCTAGCAACTGACTCCACAATAGGAGATAGCTCTGTGCTGAAATCTCTGTACCCACAAATCACAAATCACAAATCTGAACTGGCTCCACACAAGCGCCAAGTGTTCCTACATAAGGAACAAACAGGGTACACAACACATAGCAAACCTGAAACATAGTTCCGCCACGCGGAACACAACACACAAAGCCAACACTATAGGCGATGCCGAACCATACGGCATAACAAAAACTCGCCTATGGCCACATATGGATCAAAATATCAAGGCAAATCACAACACGACCTGCTCATACTAACGAAACTCAAGCATCGAACTCAAACAATTATCGACCCATTTCCGCTAATCTGACAGTCTGTGGTAACACACTCCACAAAATCGGAAACAAATATCAATTCAAATTCAAACCAAACTCACTCCAACATAATGAAGTACAACATCGTTCCTCAAAACGACGTCAAACAATATCAAAATCACAGTGGACAACAACCTGGTATTGCAAGCAAACCTCGAACAGCTGAAACTGCTGGTCCCGAATCCTCCGGAACTGCAATACCGTGGTCCACAACATGCCCTCCAAGGTCTGAATAGTCCTCAAAGATCGTCCGCCAATCCGAGGATAAGATCCGGTACTAACTCGTAATCTGGTCCCCAATGCTCGCTGCAAAACTCGCCAACACACAGTCGTAATTAATTATCTCGGACAGCGAATCGGGACATAGGCACACCACGTGTATGGCCAACCTCTGTCCAACACAGCTATGTTAGTCTGCCACTGAAATCCTTTCCCGAAAGTTCAAGGAAAAGTACCAAGTCCGTCAAATGGTCCACAATGGCTTGACAACCGGTATCACAAATCAAAATGTACACAAACACACACAAGGTCACAGCGACAAACGCCACGTCCAACCGGAAATCTCGAATGGCTAACACATCTCGGCACGTCTCTGCCTCCTAGCCATCACCAGTCGACAAAAGTGGCAAATGTACACACAAACCGCTACATTCTTCTTCAGGCTGCATCACGAGTAGACAACTCGAAGTATCTGACACATCTCCGTGCCACTAGCGCCAACCGCGCACAAAATCATGAGCCTCAACACCATCATACTCGAACTCAGCTCTCGTAGCCCACAACTCGGCTAACATGGAAACTCGAGCCACACACACATGAAACACTGAAGCTCCTGACTCTCGACTGAATGCATCAGTAACAACATCCCAGACTAATGGTCAAAGTATAATCTCTAGCCTTTTCCGAACAAACTCAAAGGTGCAGCCATAATCGTCAGTCAACTCCATCCATCAACACTGCCTCAAGCCCAAATCTGGCCGAAAATGCAAGTGGAGGGAACTCAAATGATCAGTATACATCCTACACTGCACTGCACATCATAGTAGTGGTATCTCCAAGTCTCTGGTGCTAACACAGGGGCAGCTACACCCAAATCATACATAGGATATGTAGCCTCATAAGGTTCCCACTGTCCGTAACCATGAGCCACCGCTCTGCTACACAGCATCAAACACAACCAAATTCAAATCTCGATGCATCGCCATAACCCAAGACCTCGTCGTAGTCGTTAGGTAAGGACAAAACCGAAGCAACGGTCAACCATCCTGCAGAAGTAAGTAACTCTCCTCGCGTGCATCGAACCACTCGAACTTGACACCTTTTCGTCAATCCGGAAAGTGAAGTGGCAATCCAGGAAAAATCCTGCATCATGCATCGATAGTAGCCTGCTAAAACCCAAGAGACTCCCGATCTCTGGCACCATGGTAGGTCAACCCCAAATCAATACGACTTCCATCTGGTCAGGATCCACACCAACTCCCTCGGACAACGTCACATAGCCCAATATCTTTACGCTAAATAGCCAAAACTCACACTGGCTGAACTTCACAAACAGCTAATCGTCTCGCGAAGTCCGCAAAATCGCTCGCAACTGCTCCAGGTACTGGTCCACACTCGAAGTAATACATCAGGACATTGCCAACGAACATGACCGCAACTCGTCCAGAAACCGTCTGAACACATGGTCCATCACGTCCACACGATCTACGGGGCATTGGTCAACCAAATAGCGTGACCAAAAACTCCTGATGCCCGCACTGAGATCCGTAAGCCAACAAAGCCACATCTGACTCACCGAACCACAACTGATGGTATCCGGTCCCGAAATCAATCTTCGACAAGACTGGAGCTCTCACGAGCTGAACAACCCAATCGTCAATCCGAAACGGAGGATACTCACTCTCCTCAGAAACGAATCAGGCTTCCGGTAGTCAATGCACCACTACGTCGAACCATCCAACATCGGCAAAACAATGCAATAGTACACCACGCAAATACGCGGGGTCACATGAAATCTCCTGAAATCTCCTCCAGCAACTCCTGGAGTCGAAACAATAGCTCCATCAGCTCCGCTGGCTCCGAACGACTAGACATCGGTAAAATAAGTCCGGCGCCTGGTACAAGCTCAATGGTGTAGTCGATCTCTCGAATTGGAGGAACACCTGGTAACTCCTCCGAAACACACCTGGAAACTCGAAAACCACCTCAATGTCACCAATGTCAGGTACAGCAACCATAGTATCCACAACATGTGCTAGGCAAACAACACAACTCGTCTCCACCATCCGCTCGACCATCACCACGAAACAGCATTTCGGGGAAATCTGGTCGTCGAAACACAACCTCCTTCTCGAGGTACTCGAACACAGTCAATTGCATCGTCAGTAAGTCCATACTCACAAACACACCAAAACCACAATATCCAACTATAACAGATCCACGGCTAAGTCATAACCTCCAACAAGGATCTCGTGACCTCCGGATGGATGCAACACTCTCCAAAACCTCGGAAGTAGAGATACAGGTACAATCGCCATGGACATCAAGCAATAGTAACCTCGGAGAAAAGTCTGTCCTCAAACAAGGTCATGGCACGAACTCCAACATGCCCAACTGGCCACACACATCAACTGTGACTTGCTGAATAACTTGTCAAAAGGTATATTGATCAGACCTCAGGAACAACATGAAGGTCTCCTCGTAACTCTGAGCTGTCAAACCGCTAACACAGCTGACTGAGGGCACTCCCTCGTAATGTGACCCTCCTGGCCACCGAAACAGCAACTGAAAGTACTCCTCGAACATAAATCACTGCAACACCAGCTGCGTGAAAGGATCACCAATGATCGCCCAAACTCATGCCACAGGAGCAAGTCCGCTACACTGTGATCTCCGCCATCGTCAAACGGATCCTGATCTGAAGGCCCTCAACAATATCGAAGAGACCATAACCTGATGAAGTCACTGATCCCAAGGTGTCGGAACTCAACCTCATCACAACATCTCGACTAAGTTCACTTTCCTCAAACCATCGCATCGAAAACCACATATAACATTCCTTCGCAATAGCCTCGCCCCTGAGTGCAGCACGCCAAGCTTCTCACGGATATCTCGAGGCACATCAATCAGAATCTCTCTGATACTCAGGTTCAAACTCATCTCGAACCTCGTACTCTACTTCCTCTGATGCCACATAACTCACGCACATAGGGACAACATGTGAACAATGCATCTCTGCCTCAGGTGGATAAACACTCCACATTCGAACGCTGGGTAGCCTGATTAAACCATCACCATTTACACAACACTCTGAATGTAGGTCATGGAGTCGCAACTGGAACTCACACAACATCAGCCCACCAAATACAACAATCTGACTCAGGCAAACATCATCTGCCATAAATCTCATCTCTGAGGCAACATATAGACGCTCATATACACATCCCCAGGTAAACCGTGCCACACAATTCTCTGAACTCTGAATATTCATCTGAATCCACTGTTCTCTGGCAAATCACGTGTCGATTGATCCTCAACAGGATCCACAACCGAAACGACACGGAAAGCACGTCAGGAGGCATCCTAATGAATACAATATCGTTCACAACAAGTAGAACGTAATCATGGAACTTCAAATATTTGAAAGCATACAACACCCGGAATTTGATGATTATCCGCCGGCCGGTCGGGTCACCGTTCCAGACATGCTGTACATTCTCAAATACCCTTAGTAAACACGACTACAGAAGTCTACAGAACCTGTAACCTAATGCTCTGATACCAAGCTGAAAGGACCCAACCCCGATTTAGCACCCTAAATCGGAATCGAACCCCTTCGAAAACACGAACCAACAAAAACTTTTCGAAATTTGGGCAGAGTTTCGTTACTAGCGTGGAATTACCATTACCTGCACGCGTAAAATACACTCCATCCTATGCCACAAAAAGCAAACCGTGGGCACCAACCCCATCCGGATTTCTCAATATATCAACAATAACATAAAGTAGTAAATATATATACACTTTACTGAAATCCAGTGTAAAATCGTATAACATATTCAATAGGAAGCTCAGAGCGACATCTAATACATAATCGTATACTCATACCACAGTAGGTAGAACAATAAACCTACTGGATGAAACAAAGTAGCTCGAGCACTATGCCTCCGACCACGACGTGCGACACCAGAACCTGAACTGCAAACTGGGCACGGAAACCGAAAAGCCCAGGGGAAAGACAATAAACACGTTAGAGTGAGTGGACGAAAGTAAATGTCTTTCACCAAGTAACATATATGTTATAAAAACATATGCGAGTCGAAAGTATAAACAATAAATGGTACGCAAGGGAGACTCTAACTCCTCACGCGTCCGGGTACACGAGGGAGACTCTAACTCCTCCCGTATACGTACATGAGGGAGACTCTAACTCCTCACACGTACAGAGCATGTGTATAAATCACACGGGGCCACTCGTGGACATATAACAACATATAAATATAATCACATAACACATGCTCAATATAAACATAATCTCGTTCGAAAACTCATGTTCGTAAAACCATAATCATACTGCATGCTCAAGATCATAAATCGTATATAAAGGACTCGCAATAATTCCGTGAAAATAAACTGTCCACTCACAAACTGGCGTAACGCGTATCGCGTTAACCCGTGATCCGGCGGAAAGTCTCTCGCCAAAACAACGATCACGAACCCCTGAATATTCACAATGTCCCATATTCAAAATCATAATCCGACAATACAAATCAAACCACGAGAAACCACCGTTCTCGGAAACAGATAATTCAAAGTCGACGAATCGTCGAAAATCCATATATACCACCTCAATACCTCGTTTTACGTTCGGACGCTCAACTCGAAAAACAAACCTCCCCACTGCGATCGGAGCGCGATTTCGAGTCAAACGACATGCAACTTGTCGAAAGTCAAAAAGTCAACCCGTTGACCGTTGACCGCCGCCCACGGCGGCGCCACTGTTGACCGGAGAATTTCACGGCGGGACAACCTCTATTCCACTCAAAATCACCCACTGAGCAACTTTCATAACTGCACCAAAGGCCAATTCAACCTCTAACTAGGTCAATTTCATGAAAACCCGAATTGGTACCAAATCTTCCAATCCAAAATTCTCCAAATTCAAGCAAAATTAGAGCTTCAAATTAACACAGTAGCTTCAAGAGGATGAGAGCAACAAAGCCCATCCAAAATTTCAGCTCGAATCGATCAAAATCATGAAACCCGAATTACCTCAAAATTCCTTAAGTTTTTGGCCGGAATTCCTCCATTTTCGGTGAGCCTCGCCGAGAGGGGTGGTCGGATTCCACAAGAGGGGACCAAGGCGAGTCGGAAGAGCTAAGGTTTAGGCCGTGGGGTGGCCGGTAAGGCAACCATCGCCGGCGAGCACCGTGAGCCGTCGTGAGTCTCCTCCTCCTCCACCGAGTTGACTCAGTCAACTCGGTCAACTCATTGATGTCTCCTTTGACTTTCCAAAACAGGTAAGTTCACTATTTATAGCATTCCCAAAAAGGAAACTCATGCTTATCCATTTCGACGAACTTCAAACGCGCGTAACTTTCTCGTCGTAATTCCGATTCCGATAATTCTCGCGGTCACAAACTCGCCTCGACGTACTCTTCCAATATTACCCGAAGTCAAACATATCGGCCAACCGAATAAAAAGTCAACCCTTCAAAGCAACACACATTAAATCGACTAATCAATCAACAATCGTCAAAATTCGCAACTAATTCCTCGTAACTCTAAATCATGCTCCGGAAGTTCCCACGAACTCGAAATTAAATTCTGAACAACTTCCGTGAAGAAGCCGAAACCAAATTCTCGTCCGGTAATTTAGTCGCGAACAAACCCGCCATTTAAATCTGAACTTCAAATATTCATAACTAATTCCTCGGTCGTCCAAATAACGATCCGGAACCGCCCACGAACTCGAAATCACACATACAACGACTCTCGAGAAGAGACCCAGCTCCAACTCTCGGCCAATAATTAAGTCGTTAATAAACTCGGCGATTCCAATAACCGTCGGACAACTGCGACTTCACACAAACTCATCAATCAAGCTGATCATACTGCTGATTCTGGTCCGGGTTGTCACATATGATTAGTGATTAATTTTTTAAAATTCAAGCGAGATGTGTTGCTCGCTACACTGTGTCTGGCGAGCTGCTCGCTCGATGTTGATATTTTTGAGTTTTTCTTTGTTTTTCTTGGGTATTTTAGTGTCTTATTTGAAAAACCAAATACAAAAGTGAAAAGTGTCAAGAAAAACATAAAAAGAGTCTCTTGTTTTGTGTCTTTAGGTGCCCTTAACTAGTCCATGATGTGATTATCTCTTCCGTAATTGTGACTAAAAGATGTTCATGTTATTTAAGTTTCTTTGGTTAATCTTGATATATGATGCATATGCAATGTGTAGTGGATGTAGAAAAAGTTAACATGGTACAGATTTTTGGCATGCTTAAACCTTGTTGAGATTCATTCAACCTGTGAGCGATTGAGCCTATATGTGATTACACATGCTTTCTTTATTGAGTGTCAATTGTTTGCCACAGATTAAGTTAATGGACTCTAGATATTACTAGAACTTGCTCTTGTGTTTTTCAAAGCTTATAGTCGATACATGTTTTGATTGAGGAAGTGATAAAGGCATTTAGGGGACACCACCATAGCCATATAAGCCTGTGTCCTAATTTTGTGTACACAAGATGTGCACTCCTTAGTTAACCACTTTGAGCCTACATGTTTAAACTTTATGTCATCACCCACATATCTCTGACCTTAAACCTTAGAATAGTTATATCTTTACCCTTGTTCTAGGACTTGGTAGAGCTATACATGAGACAGGTATGTGAAGACGGCGACAATGTCGAGAGGTGATGCAAAGAAATAAGTGTGGGGTATCAAGCTAGTGTTTCAAAGAAAAAAAAAACAAAAGAGAAGAAGAAAAATGTGATGGCTAACTTGATACTTGAGTTAACTGTTGATGAAAACAATGATGTGAAGGCCCAACAAGATGAAATTCGGCCCCAAAAGTGAGAAAGTTCATGGTTGTAAAGTTTGAAGAAGTCTCTTATTTGGTGCTCTACTGGGTTCTAGAATTATATATGAATTCCTTATCTGTTATTCTTTAACCTATGAGCCAAGCCCCATTACAACCCATGAAGTCCTTTTGATCCTCAAGATAGCAGCCTTTGATCTGTGGAGATTTGTCACAAGAGTAAGCTTATGGTGTGGTCCATTTGGCAAGTAATTGAGTTGAGTGAATACCTTAGACATACTTTGAGAGAAACACTTTTGAGAGCATATACCAGTGAGGTTGAATCTTGACAAGTTTGTTGCATGCTACAGTTTTATTTTCACCATGATTATGTCTTCGTCCTACATATTACATGCGTGTCATGCATTGAAATTAACTTTCGAAATTTTACGGTATAAATTTGGAGTCATTCTAATCTTGGTGTTACAATTGTGGAAGATTGCTGAGACAATTTGTTAAGGGTGTTAGAGTCATGTAGTTAGAGTCTTTGAGTCTTTTCAGAGTCTTAGTTTAGTGTATTGCTCGAGGACTAGCAATGTCTAAGTGTGGGGTATTTTGATAGTTGCATATTTATGCATCTATTTGGTATTTAATGTGTTCCCTATATTTAGTTTATTGTTATTAATCGAGTGAATTAATTATGTTTATTTGTCTTTAGGTGTTTTGGAGATTAATGGAGAAAAGGAGATTAAATAATATGTTTTGTAGCTGTCTGGCGAGGAAGTGCCTAGCGAGCTCGATGGGTTTAATGACTGCAATCATATATGGCTTGGCAAGGTGATTACGTACGTTGGTGCCAGCGAGCAAAGTTGGTGAGAGAAGAAGTGGACTTGGAATTCGATACATATATAATGAAGTCCTTGGCAAGGAAGTACTTGGCACGTGATATTGCTTGCATGCATGTGGATATATTTGCAAGTGGGATTACGTATGTAGAGCCATCGAGCAAAGATGTTGAAAGAAGAGAAGGTTTGCATGTGGATACTTATATATATATATTTATATTTGCAACTTGAGATTAAGAAGGAGTCCAAGTACAATGTGGACTGTGCTAGCACGTGCTCCACTTGCTAGGTCAATTAACCTAGCCTAAACATATATATATATAGCAAGTGGGGGGCTGAAGTTACGTACGCTAGAGAAAAGAACAAGTTACGTACGGCTGGAGGATTAAGAAGAAAAGACAAACAGAGCTAAGGGAGAAGAAGAATCTCGCATGCATGAAAGCTAGTTCGATCTCGACATCGCCAAGAGTTCTTCCTTCTCCATCTTTTGTCTATCTTTTTATGAATTCTTTGATGTTTTTATTTATAACTATGAGTAGCTAAATTTCCATTGTTAGGGGCTGATTGAAGCCCTAGATATGCTTACGATTTTGAACCCCTTTTGATTCTATTAATTATTTGGATGAGTTTTGTTTCACTGTTTTCTCACCGTATGTTTTCTATGTTCATGTTTCTTTGAGTGCACGCTTAGATGCATGGCTTAGGATCTATAGTCTTGATTATGTATATGACCACCTTATCATTGCATATTCTCTAGAGACAAACATGAATTTGTGTGAAACAAGCCTTAGTGATGTAAGGGTGACCACCTTATCAACCCTTGAAGCTATGTTATTCTTCAAACACTCTTAGAACGTAATGACTTCAGTTCTCTAGGCTTACATCACCATATGTATAAGTCGGTTAAGTGAGGATCAAGATCGAGCGGATTGTCCCTCCCTCTTTCATGCCAAGTAAGAGAGTGTAATACATAAGATGACTTAACCAAAGCTCTTGTGTGGAGAATATTCATCCATGGTTAGTTCAATTATATTGGGGAGGTCGTAAGTATGTCTAGGGTGGATAGAAGTTCTTAACATTCATATCTCATTAGTCATCTACAACAATTTGCATTCATTAGCATATTTACTTTCAGCATTTATTTTCTACATTAGCTGTAACTTAGCCGATTTATTTCGGTGACCAAATCAACTCCGAATACCCTCAAATTTTGTGTGGTAGTCCGACACTGTGTCTAGTTTATTGTGTCAAAATTTCGCTGCATTTGAGTCTGTCTAGCTTAGGTTCGATGACCATTAGTGTTCTGTAGTCGAGTCTGTCAGCATAGTAGTGTGTTAGGATTTAGTTTCACCAATTCCTTGTGTTCGATAACCCCTATTTATTTTACTACATTGATATATTCAGGTTGTGAATAGGGTATCTTTGAGAGGTGGTAAACCGCCTTGTCATTCAGTGATCCGAACCGTAGTAATAAACTACTACAAATCCTCATAAACCTCTCCAAATTGCGTCATTGGCATCATTGTATGGAGATTGCACACAAGATTCCTTTCCATTCGCACAATAGTATTCCAAGTGAACCGTTGGCACAAAAGTTTTCAAAAACTTAACATGGCTCAATTAGAGTGCTGATCATAACAACATCAAATTAATAACCGTTGTATAACATTTGTCCGGTCAAAATGACCCTTGTAGATTTAGTTCCATGGCATGACAAAAATCGATGTAAAATACATCAAAAACACTATAATCCGAGCATAACTTTTTCGATGGATCGAGAAACATTCTCGATGGATCGAAGGAAACCCAAAATAAAACTCTGATTTTCGATATCAATTCTCGATGGATCAAAGATGTTCAGAGTGTATGTACCCGAGGCTTGGCCTCGATGTATCAAGTCATTCTTCGATGGATCGAAGCAATATGGCATGTGGAACTTGAGGCCCTCCTTTGATGCATTGAGTGTTTCTCTCGATGGATCGAAGGTTCTAATATTTTGAACCCAAGGACTTCCTTCAATGGATCGATGAGAAAATCAGCAAAATTTTCAATGGATCAAAAATTGCCAAAAACCAATCAAAGAGCCTTTTGACGAATCACAGAGTGTTTATAGTCAAATCATTATCTCTTTTGTGTCATTTTTATGATGTTTTAGTGTTCTAATGCCATAGGATTTTGTAGAATTTGAACCTTGTAAGAAATAAATATGAACATAACCATTCTTAATACTTTCAAATACCGAAAGAGAGAACTTTTGTTACTTTGCCAACATCAAAACTTACATCAAGAGATCGTTCTTATTCAAAACAAAAACTGACTACAACAAGTCTCAAACCATGGCTAAAAACTAAGCAAAAAAAGAAGCTAAATTTGACTACATAGCAAAGACATGAGCCTAATACATTGAATGCTTAAAAACCGCAGTCTCCAGACTTGCTTTCGTATTGTCTGCTATTATAAGATTTGCTTCACCGCAATCCATCTCATGTGCGAAGTATCTTGTGCACTTTTTGTAGGCATTTTGAATATACTTGGGTGCACGACATTGCTGGTGTATGTGCTTGGTAGAACCACACTTATAACAAGGTGACAAGCAATAAGAAGCAGCAGAATTTGAAGAATTTCCAATATTCCTTGGACTGGAAGTTGATGGATTCTTGTTAGAGTTACTTTGGTTGGCGTTTTGGCGAGTCAAAGTCAAATTCTGACTATGTCCTCTGCCTCGTTCTCCTCTTCCACCATGGTTATTATAAACCTCACACCGACCGTTCCTCTTTTCCTTACCTGCCTTCCCACCAATGTTATACATCTCATAGACCTTTTTAGTACTGTTTGGCCTAGCATTTTTGTTCAGAAGAATCTCACAATATCGCTCTTTCTTGGTCAGATCATTCATGAGATCACTAAAGGATATTAGTCTTCCTTTCTCATAATCTGTGCAATATTGATTAGCAAGTGTCCATGGAGGTAGGAAAAATGTTTAAAGACTTCTCGATCATAGCCTGATCGGTCTTTACAATGCCAGAAACACTCGACTCTTATTGAAGCTCTAACATAGCTTGATTAAAAGCATTAATATTTGGATAATCCAATAATCGGATTGAATCTCATCTTTCTTACAACTCTGGAAGTTGTGCATTATGTATATTATTGAACCCACAAAACTATGAGGTCTTTCTTTAGCAAATATTGTTTCTTTAGAACTAGATGTATATGCCGTCTTAAAAATATGAGGGCTTGAGCTTTACGAGCTGGAGTTGGTGGCTCAGTACCAAGTGGTGGTGGTGTTGGTGGTTGGATTGTATCTATCAGATTCATACCGAGAAATGTGTTCTCAACATTTGACACCCAACGCTGATATTTTACTCCTTGATGATCAATGATATCAAACTTGGGCCTTTTCAGCTCTATTAATGTCATCTACAAAAAAGACAAAAGATGTACTTAGTATCCGATCGAATGAACCATGATCACTAATATCAAGTTTAGGGAATAAGAACCGTGATCAATGATGTTTGGTCACAAAAATCGATGCAAAAAATCAATGGTTTCATACCAAACTCCATAAAACTGTGACTAACTCAAAGTCACAAAGTATCAACCTCCTATTTTTCATGTATACCGTGACTCCCCCAGGACCGTCACTATTTTTTCAACGAGGAGTAGGATTAAATCCCCTTTCACTCATACTTGCAATAATCCATAAGAACTAGAGGCAATATAAAAATTCACAGTATTGAAACCTAAACCTAGACCTAGATCTAGGGTGTTGCAGTAAATAAGTTTTGCAACCTAATTCTAAATCTAAGAAAGTTAGTCGATTTACCTCGAGGGTGTTATGTTTGGTATGAAAACTTAGCTTGTAAAGAAGTTTGAAGAGACAAATAGCTAGAATTTGGTGACAGGATGGACTTCCGACAACGGTCAAGCTGCTCCAGCGACGGTGATTGGCAGTGGAGGTATTCAGTCAAGGAGGAGGCCAGTGGTGGAGATGCAATATTTAGGGTATTTTTCTGTTTAGGGATTTGGGTTGGCTACTAACTCAAGAGCTGCTGATAACGTGTTGAAGAAGAAAAGTAGATAGATCTGAAACTGTATTTTTTTTATTGATAGATGACCTTATATAGGCATTACAATCTGTTACAAATTTATATCCATATAAATCAGGGATCGAGAGAATATCTACTTCTATTATAATTAGGACAAGACACACACCGAGATACCAGGAATATTATTTTCCTTAAACAATATGTACATATATAATGATAGTAGTTCATTAATCAGGAAGATATGGCTACAAGTAGTATCCTAGTCTTAAAAAAAGGATTTGCCTATTAACAATGTGACAAGACATAGTTATTGGGGTTTTTTCCCCCTCCGAGTTCAAATCATGAAGCTCTGCAAATGCCGTGATCAATGATGGAGGCTCAAACTCCAACATATTATCAACTGAGTGAACATGTATAGTACTTTGATGTAAATTAATTGAGAGATGAAAAATATGAGAGAGCTCTGTATTCTCTGAAGCCTTGTGCAAACCCTAGCACCGTCTACGTGTTTGATAGTGCAACGTCGCTCGTCGGTGTCTGCTGTCGTTGAGAGTCTTATTGTTTAGAGATCCTGTCATCTTCGAGTTAGCCTACGTAGGGCTCGGGTTGTGCCAGCAGCGGTCTTTGAAAAGACCATTGAACAACCCTATGCCCCAATGGATCTACAACTCTATCGGGTGCAAAAGACCGTTGATGGGGAGCGACTGCCATGTGCCAGATTGAAGGTCACGATGGGAGGGCTGCTCTGGAGTTCATGTGCTTCCCTCTCCATAGAAGTCGTCAGGTCCAGACCTGAATAGAGGGCCATGGGACCTTTAAGGACCCATTTATATTTTTTTAAATGTATATGTAGTTTTTTTTTTTCCTTGTTCTTTCGCATCTTCCCAATTTTTCATGCCTGAGATGGAGAGAAACTCAATGATCAAATGCAAATTAATGCAAAATAATGTCTAGGAATCCCAAAGGTTTAGCTGCATAGAATTCTTTCTTCCCCGACTTATTCTTGAACTTGTCTTTTGATATCGGTCTCAATCATGTTTGAAATTTGGGTTTGGTTTTTGGAGCTATTTATGATTTAGTTTTAACTTGTTCCATAGGAGTGTGCTGCGAAAATTCCTGGGTGTATGAGAAGCGCTACTCCTTGTTGTAAGCTGTAAGCCTATTGGTTTGTGTATGTTCGATCCACCGAAAGAGGTCAGAGACTTTACCTACTTATTTAGATTTCTCTATTTTATCCAAGTTATTTGGAAATATATTGCAAAGTTTTGGTTTAGTACGTACTAGATCGATGAGTATGGTTAGACAGGTTTAGTATTAGATGCATACTGATTGGTATAATGTATAAGATTCGATATTTAGATAAATAATTGGGACAATTAGGTGCACTTTACATGTTTGATGAAATGTCTAGCCCTAAATATAGGACAATTTCACACTCAATTTTCGTTTTATACATTAAATATTCAATTTTGAGGGGCACCAATTTTTGATCTCGCCTCAGGTCTAGCCCTGGAAGTCACGGTGAACAGAGGTGGTGGAGATTACTCGTAAGGGCAGTGACGGCGCGATACGGCGATGGCTTCAGAGTGCGTTGTACGATTGGCTCTGTTTTCTCCTCGAGTGCTCTGCTACGACCATTGAATCTAGGGACGGTCGTCAGTGGTGACCAGACAAGATATTGATGGGTCATGAATAGGAAAAACCAACCAACAAGTGCGAAATCCAATGATGGGGATGGATCGGGTGTGAGTCAGATCGTTACTGCCTCATGGCTGAAGGCACAACAGGGCCAGAGAGTGGGCTTGGGTCTAGCTTTTGGGCCTAGGGCTTTGTCCCAATATGGGTTTTTGAATTAGGTTATGCAGTATTGGTTTTTTTGGGGACCGAATTTGGGATCCAGGAGAATTTAATACTGTCACTCGGAATTGGATGATGAACTTCATTTAAAATTGGCCGCCTTGTTTATTGAATTTTCTATCGGCTCAAGACGAGGAAATGACGGTGCTGGAGGTACACTTTGCACTCGATTTTCGGGATCCACTGGAAGTGTTTGAGGTAGCTATTCATAAATAAAGCATGTCGACAGCTGAGTTTCCATTAGAATATTGATTTCAACCAGTGATTCATGGGTAAAGTCAGGACTGATCCCAACGAGGACCGATATCCAATTCGTGTTTTATTGTTTTGTATTATTTTTCAGTTTTCTGTTGTACTAGAGTTTTTAATTATTAGTGTATGTTATCATTTCATCTAATACTGAACATCTTACATGATCCTAATACAACGCGTAGAAACCAACCATAAAAGTGAAAATAATACGAGTGAATATGAATTAATCTAGTGCTCCATACATCCCAATAAAAACGACCCCCAACAGTTTGAACTTGAAAATAATAATGAGTAAATAAATAAATGACCCGCCAAATAAATGGCTAATTTTGTGTTAGTCGCGGAAAAAGGGTAGTGATGAAAAGAGAAGGGGGTAAGGCAGCTCCACATATTCACAAATCACAACACAGTCGTATATCCATGGCCACACTCTGTTGCTGCTACTCTCTTCATCCTCTTCCTTCTTCTTCTTCTTGGTCTTCTTTAACATCTTTGATTCCGCAACAATTACTCCCATTAACGAAATCTGAAATCCCATTACTGCTACTCCGCTGCATGAAACCCGAACAAGTAATTATAGAGCCAACAACTACAAGGCTGACGCAACCCATTCTCGTCTTAACTACTGTGTTCGACACTCCCTTGGATACCCAAACCTTTCTCGCCATTATAAGCGTCTTGGCTGCCATTGCTCTCTCTCTGTTTCTCGGTCTTAAGGTAACAACAAACAAACCCACTTTGCTAATCTCTTTTGTTTTTCAGTTTCTTTGGCAGAATCCTCTAATGGGTTTTGCATGAATGTTTTGCAGGGTGGCCCTGTGGCTTGTGAGAGGTGTGCTGGAAATGGTAACAACTTTTTCGACCCTTATGTAATTATTTTAAGTGTGTATGAGATTGTAAAGGTGTATCAGTATGACAGTATGTACTCTTTCCATGTGTAAGCTTAGTCAAACTTGTGTTATATGTTTGCAAACAATTTTCAATTTTGTGGAAATGCAATATACCAGTTAGCTTAGCTATATAGTTACAAGTAATTTTAACTGGAGCCTGTCGGTGTCTTGAGTTCTCAGCTCAGGTGTACTCCAAGTAGCATTTACTAAAAATAGTTGGGCATTTACGGGTAAAAAATATACGAGTTTGTTAGTCATGGTTGGACCGGGAATAGATCATGGGAGAGCTGTCTGATGAATGCTAGAAGTCGATCCTTTCAAGTGTAAGATCTACGCAAAACCAGGAAAATAGATATGTCCATGGTGCCTTTTACAGCAGCATAAATATGCCTTCTGTTTGATGTTCTTTTATATTGACTGTAGATTTGTGCTCATAAGTAGATATATAGGAAGACAACCATATTCTGGTGAACCATATGCATATTATTTGATCGTATTATGGATGTTGTTGTGTACTTGGAACTCAACTGAAACGAGCCTGATGTTGAGGTGCAATGATCAGATGTCAATTCCTGTCATGCATTAGAGTATTGTAGCCTATTGGTTTGTAATTGCTTAAACAAACCCTGTTTGATCCTACCCTTTTGGGTGCATAATTTCAAGCATTAAGTTCTATGTAGGATTACACAAAACTGGCAAGAAATGCAGCATTGTGTTACTTCATGTAAAACTTATCTGCATACCTGCTGCTATGTCTTCTCACATTTGCGACATTTAACAATTCTTTCAGGCTGTCTGCTGAATCAATCACTGTTTGCCGAGTGATATTCTTTCTCTTCTAACATGTAGACTTATTTCTGGTGATCAGGTGGTACAAAATGTGTCTTCTGTAACAATGGTAAAATGAAGGCTGAGTCGGGCTTGGTTGATTGTAAAGTGTGCAAGGGCGCAGGTAATAGTTTCTGATACTCTGTACTTTGCCAATACCCTTACCCTTAGATATAATCATTTTCCAACATAGTCGACCTAACAGTAAAATATCATTCACATGCTGATACTCTTAAGGATTTTGTTCCCCTTAAAAACCGAAGGGAAGAAGTTGTGGAGCTTGTAGCTTGCTCCAGTGCTTAAAAGTATTTCACATAGACCCAAGATTCGAGATTGAATTTCTCGCTCTTTAGATAAAAAATTATTGCTCAAAGAAGCTTTTGATTGAAAATTACCACTCGAAGAAGATTCAATCTTTTATCATATTGCTGAGCACCTAGACCTAGTTAAGTACTGCCACTTCTGAAATCTGATAATACTGTGACATGCATTACGGTCCTTTTACTCTTGACATAATAGTATGATTCCCTTCATTGTTATAGTAATAATAATATTTGGAAAATCACCGAAAATGTTATACCATGTTGTGCCTTATATGTAGGATTGGTACCTTTTAATGATCGCTGCTTCTCTAATACCAATTCTATCTTTGTAGGATTGGTACTATGCAAGAAATGTGCAGGTTCTGGATATTCTCGACGGCTGTGAATGTGGAGCTTTAGAATAATGATTCCCTCAATTTCACTCTTTGTAGCTATTTTCAATGAAGTGAATTCCAGTTTGATTAGTTCATTAGTTGTGAAGGTCAGAAACTTTAATGGTAATGTCGCACATATTGCATTTACTGGCACGTAATATTGTTGCGTCGATTACAATGAGTTTTTTTTCTTTCGAAAATTCAATTACAATGAGTTAGTTGCAAAGAAATACCGGAAACAAAGTGAGCAACTGAGCATTAAATTACACAATACAATCAACAAGAGTAGCCAACTTTCGGGCTTTAAGCACCAACATACTTAAAAGTTAGGAAAAATGTTAATATGTCTTGAATCTAGTTTGTATGTCGGTAATATTCAAAGGTCTTGTTGACCGGTCAGTGAGTCGGAATCCAAGGGCAACGCGCCCTAGTGGGGGTTCAGGGACAATGCCCTCGGAGTTAAATGTAATCCGAGTCATATTGGACTTAGATTTTCTGTTGGGCCTATCATTCAGGGTATATATATTCTTTCGATTATTTATCCTAGTATGATATTCTGTAATATGGTTTCCTCAAGATAATAAATCTATTCTCCTTCTGCCGTAAATGTAACTAACATATCGTTAGTGAACCACGTAAATTTGTGTTCTTTCTTACATTCGTTATAACAGAAAAAGTCACGAAAGGTAACTTAATTTTCGACGACATATAACTTTGATACTTTAACTTTCAAAAATATCATATCAGTACCTCAACTTTCTGTTTGGTATTAACAATGGTACATGTCGTCTATAGTGTTATTAGTCGCAATGCTATTAGCTTAAAACCTAATGGGTAAATTGGTCATTTTTGTTTTGAGCCACACACTCATCTTCCTAAGAGCTCGACACCCAACACAGCAAAATTTTATCCTATTCTGAGTTTTCTCTATAATCTAAAATCTATGGTTAGAAATGATTAGAATTGAAATTTTCACACGCAACGACACTGGGAATGCAAAGATGGTTAAGATGATAATTATTGAACGATGGGTATGAACTGATGGGTATTCGAAGGTTGGCTCAAGATTGAATTGTGAGGAGAACTCAAAACTTAGTTTTTCATAATTAGAATCTTACATCTGGGCTTAACCCAAAAATCTTGAATTCCAGAGGAAATTAAAACTCGGAGATTCCTTTCCCCAATCCCTCCTGTAGTGTTAATATTCATAGAAGTCTAGATATCACATTATATTAATATATTAATAAATGGATCTTGCCGAATAAGACTAGATCCCGAATAACGGATCTTGCATAATAACCAATTAGCCCCTTTCCCTATCCATTGGTCAAGCCGCTTCGTCCCTCCTCATACTCGTAAGTTTCGCCGCACCAAACACATCTGCACATCAAAGATACAGATTGAAGAAATGGAATTCATCAAATAAATCCAAATGAAAGTCTAAAGGAAGAATTGAGCTGTGAGATATGTAACCTGTCAATGACAATTAATTAACCCAGATTTGTATGATTTTGTTCATATTTATGTGTTCCTCAAACAAAACTGGATTCTTATTCACGTAATCATTCATCTTTTTTTCTTTTGGATCATTAAGCATTCTCATATGCACTAATGCACTTCCTCAAACTAATTTTCTTCAGATCTTTCTCTTCCAGCCAGATAAGTTTTTTTTTTGCATACAAAGGGACCAAACTACCCTTCAAGTAGCAATATTGACGGTGCCATTAACAGTGGGTACAATATTACACAAAATTGAAGTACTAATCTTATATTTTCCAAAGTTTAGATACCAATATTGTATGTCGTCTAAAATTGGTTGAGATATCATTTGTAACTTTTTTCCTAAAAGTTATTATTTAAATTTTAAACATAATGGTACAATTACGATCATGCTCCACTCAAAGTCCAAGATAACTGAACCTATGCCTAAGCAATAAGCACTAGCCTAGCATCCTTGGTAGTTGGTACGATTCAACTCTCGGTCAACCCCCCATCCACTTTTAATCAAAATCGGCTCTCAGCTATTCCCAGCCATATTTAGAATCCAAATATCTCTGAGTAGTGACATCCTCTGCATCACTAACCTTCAACTCTCGATTGCTTCAGCCCAACAGTAAAAACAACTCAACTGCTCAACTCATCGGGGCATCTCCAACTACGTCACTTAAAACAGTCATTTTGTTTAAACATAGATTTCAAAACTATTGACTAATCGAATTTGATAATTTGCTCCAACAATATTACATAAATTTTAGCTATATTTCAACGAATGTGTTGTAGAATAATGTCTAATTGGAAGCAATTCGTGGTTATCTTATTGATAATAAAGGAGCTTCTTATATAGAAGATTACAACAATTACAGTTACAGTTACAGGAAGAGTATTAAGAGCTATGATCATCACCATGATCACACATTTGCTACCATATTATTCTCCACACTCTCTCATCTACTTGTAACTGCCATCACTAACATAACTATCTATTCACTGTGTATTTATCTACCATAATAAGATACATAAAATATAACATTTTATAACACTCCCCATTGTGCCATTTACGGTAGATAATGTTTCCTTGATGCTTCCATTATGCCTCCTTAAAAACCTTGTTGAGCCAAAAATCTTTGCAGGAGAAAAAGTGATTTCGAACAAGTAAAAAAAGTGCAGATCGTCATAAACGATGATATGACACTTATCTATGTTGTCTCGTTAAAACTTTGTCAAGCAATAAAAACCCTTTGGGATAAAAACAACATTGATCAAGAAAAAATAGTACAATGTGTCATTCACATTTAGAAACGCTTATGTGCATGCCAGACTCTCCCTGAAGTCTGCATCTCCCCCTGATATCAACACTCGGGGTAGCTTAGATAAGATAAGTAACATTATACTCTTCACATGCTTCTCAAATGTGGATGTGGCCAAAGACTTAGTAAATAAATCTGCCATATTATCCTCAGATCGAACTTGGTTCATCATGATCTCGAGGAAATGTGTTAACCATAGAATAACTCTCGACGATACATGTTTGGTGTTTTCGCATTTGATGTAACCTAGTGTTATACGCATTTTATGTTCGATGCTTAACGCATTTCCCTTTACATTTTGCTATGTTATAATCTTAGTATTTGTACTTTTAACTTGGTTTATCATATTTAGATCAATAACCGTGAAAAGTGCAATTCGGAGGATTTTTGCGTTTCTGGACAACGAAGATGGGCTAGCCCATTAAGCAATTCATTGGGCTCATTTATTAAAGTCCAAGTCAGCCAAGAAGGAAGCTTTAAGTCAATTATTTCGTCCAAAATGATAAGGCTAAGCAACTTGGTGATGCAAGTTGATGAAATATCTTAGGTGACTAAAGACTAGCTTCGTGACTAAGGAGGTGACTAAGGGTGTGCAACTAGGTGAAATGATAAGAGGAAGAGGTTTCCTTCTCTTGAAGGAAGAGGCAAAGGAGATGTAAAAGGGGAGTTCAGCCATGAACATCAATATCTCACATTCCAATAGCAAAACCTCTGCCTAAATAACCTCCTTGCATCCAAAAGAAGAATGACTCCTCCCAAGGCCGAAACACCACCAAGCACCATTTCCTAGAAATTCCTCATTCATCCACAAGTGTTCTTGGCTTGATTTGGCCTTGGATATTTGTGTCCTCCATCCATCAAATGAACTGCTACATCAAAATTTGCGGTGCGATTTCACTGAACCAAAAGTGTAACATGACCCATTTGTATTTGTTTTCAGTTTTGTATAGTTTTCTTTACTTTTGTATGACAAGACTAAGTTTTGATATAAGGCTATTTATTTATGGTTTTTACTAAGTTTCTTCCATGTGTTTATAGTTTTGATTTGAATGCATGTGCTAGCTTATGTTGTTCTTAATGCTTGAAACTGTTTTTAGTAGATACTCGATTTGGTTCTTCTTTGACCATGTTTCACGAACTAATAACAAAGATAAAATTGGATTAGATAGTTAGCTCGATTTGGTTGCTGTCTTGTTCAATATAAGCATGTGTATGTGTTTTGATTGAAGCTATAGATTTCGTTGACACTTAGGATTAATCGGATAAATATGCTAGGTTGTTAGCATGTGATGATCACTCGTATATATGTTAGTCTTAGATTTTATTTTCAGTTTAGGATTCTATGTTCTTGTTTGTTTAGCTTGTCTATGAGTTGTTGCATGATAGAACTTAGGGTTTCTCTATGTGTTTTCTGCCATGTTTTGCCTTTATATTTTGTAGATTAATAACCAAACTTTCAAACCCCACATACCTTTTATTTTATGTTTACAAACGTTGTCATGCTTAGTACCCTCAATCCCCAGTTAAGAACGATCCCTACTTATTAATGCTACATCTACAAAGAAGGATTTTAAATTGCATATGTGTGAACTATGTGTTGAGTGTCTACTTTGTGTTAATATTTGATGCATGTTTTACGCATATCACCTAGCTCCATCTACTTGATGCAAGCAACATTATCCTCATTAATATATGTAGGTTCATCAATGGTTTATTCTAAACTACTTCATCTTCGAATATGTGCATCTAATAAACTCAACCATATACACTTCTTAACAGCTTCATGTAGATCAATAGTGTTAACATGAATCAAAGATGTAGTGATAAGAGTCTATTCCGTGGACATTCAAAATATCGCGGTATTTCCCATGGTAAAGACATAAAAAATTTGGAAACTAACTTTGTGTGGTCAGAGAGATAACCAATATCAGCAACAACTAACAACACATCACAATGATTGTTGGTGTACGGGGTGAAGGAATAAGTAACGCCATTCCCACCTGCGGCGTCCTTACTTCCTTAATTACAGTGACGGATGCCTACCGTCCTCTCTCTCTCTCTCTCTCTCTCTCTCTCTCTCTCTCTCTCTCTCTCTCTCTCTCTCTCTCTCTCTCTCTCTCTCTCTCTCTCTCTCTCTCTCTCTCTCTCTCTCTCTCCCTCCCTCCCTCCCTCCCTCCCTCCCTCCCTCCCTCCCTCCCTCCCTCCCTCCCTCCCTGTTGGGATATAACAAACTCATCTATATCATACTCCTTTAATTAAGTATCAAAATATCAAAATAATGCCTTTATGTTAGCTCAATGCTTTGCATGGGCGCAAAGCTAAACCTAGCGTACAAGTTCATCACATATGTGTAGCCGAGTCTTGTGTATTATACTAAGTACACAATTGCACTTAGAGTAGGCACTTTAGCCTCTAACATGTTTCCGTCGTCATCCCTCGGACAAAACGAATATCTCTAAGAGTCAAGACTTTAGCTGATCATGGTATTACTCTTAAGCTTTACTTTCTCATCAAAGTGGTATAAAATGTTAGAGTATAAGCCGACTAATGGATAACTCCATTTTTACGATGATCAAGTTCTAGTTCGAGACAAAACCGTTTCATCCCAAGATCTTTCATCTCAAAATCGGATTTCAAATACTTTGCAAATCTAGAACTTGTCCTTTGAATCAACACGCATGGGTAATGTTCATCGTAACCCTTCGAAATCAAGTATTTAATTAGTAAGTGTTTCAATTTCATTGCAAACATACTCCGTGGTCTAGAGCCACTAGATTTGGATAAATGAAGTCCATCCAAGATCTTCATGAATATCTCTTAGTTTAGATCCCCATAGAGATACTTTATGACCACTTTCTTATGTTGCATGTCAAGTTATTCGGAAACTACCAAACTGATAAGGTAGTGGAGTGCAATGACATCCATTACGAGAGAATATATCTCCTCTTATTCGATTCCAGAGTGTTATGAGAAACTTTGCGCCATAAGATGAGTATACTTCTTTATTCTCCTTACGCTTTTTAACAAAGATCAAATTCAAGAGGTTTTATACTTGAGTGCGTCGGCATCACCAACCCAACTACCTTTCTCTTTGTTAGTGAATATGATTTAATCTGGATTGCTTTTTTTCATGTAGACTAATTCTACGTTTAGCACTTTCAACGTAGTGTGGTTCGATATCATTAGTCTCAATATTCCACGTCCTCATGTACACTAGTGTAATTTATACTTTATAGAGATCTCTATATTATCAGGAATAGATTTTAACATCAAGGCGTCCCTTAATGATAACCATAATCCACAAATATTCTCATGAAACGGATATTCAGTATCATGATCAATAGATCAAATTGTGTCAAACTCACTTCCTTCCTTGGACGAGTATTTATCAAACCTATGGGTCTCCTACGCTCTCCAGTGGGACCCATGGCATGTGACGCCACTATGCTACTTTTGTGATGTCACTATGCCACCTTCCATGGCGGTTACGCCATGCCCAACTTCTTTGGGTGGCGCCATGTCCTCTTGAAAGGACATGAATCCATACAGGCATCGAAATGTAGCCAATAATATGATATCATCACTTTAACGATATCATAAATGCATCAGGCATCGAAACTGCTATGTTTATTGTTTTGGGGATCAAGATGAGACAGAGTGGGAACAGACCATGATAATTCTTGTTGTTCTGTTGAACATGCTTGTTCTTATCTCCTCCTAATGACTGGCCGGAAGACTGACTCATCAAAGTGACAATCCACAAAACTAAAGGTAAATAGATCGCCTGTCAAGGTATCTACATTGCGGACTATAGTTGGAGATTCATGTCCAACATAAATATTCATTTGTCTCAATGAGCCCACATAGTGTGTTGTGCAAATACAATTTTGACACATAAATGCGTAAGTGCAATATATCATAATTCCCACACAGTCACTAACTGCAACGCAAAGTTGAGTTGGGTGTGAGTATTAGACAAATTAGTATAGCTGCATGTGATATTGCATAACCTTTAGTAATAATCATCAAAAAAATTTGATGTAAATTCTCTAGCATTATCAAGTCAAATTGACTGTAAGGGATGATCTAGGTACTGAGCCCGCAATTACATAATCAGAGCTAGAAATTTGTAAGTAGCATTACTAGTGGAGGATTGCACAACACATGACCAGTGTGTTTGTATGTCAACCAATCCGCTAGTTGGTTGAATCGGTCCAGAGAATCCCTTTCGATTCGTTGCAAGAATTGAATATTTTCTTTAATGTCTATAGCATAAGATGGTCTCAATCTTACCATTGCTAAAGAACTAATTTTGCAAAAGGAGTGATAAGTGTCTTTCAAAATCAATGAGGATGTTGGTTTAGACTTGTTGTCATTGGGGGGAACGACACTAGCCACCTCTTGGCAACGATGATCAATGGCGCCATCACTCGGACTCTGGTATCGCACGTCGTGGTCGGAGGCATAGTGCTCGAGCTACCTTGTTTCTTCCAGTAGGTTTATTGTTCTACCTACTGTGGTATACGTATATGATTATGCATTAGAGGTCACTCTGAGTATTCTGTTGTATATCTTATACGATTTTACTCCGGATTTCAGTAAAGTACTGATATATTTATTATTTTACATTACTGTTGATATATTGAGAAATCCGGATGGGATTGGTGCCCACAGTTTGATTTTTATGGCATAGGATGAAGTGTATTTTCCGCGTGCAGGTAATGGTAATTCCACGTTAGTAGCGAAACTCTGCCAAAATTTCTACGGTTTTTGTTGGTTCATATTTTCGAAGGGGTTTGATTCCAGTTTAGGCAACTAAACCGGGGTTGGGTCCTTTCAGCTTGGTATCAGAGCATTAGGTTATAGGTTCTGTAGACTTCTGTAGTCGTGTTTACTAAGGATATTTGAGAATGTACAGCATGTCTGGAATGGTGACCCGACCGGCCGGCGGATACTCATCAATATTCCGGGTGTTGTATACTTTCAAATATTTGAAGTTCCATGATTACGTTCTACTTGTTGTGGACGATGTTTTCTTCATTAGGATGCCTCCTTGACGTGTTTTCCGTGTCGGTACGGTTGTGGATCTTGTTGTGGATCATTCGACGCGCGATTCACCAGTGAATTGTGGGTTTGGATGAGTATTTTGAATTCAGAGATTTGTGTGGCACGGTTTGCCTGGTTATGTGTGTATGAGCGTCTACATGTTGCCTCAGAACTGAGAATTGTGGCAGTTGATGTTTGCCTGAGTCAGATCATTGTATTTGGTGGGCTGATATTGTGTGAGTTCCGGTTGCAACTCCATGACCTACATTCAGGGTGTTGTTTATATGGTAAAGGTTTTATCAGGCTACTCAGCAATCGAATGAGGAGTGTTTACCCACCTGAGGCAGAGATGCATTGTTCATATGTTTGTCCCTGTTAGTACGTGTTATGTGGCTTCAGAGGAAGTAGTGCACGAGGTTCGAGATGAGTTTGAACCTGAGCATCAGAGGGAGTTTGATTGTTGTGCCTCGAGATAGACGTGAGGAGCTTAGTGTGCTGCACTCAGTGGTGAGGCTATTGAGAAGGAAAGGTGTACGTAGTTTCTGATGTGATGGTTTGAGGAAAGTGGACTTAGTCGAGATTTTGATGAGGTCGAGTTCCGACACCTCGGGATCAGTGACTTCATCAGGCTGTGGTCTTTTCGATTATGTTGAGGGTCATCAGATCAAGCAGAGGACCGTTTGACGATGGCGGAGATCACAGAGTAGCGGACTTGTTCCTGTGACATGAGTTCGGGTGATCGTTGGTGATCCTTTCTCGCAGTAGGTGTTGCGGTAACTTGTGTTCGTGGAGCACTTTCGGTTGCTATTATGGTGGCCAGGAGGGTC
This sequence comes from Geum urbanum, assembly GCA_946800695.1. NCBI lineage: Eukaryota > Viridiplantae > Streptophyta > Magnoliopsida > Rosales > Rosaceae > Geum > Geum urbanum. Next base: position 40,633,924 of record OX327001.1, on the reverse strand, counting down.
ACGTTACGAGGGAGCGCCCTCAGTCAGCTGTTTTAGTGGTTTGGCAGTTTTGAGTCTACGAGGAGGTCATGATGCTATTCCTGAAGTTTGACCAATGTACCATTTTGATGAGTTATTCAGCAAGTCATAATTGACGTGGGTGGCTAGTTGGGCATGTTGGAGTTCGTGCCATGACCTTGTTTGTGAACAGACTTTTCTCCGAGGTTACTGTTGTGACTATGAGTATGGACTTACTGACGATGCATTTGGCTGTGTTTGAGTGCCTTGAGAAGGTGGTTGTGTTTCGACAACCAGATTTCCCCGAGATACTGTTTCACGGTGATGGTCGAGCGGATGATGGAGACGTATTGTGTTGCTTGCTTAGCTCATGTTGTGGATACTATGTTGCTGTACCTGACATTGGCGACATTGAGGTGGTTCCCGAGTTTCCAGGTGTGTTCCGGAGGAGTTACCAGGTGTTCCTCCAGTTCGGGAGATTGACTACACCATTGAGCTTGTATCGAGCGCTGGACTCATTTTACCGGCATCTTGTCGTTCGGAGCCAGCGGAGCTGATGGAGCTACAGTTTCGACTCCAGGAGTTGCTGGAGGAGGTTTCAGGAGATTTCATGCGATCCCGCGTGTTTACGTGGTGTGCTCTTGCATTGTTTGTGTGGATGCTGGATGGTTCGACGTGGTGGTGCATTGACTACCGGAAGCCTGATTCGCTTCAGAGGAGAATGAGTATTCTTCGCTTCGGATTGATGGTTGGTTTGATCTGCTCACGAGAGCTTCAGTCTTTTCGAAGTTTGATTTCGAGACCGGATACCATTAGCTGAGGTTTGATGAATCAGATGTGGCTTGGACGACTTTCGAATCATGGTGCGGGCATCAGGAGTTCTTGGTCACGCTATTTGGTTGACCAATGCCCCCGTAGATCTTGTGGACTTGATGGACCATGTGTTCAGACGGTTTCTGGACGAGTTTGCGGTCGTGTTCGTCGGCAACATCTTGATTTACTCCAGGAGTGTGGGCCAGTACCTGAAGCAATTGTGAGCGGTTTTGCAGACTTCGCGAGGTGATCAGTTGTTTGCAAAGTTCAGCCAGTGTGAGTTTTGGTTGATTAGCATGAAGATTTTGGGTCACGTGATGTTAGCTGAAGGAGTCAATGTGGATTCCGATCTGATAGAGCCGTGTTGATTTGAGGTTGACCTACCATTGTACCAGAGATCAGGAGTCTCTTGGGTTTGTCAGGCTATTACCGACGACTTGTGCAGGATTTTCCCGGATTGCCACTTCATTTTCCGGATTGACGAAGAAGGTGTCAAGTTCGAGTGGTTCGATGCACGCGAGGAGAGTTACTTGCTCCTGTAGGATGGTTGACCGTTGCTTTGGTTTTGACCTTACCTGACGATCGTGGTGAGTTCGTGGTCGTGAGTTATGGCGATGCATCGAGGTTTGGATTTGGTTGTGTTTTGATGCGGTGTAGCGGAGCGGTGACTCATGATCTCAGGCAGTGGAAACTTTATGGGGCTACGTATCCTATGTATGATTTGGGTGTAGCTGTCCTTGTGTTAGCATCAGAGAGTTCGAGACACTACAGCTATGGCGTGCAGCGCAGTGTAGGACGTACACTGATCACCTGAGTTTCATCCACTTGCATTTTCGGCCAGATTTGGGCTTGAGGCAGTGTAGATAGATGGGGTCGACTAACGACTATGGCTGCACCTTTGAGTTTGTTCGGGAAAGGCTAGAGGTTGTACTTTGATCATCCGTCTGGGGTATTGTTGCTGATGCATTCAGTCGAGAGTCAGGAACCTCAGTGTTTCATGTGTGTATGTGTGGCTCGAGTTTCCGTGTTAGCCGAGTTATGCGCTATGGGAGCTGAGTTTGAGTGTGATGATGTTTAAGCTCATTGTTTCGCACGCATTTGGCGCTAGTGATGCGGAGATGTATCAGATACTTCGAGTTTACTACTTGTGACGCAACATGAAGATGAATGTAGTAGCTTGTGTGTGCAGATGCCACATTTGTCGACAGGCGATGGCAGCGAGGCAGAGACTTGCCGGAGAGTTACGGCCATTGGAGATTTCTGATTAGTAGTTGGAGTTTGTCGCTGTGATCTTGTGTGCCAGTATGCACTTTGGTTTGTAGTACCAGTTGTTAGGCCATTGTGGACCATTTGATGAACTTAGTACATTTCCTTGTACTTTCGGGAAAGGATTTCAGTGGCAGGCTGACATAGCTGTGTTTGATGGAGGTTGTCCATTTACGTGGTGTACCTGTGTCCCAGTTTGCGGGTCGAGGTAATCACCTGTGTAGCTGAGTGTTGGCGAGCTTTACAGCGAGCATTAGGGACTAGATTACAAGTTAGTACCGGTTCTTATCCTCAGATTGGCGAGCGATCTTTGAGGACTAATCAGACCTTGGAGGGCATGTTATGGTCCTGTGTATTGCAGTTTTGAGGGATTTGGGACCAGCAGTTTTACTTGTTTGAGATTGCATGCAGTATCTGTTTGTTGACCACTATGATTCTGACGTTGGTTGATGTCGTTTTGAGGAACGATGTTGTACTCCATTGTGCTAGAGCGAGTTTGGTTTGACTTGATGTTTGATCCTGATTTTGTGGAATGTGTTACCATAGACTGACAGATTAGCGAAAATGGGTTGATAATTGCTCGAGTTTGATGTTTGAGCTATGTTGATGTGAGCAGGTTGATTGTTATTTTCCACGTTATTTTGATTTGTATGTGGTCATAGGCGAGTTTGTGTTGTGCCGTATAGTTCGGCATCGCCTATAGTGTTGGCTTTTGTATGTGTTGTGTTCTGTGTGGCAGAACTATATTTCAAGTTTGTTATGTGTTGTGTACCCTACCGGTTCCTTATACAGGAACACTTGGTAATTGTGTGGAGCCAGTTCAGATTCGAGATTTGTGGGTACAGGAATTTCAGCACAGAGCTATCTCCTATTGTGAAGTCTGTTGTCAGAATTGTTCAGTTGACATTGTCACTGGAGAGTTGAATAGTATGCAGTGACAGTGCTCCTACCTTGTAGTTGGCAGACTAGGAAATTTCGAGGTCGAAATTTTTTTAAGGGGGGTGGATTTGTGATGACCCAGAACAGAATCAGCAGTGGAATCAACTTAATCTACGAGCTTACGCGTAGTCGCAGATTGCCGACAGTTGTTCGAATCGCCAGATTTGTTAACGACTAAATCTTTGGTCGAAAATTAGAGCTGAGTCTCTTCTCGAGAGTCGTTGTACATGTGATTTCGAGTTCGTGGGTGATTTCGGATCGTTATTTGGACGACCGAGGAATAAGTTATGAATATTTGAAGTTTCGACGAAATCGGGTTAAATTTGTGGCTCTCTTAGTGACTAAATTACCGGACGAGAATTTGGTTTCGGCTTATTCACAGAAGTTGTTGAGAATTTAATTTCGAGCTCGTGGGAACTTTCGGAGCATTATTCCGAGTTACGAAGATTAAGTTGTGAATATTTTCGATTGTTGATTATTTAGTCGGTTTAAATATGTGTTGGTTTGAACAGTTGACTTTTTATCCGATTGGTCGATGTGTTTGACTTTGGGTGATAATTGAAGAACATGTCGAGTCGAGTTTGTTTCCGCGAGAATTATCGGAATCGGAATTACGACGAGAAAGTTACGGGTATTTGAAGTTTGCCGAAAAGTGAGTTATGTGGTTTTCATTTTGGGAAGGCCTATAAATAGAAGTTTCCTATTTGGGGAAGTCAACTTTCCATTTCTGTTTGGTTGACTGGGTTGACCATGGGTCATGGGTGACCCATTTTACCATATGTTTTCCGTTCGGTTTTGGTGATTTTTGGACCCTTTTCCGGCCACGATTGGCCGGGGTTCCTTCTTGAGAAATGTTGGGCTCGTGCTCCTCTTCGGATTGGTAGGTGGATCGTCCCGTGGGGTGGCCGGAGGAGGAAGAATTCAATCGGCAAAGTTCACGAATTCCGGCAAGTTTTTCTTGATTTCGGGTGGCGGCGTGGAGGCCGAGGTGGTGGCTCCTCTTTGAGGGCTTTTGTTAGCCTTGAGCTAAGGAAGCTTTTCCAAGTGGTCTTGAGGGTTGCCGTGGCCGGAGGAGAGAGATCCGTCGAATTGAAATTCCGGTAAGGGTTTGGAACTTTGGGTTGATTTTTGGAGGTTTTCCGGTCAAAGTTGGCCTTAACTTATAACTGGAAAGTTGTTGGAATCGTCGAGATCTTCAAAACCATGTATGCCATGTATTTTTCTGGGCAGGTATGGATTTTTCGCCCGGCGTAGTTTTCGACAAGTTGCATGTCATTTCACTCGAAATCGCGCCCCGATCGCAGTGGGGAGGTTCGTTTTTCGAATTGAGCGTCCGAAATTGTAGCGAGGTATTGAGGTGTGATTATCGGATTTTCGACAGTTCGTCGACATTGAATTATGTGTTTCCGAGAACGGTGATTTCTCGTGGTTTGTTTTGAGTTGTCGAGTTATGACTTTGAGATATGAATTTTGTGATTATTCAGGGGTTCGTGATCGTTCGTTTGGCGAGAGACTTTCCGTCGGATCACGGGTTAACGCAAACTGCGTTACGCTAGTCTGTGAGTGGACAATTTCTTTTCACGGATTGATTGCGAGTCTTTTTATACGATTTTCGAACTTGAGCATGCATACGAGATTACGATTTATACGAGCATGTGTTAGACGATTATGATTATATCATTATACATTACGTATATGCATTTATATGTTGTTTATTGCATTTGCATTCGAACTATTTATGATTTGGTTTACACAGAGTACAGTCTCAGTTATGTTGTTGTATCGATACACTCGCATCCCGACTGATCCCCGAGGATGTGTACCGGAGGAGGCTGTGACTCCTGACCCGAGGCCTTTACCGGGGGGAGGCAGACCTCTGACCTGAGGCCTTTCTGGCTAGAATCACGTGTGGGTCTGGGATCCCGTGATTCGGACTGTACTAGCACGGACGTGTCCATGAGTGACCCCGTGGGATTTTTACTTGCATGCTCAGTACGCTGGAGGAGCGTGAGTTTACCTCGCGTACTATACTATGTTTATTTACCTGGACTCGCATATGTTATTTTAACATATATATCAACTGGTGAAAGACATTTATTTTCGTCCACTCACTCTAACAGTTTTCATGTCTTTCCCCTGGGATTTTCGGTTTCCGTGCCCAGTTTGCAGTTCGGACTCTGGTGTCGCACGTCGTGGTCGGAGGCATAGTGCTCGAGCTACCTTGTTTCTTCCAGTAGGTTTATTGTTCTACCTACTGTGGTATACGTATATGATTATGCATTAGAGGTCGCTCTGAGTATTCTGTTGTATATCTTATACGATTTTACTCCGGATTTCAGTAAAGTACTGATATATTTATTATTTTACATTACTGTTGATATATTGAGAAATCCGGATGGGATTAGTGCCCACGGTTTGATTTTTGTGGCATAGGATGAAGTGTATTTTCCGCGTGCAGGTAATGGTAATTCCACGTTAGTAGCGAAACTCTGCCAAAATTTCTACGGTTTTTGTTGGTTCGTATTTTCGAAGGGGTTTGATTCCGGTTTAGGCAACTAAACCGGGGTTGAGTCCTTTTAACTCAAGAGACATAGTCATATATGATCGACAAGACACAAAATTGATAGATAGTTGTCTATACTCTATAGCACAACATGGTCTGAGTAGTTTCACAATCAATGAGAAACTCAAGTTCTCCGAGAAACATACATACAAAGCTTGTATCAGAAAACATTATTTCCACAAATTATTTTTTGACCTTTGTGTACTCAAACAAGCATAACTTCATCTAGAAAATAGATATTGATGACATGTATGAACTTTTGGAAACTAGACATCTATAGCTTTCCAACCATATAGAGTTCACAATTTGAATATTTTTGAGTTGTTCACAAAGCACACTCGAAATTGGTTGATCTGCATAAGCAAATTCTAGCTTTGCACTTAATGCTATTTTTTTCTGCTTCGTGGATTTCAAGGATTCAAACTCTTTTGCAATCCTGAATAGTACATAGAACGAATTTGCTTGTAATTATTTCATCTATAATCATTTGGGTGACTCTTTTCACTCATAATCAGGTGATGAGAAATCAATGTATGTGAGGTGAAGCCCACTTAAGTACCTTTACCAAAAGTCACTTTTTCTAGATATCATGAGTTACTAAGGTGAGCCCTATTAGAAAATAAAATCATAAAAATTGCAAATCGAGCACTTCATACAAAAATATACCCAAGCTTGTATCAATACAACATTGTCTTTATCAATTATTTGCCAACGAATTACATCAAGAGTTTTACTAATCCAAATTACAATATTGATCGATCATCAATTGTCAAACTAAGGCATAAAATTATTTACATAATGCTCTTGAAAAATATATGTTTTAATCAAAATCTGCAAAATCTAGTGAGTCTTTGCCAGTTTTGAAATTTGCAATTGTGAGATTAGCATCATTGCTATCTCCATATTCTTCTTAGTTGCATGATGAGTCTTTTACTCTTCTGCATCTCTATATGCTTTATATTTTGCAACTAATATGACATTTCCCTTGCTATGTCCAAACAATAATCATTAGATTAACATCTATAGCATATCTCATCTTGATTTGTGAATTTTACTCCACAAATTCTCATTGAGATTGAGGAAATTCTCAACGTCAAATATAGAAAATTACAACTTTGCATGTGACGTCTTGAGAAACAAGAAGATGTATTAGTTTTGCAGTCCCAAAGACTTCATCAACAACTAATTTTTCCAAAAAATTTGGATTAAACCAAAATCAAGATGTTAATAGTCACACGAACTCTTTTTTGTTCATTATCGATGTTTTTACGAACTTCTTGTTTGAATCGATAGTGAATTTTTTTTGATTCACATGGACTCATTGTCTATTTAAGAATATCGTTCCATATTCTCAAAGATGAGGAGGGGAGTTTAAATGCACTAGCCCTGTACGTCACACGTACGCTTGCCCATGTTCTTCTCGGCTTGGACTTGAACCGTTCAGCTCGGTTGGGCCTTGTCCGGCTAGGCTCGGCTCGATCGGGATCAGCGAGAAGAGGAGCGACAGGCACGGCGCGGCGAGTGCGGTGGCGAGCGTCTTGCTCCCTGGCTGGGGCTCGCGTGCTCATCTGGACAGCATCGGCGCGACGGCTGAGGCCCACGGAGGCGCTGTGAGATTGGCCGGCAGTGCAGGTCGGTTGGACTCGCCGGGTGGAATGGAGCCAGGTAGGCACCACGACGATGCCATCGAAGGCGGAGAGCAGGCGCTGGTCGACACTATGGTCGTGCACCGGATTCGCGGCTGAGGAGCACTGGGTGTGTCGGCGTCGAGCAGGAGTCAGCGATGAAAATCGGCTCGGTGTAAAACGAGATGGCCAAGGCTCGGCTCGGTCCCACACGCGACTGGCGCAAGACGAGTTGAGGATGACCGGCTCGGCGCACTACTCAGTGTATGTCGGCTGGGCTTGCAATTCTGGAGTCGCGACTTGTAGCAGAAACTCGCGCACAAATTGTGGTGAAGTCTGATGAGGAAATTTACACGAGCTCAGGTTCGTGCTAACAACGAGTTGTAGAACAATGTCAAATTAGAAGCAATTTGTGGTTATCTTATTGATAATCAAGAAACTTCTTACATAGAAGATTATAACAGTTACAGTTACTGGAAGAGTTAAAAGCCATGATCATGATCATTACTATGATCACACATTAACTACCACATTATTCTCCCCTCTCCACTATTTGTAACTGTTATCACCGACATGACTAGTAATTATCTACCATAAAAATGTACATAAAACATAATATTCTATAACAAAATGTTTGATTTTGATTAGTCAACATTTAATAAATTATTAAATATATGTAATTATTAATTATATATGTAATCTAAAATAAATTATTTATGACATTTATGTTTATTTTCATCACTTATATTTTCACTTTTTGGTATAAGAAAATAAAATAAAAACATGAAATTTAAGAATTCTCTATGAGAAAAGATATAGGGATCTGTTGAAACTAATATTTGATAAAAATCCTTGAATTATTGGTAAAACTTGCATTTAAGGATCTACTAAGTTGCTCTTTTCAGCCAACTATCCCCGATGTCCCCAAAATGATTCAATCTCCCTTTCTTCAGACCCATCAGTACGATTTGACTTGGTTACTCCAAACCAATGATCAGAGGCCAACTCTCCAGTATTTCACTCCATAATTCACTTCACAATTAATCCAGAACCATGATAAGAAGATGAAAAAACCTGTTGTAGAGCACTTCTCCCACATCCTTGATACAATAGATTCAACTCGCTTGTTTCCCAAACCAATGATTTGAGGCCAACTCTCTTACTGCATTCTTCCCTCCTTAATTTACTTCACAATTACTCCTGAACAAACCTGTTGTAAAGCACTTCCCTAATATCCTTTGATAAGATTTAACTCACTTGTTTCACACCACAAATCCACAATAAACTCCACACTTCAAGCTGGCAATAAAATGCATATACTCCCCCCTACTTAAATCTCATCTACTCGAGAAAAGGATCATCATAGCTTCAGAAATAAGACATGGTGATGAAAGAATATGATATCATCCCCTCATTGAAAATTGTACAAAGCTAAGCACAAAAGGCAACAAAGTTTGAGGATGAGATTGATAATTGATAGCATCATTAAAAAGGATCTGAAAGACGCCAGTATTGCATTCAACAATCTTAACAAAAATTAAAGTCAAAAACTAAATTCTAGATGATAACACATAACAAGCATGCATTTCCTCTCCTACCATGAAAACAAGGCATAAGCGCCCTTTGGCACATAATTAAGAGCCAAAAGTGTACAACTGTAGCAGGATCAGTCTCCCTTCCTTCTGAAAGAGCACCCCTCGGTAAGCCTGGCACGTCCACCAGTTGGCTGGCACAGAACAGTTTGGCAGTTTCCACACACAACAACTGTTTGAGAGTGGCTGAACACAGTGGTACTGCACACAAAATCAAATACATAAACTTCTTAGTTCGAGAACTCAAATCACATTACTATCAGTAAAATTCAACATGATTAACCAAACATGAGTGTGAAATGTTCACTCACATGTTGAAGCATCCCTGGCATTTCACATCCTGCACAGAATAATCTCAATCAGCTTACAACAATTTTAACAAAACAGCTCGGTTACACAAAAACTCAATACATCATCAAATCCATTACCATGAAGAATGAGTTGGGGGACTGCACGAGCCTCTTGAGCTTGTGCTTCCTCTTCTCGAGCTCAGCTGGTGGGTGAAGCAAATCAATATCGTTCTGGAGCACCTGTTCAAATACAAAACAACCAACCATTAACACAACACAATCTTATCTCTAAGAACACGATTACTCCGACTGACCTTTCAATTATCAATTTTATAAACACTGATAAAAAAACAAAACTCAATTCTTTAATACTGATGAAATTGACCTAACCCTAACATCGTTTCGAACGGGAAGCAGTTAAAGTACATGGATTTCAAAAAAATGTACTGAATTTTCCTTGGTTCCAGAAGTGTCTGAATTCTAAACACATCTCGTTTTGCTCTAATCAAATGAGCCTAACGATTTATATGAGCAGGACAGGGACTCACCATCTTGATTGACAAGCGAAGATCTAAGAGAATTAAGCAGCGAACACAGATGAACCTCTAGAAAGCGAGAGTGGGCGACTGCGGCAATAGCTAGGAGGAAGGAGACGAGTTAGGGTTTATATTTGAGTTTATAAAGCGGATGGCAGTGGGTCGTTGTATCATCAAAATAAAATTTTCATAATTTGTTTCCGGCCGTATGTATAGTCACAGTGTTGTTATTTTCAATCTTGTACCATGATACCACGTACAATGATATAAATAAAGTCGGAGAAAACCCGCATCAGATGTGTGCCACAAAATTAAGAATTTGAGAGAGTATAAATATATTTATAAATATATATTTTTTGAATTTCTTTTATTCTTTTTTTTATCATTAAGGACAATTTGAATATTTCAAATTTTGATATGTCTGATGACTCAAAAACGTCTCCATGCCTCGCTTTATTCATAGAGAAGAGATGGGTATTGTCGGAGCATATTATCAAAATTCGATTAGTCAAAATAATTTTGAACTCTATTTTTCAATAAAATAACTACATTTTTAATAATGTTGTTAGAGATACTCTAAATTAGAATAATTCACCTTAACAGTTGTTAATTTTTAGTCGAATAGCTAAGAATGTTTTGCTTTTGTGTCCATTAGTGTACGTCTAGTCGTTCATTTCGAGAGATGTTGTACACATACGTAGGAGAGTAGTGTATATGTCGTCTTCCATGGTGGACGCGTGGTATCAATTAAGTGGGAGAGAATCAACCATATATGTAAACAGTGGCAAAATCAATCGATACACCAGTTTTCTCTTCATTTTAGATCTCTCTCTTCGTTTACATATACTAATGACTAAGGGGAGTGTGTTGTATTTGAATTCAAGTGGACTTTTTTCAAGTGATGGATTTTTAAAATATTTGTGGATTATATAAGATTTTCAAAAATCTCACAAATCTACGGATTTTGTGCGCTAGCTTTCGAAAACATTTGACAGAGATTCAAAAACTTTTTTCCTGAATTTTGCTAGACTTTGATACTTTATTTTTATATCATAATGTCATAAACTCATGTCTAAACATGCAAAAACCCAAAATCCAAATGAATAAACGATAAAAAAATTGTTTATATTATTCCATAGGGTTTCTTATTCTATATTTGCAAATGTCGAATATGTGAGGAGGTATTAGAAGCTAAATAGTGATCGTGACGAGATATGGTTGATGTGCTTGTGTGCTGCTATGGCTAAAAAAATAATGATTTTATTTCGTACGAAAAAAAAAAGACAAAAAAAATGATAATCGGTGAATGTGGTTTTTACAAGGTCAATTGGTTTCCCAATAACAAAAGAAGAACTCACAAGTATAGAGCTTAATTATGATGCATGATATAAAGTAGAGTTTTTTTGGAACATTTCATAATGATTATGGTGAAGAAGCAAAAATATTTGATGAAGAACCAAGTTTGCAACAAAAAATGAGGAGAGAAAATGAAGACAGTTTAAACCAAATGTAAATACAAATTCAAGTGAGATGAAGAGCACATGCAAGTCACATGAGTTTGAGACCATTTAGTGATTCATTTGAGGATCACTTAAGCCTAATTTTTTGGATCATGTTTCTAACATTTGAATTTGAATTTGAAAGCCAAAATATCTCCCTTGGCCTAATATTTTCGAGCTCCCCTCTTACTCTAGACACAACTTACCTAATTTTATATTTTTTTCAAAGTTTTAGCATCTCTCATTAGTCCTTATTCTCTCCCAAACCCTCTAGAATTCTCCTCATCTTTTCACTACTTTTAGGCCTAGAAATCCTCCATAACCACCACCATATACTCCCATCCATTCTCTCATCAAGGCCTAAGGTGGTGTTCATCCTCTTTGTTGGAGCTAGAAGCAAGAAAGGAGAAAGAAGTGGAGGAAGAGCTTGAAGATCTTAGAAGCTTGGCTTTGGGGACTCTTAGATTATTTCTATTCACTTATATCTCTCTAATCATGTATCTACACTCTATTTTAACTATGTGTAGTGAGTAATTACCTTTTGGAAGGCTAAGGTTTAACCTAACCAATTTGATGTACATACAATGATGTTTTGAGTTATGAAATTGAATTTCTTTTAGTGTATTACATGCTATTTTTTAGAACCATAATTATGTGCCTAATATGCACATAACTTTAGGTTTATTGCTTGCTTTTCATGAATAAAGTATCATTCTTATGGCGTTTCCTTAGAAAATTATGATTTGGCAAGAAAATGGGCTAAAAGATGATGATTATGCACTATCTAATGAAGGCGAAGACATTTCCGATACCATGGGAGAAGATGGAACAATATTGGAAAAAAGATGAAAAGCGATCACCGGAGCTTCACCAGAATATTCCAAGATTTCGGTCACTGGAAGTCAACCCTGGCGGTCAACACGGTTAACTTCAATGGTCAACTCTTGGTCAAGTCATCAAGCCACTATAAAGATATTTAAAGCCAAATGCAAATACAAATTAAAGTGAGATGAAGAGCACATGAAAATTACATGAGTTAAGACCATTAATTTGGTGACTCATTTGAGGACCACTTAGGCTTAATTTTTAGGATTATGTCTCTAGCATTTTAATTTTAATTTGAAAGCCAAAATATCTCCCTTGACCTAACATTTTCAAGCTCCCCTCTTACCCTAGACACAACTTACCTCATTTTACATTTTTTTTATAGTTTTATCATCTCTCATTAGCCCACATTCTCTCCCTAACCCTCTAGCACTCTCTCCTCATCTTTTCACCACTTCTAGGCTTAGAAATCCTCCATAAACACTACTATATACTCTCATCTACCCTCTCATTTTTAGGTCCATATTTATGTGTTAATTATGTCCCTAACTTCATGTTTATTGCTTGTCTTCTATGATTAAAGCATCAATTTTATAACGTTTTATGTTTATACTAGGAAATTAGGAGTTGGCATAGAAACACTCTTAAAGATAGTAATTAATCACTTTTTGGAGAAGCCAATTATATTTCCGAAGTCACAAGAGAATTTAGAGCAACTTTGGGAAAATGACCCAAAAAAGTCAATGTAAGTTATCGGAAGCTACCGAAAAATCACCGGATTTGTCCATGGCTAGCCGGATCACCAAGTAAGGCCCATAAACTTTGAGTTAGGCCCGAGAGAAGTCCAAACCACCTAGATTCAAACCCTAGCTGATTTGATTAAGGGGGGAATTTATTTGAATTTTGGAGGTACTAGGTAAGGTTTGGACTTTAGTTTAGAAGCCAAGAATTGTGGATCTTAATTTGTAGCTCTTAGATCAAACTTCATGACCACTCTAGTACATATAAAGGGGCACAAAACATCTCATTTTCTCATCTTTATCCCATCTTGGTTGAGCTCCCCTTCATACACTAACACAACACATCTCATTTTACATCTTTTTCATAGTTTTTGCATCTAGAGTTAGCCCTCATTCACTCCCTAACCCTTTAGCTCTCTCCTCCACCTCAAAAACCCTTTCTACTGCCACCACCAAAACAGCCCCTTAAAGTGGAGCTATCTTGCTTTCCTTGAGGTTCCTCTCATTTTCCTCCTCATCCTCACTTAGTTGTACATCCTTCTTTGTGCAATCAAGTCTTTCTTCCTCTTCCCTCTATCATAGGGTTTGGTGAGGTTTCTAGAGCTTATAGAGGTGAGAAGTAATTCCTTTTCTCCTTGCCTCTTGTAGTCCTAGATGTCTCATTTACCTCATCTATAAGCTTGGGTGCATTTGGAGCAAAGAAAGTGAAGCTAGAAGCACAAAAGAGAACTTGAAGAAGCTTTGTTTGCTTTGGGGAGAGTCTTGGGTTATTCCTTCACTATATTTACTCTAATTATGTATTCAAACTTGTTTTTAATTATGATGTGTGAGTAGTTCCCTTATGTATTCAAACTTGACCCCTAGCCATTTGATGTAAACAATGATGTTTGATTTGTGTTTATGAGTATGTTTTGAGTGTTCTATGCTATTGGATGAGTTTGTTGTGTATGTAATGTGATTGTGGTATGTTGTTATTCTTGAGCTTATTGATTAATTTCACTGATACATGTCTTAGCTTTGGCTAAGTTAGGATTTGCTTAAAAGAACTAGGAAAAGACACTTAAGGGAACTAGTCATTCACTTAGGTAATAGATGAGCATATAACATGACTTAGGCTTAGAGTTAAAATGTTGAGTTTAAGATTTGGTTTCCTTGTGCTTGAGCATGAATCTAAACACTTTTGAGGTCCAAATGACTCAAGGATTTTCGTTTAAGCTTATAATGAACCGAGACATGTTGTAGCTAGTGTTGATTCTTTCAGTATGTAACCCAATATGTGCGAGTTGTGAGGATACCTTAGAATCCATTCTCAAGTACTCCAATAGAGTCTTGGGAACAGAAGCCATCCACAATCTTCACATGTGTTTACAACCAAACTCATTACACATGAAATGCATTAGGAGCCTAGCACCAAAAGTCTAGCTCCTACTCTTTGTTTACTTTATGCTTCATAGATGGACCGAAACCTTCTAGAATTTCAAAAGGCCTAGGATTTTCGGCCCATAACCAAGCGTGACCCGAGAGGCCATGATTCGAACAATGAAAAGATTTTTTCTTATCACCCAAAAGACATTTGAGCATGTAAATCGGAGTAAACAACTCTTAACCATAAATTGGACATTGGTTGAGCATCAAATGGTTAACGGGGGCGTCCCTAACCAACCATTATTCTATCTTGAATTTGTGATCATTTCGTTAAATCACTCACCATAGTCTAATCACCCCTTGCGATGTTGAGTGTCCAAATGACTTGACGTTGTAAGATTTATTTTCATATTTTGTGTTTATTTGTTGCATTACTTGTTTGTGTGTCACGTAATTAAAAGACTTAATCAGAAAAGGCTATGTAATCAGGTTAGTCAATCCTCGTGGGTTCGATACTCGACTTCTATGCAACTTATACTACTTGACCCCTTATACTTGAGGATAAGGAAAATTCACGTAGCCTTAGACTAATTAATAGTCAAAATATTGAGGGAATTAAATCTTCTTAACACATGGCTAATATATTCAACCTACAATTTCAAGAGTATTGTTGTTTGTAGTCTGTAGACATTATCCCCCATTTTGAAAAATTATTGCTGCACTGCCACAAACCCCCATTGGAAACAATGTTTAACAAGCTGATTCTAATTCAAGCAACTATTAGACCAGTTGACCTATAAGATGTAAACTCCGAGTATGGGTCACCATTTGGCCGAAAAGTTCGGGGGTGGCCCGAGGCCCATTAAGTCCAAACCCGGCCCGAATTTAGGCCCGCAAAATTCCTGCCCGATGGGAATAAGGCCGGGCTTAGGCCGAGGTCCCAAAGCCCATAGGCCCGAAAAAAGTCCGGTTCTCAATAGCCCACCTAGGTCCGCCGAGGTTGGCCCGGAAAGCCTAGTCCGACAAGCTCATGAATAAATACATTATATATGAACCATTTTTTTATATATATAATTATACATTATACTTTATAGTCATACACTACAACAACAACAATAATGGGCAAAAGCCACATAGAAATGATTTATATATCACCAAACTAAATATTCAAGAATTCATAATTAATTAATTATAGTCTTAAAGTCCTAGAATTAACTAAAATTCTAAGTACAGTGATATTTAATTAACTAATTATAGTGTTAGTATTACAATAGAAATTTTAGTCTTATAGTATTTATTTTTTTCCTTACCGTACGTTCTATCATATTTCATATTTGCTCCAAAAAAGTCTATTAATTATTACAGTAACAATAAAGTCTCGTTTGAAGAGTTCTTTTATCGTAGTCTCACTTGAAGAGAAAAGAAATTATAATTTTTTTAAAATTTCATATTTTTATAATGATATAAAAGGCCCAATAGGCCCGGCCCGTGGGCTTGAAATTATTAGAAAAGTCCGGCCTTACCTAGCCCGAATTTTAGTGAAATAGTATTCAAGCCCGGCCCGTTGCCGACCCCTAAAATGAGACAAATGTGACAATGTCATACTATGACATTAATTCCCGTCATAGACAAACTATGTGCATGTTTGGCATGAATTTTGAAAACACTTTCAAGATTGAAAAAGTACTTCTATCAATTTCAAGGTGTTTGGCTATAAGATAAAGCACTTTGAGAAAATTTAGGAAATTACATTAAACACCTTGAAGTGGTTTTTATAAGAAGCACCTCCCATGTGCTTCCTTGGAAGCGCTAATGTTAAAATCTATTTTAAAAATACAGCCAGGGCCAACAGGAGGAGGGGCTTACCATCTCTTACAGGGACATTATGACAATAAAGGCACATCACAGGAATATAGTCAAAAACCTTCACGCTTCGAATACTACAAGAAAATAATCTTTTAGTGACAAAATTAAGGGAACAAACTCATATTTGTCACTTATAAGTACTATAGGCGACAAATTCCTAATTTTTGTCATCTAAATTTCGTCATTAATAACTCAATTTATAATAGGATCTTTGACCCAACAGTCACTTAAAGTCTAAAAATTAACCCAAAAGTTATTCAAACATAAAATTTGACCCAGAATTCACATTATTAATAAACACGCACATAAAACCCCTTATGTTTGAAAAAAATACAATATGCCACTGAATTGAAGTTTGCAAAAATTACAACCTTTTCCACTGGACAAAAAATCACAAAAATTACATTGACTGCCACTGTTCTTCAGGAACCCAGATGACGATGTCGTCGTCTCTAACATCCCATCGTCGATCGTCTCTCCCCTGTGCCTTCGCTGAGCTGAGCTATGCCTGCGCCATCGTTGTGTTGTGCCATAGGCATCTTCTCCGAGCCTTGGCCTGGATCTTTGCCCCGACCATGAGCCGCGACGGCGGATGATGGAGAACGAGCCGACTACAAGCCATCACCAACACTAGACATCTCAGCTGCGAGATCTCTGCATCATCCTCTCAAATCGGCTTCTTCCGTCATCATCTCCAATCAGCCTCTCTCTTAGGTCTCCTGAGTGATTGACTGGAGATCGGGAGAGTTGTTTGGTTCAGGTGCCCATATTAGATTTAGTTGGTTTTTAGAAAGAAAAAAAAATAACTTGTAAAATGTAATAATATCTATAGTAAATCGTATATTTATTAAACATTAACGGTATCTTTAGAAAACGTAAACGGTATCTTTACAAATTAGATATAAATTAAGTATACTTATGAACTTGTATTGGTATCTTTATGACGCTGTGATGATGTATTTGTAACACTGAGATTTTATCCTTAAAATGCTGTAATAGTATCCTTATGTTGTATTCTTATAACACTTTCATGGTATCTTAATGATAGTGCGATAGTATCGTTACGACACTGATAGTATCTCTATAACGCTGAGACAGTATCTTTAAAATGGTATTCTTATGTTGTATGCTTATAACACTTTCATGGTATCTTTATGACACTGTGATTGTATCATTACAACGTTGTGATGATATCTTTATAACACTGAGATTGTACCCTTAAAACTCTGTCATGGCATCCTTATATTGTATCATTATAACACTTTCATGGTATCTTTCTTATGTTATGTTGGTATCAAAAATCCTAAACCATAAACATTATACCCTATACCCAAAATCTTATACCTTATACCGTATACCATAAATTCTAAATCATAAACTCTACACCCTAAACCCTATACCCTAAACCTTATACCCTATACCTAGCCTAAACCCTACACTTGACACCCTATATAGAAAGTAAACAACTTTTATTAACAGTCGGTAAAGATACCAAGTCCATTATGTAAAGGTATCAAGTCCACTATATAAAGGTACCAAGTAATTTCTGTGAAGGTACCAAGTTTACTATATAAAGGTACCAAGTTCAGTGTATAAGGCATCAAGTCCATTGTGTAAAGTTACCAAGTCTAATATGTAAATGTACAAGTTCAACTTGTTCTATTATCTTTTCGAACTTTGTTTCATATCTTTATTGCGTTATGTTGGCATCCTAAACCTTACACTCTATATCCTAAATCCTAAATTCTATAACCTAAACCTTATACCCTATACCCTAAACCATATACCCATAACCCTAAATCATATACTATACACCCTAACCTAAACGTTATACTCTCTCTCTCTAATACCATAATATTTCATGAATGTGACATAGTATTCTTGTTAATAGAGTTTGTGAAGAAAAAACAAAAAACAAATCATGGTATCTTTATGAGTTTGCGTTGGTATCTTTATGAACTACAGTTGGTACCTTTATGTATTAGAGTTGGTATCCTTATTTTTTTTAGTTTGTGTTGAGTCGTGAAAAATAAAATGAATATATATTACTTTTTAATGAAAAGAATTTTTTTTTGGCAAAAAAAAATTTTGGACAAAAATAGAGGGGTAAAATGGTCCGTGCAAAAAAAAAATTATTTCAAATTGTAAGCTTTAAAGTGATTTTTTTGTTACTAAAATTCAAATTTGATGACTTGTGGGTAGATTCAAAGAAACTAAGTGACGTTTTGAGCAAATTGATGGTTTTAAGTGACTTTTGAATAATTATCTTTTTATAATATCTATATGTGACAAAATAATAACTATAGATGACAAAATATTTTGTCACCCATTCTCTGAAAAAAATTGAATTTCCTTAAAAGCCTTTCCCTAGTATCTTGTATACCTAGGATGGTCAAATATGTAAAATCCAAATTTTCACTCTTTTTTTTTGTTTGAACCAAATTTCCCGAAGATTTTCAGGTGAACTGGGTTGAGCGTGAACCTAGCTCAAACCAAGCACAATAATACCCTCACCCCCTCTGCTGAGTAGCACATGCTCTCTCTTTGTGAAGGAAAAAAACTGGGTTGACGCTCAGCCTAGTTCAGCCCAGCCGTACCGCAAATTTTCACTCAAGAGGAGTAGTTGACACACAAACTGATATGCAATACTTATCTTCTCGAACTGCTCTTATGTTGAAACTTGAAAGTAATTTGACTGTGGTAGTTTTTCATCAACCCTCATAATCTATCTCTTTGAAACGAGCTGATCCATTCACTATATCGGCTTCAACCTCCTCAACGTCATCATCTTTGGCTCTTCCTCTTTATGCGGCGTCAGAGGCTTCACTTCTATAGCTTTGGCAAAGCCTATTGCATAGAATTCATCATATCGGTATTTCTCTGTTCATTCTTTGTCCTCAATTTGGGGAATTTTCTTATTTGTTCCTAGTGAGATTAAATATTTCTGACAAAATAGTTTTTCTACTTGTAGCAGATTAAGCAGTATGCAATGGGTAATGCTAGCAAATTAAATGGGTGCGAAAGGGTAAGAATTAAGAAAGTAGGAAGAAAATTAATTTTTTTTTTCTGAGAAGAAAATCGAACGGCCTCTTCTTCTTTTCCAATTGAACGAAGAATAAAGGTATGCCATTATTTTTGTGTTTGTATCAAAATCGATCTTTGGTATCTCAATCATTCATCTGTGTTTTAAAAATGGAGAATAAAGCAATTGAAATTGTAATTTTGGGCGTAGTTTAGTAAGGGGTTTTTGTTTGTTTTGTCTATTTGGGTGAGTTTTGGTTTTAATAGAGATTAGGTTGGTGTAGTAGATTGAACCCAAGAGAAGGCCATTGGGTGATTACATGGTCGACACGATTCATAAGGTTTCAATTAATGTAAATATGAGAGGTGAAGATAAATAGAATCCAATATTGAACTCTTTCGCCTGATGCACTGAATGAATGATTTGGTGCATTTTTTTTGTAGTAGAAGTTGAGGCCGACATCAATAAGATTGAGTTCACATACGTAGCTTTTGTTTCTGTACGTTTTGTGAGGTTTATGTATTAAGATTCTATTATCCAAAGATAATTATCTGGTTTTGTTGATCATGGAAGGTTAGAACTACAATCCTTACTTATTTGGGAGAGCAATTTCCATGCATGAAATGCATATTATTGATGCTATTGAGTATGAAGAAGGTACTTGCAGTTAAGGCTCAGGTTTGCAAATACCTTTTCCCGATATATATATTTATATACAGTTGCAAACAAAATTTGTTGATCTTTGTTGTGGTATCCACATAAGAAACAATAGGTTCCTACATCTTTCATGGTTAATGCATCTTAGCCACTGTAACAACAAAATGTAATATAGTACCAGGTTTATGTTTTATAGAGGGGATTTGAGCAATAATGACCTTCACTCACATTCTCGAAGTGTGACGACCCAGAACAAAATCAGTATGAGAAATCAGCTTGATCTACGAGCTTGCGCGTAGTCGCAGATTTCCGACAGTTGTTTGAATCGTCAGATTTGTTAACATCTAAATTATTGGCCGAGAATTGGAGCTGGGTCTCTTCTCGAGAGTCGTTGTACGTGTGATTTCGAGTTCGTGGGCGGTTCCGAATCGTTATTTGGACGACCGAGGAATAAATTATGAATATTTGAAGTTTCGACGTAATCGGGTTTAAAATGGTGGATTTCTTAGCGACTAAATTACCGGACAAGAATTTGGTTTCGGATTCTTCACGGAAGATGTAGAAAATTTAATTTTGAGCTCGTGGGAACTTTCGGAGCATTATTCCGAGTTACGAAGATTAAGTTACGAATATTTCTGATTGTTGATTATTTAGTCGGTTAAAGTATGTGTTTGGGTGAACCATTGACTTTTTATCGGTTTGGTCGATGTGTTTGACTTCAGGTGATAATTGAAGAATATGTGGAGTCGAGTTTGTTGCCGCGAGAATTATTGGAATCGGATTTACGACGAGGAAGTTACGTGTGTTTGAAGTTTGTCGAAAAGATAATTACGGAAGTTTCCATTTTGGGAAAGTATATATAGGGGTTTCCTGTTTTGGAAAGTCAAAGATGGGTTTAACTGTGTTGACCGAGTTGACCGAGTCAACTCGGTGGAGAGAGGAGATGTGTGACGGCTCACGACGGCTCACGGCGGAGGTTCGCCGTCCGGCCACCCCAAGGCGTGGGGCTACTCTCTTTCTCTTCGCCGTGACCTCCCCATCCCAATTCCGGCCACCCTCCACGGCAAGACTCACGGTGGAGAGAGAAATCTTGGGCCAAAGTTTGAGAATTTTGGGGTTAATGGTGGATTCCGATTCCGGCCATGTTGAGCTACAATTTGGAGTGGGCTTTGAAGCTCTCATCACCATGAAGCTACCATGTAAGTTTGGTGTTCCAATTCATCTTGTACATGGAGAATTTTGGATTTGAAATTTGTATGACAATTCGGTTTTACATGAAATTGGACTAGTTAGAGTGTGAATTGGGCTTTGTTGCAGTTATGAAAGTTGCTCAGTGGGTGATTTTGAGTGGAATAGGGGTTGCTCCACCAAGAAATTTCACGGTTGGTGGTGGTGCCGCCGGCGACGGCGGTCAACGGTAGTCAAACTTTGACTTTTGGGGTTTTCGACAAGTTGCATGTCATTTCACTCGAAATCGTGCTCCGATCACTGTGGGGAGGTTCGTTTTTCGAATTGAGCGTCCGAAAGTACAGCGAGGTATTGAGGTGTGATTTTCGGATTTTCGACAGTTTGTCGTAATCAGATTACGTGTTTCCGAGAACGGTGGTTTCTCGTGATTTGTCTTGAATTGTTGAGTTATGACTTGGAGAAATGAACTTTGTGAATATTCAGGTGTTCGTGATCGTTTGTTTGGCGAGAGACTTTCCGCCGGATCACGGGTTAAAGCGAACTGCGTTACGCTAGCCTGTGAGTGGACAAGTTTATATTTTCACAGTTGATTTGCGAGTTCGTGGATTTCATGATTTTCCGTATTTATTTTATACGATGTTGAGATATATGTTATTTTCGGAGGTATTATTTTATTTATATTGGTGACGGCATTACTGCATCGATGCTTCGGCTACTCGGCTGATCACTGGTAGTCCGCCAGAGTTGAAAGATTCCTCTGAACTAGAGTTGAGAGATTCCTCTGGGCAGGGTTGAGAGATTCCCCTGGCCTATCACCGTCGGGTTTGAGCGATTCACCTGACGTCGGGCTTGAGAGATTCGTCCGGCAACCTCCATATGTATATGTGTTCCGAACTCGCATTGTTTTATATTGATTATGTATATGAACTGGTGAAAGGCATACGTTTATTTTCGTCCACTCACTCTAATGTTTTTATTTGCCTTTCCCCTGGGCTTTTCGGTTTCCGTGCCCAGTTTGCAGTTCGAACTCTGGTGTCGCACGTCGTGGTCGGAGGCATAGTGCTTGAGCTACCTTATTTCTTCCAGTAGGTTTATTGTTCTACCTACTGTGGTATACTTATATGATTATACATTAGAGGTCGCTCTGAGTATTCTGTTGTATATATTATACGATTTTACTCCGGATTTCAGTAAAGTACAGATATATTTACTACTTTACATTACTGTTGATATATTGAGAAATCCGGATGGGATTGGTGCCCACGGTTTGATTTTTGTGACATAGGATGAAGTGTATTTTCCGCGTGCAGGTAATGGTAATTCCACGTTAGTAACGAAACTCTGCCAAAAATTTTACAATTTTTGTTGGTTCGTGTTTTCGAAGGGGTTTGATTCCGGTTTAGGCAACTAAACCGGGGTTGGGTCCTTTCACGAAGGTCATCTTTATTGCATCTGAATTGTTAGGAATCTTTTGGTAGGTACTCTGGCACATGGTCACATTGCTCCATAATGATGTTGCTTACATTTTGGCAATTGGGATGACAATCATATTGTATCTCGTTTTGCATAAAGGTTAAGTCCATTTAGTGACCTTTCTTATATAAAAAGGTCTTAGTGTTTGGTCTGACCCACTCAAATATATATTTGATAACCGCCTCCTCTTAAGATACACATACTATATATATATATATTATATTACGTTTGTGTTGTTAAATATAAAATAGCTAATACTATTTTGATTATATGTTGCAGATAGGCAAACATTGTCTTATGCTTGGTTTTTATTCTATGAGATGTACTCGAAGGAACTATCTTTTCTTGGTTTCACATATACTGAGTTTACTTCTGTTTTCCTCAAGTTCATTTATTCCATATGTCATACTTGTATTTTCTACTATGCCTTCAAGTTGGTGATTTGAGAAATTTTCTTATAGGTTGGGTCTTTAATTTCCTTAAAGCTGAACAAGGCCAAGTAGAAGGTGGCCTTAGTTTTGGTGTCCTGTTTTGGAGGAGGTTCTACACAACCTGGCCAGGAGCTTGATGATGAGGTTGAAAATTTATGTGTATTAGTATTTATTTTTGATACTAGTGAGATTTGTTTGAAGCCTTGACATTAGTGACCTTGTATGGATTTGTCAAGCTAAATTTGTATTACTTGGTCTTCTGACTTCTCTGATTTATGTAAATTAATATATATTCGTTACCATAATGATTCCTGATTTCCAATTGCTTACTAAAGTGAGAATAAAACAATAATATAAATTATATAAAATTATATTATTAGCAAATCATGTATATGTATATGGTGGAAAATTTTAGTTTTGGCACTATTTCTAGAAAATAATCAAATTTTGAAAGAGAATAGGTGACAAAAAAATGTTTGATTTGGTCACAAACCGAGTTTGTCACTTTAAACTCTTTCAGTGACAAACTTATCATTTTGTCACTATAATCATTAGTTACAATTTTTTAATGACAAATTGAGTAACAAACTAGTTTTGTCACCAATCTCTATAGGTGACAAACTATCAAATATTGGTGAGAAAACATATTAGTCACCAAAAGTCTTCTTTTTTTTGTAGTGGAATTCAAAGTTTTAGACATATCCATTAAAAAACATGTCACTGATAAGTTTTACTTTTATGAATTTGGGCAACTGTGATTTCATCTTGGTTTCTCCAGTCCTTTTTAATTGTTAACAACGAGTAAACAAAACATAGGAGGACATTACAGAGCTAGATTTGATTGTCGCACAATAGTATGCACCAAAATGGGTAGCTTAAAGCTAGGTGGTGGTTATTTCCTTACAATTGAAAGAAGTACGTTGATAGCTAGATATTTTGTATTTCAGTCACATAAATAGCCTCATGAATTATTGAAATTCATTCATCCTCCAGAAAAGAGAAACACAGTAGATGATCGAGTTTGGAATACTTGGAAAACAATAAACGAAGAAGAGAATTGACACTCATCGTTGATCCATATCTCATAACAGAATAAATAAAACAGGATCCAGTGCAAATAATTAAACGGCTAAAACAAATGATTAAACATCTGTTTTGTTTAATTAAAGAGAATTGAAGTAAGGCTACCAGCTATCGATGAGTTTTGAATATCCGAATGTGCAAAGTTTTTGTGCTTTTGTAGCTTATTTGTGCATGGCAGCAACGGGTGCATTGTGCAGAGAGAATGGTGGAGAGAGAGGCGACGTGGACCATGCAGCTGCCTCCAACTTTGAGGGCACTTCTGTGACTGTCACGACGGCACCGGCGGAGCACGGACCAGCCAAGGCCGATGTGGTGATGAACTCGGCTGAGGACACCGCCGGGAGCGCCTGTGCATGCGAGTCAGGTGGAGGACATGCAGGAGGCACATGGTCATAACATGGGATACATGTTTTACATGCAGGGGAAATCTCTTTTTGAAGGAAACCCACTAACATCTTTTGTTTTTTTCTCACACTACCTAAACAAACACTATATCCGACTAAAGTAAAAAAAGTAGGCCGATGACTTTTTTTTTCGTCGGCTATACTATACTTTAGCCGATGTCAGCTTTTGTCGAAAAAATTCGTCGGCTAAATTTTGACTTTTGCCGACGAAAATTTTGTTTTTAGCCGACAAAAATAAAGAACTTTAGCTGACATAATAATAATATCGTCGGCTAAAGTTCTTTATGTTTACAGATCTGGGCAGCAACTCATTCATTCGAAAAAAAAGGGGAGAAAAACACAAATTGCTCTCAAATTATTGGGTGTTGTCGGAAGCTGTCCAAAATGAGTTCGTGGAGCTATATCCCGCTACATATATATAGGTACGTATATATATGTGTGTTGATTATTGATTTTGAGTTGAATTATTATATATATTAATCGTTGATTTTCAGTTGATTTCGATGAAAATATATATATGTACGTAATTATATATATTAATTGTTGATAGTATGCATATATATGTGTTAATTTGTAATTAAGGAGTAGAAGAATTAATGTAATTTGTAGTTTAAATATATATATATATAGATATAATGATGAATTTTTAATTAGTGCATGTATATATACAGTTGAAATCTTCAGGATGGACAAGAATTGGATTTGCCTTCCAAAATGGGATCGAAGATATGGCGAGGGTGTGACGACCCGAACCATAATCAGTTGTGTACTCTGCACGATTTACGAGATTGGTTATTGTCGCAGTTTTACGATATATGTGTGGTTTGTCGATTCTATTCGCGACTATATTTTCGGCCGAGAATTTGAGTTTAGTGTCTTCACGGAAGTTGTAGAGTACGTGATTTCGAGCTTGAGGGCGGTTCCGGATGATTTTTCCGATAATCGAGGAATATAATACGATTATTTGAAGTTTCAGTTTTCGACGAGTGCATCCGATTGTTTCGTGTTTATCCGAATCGTGATGGTTATCCATTTCGAATCGTAGATCGACCCGAGGCGTGAGTATAAATATCGGAAATAGTCGAGAAATAGTCGAAAATCACAGTTTGAGCTTTGACTATCGTTGACCACCTGTTGACTTTCCAAATTTGGAAATTTACCCGTTGACCTGTGAAGGGAGAGAGTGACCCGTTTGGGCTCGTCGGCCGACCTGACTTTTCCGGCCACCTCCGGCCAAGCTGAGGGTACAGTTTGAATCCCCTTGAGTTCCTCTTTCGTTTTCTGTTTGAGTTTGTTGAAATTGGTTGTGTTTTCTTTGGGTTCGAATTGAGGCAGATTTGGGTTTGTCGCCGGTGACAGTTGGAAGAGTTCCGACGAGTTATGGAGGTGGGGTTGTTGGGGTTTTTGCTCCCCACACCTTGGTGATGCTCCCTGGGTAGTTGGTTTTGGACGAGGTAGTGGTTAATGGATAACCCGATTAGGTTACCGGAGGGAATTTTGATTTGGGTTTCAAGTGAAATTGGTGGCGTTGAGGTTTGAATTGAGGTTGGTTGTAGTTATGAAAGTGGTTTGGCTTGAGATGGGCTTCATTTCTGGAGCTTCCTCGCCGGAAAATGTCACCGTTAACGGCGCGCCGGCGGCGGTAAACGGCGGCGCTCCGGCAAGGAGTTGACTTTTTGGTTTTCGACGTTTTTAATGTCGTTTTTCTCGTAATCGCGCCCTGATTATCGTCCAGAGGTTTTTGGATTGATTTGGGTAGTGGATTTTCAGTCGAGGATTCGAGTGGAGATTTCAGGAATTCCGTTAATCATTTTGTACTGCATTGTATATTTTCGGGAACGGTTGGTTTCCGTGGTTAAATACAGAGTTGTGGGTTATGTTTTGATCAGTTGTGTTTTATGAATATTCAGGAGATCGAGATCGGGATCGTGCTTCTGGCGAGGGATCTTCCGCCGGGCCACGAGATTAGCGCAAGTGTTCGTTACGCGAGTCTGTGAGTGGACATTTCTTTTCACGGATTGTTTGCGAGTCTTTTATATTTGATTTACGAACATGAGCATGCAGTTTGATTATGGTTTTACGAGCATGTGTTTTACGATTATATATATGCGTATACGAGTATACGTACATATATATATATTATGTTTTATGCATGTGCATGTGCATGAAAATGATTTATGATTTGGTTTACACAGAGTACAGTCTCGGTTACGTTGTTGTATCGATACACATTGGCTTCTCGGCTGATCCCCGAGTACGCTCCGGGGGGGGGGGGGGGGGACAGATATCCTGACCCGAGGCCTTTCTGGCTAGGAATCACGTGTGGCTCTGGGATCCCGTGGTTCAGACTGTGCTATCGCGTGGTAGTCCATGAGAGACTCCGCGATGTATTTACGATGCATGCTCTGTATGCGTGAGGAGTTAGAGTCTCCCTCGTGTACCATTTCTTTATTTGTGCATTTAGACTCGCATATGTTTTTATAACTTATATATATTTCGGCGAAAGACATTTATTTTCGTCCACTCACTCTAACGATTTTCATGTCTTTCCCCTGGGCTTTTCGGTTTCCGTGCCCAATTGCAGTTCAGGTTCTGGTGTTTCACGTCGCGGTTGGAAGCTAGTGATCTGAGCTACCTGTGTTTTGCAGTAGGTTCTTGTTTCGCCTACTGATGTGTATATTGTATATATTTACACAGAGGTCGTTCTGATACATTCTGATACTTGTTTTATACAGATTTTCTCGGATATATTATATTATACAGATATGTTTTCTGTTATTTGATATTGTTATGATGTTGAGAAATCCGGATGGGATTGGTGCCCACGGTTTGGCTTTTGTGGCATAGGACGAAGTGTTATTTTCAGGGTGCAGGTTTATGCAATTCCACGTTAGTAACGAAATTCTGCCGAAATTTTGAATGATTTTTGTTGGTTTGTATTTTCAGAAGGGGTTCGATTCCGATTCGGGCAACTGAATCGAGGTTGGGTCCTTTCAGCTTGGTATCAGGGCATTAGGTTGTCAGATTCTGTAGACTCTTGTAGCTGTGACGCTTAGGGTATTTGATTTTGTACAGCATGACTGGAGTGATGACCCGACTGGCCAGCGGTACTCATCAATACTTCGGGTGTTGTGTGTTCTCAAATATCTGCGGTATCATGATTACGTTCTTTCTGCTTGTGCCTAATGCTTATCTTGTATTAGTAGGATGCCTCCTCGACGTGGTCCCCGTGTTGATCGGGAAGCGGATCCTAATGAGGATCGCCAAACGCGCGACTTGCTGATGCGAGTGCTGCGTTTGGAAGAGCGTTTTGACCCTGTGGTCAAGGCTCGTACAGCTGGTGCTACTGTGTTTTCGGGTTCAGTGGATCCAGAGATATGTGAGGCTTGGGTGGTTCAGGTTGAACGTGGTTTTGAGCGTTTGCAGTTTACTCCTAAGCAGATGACAGTGGCAGCAGTCGGATTACTTGAAGGTGATGCATACTTTTGGTGGGTTAGCACCGACAGAGTTCCACACTACAAGAAAACTACACCTAGACCACGGACCATTTCCGTAGTCTAGGTGACGTTTTCCGTCGTCTAAGTACTTGGACGACGGAATCTCCGTCGTCCAAGGTCGGTGCTCCAAGTGATGTCGTCCAAGCACCTGGACGACGGAGAATCAGTTCTCCGTCGTCCAAGTTCACTTGGACCGCGGACATTATCCGTGGCCCATGTATGCACCTGGACGACGGAAACGCTAATTCTCCGTCGTCCAGGTGACTACATGGGCCACGGACATTGCTCGTTTCTCCGTGGCCCACGTGTTTACCTGGACGACGGAGAATTAGAGTTTCTGTCGTCCAGGTGCATACATGGGCCACGGATAATGCTAGCTTCTCCGTGGCCCAGGTGTTCACCTGGACGACGGAGAACTGATCCTCCGTCGTCCAGGTGAACACGTGGGCCACGGAGAATGGCAGGGTTTAGGGTTTAGGGGTTTAGGGGTTTAGGGTTAGGTTTAGGGTTTTGCACCTGGACGACGGAGAACATAATCTCCGTCGTCCAAGTGACTATTTAATTTTAAAAAATAAATAAATTGAAATTAAATATTATTAATTTAATTTATTATTAATTTAATTTAAATAATGAAAAATAGTCGAAAATAATTAATTAAACTAAAATTTTAATATTAATTAATGTATTAATTAAATAATTAATTAATTTGTACATACACATCCAAATTAAAAACCCACAAAAATTATAAAATATTGTTCGGAACTCGGAAATAAAGAAACGCGATAATTAACTAGCTAGCTAATACACTGGAGGAGCAGATGCGCCGCCGGGTCCTCCGCCTCCAGCCGGGTCGTTGTCGTCGGGGTATGGGTTCGGAGGAGGTTGACATACTTCTCGATTTTGGTTCATGAGCGCGATGAGTTGGGCTATTTGTGCTTGTTGTTCGTCAAGTCTTTGCGCATTGACTCATTCTCCTCTCGTGCCAGTCGAGCCTCTTGAATGGCTGCTTCGACGGCCGCTGCCTGACTCCTTCTCCGCTGCCCCGAACCTCCCGTAGATGATGAGCCGGAGGTCGTCGACAAATCTCGTACCACCCTAGGCCCAAAGTGCCTAACCTCCTTGCCAGCTCTACGACCGTAGACCTCATCCGCGATTGCAATTTGGCTCTCTAAGGATAGAGGAGGCAGGTCTTCCGGCGGCACATCTGGGAACGCAAGCTGAGTGTTAGCCAACTCTTCATGCGCACGCTCTATCACCCTTTCCTACAAAATAATAATTAATTTATTATAATGAAATCATATTTAAATAATAATTACTATAATTAAAAGCACATAATTAATATATCACTTACGCCGCATTGACTTGCTTCATTATCGAGCCCTGGCGTCACGTACGCGCTTACGCTTGCATCAAGATAAGGGTGTTTGGAGCCCTTATCCTTGTGCTCCTTGGCTATTTGAATGAACTGCTTAGCGCCGGTAGTATGGTGTTTCTCCTTCTTCCCCCGGTTGGCTTTGTTGACAATGGAGAATTTCTGTTACACAACATAATTAAATCATTAAAAAATGAATAACTACAATTTAAATAATTCAATTATCTTAATTGAAATAAAAAAATAAATTAATACCTTAAATTGTTCATCGGCAAAGTGGTTACACAACCACTCCCACTCATCTTCTCTCTCCCCTTGCAGCTCTACCGGGGGAGGCACAGGACCGACATCTTGGAAGTACTTATGGAGCTTGTACTTCCAATCTTTGTAGATGGAGTTGGCGGTTTGGTTGATATGCCTCAACATAGCCGGTGTCGGATCCACGTCAAATTGTTCCTATCAAAAATAAATAGAAAATTATAATCGTATATATTATGAAATTTTAACTAATATTAACAAGATTATATAATAACTAAATTGGACGTATTACGTACCGAAAGATCTTTGAAGACTTTCGCCTTCTCATGATCCGGCGCCTCCTTCCAAGTAGGGGCAGTGATACGAACCCGGTTACGGATGATTGACCATATCCCATGCGCCAAGAGACTTGCTAGCTGAGCTGTGGGAGGGCCACCGGTGAATTCGTCGTACGGCAAGTCGATCTTTTTACCGGTCGCCTTTTAAATACGCTCCGCTTTGCCCCCTTTAACGAGACCCCGAGTCCTTTTCGGTTCCGGGTCAGTGGGGGCCCTCCTTTGCCTACGGCGGGCACTGTACATGATTGATTCGGCGGTCGAGGACGCCTGAGTACTTCCCGTTGAACCGGTACCCGGCGTCGGAGATTGGAAGGGGTCGACGTCGTCACCGCTCGAGATGAATGGGGGAGCGGGAATTTCCCCAGAGGGCGCTACGGACGGACCAGATGATCCATCCGGATTGAGAGCGTCGTTGCCCTCCTGTTGAACCCAACCGACTTGGGCCGCCAACATTCGGAGCATGGCATCTTCTGCCTCCTGTTGGGATTTCTTCTTGCCGGATGTCGTCTTTGGCGGAGCCATTTAAACCTAAGAGTACGGTGTTAAAATACCTACTTACCATAATAATTACAACTTAAAAATTTACGCTAATTAATTAAGTACGTTTAAGATTTAAATAGAGTACACTAGCTTGGCATTTTCGGTCGTTCAATGGACGTGCGACCCGCGCGATAAAGTGTAAATTTTCAATTAATCAGCCTTGATTAAATCGAAAAACATGGCCAGTTAGGGATAGAGATAACGCGAGAGGCAGGACTAATTTCGACAAAAGTCTTTCTTAGTCCAAATCCTGTCACCAGTCATAACCCGTTTCTAGACACCATGTCCGACATTCGGCCAATTTTTCGAAAATTTACACTCCCTCAAGTCCTTTGCAAACTCCGCCCTCAACCTCGTGTCCATAACTTCACTTAGGTTATGGTGTGCGGTGATGAAATCCACACATCACGAGGGGTTAAGGAGATAAGCAAGGAAAAGAGGCGCCATCTATTCCAAAGAGTGCGACTTAATAAACCAAGCCTATGTACTAAATTTAAATCGAACACGTACTACTAATTAATTTACTAGAAAATAAACGTAAATATTAATTAATAATTTTTAATTACATGCAATAATTTATATTTATTTATCATGCATTTAATAAAAAATTGATTCATTTAATAAATTATGAATAATAATTTATTCATTTAATAAATTTAATAATAAATTCATTTAATCATGCAACTAATAATAAATAATTACAATAATTATGATTTAATAAATTTAATAATAAATTCATTTAATCATGCAACTAATAATAAATAATTACAATAATTACAATAATTATGATTTAATAAATTAATAACAATAATTAATCATTTATTAAATATTTAAACTAATTAATCAATTAAATTCTACTTGTAAATTATATTTAGAATTTAATTAATTAATTAAATGAAAATTATTTTAATAAGGGAAAAATAGAAATTTACCGAATCTGAGTTTTCGGGAATATCGCCGGAGTTGAGTCGTGGGAGAGGAGGAACCACGCCGGAAAAATGTCGTCGGAGCGTCGCCGGAGGAGGATCGCCGGAGGAGAGGAGAGGAGAGGAGAGGAGAGGAGGAGATGGAATGATGACAAAATGAGGGGGGGTGCAACTCTATTTATAGAGTTTCACCTAGACGACGGAGAACTATTCTCCGTCGTCTAAGTCCACTTGGACGACGGAAACAGTGTTTTCCGTCGTCTAGATGGCGGTTTCAAAAAAATTCAAGCGGCGCCAATTAATCGGCGGGACGCTCTGAACCGCCATTATTTTGGACTTAGCGGTCCCAAAAACGGAAGCGGTAAATTGAACCGCCATAAAAATTGGACTTGGACGACGGAGATGGTCAGTCTCCGTCGTCCAAGTGAAAATTACATGAAAAAAATAAACAAAAATAAATTTGAACCGCCATGGTTTTTGAACCTAGACGACGGAGATGGTCATTCTCCGTCGTTCAGGTTAACACCTGGACGACGGAAAATGACCATCTCCGTCGTCCAGGTTCAAATTACGTAAAAAAAAATTTTAAAAATAATTCGCTAGGAATTTAGCGATCTGTCATTCGAGTGAAATAGTCGTACAATATCGATGAACGCATCGTATATATGAACAGTTAAATTTGAACCGACGATTAATTTTACGTATTGAAACATGTTAAGTATCGACTAATCTTTACGACTTAAGTGTTCATGAGTAGACGCTCATTTGCAGCAGAGTATTAACGAAATTGAATTTGGACAAAACAACCGTTGGATATGTTCGTCGTAACATAATATATAATTGTCTTCAAAGGACCATAAAATAATAAGTTCGGGAAGGGTTTGATCGGCACAGTCAACCGCAAAACCGATAATTTCACAAACCGGAAACGTGGATACAAGGCATTTCGCAACTCCGATTTTCGAACCGTCGAAGCTCACACACCAAGAATTGTTTACTCTAAAGTCTTGATGAAAAGACTTTGCATTGGAAGAAGGTCTAGATGGTCGTTGTCTTAGAAAAAATTACGATATCTGCACCTGGACGACGGAAATAAGCGTTTCCGTCGTTCAGGTAATCACCTGGACGACGGATATGAAGTTATCCGTCGTCCAGGTTCTAACCTGGACGACGGAGAATGACGTTCTCCGTCGTCCAGGTGTATAGACCCTGAATTCAGTGGTTAGGGCCTTACTGTTTAGGGTTTAGGATTTGTGAACTTGGACGATGGATAATGACCATATCCGTCGTCCTAGTATGTACCTGGACGACAGATAATGACCATTCTCCGTCGTCCAAGTTCTAAACCCCGATTTCAGGGGTTAAGGCCTTAGGGTTTACGGTTTAGGTCGTCCCCGGTCATTTGTGTGTCCGTTCAATTATTCTGATTCAAAAATATAATTAAAAAATTGATCGATCGATCCGAACTGCTAGATTTAGGGTCCAGGATTTAGCTAGGGTTTTATATGAGATTGAGATTTGGTGACAACCTGCAATTAATTTCTCCGTTGTCCAGGATATATAATTCGGATTAATTTCTTACCGTAAACCGGCATCGATCATATATATATTACAATAATTACAGTAATTAATTACCAATTAATCTCCCTCGTCGTATGACCGTACTCTTCGTCAATCATCATCGTCCTCATCCCCGTTAGACGACGGCTCATCCTCGTCATCGTACTCAACATCGTCCGACGAATAACCTGAGTCCTCGTCCGCGTCCTCTTCCTGCTCGTCTTCTTCATCTACCGCATCGATAATCTCATCTTCAGTTAGATCTGTACAACCATCAGGCATGGGTAACCGTTCACCATCTTGAACCAGGTCCATTATATCGGAGCGGACCATAGAAATATTAGGCTCTTGATAGGCAGGAATGTCTCTTTCTGGTTTAGCAGCATCTTCAGTCGTCGCCGGTGTCCTTTCAATTTTCTCTGTATTCCATATTCCTCGGTGAGAGATATGGTTCACTATTTTCCACCCTTCACCGGCTTTCGGATCGTCGAGATAGAACACCTGCCGAACTAAGGTGGCGAGAGTGAAATGCTCATCCTCATACCAGTACGAGTTTGTATCGACTGATAATAGTCCCAGGTCTTCCTTTGTACGCTTGAACCATCTGCACTTGAATAGGAAAACGTTGACATCATTCCCGTAACATAGCTGAACCACATATACAATAGCCCCGTAATATAGATCATTGTCTTTCCCAACCGCTACCCCACTGTTTTGTGTTCTTCTTCCTTTGTCTCGGGCCAATGAATGGAACTTTACACCGTTCACAAAACATCCGGGATAAATATAGTGTTTAACCGGCTTCCCTGCTAGCAAGTGCTTTGGCCATGACCACCACCCTCCGTGGTTATCAGATTTTTGCAGATCAATCATCTGCGAAAAAGGGCAAATTAATATAAGGGTTTACTTTCTACAAACATGAGCAATATGTATTTAAATAATTAATACCGAGACGTACGTACGTACCCATTAGAAGAAATAATCGGGAAACTTCTTCTTAACCATTTTCTCAATCCACGCCGAACTCTTGTTTTGATTTAACGTCTGAAGCCTCTCCCTGTATGACAACATGTACGGCTCAACTTCGTCACAGTCTTGCAACACTACCCAATGTGCCTCAATAAGTTCTTCCCGTGTTAACGATTCCTTTAATACTCCTCTAAACGGTCGGACGACATTTCTCACGACAGAAAGATTGATGCGGGCACTGCGATCGGAGGCAGTGGGAGGGGGTGGATCTTTGAGGTACTTGTTGCAGTAAGTAACACACTCATGCATTAGGTATGTCTCTGCTATGGAGCCATCCGGGGCCGACCTGTTTTTGACGAATGACTTATACTGTCCAAGCTGTCTACAAAATCAAACGTACACATTACATAAGTACATATAGCTAGCTAGTATATATATAATCTCCAGTGGAACAAATTAATTAATTAGTTGTACGTACCTTTCTTGAGGATACATCCAAGTGTACTGGACTGGACCAGAAATGAGCACCTGCTCGGGCAGGTGGATCATTAGGTGAATCATGATGTCAAAGAAAGCAGGGGGGAAAATCCTCTCTAGTTTGCAAATGATGTGCACAATTTGTTGTTGCAATTCCACCACATCTGACTTCTTTAATTCTCTGGTGCATAACCTCTGCCACCACCTGCACAATGCTACTATTGGTTCTACGACGTCCCGAGGTAAGTATGGTCGAATTACCACTGGAATCAGACGTTGCAGCATAACGTGATAATCATGTGTCTTTAGACCAACAAACTTGTGTTGCACCTCGTCCACTGCTCCAGTTATAGTAGCTGCATACGTAGCCGGATAACGAACGCCCTTAAACCAGTGAAATACAGAACGTCTAAGCGTCGGCTTCACTGTGTAAGGTGCATCTGACATCTTGTTGTACACTCATTTCCTATCCCTCCTCAACCACAAGGGACGACGTAGATTTATTGATTCCAGATCTTTACGCGCTTTGGGAGTATCTTTAGTCTTGAACTTAATACCGAGAATTGTTCCCACCACGCTGTCGCACACATTCTTTTCTATGTGCATCGCGTCCAAGTTGTTCCTCAGCTTCAACTTCGACCAGTAAGGGAGTTCAAAGAATATACTCTTGTGATACCAATAGCTCAGATCATGTGGAGGAATTGGATTGCATTTCTTTACATCCGCGTCATTGGTCAACACACCAAAGTCGAAATAGCTCAACCTCTCTAAAATCTCTTCTCCCGACCAACTACGGGGTTTAGGATTGTTCTCTACCGTCCCGTCGAAATGAGTTTCATCCTGTCGCCAGGGGTGGTCGTAAGGAAGCCATCTACTGTGACCCAAGTAACACACCTTCCCCGCGTGCCAACTAGAGTTCACGTCGTCCAAACATAAAGGACATCCATTATATCCTTTTGTCCTGCAGGCTGCCAACATCCCATACGCTGGAAAATCGCTGATCATCCACATTACGGCAGCCCTCATCGTGAACATCGTGTCAGTGAATTTGTCATAAGTTGGGACTCCATTTTTCCACAACAGTTTCAGATCGTCGATCAAAGGTCTGAGGTAGACATCTAAGCACTTCCCTGGAGATTTAGGACCTGGAATTAGTACAGTAAGGAAATTAAATTCCTTGTTCATGCACATCCACGGAGGCAAGTTGTACAGCATCAGAATAACTGGCCAAGTGCTGACGGCGGAGCTATTACTTCCCCAAGGATTGAATCCTTCTGTAGATAGGCCGAGTCTAACATTTCTAACCTCTGAAGCAAAGTCTCCAAATTCTCTGTCGAAATGTTTGAAACCCTCCCCATCTGTGGCGTGTCGCAGGACATCGTCATCTATTCGCTTTTCTGCGTACCATCGCATCGCCTCTGCTGTGTGTAGAGACATGTACAGGCGCTGCAATCTGGGAATCAAGGGAAAATATCGAACAATTTTCACAGGAATTCTCTTTTTCGAACTCTTCCTATTCAACTGGAATCTGCACTGGCTACATACGGGACAATAGTCCAACTCTTTATACTCTTTGTAAAATAGCACACAATCATTCGGACATGCGTCAATTATCCTGTACTTTAGGCCGAGGCTGCTCAGGATATTTCTAACCTTATAATGAGATTTAGGAAGATTGTGATCATCAGGAAGCAACTTACATATTTGCTCCTGAATTTCGTCAAAAGCACTCACTGACATTTTGTGCTTCACTTTTATCTTCATTTGCTCCATCACATATTGCAACACATTCTCTCGACATCCAGGGAACACCGGGGTCTGCGCTTCAAGTAGCATCCGGTTGTACTTTTCCATCTCACTGGTGTCAGTGGCCAAGCTAGCTGCGGGGAATGTGTCATCATGCTCATTAGTGGTACTGTAACCTCCGTCTTGGTGTTGGTGTCCACTATGACTACATCCCGGAAACGCATCATGGACCAAATCTGCAGTTGGGTTGCAAGCTGGGGGTCCGGCACCACTGCCGTTGGATGAGGCACCATGGTAACTATACCTTGAGCTGAAGTCTGCTGCGCTGAACTCTACTGCTTCACCATGCTCGCTCCATGTAGTGTAACTCCACATCATACCATTTTCGTACAGGTGTTGCACCATAACATTAACCTCCGCATACTGACAATTAAGACATTTCTGACACGGACACCTGAAATGTTTCTTTCCCTGACCATGTTCTATCGTAAAATTCACAAATTCGCTAATTCCATCCATATACCGGACATCACATCTATTCTTCAACTTCATCCAACTCTTGTCCATACTGCTACAAAATATTATAATTAATTAATTATTACATATATATATATATTTGTCCATTAATTTACGCTTAATTATACGTACTCGATCTACATCGATCCATCAATTACGTACGTACGTAATTTAATCGATTTGTACATATATATATAGCTAACATCCTTGCATGTATGTACGTACGTTTTCACTAAATATATATTATTTAAGCAAATTTTAACTGCGTACGTACGTACCTACTGGCCTTCTCGATATCTGTACGTTAATTAAGCTAGCTAGCTAGTCAGCGGAGATCCCTTATCGATCCTGATTCTTCTCGGCCTTCTAGGTAGCTAGCTCCCTTCTCCTTCTCCCTTCTCCTTCAATTCTTCTTCAAATGGAATGAAGAGATCGAGGAATGAATTCAGTTTGGCATCGGGCTTATATAATGCTTCACTTAGACGACGGAGGTGTCGGTACGTCGTCTAAGTGGAAATACGTTACGTACTCGGACGACGGCATGTCGGTCCGTTGTCCAGGTAATCACCTGGACGACGGAGAATACCATCTCCGTCGTCCAGGTGATCACCTGGAGGATGGAGAAGACTCCGAGGTCCAGGTGATCACATGGACGACGGAGAATACCGTATCCGTCGTCCAGGTGATCACCTGGACCACGGAGAAGACTCCGTGGTCCAGGTGACCACCTGGACGACGGAGATGGTATTCTCCGTCGTCCAGGTGGTACTTGGACCATGGAGTCTTTTCCGTGGTCCAGGTGTCACTTGGACCACGGAACAATTACGTTTCCGTGGTCTAAGTGTTGTTTTCTTGTAGTGCCAGCTGATACTCCGTGGACTTTTTTCCGTGATCTGTTTATGCGGAGGTACTTTAATCAGGCTACCCAACAGCGCAAATATGAGAAGTTTACGAACTTGAGGCAGGGCAGTTTGTCTGTACTTGAGTACCGGGACCGATTTACCTGTTTATCTCGTTTTGTGCGTGATATGGTGGCTACTGAGGAAGCCAAGTGTCGCAAGTTTGAGCTGGGGTTGAATCTAAATATCAAGGCGACTCTGAGTACGATGCCTCGGAACAACTTCGATGAGTTTGTCAGTGCAGCACTCCGAGGCGAAGATATCGAGCAGGAAAGGTAGCAGAGGTACCAGCCGAGACGGTTTGAGGAGGGTGGACCGAGTCAGGGGCCTTCAAAGAGGCAGAGTTCTGATACTTCCGGTTCAGCTTCATCTTCAGGCGGTGGATCATATCGACCACCAGCTAGTGTACCTAGACAGAGGCCGAGATGGAGGAGAGATCGACCGCGGCGACCACAGGCTAGTGGGGATTCCAGCGGTTCCAGTTACCCTCGACGACCTTTTGGCACTTTTGCTACACCGAGGGAGTATCCGTTGTGCAACTTGTGCAATAGGTATCATGTTGGTCCATGTCAGCGGGGTACCGTCATTTGTTATCGTTGTGGCCAGATGGGTCACTATTCGAGGGAGTGTCCTCAGTCATATGGTGCTGATGGACAGGCGACCCAGAGTTCCGGAGCTGAGCGAGGTGCTACTTCGGGAGTTCGACCAGCATAGTTTTCAGGCCAGGGTAAACAGCAGGGACAGCCTCAGCGAGGACGACCAGCCGGACAGGCGAGAGTTCATGCTATGACTCTACGAGAGGGCAGAGCTTCACCAGAGGTCGTTATTGGTACGTTACATGTCTTTGGTATTCCAGTACTTGCATTGTTAGATCCAGGTGCCACACATTCATTTATATCATATAGATTGTCATCATTAGCTACGGTACCAGCATCTCCACTTCCGGGGTTGTGGAGAGTGTTGTATCCGTCAGGTGAGGTTGTGAGCATCGGTTGGGTGTACAGAGACTGTGAGGTGTTTATTGATGGTCATGGATTAGCCGCAGATCTGTTATTGCTTGATTTTGTGGATTTTGATCTGATCTTGGGTTTGGACTTCTTGGAGACGCATTGGGCCATGTTTGATTGTCACAAGAAGGAGGTCGCGTTTCGACGACCAGGGTTACCCGAGATACTGTTCCGTGGCGAGAAGAACACTTCACTACCGTGTTTGATTTCCGCGATGAGAGCAGATCGGTTGATGAAGAAGGGTTGTGTCGCTTACTTAGCCCATGTTGTGGACACTATAGCAGCCGTACCAGACCTTGGTAGTATTGAGGTTGTGTCTGAGTTTCCGGATGTGTTTCTAGCGGAGTTACTTGGTATACCCCCTGTGCGGGAGATTGATTTTACTATTGAGTTGTTGCCGGGTACATGATCGATTTCCCAGACACCGTATCAGATGGCGCCAGCGGAGTTGAAAGAGTTGCAGATTCAGCTCCAGGAGTTGCTAGAGAAGGGTTTTATTCGACCGAGTGTTTCTCCGTGGGGTGCTCCGGTGTTATTTGTGCGGAAGAAGGATGGGTCCATGCGTTTGTGCATTGACTACCAGAAGCTGAATCAGGTTACAGTGAAGAACAAGTATCCGTTACCGCGGATTGATGATTTGTTTGATCAGCTCAAGGGAGCAGCAGTCTTTTCGAAGATTGATCTTCGATCCGGATATCACCAGTTGAGGATCCGAGACTCAGATGTAGCCAGGACAGCTTTCAGGTCGCGGTATGGGCATTATGAGTTTTTGGTTATGCCGTTTGGGTTGACCAACGCCCCCACATCTTTTATGGATTTGATGAATCGGGTGTTCAGACGGTTCCTGGACAAGTTCGTGATTGTATTCATTGACGATATTTTGATCTATTCCAGGAGTGTGGGCCAGCACAAGAAGCATTTGCGAGCAGTGTTGCGGACTTTGCGGGACCATCAGTTGTTCACGAAGTTTAGCAAGTGCGAGTTCTGGTTGGATAGTGTGAAGTTTCTGGGCCACGTGATTTCAGCTGAGGGAATCAGTGTTGATCCTGACAAGATCGAGGCCGTGCTGAACTGGAGTAGACCCACTACTGTACCGGAGATCCGGAGTTTCTTGGGTTTAGTAGGCTATTACCGACGGTTTGTACAGGATTTCTCCCGGATTGCTACACCACTGACCAGATTGACGAAGAAAGAGTCAAGTTTGAGTGGTCTGATGCGTGCGAGGAGAGTTATTTGCTCCTGAAGGAGAGATTGACAACCGCACCGGTTCTGACATTGCCAGACGACAGTGGAGAGTTTGTTGTGTACAGTGATGCGTCGAAGTTGGGGGCTTGGCTGTGTGTTGATGCAGCATGGTAGAGTCGTGCCCTATGGTTCCAGGCAGTTGAAACCACATGAGGTCAACTATCCGACGCATGATTTGGAGTTAGCCATTATCGTGTTAGCGTTGAAGAGTTGGAGACATTATCTATATGGAGCTCAGTGTAAGATTTACACTGATCACAAGAGTCTCACTTACTTGCAGACGCAGCCGGATTTGAACATGAGGCAACGCCGATGGATGGAGTTGATCAATGACTACGATTGCACATTTGAGTACCATCCAGGGAAGGCCAATGTTGTAGCTGATGCACTTAGCCGGAAATCTGGAACCTCGTTGTTCCATATGTGTGTGACCAGAGTATCGATGTTAGCCGAGCTTCGGGCTACAGGTGCTGAGTTTGGGTATGATGACGAGGGAGCTTTGTTGGCTAGTTTTCAGGTTTGACCCGTATTGGTTGATCAGGTACGAGAGGCTCAGGATTCAGATTCCTACCTGTTGGACAAGAAGACCGTGATACGGAATGGTGTGCCTACAGAGTTTCGTTTGAGCGACGACGGTACGTTGTTGTTCAGAGGCAGGTTGTGTGTGCCCAGAGATGAGAGCCTGAAGAAGGAGATTCTGGACGAGGCCCATAGTTCAGCGTATGCGATGCATCCCGGAGGTACGAAGATGTTTCGTACACTTCGAGCGTACTATTGGTGGCGCAATATGAAGCGGGAGATTGCCGCGTACGTGAGTCGATGTTTGATCTGTCAGCATGTGAAAGCGGAGAGACAGAAACCTGCAGGGAAGCTATAGCCACTTGA
This sequence comes from Geum urbanum, assembly GCA_946800695.1. Taxonomy (NCBI): domain Eukaryota; kingdom Viridiplantae; phylum Streptophyta; class Magnoliopsida; order Rosales; family Rosaceae; genus Geum; species Geum urbanum. Next base: position 40,593,515 of record OX327001.1, on the reverse strand, counting down.
GATTCTGGTTTGGAAGTGGGAGCACATTACGATGGATTTCGTCTATCAGTTGCCGCATACTTCGGCTGGCAACACCGGTATTTGGGTTATTGTAGATCGACTGACGAAATCCGCTCACTTTCTTGCACTTCCGGGGAAGATATCAGTGGGCAGATTGGCCAAGTTGTACTTATCAGAGATTGTTCGCTTGCATCGTGTGCCTGTGTCCATTGTTTCTGACCGAGATAGTCAGTTTACTTCTGATTTTTGGCAGGCGTTGCAGCGAGCTTTGGGCACGAGATTGCGATTTAGTACAGCTTTTCATCCTCAGACTGACGGGCAGTCCAAGCGGACCATTCAGACTCTTGAGGATATGCTGCGATCTTGTGTGTTGCAGTTCCGCGGGAATTGGGATCAACAGTTACATTTGATAGAGTTCGCCTACAACAACAGCTATCAGGCCAGTATTGAAATGGCACCGTATGAGGCCCTGTACGGGAAGCAGTGTCGCACTCCGTTGTGTTGGAGTGAGGTAGGTGAGCGTTGGCTTATTGGCCCTGATCTGGTGAAGAGCACTATGGAGGATGTTCAGATTATCCGGGAACGATTGAAGATCGCCCAGGATCGGCAGAAGAGTTACGCGGACGTGAGGAGGAAGAGCCTCGAGTTTGAGGTAGGCGATTGGGTCTTCCTGAAACTATCTCCGTGGAGGGGAGTTGTGTGTTTCGGGAAGCATGGCAAGCTTCGACCACGGTACATTGGTCCGTATGAGATTTTAGAGAGGATTGGAGTTGTTGCTTACAGACTTGAGTTACCAGCTGAGATGGCTCGTGTTCATGATGTCTTCCATGTTTCGATGTTGCGGAAGTACATCTTAGATCCTTCACGTGTGTTAGCCCCGCAGCAATTGCTGATCAGAGAGGATTTGACGTACGTGGAGGAGCCTGTGCAGATTCTCGATCGTCGTGAGCAGGAGTTGAGGCACCGTGTGATCCCGCTAGTAAAGGTCTTGTGGCAGAACCACTCAGTTGGGGAGGCCACCTGGGAGACTGAGCAGCGTATGCGTGAGCAGTATCCTCATCTGTTCACTTGACAGGTATGTAAATTTCGAGGTCGAAATTTTTTTAAGGCGGGTAGATTTGTGACGACCCGAACCAGAATTAGTCGTGTATTCTGCACGATTTACGAGATTGGTTATAGTCGCAGTTTTACGATATATGTGTGGTTTGTCGATTCTATTCGCGACTATATTTTTGGCCGAGAATTTGAGTTGAGTGTCTTCACGGAAGTTGTAGAGTACGTAATTTTGAGATTGACGGCGGTTCCGGATGATTTTTCCGATAATCGAGGAATATAATACGATTATTTGAAGTTTCAGTTTTCGATGAGTGTATCCGATTGTTTCGTGTGTATGCGAATCGTGATGGTTATCCATTTCAAATCATCGATCGACCCGAGGCGCGAGTATAAATATCGGAAATAGTCGAAAATCACAGTTTGAGCTTTGACTGACGTTGACCACCTGTTGACTTTCCAAATTTGGAAATTTACCCGTTCACCTGTGAAGGGAGAGAGTGACTCGTTTGGGCTCGTCGGCCGACCCGACTTTTCCGGCCACCTCCGGCCAAGCAGAGGGTACAGTTCGAATCCCCTTGAGTTCCTCTTTCGTTTTCTGTTTGAGTTTGTTGAAATTGGTTGTGTTTTCTTTGGGTTCGAATCGAGGCCGATTTGGGTTTGTCAGCGGTGACGGTTGGGAGGGTTCCGGCGAGTTATGGAGGTGGGGTTGTTGGGGTTTTTGCTCCCCACACCTTGGTGATGCTCTCTGGGTAGTTGGTTTTGGACGAGGTGGTGGCTAATGGATAACCCGATTAGGTTACCGGAGGGAATTCCGATTTGGGTTTCGAGTGAAATTAGTGGTGTTGAGGTTTGAATTGAGGTTGGTTGTAGTTATGAAAGTGGTTTGGCTTGAGATGGGCTTCATTTCTGGAGCTTCCTCGCCGGAAAATGTCACCGTTGATGGCGCACCGCCGCCGCCGCCGGCGGTCAACGGCGGCGCTCCGGCAAGGAGTTGACTTTTTGGTTTTCGACGTTTTTAATGTCGTTTTTCTCGTAATCGCGCCCTGATTATCATCCAGAGGTTTTCGGATTGATTTGGGTAGTGGATTTTCAGTCGAGGATTCGAGTGGAGATTTCGGGAATTCCGTTAATCATTTTGTACTGCATTGTATATTTCCGGGAACGGTTGGTTTCCGTGGTTAAATACAGAGTTGTGGGTTATGTTTTGATTAGTTGTGTTTTATGAATATTCAGGAAATCGAGATCGGGATCGTGCTTCTGGCGAGGGATCTTCCGCCGGGCCACGAGATTAACGCGAGTGCGCGTTACGCGAGTCTGTGAATGGACATTTCTTTTCACGGATTGTTTGCGAGTCTTTTATATTTGATTTACGAACTTGAGCATGCAGTTTGATTATGGTTTTACGAGCATGTGTTTTACGATTATATATATACGGATATGCGTATACGAGTATACATACATATATATTATGTTTTATGCATGTGCATGAAAATGATTTATGATTTGGTTTACACAGAGTACAGTCTCGGTTACGTTGTTGTATCGATACACATTGACTTCTCGGTTGATCCCCGAGTACGCTTCGGGGGGGGGGGGGGGGGGGGGATAGATATCCTGACCCGAGGCCTTTTTGGCTAGGAATCACGTGTGGGTCTGGGATCCCGTGGTTCAGACTGTGCTATCGCGTGGTAGTCCATGAGAGACTCCGCGATGTATTTACAATGCATGCTCTGTATGCGTGAGGAGTTAGAGTCTCCCTCGTGTACCATTTCTTTATTTGTGCATTTAGACTCGCATATGTTTTTATAACTTATATATATTTCGGCGAAAGACATTTATTTTCGTCCACTCACTCTAACTATTTTCATGTCTTTCCCCTGGGCTTTTCGGTTTCCGTGCCCAGTTGCAGTTCAGGTTCTGGTGTTTCACGTCGCGGTTAGAGGCTAGTGATCTGAGGTACCTGTGTTTTCCAGTACGTTCTTGTTTCGCCTACTGATGTGTATATTGTATATATTTACACCAGAGGTCGCTCTGATACATTATGATACTTGTTTTATACGGATTTTCTCGGATATATTATATTATACATATATGTTTTCTGTTATTTGATATTGTTATGATGTTGAGAAATCCGGATGGGATTGGTGCCCACGGTTTAGTTTTTGTGGGATAGGACGAAGTGTTATTTTCAGGGTGTAGGTTTATGTAATTCCACGTTAGTAACGAAACTCTGCCGAAATTTTGAATGGTTTTTGTTGGTTCGTATTTTCAGAAGGGGTTCGATTCCGATTCGGGCAACTGAATCGAGGTTGGGTTCTTTCAGAGGGAATGTGGTGTTTTGTGGAATATGTGAAGATTAATGCTAACATGAATACAATTCATTATTGTCCATGTACAAAATGCAGTGTCATAGCGATTTGTATCATTTTTCCATTGATATAGTATGAGAGCACCTGAAGAAGAACGAGTTTTGAGATAAGTATACACGTTGGATTTATCACGGTGAAACGTCATGAACGGGTCAGCATGATCATGGGCAATTTTCTGAGAAGGCCAGTACATCCAATGATCCAACAACGGTTGATAAACGATGTGTTTCCTTATGAGAGCAGTGTATTTGCTCAAGTACAAGATATCCATGCCGTCGTTGGAGGCTTCCCTACTATTGAGCCAGTTCAGCAATTCTCTAGAGCTGTCAACACTGCCGGTATTGACAAGTACAACAAGCTGATCGCCTTCCAAAAAAACTCTGTATACAACAGTTGTAATAAGGTTGTTCTTGAAATGATCATGGGAGTAATGAAGGTCAAAGTGGAGAACAAATTAAGTGTCAAGGTTGTTGATGATTATCTAAAGTTGACTGCTTCGGCGCTGCCCCCCGGTCATCACCTTCCTACTACTCATCGTAATGTGCGACATATCCTGAAAGATTTTGGCCATACCTACATCAAAATCCATGCATGTAGATAGAATTGCGTTCTCTTATGGGGTAAAGATCTTAAAGGGAATGATCTTGCAAACCTTGATGCCTATCCAGTATGTCACACAGATATGTATAAGTTGACTCCTGTAGGGAATAAGAAAGCTGCGAAGATACTTCGATATTTTCCATTGACTGATAGGCTGGAATGGTTGTACATGTCTTCACACCAGATAAAAGCTATGAGATGGCACGCTGAGAGGGATTTGCCTGACGATGATACTCTTATACATCCTGCTGACGAAGAGGTTTAGAAGCACGCAATTTGGGTGTTTTCTCATTTTGCATCAGAAGTCCAAAATGTTTGGCTCGGTTCTCATCTGACGGATTCAACCCTTTTGGCAACATGAGTCTTCAATATAGTATATGACTAGTTATTTTGGTACCGTACAACCTTCCTCCATGGATGTGCATGAAAAATGAATACAATATGCGGACTCTGTTAATTTCAGAGCTGGGTTGTCCAGAAAAGTGTATGGATGTGTATTTGAGTAAGGTTTTGTGTAACGTTGGCCATCCCACTTATGACAAGTTCAAACATGAGATGTTTCAGATGCATGTCATAGTTATTGGCACTATCAATAATTTTCTTGCCCACAGGTTGTTGTCGGGCAACGTTACTAGGGAATACAGGGCTTGTCCAGAGTGCCTGACTGATGAGTGTGGAAGACCTCATTGCAGGAAGATTGTCTAGATGCGTTACCGTTGTTGGTGTGGACTTGATCACCCATGGCGGGAGGATGAAAGGCATTTGATGAGACTGTAGAATAAGATGTGCAACCTAGGAGATGGACGAGAGATGAAATTTTGGAAGTGCTGAATGAATACGATTTTGGGTAGCTCAGCAATTATTCTAATATAGTGGCGGCAATACCTGACAGACCCAACATGTATAAATTCTGCACACACAAAAACATATTTTAGGAACTCCCATACTGGAGTAAGTTGTTAACCAGGCACTATCTAGATGTTCTGCACAAAGAAAAAAATGTGTTAAAGTGTGATGGGCACAGTGCTGAATTGGGAGGGGAAAACTAAAGAAGGCCCTAAGACACACATTGATCTAAAAAGAATGGGTTTACAAAAATATTTATGGTTGAAAGAAGGGAAGAAAAATATGTCTCAAGCTCCTTACACCGTCAAGCTTGAACAGAAGAATGAAATTTTTAGGTGGATGGGTAATGTTAGGTATCCTTCAGGCTATGCAGAAAATATATGTCGGTGTGTTAACTTCCGAGATAATAAGATGTACGGATTAAAAAGTCATTGTGACGACCCGAAACAGAATCAGAAGTGTAATCAGTTTAGTTCGTGAGTCAGCGCGTAATCGCAGTCCTCCGATAATTGATTGAATCGCTAGTCTTGATCACGACTTAATTATTGGCCGAGAATTTGAGTTGAGTCACTTCTCGAGAGTTGTTGTACGCGTGATTTCGAGTTCGTGGGCGGTTCCGGATTATTATTTGGACGACCGAGGAATATAATATGAATATTTGAAATTTTGGAATATTTTAGAGTTTATTCGTTCGTGTTCGAGTCTATCCGAATTGTGATTGTGATCCATTTTGGACCGTTGATCGACCCGAAGCGTAAATGAAATGATTATCGACTTGATTTGCGAGTTTCGCGATTTGTTGTGATTTCGGCATAATCTATTAATATGGCGGCTTCCCTAGCGAATGAATTATCGGGCGAGAATTTGATTTCGGATCCTTCGTGGAAGTTGTAGAGAATTTAATTTCGAGCTCGTGGGAACTTCCGGAGAATTTTTTCGAGTTACGAGGAATTAGTTGTGAATATTTTCATCCGTCGAATATTGTCGTATTTATCCGTTTGGGGTTCGATACGCATACGGTATAAATACAGAAACGATACATGCCGTTTTTGGAAACTTTCCAAAAAGAGAAACTTGGGTGTTGACTGGGTTGACCACGGGTGGGTCGACCCATTTTGGAGGCCGAATGGGTTTGCCGGAAATTGAGGCCGATTCCGGCCATATTTGGGCAAGGTTCCTTCACGGATTTTGTTGGGCTCGTGGCCCTCTCCGGTTTGAGAGTTGAATCGTCCCGAGAGGTGGCCGGAGGAGGAAGTTATGGCTTGGCGAAATTGAGGGTTTTCCGGCGAAACTTTCGGGTAATCGGTGGTGGCTTTTCCGGCCAAGTTGATGGTGGAGCTTTGAGGGCTTTTGTTAGCCTCGAGCCAAGGAAGCTATTGCAAGTGGTCTTGAGGGTTGCCGTGGCCGGAGGAGAGTGATCCGTCGATTTGAATTTCCGGTAAGGGTTTGGAACTTTGAGTTGATTTTTGGAGGTTTTCCGGTCAAAATTGGCCTTAACTTATAACTGGAAATTGTTGGAATCGTCGAGATCTTCAAAACCATGTGTAGCATGAAATTTTTTGGGCAGGTGTGAAATTCCGGCGGCGCCGCCGTCCGCGGAGGCGACTTTTCGCCCGACGTGTTTCTCGACGAGTTATATGTCTTCTCACTTGGAATCGCGCCCCGATCGCAGTGGTGAGGTTTGTTTTTCGATTTGAGCATCGAAAATTATAGCGAGGTTTTGTGGTGTGATTATCGGATTTTCACGATTTCGTCGATATTGAATTATATATTTCCGGGAACAGTTGTTTCTCGTGATATGATTTGAGGTGTCGAGTTATGAATTTGAGCAGTGGATTTTATGATTATCCAGGGGTTCGTGATCGTTCGTTTGGCGAGAGATTTTCCTCCGGATCACGGGATTAACGCGTATCGCGTTACGCTCGTCTGTGAGTGGACCTTTCTTTTCATTAATCGATTGCGAGTCTTTATATTACATTTTACGAGCATGAGCATATGTTTGTGATTATGACTTATACGAGCATGTGCTTTACGACTATATATTTACATTATGCTTTATACGTATGCATGAAACTATTTATGATTTGATTTACACAGAGTACAGTCACAGTTTATGTTGTTGTATCGATACACTTGCATCCCAGCTGATCCCCAAGGATGTCTACCAGGGGGGAACTGTACCTTGTGCCGATGTATTTTCGGGTGGGTAAAGATTTCTGTTCCTTGTGCCGATGTATTTCCGGGTGGGAACAGAGACCCTGACCTGAGGCCTTTCTGGCTAGAATCAAGTGTGGGTCTGGGATCCCGTGATTCAGAATGTACTAGCACGGATGTGTCCATGAGCGACCTCGTGGGATTTTTATATGCATGCTCTGTACGCTGGAGGGGTTTGTGTTCACCTCGTGTACTATATCATATTCTTTCAATTTGACTCGCATATGTTTTTATAACATATATTATTCGGCGAAACACATTTATTTTCGTCCACTCACTCTAACGATTTTCATGTCTTTCCCCTGGGCTTTTCGGTTTCCGTGCCCAGTTTGCAGTTCGGACTCTGGTGTCGCACGTCGTGGTTGGAGGCATAGTGTTCGAGCTACCTTGTTTCTTCCAGTAGGTTTCTTGTTCTGCCTGCTGTGGTATATTTATATTATTATACATTAGAGGTCGCTCTGATCATTCTGATGTATACTTTTATACGATTTTTCCCGGATTTCTGTAAAGTATAGTTATATTTATTACTTTACATTATTGTTATGATATTGAGAAATCCGGATGGGATTGGTGCCCACGGTTTGATTTTTGTGGCATAGGATGAAGTGTATTTTCCGGGTGCAGGTTAATGGCAATTCCGCGTTAGTAGCGTTACTCTGCCGAAATTTTGATGTTTTTTGTTGGTTCGTGTTTTCAGAAGGGGTTTGATTCTGATTTAGGAAACTAAGTCGGGGTTGGGTCCTTTCAGCTTGGTATCAGAGCATTAGGTTTTTGGTTCTGTAGACTTCTGTAGTCGTGTTTATTAAGGATATTTGAGAATGTACAGCATGTCTGGAGTGATGACCCGACCGGTCGGCGGATACTCATCAATACTCCGGGTCTTGTATGCTTTCAAATATTTGAAGTTCCATGATTGCGTTCTACTTGTTGCGAACAATGTCCTATTCATTAGGATGCCTCCTTGATGTGCTTTCCGTATCGGAACGGTTGTGGATCCTATTGAGGATCAATCGACGCGCGACTTTACAGTGAGTTATGGGTTTGGATGAGCATTCTGGATTCAGAATTATGTGTGGCATGGTTTGCCCGGTTGTGCATATTTGGGTGCCTACATGTTGCTTTTGAGCAGAGAATTGTGGTAGTTGATGGTTTGCCTGAGTCAGATCATTATATTTGATGGGTTGGTATTGTATGAGTTCCTGTTGCGACTCCATGACCTACATCCAGGGTGTTGTTTATACGGTAATGGTTCAATCAGGCTATCCAACAATGGAATATGGAATGTTTACCCACCTGAGGCAGGAATGTTTTGTTCATATGTTTGTTTCCGTTTGCACGAGTTATGCGGCTTTAGTGGAAGCAGTGCACGAGGTTCGAGATGAGTTTGAACCTGAGCATCAGAGGGATTTTGACTGTTATTCCTCGAGATAACTGTGAGGAGCTTAATGTGCTGCACTCAGAGGCGAGAATATTGAGAAGGAAAGGTATACGCGGTTTCTGATGTGTTGGTTTAAGGAAAGTGGACTTAGTCGAGATATTTGTTGAGGTTGAGTTTAGGCACCTCAGGATCAGTGACTTCATCAGGCTGTGGCTTTTTCGATTATGTTGAGGGTCATCAGATCAAAGCAGAGGATCCTTTTCGTGATGGTGTAGATCACAGAGTAGAGGACTTGTACCTGTGGCATGAGTTTGGATGGTCGTTGGTGATCCTTCCTCACAGCAGGCGTCGCTGCGACTTGTGTCCGTGGGGCACTTTCGGATGCTATTGTGGTGGCCAGGAGGGCCACGTTGCGAGGGAGCGTCCTCAGCCAGCTGTTTTAGTGATTCGGCAGCTCAAGGTTCACGAGGAGGTTGTGATGCTATTTCTGGAGTTTGACCAACGTAGCCTTTTAGACGAGTCAATCTGAATGTCGCAATCGACGTGGGCGGCTAGTTGGGCATATCAGAGTTTGTGCCACGACCTTGTATGAGGACGAAGTTTCTTTGAGATTACTGTCGCTTGACATCCATGGCTATTGTATCTGCATCTCCACTTCCGAGGTTTTGGAGAGTGTTGCATCCATCCAGAGGTTGCGGGATCTTTGTATGAGGTTATGGGTTAGCCGCGGATCTGTTATTGCTGGACATCGTTGATTTTGATGTGATTATGGGTATGGACTTCTTAGCGACATATTGCGCTATGTTTGAGTGTCACGAGAAGGAGGTTGTGTTTTGATGACCAGGCTTTCCCCGAGATACTGTTTCGCGGTGAGAAGAATATTTTATCGCCATGTGTGATTTCAGCGGTGATGGTCGAGCGGATGGTGGAACGGGTTGTGTTGTTTGCTTAGCTAATGTTGTGGATACTACGGTTGCTGTGCCAGACATTGGCGACATTGAGGTGGTTCCCGAGTTTCCAGGTGTGTTTCAGAGGAGTTACCGGGTATTCCACCAGCTCGGGAGACCGACTACACCATTGAGCTTTTACCGGGCGCTGGACTCATATCACCGGCATTATGTCGTTCGGTACCAGCGGAGCTGATGGAGCTACAGGTTCAACTTCAGGAGTTGCTGGAGGAGATTTCATACGACTCAGTGTATCACCGTGGCGTGCTCATGCACTATTTGTGCGGAAGTAGGATGGTTCGATGAGGTGGTGCATTGATTACCGGAAGCTGAATCAAGCTTCAGAGGAAAGCAAGTATCCTCCACTTCGGATTGACGACTTGTTTAATCAACTCACGAGAGCTTCAGTCTTTTCGAAGATTGATTTCGGGTCCGGATACCATCAGTTGTGGATCAGAGAGTCAGATGTGGCCAGAACAACTTTCGGATCACGGTACGAGCACTACGAGTTCTTGGTCATGCCATTTGGTTGACCAATGCCCCGCAGCTTTTACGGACTTGATGGACTAGGTGTTCAGACGATTCTAGACAAGTTTCCGGTCGTGTTCGTCGGCAATATCCTGATTTACTCAGGAGTGTGGGCCAGGACAAGATGCAATTGTGAGCGGTTTTGCGGACTTCGCGAGATGACCAGCTGTTTGCGAAGTTCAGTAAGTGTGAATTTTGGTTGATTAGCGTGAAGATTTTGGGCTATGTGATGTCAGCCGAGGGAGTCGGTGTGGATCCTGACCAGATTGAAGCCGAGTTGATTTGGAATTGACCTACCATTGTACCAGAGATCAGGAGTCTCTTGGGTTTAGCAGGTTATTATTGGTGCTTTGTGAAAGGACCCAACCCCGATTTAGCTCCCTAAACCGGGATCGAACCCGAAAACACGAACCAACAAAAACCGTAGAAATTTTGGCAGAGTTTCGTTACTAACGTGGAATTACCATTACCTGGACGCGGAAAACACACTTCATCCTATGCCACAAAAATCAAACCGTGGGCACCAATCCCATCCGGATTTCTCAATATCTCAACAGTAAAGTAAAATAGTAAATATATATGCACTTTACTGAAATCCGGTGTAAAATCGTACAACATAAACAACAGATTACTCAGAGCGACCTCTAATGTATAAACATATCAGTACACCACAGTAGGTAGAACAATAAACCTACTGGAAGAAACAAGGTAGCTCGAGTACTATGCATCCGACCACGACGTGCGACACCAGAGCCTGAACTGTAAACTGGGCACGGAAACCGAAAAGCCCAGGGGAAAGACATGAAACACGTTAGAGTGAGTGGACGAAAATAAATGTCTTTCACCAGTTAATATATATGTTTAAAATAACATATGCGAGTCCAGGTAAATAAAAATAACAAGTACACGAGGTAAAACCATAATCCTCCAGCATACTGACCATGCAAGTATAAATCCCACGGGGTCACTCATGGACACACACCGTGCTAGTACAGTCCGAATCACGAGGTCCTTAGTCCCCGTGATTCTAAGCCAGAAATGGCCTCGGTTCCGGGGAAACGCCCCTCGCCGGTCAGGTAGGGATAACGACGCCCCTCCTGGATGGCCTACCATCGGGGATCAACCGAGAGGCAAGTGTATCGATACAACAACGTAACTGAGACTGTACTCTGTGAAAACCAAATCATAAACAGTTCGATGCAAATGCATGAAACAACATATAAGTGTATGCATATTCGTATACGTATATCCGTATAAATATAATCGTATAATCGTAAAACACATGCTCATGTAATCCGAAATCTCATACGCATGCTCAAGTTCATAAATCATATAAAAGACTCGCAAGAATTCTGTGAAAAGAAATGTCCACTCACAGACTAGCGTAACGCGATATGCATTAACCCGTGATCCGGCGGAAAGTTCCTCGCCAAAACAACGATCACGAACCCCTGAATAATCACAATAACCATTCCTCAAAATCATCATTTAACAATTCAAAATAAATCACGAGAAACCACCGTTCTCGGAAACACACAATCCGAATACGACGAATCATCGAAAATCTGATTTGTACATCTCAATACCTCGCTATACTTTCGGATGCTCAAATCGAGAAACGAACCTCCCCACTGCGATTGGGGCGCGATTTCGAGTCAAATGACATGCAACTTGTCAAAAATCCAAAAAGTCAAACTTTGACCGCCGTTGACCACCGCCCATGGCGGCGCCGCCACCAATCTGAGAATTTTCCGGTGGAGCAACTCATATTCCACTCAAAATCATCCACTGAGCAACTTTGTCAACTGCAACAAAGGCCAATTCTCACTCTAACTCATCCAATTTCAAGCAAAACCGAATTGGTACACAAATTTCAAACCCAAAATTCTTCATACACAAGCAAATTTAGATCACCAAACTTACAGGGTAGCATCAAGGGGATGAGAGCTTCAAAACCCACCCAAAATTTCATCTCAAATCGGTGTAAAACGAGCAACCCGAATTACCTCGAAAATTCCCAAGTTTGGCCGGAAAATTGCACCTCCTCCGGCGTCCCACGCCGTGAGAGGAGGCCGGAGCCGAGACCAGGAGGCCGAGGCGCACCGGAAGGGACCGGAGCCATGGTCTAAGGTGGCCGGACGGAGCACGGCGCCGGCGAGGCCGTGGCCACCGTCGCTCCTCCCTCCATCACCACGTGTTGACCAAGTCAACACGGGTCAACCATTGAATGCCAATATTGACTTTCTAAAACAGGAAATCTTCCATAAATAGACTTGCCCAAAAAGGAAACTCATAATTATCTATTTCGACGAACTTTGAACACCCGTAACTTTCTCGTCGTAATTCCGATTCCGATCATTCTCGCGGCCACAAACCTGTCTTGACATATTCTTCAACAATCACCTGAAGTCAAACATATCTGCCAATCGGATAAAAAGTCAACGGTTCACACCAACACATATTAAATCGATAAAATAACCAACAATCGGAAATAATCATAACTTAATCTTCGTAACTCAGAATAATGCTCCAGAAGTTCCCACGAGCTCGAAATTAAATTCTGAACAACTTCTGTGAAGAAGCCGAAACCAAATTCTCGTCCGGTAATTTAGTCGTTAAGAGCATCACCATTTAAATCCGAACTTCAAATATTCATAATTAATTCCTCGGTCGTCCAAATAACAATCCGGAACCGCCCACGAACTCGAAATCACATGTACTACGACTCTCGAGAAGAGACTCAGCTCCAATTCTAGGCCAATAATTAAGTCGTTAACGAGCCTGGCGATTCAATCAACTGTCAGCAATCTGCGACTATGCGATAACTCACGTATACAGCTGATCATACTGCTGATTCTGGTCCGGGTCGTCACACTTTGTGCAGGATTTTTTTTTCGGATTGCCACTTCACTTTTCGGATTGACGAAGAGTAGCGTCAAGTTCGAGCGGTCCGATGCGTGTGAGGAGAGTTACTTACTCCTGAAGGAAGGTTGACCATTGCACTGGTTTTGACTTTACCTGACGACTGTGACGAGTTCATGGTTTAAGGAGATGCATCGAGATTTGGATTTGGTTATGCTTTGATGCAGTATAGCAGAGTGGTGGCTCATGGATTTAGGCAGTGGAACTTTATGAAGCTACGTATCCTATGTATGATTTGGGAGTAGCTGTCTTTATATTGCACCGAAGAGTTCGAGACACTACTGTTACGGCGTGCAGCGCAGTGTAGGATGTACAATGATCACTTGAGCTTTATCTACTTGCATTTTCGGCCAGATTTGAGCTTGAGGCGACGTAGATGGATGGGGTCGATTAACGACTATGGCTGCACATTTGAGTTTATCTGAGAAAGGCTAGTGGTTATGCTTTGACTATCTTTCTGGGGTGTTGTTGTGGATGTATGTAATCAGAAATCGAGAGCTTCATTGTATCATGTGTGTATGGCTCGAGTTTCCGTGTTAGCCGAGTTGCGAGCTATGGGAGCTGAGTTAGAGTATGATGATGTTGAAGCTCATTTATTTTGCATGCGTTATGCACTAGTGGTACGGAGATGTATCAGATACTTCGAGTTTACTACTCGTGACGCAATATGAATAGTATTATAGCAGCTTGTGTGTGTAGATGCCACATTTGTCGACAGGCGATGGCAGTGAGGCAGAGACTTGCTGGAAGTTACAGCCATTGGAGATTTTCGATTAGAAGTTGGAGCTTGTCACTGTGGATTTTGTGTGCCAATACGCACTTCGGTTTGTGGTACCAGTTGTCGGGTCTTTGTGGACCATTTGATGAACTTAGTTCTTTTCCTTGTACTTTTGGAAAAGATTTCTGTAGCGGGCTAGTATAGTTATATTTGGCGGAGGTTGTTCAATTGCGTGGTGTACCTGTGTCCCAGTTTGCTGATTGAGATAATCAGTTACAGCAGAGTGTTGACAAGCATTACAGTGAGCATTGGGGACCAGATTACAGTTTAGTACAGTTTCTTGTCCTCAGATTGGTAGGCGATCTTTGAGAACTATTCAGACTTTGGAGAGCATGGTGTGGTCCTATGTATTGCAGTTCTAAGGGATTTGGGACCAGCAATTTCAATTGTTCGAGATTGCATGCAGTACCAGTTTGTAGACCACTATGATTATGACGTTGCATGATGTCATTTTAAGGAACGATGTTGTACTCCATTGTGCTGGAGCGAGTTTGGTTTGAACTGACGATTGACCCTGATTTAGTGGAATGTGCTACCACAGACCTTCGGATTAGCGGAAACAGGTTGCTACTTGCTCGTGTTCGATATTAGAGTTATATTGATGTGAACAGGTTGAGTTAGGAATCGCCCCGTTATTTTGGTCCGTATGTGATCATGAGGCGAGTTTGTGTTGTGCCGTATAGTTGGGCATTACCTATAGCGTTGGCCCTTGTGTGTGGTGTTCCGTGTGATGGAACTACATTTCAGATTTGTTGTGTATTTTGTACCCTATCAGTTCCTTATGCAGGAAGACTTGGCATTTGTGAGGAGCCAGCTCAGATTCGAGATTTGAGGGTACAGAGATATTTTCCATTGATTGAGTTGTTCAGTTGAAGTTGCCACTTGGGAGATGTACTGTGTGTAGAGGCAGTGTCCCTACTTTTCAGTTGGCAGGCTTGGAAATTTCGAGGTCGAAATTTTTTAAGGGGGGTAGATTTGTGACGACCCGGAACAGAATCAGAAGTGTAATCAGTTTAATTGATGAGTCAGCGCGTAATCCCAGTCCTCCGATAATTGATTGAATCACTGGTCTTGATCACGACTTAATTATTGGCCAAGAATTTGAGTTGAGTCTCTTCTCGAGAGATGTTGTACGGATGATTTCGAGTTCGTGGGCGGTTTCGGATTATTATTTGGACGACCGAGTAATATAATATGAATATTTGAAATTTCGGAATATTGTCGAGTTTATTCGTTCGTGTTCGAGTCTATCCGAATTGTGATTGTGATCCGTTTTGGACCGTTGATCGACCCGAAGCGTAAATGGAATGATTATCAACTTGATTTGCGAGTTTCGCGATTTGTTGTGATTTCGGCATAATCTGTTAATATGGCGGCTTCCTTAGCGACTAAATTATCGGGCGACAATTTGATTTTGGATCCTTCGTGGAAGTTGTAGAGAATTTAATTTCGAGCTCGTGGGAACTTCCGGAGAATTTTTCCGAGTTACAAGGAATTAGTTGTGAATATTTTCGTCCATCGAATATTGTCGTATTTATCCGTTTGGGGTTCGATACGCGTACGGTATAAATACGGAAACGATACATGCCATTTTTGGAAACTTTCCAAAAAGAGAAACTTGGGTGTTGACTGGGTTGACCACGGGTGGGTCGACCCATTTTGGAGGCCGAATGGGTTTGCTGGAAATTGAGGCCGATTCCGGCCATATTTGGGCAAGGTTCCTTCACGGATTTTGTTGGGCTCATGGCCCTCTCCGGTTTGAGAGTTGAATCGTCCCGAGAGGTGGCCGGAGGAGGAAGTTATGGCTCGGCGAAATTGAGGGTTTTCCGGTGAAACTTTGGGGTAATCGGAGGTGGCTTTTCCGGCCAAGTTGATGGTGGAGCTTTGAGGGCTTTTGTTAGCCTCGAGTCAAGGAAGCTATTGCAAGTGGTCTTGAGGGTTGCCGTGGCCGGAGGAGAGAGATCCGTCGATTTGAATTTCCGGTAAGGGTTTGGAATTTTGAGTTGATTTTTGGAGGTTTTCCGGTCAAAATTGGCCTTAACTTATAACTGGAAAGTTGTTGGAATTGTCGAGATCTTCAAAACCATGTGTAGCATGAAATTTTATGGGCAGGTCTGAAATTCCGGCGACGGCGGCGGCGATTTTTCGCCCGACGTATTTTTCGACGAGTTATATGTCGTTTCGCTCGGAATCGCCCCCCAATCGCAGTGGTGAGGTTTGTTTTTAGATTTGAGCATCAGAAATTATAACGAACTTTTGTGGTGTGATTATCGAATTTTCACGATTTCGTCGATATTGAATTATATGTTTCCGGGAACGGTTGTTTCTCGTGATATGATTTGAGGTGTCGAGTTATGAATTTGAGCAGTGGATTTTATGATTATCCAGGGGTTCGTGATCGTTCGTTTGGCGAGGGATTTTCTGTCGGATCACGGGATTAACGCGTATCGCGTTACGCTCGTCTGTGAGTGGACCTTTCTTTTCACTGATCGATTGCGAGTCTTTATATTACATTTTACGAGCATGAGCATATGTTTGTGATTATGACTTATACGAGCATGTGCTTTACGACTATGCATTTACATTATGCTTTATACATATGCATGAAACTATTTATGATTTGATTTACACAGAGTACAGTCACAGTTTATGTTGTTATATCGATACACTTGCATCCCGGCTGATCCCCGAGGATGTCTACCAGGGGAGAACTGTACCTTGTGCCGATGTATTTTCGGGTAGGTACAGATTTATGTTCCTTGTGCCAATGTATTTCCAGGTGGGAACAGATACCCTGACCTGAGGTCTTTCTGGTTAAAATCACGTGTGGGTCTGGGATCCCGTGATTCGGACTGTACTAGCACGGATGTGTCCATGAGCAACCCCGTGGGATTTTTATATGCATGCTCTGTTCGCTGGTGGGGTTTGTGTTCACCTCGTGTACTATATCATATTCTTTCAATTTGACTCGCATATGTTTTTATAACATATATTATTCGGCGAAATACATTTATTTTCGTCCACTCACTCTAACGATTTTCATGTCTTTCCCCTGGGCTTTTCGGTTTCCGTTCCCAGTTTGCAGTTCGAACTCATGTGTCGCACGTCGTGGTTGGAGGCATAGTGTTCGAGCTACCTTGTTTCTTCCAGTAGGTTTCTTGTTCTTTCTGTTGTGGTGTATTTATATTATTATACACTAGAGGTCGCTCTAAGCATTCTGATGTATACTTTTATACGATTTTTCCCTGGATTTCTGTAAAGTATAGTTATATTTATTACTTTACATTACTGTTATGATATTGAGAAATCCAGATGGGATTGGTGCCCACGGTTTGATTTTTGTGGCATAGGATGAATTGTATTTTCCGGGTGCAGGTTAATGGCAATTCCGCGTTAGTAGCGTTACTCTGCCGAAATTTTGATGTTTTTTGTTGGTTCGTGTTTTCAGAAGGGGTTTGATTCCGATTTAGGAAACTAAGTCGGGGTTGAGTCCTTTCAGTCATGACTGCCATATACTGCTTCAACGTCTCTTCCCTGTTTTCATTCGATCATACCTACTCCGTCAGGTGGTGGAGTCGTTAGTAGCGTTGTTAAGATTCTTTCAGAAGTTATGCACTAGAGAAGTGAAAAAATCAGACCTGAGGAAAATCCAAGAGGACATCATTTTTATCATGTGCAAATTTGAGAGGATATTTCCCTCAATTTTTTTTGACATCATGCCTCACCTGATGATCCATCTTCCCAAACAATTGTTGTTTATTGGTCCAGTACTCTGCACTTGGATATCCCATGGAAATGTACGATTCAACATCCAAAGATCAATATGTTTTTATATAAAATTACTTTTCAATAATCATAACAATGCACTTTGCAACTTGATAGACAACTGGGGGGACTACAAGGACTATGTGACTAATAAACCCGTACCTGAAGGATGTATAGCTGAAGCATATCTTGAACACGAGTGAATAACGTACACCAAGTAGTATTTAGGAGCGTTGGAGAACCCTCCACAACATATGCTGATAGATGAACTACAGTTCAATCTTTCTATCATCTCCTATGATGTTGAAATTTATGGACGGTTGCCAAACTCGTATTAGTTGGAATCATATGAGCTAGTCATTGCCCACTGGTTGATATTGATTAATTGTCCAAAAGTTCAATACTGGAAAGACATAAATCTTTAATTTCCAGAAGTTGTCGGTGATCTTGAGTACCACAATAGGGAGTTTGCACACTATTTTGGAATTTGGGTACATCTATATATATATATATTTACTCCTATATATATAATTCTCTATGTTCATATTTAAAGTTAATGGATGCTAATACGACCTGGAACAACATATCGTAATAATCAGAACTTATGCGGTTAGTCACTAATTAATAACGTTGATCATCGAGGGTGATTAGTTTTTACCGTTGGTAACTTTCGCTGGTGATTTATCAAGAATTTATCTATTATTTATTTCAAGAAATTTCTTTGGATAAGGTTGTAGAGTTTGTCGATACGAGTTCGTGGCCACGTAAAGTGTTGAAATCAGAGTTATGACGAAGAAGTTATGGTCAGCGGAATTATCGGAATAATGTTTTATCTTAAAATCGAAGGTATAAATACGAGTTTCCATTTTTGGTAAGGGGTGAAGTTTCTATTTTGGGATGGCTGGTTGACCCTGCGTTGACCACCCTTCTGACCCATTTTTTCGCCGTGAGTTTCTCACTAACGGTGAGCCTCCGTCTGACCGCTATTGGCCGTGATATTCAATGGGTTTTGTTGGGTTCGAGCCCCTCTATCATTTGGTGGCATCATCTTCAACATTGATGGCCAGAGGGAGGAGAATCGAGACAATGAATTGGCCAGATTTTGAATGATTTTTCTCGGCGACGGCGTCGGTGTTCACAGTGGCGATAGTGGTTCAAACCATAGGGGTTTTGAAGCCCAAGGAGAGACAAACTGATTGGGACTGGTCTCAGCCCTTGCCATGGCCGGACGGAGGAGATTAATTTTTCGGTGGGATTTCGGTTTTTCGACAATTTTGAGGTTGTTCGTTTTGGTGGCGGTAGGAATTCTGGCCGCCGTTGGCGGTGGTGCGTGGCTCCACGCAGCGCCGTATGCGACGGAGCTCCGGCGAAGTGGAATTTTTAGAAAAATTATATATTATTTCGCTCATATTTTCGTACCGAATACAATGGATTACAAGTTAGCGGGTCGTGTCAGATGATTATTGCGCCGATTAGCAGGTTACGACTTTATGATTATTCCGGCATAGTATGGTGAGTGGACCTTTATTTTCACAGTTGTAGTGAATTCTCATTTTATACAGAATTCTCTACAGTTTTATTTTAGAGCTTTTAAATTTGGAGGTTTATTGTGATGGTTTATTTTATTGCATCGATGTTTTAGCTATTCGGCTGATCACTGGATAGTTTAGTCAGGCAAGGTTAGGTGGCCTCGTCTGATCCAGATCGACTCAGGTTAGGTGGCCTGGGGACGATCCTATCACAGTTATTTTCTTACAGCTATCTGACTCAGGTTAGGTGCACTGGGTTAGTGCCTCCACTGTTTTCAGTTTCTTTGAACTCGCAGTATTTCTCAGAAATCCGCGGAAAAGCATAGATAGACTATTTTGTTGTTTTATACTAATTATGACTTTTTATCCACTTACGCTAACATTTTTATGTTTTTTTATCTGCCTTTCCCTGGCCTTTTGGTTTTCCGTGCCCAGATTGCAATGCTTCTCCTGAGCTAAATTGTGGATCTTCAGAGGCTTTGAGTCTACCGGGTTATCCTACCTTCTTGTAGGTTGCGGCCACTAGCAGTGTATTTTCTTATGTTTTATTCTGCTCCTAGAAGTCACTCTGAACACTAGTGTTGTAAAGATTTTTCTTTGTTGGTAGTAAATTGTTAGTACTACTGGATTCACTACAAGAACATATCACTTAGACCACGGATACAGAATTGTTCCGTGGTCCAAGTGACACTTGGACGACGGAGACTTCTCCGTCGTCCAGGTGGTACTTGGACGACGGAGAATACTATCTCCGTCGTCCAGGTTCTCACCTCGACAACGGACCGACATGCCGTGGGCCGAGTGACGTCCACTTAGACCACGTACCAATACCTCCGTCGTCTAAGTGAAGCATTATATAAGCCCGATGCCAAACTCTCTTTTCCTCTCCCGGGAATCGAAAGTTTAAAGAAGAAGAAGGAGAAGGAGAAGGAGAAGGATCTCCGCTCACTAGCTCTTAACTGATATCGAGAATGCCAGCAGGTACGTACGCAGTTAAAATTTGCTTAATATTTAGTTAAAACGCACATACATGCATGGATGTTAGCTACACATATTAAATTACGTAATTGATCGATGTAGATCGAGTACGTATAATTAATAGTTAATTAATGGACTAATATATATGTAATAATTAATTAATTATAATATTTTGTAGAAGTATGGACAAGAGTTGGATGAAGTTGAAGAATAGATGTGATGTCCGGTATATGGATGGAATTAGCGAATTTGTGAATTTTGCAATAGAACATGGTCAGGGAAAGAAGCGTTTCAGGTGTCCGTGCCAGAAATGTCTTAATTGTCAGTATGGGGAGGTTAATGTTATGGTGCAACATCTGTACGAAAATGGTATGATGTGGAGTTACACTACATGGAGCGAGCATGGTGAAGCAGTAGAGTTCAGCTCAGGGTACAGTTACCAGGGTGCCTCATCCAGCGGCAGTGGTGTCGGCCCCCCAGCTTGCAACCCAACTGCAAATTTGGTCCATGATGCGTTTCCGGGATTTATTCATGGTGGACACCAACACCAAGACGGAGGTTACAGTACCACTCATGAGCATGATGACACATTCCCCGCTGCTAGCTTGGCCACTGACACTAGTGAGATGGATAAGTACAACCGGATGCTACTTGAAGCGCAGACCCCGGTGTTCCCTGGATGTCGAGAGAATGTGTTGCAATATGTGATGGAGCAAATGAAGATAAAAGTGAAGCACAAAATGTCAGTGAGTGCTTTTGACGAAATTCAGGAGCAAATATGTAAGTTGCTTCCTGATGATCACAATCTTCCTAAATCTCATTATAAGGTTAGAAATATCTTGAGCAGCCTCGGCCTAAAGTACAGGATAATTGACGCATGTCCGAATGATTGTGTGCTATTTTACAAAGAGTATAAAGATTTGGACTATTGTCCCGTATGTGGCCAGTGCAGATATGAGCTGAATAGGAAGAGTTCGAAAAAGAGAATTCCTGTGAAAGTTGTTCGATATTTTCTCTTGATTCCCAGATTGCAGCGCCTGTACATGTCTGTACACAAAGCAGAGGCGATGCGATGGTACGCAGAAAAGCGAATAGATGACGATGTCCTGCGACACGCCGCGGATGGGGAGGGTTTCAAACATTTCGACAGAGAATTTGGAGACTTTGCTGCAGAGGTTAGAAATGTTAGACTCGGCCTATCTACAGATGGATTCAATCCTTGGGGAAGTAATAGCTCCGCCGTCAGCACTTGGCCAGTTATTCTGATGCTGTACAACTTGCCTCCGTGGATGTGCATGAACAAGGAATTTAATTTCCTTACTGTACTAATTCCAGGTCCTAAATCTCCAGGGAAGTGCTTAGATGTCTACCTCAGACCTTTGATCGACGATCTGAAACTGTTGTGGAAAAATGGAGTCCCAACTTATGACAAATTCACTGACACGATGTTCACGATGAGGGCTGCCGTAATGTGGATGATCAGCGATTTTCTAGCGTATGGGATGTTGGCAGCCTGCAGGACAAAAGGATATAATGGATGTCCTTTATGTTTGGACGACGTGAACTCTAGTTGGCACGCGGGGAAGGTGTGTTACTTGGGTCACAGTAGATGGCTTACTCACGACCACCCCTGGCGACAGGATGAAACTCATTTCGACGGGACGGTAGAGAACAATCCTAAACCCCGTAGTTGGTCGAGAGAAAAGATTTTAGAGAGGTTGAGCTATTTCGACTTTGGTGTGTTGACCAATGACGCGGATGTAAAGAAATGCAATCCAATTCCTCCACATGATCTGAGCTATTGGGATCACAAGAGTATATTCTTTGAACTCCCTTACTGGTCGAAGTTGAAGCTGAGGAACAACTTGGACGCGATGCACATAGAAAAGAATGTGTGCGACAGCGTGGTGGGAACAATTCTCGGTATTAAGTTCAAGACTAAAGATACTCCCAAAGCGCGTAAAGATCTGGAATCAATAAATCTACGTCGTCCCTTGTGGTTGAGGAGGGATAGGAAAGGAGTGTACAGCAACATGCCAGTTGCACCTTACACAGTGAAGCCGACACTTAGACGTTCTGTATTTCACTGGTTTAAGGGCGTTCGTTATCCGGCTACGTATGCAGCTACTATCATTGGAGCAGTGGACGAGGTGCAACACAAGTTTGTTGGTCTAAAGACACATGACTATCACATTATGCTGCAACGTCTGATTCCAATGGTAATTTGATCATATTTACCTCGTGACGACGTAGAACCAATAATGGCATTGTGCAGATGGTGGCAGAGGTTATGCGCCAGAGAATTAAAGAAGTTAGATGTGGTGGAATTGCAACAACAAATTGTGCACATCATTTGCAAACTAGAGAGGATTTTTTCCCCTACTTTCTTTGACATCATGATTCACCTAATGATCCACCTGCCCGAGCAGGTGCTCATTTCTGGTCCGGTCCAGTACACTTGGATGTAACCTCAAGAAAGGTACGTACAACTAATTAATTATACATGTTTTTCGATTCATAATTTGTTCCACTGGAGATTACTAGCTATATGTACTTATTCTTATTGTACGTTTGATTTTGTAGACAGCTTGGACAGTATAAGTCATTCGTCAAAAACAGGTCGGCCCGGATGGCTCCATAGCATAGACATACCTAATGCATGAGTGTGTTACTTACTGCAACAGGTACCTCAAAGATCCACCACCTCCCACTATCTCCGATCCTAGTGCCCGCATCAATCTTTCTGTCGTCACCAATGTCGTCCGACCGTTTAGAGGAGTATTAAAGGAATCGTTAACACGGGAAGAACTTATTGAGGCACATTGGGTAGTGTTGCGAGACTGTGACGAAGTTAAGCCATACATGATGTCATACAAGGAGAGGCTTCAGGCGTTAAATCAAAACAAGAGTTCAGCGTGGATTGAGAAAATGGTTAAGAAGAAGTTTCCCGATTATTTCTTCCAATGGGTACGTACGTACGTCTCGGTATTTAGTAATCTATATACATTTCAATCATGTTTGTAGAAAGTAAACCCTTATATTTGCCCCTTTTCGCAGATGATTGATCTGCAAAAATCTGAAAACCACGGGGGGTGGTGGTCCTGGCCAAAGCACTTGCTAGCAGGGAAGCCAATTAAACACTATATTTATCCCGGATGTTTTGTGAACGGTGTAAAGTTCCATTCATTGGCCCGAGATGAAGGAAGAAGAACACAAAACAGTGGGGTAGCGGTTGGGAAAGACAATGATCTATATTATGGGGCTATTGTAAATGTGGTTCATCTATGTTACGGGAATGATGTCAACGTTTTTCTATTCAAGTGCAGATGGTTCAAGCGTACAAAGGAAGACCTGGGACTATTATCAGTCGATACAAACTCAAGCTGGTATGAGGATGAGCCTTTCGCTCTCGCCACCTTAGTTAGGCAGGTGTTCTATCTCGACGATCCGAAAGCTGGTGAAGGGTGGAAAATAGTTGAAAATAGTGAACCATATCTCTCATCGAGGAATATGGAATACAGAGACAATTGAAGGGACACCGGCGACTGAAGATGCTGCTGAACCAAAAAGAGACATTCCTGCCTATCAAGAGCCTAATATTTCTATCATCCGCTTCGATATAATAGAGCTGGTTCAAGATGGTGAACGGTTACCCATGCCTGATGGTTGTACAGATCTAACTGAAGATGAGATTATCGATGCCATTAAAGAGGTAGATGAAAAAGACGTGCAGGATGAGGACGCGGACGAGGACTCAGCTTATTCGTCGGAGTAAGATGAGGAGGATGAGCAATCGGATAACGGGGATGAGGATGATGACGATTATGACGAAGAGTACGGTCACACGACGAGGATTATTAATTGGTAAACCCTAATTATTGTAATTATTGTAATATATGATCGATTGATGCATCATCGATCAAAAATTAATATAAATATTATAAGGAGAAGAATGTATGTACGTAGATCTTAATATTTTTGTACTTAATTAATTAATTACACGTGTCCATGCTCGATCAGATCGGATCGACCGACGTACGTAAATTAAATTAAATTAATTAATTAATCCAAATTATATATCCTGGACAACGGAGAAATTAATCACAGCTTTCGCCTTTTGGGTATTTTAGGCTTTGGGTTGTCAAAAAGGTGAAAGCTTTCTATTATGTCCAAGAAGCTTCCTCAAGAAGCTTTCGTTTGTTTAATTATTTTTTTATAATATTTATGTGTAAATAGGATTACCCTATGATTATTGCGAGAGATGAATGAAATAAATGTTTCAGAAATTATACTATATTATTCTATGATTGATTATGTCATGTGATAGTATTATTGTGAGCACGATGTAGTATATGTTGTTTTAATTACGGCATTTAAATCTATATATCATGCCAGAAAGAAAGTTCATACATAAATACCTTGAGCTATCTCCCTAAACCCTCAACCCTAAAGCTAGCAGATCGGATTGATCGATGATTTTTTTAATTATCGACTTGAATCAGAAGAATTGAACGGACACACAAATGACCTTGGGCGACCTAAACCCTAAACAGTAAGGCCCTAACCCCTGAATTCAGGGTTTTACACTTAGACGACGGAGATGACCTTCTCCGTCGTCCAGGTACTAACTAGGACGACGGAGAAAGTCATTTGCGTCGTCCAAGTGCACAAACCATAAACCCTAAACAGTAAGGCACTAACCCTTGAATTCATGGTCTCTACACCTGGACGACGGAGATGACCTTCTTCGTCGTCCTAGTCTGCACCTGGACGACGGAGAAGGTCATCTCCGTCGTCCAGGTACTCACCTGGACCACGGAAAAGCTCATCTCCGTCGTCCAGGTGCAGAATTCGTATTTTTTTCTAAGACAACGACCATCTAAACCATCTTCCAATATATATTCTTTTCGTCAAGACTTTAGAGTAAACAATTCTTGGTGTGTGAGCTTCGACAGTTCGAAAATCGGAGTTGCAAAATGTCTTGTATCCACGTTTCCGGTTTGTCAAAATTTCGGTTTTGCGGTTGACTGTGCCGATGAAACCCTTCACGAACTTATTATTTTCTGAAAATTATTGTAATTATATATTATGTTATGGCGAACGTATCCAACGGTTTTTTTGTCCAAATTCAATTTCGTTAATACTCTGGTGCAAATGAGCCTATACTTATTAACACTTAAGTCGTAAAGATTAGTAGATACTTAACAAGTTTAAAGACGTAAAATTATTCGTCGTTTCAAATTTAACTGTTCATATATACGATGCGTTCATCGATATGTTACGACTATTTCATTCGAATGACAGATCGCCAAATTCCTTGCGAAATAATTTTTAAAATTTTTTTTACCTAATTTGAACCTGGACGACGGAGAATGACCATCTCCGTCGTCCTGGTGACTACTTGGATGACGGAGAATGACCATCTCCGTCGTCCAAGTCCAAAAAACATGGCGGTTCATTATAATTTTTAATTTTTTTTCAATGTAAATTGCACTTGGACGACGGAGATGGTCATTCTCCGTCGTCCAAGTTGAAAATATATGGCGGTTCGATGTGCCGCCTTAATTTTCGGCGCCGCTTCAAATTTCACTTAGACGACGGAGAATCAATTCTCTGTTGTCTAAGTTCAAATTTATGGCGGTTGAAACGTCCCGCCGATTAATTAAGCGCCGTTTCGAAAATTTGAAACGCTTCACCTAGACGACGGAAAAGCCCGTTTCCGTCGTCCAAGTGCACTTAGACGACGGAAAATAGGGCTCCGTCGTCTAGGTGAAAGTCTATAAATAGAACAGTCCCCCCCTCATTTTCTCATTCCATCTCCTCTCCTCTCCTCCTCTCCTCTCCTCTCCTCCGGCCTTCCTCCTCCGGCGACTCAAATTCCGGCGGGGTTCCCCCTCTCCGACGACTCTACTCCGGCGATATTCCGGCGACATTCCGGCGAGGTAATAATACTATTTTTAATTAATTAACATTATTTTATTTAAGTAATTATTTAATTTGTAAATAGTTTTAAATAATTAGTAATTATAATAATTATTTAGTTGTAATTATAATAGTAATAAGTAAATAATAATTAATAGCTGTAATTATAATAATTAGTAATTATAATAGTTTTAAATAATTAGTAATTATAATAATTAGTAATTAATAATTATTATTATTAGTAATAATTAATTATTTAGTAATCATTATTTGTTGTTATTTGGTAATGAATAATTATTAGTTAAAATTAAATAATAGTAATAATTATTATTGTTAATAATAATTAATTATATTGGTAAATGAATAATTATTATTAAATGCATGATAAATAATAATTCATTATTGTCATTATTTATTGTTTTAATTAATAGTATAATTTGTGATTATTATTGCATGTAATTAAAAATTATTAATTGATAATTATGGGAATTTTCTAGTAAATTGGATGGTAGTACGTCTTTGATTTAAATTTAGTACATAAGCTTGGTTTATTAAGTCGCACTCTTTGGAATAGATGGCGCCTCTTTACCTAGCTTATCTCCCTAACCCCTCGTGATGTGTGGATTTCATCACCGCACACCATAACCTAAGTGAAGTTATGGACACGAGGTTAAGGGCGGAGTTTGCAAAGGACTTGAGGGAGTGTAAATTTTCGAAAGATTGGCCGAATGTCGGACATGATGTCTAGAAACGGGTTATGACTGGTGACAGGTTTTAGATCTAAGAAAGACGACACCAATAGAGTATATACCATTCATTTGGTTAGCCTCGGGGTGTTTTGTCGAAATTAGTCATGCCTCTCGCGTTATCTCTATCCCTAACTGGCCATGTTTTTCGATTGAACCAAGGCTGATTAATTGAAAATTTACACTTTATCGCGCGGGTTGCACGTCCATTGAACGACCGAAAAAGCCAAGCTAGTGTACTCTATTTAAATCTTAGCCGCACTTAATTAGCGTAAATTTTTTTATATAATTATTATGGTAATCAGGTATTTTAAATGGCTCCGTCCGGAAAGAAAAAAGCCCAACACAGGCCGAAGATGCTATGCTCCGCCGCTTGGCGGACCAAGTCGGTTGGGAATTACAGGAGGGCAACGACGCCCTCAATCCGGACCCTTCATCTGGTCCGTCGGCAGCGCCCTCTGGGGAAATTTCCGTTCCCCCATTTATCCCGAGCGGTGATGACGACCCCTATTCAAGTCCGACGCACGGTACCGGTTCAACAGCAAGTACTCAGGCGTCCTCGACCTCTGAATCTATCATCTACAGCGCCCGGCGTAAGCAAAGGAGGGCCCCGACTGACCCGGAACCGAAAAGGACTCGCGGTCTCGTCAAAGGAGGCAAAGCGGAGAAAATTTTAAAGGCGACCGGGAAAAAGATCGACTTGCCGTACGACGAATTCACTGGTGGCCCTCCCACAGCTCAGCTAGCAAGTCTCTTGGCGCATAGTATAGGTTCAATCCTTCGTAGCCGGGTTCGTCTCATTGCCCCTAATTGGAAGGAGTTGCCGGATGAAGGGAAGGCGAAACTCTTTAAAGAACTTTCGGTACGTAATACGTACAATTTTAAATTTATTTTCTAATAACCAATAAATATTATAATTTCATAATATATACGATTATAATTTCCTATTTATTTCTGATAGGAGCAATATGAGGTAGATCCGACATCGGCGATGCTTAGGCATATCAACTCCACCGCCAACTCTATCTACCGTGACTGGAAGTATAGGCTTCATCAATACTTTGAACATATCGGCCCCATGCCTACCCCCGTTGAGCTGCGTGGGGATAGAGAAGATGAGTGGCAGTGGTTGTGTAACCACTTTCAAGATGAAGAATTTAAAGTGTTTACTTTTTTTATTTCAATTAAGAGAATTGAATTATTTTAATTTTAGTTACTTAGTAATTTTTTAATGATTTATGTAGTCTAACATAAATTCTCTGAAGTCCACAAAAGCAACCGGGGGAAGAAGGACAAACACCATACTTCCAGCGCCAAGCAACTTATTCAAATAGCCAAGGAGCACAGGGATAAGGGCTCCAAACACCCTTATCTCGATGCTAGCATAAGCGCGTACGTGACGCCTGGGCTCGATAATGAAGCGAGTCAATACGGCGTAAGTGATATATATATATATGTACTTTTAATTGTAGTAATTATTATTTAATTATTATTTAATTATAATTTTTTAATTATTCTTTTGTAGGAAAGGGTGGTAGAGCGTGCGCAGGAAGAATTGGCTAGCACTCAGGTTGCGTTCCCAGATTTGCCGCCGGAAGACCTGCCTCCTCTATCGATGGAGAGCCAAATTGCAATCGCGGATGAGGTCTACGGTCGTAGAGCTGGCAGGGAGGTTAGGGGGTTCGGACCTAAGGTGGTTCAAGATTTTTCGACGACCTCCGACTCATCATCTACGGGAGGTTCGAGGCGGAGAAGTACTCAGGCTGCGGCCGTCGAAACAGCCATTCAAGATGCTCGACTAGCACGAGAGGAAAATCAATCCATACGTCAAAGGCTTGATGAGCAACAAGCACAAATAACCCAACTCATCGCCCTCATGCAACAAGCTCGAGGAGAATATCAACCTCCTCCGAACCCATACCCCGACGACGACGACCCGGCTGGAGGCGGGGGACTCAGCGGCGCATCTGCTCCTCCAGTATTTTAGCTAGTAGTTTATTATATCGTTTCTTTCCCCATTTCGAACAATATTTTAATTTTTATGCGTTTTTCGATAATGTATGTACAAATTAATTTTATTATTTAATTTAGTAATTACAAATTTAATTTAATTAATTAATTTTAACGTTTTTCATTATTTAAATGAGATTGGTTTATAAATTAAATTATTAATATTTAATAACAATTTAATTTTTTTAAAAAAATTAAATAATCACCTGGACGACGGAGATGATATTCTCCGTCGTCCAGGTGATTACTTGGGCCGCGGAGAATGTCAGAAGTCTCCGTGGCCCAAGTAATCACCTGGACGATGGAGAATATCTCCGTCGTCCAGGTGATTACTTGGGCCGCGGAGAATGTTCGCGGTCCAAGTGCACTTGGACGACGGAGATGACATTCTCCGTCGTCCAAGTGCTTACTTGGGCCGTGGAGAATGTCCGCGGTCCAAGTGCACTTGGACGACGGAGATGATATTCTCCGTCGTCCAAGTGCCTGGACGACAACACTTGGAGCACGGAGCCTGGAGGACAGAGCCTCCATCGTCTAAGTACTTAGACGACGGAAAAACGCACTTAGACGACGGAAACGCTCCGCGGTCTAAGTGCGTTTTTCTTGTAGTGATTATGAATTTTCAGTTTTTGTATTATTATTCCAGTATTTTAATTAATTTACTTTCTGCACTTTATTGAGAAATCCGGATGGATATCGGTAGTCCATGGTATTGTTTGTGGGAAATCCAAAGTGTGAATTTCTTGCAGGTTTCTGGTAGTCTACTTCATAGAGGAAATTATGTCAACAAATTTACAGAAATTCGTAGTTTAGGTCTTGTTGTTAGGGCGTGATCCTAAATTACTAGTTAATCTAGGGTTGAGTCCTTTCAGGTGAGATTATTTTTTCAGATGAACCATATACAATTTGATGGTCACCCATTGTGGTCACACGAATTGAGGCTTTTGGCGATGAAACCGATAACTTCAAGAGTTTATCCGATGTGTAAGGTCAATAGCATGTAATTTATATGTGAACATAGAGACGGAAGACGGAGAACACAAAATTCTTGGGTAATGGTGCATGGTGGACGGAATGACATTGACTATTACGGTGTTCTCCATTCAGTGGTTGAACTAATTTATGGGGAAGGCATGACAGTGCACTTGTTTAAGTGAGATGGTTTGATACTAACCCTCAGAACACAATGACTGATCAGTACGGAATATTTTCGATGAATACTGCTACAAGCTGGTATGAAGATGACCTTTTTGTTTTTGGCACAGCAGCCAAACAAGTGTTTTATCTTAATGATCTATTGCATAAAGACGCGTGGAAAGTAGTCAACCATGTTGTTCTTAGAAACAGATACAATGCTGCTACACTTAGAGAGACCGCATATAATGAAGAAGATACTGCATACCAAGAGCCGAACGCAATTGGTATTCTGGAATCCTCTACAATTCACAAGAATAATGTGAGACCGGGTTGTGTCGTTCGATTTCATGAGGAAGATGTTGAACTAGTTGATGTTAATCCAAATGAAGACAACGAAGACTCCGGTGACGAGGAGCGGCACATATTACCAGAAATTAACTCGGACACCGAGGAAGATTCAAACGATGATTCTGATTATGACCTTCAGTCAAACAGAAATTTGTGTTAAATGTGTTTTCACATGAGCCTAATTTTTTTTAAATATTTTCACACTTCTGAATATAGCGATGATTCTGATTATGAGCACCTTTTTATTAAACAAGAATTTGTGTGAAACATGTTTTCACATGAGCCTAATGTTTTCAAGTATTTTCACACTTTACCCGATGAAATAGACGAAAGTCATCAGCTAAATTTACTTTACCCGACGAGAAGGATTTTCGTCGGCTAAAATATAGCCGACGAGTTTCATACTTTGACTGACAACTTTTAAGTCGTCGACTAAAGTATCGGGTTTTATATCCAGTTTGCCCAAACTCTGCCTTCTCTGGCACAAACCCTAAAAACTCTTAACCTCCTCTCTCCTCTCTTCCGGCGCTCACCGCCCAGCCCAGCCCGACCGCCGCCTCTCTCTCTTAAAACCCTAATTTCAGGTTCTCTCTCTCTCTCTCTCTCTCTCTCTCTCTCTCTCTCTCTCTCTCTCTCTCTCTCTCTCTCTCTCTCTCTCTCTCTCTCTCTCTCTCAGATTGCAGACAATTTTTGGGATGTTGAATTTTAGATTAGGCTGTGATTAATGGTATTAGGGTTGTGGTGATTGGGTTCTAATGTTTGATTTTTTATGGGTAATTTTTTATCTATTTTTAGGTTTTTTTTTAATTTAGGGTTTATGATATATGATGTTGAATTTTGTAATTGTAATTTTTGATGTTGAATTTTTGGGATAGTTGAATTTTTGTGAATATATGATGAATTTTTATAATTTTTTATTGTGAATAATTTTTTTGGGGAAATTTTGTGTAGAATTTATGGGTTTATATATGTTAATTGAAAATTTGAGTGATTTATATGTTTATATATGCTGAATTGGAATGTCATGAATTTTAGATGGGGATGTCGATTAATTTTTTGTGATGTTGAAGTGTTGGTGAATTGTCGATTAATTTTTGGTGTTGTTGAATTTGATGGGGATGGGTTTATATATGTTGAATTGTTGGTGAATATGGTGATGTTGAATTGTTGGTGAATTTCTTTTTATCGTAGGCATCATGAATTTCTTTGGCAAAGGGAAGAAGGAATTCAAAAGACAACGGTTTAGCGCTGACAGTTCTGGATCCCCCTCTATCAACAACAACCCTCATGACACATTTGTCGGCCCTATGAACTCTCGACGTCAACAACTATTTGATTAGATGGTGCAGCAGGATGTAGTGTTCCGCCCCCACCGACCATAGGGCACGAGGCAGCTCTTCAACGAAGATGGCTCCACTATGCCCTCACCGGCGGCTCTACGGGTCCCGCTGCTTCGGGTGCCTGTATACCTCTTCTTAACCGGCAAGCGTCTTCTTCCTCTCCGTCTCTAGCTCCTTCTACCTCTCCAACTAGTGCTTCAGGTAGCTCGTCGTCGGGGGTACAAATGTCGTCGTTACACCTCTTCATGCCCCTGAGCGCACCTGCCATACCTGCTGTCGATCAGCGGGGAGTGCCTATTTCAGGATAGCTCAATTACATTACCCCGCAATAAGCATACGTCTATGTGCCGTTTGATACACTTCTTTATAGTGCGATGGTAACAAACACATCGACATCCGATTCGGGTAAATATTAAATTCCTTGGTTATTTAATTTATAACTTATTAATATTTTTTATATTAAATTGGAGCCTTATGTTTTAATCTTTTTACTTTGTCTTATGTGACAGACGCCGAAGGCAACAAAAAAAAAAGACCAGAGGCCCCATCACAGGCAAGGATCTTGACAGTCTTGTCAAGACCAGCGGGCCAGTGGTCATAAAGACTAGGGAGGGTAGATCAGTGAAGTTGGGGGATAATACGTGGAAGTACTCCGACCAAGTAGGAAGTATCATACGGGACATAGTCCCTGTTCTGTGGGGAGAATGGTCCTCCGTGCCAAGTGTGTGAAGGACATAGTGAACAATGCTATGTCGGTGAGTTAATTAGATATTCATTATGTATTTCTACCCTTATTAATTATGTCCTAATATATATATATTACCATAAATGGGTACATGGCAGGTGTGGTTCAATGTTTCAGAGCAGCTTAAATGCACGTGGGCAAATGACATGCAAGGAAAAACGTGGTGGGAGTAATATTGGCTACATTGAATTATATTTTTTTGATTATGTATTGTGACTTTCTAAAATTTGTTTTGCATATGTATGTACAAGGAATGAAAAAATGAGCTCCGTAAGCACTGACAAAAGCACGGCAACCAACATTCGGGTACCCCTATCGAGTTTATGTATAGGGAGTACGAGTGGAAGTGGCTTCAAGTCCACTTTAACAACCCAAATTTTGAGGTATGCAACATCATATTTGTGTTTAAATGTATCCTATTTGGCAAAATTAGTTTCCTAATTTTTTTTTTAATATATGTTTATCTAACAAGGTCATTTCTAAAATAAACACGACGAACCGGAGAAAAAATACGAGTAACCATCATGCCGGTTCTAGACTCTTTACGAGTTATATGGAGGAGGCGATTCAACACCCTGAAATCAACTTGTATGTGTATACGTACGAGAAAGCGTATCCTCAGTCCCCGAAGATATTGTAAGTCTTATGCCCTTATAACTTAATTAATATAATTGCTTATATATGTATTTTCTCTAACTTGTATATATATATATATATATATTTACTAATATGTTATTTTTCTTTCCTTGTCAATTAGGCAAGAGTGAGGGAAGGGACTGAGGAGGTGTTGACTCAGATTACGAGGGAGCAATGGCCCGAGACGCAGGATGAGGACCTCCCCCAAGCCATCTCTCAGATTGATCAATCTGATGTGTTAGTAGAGGCGAGGATCATAGGTAGAGTTTTCCCACCATGAGGGAACAATTGCTACTGCAGGGGTCTAGGCCAGCAAGCTCAGATGACTTCTTGGTTTCAGACGTGGTCTGCACAACTTCAGGCACAAGGAGTCAAGGTCCCAGCCCCACCTCCGTTTCCATCCGTCTAGCTCCCATTCGATGCTCCACATCAGCAGGAGGATCCGACACAACATGGTAGTAATGCATCTATTTTCCAGAACATAGATTTAGATAACCCTTAGTTTATGTATTTTTCAGGACAAGTAGGATGTATCATACGCTTAAGTTTCATTATTAATTTGTGTTTGTTAGTGAATATGTGTTTTGTTTTCATTTTATGTGTTGTTGGCTATTGTAGAAATAAAATTGTGGAATTGCAGGTTCTGTGAAATGACCCAACCCCGATTTAGTTGCCTAAATCAAAATCGAACCCCTTCTGAAAACGTGAACCAACAAAAACCATTCAAAATTTCGGCAGAGTAACGCTACTAACACAGAATTTCCTTAACCTGCACCCGAAAAATAACACTTCATCATATGCCACAAAACCCAAACCGTGGGCACCAATCCCATCCAGATTTCTCAATATCATTTCAGTATCAATAAACAGTAAACATAACTGTAATATATAATGTATCCGAGAAAATCTGTATAAAACATGTATCAGAATGTATCAGAGCGACCTCTAGTGTAAATATATAAAATATTTACATCAGTAGGCGAAATAAGAACCTACTGGAAAACACAGGTAGCTCGAATCACTAGCCTCCGACCGCGACGTGAAATACCAGAACCTGAACTGCAAACTGGGCACGGAAACCGAAAATCCCAGGGGAAAGACATGAAAACTGTTAGAGTGAGTGGATGAAAATAAATGTCTTTCGCCAGATGATATATGTTATAAAAACATATGCGAGTCAAAATATATATAAATCAAGTGGTACAGGAGGAGACGCTGACTCCAACTCGCGTACAGAGCATGCATGGAAAATCACACGGGGTCACTCATGGACACATCCGTGCTAGTACAGTCCGAATCACGGGATCCCAGACCCACACGTGATTCTAGCCAGAAAGGCCTCGGTTTCGGGGTACTGCCCCTCGCCGGTCAGGTCGGGGTACTGCCCCTCCTGGTAGGCATCAATCGGGGATCAGCCGAGATGCAGGTGTATCGATACAACAACATATACTGAGACTGTACTCTGTGTAAATCAAATCATAAATAGTTCGATGCAAATGCATGAAACAATATATAAATGCATATACGTAATGTATACTGGTATATGCATAATCATATAACACATGCTCAAATAAAACATAATCTCGTATGCGTGTTCATGCTCGTAAAACGAATGCAATGACTCGCGATTAACAGTGAAAAGATGTTGTCCACTCACAGGTGAGCGATACGCGCACTCGCGCTAATCTCGTGGCCCAGCGGAAGATCCCTCACCTGAAACACGATCTCGATCCCCTGAATAATCATAAAACACATCTGATCAAAACCATAGTCCACAACTCTATACTTAAGCACGGAAACCAACCGTTCCCGGAAACATATAAAACTGTATTAAACAATCGACTGAATTCCCAAAATCTCCACTCGAAACCCTTAACTGAAAATCTGATACAATCAATGGTCCAAAACGAATAACCATTACGATTCGGATAAATACGTAACGAATGGATAAACTCGTCGAAAACCGAAACTTCAAATAATCATATTATATTCCTCGGTTATCGGAAAAATCATCTGGAACCGCCCACGAGCTCGAAATCACGTGCTCTACAACTCTCGTGAAGTAACTCAATTCAAGTTCTCAGCCTTTATTTAAGTCACGAACTAATCCGACAAATCACACAAATAATGATTAATCGCGATTACGCATAATCTCGTGAATCGTACTGATTACTCTACTGATTCTGGTTCGGGTCGTCACATTCTGGGAATAGAAATTCAGAATCTACAGTTTTTTTTCTTTAGAAATCAGCAACATAAGCCGACGATACCTGTCATGTGAACAAATGAGGATACTGCTCCCGCATACGCTGCTTAGTCTCCCAGGTGGCTTCCTCAACCGAGTGATTCTGCCACAAGACCTTCACTAGCGGGATCACACGGTGCCTCAACTCCTGCTCACGAAGATTGAGAATCTGTACTGGCTCCTCCACGTACGTCAAATCCTCTCGGATCGGTAACTGCTGTGGGGCTAACACATGTGAAGGATCTGAGATGTACTTCTGCAACATCGAAACGTGGAAAACATCATGAACACGAGCCATCTCAGCCGGTAACTCAAGTCTGTAAGCAACAGCTCCAACCCTCTCGGTGATCTCGTACGGACCAATGTATCGCGGTCGAAGCTTGCCACGCTTCCCGAAACGCACAACACCCCTCCACGGAGATAGTTTCAGGAAGACCCAATCACCTACATCAAACTCGAGGTTCTTCCTCCTCACGTCCGTATAACTCTTCTGACGATCCTGGGCGATCTTCAATCTGTCCCGGATAATCTGGATGTTCTCCATGGTGCTCTTCACCAGATCAGGGCCAATAAGCCATTGCTCGCCCACCTCACTCCAACACAACAGAGTGCGGCACTGCTTCCCGTACAGGGCCTCATACGGTGCCATCTCAATACTGGCCTGATAGCTGTTGTTGTAGGCAAACCCTATCAAATGTAGTTGTTGGTCCCAATTCCCGCGGAACTGCAACACACATGACCGCAACATATCCTCAAGTGTCTGTATAGTCCGCTCAAACTGCCCGTCAGTCTGAGGGTGAAAAGATGTACTGAATCGCAACCTCATGCCCATGGCTCGCTGCAATGCCTGCCAGAACTCAGAAGTAAGCTAACTATCTCGGTCAGAAACAATCGATACAGGCACACCGTGTAGGCGAACAATCTCTGATAAGTACAACTTGGCCAATCTGCCAACTGATATCTTCCCCGGAAGTGCGAGAAAATGAGCGGATTTCGTCAGTCGATCCACAATAACCCAAATACCAATGTTGCCAGCCGAAGTACGCGGCAACTGATAAACGAAATCCATGGTAATGTGCTCCCACTTCCAAACCGGGATCTCTAGTGGCTGTAACTTACCTGCAGGTTTCTGCCTCTCCGCTTTAACCTGCTGACAGATCAAACATCGGCTCACATATGCGGCAATCTCCCACTTCATGTTGCGCCACCAGTAATACGCTCGCAGTGTTCGAAACATCTTCGTACCTCCGGGATGCATCGCATACGCTGAACTATGGCCATCATCCAGAATCTCCTTCTTTAGGCTCTCATCTCTGGGCACACAAAATCTGCCTCTGAACAACAACGTACCGTCGTCGCTCAATCGAAACTCTGTAGGCACACCATTCCGTATCATGGTCTTCTTGCCTAACAAGTAAGAATCTGAATCCTGAGCCTCCCGTACCTGATCAACCAATACGAGTTGAACCTGAAAACTGGCCAACAAAGCTCCCTCATCATCCCACTCGAACTCGGCACCCGTAGCCCGAAGCTCGGCTAACATAAACACTCTAGCCACACACCCATGGAACAATGAAGCTCCAGATTTCCGGCTTAGTGCATCAGCCACAACATTGGCCTTCCCTGGATGATACTCGAAAGTGCAATCATAATCGTTGATAAACTCCATCCACCGGCGTTGCCTCATGTTCAAATCTGGCTGCGTCCGTAGGTAGGTAAGAATTTTGTGGTCGGTGTAGATTTTACACTGGGCTCCATACAGGTAATGTCTCCAACTCTTTAATGCTAACACAATAGCGGCTAACTCCAAATCATGCGTCAGATAGTTAACCTCATGTGGTTTCAGTTGCCTGGAACCGTAGGCTACAACTCTACCATGCTGCATCAACACACAGCCAAGCCCCAACTTCGACGCATCACTGTATACTACGAACTCACCGCTGTCGTCTGGTAATGTCAGAACCGGTTCAGTAGTCAACTTCTCCTTCAGGAGCAAATAACTTTCCTCACATGCATCGGACCACTCAAACTTGACGCCTTTCTTCGTCAACCTGGTCAGTGGGGTAGCAATTCGAGAGAAATCCTGTACAAACCGCTGGTAATAGCCTGCTAACCCCAAGAAACTCCGGATCTCCGGTACAGTAGTAGGTCTACTCCAGTTCAGCACGGCCTCGATCTTGTCAGGATCAACACTGACTCCCTCAGCGGATATCACGTGGCCCAGAAACTTCACACTATCCAGCCAAACCTCGCACTTGCTAAACTTCGCGAACAACTGATGGTCCCGCAAAGTCCACAATACCGCTCGCAAATGCTTCTTATGCTGGCCCACACTCCTGGAATAGATCAAAATATCATCGATAAACACAATCACGAACTTGTCCAGAAACCGTCTGAATACCCGATTCATCAAGTCCATGAAAGCTGTGGGGGCATTGGTCAACCCAAACGGCATAACCAGAAACTCGTAATGCCCATACCGCGACCTGAAAGCTGTATTGGCCACATCCGAGTCCCGAATCCTCAACTGGTGATATCCGGATCGAAGGTCAATCTTCGAAAAGACTGATGCTCCCTTAAGCTGATCAAACAAATCATCAATCCGCTGTAACGGATACTTGTTCTTCACTGTAACCTGATTCAGCTTCCGGTAGTCGATGCACAACCGCATGGATCCATCCTTTTTCCGCACAAATAACACCGGGGCACCCCATGGCGAAACACTGAGTCGAATGAAACCCTTCTCTAGCAACTCCTGGAGCTGAATCTGTAACTCTTTCAACTCCACTGGCGCCATACGATACGGTGTCTGTGAAATCGGTCCTGTTCCTGGCAACAGCTCAATAGTGAAGTCAATCCCCCGAACAGGAGGTATGCTCGGTAACTCTGCTGGAAACACATCAGGAAACTCAGAAAAAACCTCAATACTACCAAGCTCTGGCACAGCTGCTGTAGTGTGTGACGACCCAGAACAGAATCAGAAGTATAATCAGCTTGATTCGTGAGTTACTGCGTAATCGCAGATTTCCGACTGATGATTGAATCGCCAGGCTTGTTAACGACTTAATCATTGACCGAGAATTGGAGCTGAGTCTCTTCTCGAGAGTCATTGTATGTGTGATTTCGAGTACGTGGGCGGTTCCGGATCGTTATTTGGACGACTTAGGAATTAATTATGAATATTTGAAGTTCGGATTTAAATGGTGGTGCTCTTAACGACTAAATTACCGGACGAGAATTTGGTTTCGGTTCCTTCACGGAAGTTGTTGAGAATTTAATTTTGAGCTCGTGGAAACTTCCGGAGCATTGTTCTGAGTTACGAAGATTAAGTTGTGATTATTTCCGATTGTTGATTATTTAGTCGGTTTAAATATGTGATGGTTTGAACAGTTGACTTTTTATCGGATTTGCCGATGTGTTTGACTTTGGGTGATAATTGAAGAATACGTCGAGTTGAGTTTTTTGCCGCGAGAATTATTGAAATCGGAATTACGACGAGGAAGT
The DNA here is from genome assembly GCA_946800695.1 of Geum urbanum. Lineage (NCBI taxonomy): Eukaryota > Viridiplantae > Streptophyta > Magnoliopsida > Rosales > Rosaceae > Geum > Geum urbanum. Next base: position 40,554,972 of record OX327001.1, on the reverse strand, counting down.
TACGTGTGTTTAAAGTTCGTCGAAAAAGATAATTACGAAGTTTCCATTTTGGGAAGGCCTATAAATAGAAGGTTGCTATTTTGGGCAAGTCAATAGTTGCCATTATGGGAGTTGACCGAGTCAACTCGGTGAGAGAAGGGATTCACGACGGAGCCACGGCCTCACCGGCGATGATCCTCCGTCCGGTCACCTTTGACCACGATGTTGGTCCCAAAAGTTGCGCCTTGGCATCCCGAGCTTGTCTCCGGCCTCCCTCCACGGCGTGGCTCGCCGGAGAAGAGGAATTTTCTGATCAAAAATGAGAGAATTTTGAGTGAATTCGGGTTCATTGTTTTTGGCCGAATTGAGCTGCAATTTGGAGTGGGCTTTGAAGCTCTCCTCACCTACAAGCTACCATGTAAGTTTAGAGTTCTAATTTTGATTGTGGATGGAGAATTCTGGATTTGAAAATTTGGTACCAATTCGATTTTGCATGAAATTGACCTAGTTAGAGTGAGAATTGGCCTTCGATGCAGTTGACAAAGTTGCTCAGTGGGTGATTTGGAGTGGAATAGGGGTTGCTCCGCCGAGAAATTTTTAGGTTGGTGGTGGCGCCGCCGTTGGCGGTGGTCAACGGCGGTCAAAGTTTGACTTTTTGGGATTTTCGACAAGTTGCATGTCATTTCACTCGAAATCGCGCCCCGATCGCAGTGGGGAGGTTTGTTTTTTGAATTGAGCATCCGAACTTACAGCGAGGTATTGAGGTGTGATTTCCGGATTTCCGACAGTTTGTCGTAATCGGATTACGTGTTTCCGAGAACGGTGGTTTCTCATGATTTGATTTGAATTGTCGAGTTATGATTTTGAGAAATAGATTTTGTGATTATTCAGGGGTTCGTGATCGTTTGTTTGGCGAGGGACTTTCCGTCGGATCACGGGTTAACGCAAACTGCGTTACGCTAGTCTGTGAGTGGACAATTTCTTTTCACAGATTGATTGCGAGTCTTTTATATACGTTTTACGAACTTGAGCATCCAGTATGATTGTGGTTTTACGAGCATGAGATTGCATACGAGATTATGTTTATTATGAGCATGTGTTATACGGTTATGCTTATATCAGTATATATTACGTACATGCATTTATATATACTGTTTTATGCATTTGCATCGACTTGTTTACGATTTGATTTACACAGAGTACAGTCGTAGTTCATGTTGTTGTATCGATACACACGCATCCCGGCTGATCCCCGAGGGTGCCTACCAGGGGGGTACCGTACCTTATGCCGATGTAGTTCCGGGTGGGTATTGGTTTCTGTACCTTGTGCCGATGTATTTCCGGGTAGGTACAGATGTCTATTTCTTATGCCGATGTAGTTCCGGGTGGGAACAGATACCTTGACCTGAGGCCTTTCTGGCTCGAATCGCGTGTGGGTCTGGGATCCCATGATTCGGACTGTACTAGCACGGACGTGTCCATGAGTGACCCCGTGGGATTTTTACTTGCATGCTCAGTACGCTGAAGGAGTATGATTTTACCTCGTGTACTTTGTTATTTTTATTTACCTGGACTCGCATATGTTATTTTAAACATATATATCAACTGGTGAAAGACATTTATTTTCGTCCACTCACTCTAACAGTTTTCATGTCTTTCCCCTGGGCTTTCCGGTTTCCGTGCCCAGTTTGCAGTTCGGATTCTGGTGTCGCACGTCGTGGTCGGAGGCATAGTGCTCGAGCTACCTTGTTTCTTCCAGTAGGTTTATTGTTCTACCTACTGTGGTATACGTATATGATTATACATTAGAGGTCGCTCTGAGTATTCTGTTGTATATACTATATGATTTTACACCGGATTTCAGTAAAGTACAGATATATTTATTGTTTTACTTTACTGTTGAAATATTGAGAAATCCGGATGGGATTGGTGCCCACGGTTTGCTTTTTGTGGCATAGGATGAAGTATATTTTCCGCATGCAGGTAATGGTAATTCCACGTTAGTAACGAAACTCTGCCGAAATTTTGAAAAGTTTTTGTTGGTTCGTGTTTTCGAAGGGGTTTGATTCCGGTTTAGGCAACTAAATCGAGGTTGGGTCATTTCATAGTGTCCACAACATAGGCTAAATAAGCAACACAGCCCTTCTTCATCAACTGATCCGCCCTCATTGCGGAAATCAAACACGGTAGTGAAGTATTCTTTTCGCCGCGAAACAGTATCTCGGGAAAGCCTGGTCATCGAAACGCGACCTCCTTCTTGTGAGAATCAAACATGGCCCAATGCGTCTCCAAGAAGTCCATACCCAAGATCAGATCAAAATCAACGATATCAAGCAACAACAAATTTGCGGCTAACCCATAGCCTCCAATGAAAATCTCACAGTCTCTGTATACCCAGCCAATACTCACAATCTCACCTGACGGATACAACACTCTCCACAACCTCGAAAGTGGAGATGCAGGTACCGTAGCTAATGATGATAGTCTATATGACATGAATGAATGTGTGGCACCTGGATCTAACAATGTAAGTACTAGAATACCAAATACATGCAGCGTACCGATAACGACCTCTGGTGAAGCTCTGCCCTCTCGTAGAGTCATGGCATGAACCCTCGCCTGCTCGGCTGGTCGTCCACGCTGAGGCTATCCCTGCTGTCCGCCCTGGCCCACATACTGTACTGGTCGAGCTCCCGAAGTCGCACCTCGCTCTCCTCCGGAACTCTGGGCTGCCTGATCACCAGCACCAACCAACTGAGGACACGCCCTCGCATAGTGACCCACCTGGCCACAATGATAACAATTGAGGGTACCTCGCTGACATGACCTAAGATGATACCTATTGCACAGGTTTCACAATGGATACTCCCTCGGTACAGGAAATGTGTCACCGGTACGCCGAGGGTAACTGGAACCGCTGGAACCCCCACTAGCCTGTGGTCGCTGCGGTCGATCTCTCCTCCATCTCGATCTCTATCTCGGTACACTAGCTGGTGGTCGATAAGATCCACCGCCCGAGGATGAAGACGAACCGGAAGTATCAGAACTCTGCCTCTTTGAAGGCCCCTGACTCGGTCCACCCTCCTCAAACCGTCTAGGCTGGTACCTCTGCTGCCTCTCTTTCTCGATGTCCTCACCTTGGAGTGTTGTACTTACAAACTCATCAAAGTTGTTCCGAGGCATCATAGTCAGAGTCCCCTTGATGTTCAAATTCAAACCCAGCTCAAACCTGCAGCACTTGGCTTCCTCAGTAGCCACCATATCACGCGTAAATCGAGATAAACGGGTAAACCTGTCCTGATACTCAAGCACAGACATACTGCCCTGCCTCAAGTTCGTAAACTCCTCATACTTGCGCTGCTGGGTAGCCTGGTTGAAATACCTCCGCATAAACAAATCTCGGAACAAGATCCACGGAGTATCAACTGGAACTCTGTCGGTGCTAACCCACCAAAAGTATGCATCAGACTCAAGTAATCCAACTGCTGCCACTGTCATCTGCTCAGGGGTAAAACGCAGACGCTCACATACACGTTCAACCTGAACCACCCAAGCCTTACATATCTCTGGATCAGCTGAACCCGAAAACACAGTCGCACCAGCAATACGAGCTTTGACCACAGGGTCAAAACGCTCTTCCAAACGCAGCACTCGCATCAACAAGTCATGCGTCTGGCGATCCTTATCAGGATCCGGTTCCCGATCAACACGGGGACCACATCGGGGAGACATCCTACTGATACAAGACAAGCATTAGGTACAAGCAGAAATAACGTAATCATGAGACCGCAGATATTTGAGAACACACAACACCTGAAGTATTGATGAGTACCGATGGCCAGTCGGGTCATCATTCCAGTCATGTTGTATAAACTCAAATACCCTAAGCGTCACAACTACAAAAGTCTACAGAATCTGACAACCTAATGCTCTGATACCAAGCTGAAAGGACCCAACCCCGATTTAGTTGCCTAAATCAGAATCGAACCCCTTTTAAAAACGTTAACCAACAAAAACCATTCAAAATTTCGGCAGAGTAACGCTACTAACGCGGAATTGCCTTAACCTGCACCCGAAAAATAACACTTCATCCTATGCCACAAAAGCCAAACCGTGGGCACCAATCCCATCCGGATTTGTCAATATCATTTCAGTATCAATATACATTAAACATAACTGTAATATATAATATATCCGAGAAAATCCATATAAAACATGTATCAGAATGTATCAGAGCGACCTCTAGTGTAAATATATACAATATATACATCAGTAGGCGAAACAAGAACCTACTGGAAAACACAGGTAGCTCGAATCACTAGCCTCCGATCGCGACGTGAAATACCAGAACCTGAACTGCAAACTGGGCACGGAAACCGAAAAGCCCAGGGGAAAGACATGAAAACTGTTAGAGTGCGTGGACGAAAATAAATGTCTTTCGCCAGATGATATATGTTATAAAAACATATGCGAGTCAAAATATATATAAATCAAGTGGTACAGGAGGAGACGCTGACTCCAACTCGCGTACAGAGCATGCATGGAAAATCTCACGGGGTCACTCATGGACACATCTGTGCTAGTACAGTCCGAATCACGGGATCCCAGACCCACACGTGATTCTAGCCAGAAAGGCCTCGGTTCCGGGGTACTGCTCCTCGCCGATCAGGTCGGGGTACTGCCCCTCCTGGTAGGCATCAATCGGGGATCAGCTGAGATGCAGGTGTATCGATACAACAATATATACTGAGACTGTACTCTGTGTAAATCAAATCATAAATAGTTCGATGCAAATGCATGAAACAATATATAAATGCATATACATAATGTATACTGGTATAGGCATAATCGTATAACACATGCTCAAATAAAACATAATCTCGTATGTGTGCTCATGCTCGTAAAACGAATGCAATGACTCGCGATTAATAGTGAAAAGAAGTTGTCCACTCACATGTGAGCGATACGCGCACTCGCGCTAATCTCATGGCCCAGCGGAAGATCCCTCGCCTGAAATACGATCTCGATCCCCTGAATAATCATAAAACACATCTGATCAAAACCATAGTCCACAACTCTGTACTTAACCACGGAAACCAACCGTTCCCGGAAACATATAAAACTGTATAAAACAATCGACTGAATTCCGGAAATCTCCACTCGAAACCCTCAACTGAAAATCTGATACCCAAATTAATTTGAAAACCTCAAGGTGACAATCGTGGCGCGATTACGAGAAAAATGACATTAAAATCATCGAAAACTGAAAAGTCAACTTTCTCGCCGGAGCGCCGCCGTTGACCGCCGCCGCCACCGGCGCGCCGTCAACGGAGAGTTTCTCCAGCGAGGAAGCTCCAGTTCTCAAGCTCTCCTCAAGCCCAACCACTTCTTCAACTAGAACAACACCCTATTCAAACTCTAACACCACCAAATTAGCTCAAAACCGAAACGGATCCAAACTCCGACAACCACCACGGTTTCACCGGAATCCTCCATTTCAACCTATTTAAACCTTATAGGGAGCATCCCTGAGGCAAGGGGAGTCGAAACCCCCACTCCCCCGCCACCGTAGCTCGCCGGAAGTCCACCCCCCGTCATCGGCGAACTCCGGCAACCTAACCCGGTTCGAACTCACTCAAATCACCATCAATTTCCATAATTCCAAACACAAAACCACATAGAAACTCAAGAGGAAGAGAATTATACCCCTCACGTGGCCGGAGGTGGCCGGAAAATCCAAGTCGGCCGGCGAAAACCAAACGGGAAAGTTCTCCTTCACGGGTCAACGGTTAAACTGCCCAAAATGGAAAGTCAACGTCTGGTCAAACCTCAAACAGTGTTTTCGACAATTTTTTGACTATTTTCGATATTTATACTCGCGTCTCGGGACGATCAACCGTCCAAAATGAATAACCATTACGATTCGGATAAATACGAAACGAACGGATAAACTCGTCGAAAACCGAAACTTCAAATAATCATATTATATTCCTCGGTTATCGGAAAAATCATCCAGAACCGCCCACGAGCTCGAAATCACGTGCTCTACAACTCTCGTGAAGGAACTCAATTCAAATTCTCGGCCGATATTTAAGTCGCGAACTAATCCGACAAATCACACAATTAACGATTAATCGCGATTACTCATAATCTCGTGAATCGTACTGATTACTCTACTGATTCTGGTTTGGGTCGTCACATTCTGGGAATAGAAATTCAGAATCTGCAATTTTTTTTCTTTTGAAATCAGCAACATAAGCCGACGACAATACCCAAAGTCGTCTGCTAAAGTCTTCACATAACCCGACGAGTTTTATACTTTAACCGACGAGTTTCATACTATAGCCAAAGAAAGTCAATAGCTATAGCCGACGACAGTCTTTCTTAGTCGTTGGCTATAGTCCAGTTCGGGTCAACCATTTTGACCACCGGGAAATGTTTGGTAGACGTCAAAAGTCTAAAAAGTCGTCAGCTAAAGTTTAAACTTTATGCCGATGACTTTTTTGTCGTCGGCTAAAGTATGGCCGACGACCTTTTCCCGACGACACAATAGCCGACGAAAATGTCTAATAGGCCGACAAATTTTTTTCATCAGCTAAAGTATTTTTTCTGGTAGTGTCAGGTTACCGGTACAGCTGATGTACTAGCGTCATACCCATCTGGAGCGGGTATTGTGGCCCATAAGGCTATAAAGCCCAATCCTATGGCCCAGAAACCCATTATCAGAGTTGCACGGTGCAAGAAAGGTGCGGCATTGCAGACAGTTTGATCATCTCCCAGGCACACTGCTACGATGCACCCGGATGAGGCGATATCACTTGTTGAAGGTAGCGGGCGACGCTTAGATGGGGTATCGGTGCTTGGGCCCGAGGGATTGCCATTGGTCGGTCCCTCTCTCCTAGGTGAAAGAAAGAGAGGGACACAGGAGGAGGCCCCACCGCTGGGAGCCGATCACAGCACACTCACTGGAACTCGGGTGTTAAAGGTGTCTAAGTATGAGTCTCTATAGAAAACACTGGCGATTCATCCAGCCGCTGAGAAGACGGCTGAAGAGTAGTGGGAGCTGCTTTGATTTGGGGTACATAACTAGATAGGATGTGAGGCCTAGATTTTTTTCCAGTCATTTCCTTACGTTTAGAACGTTTAATTATGCAATGTGATAACTTGTTGTGAGCACTATGTAGTATAGGTTGCCATATGGAGTTAATCTATCGTGCCGAAAAATGGTGTTTCCCTTTGTAACTTATCAATTCAATATATCTCTATCTTCACCTAAAAATAAAAATAAAAACTAGGGCTACCAGCTGTTTTGTTTAATGTTTTTTTTGTTTGGGACAAAGTATATATACACATGCAACAAAGAGAACAATCTCAACGAGAGACGACGACTCAACCTTTACTTATTTTATAACTCTACCCCACTTACACTTGCTGAGACAAAAACACAGGACAGGCCACTATAAGCTGCATCAGTGACTGACATTTTAACCACTCGATATAATTCATAACGACAAGACCTACGTTCGGTGCATATACCCACCAGCTCCACTATTCTATACCTTCATATATACCATGCATCACCACAACTAATCACAACTAGAAATAATTTTGCCTGACATGACTGAAACTAGTTTGCCCTATGAAGAATGCCGTGGCGTTCTTCGAGTGTACAGTGACGGCTCCATCGTCCGCTCCCCCAAGCCGAGCTTCGACATCCCCATCCACGACGACGGCTCCGTCGCCTGGAAGGACGTCGTTTTCGACCACACTCACCAGCTTCAGCTCCGCCTCTACAAGCCGGCCTCTGCGAAAACATTTGAACCGGCGGCTAAGCTCCCAATATTCTACTACATCCACGGCGGCGGCTTCTGCATCGGCTCGCGCGCCTGGCCCAACTGCCAAAACTACTGCTTTCAACTGGCTCTCAGCCTCCAAGCCGTTATAGTCTCGCCCGATTATCGGCTCTCCCCCGAACACCGCCTCCCAGCTGCCATCGAAGACGGCTTCACGGCCATCAAGTGGCTTCAAGCTCAAGCCACGGCCGAGGAGCCCGACACTTGGCTGAGTGACGTGGCCGACTTTGGCAACGTCTTCATTTCTGGCGACTCGGCTGGGGGAAACATTGCTCACAACTTGGCGGTTCGGCTCGGGGCCGGTTCGCCTGAGCTGGCTCCGGTTCGGGTCAGGGGCTATGTGCTTTTGGCTCCCTTCTTTGGTGGAACCGTTCTTAGCAAGTCAGAAGCTGAAGGTCCTAAAGAAGCATTTCTCAACTGGGAGCTCATCGACAGGTTATATATATATGCACCGTACCTTTTTCATGCATGGTTGGTATTAGCAAACCCTAGCTAACAACACACTATGTAACATGCATGGTTGTGTGATCAAAAACATGGCAGGTTTTGGAGGCTATCGATACCGATCGGAGAGAACACGGATCACCCACTTGTGAATCCATTCGGGCCGTTTAGCCGGAGCCTTGAAGAAGTGTCGTTTGATCCAATCTTAGTTGTGGTTGGGGGGAGTGATTTGCTGAAAGACAGGGCTGAAGAGTATGCAAAAAGGCTCAAAACATGGGGAAACAAGATGGAGTATGTCGAATTTGAAGGAAAGCAACATGGGTTTTTCACCATTGATCCTAATTCGGAAGCTGCAAAAGAACTCATGCTAATTGTCAAGCGCTTCATCACTGAAAACTCTTGCTAATTGAAACTAGGCAAATGCTCTGTATGCGAAATCTATCATACTAAGTGCTTGTATTTTACATGTCTGCTGCCACTGGCATCAAGTGGCCGGCTTTTCATTTTCATTTTCATTTTCTGTTTTTTATTTCCAAAAATATAAACCTGATGAAGATTTCAGCTACAAAACTGTAGTAGTGTACGTGGCTAGCTACTTGTAAAAATAATAAATATTCAAATCATAGAAATGGAATTGATCATTCTAAAATAATGTATGGTACAGATGATCACGACATCAAAGACAGTGATATCATTATTTCACTTGCACAAAATGATGCATTTAAAATCAAATACGGGATGAAAATAAAATAGAAATTTTCTTTCGATTTGAAGAGATAGTCGAGTGGTTGATATTTCTGGTCTTGAAAATCGGTATAGTTTGAAACTTATGTTGCACCGACACCGACATCGATATTGACACTGACACGGCGCGACATGGTAAATCTCAAAAACACAAGTCTCGACACAGCAAATAATTTATATATATATTTCCATACATACAAAAATACTATAAACATGAAACAAATTCATACATAGCCATATCAAAACATAAAACTCAATATATTTAATAACAATTAAACTCATGCTATTCAATAAAAACTAAATCTGAAGATAGCAACAGTACACATAGAGCACTCCAATAATCATGTTTTCTAACATTCCAAACATCAATGTTACAAAACTCCAACCAAGCATAATATTTTGCAAAACCCCAATTAATCAACTTTACAACAACGAAACAATCACTAAAGGCAGAGGAAAGAGTAGATGAGCTACTGAGTTAAGTAAATTAGACTTCTATTTTTTGCTTATTTGACACTGTTACCTTTAATTATTTATAGGGAAAATGACCCAAATGATCACTCAAGTTTGTCATAATCGACAATTTGATCACTGAACTTTGGAATATATCAAAAAGGTCACAGAACTTTAACTTTGTCTATCAATTTGATCACTTTGTCTATTTTAAACATTCTAATTTGTCAAATATTTGCTTATATAGATGAGATTATGAGAGAAATGCACATATAGCATAAGTGGGAGAAGTATGAAAACCACTATGAAATAAGAAAAATTGACATCCAAGATGGGCAAAGTGATTAATTTGATAGACAAAGTTAAAGTTCAGTGACCTTTTTGATATTTTCTAAACTTCAGTGATCAAATTGCCGATTATGACCAACTTGAGTGATCATTTGGGTCATTTTCTCTTATTTATTAGTTGTTGACGTGGCATGTCAGGTTGATGATGTGGCGTGTCGTCAAAGTGTCAAAAAAGTCAATATTTTTTGACACGCCACGTGGCGTGTCAGGCCGTGTTGGAGTGTCGGGAAGTGTCAGACACTTCGACACTTCACACACAGTGAAGTGTCGATGCAACAGAGCAAAGAACTATCAAGGCTCAAATCCCTCTCTCTCCTAACCTAATATAAATGATGAAAAAGAGTTGTATAACAAGTTAACAACTAGGAAGAAGGTTAAAATACAACATAGTGAGAAATAGCCACCAACATGATTGGCACAAACAACGAGAAGTTTTCCCAAGCATTTTTGTCAGGCGGTGACTCGACACCATATGAGTATTTTAACCTTGTTGTTGTTGTTGACTTTGTTGCCGAACGAGTTTCGAGTCGTCGGAGTTGTATATGGGTTAGGGTTCTGAATTAGCTTGCAGGTTTGGCTGGATAGGGATCTAGCAAGTTTTGCTACTTGGTGACTGATGTTGGGCTGGATCCAGCGATGGTCGATGACTTGGAGGCGGGGTTTAGTGGTGGTGTTTGTTGCGGCGTACAGTGGTGCTTGCAGATATATATATATATATATCTTCTATATTGGTTGAAACTGGTAAGGCTTATTTGGGTCTCTCCCTATTGGACTGCTTTTGGTTCATCCAGGCACAAGGTTGTATTTCTGGGCCTTGTTTTGTCTTGGTGTTCAAACACATCTTTCGGGTAATCTCAAGATATATTTCGAGGATTTAGCTTAGTATACCACAATTAAGTGCTTAGATGCAAGGCTATTTCATGTAGTTTGGATCATCATATGTTTTTCTAGAAGATGAGCTTGACATATGTCGAGGTCAATGGTATCTAAAGAGTAGTACTTGTTTTTGTAGATGTTTAATGTTCGAATTACTATGCATTGTACTTGTTTCAGATTTTCAACCAGACTTTCTTAATGAAAAATATGGTTTCCCCTAAAAAAATAAAACAAGTTAATAACTATTTAAAGTGTTTGTATATTAAAAAAACTATATAAATGGCCTTTAGCCTAAAGGTTTAGTTGATCAAGAAGTTTGGAGGGACTTAGGTGGATCGTTCTAAATATTTTTATGGAATTGTTTATTTTATTTTTGTGAGTAAATGTTAAGAGATTTATGCCCTCAACCTTTTGACTATGAATTAGTCTAAGACTAAGTGAATTTTCTTTACCCGCAAGTATACGGGGTAGAGTAGTATAATTTGTAAAGAAATTGAGTGTCGAACCCAGGATTGCCTAACCCGATTTCATAGCTTTTTCCGGTTAAGTCCTTTATATATATGCGTGATACAAAAACAATTGATGCAACAAAGAAACACAAAAGATGGAAATGTATCTTACAACGTCAAGTCATTTGGAGACTCAACATCACAAATGATGATTAGACTAATATGAGTGACTAAACGAAAGATTGATTGGCAAATATAGACGATCAAAAATTCAAGAAATAAGAATGGTTGGCTAGGGATGTCACACGTTAACCATTTGATGCTCAAACAATGTCCAATTTTAGGCCATGAGTTCTTTAGTCCGGTTTACATACTCAAATATCTTTTAGATCATAAGAACGAATCTTTTCATTGTCCAAATCAAGCCCTCTCGGGTCATGCTTAGTTATGGGCCAAAACTCCAAGGCCTTTTGGGATTCTGGAAGGTTTCGGTGCATTCATGAATCAAAAATTAAACCAAGAATAAAGGCTAGACTTTTGGTGCTAGACTTCTAATATGTTTCACGTGTAATGAGTTTGGTTGCAAACACATATGACAATTATGGATGAGTTCCCTTTCCGAACCTCTATTGGAGTGCTTTGAAATAGGTTCCAATGAATCCTCCAAACTTGCACCTATTAGGTTACAAGTTGAAAGAATTAACACTAGTTATAAAGCCTCTCAGTTCATTGTAAGCTTAACCGAAAACCCTTGAGTCATTTGGACCTTAAGAGTGTTCTAATTCATGCTCAAGCACAAAGAAACCACACCATAAGCTTAACCTTTTAAGTCTAAGCCTAAGTCATGTTGTATGCTCATCTATTTTCTAAGTGAATGGCTAGTTCCCTTAAGAGTCATTTCTTAGTTCCTTTAAGCAAATCCTAACTTAGCCAAAGCTAAGACATGCATAGATGAAACTAATCAATAAGTTCAAGCATAACAACATGCATGCCACAATTACATCACACACACGACAAACTCATCCAATAGCATAGAACACTCAAAACGTACTCATAAACAGAAATCAAACATCATTGTTTACATCAAATGGCTAGGGTTTGACCCCTAGCCTCCCATTGAGATACTACTCACTATACATACTTAGAAACAAGTTTGAAATTTCTTAGAGATTTTGGTTCAAAGGTAAATTCGAGTAATTCTTGATGGATTTGGACTTTGTTGTAGTTATAGAAGTTGTTGTTGAGTTGATTTTACACAGATTGAGCTTCGGGTCGTCGGAAAATTTCACCGGCGGCGCTGCCAAAGGTGGTCCATGGTGGCTCTCTGACGAAGGAATTTTCGGCATAAATTTTATGTTGTTTTACTTGTAATTACGTACCAAATGTAATGAAGAGGTTATTGAATTAATTTGGACATTGATGATTAAGACGTGTGATTGATCATATATTAATTAAACTATTTTACGATATTATTAATCAATTGAATCGCTTGTCGATTCGACTTCAAGTCACATAACTTTTAAGAAATATGTTGCGACTATAAAATGGGTTCAAGAATTTTAATTTGGAATTATATTAAGCCCGTTATTAGTTCGGAAAGCACATTATTCGAAAATGCGAGGTTCTCGAAGATAATGTTCGTTGGTATATGAGCTTAACTATTCATTATAATTTTTGATTATTAGTTATTAAATAATAATCATTGTCATGACGACTTATTAGCAGTCAGTGACAAATGTTTAGAAATGTCAGCACATAGGCTTTGGTTTGGTGAAAATCACGGCATAGTACTGTGAGTGGATCCTTTTTATTTTCACAGTCGATAGTGGGTTCATTTTTTTAACATTTTAGTATTACAGTTTATTTTACATTATGTTTCGTAGCATTTGAATTTGGAGATTTACTTTGTGATGGTTTTATTTCGTTGCATCGATGCTCTAGCTATTCGGTCGAACCGTGTTAGGACAAAAACCCTGCTTGACCCAGATCGTCTCGAGTTAGGACAAACATCCTAGATACTCCCATCACCTTTACTTTTTATTTATACAGTCGTTCCGGGTTAGGTTAAAACGACGACCTCTATTCACAGTTCAGTTAATGATACTTGAACTCGCATTATTTCATAGAAATTAGCAGAAAGGTATACAATTAGAGTTCTACAGATTTTTAGTTTATGACTTTTGTCCACTCACTCTAACGTTTTATATTTTTATGACTTTTCTTGTGCCCTATTTTTTAAAATGCCCAGTTTTCATGTTAGTTGGTTGAAGTCATGATCGTCTAGAGTTTGAGGTATGACAGTCTACAACTTCCATGTTCTCAGTGTAGGTTCTCAGTTGAAGTTTAGAGTCGCTCGTGCTAGAGTAGACGGTATCGATTAGCCAGTACTAGATACTCTAATACGGGTCATACAAGACTTACCCTGGATTACTACGATAATCTGGGGTGGATCTTGTCATTATCATTGCTTCCAATAATAAGGATGTCATCTACGTACAAACACATAGTGACATATACATTTTCTGTATTTTTGACATATGCACATTTCTCATACTCAATGATATGTTGTCAAATTTTCAGACCACATATCTAGGTAGTCGTATAATTGTAACGACCCGAACCATGGAATGTGTACGTATTGGTCCGAGCCGTGATTACTGTGAATTAATCGTACTCGTGGGTTTGTTCAAGACTAAATTATCGGGCAATAATTTGGTTTGAGTTCCTTCGCGGAAATTGTAGAGGATTTGATTTCGAGCTTGTAGGAGGTTTCGAAGGATTTTTCAGATATATAATTGGGGAATATAAAATGAATATTTGAAATTTTCGTTGAGTTAGTCGTACTTATCCGATTGGGTTTGAGTTATCTGAATCGTGAATTTGATCGGTTCGCGACGTATAAATATCAAATAGTGGTAAAAAGTCGGAAAATCACACATTTGGACCGAGTTGACCGAGTTGGACCGAATTGACCCATTGTCCCGTTGACCCGTTTGAGCTCCACCGACCCTGTTTGTTTCCGTCATCGAACCCAGTGATTCCGGCCACCTCTGGCCGTGTTTTTGGTATGGTTAGAGAGCTCTCTTGATTTCCTATTGTTTCATGTATTTATTTGTGAGAATTGGTTGAGTATTGAGGGAGTCTGAGCTTGTTGAAATCTATGGATTTCGTCAGAATCGGGTGGCGGTTTTCAGCGAGTTTTGGTGTTGGGTTGGTGAGGGTTTTGGTTCCCCTCAACCCCATGAAGAGTTCTGGGTGTTTAATTTGGGAATTGGTTGAGGTTTTAGGTGGTTCGTGGTGGTGACCGAAGAGGAAGATCCGGCAAGTTTATCGAAGGGAATTCCGGCCGATATGGTGTGTTTTGGCTTTGGTGGTAGAAGGGAAAGGTATTGAGTTTGATAAGAGGAATATTTTGAGGTAAGGGTCGCCGGAGTTGGTCACTGTTGGCACTGCGCCGGCGCCGGCGGTCAACGGCGGAGCTCCAGCGATGGTTGACTCTTGGGGATTTTGGAGATTTTTATACCTTTTTGCTCGTAATCGCGCCCCGATCGTAGTAGTGAGATTTTTGAGTTGATTTAAGTATTCTAATTTGGGACGAGGGTTATTTGGGTGTAATTTAGGAATTTTACTATCCTCGTCGATAATTCGAGTAATACGTATTTCGAGAATGCGGGGTTCTTGATGTATTAGCTCCGTATGTTGTTATTCTATATGTATTGATCGTATCCCTATTATCTAGGTGATCGTGATCAAGTGTTTGGCGAGGGATCTTCCACCAGTCCTCAGAGTTAGCCTCGTACTATGAGTGGACACTTTGATTTTCACTGTCGATTTGCGAGTCTTGATTATGCATTTTATGTTATGCATTTTACGAGTATGCAATTATGATTATGCATTTACGATTATGCATTTATGGTTATGTATTTTTACTTGGAGGCACATGTATTATTTGTTTTACATGGTGTATGGATTTATGGATGCATCGATGCAATGACTTCTCGGCTGATCCCCGAGATGCTCCGAGGGGGTTATGACAAACGCCTGACTCGTGATTATATGGCTCCCACGAAGGTTATGACAAGCTCCTTACCTGGTTGAGCATGATTGTAACTTTGAGAAAAATGTACTCAAGTTACGGCCTCCACATTTTATACGGTATCCAGGAAGGTTATGACAACCACCTTACCTGAGTTTGATGATTTTAGACTCGCATCATGATTTCATGTTTATATTGGTGAAATGCATATTATTATTTTCGTCCATTCACTCTAACGATTTTATTTGTCTTCCCCTGCGCATTTTGGTTTCCTTTGCCCAGTTTGCAGTTTGTGTTTTGGGGTTGCACATCGACGGTGGAGGCGTAGAGTTCCAGTCACAGTTCTGATTGAGTAGGTTTTTAGTTCAATCTACTGGTTGTATATAATGTACATAGGAGTCGCTATGAATATTTATGTTGTGTTTTCAGTTGAGTTTACTCCTGAATATTTTTTTGGATTTCTTGTAAACCTTGTGGTTTGTTACATATGAATGTTGAGAAATCCGGATGGGGAAATGAGCCCCATGGTTTGGTTTTTGTGGAATATTCGAAGTGTGATTCTCTTTGCAGGTTCTAATATTGGCTCGCTTGTTTCAAAGTAAACTCTAGCGAAATTTTTTTTTTAAGGTCATGTTTTCGAAGGGGTTTGATTTTGGTTTAGGCAACTAAATCGGAGTCGGGTCCTTTCAATAATGAGTTTCATATTTTCCCCGTGTTTTAAAATCCACTTGAAACTAAAAGGTTTGCAACCTGGTGAAATATCCATAAGTTTCCATGTGTGATTCCGCACAGTCAGAATCATATTTTTGTTCCTAACATGATAGTACACAAGGTAACTATCCCTTAAGATTCTAGTTTTACTCTTAACCATACATATTAAGAGTCAGAACCAAAGGATTTTCCCATCCTTATCTCAGTTCTTTGATTCTGAAGATCACCATTTATTATGCTTCATGAGAAAGCACAACACTGATTACCATAAAATCATTTTAATGACTTTTAACTCGTTCGTTACACACATTCATTCAACGCATTATAGGTCATTAAATTGCTCATCAAGTAACCATTAGATGGTTGTTCCAAACATTTTGCATTGATGACTATTTAGTCGATTGTTACAAGCTACTAATTTAGCTGTTACAATCCATCACCAACAATAAGTTGGATAATTTACTCGAAAATACATCTTTAACGTATAATGTAATTTTCAGAGTTCCTTATCGTGTCTTGTGTTTATTTAATTTGTGCACAAGAGAATGATAATTGTTATAATTACGTGCATATCGAATGCAATTAATTATTTCTACATGTTTTCCCGTTTAGGTTGGTATACTGCCACCTTGGCTAGACATCCCCACACTCGTAAGTATTTGTAGGATGACTTTCTCCCTTTTCATAATTCATATGGAGTTTTTCTCTTCTTTCTTTTTTGGTACCTTATTTAAAAATAATTAGTCAATAAAATGGAATATCCCCTCATACTTGGTGGCAACCCAAAGGTAAATAACATTGCATTCATCATATCATTTAAGGTATGATTCTTCCGTTCACCCATGTCATTTAATTGTGGTGAATAAGGGTTTTTGTTTCATGTATGTTCCCATATGGAGCACAATCAGCAAATAGTGATTCATACTCACCTCTGCGGTTAATTCTTATGACCATAATTTTATTGTTGAGTTGATTCTCAACCTTAGTTCTATAAAGAATGAATTTCTCTATAGCCTCATCTTTACTCTTCATGAGGTACACATAGTAATATTTTGTGTTATCATCGATAAAGTGATAAAATACTTATTACCATATTTTATTTGTATTGATTTTAAAACACATATATCACTATAGATATGAAAGGACCCGACCCCGATTTAGTTGCCTAAACCGAAATCAAACCCCTTCGAAAATACGACCTTAATTTTTTTTCTTCCAGAGTTTACTTTGAAATACGTGAACCATTATTAGAATCTGCAAAGAAACACACTTCGAATATTCCACAAAAGCCAAATTGTGGGGCTTCGTTCCCCATCCAGATTTCTCAACAACATATATATAATAAACCAAAGGTTTACAAGAAATCCAAAAACACTCAGGAGTAAACTCAACTGAAAACACAACATAAGTATTCAGAGCGACGCCTATAAACATCGTTTACATCAAGTAGGTCGAACAAGGAACCTATAGAAACTGAAGTGTGATCTAAACTCTATGCCTCCACCATCGACATGCAACCCCGGAATTCAAACTGCAGACTGGGGAAAGGAAACCAAAAAGCCCAGGGGAAAGGCAAATAAAATCGTTAGAGTGAGTGGACGAAAATAATCATATGCCTTTCACCATTTATATATTCATAAAATAATGCGAGTTCTTAAATGCATAAAAGTTGCCACTCCGGAGGATTTCCCTGCCAGAGTAGCAGGTCGAGTGAATCTCTCAAACCCGATGGTGATAAACTAGGCGAATCTCTCAAACCTAGTCGGCATATCAAGCGAATCTCAAGCCTGATAGATGGACTACCAGTGATCAGCCGCGTAGCCAATGCATCGATGCTAAATAAATAAATGTCATCACCAATAAAATATACAATACCTTCAAAACGATAAATAATCTCAACATTGTACTGGAAACAAATACTGAAACCAAGAACTCTCTACGACAGTGTAAATAAATGTCAAATCACAGTACGAGGCTAATTCTGAGGTCCGGTGAAAAATCCCTCGCCAAACACTTGATCCTGATCACCTGAATAATAGGGATACGATCAATATATATTGAAACATAACATACGGAGCTAATACGTCAAGACTTCCCCGTTCTCGAAAGACGTATCGCTCAAAATATCGACGAGGATAGAAAAATTCTCAAAAGCCCAAAATAGAATACTCAAATTAACTCAAAAACCTCACCATTACGTTTAGCACATGAAAACGAGCAAAACGACATAAAACTTGCCAAAAATCCACCTCGCCGGAAATCTGCCGCGCACGTCGGCGCGTGGAGCTGCCACCGGAAAATTCACCAACCCAGAAATCTTCAACCTATACATCAGTTTGAAGATATCGACATTTCCAACAACTTTGTAGTTCAAAGCTAAGCCCAATTTTAACCGGAAAAGGTCCAAAACTCACCGTGAAGTTTGAAAACCTCACCGGAATTCAATTTCTCCGATCGGCCACCACCGGGCACGGCAAGGGCTGCAACCACTTGGAATAGACTCACCTTTCCATGGGCTACAAAACCTCCATAACCTCAACCCCCATCACCACCGTCTCCGTTGCCTCCGTCGCCGGCGAATTCGGCTGGAATCCTCCAAACTTCAACAAGCCATAACTTCTTCATCTGGTAACTAAAATGAGTGATCCACCTATCAAAAGAAAGAGAAGCTCAAGCCCAATAACTTTCATGAAGAAACCACGGCCAAAATATGCCGGAATAAGGCACATCGAAGCCGACAAGTTCACGGCCCAAAACGGGTTAGTTTTGACCCGTGGGTCAACGGGTATTTCCAAAAATAGAAACTTTCCCAATTTGTTTCGTATTTATACCATATACATACCGTACACATACCATCCCTAAATAAACGGCTATAATTCAATCTGATCCAAATCGGACGGTCACGGTTAAATCCACATTCACCAACCGACTTCAAAACTCGATAAAACATTACTCACTTATCCGAAAAATTTTCCAAAAATTCCCACGAGCTCGAAATCAAATCCTCTACAATTCCCGCGAAGGAACTCAAATCAAATTCTTGCCCAATAATTTAGTCGTTAACAAACCCACAAGTACGATTAATTCACAATAATCACGGCTCGGACCAATATGTGCACATTCCACGGTTCGGGTCGTTACAAGATAAATCCAGAGGTCCGTTGTTTCTTTCAATGCTTTTGAAAGATGATTTCTTTAGATTTATCTAAACACAAGTTTAGCACCTATGCTTGAAATATCGGTAAACTTCTCAAGTTAATTAACCTCCATAGAGAATCATAATTAACATGTCATTGCCTACCACGCCATACATTAGAAGACACAAAGGTGGAACTGCTACCTTTATTCATATCATTGACCAAGGTCATCACATTTCAATTTGAATTTTTCACTATTTGTGGCTCTATTACCAACATACATTCTAAGTTTGAAAAACTAGAATTTATTTTCTTTTAATAAATGAAAATCATTATCACTGAGCATCGACTCACTCCTTAGAAACGTATAGTACGTTGTTCAGTTCATTTCTAGAGATCAACATTTGAACCTCCTTACTTGACCCTTGATTGTTCATCCAACTTGGCATGGCCATACCACTGCTTCAAGTCTTCTATCCCCCAGTCATAATCTTTGACGGTTTCCATACCTTGTCCGTCGTCTATGACATCATTTGTCACAACATAGTCCTCATAGCAAGATATTGTATGCTTTGGGCCAACTGCTCATAGTTTTACTTTTGGGCCTTACCCTAAAACACGTCTTGCTATAGAGAGGCGACTCTCTATATATAATGCATATCACCTCATTACCCTCATGCACTGTAGGATCTTACATCATCAAGTGCAAGCCACTCACAATTTACATTGATCAACACTCATTATCACATTATCCTTTTCAATAGGACCCAATGTGACTTCCTCATTTGGTGCCTTTACACCTTCATCTGCCATTTCTAAAAATACACACAACAAAGTGTTATTTTCTTAATCAACAACTAATAATCAATAGATAATAATCAATATTATTTATCTATTGATTATTTGGTCAAATTCACAAGGAATTTCTTATTGAATATCTCAATATGCAATAACTTGAATTTGGTGTATAACCAAATCATAGTGGTTTCTTAGACCAAGGAAACTTTCCATTATCCTTTAAAAGCTCTCATTAGCGTAGGTAGCTACTTGGTAATGCCTTTGGATATTCTCTTAATTAAGCAACGTTTCGTATTTCGCAACACAACTCCAAAGACAACTGTTTCCTTAAGGAAACCATTTTTCGAAGGCAACATAATTTTGGTGTAGGCAACCAATTCCTTAAGGCAACAACCTTCCGTTAGGCAACCACTTCGTCTGAACAACCATGTTAGTCAATATCACATATGAAAGTTCTTAAGATTGTAGGAAAGGAATGTGATATTAAATAAAATTCAAAATTACTAATTTAAATAATTAGTAAATATAAAATAAAATGGGAAGAACAAAATCTGAAAACTTTGAATTTTTTACCCAAGTGGTTGATGTCAATGAATGATGAACTATGAATAAAGTTGAGTCACGTGTATCACACGCTGTCCATAAGAACTTTCACACCATCCACAGGCTTGTATGACGATGTTCTCCCAGGATAAAACAACTTGAAAGTTTTTGTACCTCAACACAAACTTCTCATCCAACTGAGGAGTACCTTACTCTATCACCGAATTTTTTTGAGAGATAGAAGAGATCAAAAGAGGAGAGATGCTTGCTTTTTTGATTGTGTGTAGAATAAGTTACCTTAGCTTTCATGAGTACAAAAGGAAGCTTATGTGACTTGGGCCCAAAGCGCACACAAGTCCATATCGCAGGCACAACCCAACCAAGAAAGAGCCTCTCTACTTGCTCACTCAAAGCATAGTCGGGTGTAATCATATTTAATGACCTCCACATTCCTAGTTTTTTTCATGTGGGATAAATTTTCTTCCTTTTGTTTCAAGTGACCAACTTTGGGTGACAATTTCTCATTCACCTCTTAACCAATTTAAACAAATAAATACATAATATTTATGTACTCTTATAGTAGAACAAAAATCCATGTTTCTCTTCCATTAATATTAAGTGCATCCTACTTAATTATTTTATTTCGGAACAACTTTGATTGCCTTCATCTCCGATGGAAGTATTGTCGTGGAATTGTGGTAGGGTTGGCAAAGACACTGTTATGGAAGCTCTAAAAGTTTTGATTCAGGAGAATAAACCCTCCATAATTTACCTTTGTGAAACTAAGATATCGGATCCCAGCTACATGGAGAAGCTACGTGAAAGGACCCAACCCCGATTTAGCTCCCTAAAACGGAATCAAACCCTTTCGAAAACACGAACCAACAAAAACCATAGAAATTTCGGCAGAGTTTCGTTACTAACGTGGAATTACCATTACCTGCACGCGGAAAATACACTTCATCATATGCCACAAAAATCAAACCGTGGGCACCAATCCCATCCGGATTTCTCAATATATCAACAGTAAAGTAAAGTAAAACAATAAATATATCTATACTTTACTGAAATCCGGAGTAAAATCGTATAGTATATACAACAGAATACTCAGAGCGACCTCTAATGTATAGTCATATACATATACCACAGTAGGTAGAACAATAAACCTACTGGAAGAAACAAGGTAGCTCGAGCACTATGCCTCCGACCACGACGTGCGACACTAGAGTCCGAACTGCAAACTGGGCACGGAAACCGAAAAACCCAGGAGAAAGACATAAAACTCGTTAGAGTGAGTGGACGAAAATAAATGTCTTTCACCAGTTGATATATATGTTTAAAATAACATATGCGAGTCCAGGTAAATAAAAATAACAAAGTACACGAGGTAAAATCATACTCCTTCAGCGTACTGAGCATGCAAGTAAAAATCTCACAGTCAGAACCACGGGGTCCCTAGCCCACACGTGATTCAGAACCACGGGGTCCCTAGCCCACACGTGATTCCAGCCGGTAAACATCCTCGGGGATCAGCCGAGATGCGGTGTATCGATACAACAACGTAACTGAAACTGTACTCTGTGAAAATCAAATCATAAACAGTTCGATGCAAATGCATGAAACAACATATAAGTGTATATATACTCGTATACGCATATCCGTATATGTATAATCATAAAACACATGCTCATGTAATCCGAAATCTCATACGCATGCTCAAGTTCATAAAACGTATATAAAGACTCGCAAACAATCCGTGAAAAGAAGTTGTCCACTCACAGACTAGCGTAACGCAGTTCGCGTTAACCCGTGATCCGGCGGAAAGTCCCTCGCCAAACAAACGATCACGAACCCCTGAATATTCACAAAATTCATTTCTCAAAGTCATAACTCGACAATTCAAAACAAATCACGAGAAACCACCATTCTCGGAAACACGAAATCCGATTACGACAAACTGTCGAAAATCCGAAAATCACACCTCAATACCTCGCTGTAAGTTCGGATGCTCAATTCGAAAAACGAACCTCCCCACTGCGATCAGGGCGAGATTTCGAGTAAAATGACATGCAACTTGTCGAAAACCCCAAAAAGTCAAACTTCGACCGCCGTTGACCACCGCCAACGGCGGCGCCGCCACCAAACTGTAAATTTCTCGGCGGAGCAACTACCATTCCATGCAAAATCACCCACTGAGCAACTTTGTCAACTGCATCAAAGGCCAATTCTCACTCTAACTAGGTCAATTTCATGCAAAACCGAATTGGTACCAAATTTTCAAATCCAAAATTCTCCAAGCACAAATCAAATTAGAACTCCATACTTACATGGTTAGAATCATGGAGAGGAGAGCTTCAAAACCCAGTACTTGGTTTAGCTCAATTTGGCCGGAATTCAAGAACCCGAATCCATTCAAAAACCCTCCATTTTTGGCCGGAATTCCTCCCTCCTCCGGCGTCCCACGCCGTGAGAGGAGGCCGGGAGTGTGTAGAGGGCATCGAGGCGTTTCAAATGAACCCAGCGCCGAGGCCTGGGGTGGCCAGACGGCGAGCCGCCGTCGTGGCCGCCGGTCACCGTCGCCATCACTCTCCTCCACCTCGGTCAAACCGAGTCAACCCAGTCAAAGCCATAAATGAAAATGTTGACTTTCCTGAAATAGCAACTCCACTATTTATAGCCTTCCCAAAATGGAAACCACATAATTCACTTTTCGGCAAACTTCAAATACCCGTAACTTTCTCGTCGTAAATCCGATTCCGATAATTCTCGCGGCAACAAACTCGACTCGACGTATTCTTCAATTATCACCCGAAGTCAAACACATCGACCAATCAGATAAAAAGTCAACTGTTCAAACCAAACACATTCTTAAATCGATTAAATAACCAACAATCGGAAATATTCACAATTTAATCTTCGTAACTCGGAATAATGCTCCGGAAGTTCCCACGAGCTCGAAATTAAATTCTCAACAACTTCCGTGAAGAAGCCGAAACCAAATTCTCGTCCGGTAATTTAGTCGCTAACAAATTCACCATTTTAAACCCGATTACGTCGAAACTTCAAATATTCATAACTTATTCATCGGTCGTCCAAATAACGATCTGGAACCGCTCACGAAATCGAAATCACACGTACAACGACTCTCGAGAAGAGACATAGCTCCAATTATTGGCCAATAATTTAGTCGTTAACAAATCCGGCGATTCACACAACTGTCGTAACTCTGCGACTACGCGCAAGCTCGTAGATCAAGCTGATTCCACTGCTGATTCTGTTTTGGGTCGTCACACTACGTAGGGATATAGGGTTTCTGAATTGTGAAGCGGTGTTTAGTGTCAGACAAGACGGTGGTCCGGGAAAATCTGGAGGGGTGGCGTTGTTCTGGAATGATAGCATCAAAATTGAGTTTATCAAAATCATTACATCACATTGATGTAATCATCCATCCCGCTGAGGGGCTGGGGAGGTGGAGGCTGACGGGTTTCTATGGACATCCAACAACATCGGAGAGACCTCACACTTGGGATCTACTCAAATCTCTCAGTGATATATCTTCGCTGCCTTGGCCGATTCTTAGAGATTTCAATGAGATTTTTCAATAATGGGGAGAAGGAAGGGGGAGTAGTGAGAAGGGAAGCACAGATGCAGCTGTTTAGGGATTTCTTGTCTTATTGTGAACTATATGATTTAGGATTTACTAGTGTGAATCGTACATGGACCCGGGGAGGGGGGGGGGGGGTGTACGATTGTGGCTAGACAGAGTTGTTTCCACCAGAACATGGCTGGACTTATTTTCTAGGGAAAACGTGACTAATCTTCGTCATGTCCATAGAGATCATATCCCTTGTTACTGGGAGTGTACAAGGACATGGTGATACATTGCTAGAGACAGAAGTGCCAATTTTTGCAAATCCTTGGGGTTGGGGAGCTGATTTCTGATAGGGTTTGCTATTTATACTAGCCTATTAAAATCCAAGAAAATCGGTGATTTATCAATATCCTTCCAAATCTGGGAATTGTTTAATAAATCAGGATTTAAATGGATTATTTAAAATCTGATTTGAATACATCAACATTTTAAAGGATTTGTTAAAATTCAAGGCGAATACATCAGGATTTTTAAAGATTGTTGAAATACAAAATAATTCTTCAAAATCAGTGGTTGAATACACTCCCCTTAAATTTGAGGCTTTCTGGGTGATACATGAATGAAGGTTGTGAAGAAGTTATCAAGAAAGGTTGGCAAGGGTCAAAGGTAGTTACTCCAATGCATGAAGCTACATAATGTATACAAAACACAAGGTTTGCACTAACTAATTGGAAAAGGCTCACTTTTTTTAATAAAGGAAGGGAGATTGAATCAATCTAGAGCCGGATTGATACTCTGTACCCCTTACTGTTGAATGATGGGAATATGTATGAGTTCTCAACTTTGTCGGCGAAACTGGACAAATTGCTTGCTAATGAACATGAGTATTGGAGCCAGAGGGCAAAAATTACTTGGCTGACTGAGGGAGAGGGTAACACGAAGTATTTCCACATAAAGGCATCTATAGCTAACAGAAAGACAAAGAATAAAATTCTAAGTCTCGTGGATGACTTTGGGGAGAGACAGTCTACTCCGAAGGGAATAGAGAAGGTTGTGCTGGACTATTTTTGGGACTATGTTCACTGCTAATGTCGTCGATACTACCCGAATGCATGAGGTTACACTACAAGAAAAAGTGACTTAGACGACGGAGCATTTCCGTCGTCTAAGTGACAGTCTCCGTCGTCTAAGTACTTGGACGACGGAAAATCCGTCGTCCAAGGTACGTGCTCCAAGTGCTGTCGTCTAAGTACTTAGACGACGGAGAATTTCATCTCCGTCGTCCAAGTTCACTTGGACCACGGAGAACGTCCGTGGCCCAGGTGGTGACTTAGACGACGGAGACATTAATCCCCGTCGTCTAGGTCACCACATGGGCCACGGACGTTGTTAGCTTGTCCGTGGCCCAGGTGGTGACTTAGACGACGGAGATTAATGTCTCCGTCGTCTAGGTTACTACCTGGGCCACGGAGAAGTTAACAATCTCCGTGGCCCAGGTGGTGACCTAGACGACGGGGATTAATGTCTCCGTCGTCTAAGTGAAAAATTAATTTTTAAAAAAAAATTAAATTCAAAAATATTATTAATATTAATTGAAAAAAATTTAATTAAATTAATTAATTTGTACATACATAATCGAAAAAACCCATAATTAAAAATGAAAATATTGTTCGTAATGCGGAAATTAAGAAACGAAATAATAAACTACTAGCTAGCTAAAACACTGGAGGAGCAGATGCGCCGCCTCGTCCTCCGCCTCCAGCCGGGTCGTCGTCGTCGGGGAATGGGTTCGGAGGAGGTTGACATTGTCTTTGAGCTTGTTGCATAAGGGCGATGAGTTGGGCTATTCGCTCGTCTTGCTGGTCCATTCTTTGGCGCATGGCAATATTCTCCTCCCGTGCGATTCGAGCCTCTTCATAGGCTGCCGCAGCTTGAGAACTTCTCCGCCGCCCCGAACCTCCCGTAGATGATGACTCAGAGGTCGACAAATCTCGAACCACCTTAGGCCCGAAGTGCCTAACCTCCTTGCCAGCTCTACGACCGTAGACCTCATCCGCAATTGCTATTTGGCTCTCCACAGATAGAGGAGGCAGGTCTTCTAGCGGCACATCTGGGAACGCAAGCTGAGTGTTAGCCAATTCTTCCTGCGCACGCTCTATCACTCTTGCCTACAAAAGAATAATAAATTTATTATAATGAAATAATATTTAAATAATAATTACTATAATTATTAGCGCACACACATATATATATATGACTTACGCCGCGTTGACTCGCTTCATTATCGAGCCCAGGCGTCACGTACGCGCTTACGCTTGCATCGAGATAAGGGTGTTTGGAGCCCTTATCCCTGTGCTCCTTGGCAATTTGAATGAGTTGCTTGGCGCCGGAAGTATGGTGCTTGTCCTTCTTCCCCCGGTTGGCTTTGTTGACACCGGAGAATTTCTGTTAGACAACATAATGAAATCATTAAAAAATTTATAAGTAACTAAAATTTAGAGTATTCAATTATCTTAATTGAAATAAAAAAAGTAAATTAACACCTGAAATTGCTCATCGGCAAAGTGGTTACACAACCACTCCCACTCATCTTCTCTATCCCCACGCAGCTCTTCGGGGGGAGGCACGGGACCGTTAGTTCGGAAGTACTGATGGAGCCTGTACTTCCAATATTTGAAGATGTTGTTGGCGGTTTGGTTGATATGCCTCAACATCGCCGGATCCGGATCCACCGCAAATTGTTCCTATCAGAAATAAATTGGAAATTATAATCGTATATATTATAAAATTATATATAACTAATATTAAAAATAGTATATAATAACTAAAATTGTACGTATTACGTACCGAAAGATCCTTAAAGACTTTCGCCTTCTCCGAATCCGGCACCTCCCTCCAAGTAGGGGCAGTGATACGAACCCGGTTACGAACAATCGACCCAATGCTATGAGCCGAGAGACTTGCTAGCTGAGGTGTGGGAGGGCCACCGGTGAATTCGTCGTAGGGCAAGGCGATCTTGCTCCCGGTCGCCTTGCAAATTTTCTCCGCCTTTCCACCTTTAACGAGACCCCGAGTCTTTTTCGGTTGGGGGTCAGTGGGGGCCCTCCTTTGCTTACGGCGGGCGCTGTACATGATAGAATCGGCCGTCGAAGACGCCTGAGTACTTCCCGTTGAAGCGGTACCGGGCGTCGGAGTTGAAAAGGGGTCGACGTCATCACCGCTTGAGAGAAATGGGGCAGAGGGAATTTCCCCAGAAGGCCCCGGATTGAGGGCGTCGTCCTGCGGTTGAACCCAACCGACTTGGGCCGCCAACATTTGGAGCATCTCATCTTCTGACTCCTGTTGGGCTTTCTTCTTGCCGGATGTGGTCTTTGGCGGAGCCATTTAAACCTAAGAGTACGGTGTTAAAATACGCGTACCTACTTACCATAATAATTACAACTTAAAAATTTACGCTAATTAATTAAGTACGTTTAAGATTTAAATAGAGTACACTAGCTTGGCATTTTCGGTCGTTCAATGGACGTGCGACCCGCGCGATAAAGTGTAAATTTTCAATTAATCAGCCTTGGTTAAATCGAAAAACATGGCCAGTTAGGGATAGAGATAACGCGAGAGGCAGGACTAATTTCGACAAAAGTCTTTCTTAGTCCAAATCCTGTCACCAGTCATAACCCGTTTCTAGACACCATGTCCGACATTCGGCCAATTTTTCGAAAATTTACACTCCCTCAAGTCCTTTGCAAACTCCGCCCTCAACCTCGTGTCCATAACTTCACTTAGGTTATGGTGTGCGGTGATGAAATCCACACATCACGAGGGGTTAAGGAGATAAGCAAGGAAAAGATGCGCCATCTATTCCAAAGAGTGCGACTTAATTACACCAAGCCTATGTACTAAATTTAAATCGAACACGTACTACTAATTAATTTAATCTCATATTTATTTAATTATGCAACTAATTAATAAATAATTACAATAATATTTAAACATTTCATAAATTATCAAGTAATTACAATTATTCATTTAATTATTATTAATATATAACAATAATTTACCATTTAATTAATTAATAACAATATGTAATCATTTATTTAATTAATAACAATAATTAATCTAAATATAATTAATAACAATAAATTTACAATTATTTATTTAATTAGTATTAATAGCAATAATTAATAAATAACATTAAAATAATCATTTAAGAAATATTTAAAACTAATTAATTAAAAAAAAATTATTTTAATAAGGGAAAAATAGAAATTTACCGAATCGGAGTTTTTCGGGAGTTTTCTGCGAAAATCGCCGGAGTTGTGTCGTCGGAGAGGAGGAACCACGCCGGAAATAATGTCGTCGGAGCGTCGCCGGAGGAGAATCGCCGGAATGAGAGAGAGAGAGGAGATGGAGGAGAGAAAGTTGTAAGGGATGAGGAAAAGAAGATGAGGCTCGGCCTATTTATAGAGTTTCACTTAGACGACGGAGCACTATTCTCCGTCGTCTAAGTGCACTTAGACGACGGAAACAGTGTTTTCCGTCGTCTAAGTGAAGAGTCAAATTTTTTCGAACCGGCGCCAAATAAATGGGCGGGCCGTTTCACCGCCATAAATGTTGACTTAGACGACGGAAACAGTGTTTTCCGTCGTCTAAGTGGAATTTCAAGCGGCGCCGAAAATTGAGGCGGCAAATCGAACCGCCATGTTATTTCGACTTGAACGACGGATATGTCGTTTTCCGTCGTCCAAGTGAACACTTGGACGACGGAAAACGACATATCCGTCGTCCAAGTCAATATTTACATCGAAAAATAATAAAAATTTTATTCGAACCGCCATGGTAATTTGAACCTAGACGACGGATACGGTCATTTTCCGTCGTCCAGGTTAACACTTGGACGACGGAAAATGACCGTATCCGTCGTCTAGGTTCAAATTATGCAAAAAAAAATATTTAAATTAATTCGCTAGGAATTTAGCGATCTGTCATTCGAGTGAAATAGTCGTACAATATCGATGAACGCATCGTATATATAAACAGATAAATTTGAACCGCCGAATAATTTTACGTTTTGAAAGTTGTTAAGTATCGACTAATCTTTAAGACTTTAGTGTTCACTTGTAGTTGCTGATTTGCAGCAGAGTACTAACGAAATTGAATTTGGACAAAACAACCGTTGGATATGTTCGTCGTAACATAATATATAATTACTATAAAGGACCAGGAAATAATAAGTTCGGGAAGGGTTTCATCGGCACAGTCAACCGCAAAACCGAGAATTTCACAAACCGGAAACGTGGATACAGGACATTTCGCAACTCCGATTTTCGAACCGTCGAAGCTCACACACCAAGAATATACTACTCTAAAGTCTTGACGAAAAGAATATGCATTCGAAGATGGTCTAGATGGTCGTTGTCTTAGAAAAAATTACGAAATTTACACCTGGACGACGGATACGACATTCTCCGTCGTCCAAGTACACACCTGGACGACGGAGACGCTAATATCCGTCGTCCAGGTGTGTACTTGGACGACGGAGAATGTCGTATCCGTCGTCCAGGTGAATATACCCTGAATTCAGGGGTTAGGGGTCCTTAGGGTTTAGGGTATAGGGTTTGTCACTTGGACGACGGAGACAGTCATTCTCCGTCGTCCAAGTGTGTACCTAGACGACGGATAATGACTGTCTCCGTCGTCCAAGTGTAAAACCCTGAATTCAGAGGTTAATTAGGGCCGTACGGTTTAGGGTTTAGGTCGTCCCCGGTCATTTGTATGTTCGTTCAATTATTCTCATTCAAGAATATAATTAAAAAAATGATCGATCGATCCGATCTGCGCATGCTACATTTAGTGTCGAGGATTTAGGGTTTGAAGGGCTGCTTGAGCGAAATGTAGAGCAGCTTCAGCTTACTTTTAATAAGATCAGAGAATACACCGATGAAGTTGAAAGCAAAGAGAGGGGCCGGGACTACGTACAAAATTTGTGCTCTCAATAATACTATCACAAGTCAATATATATAATCATATATAGGGACCCATAATTAATCCAATTTATACATAAATAGTATTTAAAAACAATAAAACCAACCAAAGCTGGACGAGGAATCTTAAAGTCTCGACATAATAGAAATCTTTCACCTTTTTACGATGCATCGATCGATCATATATATATTACAATAATAAATTAGGGTTTACCAATTAATGATCCTCGTCGTGTGACCGTACTCTTCGTCATAATCGTCATCATCATCATCACCGTTATCCGATTGCTCATCCTCCTCATCGTACTCAACATCGTCCGAGGAATAACCAGAGTTGTCGTCATCGTCCTCATCCTGCACGTCTTCTTCATCTACCTCAATAATCTCTTCTTCAGTTAGATCTGTACAACCATCAGGCATGGGTAACCGTTCACCGTCTTGAACCAGGTCCATTATGTCGGAGCGGATGACAGAAATATTAGGTTCTTGATAGGCAGGAATGTCTCTATCTGGTTCAGCAGCATCTTCAGTCGTCGCCGGTGTCCCTTCAATTGTCTCTGTATTCCAAACTCCTCGATGAGAGATCTGGTTCACTATTTTCCACCCGTCACCAGCTTTCGGATCGTCGAGATAGAACACCTGCCTAACTAAGGTGGCGAGAGCGAAAGGCTCATCCTCATACCAGCTTGAGTTTGTATCGACTGATAAAAGTCCCAGGTCTTCCTTTGTACGCTTGAACCATCTGCACTTGAATAGGAAAACGTTGACATCATTCCCGTAACATAGCTGAACCACATATACGATCATTCCGTAATATAGATCAGGGTCTTTCCCAACCGCTATCCCACTGTTTTGTGTTCTTCTTCCTTCATCTCGCGCCAATGAATGGAACTTCACACCGTTCACAAAACATCCCGGATAAATATAGTGTTTAATCGGCTTCCCTGCTAGCAAGTGCTTTGGCCAAGACCACCACCCCCCGTGATTTTCGGATTTTTGCAGAT
The DNA here is from genome assembly GCA_946800695.1 of Geum urbanum. NCBI lineage: Eukaryota > Viridiplantae > Streptophyta > Magnoliopsida > Rosales > Rosaceae > Geum > Geum urbanum. The sequence goes on along the minus strand of OX327001.1, from coordinate 40,524,024 downwards.
CAATCATCTGCGAAAATGGAAAAATGTAAGGGTTTACTTTCTACAAATTAAACATGCATGATCTCAATATGTATATAAATCACTAAATACGTACCCATTGGAAGAAATAATCGGGGAACTTTTTCTTAACCATTTTCTCAATCCACGCCGAACTCTTGTCTGGATATAACGCCTGAAGCCTCTCCCTGTATGACATCATGTACGGCTCAACTTCGTCACAGTCTCGTAACACTACCCAATGTGCCTCAATAAGTTCTTCCCGTGTTAACGTTTCCTTTAATACTCCTCTAAACGGTCGGACGACATTGGTGACGACAGAAAGATTGATGCGGGCACTGGGATCGGAGGCAGTTGGAGGTGGTGGATCTTTGAGGTACCTGTTGCAGTAAGTAACGCACTCATGCATTAGGTATGTCTCTGCTATGGAGCCATCCGGGGCCGACCTGTTTTTGACGAATGACTTATACTGTCCAAGCTGTCTACAAAATTAATCAAACGTACAATAAAAATAAGTACATGCATATAGCTAGCTAGTAATCTCCAGTGGAACAAATTATGAATCGAAAAACCTGTATAATTAATTAGTTGTACGTACCTTTCTTGAGGATACATCCAAGTGTACTGGACCGGACCAGAAATGAGAACCTGCTCGGGCAGGTGGATAATTAGGTGAATCATTATGTCGAAGAAAGCAGGAGGAAAAATCCTCTCTAGTTTGCAAATGATGTGCACAATTTGTTGTTGCAATTCCACGACATCTGACTTCTTTAATTCTCTGGCGCATAACCTCTGCCACCATCTGCACAATGCCACTATTGGTTCTACGACGTCGCGAGGCAAATATGGTCGAATTACCACTGGAATCAGACGTTGCAGCATAACGTGATAGTCATGTGTCTTTAGACCAACAAACTTGTGTTGCACCTCGTCCACTGCTCCAGTTATAGTAGCTGCATACGTGGCCGGATAACGAACGCCCTTAAACCAGTGAAATACAGAACGTCTAAGTGTCGGCTTCACTGTGTACGGTGCAGCTGGCATCTTGTTGTACACTCCTTTCCTATCCCTCCTCAACCACAAGGGACAACGTAGATTCATTGATTCCAAATCTTTGCGCGCTTTGGGAGTATCTTTAGTCTTGAACTTAATACCGAGAATTGTTCCCACCACGCTGTCGCACACATTCTTTTCTATGTGCATCGCGTCCAAGTTGTTCCTCAGCTTCAACTTCGACCAGTAAGGGAGTTCAAAGAATATACTCTTGTGATCCCAATAGCTCAGATCATGTGGAGGAATTGGATTGCATTTCTTTACATCCGCGTCGTTAGTCAACACACCAAAGTCGAAATAGCTCAACCTCTCTAAAATCTCTTCGCCCGACCAACTACGGGGTTTAGGATTGTTCTCTACCGTCCCGTCGAAATGAGCTTCATCCTGTCGCCAAGGGTGGTCGTGAGGGAGCCATCTACGGTGACCCAAGTAACACACCTTCCCTGCGTGCCAACTAGAGTTCACGTCGTCCAAACATATAGGACATCCATTATATCCTTTTGTCCTGCACGCAGCCAACATCCCATACGCTGGAAAATCGCTGATCGTCCACATTACGGCAGCCCTCATCGTGAACATCGTGTTAGTGAATTTGTCATAAGTTGGGACTCCATTTTCCCACAACAGTTTCAGCTCGTCGATCAAAGGTCTGAGGTAGACATCTAAGCACTTCGATGGAGATTTAGGACCTGGAATTAATACGGTAAGGAAATTAAATTCCTTGTTCATGCACATCCACGGAGGCAAGTTGTACGGCATCAGAATAACTGGCCAAGTGCTGACGGCGGAGCTATTACTTCCCCAAGGATTGAATCCGTCTGTAGATAGGCCGAGTCTAACATTTCTAACCTCTGAAGCAAAGTCTCCAAATTCTCTGTCGAAATGTTTGAAACCCTCCCCATCTGCGGCGTGTCGCAGGACATCGTCATCTATTCGCTTTTCTGCGTACCATCGCATCGCCTCTGCTGTGTGTAGAGACATGTACAGGCGCTGCAATCTGGGAATCAAGGGAAAATATCGAACAACTTTCACAGGAATTCTCTTTTTCGAACTCTTCCTATTCAACTGGAATCTGCACTGGCCACATACGGGACAATAGTCCAACTCTTTATACTCTTTGTAAAATAGCACACAATCATTCGGACATGCGTCAATTATCCTGTACTTTAGGCCGAGGCTGCTCAGGATATTTCTAACCTTATAATGAGATTTAGGAAGATTGTGATCATCAGGAAGCAACTTACATATTTGCTCCTGAATTTCGTCAAAAGCACTCACTGACATTTTGTGCTTCACTTTTATCTTCATTTGCTCCATCACATATTGCAACACATTCTCTCGATATCCAGGGAACACCGGGGTCTGCGCTTCAAGTAGCATCCGGTTGTACTTTTCCATCTCAGTGGTGTCAGTGGCCAAGCTAGCTGCGGGGAATGTGTCATCATGCTCATTGGTGGTACTGTAACCTCCGTCTTGGTGTTGGTGTCCGCCATGACTACATCCCGGAAACGCATCATGGACCAAATCTGCAGTTGGGTTGCAAGCTGGGGGTCCGGCACCACTGCCGCTGGATGAGGCACCATGGTAACTGTACCCTGAGCTGAAGTCTGCTGCGCTGAACTCTACTGCTTCACCATGCTCGCTCCATGTAGTGTAACTCCACATCATACCATTTTCGTACAGGTGTTGCACCATAACATTAACCTCCGCATACTGACAATTAAGACATTTCTGGCACGGACACCTGAAACGCTTCTTTCCATGACCATGTTCTATCGCAAAATTCACAAATTCGCTAATTCCATCCATATACCGGACATCACATCTATTCTTTAACTTCATCCAACTCTTGTCCATACTGCTACAAAATATTATAATTAAATAATTATTACATATATATATATTAGTCCATTAATTTACCATTAATTATACGTACTCGATCTACATCGATCCATCAAATTACGTACGTAATTTAATCTGTATATATAGCTAATTAACATTCATGCATGTATGTACGTACGTACGGTTTCCCTAAATATATATATATATATTTAATCATGCAAATTTTAACTGCCTACGTACGTACCTGCTCGCCTTCTCGATATCTGCAGTTAATTAAGCTAGCTAGTGATCGAACACCGGAGATCCTTTAATTTCTAGCCCCGGCCTAGCCTAATCCGGCCTTCTCCTTCTCCTTCGATCTCAAAAATTCCCCACGGGAGAAAATATAATGGAATGATCGAAGCTAAGAGAGTTTGGCATGGCCTATATATATAATGCTTCACTTAGACGACGGAGGTGTCGGTACGTCGTCTAAGTGGAACTTACACCACGACGTGTCGGTCCGTTGTCTAGGTGATCACTTCTCCGAGGTCTAAATGTTACTTAGACGACGGAGATGTAATTCTCCGTCGTCCAAGTGATAACCTGGACGACGGATACGTCTCCGAGGTCCAGGTACTTACCTAGACGACGGAGAAATTTCACATCCGTCGTCTAAGTTACACTTAGACGACGGAACTAATACTGTTCCGTCGTCTAAGTCCTCTTTTCTTGTAGTGTTATAAATTTGATTATCCCGAAGGTCACACAGGAGATGAACACAAATTTCCTAGCACCTTACACAAAGGAGGGGGTCAAGTTTGCATTGTTCCATATGTACCCTACCAAAAGTTCTAGTCTGGATGGAATGCCCCCTTTATTCTTTCAAAAATACTGGAGTGTCATTGGCAAAGAAGTAGTGGATGCAACGATTAACTTCCTTGAGACCGAAAAGTTGCTAGGGCAAGTAACCATGTATGTCTGATCCCAAAAGTCTCTGAACCTGAGAGGATGGCAGACTTAAGACCTATCTCTCTTTGTAATGTCATATATAAGATCTCATCCTAAGTGATAGTTAACCAGCTCAAGAAGATTTTGGACCAATTAATATCCCCCTTTCAAAGTGCCTTTGTACCAGAACGCTTGATATTAGATAATACTCTTGTTATCAATAAGGTATCCCATTATACATAACCATCATTCAATTTTTGATGGAGTCTTTTCGTTGAAGTTTGATATGAGTAAAGTATATGACCGGATGAAGTGGGGGGTTTTTTGGAGGCAGTTTTGGTCTGTTTGGGTTTTGGTGCTAAATGGATCAACCTCGTTATGTAATGTGTGACCACAGTTAAGTACTCATTCTTGATAAATGGTCAACTGAAAGACTTTCTAAAACCTACTAGGGGTCTTCGTCAAGGTGATCCTTTGTCACCTTTCGCATCTCTTTTAGGAACATAAGCCTTTTCAGCTTTACTTGAGATGCTGGTGCGTGAAGGTAAATTGCAAAGGATCAAGGTATGTGATGGAGCCCTTGTAATTAATCATTTGTTATTTGCTGATGATAGTCTCCTTTTCGGTAAAACTTCTTTAAAGGAGGTCTAACAAGTGAAACATATTTTTGAGAACTGAAATTGCATCAGAACACATGGTAAACTTTGGGAAGAGCAATATTGTCTTCAACAAAGGGGTGAAGGAAGAACAATGCGTGAAGATGCCAGAGGTTCTCGGTGTAGCCATAGAGGACAAACATGACAAGTATCTGGGGTTATCGACATATGTGGGGAAAGTGGAAACACTTTTATATATCAAAGAATTGTTATTCAAAAATTAAGCTTGAAGGTTGGCAAGGCAAAATATTGAGTACAGTCGGAAAAGATCTTCTCATCAGAGTTGTGGCACAGTCCCTTCATATATATACAATGAGCTGCTTCTTGCTTCCAAATGAGGTATGTGATACTCTTCATCATCTATGTGTTAAATTTTGATAGAGAAGTAATTTAGAGAATAAGAAGGTTCATTGGTTAGCTTGGGATAAGCTTCATATTCCTGAAGAAGATGGACATATGGGCTTTTAGAATTTATATGCATACAATCTGGCTCTCCTAACAAAACAAGGATGGTGCATCATGCATAAGTCAAACTCACTTATTGCATGATTATACAAAGCTAAATATTCCCACATGTTTATTTTGGGAATCAACCATTTCCCAATCTCTCTCTCTATGTTGGCGTGGAAGTTTGGAAGCGAGGAAACTTCTTGAGAAAGGTACTATATGGAGGATAGGAGACAGGCACAAGGTTAATGTATGGAAAGATGCATGGCTTCCAAGAGTCGGCTTATTCTGACCTCTTAAACGATTAAATCCAAATCCTAAGAAAAGTTAATGATCTGATGGTGAGTCCAGGGGTGTAGGATACATTACTTGTATGGTTTTTGTTCTTCAAAGATGAAGCTGAACTGATTCTTTCGATTCCTCTAAGAATTATAGAAAGAGAGGACAAAGCTAGTGTGGTTTTATGACTTGAAAGGGTGGTACACAACAACATTGGCGTACCGTTTAGCTATCCAGGATATGATTTATCAAGTTACTTGTGCTTCAAGTTCTTCATCAATTATGAAGATATGCCATTCTCTCTTGAAGCTGTCCATCCAACCTAAGATTAAAGTCCATATATGGAAAGCTTGTAGTAATACCCTGCCGGTTGCATTAATGTTACAGACAAAACATGTTGATGTTCCTATCATCTGTTGTCTCTATGGGGAAGCTAAAGAGTCAGTGATGCATGTAAATCGTGATTGCAACTATGTTAAGAAGATCTTGTTATTAGCCCTCTCCCTTTAAGGAAATTTCATGGGTCCTTCCTCACTTGTATGACTTGAGGACAGAAAAGCTAAAGGTCAATATCGATGGTGCTTGGAAAGATGGCAATGGTGGTTTGAGAATTATTTGGAGAGACTCGGATGGCTCTATTGTAGGAGAAGCATGTCATGTAGTGGATAAGTTGTTTTCTCCACTAGTAGCAGAAGCTTTGGATAAGTTATAGGTGACAACTCACCAATTTGGTAGTTTCACAGTACAATTCTCACTGTAGTTAGAAATAACTCTCACTATTGGAGGAAAAGTTATATAATGGTTTGCTACATTTAATTTTTAGAGCAAACTACACTAAAAAATAATTTAGAGGAGTCAAATATACTTAAAGACAAGGCCCCTTAATTTGGACAATAAAAGACAAAATCTTACAAATAAAGACAAGTTGTTTATAGGCTGCAATGTGACAAATATAAATTTGCCTTTATATTCTGCTTTGTCTTTTTGTGTGTATTTAATTATTTTAATATTTATTTTATCCGAAGATACTTAAAATTATTTTAATATTTTTTATTCAAATTCTTTTCTTTTCAATATTTTTCAGTTTGAAAATTTTTTCATTCAATTTTTTTTTCTATTCAATTTTTTTCTTCCTTTAATAGTAATGATAAAAATTCAAAAGCACATATACAAATTTTTTGTTAAACCTGAAATTCACATTCAGTAGCATTATTATTAAAGATTCAATACCGATTAAAACACAAATTTTATAGCAATTTCAATACGAATTCACTAGAAGTTCCAATACAAATCGAGTAACAATTTCGATACAAACATAGTAACAATTTTGATATACATTCCATAACATTTTCCAACCCAATAACATAGTAGCAGTTCTCGAACAAAAATGCAGTAGTAGTCCCAAAAACACAGTAGCAGTCATCGGACGGAAAATGTAGTAGCAGTCCTCGACCCGAAAATACAGTAGCAGTCCCAAAAACGTAGTAGCAGTCCTCAAATGCATTAATAGTCTCGAAAACACTGCTACTGAAAATTAAAAAAAAAACACTGCCACTGAAAATTAAAAAAATACGACACTACTATAGAAACATCGAAAACACTGCTACTGAAAAATAAAATAATAATGCTACTGAAGAATTAAATAATAGTGCTACTGAAAAAACAAAGAACACGACTTGAAGAAAATTGTGATGCTCACGTAGATCAAACCTACAACTATCAGTTTAATGCCACTGTAAAAACCATCAATATTATGCTACTGCAAAGATCTACAACTATCAGCTTATTATGTTTCGACGACTGTTTAGAGGGAAAGTGGAGAGCGTGGCGGCGCTAGGGTGAGGCAACGTTGAACGCGTCGGCGATAAGGACGCGAATAGTGGCGCGTGGCACCATAGTGGTTTTGTTGCTACTGGAATTTATCGTGAGGCAGAGGTGCGTGACGTGGAGTTGCTACACGCTAGCCGAGAGACGATGGTAGAGGCTGCGAGGCGGCGGATCTGGAGACCGAGGCACGAGTTGAGGTGGCGGAGGTGCCGTTGAGTGAGGAACCTAGGAAATTTTGTTGTGGCGGCGGAGTCGGACTTGCTAGAGGACGAGGTGTGGCAGGTCGAGAAGAGCGACGTGCAAAGATGGCATGACAGAGGCTCGGTCGTGCTCGGCGGATGCTAGACCAAGCTCTCAACAAATTTTGAGGCGCAAGGCGGAGAACGCCGAGAGATGATCATGAGTTTTTTGTATTATTGATACTATAACTGTGCCCTTGGTTGTCTTTTTTTCCTAATTTTTATTCAATTTAATTTTAAAAAATAACTATAATGTTAGAGATGCTTTGTGAAAATGGGAATTTCTGATTTTGAATCCGGAATATTTGAAAACTGACTTTATCGTGACCGTTGATCCAAATCAGCATCCACCGTCTGATACCAATTACTTTCCCTTCCCCCCACACAGCACCCAAATTCAAAAATCCTCTCTCCTTCTTCTTCACTCCTCCTCCTCCCAAAATCGACTTCCGATCTGATTCACCAACATGCCTTTCATTTCCGACACGGCCACCGCCATCAAGAGCCGTTTCGGCTTCCATGACCACTCTTCCGACCCGCCCCCCCGCGGCACCACTCCGGATCTCCACAAGTCTTCCTCCTCCTCCTTCAAAGAGAGCTTCTCGGCAGTTCGGAACATCCGAGACTGGGATGACGACGGCGGAGTTGACGACGGAAAGGTTATCACCGGTACGTCTTCTTCGTCGTCGTCTTCCGGCAAAAGCTTCGAGTTCGGCGAAGACCCATCCTTCTGGAAAGACCACAACGTCCAGGTAGTTATAACGATCAAACTTCAGTGCCTTTTTCAGATTCGGATTTAATTGTTCTAAGATCGATTGGTACACAAGTTCTCTAGTGCTCAAGTGTTTTCTGAGTCGCTTTTGTTTTGTTAAAGTTTGCTATTAATGTAATATTTTTTTTGGGTGAAATTTTGATCAGGTTATAATTAGGGTTCGTCCACTTAGTAGTGCTGAAATATCAGTGCAAGGCTATGGTAAATGTGTTCGTCAAGAGAGCTGTCAGACGGTTACTTGGACCGGGCATCCCGAGTCCCGGTTTACCTTCGACATTGTTGCAGATGAGAATGTTACGCAGGTAACTTTTTGGATAGGGCTGCTTGGTGATTGTGTTTTGTGTTGGGAGCACGGGTCTTAATTGTGCTTTGCATTGTCTATTTATGTACAGGAGCAACTGTTTAAAGTTGCAGGATTGCCGATGGTGGACAATTGTATGATCGGATACAATAGTTGCATGTTTGCTTATGGACAAGTGAGTTTCTCTCTGCATTCTGTGTTTATTTCTCTCTCTGGTTTATCCTCTTTTAGTTAAATCAATATTTTTATGGAGGGATATAGGCCAAATGCTCAATGCTGTTTTGGTGGCAGATTCAATATATTGACATTTGGGCTAATTACAATTGATTGCGGCAAGCATATGTTTTATTTGCTGGTGGTTTCACTCCCATGACTTGATTGTGTCTATGCAGACCGGAAGTGGGAAGACCCACACAATGCTTGGAGATATCGAGGGTGGCACTCGAAGACACAGTGTCAACTGCGGGATGACGCCTAGAGTCTTTGAATACTTGTTTTCAAGAATTCAAAAGGTGACTTCATAGCATATAGTTGAAATTTCTGTACTTAGAAAGAGTTTGTCGCATGTTGACTTAACAAATCACAAGAGGTAAAGGTGTTATTTCAACTTTGAAGGTTCATGATTAGAGCCAATGTTATTGTTGGCTGGGTGTTTCTGTGTGTAGATTGTAGTGATGCATACCATGTTTTGTACTTTAAAGACATTTTTGGGCTCTAGGCATTTCTCTCTAACTGAATTCTATGAGTTTCTAGGAAACCCATATATGTGTATGTTGGACAAAAATAACATGTCAGATTTATTTGGTTAGGTCCTCTGACCAGTAAGACTGATATCTACCTAAGTTTTCGAAATCAAATAGCTATACTATTAGTCCCATGTATTTGAATAATTGGTTCGACTTAACCAAAACAATCAGTCATCCTTAATGACTGTTTAGACATAATTATTCAATAAGCTCATCTGCACCATTTAGTTCTGTTCAAGTTGAACATTGATGCATATTGATATTTATCTATGGTTAGTCATATCAGCTAGAAACTTATGCAAAGTTTATTGATTAATTGTGGTGTTCCAGGAAAAAGAGGCTGGCAGGGATGAAAATCTTAAGTTTGTATGCAAATGCTCTTTTTTAGAAATATACAACGAACAGATTTTAGATCTTTTGGACCCATCATCAAACAATTTGCAGGTATGGATCACTTATTTAATCCAGCGTTTGATTTTTGCTGATCATATAAGTACACTTACCAGCGGTAATTTGTGTACTATTTTTCAAATCTGTATTTAGCCAGAAGTTAATTATACATCTTAAATCTATCCTTTTTTTACTTTTTGTTGCTTCTTTGTTGTGAATATCTTGAGTATATTGCAGCTAAGAGAAGACATGAAGAAAGGGGTTTATGTGGAAAATCTCAAAGAGGTTGAAGTTACAAGTGCTCGGGATGTTATCCAACAACTTATTCAAGTATGTTCGATCTCCGCACATGCTCTTTAGCCTTTGAATGTCAAAACTTTGTCTTGTATAGCCCCCATTATTTGTGCCTTAATCAAAGCCTTGAATGTAACTTATTAAGTATATCTCTGTATTAATTACTAATGATACAAAGCAAATACAAGTAACAACACTCTGCTATGTTAGTTGAGCCTTAATTGGATTGCATAATGGCTAAATATAATTAATAAAATGGTATACAATTTGCTGATTAAAGCACTAGTAAGAAGGCTCTCCAGTTTGTACTAGCAACCAATAACTTGTGTTCTGTAAATATTTCATGAAACTTTAAGATTTTGGTTGTGGGATGATGGAAACTTAATTTAGCTCATGCTTTACTTCGAGCAGTTCTTTTCTGCTGAGAAAATATTTTGGAATTTTCTTAGCATGTGTGTAATTTTCTGTCCTCATAAAACTTGCTATGTTCCAGGGTGCAGCTAACAGAAAGGTAGCAGCTACTAATATGAATCGTGCTAGTAGTCGATCACATAGTGTATTTACATGCATCATTGAAAGTAAAGTAAGTTTATTCTTTTCTTTATATGTCATTTATGCAAGAAATTTACTATTATTTTTCATTCCTTTTGATGTGGTAGCTTACATCTTATGGTTTCTTATCAGAGAGAATCTCAAGGAGTAATTCACCATCGGTTTGCTAGGCTTAATCTTGTTGACTTAGCAGGATCCGAAAGGTAAAGTGTTTTAAAAGGAGAGGAGTAGGTTGATTAACGAATGGAGACAACTGTAGTATATTATCCCTCTGCTTGTTTAAAAGTTTGATGTTACATTTTAAGGGAAACAAACTGAATGAGGGAAAATTTGGTCCTCCCAAAATATGTGCTATAGTGTATTTTCTTAAATAATGAAAATTTTCTCACTGAAGTATGTTCTCAAGTATCATAGTGCTCATTGCATGTTTACTGTTTGGCAGGCAAAAGAGTTCTGGTGCTGAAGGTGAACGATTAAAGGAAGCTACAAACATCAACAAGTCTCTTTCAACATTAGGGTATATCTTCTGTTCGATTTCAGTATTTCGCGCTCTGCTTTTTTTATGTTTTCCAGAATTTCTCTTTTACCTTTATATTTATTCTTCAGTAGTGATAAAATAGTTAACTATTTAATCATTGATACAACTTTTGTATTTGCAGACTTGTGATTATGAATCTAGTAAATATGTCCAATGGGAAGTCGCTTCATGTTCCATACCGGGATTCAAAGCTTACATTTTTGCTTCAGGTAGATTGTCATACAATGGTTTATGTAAATTCGACTCACTATATTAAGTACTAACTAACTTAAATACTGAAGTACAATAGGTTCTTGCTAGCTGTGCTCTTCGTATAGTTTTATTATTATATTTGTGCAATGTCAAAACTCCGTTTTGTTAACTTCTCAGGATTCTCTTGGAGGGAATTCCAAGACAATTATAATTGCAAATATTAGTCCTTCTAGCTGGTCAGTAAATATCTCTCTTATCTTGTTTGATGTTTGTGTATTTTAATTAAGAGTGATTATTGTTGTCTGGGAGTACATAGATTACATTTCGTATATACATAATTCATATTGTCAAGCTCGATTATGTAGTTATTTTACATTTTATGTGGGTTTGTGCAGTTGTTCGTTGGAGACACTGAGCACGTTGAAGTTTGCTCAACGTGCTAAGTTCATTAAGAACAATGTATGCTATTTTTTGATTCTTGTGGTTTATCCTGCTTGCAAGTACTTGATGCATATTTATTGATGTTTATCACAAATGTTGATATCTCTGATTGGTATATGGTATGGATAGAACCTATTATTATTTGTGTCATTTGATACTGTCTCGCCATTCTTAGTCCACAGGTTATGTGACAGCAGACTGATATTGGTAATTATGTGATTTTCAGGCAATTGTGAATGAGGATGCATCTGGAGATGTCATTGCCATGCGAGTGCAAATCCATCAGCTCAAGGTTGCATGCTTAATTTTATCTGTGTGTGACGAGTACCTCACTGTTAAAGTTCTATAGATTCTGAGTTTCAGACTATTTTTGCTTTAGGCTTGGATTTTTCTGGAAGATTGCACTGATTAACTATTCAAAGCAACATGCTCATTACATTTTTGTGTAGTTTACAAAAATGGCTTGTTGCTCTAGCCATAAACTGTTCATACCTTATTTAATAAATGATCCTGGGAAAAATAAGAAACGTGGCACTTTAAAATTTTTATGACTTTAGATAATACACTAGGAATTACTGGAAACGATTTTCCCTCTGTTTACATGTAGTTCATTGTGCTTTTGCTATTTAGGAGCAGGACTGGAGCAGATTGTCTCAACTTATTCATTATTCTAAACGTACAACTTCATGTTGTGGTCACATGAAACAATCTATCCCATTTGATATATTGATTTGACAAACAATTATATTACTATTTTTCACAAAAAATTCTGACGAACATAGTTTTATAGAGATTCCTTCCAGTTTCATAGTTTACTATTGAGCTGACGCTGAACTAGGACAGATACCATTTGATGCAATTCCCAAGCTATCTTGTGGAAGTGTTCAGTGTTAATTTAATTGAGTTTATATCCAACTTAGTCATTAGAAATATATACTACTGTTTATTAATGAAGTGGTCAGCTTGCATTTCTGAGTTTGACCAGTACATAATTGTTTAGTTTTATTGTGATTTACGGTGTTTCTTATGAATATCTTTAAATTAATTTTCAGAAAGAAGTATCCCGCTTACAAGGCCTAGTAAATGGAGGGAATGATAATCCGGACAATGAAAATTTGGCTGTAAGCTTTCCAGGATCTCCTGGATCTTTTAAGTGGGATGGTCATGGATCCTTTAGTCCACTTGCTTCTAATAAAAGAATATCTCAGGTTTGGGCCATTCTCTTCACCTTGAAAATTGTAAGTATATTACAAGTTGATTAGTAAAAAAATGCTTTACCTTTTTTTTCTTCTTCAGAAAAAGGACTATGAAGTTGCTCTTGTTGGGGCTTTCAGGAGGGAAAAGGACAAGGAGATAGCATTGCAGTCATTGGCTGCAGAATGCCAGGCTGCCATGCAGCTGGTATGTCTAAGAAGATTGTCATATACCATCATCTTAACTCTTAAGTGACTTAAATATGTTGTACTTTCAGTGTTATACAGATGCTGTAGATTTCCCTAGTCATAAAAACTGAGCTCATCTATTAATCAAGATTTCTTGATCCATATCCAACACCTGCTGAGATCTATATAGTTTTCTTTCGTATTGTTCGAGGATTTGGAGATTACTCATAACTTCTTGTGCTTTGGTGAGTTAGGCCAAACAAAGAGAAGATGAAATACAAGGTTTGAAAATGAGGCTCCGATTTAGAGAAATTGGCATAAAAAGGTTGGAAGTGGTTGCCAGTGGAAAGATTTCAGCTGAAACACACTTGTTAAAAGAAAAGGAGGAACAAATGAAGGAATTAGAGGTCTTACGTTCCCAGGTTGATCGAAGCCAAGAAGTGACTAGATTTGCTATGGAAAATTTACGTCTAAAGGAGGAAATCAGAAGGCATGTACTTGTTTTTATGCCAATTTCATTATATGTCCTTCTCATTTTTTTTATATATATATATATATATGTATGTATGTATTTGTTTCTCAACTCAATTACTAGTAGATGAGGAGTATTGAGTCATTATGATGGAGGCACAATCATGATCTTGAATGGTTTTTACTTTGGCATAAAAGTCATCAAATAATATTATGTCCCCTTGATTCTATCTGCAAAATGTAGAAGGTTTTCAAACACACTCATTACCATTCATTTTTCTGAGATTTTTCTTTTCCATTTCAAACAGGTTAAAGTCATTTTATGAGGAAGGCGAGAGGGAAATAATGAATGAACAAATAATGGTACTACAGAACAAGGTAAATCACCTGCTTATTAAATCTTTGGTTAATATAACTGATTTGTCATTTTTGTGGATCTCAATATGCTTCTCACAATAACATGCAGTTGCTAGAAGCTCTTGATTGGAAACTTATGCATGAATCAGAGCCCTCCATAGTTCAGGTAGTTCATTCATTTGTTTTAAATATAGATGATTTTATAAAAGGAGCATATTTTAATTCTGGTTTTGTTTGCAATTTACATACAATAGAAAACAAATCCTGACGCGGTGATGGAAGCTCAGTTTGATGATTTTCTGACCTCTGAACAGGTGAGCTTTAGTTTCAGTATCTGGTATCCAACATGTTTCAGTGACATTTGGCATCTTATTCTATTGCATTGACGCTTTTTTGCTTTCTATGTTCAACTATTTCATCAAGTTGTGTGAGTTGTAGTATCAACTGTTTTGAAGCGGAGTGTGTAATTAATGTCATGTTCATTTTCTTTCTGAATGTATTTCCTGATTCATTTATTCATCAGTTTATGTTAATTTTAACTATAACATCTTCCACACAGGAGAGAGCGCCTTGGCAATCTTCAATTAAGGAGGAGAATGAATTTCTCCGTATGCAGGTAGGTCTCCTTTCCTTTTAAGTGGAACTCTTTCCTTGATAGAAGAAGCGTGCCAACTAATTTTAATTTGAAATTGCAGGCCATCCAAAACCAATCAGAAATTGATACACTTCACAAAAAACTTGAAGTCTGCATCCAAGAGAAAGGGAATTTGGAAAGGTACATATGGTTTTCACTTTTCAGTCTGTCTTTTAAATTTTCCAAACAATTTCTGAAACAATGATGGCAAGTTATATATAAAGTGAAATTCATCTACTGAAGCAGAAGTCTCATACTTTGATGATTGTGCCACACTTTACTTTGTATATGTTTTTCCTTTGATGTTATGAACTGAAGTTTTCAGTTTATATTGACCTCTGCAGGAATGTCAACGATTTGATTTCCAAACTTGAAGAAGAGAGATTATCTAGAGCGATGAAGGAACACTCAGATTCAGTTGAGCCTCCTTCATTGTCACCTGATGTACCCATTATCAACTCCAGTGAGGTTGACGCAGTTGCTGCTGCAATTCATCGAGAGCTGGAGCTAAAAACCATGGTTGACGCAATTGCTGCTGCAAGTCATCGAGAGGCAGAGGCTCATGAGACGGCAATTTTCCTCTCTAAAGAGAACGATGAACTGCGAATGAAGCTGAAAGTTTTGATTGAAGACAACAACAAGCTCATTGAATTATATGAAGGGGCCACTTCAGAGAGTAACTACAGAAATTTTAATAAGTCTGAGTGCGTCCATGATGCCAGTGAAACTCAGGGTAATGGTATTGTCGAACTTGCTAGAGCAAAGGAGGTTGAGAATTTGGAGCATCAGCTTGTAGAAATGCATGAAGAAAATGATAAACTTATGGGTTTATATGAAAGAGCCATGCAGGAGAGGGACGAGCTGAAGAGAGTTCTTTCTTTGTGTGGACAGAAAAGAGATGGAGAACTTGAGTCCCCAGAGAAGCTTGTTGAAGTTGATGGAGGGAAGCAGATAAGTTCATCTCCCTTGAATGTGGAGAGGAAGAATGTTATTATAAAAGATTGTCTTCCTGGTTCTGATGAAGTTGGAAGTCCTCAGTTTGAGAAACCTACAACATGTCAAGGTACAGTGTCAGTTCAGGAATCTGAGTTGTCTGAATTGACTTCGCAAGATAGGCATCCTACATCTGATGAAATGAAAATGTGTAGTGAAGAAAGTGGTGGCCCAAGATTTATTGCGCTTGATACTGAAGTAGTTGTGGGAATTCAGTCTGGAATGGAGACGGAGACACCAAATCTCACTACCGTCAAGAATACTGAAGGAAGAACCTATGCTGAAAGACTCATTGTGCATGAAGATGCTGAAGTGGATATAGAAAATGATGTCGATGCTGGTACTGAGTCTGACATGGAAATGGATACACCCAATTACACAACTGTGAATAATACTGATGTGATTTCAGGAAATGAGGTTGATAATGGAACTCAGTCTGACATGGAGCTGGAGAGACCATCTCTTATCACAGCAAAACGTTCAGAGGATATGAATTTGGTCAGACAGAAGCTGGAAAGAGCAGATGAACAACTATTAGATTCTGCCAAAACTGTTGCTGCACTTGGTTCTGTCGAGAAAATTATACTAGAGGTTGGCACACTCTCGAGAGGAATTGATGTAATGGAAGATGAAATTCAAGTCAAGCAGCAACAATTGGAAACTTATAAGCTTCTGGCTTCAGAAGCTAAAGACAAAAAGACTTTAGTTGACAAAAAATTGTCAGCTCTCAAATACTCTTTGTCCAACTTTTCTTCATCAGTAGCTTATTTTGAGCAACGAGAAGGCCGAGCAAGAGCCAAGGTAACTGCTAGTTTATCATATCTAGACCAAAAGAAAGGAGAAATCAGCTGTTTACAAGCAGAGAAAGAAGAAATATATGCTGCGCGGAGAAGTGTGCAAGAAGCTGAAGTTAAACTAAATAACACCATTGCATGTTTGAAGTCAAAACTGGAGGAAGAAAATCAAAAGCTGGAGACTGATCGATCTCTCTTTGCAATAGATAATGTGGAAAGAATAGATACCTCACAGAAAAATTGGCAATTGGGAGGTAAAGCTACGGAGTTACTGAAGTCGGAAGAAGAGAAAACAAAGCTGCAAAATGAGATGAAGGTATCAGGAGAAAAACTTGGTGCTTTGAGAAAGGAACTTGAGGAGTTGAACAGGAAAGCCAAGAATGTAGAAACGAAGATTAGAAATGTCCAGGTGGAGATAAAGAAAGGCTGCAGGTCTGTGGAAGAGGCAGAACTTCACCTTAAGGGTGTTGTTAATGAGACGGAGATACTGTTGGAAGTCAAGGACAATGGAAGGAGTGAAATTGAAAATCTGATAGTCGAGCACCAGCAGCACTGGTTGGAATCAGATTTGAAGGTCGCAGAGGTGGAGCTTTTGGAGAAAGAATTGCAGATAGAGTTGAAGAAGATGGATGAGCTGCGTGTATCGAGGGCTTCAGCAGCTGAGAAGACGAACCAGTTCTTGGATTCGAGGTCGGATTCATGTTTGTTATCAGAAAAGATGGAAGCAGAGCTACAGACTGTGAGAGATTATGTTATAGAGGCCAGGTCATTGCTAGAGGAGGGAAGTTCAACCGTCAGTTGAATACTTGATCAGCTGTCACCCGAATCAACTGTATTTTAGTTTGACTCCTTAACTTTGTAATTAGGAGCCACTTCTCCGTCTTACTGCTTTCCATGAGACAATATTATATTTGTTTCAATAATTTCTCTGTTTTTTTCCAATATAACAAAAGAAACTAAAGAGGCTAAAGCCTCCTCTCCTACAAAGCAGATTGAACAGGAGGACACACACTGCCGGACCAAGCCTGGACTTCAAAATGATGACCAAGCTTCGCAAGAGAGTATTAGCCTCTGGCCATATGTGATGAAATGAACCTACGCCTTATGATTGATACAATGACAATCAATAAGAAACTAGGAATCACCTTCAATAAGAATGTTGTGATGACCACGCAGAAACACTACTTTATAAGCCACTGGACTAATATCACGGGAAAAACACAACTGTTCCGAGTGTACCAAAGATTATGAGAATGAAATGGGTGGAGGATCCTTGAGAGAAGTGATATTATATGTAACCAATAAAACTAGAATGCCAATAATCTTGACCAGCAGGATTATTAAAAAAGCGTCTGAGTGGCGGCGGCGCCATGACAAACCAATCGAGACTGATCGATCAAGGTACCACATACATTACCTCTTACTCTGATTTCGCGTTATCTAGGGTTTCGAATAGATTCCTTTTTCCACTGATAATATAAGGAAAAGCTTGCTGCAATTGTTTTCTTGATTAACAATATTGTGTTTCTGGGAAATAATTGGATCATTAGTAAGTTATATACTCGTCTTGTAACTTGTAAGGGGTAGGCTACAAAAATACTTGAGAGATCATTGCTTTAGATTTTGGTGTCATACATGTTTCTTATACTCGATCATGCTCATGCTTTGGTTTTGTCATATATGTTTTTTTATATACTTAGGCTAATAATGCTACTGTTTCTTTATTGGATTATAGACTATATATTGGCAGCAAATAGAGCAACTAGATCGTCCAAAATTTTCTCGTGTCATAACACCAGAACCATCACCACCCCTCCTCGCCTTCATCAAATTGTCGCATGCAGGCTCAAATTAATGTTCAAAATGTCAAGACCGTGAGAGAATTGAAAGAAGAGGGTTCATCCCAAGGGAATGGCTTACGAGTACATGATGATATTACAGGATCGGATAAGCAAGCTAGGTGGCTACTATATATGAAGAATTTACTAATGAGGTTTCCATGATGTCATGTTGCTGTTGTGATAAAGACGGTGACCATTGGCCTACACATTGCCCCAAGCCCATCACGTAACGAGCTGCAAAAACCAGATGATGGAGGTACTTTGCAGTATATTCTGGAAGGTTAAAGCCAAAGTAATTAAAGAAAATCCCCTACGCAAGCGTTATCCAGGTTCATGGATCATGATTAACTTAAAACTTAAAACTTGCAACCATATAAACTTTTTGTACTATCCAGGTCATGTAAACTGAATATGATTGATATCTAAAATTAGAATTTTTTTTCTGTCATACCTGGATTTTATTGGTCTTATCGCTTTCATTCTGAAATTTTCAAAAATATCAATTGTATATCTGAACTTTTAAAACCTTATCAACGTGAAATCTGAAGCAAATTTTCCGTCAAACTTCGTTTGCATTGCTGATGTGACAAACGAAAATTTTAAAACTGAGGGGTAAATAAGTAATTTTTAATATTTTTAAAATTATTTATTTTTATTTTCAAAATAATTTTTAAAAAATAATTTTTACAGTAAGGTATGCAATTAATACTTTTGAAAGTTCAGGTATGAAAGTGATAAGGTTGGTAAAGTCCATGTATATATATATATATCACAGATTTTTTTTCTTTTCATTTTTATATTTAAGGCCGGTAAAGTTCAAGTGTCATAGATTTTTTTTCTTCTTCCATTTTTACATTTTTAAATGCTAAAAAATATTGAGTTTTCTGATCGAACCTCAAATCTCTTAATAAGAGGCACAACACCTTATCACGTGACTACTGAGAGACTTTGATAATATATCACACTACCCGATCTGACTACAGACCCGACTCGACCCGGATCAAAGTTTTTTTTTTTTCGATTTCTGGATTTTTTTGGGTCAAACCAACCCAACCCGAGCAATCTTGACTCTTTTAAACCCGACCCAAGCAGAATCTTTCATCACCGGTCAAGAAGAAGATTGTCGTCGCAAGGCCTGAGGATTGTTGTCGCGAGGCCTGAACAATGAGGTTCGAACACAGAACCTTTGGGGTACAACATTACCTCTTTCACCACTAGACCACAAGGGAAGTTTGTTGATTCAAGATAAATTTATGAATTTATATAGCAATACCCGACTGACGACGAAAGATTCTTAGGCCTTGCGATGTTGTTCTCCTCCTCGATCGAGCCACACAACACTGTTCTACTCCTCGACCGAT
Organism: Geum urbanum; assembly: GCA_946800695.1. NCBI lineage: Eukaryota > Viridiplantae > Streptophyta > Magnoliopsida > Rosales > Rosaceae > Geum > Geum urbanum. Next base: position 40,504,695 of record OX327001.1, on the reverse strand, counting down.
GATGAAAGATTCTGCTTGGGTCGGGTTTGACCGAGTCAAGATTGCTCGGATTGGTTGGTTTGACCCAAAAAAATCTAGAAATCGAAAAAAATAAATGAAAAAAAACTCTGATCCTGGTTAATTGGGTTGGGTCTGTAGTCAAATCGGGTCGGGTTGGGTCTGTAGTTAGATTAGGTGGTGTGATATATTATCAGTCTCTTAGTAGTCACGTGGTAAGGTGTTGTGCCTTTAATTTATTAAGAGGCTAGGTCTGAGGTTTGATCCTCAGAGAACTCAATTTTTTTACCATTTAAAATTGTAAAAATGAAAAAAAAATTCTAGAATACCTGGACTGTACCAGCCTTAAATGTAAAAATGGAAAAAAATAATTTACGATACCTGGACTTTATCGAGCTTATCATTTTCATACCTAAACTTTCAAAAGTATCAATTGCATCCCTGAACTTTCAAAAGTATCAATTGCATATCTTATTTAAAAATGTAAAAAAAATTAAAAAATTATATTGAAAATAAAAAATAATAAAAAATAAGAAATAAGAAATAACTTATTTACCCCTCAATTTTAAAATTTCTGTTTACCACGTCAGCAATGTAAACAGAGTTTAACTGAAAATTTGCCTTAGGTATCACGTTGATAAGGTTTTAGAAGTTCATGTATGCAATTGATATTTTTGAAAGTTCAGGTATGAAAGTGATAAGGACGGTAAAGTCCAGGTATCACAGAATTTTTTTTCCTTTAAATTTTGATTGTTATCTCTATTTTGATTTATGTAACATGTGGTTTGTGGTAGTTTTCCTTGTGACACAGCGGAGTATATAAGTTAACATGTGTTAAACCTAGAGAGAACCAAGATAGATTGGAATCCACCCGAATTTGAGAAAAACTCTTGTTTTTGATTAATAATATGAAAGATGCCTCTAGCAGTCACAAAGAGGTGTTTAAATACTAAAACAAAACTCTAGGGCACTAACAAAAGGCCTACTCAAGCCCATGGGTCAAAAATAAAATAAAAACCAAAATAAATAAAATCCTAAAAAAGGTCTAAAAACACAAAACAAGTTTTTCGAGGCCTAAACGACCTCAGATCGCGAAACGGAGCATAATCCCCATAGAGAAAGTTCCATGGGGATCTAATTTACTTCGTCATTCTCTTTTCAGAAATGTATTATCCGCCTAGATCAAACACTGGTTTCCATACCTGCATTTTATCAGTTTTGCCTTTCTTGTGAGCAAGCTCCTCTTCAATCTTTAATGTCATATGTTCTACATCAGTCTCCTCTTCTTGGAAAGAAATCGACCCCGAGTTGTCATCATCTGGATAAAGAGACTCATCACTACGAAACTCATGCAAATCAGCAACATTGACAGTATTGGAAATTCCTCAGTTGCTTGGTAATGTCACAACATAAGCATTGTCATTAATCTTCTTAAGAATCTGTTACGACCCATACTTTCGAGGCTTAAACTTGTTGTAAGTACCAACTGGAAATCTCTCCTTGCACAGAAAAACCACGACAACATCTCCTTCCTTGAATACTTTAAGCCTACAATGCTTGTCAACAGCAGCTTTGTTCTTGGCATTAGTCATTTCCAACCTTGCTTTCACCTCCTCTTTAAATAGCTTGGACATCCTTGGCCATGCTCTCAGTAGCAACACTAGCACCTAGAATCTTAGGAAGCTTTACTAAATCAACCACATGCTTAGGAATAGCAGTATAAACAATAGAGAAAGGTGACCTCCCAGTGGCACTATGAACTGAATTGTTATAATCAAACTCCACATGTGGCAAAGCATAATCCCACTGTTTAGGCTTATCTTCACAAACACTATGCACCATATTTCCCAAAGTTCAATTTGTCACCTTCGTCTGACCATTAGATTGTGGGTGAGCAGTGCTACTACGGTTCAGAACTGTCCCAAACATCCTCCACAAAGTCGTCCAAAAATGGCTCAAAAGTTTCACATCCCTATCTGACGTGATGGTCTGGGGAATCCCATGTAGACGCACCACCTCCCTGAAAAATAGTTTGGCTATATTGGAAGCGTCTGCTGTCTTTTTGCAGGCTATAAAATGCACCATCTTCGAAAATCTATCAACCACTACAAACACTGAATCTACTCCTCTCTGTGTTCGAGGTAGTCCCAAAATAAAGTCCATAGACAAATCTTGCCAAATACCATCAGGAACTGGTAAAGGTAAATAAAGATCAGTATTCTGAGACTGACCTTTAGAAGCCTGGCAGATATAACAATGACTGACAATAACGTTCCTCAAGACTGGTAATAGTCTTGTTAAGACTCAAGTGTCCACTGAGACCTCCTCCATGCAGATCTCGTATGAATTTCTCCTGTAGAGAAGTCTTTGGAATACATAACTGATTTCCTTTGAATAAGTAGCCGTCATCGATGAAGAATTCACCAAAACTGTACGCTCCTTGCACTTTTCCCAAATCTCCTTGAAATCCTCATCATCTGCATACAATTCCTTTAAGAACTCAAAACTAATTACTTCTTGAGCCAATGTGACCAGCAAAGAAACCCTCCTACTCAAAGCATCTGCCACCTGATTTTGAACACCAGATTTTTGCTGAATGATAAAAGGAAATTTCTGCAGAAAACTCACCCATCGTGCATGCATGTTGCTAATACTTTTTTGACTATTAATGAAATTTAGGGCCTCATGATTTGTGAACATAACGAACTCCTTTTGAACGAGGTAGTGCTCCCATAACTTCAGTGCATGGACCACATCATAAAATTCTTAATCATAAGTACTCCACCTTTGTCGAGCTTTACTAAGCTTTTCACTCATAATTGCCACAACCCTCTTCTCTTATGATAGAACAACCCCTATTTCAGCACCACTTGCATCACATTCAACCTTAAAAACCTTTCCAAAATTTGAAAGAGCTAAAGCTGGTGCAGTGCATAATTTCTCCTTAATCAAAGCAAAGCTCTTCTCTTTCTCATCACCCCATTGAAATTTTTCCTTCTTCATGCGTTCAGTAATAGGAGCAGTAATAGTACTAAAATTCCGCACAAACCTCATATAAAACATAGCTAAGCCATGAAAGCTACGTACCTGTTAGAAAATATCCCCCCACACTTTATGCACTATTATCTAGCCCATAAGTATATAGAGTATTTTTTTGCCCACAAGTGTACGGGGTCAAGTTATAGTATTTATAGAAGTCGAGTGTCGAACCCACGAGGATTAGCCACTTGAATTCCTTAGTTTGAATGATAATGCACTTAGACTATGGTTAAACTAGACACTAATCTTGACAATAAACTAAAATAAAAGGGGGGAAGTGTATCTTACACTACTAAGTCCTTTGGAGACCTAGCATTGTAAGGGGTGATTAGATTACGATGAGTGATTATCCGAGTTGATTGATTGATTGATTATAGATTAAAGCAAAGAGATTAAATAACAAACAAGTTCACAATAAAGAAAGATGGTTGGCTAGGGAATTCCCCACTAACCACTTGATGCTCAAACAATGTCCTGATTTATGTATGTAATTAGAGTCCGTTTCATATAAATGGATGCCCAAATCGTAACCTCTAGACTCTATACGACTTAGGCCCAACTTTGAAGTATTTGGTGAACTGGGACCAAGACCTAAACCATTTCGGGTTTATATCTTGACCATATGTCACGTGAGTGAAGCAAACAAGCGTACTATGTGATGTTTGTGGAAGGTTGTCCTTCCTGAACCTCTTTTGGAGTATCAGAGAGAAAGTCCAAGTGAATCTCCCAATCCACACATTTTGATTTACGAATTGAAAGACTCAACTAATACCCATAATAACCTCTCAATTTAATGTGTGCTTAACCAAAGCTTCTTAAGTCTATTTTGACTTAAGAGGCTCTAGTCCTTGCTTTGTGGTAAGGAGACAAACCTTACGGTAAACCCTTTTGGAATAAACTCTAATCATGTTTATATGCTCATCTAGCCTTATGTGAGTAACTAATTCAACCAAAATCCCATTTTTAGTTCTTTAATGCATATATCAACTTAGTTAATGTCAACACATGCATAATCGAAACCATATATGAAGCTCAAGCATATAAACAACCACAAACACATAGTAAACCCATTTACAAACACATGCTTCACACAAAATACACTAAAACATAAGCCATACATAAATCAATCTATCATTTTGCTACATCAAATGGCTAGGGTTAGTAGGGTTCTAACCCTAGCCTTCCAAATGAGACTACTCACTACACATGGTGAAAATAGAATCTAGATACATAAAGGAGAATCAGTAAGTATAAGAAGTAACTAAAGGGTCCCTTAAGCAAAGCCTTCAAGTCTCCAAGCACTTCTTCACTTCTTGCTCCTTCCTTGCTTCTTGACTCCACAAAAGATGATGAACCCACCTTAGGCTAGGGTGAAGAGGGTGGATATGATAATATGATGGTGGTGATGGAGGTTCCTAGGCCTTTTGGTAGTGATGTAGGAGGTTTTTAAGGTAGAAGAGAGAACTAGAGAGTTAGGGAATGGATGAGGGTTATCTCTAGAGTAAAAACTAAGCAAAACTTGAAAAATGAGATATGTTGTATACGTGATTCAAAGGGGAGCTCGATCAAGAGGTTTTTGGGAGAGAAAATAGGATATAATGTTGGCCCTTGGATGTTCTAGAGTAGCCATGAAGTTTGATCCAAGGGCCACAACTTGTGATGCCCTTTTCTTGGCTTCTAGTTAGAGTCCAAACCATACCTAATTGAGCCAAAATTCAAATTATGTGTCACCTAACCAAATCAGCTAGGGTTCCTATCTAGGTGGTTTGGGCCTTCCCTTGGTTCTAGCTTGGAGTGTTTGGGCCATGCTTGATAGTCCGGCCAGTCATGGATAAATCCGGCAATTTTTCGGCAGCTTCCGATAACTTCTAGCGACCACTTTTTGTTCTTTTCTCAAAGTTGCTCCAATTAATCTTGTGACTTTGGAAATGCGCTTGGCTTATCCAAAAAGTGAGTAATTTCCATCTTTAAGAGCGTTTCCGTGCCAACTCCCAATTTCCTAGCACGAATAGGAAATGTTATAAGAACAATGCTTTATTCATAGAAGACAAATGATAAGTGTGAAGTTAGGGACATAATTAGCACATAAATATGGACCTAACAAACTACCTCACACTTAAACTTTGCTTGTTCTCAAGCAAATCAAGAAGGAAAAGAATTAAGCTCAGCTAGACTCAAAGCACAAAAACACACAAGGCATGTAAGTATCCCAAATTGATGATCAATTTCCCTTAAAGAACCATGGTTAGATGGATTGAACTTCTTTTGAGCAACATTTTAAAACATGAAATCAATGCATATGTAATAAGCCAAATGGGTTATGCTATTTGTCAATCCAAATGCATCACAATGAGATGTATTTAAACTAACATACCTTTCAACTATCAAACTCACTACATATCACTCAATGCACACAATTGTTTGAGGGTTAGTGTTTGCACTCAAAAATCGTATTGATCACATGTTTTCCATACACTTGCTTTTCAACCAAATTGCTCCTACAATCCAAAAATATAAACACTCCAAATCAAGAGGGCTTTTATTTAGGTTGTAATGAGGCCTTAAGGAAGCGGATTCAATCGAAAGAAATGGATGGTATAATCACAAACCAAGTAACCTAACAAGCAATTCACAAGTTGAAGTTCCTCTAAACTACTCCTAGGTGCTGCTGTTTCCCTTTTTAAATCAAATCACTTCCCCAAACCACTTATTCTTTATGTACAACACACACTATTTTTGGATTTTCTTTGTTTTTCAAACATAACTCTTTTTGTAAACCTCTTTCTTTTTTCTTTTTTCTTTTTTTCTATTTTTTATCTTTGCTTTTCTTTGGTACTCTTTTTCCATTTTTTTTGGACTACTAAATAACTACACAAGTAAATGACCAACACAAGACCTCTTCCACCTCACATTTATCTCTTGACATTCTTTGCAACACTAAGACCATATCCTAATAGGACTTCACTATCGCTTGCTAGTTTTCCGAGTTAAGGGATATGATAAGTATTTAAGCTAGGTCGGTATTTGTGGTGTTCAAGAAAGAAAAAACTAAGTATTAAAAAGGCTCAAATTGGCTCACTACGGGATATATGCATTATAGGGTTCAAAAGTAATTTGACCATGGTGGTAATCCTAATGCCTCTATCATTTTTTAAAACACTTATGATTTGGAAAACATTTTACATGGTTTCAAGCAAGTTCTAGATTACACAATGATCAAACAATGTCACACATGAAAGAATAGGTGCATAATGTAGCTATGCATACCCAACAAGGCTCAAAATCTCACATGGGGCATGGATAGTTTTGAAAATATGTCAATCATTCTTTTTCTCATGTATACGTATTTGAAAGACATATGCACTTTTCAAACCGATTAAAAATGCATTGTTTTCTTGTTTTAAACATGCTCAATTTTTGTTTTACTAGCCATTACTTCAATCTCATCATTGGGAGTGGTTATTGGGACACAACACATACCAAAACACACATATTTTTGTATTATATTTTCTCACATTTTTCAATTTTTATGATTTTTTCGGATAAGGAGTGATAATGTCTTAGCCTCCTACCTCACACTTTAGAATCAAATTGTCCTCAATTGGAATAAAGCCACATAGTAAACAAAAGTGTACAAACGATAACCTAGGCATCATCATTCACATTTTATTCTCCGAACACATATTATCCTAGGTATAACAACTAACATGCAATCACACTTAAATGGTCATATAGTCTCTAAGAAGTAATGAAGCTATTAGAGTTCTATCAACAATAATAGAGGCATGCATACTAATCATATTTTAAAGGAAAACAACATTGTAATCAAGCATATAATGTGAAGGGACAACACACTTAGAACTTTAACACCTTAACATAGAATGATGGGAACCTTAGAAAAAAAATTAAGTTCATAGAAACAAGCATCTCACATATATCATACAAGATCACTATAACATAATCAAGACTCAAAACAATACACTAATCATGAATAGGTCACTCCCTCATCGAATAAGAGTGAGCAATCAAGGCACTGCAATGCTAACAACCCTTGGAAGATGTCTACTCTTAGGAATGAGAGTTAAAACTAACTATCTTAACATAGCATCATTCTCAATCATATTCACATATCATGCTAGAAAAGTAAAGAGGGTAGGGAGAAAGAAATGCAAACACTTTATAGACCACATCCGAGCTCCATATGTGTTAGAATGTAAACCAATGAAGGCCAAGTTAGGCCTCACCATCCAAGGATACATACGTTTTGTCATGATCCTCAAACAGTGCTCTCGGACGTGTCTTGGCCTCAAGGTATTGCACTATGCTCCATGCCTCAAATCCCCAAGCTCTTGGTCTTCACAAACTCCATACAAGTCAACATTTGCAGGGGAATCCTTCAACGGGTTGAATTTGATGCTCAGCACCATCCAGGAGGTTTCATTCGACGGGCTGAGGATTTTCTTCGACGGGTCAAACTGGCCTAGAGTGGGTTTTTCGACGCGTCTAAAATTTCATCCGACGAGTCAAAAATTGCCAGATTTGGCACTTCTTCAAGTTCTTGACTTCTATGCCCATTCCACAATGTTCTCTACTCCTCCAAAGTCACACTTATTCCTCTAATAAACATTGATGTCTGACCATCATAGGTTCAAGTTTATCGAGGTTAACACGGTCGGTGAAGGAATGAGTAGGTCAAGCCATCATGGTTGGGTCCTTAAAGTGATAGACCTTCCCATTCCATTTCCTTTGAAACTCCACCATTGCTACCAATTTCTCTCTATAAATCACAAAAGTTCTCCCATTTGTCAAGTTCCTCAAATGCACCACTCCATTCGGGCAAAGTTCAAGCAATTTGTAACATGCATCCCTTGAGGTGTCAGAGTTTCTCAAGATAACCTTGCTTCCGCTGACTAGCTTGTCATCCCCATTCTCGTCCAGTTTTTGCTTCTTCTTTACATAACCCTTGACCTTATTTGGTGTTGTCACCTCTTCGACACTCAACTCATTGGCTTTCGACTCCTTGTAGCTCACATCTTCTTCATTCATAACTCTAATGCTTATGGCTTGTAGTGAAGGGATTGGGGATGTCTTCCTAAATATCTTGAATTCCCTCATCTTCTCAAACATGGTTATGGCAATCTCTCCGACTTTGACATCAATTTTGGTACCCGTCATAGCCATGATAGCTCTTCTGAAGATTAAAGGGAGATCCTCATGCCCTCTTGGTTCCTCCATGTCTAGAATTACAAAGTCGGTCGACACTTGAGATCATCAAACACGACAAGTACGTCTTCCACTATGCCCTTTGGATGAACTATGCTCTGAATCACTAGTTGCAATGACATGCTCACCGCCTTCATCTTTCCCAAGCCAATGTTCTTATATATTAAATATGACATCAAGTTAAGGGAAGCTCCAAGTTCCATCAAAGTTCTCTCAAAGTACTTCATCCCGATTGTGCATGGCACGGTGAAGCTTCCCGGATCTTTCAACTTCTTGGGCACCTTCCTTTGTATGATAGATGACATCGTGGTGTTGAGCTTCACCTTCTCGATCTTTTCTTCCCCTTATAACTTGTTCTTCAATCTTCGGTTCGTGCAAAGGTCTTTCAAGAACTTAGAGTACATAGGAATAGTTTGAATGGCATCAAGAAGGGGGATATTGATCTCAACCTTCTTGAAGACATCCAAACACTCCTTGGTCTTTCAATCCAAGTTTACTTGAGCCCCTCCTTGTTCTTCACTTGGGGGAAGGGTAGGTACACATCTTCATCACTTGGAACGTTCTCAGAATGCCCCTTAAACTTGTCCTGCCTCTGTTTCTTGATGGGTTGAGTAGAATTCTCGACGGGTTGAGAAGTTGTTCCATCCAAGACAGTAGTGTGCATTCGACGAGTCGAACAGGATCCTCGACCCGTCGAATTCTGGGCAGCTCTTCCTCCTTGTTCTTTCCTCAATTCATTCCTGGAATGCTCTCTAACTATGTCTCTTCCTTCAAGACTCTTTCCAGCAGCCCCATGTCGACTCATTCTACTCTCATAATGTACATGCTCAACCTCAAGCTTATCGTCTTCATCTTCTGACTCACTAGAATTTTCATACGAAATCAAAGTGGCCTTCTCTTGAAATCTCACCACCTTTTTCCCTCTAGTGGTAGCCTCTTCAACTCCAGCATGGTTCTTAGACATAATTGGTGTGTCCAAGTCATCTTTATCATCACTCTCTACAATAGAAGCATCACTATAGTTTTTAAATCCTCTCCCGGATCTCAGCACTGCCTTCACTACATTGACTTGGTGCCTGGGATTCATCTCTATTGTGGAGGGAAACTCATGAGCTTTATTACTCCCTTGGCTTTAATGTGCCTTAGCCAATTGGCTCACTTGCATCTCTAACTTGTGAATAGTGATTTGACTCTCATTCGGGAGTGCTTGGTTATCCCTTTTAAACTCATGAAGATCTCAAGAAAATCCTTTTTATCTTCTACTTGAGTCTTTGCTAACTCCTCATGGTTCTTCACTAGCCTAGCCAAGAGTTCATCCGTGTTAGACTTGGGTGCCTCCAATTATGGTGGAGGGATTGGTGCTTGGAGTAGAGGCTGTTGTTGAGCTCTTGGTACAAAAAGTGCTCGTGGTTGGTAAGTGTTACCACTCGAGGCATTGGCAAATCCTCCACTCAGTCTTGGTGCAAATCTAGGAGCTCCTTGATAATTTGAGAACCCCTTACTTCCACTTTCGGAAGCACCAAAGTTCCTTGGTTTCCCCTTTCATTGTACCTTCCTCCTTGTCCTTGAAAACCATCACTTGGTCATGACAACCCGCCTTGACCTCCTTGGTTGCCTTGATTTTGATTTTGACCACCCCATGAGAAGTTAGGGTGGTTCCTCCCTCCCAGATTATAAGTGTTGGAGTAAGGATCATTCTTTTGGTTGTTATAGAATATTCCTTTACATTCTTCGATAATATCCAGGTAATCTTCTTGGTGAGGACAACTTAAAGTCTCATGCACCATGCTTTCACAAATCAAACAAGTGACCAGCTCCACACTAATCTCTGCAACTTGGTAAACTCTGCTCCCACTTGTATGTTGTTTCATTAAGAGCTCAAACTTCTTATTCATTGACTCCTCCAGCCTCTTAATGGCTTCATCTTGCATATGAGATCCCTTGACTTCATAGATACCACCCATATTGGATTGTCTGGCCTCCCTCATTGAGACCGCCGGGTTCCTCACACTAGGCTTGATATTCCATAACCCCGATCTCTTTGCTAATTTTTCAAGCAAAATGTGGGCTTCTTTCGCGGTCTTGTTCATGAAATCTCCACCACAAGCGTTGCCTACCTTCATTCTTGTCTCCATGCTTAGTCCTTAGTAGAAAAGAGATATAAGCATGACTTAGGTTTGCCCATGATTCAGACACCCAATCTCAAGATCCTTGAAGAGCTCCCATGCTTTACAAAAGAACTCTCATTCCTTTTCCCGTAAAGTCATCAACCTTGTTCTCCTTTCATTGATCTTTCCCGGAGGGAAGTACTTGGTAATGAACTTCCTTTGTTAGGTTTCCCAAGAATTGATTGAGTTAGGTGAAAGCTTGTTGAGCCACTCCTTGACTTTATCTCTTAGACTTGAGGGGAACACCCGTAGCCTCAATTGTCCCGCCTCCAATGGTTGTAACACAATGCATTCAGTATGCACCGCAAAAGAAGGTAAGGCACATTCCTTCAATGGCCTCCCTTTATAGATTTCATCCTTTTCCATAGAAATTTTCTCTACGGAAGGTTCAACTTCTTCTTCAAGTGGTGGATCTTCTTCTTCCTCAAGTTGAGGATCAACTTGAATTGTAAACACTGGAGGTGTGCAACCCAGATTCTCACGTTGTGCCTTTACGGTAAGATCAAACAAATTTCGAAGTGCGTCTTGGTTATTCACTTTCAACACTGGTACACCACCTGATACACACTAAAACTAACTCCCAAATAAACACTTAGAAATCAATCAAAACATGCATGCAATTAAAACCCTTTTTTGTAAGATGTAGCATTGATAAGTAGGGTATTGTTCTTAACCGGGGATTGAGGGTGCATGCATGACTACGCTATGGTTAAATGGGGGGTTTCACTACAAGAAAAACTCACCTAGACCGCGGACCGTTTCCGTCGTCTAGGTGAGCATTTCCGTCGTTTAAGTACTTAGACGACGGAACTTCCGTGGACTAGGTTACGTCCTCCAAGTACCGTCGTCCAGGTACTTAGATGACGAAACTGGAGGATTGCGTGGTCTAAGTGAAACTTAGACCGCAAACTTTTTCTGCGGTCTAAGTGCCCACTTAGACCGCGGAAAAAGTCTGCGGTCTAAGTTTCACATGGACCACAAAGAAATAATTTTTCGTGATCTAAGTGAGCACTTAGATTGCAGACTTTTTCCGCGGTCTAAGTGAGCACATAGACCGCGGAAAAAGTCCGTGGTCTAAGTGCTCACTTAGACTACGGAGAAAGTATTTTCCGTGGTCTAAGTGAACATTTAGACCGCGGATATGGTGCCTATTTCCATCGTCTAAGTGAACACTTAGACCGCGCATATGACTGTCTCCGTAATCTAAGTGATTATTTATTTTATTTTTAATTAAAATTTTAATTTAAAGTAAAATATTAATAATTTAATTAAAATACTAAATTCTCATTTAAATAATTAAATATTTATAAATTAATTAAAATAATAAATTGTTACTTAAATAATAAAAATTTGTACATACATGAAATTAAATCGTTCGGATTCGGAAAAAACGATATGATAAACTACATAGCTAGAATACATGCAAACTACTAAAATACTGGAGGAGTAGACGCGCCGCCGAGTCCCCTGCCTCCAGCCGTGTCGTCGTCGTCGGGGTATGGGTTCGGAGGAGGTTGACACTGTTGTCGAGCCTGATTTTCCATGAGGGCGACGAGTTGCGCTATCTACGCTTCTTGCTTTAAATTGATTTTCCTCCCGTGCGAGTCGAGCCTCTTCAAAGACTTCTTGGATGGCCGCAGCCTTAGTACTTTTCCTCGCCGAACATCCCGTAGATGAGTCGGAGGACAAATCTCGCTGGACCTTGTGTCCCATCCCCCTAACCTCCTTACCAGCTCGATGACCGTATACCTCATCGACGATTGCAATTTGGCTTTCAATCGATAGAGGAGGCAGGTCTTCCGGCGGCAAATCTAAGTGTGCAAGTTGCGTGTTGGCCAATTCCTGCTGCGCCCGTTCTACCAACCTCGCCTGAAAAAAATAATAAAATTAAATAATTATAAATTTGTACGACAAATTAATAAATAATAATTACGCTAATTAAAAATCAATATATAACATTTACGTCGTATTGACTCGCTTCATTCTCGAGCCCAGGCGTCACATACGTGCTGACGCTAGCATCCAGATAAGGGTGTTTGGAGCCATTATCTCTGTGCTCCTTGGCTATTTGGATCATCTACTTGGAGCCGGAGGTATGATGTTTGTCCTTCTTCCCCCGGTTGTTCTTGTTGATGTTGGAGAATTTCTGTTGAACAACATAAATCATTAAAAAATTAATAAGTAACTAAAATAAAAATAATTCAATTCTCTTAATTTAAATAAACAAATAATCACCTTATATTCTTCTCCTTGGAAGTGGTTACACAACCACTCCCACTCATCTTCCATATCCCCACACAGCTCTACGGGGGTAAGCACGGGGCCGATATTGTCATAATACTTATGAAGTTTGTACTTCCAATCACGGTAGATGGCATTGGCGGTTTAGTTGATGTGCCTAAGCATCTACGGTGTGGAATCCACCTCATATTGTTCCTATAAGAAATAAATAAAAAATTATAATCGTATATATTATGAAATTACGATTTCTATTGGTTATTAGAAAATAAATTTAAAATCATACGAATCCTGTTGCGAAGGATTGACTCGATGCTGTGCGCTGAGAGACTAGCTAGCTGAGATGTGGGACGGCCATCGGTGAATTCGTCGTATGGCAATTGGATCTTTTGCCCGGTCGCCTTGAACAATTTCTCCAATTTTCCGCCTTTTATGAGACCGTGAGTCCTTTTGGGTTGAGGGTCTGTCGGGGCCCTCTTGAGCTTGCGCCGCACACTGTACAGGATAGACTGAGAGGAGGCCGACGACGCCAGAGCACTTTCTGCCTTGGACGTCGGACCGGAATAGACGTCATCATCACCGGTCGAGATAACTGGGGCAGCGGGAATTTCCCTAGTTGGCGCTGTCGAAGGTCAAACTGAAGGGTCCGAAGGAGGCGCGTCGTTGTCCTCCTTTAACTCCCAACCGACTTGCTCTGCCAAGTGTCGGAATAGAGCATATTCGGCCTCCTTTTAGGAATTTTTCTTTCCCGACGTGGCCATTTTAACCTAGGAGTTGTTAAAATATTATTACCATAACAATTATATATAAAAATTTACGATAATTATTTACAAGTATTGAGTGCACCTAAGATTTAAAGAGAGTACACTAGCTTGGTGTTTAGGTCGTTCAATGGACGTGTGACTTGCACGATAAAGTATAAACTTTCAATCAATCAGCATTGGTTCAATCGAAAAACATGGCCAGTTAGGGATAGAGATAACACGAGAGGCATGACTAATTTTGAAAAAACACCCCGAGGCTAACCAAATCAATGGTATATACTCTATTGGTGTTAGTCCTTCTTAGATCCAAAACCTATCACCAGTCATAACCCGTTTCTAGACACCATTTCTGACATTCAGCCAATCTTTCGAAAATTTACACTCCCTCAAGTCCTTTGCAAACTCCGCCCTCAACCTCGTGTCCATAACTTCACTTAGGTTATGGTGTGCGGTGATGAAATCCACACATCACGAGGGGTTAAGGAGATAAGCTAGGAAATGAGGCGTCATCTATTCCAAAGAGTGCAACTTAATAAACCAAACTTATGTACTAAATTTAAATCAAAGACTACTAATTTACTACAAAATTTCCATAATTATCAATTTATTATTTTTAATAATTCACTAATTTAACATATTTACTACAAATTTATAATATTACAACAATATTTACAAATTCTAATTACATGCAATAATAATTACCAATTATAATATTAATTAAAATAATATTTAATTACAATAATTAATTATTATTTACCATGCCTTTACAATAATTAATTATCATGCATTTACTAACTAATATCAATTATTATTACCAATTATTACTAATATATTATTTTTACTAATTAATTAATTTATCAATTATAGGTTGGTTTTTTTTAATATCTACGAAAATTGAAAAACAAAACATGGTAAACAAACACATAGAGGAATCCTAGAATTCTAACATGCTTAGCTCATAGACAGGTAAACAATTAAGAACCCTAAAATCACTAAACATGTTGGAACACCAAAAATAAACACTAAGTTAATATATACAAGTGATCAACTCATTCATTAACCTAACTCTTTATAACCTAACATATTATATGCAGCCTATTAAATTGTAAGTCATTAGCTACGCTTTGCATGCATATTTTATGAATACGCGTGCTTCAGGATTGCCCTAACACATCAATGATACTAACTGGGATTGCCCTGTAAAATATCAAGGCATTAAACATGAAAACATACATGTTATAACTAATTTCGTAGAGACAAAACAGATTACACAAAACTTGTTAGAATTATATACAAAAGTATTCCTTTAAACCGATCCAAAACTACCAAGAACTCATACAAGGAAATAAAAGAAGAGATCATTGTTATACTTTTGGAGTTCAGGATTTTCCTAGTCTACTCGGTGTAGCTTGGTCCTTCAATGGATGGACGAGACAGTTTGGATTGCCATGAAAGTCTCGGTGGAGGATGGAGTTGATGATGCTTGAAGGATGGAGGCTTCTTGGAGAACTTTGGAGTGTTTGGAGGTAGGAAATATTTAGGCAGAGCTTTAGCTACTAGAATGAGAGATGATGATCTGATTCTCAAGCCTCTCTATTTATAGGAAAAATATTTTAGCTTTTCTGAAAGTTTCTCCTTTTCTCCATTCTTCCAAGCAACCATTTCTCGGGCAAAATGACCATTGTTTACTAAAATCAAAATTCCCAGGGATTTACTTATCCGAATTGAGTGATTCCAACGGGGCTAGAAACTAGACTTCTAGATCTTTTTATCATGTCTTACACGCATTCTAATTCATTCTGATATGCTCCCAGTGGTCTGTCAAAGTGGGCTCTCGGGTAGAATGACCATTTCTCACTAAAACCAAAATTTCAGAGATTTACTTATCCGAATTGAGTGATTCCAGCGGGGCTAGAAACTAGACTCCTAGACATTTCCATGAATGTCTTACAAGTGTCCTAATTCGTTCTGAGCTTCTCCTAGTGCTCTATGAAATTGGGATGATATGCACAGGTAGATTTCCGTTTTGCTTTTCTTGGAAGATCTTCATCATCATGTGTGGGCCTACCTTGAGCTTGATATTGGGCTTGAATATTGAGCTGCCGAATTAATCTTTAAATAAGTTGGCCCGAAGCTTGGTCCGCCACCTCATTCCTAGCTCGAGTAGGAGAAATTCCTTTGTTCTTTATTTGTACCATTTTGGTAAAATTTTGATTTGTCATTTTGAGTTGCTATTTCTTGACACCATATGGAGACCATTTTCGCATCATTCCTTCACTTTCCTAGTCCGGGTAGGAATCCTAGTCAAAGTAAAAAACCATTTTTCCTAGTTGAAGTAGGAAATATCCACTAAGCACGTTTTTAGCTTCATTTAGCCTCCTTTATTCATCTCCTTTATTAGAAACCTAAAAACAACAAAGTAAGTAAGAATAGAGAATACTGAGGTCAAAACATAGCTAAATGTAGAGAGAAATACGTTAAGAATCAAGCATAAATTGCGTAGATCAAATTCCCCCACACTTAGACTTTGCTAGTCCCTAACAAAATCTAAGACAAAAGAAAAACTCGAAAAAATAATAATAATAATAAAAAGACACAAACCTAACATTGGAGCTGATCACCATGTCGGACAACTTTGAGGAATTTAAAGACTCAAATACTAAAAATGTCTCAGAATTTTCTTAAGTGTATTGAGATGGAATCGTGGTCAAATTTCTATTTCGGGGGCCGAATTTCATCATTTTGGGCCCAGACTTCATTCTAAATTTTCCATTTCCAAGCCCTGAGCTACAAATGTCTCCATTTCCAAGCCCTTAGCTACAAATGTCTCAGAATTTTCTTAAGTGTATGGCGATGGAATCATGGTCAAATTTCTATTTCGGGGGCCGAATTTCATCATTTTGGGCCCAGACTTCATTCTAAATTTTTCTTGAGCTTTATAGATAGGACAAATGCCATATTTCATCATTTTTGGGCCTTCAATTTGTGGTACACTCTAAATCCGTAAATATGGGGGACATTAATCCAAACTTTGACATCTAAAACACATGGCTAGAGAGCTTCTGATTTTTTTCTTTTCACTCTTTTTTTTAGATCTCTTTTTTTTTTCTTTTTTTTTTCTTTCTATTCTCAACAATTTACACATTTTTTTCAAGCTATTTGAACAAGTCTATCCCAATACAAACATCATAGCAATTAAGGAACATCACCAAAAAATGTCATCTTCTTCTCTTGTCGACAATACTTTACACTAAGTCTGCAGAACATAGGGTAAAGAAGTCTTACACTAGGCTAAGTGTTTAGATATTAAAGTGATGAAAGAAAGGCTTAATGTAGGCTCAAATGAGCTATCTATGGGTGTCGCATCTCGTGCGCACATATGAGACACATGGCTATTTGGTTTAGTGGTGGAAAATCTAAGTGCCTTTAATCATATGCAAAATCAGAGCATTTATCAACTTAAAAGTTTTACAAATTTACATGAGTAAGTTCTAGTATCCTCTAGTCCATTGAAATCTATGGCAAGCAGTTTAAATGAGGCATGTAAATATTTTTGAGACATATGCACGAAATTCTCTCATCAAAGTATTGTAGGCTCAAAAACTCACTTTAAGGTTCGTATGATCTAAAAGTTTATTCTAGCATGCGAAATATGTACCATGTTTATGCAAACCATATCTACTACATGTTATGACAATCAAAATATCTAAATTAGCACTAGAAATTATTTTAAGTGATTTTTCAACGCCATAAGTACTCTTTTCGGTCCATTTTCATCATAGACTAACTAAGAGTATCCTAAAAACTCTTTAAAACACTAAGTTAAACAAAAAGAGTCAAGACACTCAAACAAGCATAGATTTATTTCTTGTCTTATTTGGGCAACCTTAGTAAAATGGCAAGTCGGCGAGAGAGACCAAACGAGGTTGGAGTGATTTTCGAGCTTGTTTTTTCTCACATCCAAAACCCGTCCTTGAAATCGTCCCCTCTAGACACCAAATCACAAGGATTTCTTACTAAAAGACAAGTGTTCATCTATTACACTAAATTAGACTCTAAAAATACACTAATTGAAATAAGAAAGCACTCAAGATTTTTTTTTAGGGCATCATCCGCCGGAAAGTTTCATTGTCCGCCCGGTTTTTACAATTTAAGACTCAAATAAAGTTGTAAACCCCTTCCCCACACTTCAACTCTACATTGCCCTCAAAGTACTAAAGTAAAGCATATAATCAAGTATAGAGACTAGGATTTAAGAAAAATTTAACTAAGGAAATTAAATGCAACAAAATAAAAAGAGTAACTGAAGAGAATGCAAATCTGAGTTGTAGATTCCTCTATTAGGTTGCCTCCCAACAAGTGCTTGTTTTTTAACGTCTTACTGCCTAGACGTAAGATTTCTTCATGTGTTTGAGATGACCGGCTCCAACAATGATTCTTCTTCCACGAGTTCCTCCTTGAGGGATGAATGATATGGCTTCAAACGGTGGCCGTTAACTTTGAATTCATTACCGGTTGTTGGACTCTTGATCATGACAGCTCCATGGGGAAATATTTCGGTAACAATGAAATGTCCAATCCATCTAGAGTGTAGCTTGCCCGGAAAAATTTTAAGTCGAGAGTTAAAGAGGAGGACTTCTCGGCTAATGAGGAACTCCTTTCTACGGATCATCTTGTCATGAAAGGCCTTCGTTTTCTCCTTGTAGATCCAAACATTGTCGAAAGCATCATTCCTTAAATCTTCGAGTTCACAAAGTTGTAGCTTTCGATATAGACCAGCCTCATCTCGATCCATATCGAATTTCTTGATAGCCCGCCATGCCTTGTGTTCTAGCTCCACCGGAAGATGACATGCTTTCCCATAAACTAATCGATAAGGTGACATTCTAATGGGAATTTTGTAGGCAGTTCG
Source organism: Geum urbanum (assembly GCA_946800695.1). Taxonomy (NCBI): domain Eukaryota; kingdom Viridiplantae; phylum Streptophyta; class Magnoliopsida; order Rosales; family Rosaceae; genus Geum; species Geum urbanum. Next base: position 40,486,354 of record OX327001.1, on the reverse strand, counting down.
GTACGCCCATAATGCATCATCTAAGCATTGGCTCCAATCTTTCTGGTTTGGCTTAACGGTTCTCTCTAAAATCTTCTTAATCTCATGGTTGGACACTTTAGCCATTCCATTCGTTTGAGGATGGTAAGGTGTAGAAAATTTGTGTGTGACACCATATTTTCTCGATAATGCTTCCATCGTTTTGTTGCAAAAATAACTCCATCCATCGCTGATTAGAACGCATGGCATTCCAAACCTTGTAAAAATATTAGCCTTAAGGAAATCTGCAACAACTCGCGAATCATTAATACGGGTGGCTTTTGCTTCCACCCATTTCGAAACATAATCAATGGCAAGTAAAATGTACGTGTAACTTTTAGACATGGGAAATGGTCCCATAAAATCTCTTCCCCAAACATCAAAAATTTCGATATTAAGCATATAACTTTGTGGCATTTGATCTCTAGGTCCTAAATTGCCGGATCTTTGGCACATATCACATTTAGCACAAAATTCAAGAGAGTCACGAAATAAACCAGGCCAAAAGAATCCACAATCTAACACTTTCAAGGCTGTTTTTCTCGAACCAAAATGACCTCCACATGCTCCATTGTGACAAAACTCTAAAATGAACTGAAATTAACTATCGGGGACGCACCTACGAATAACTAAGTCAGATCCTTGTTTCCACAGATATGGTTCATCCCTATAAAATTCCTAGCATTCTTCCTAAGTTTTTCATGTTGGTAAGTAGGCATGGAAGATGGAAACTGATTGGTAACTAAGTAATTAACAATATCCGCACACCAAAGAGTTTCAGAGGGTACTTGAATTTTGAAGAGTTGGTCATCCGGAAATGTTTCCTCTATTGGTACGGCCTCTTTTTCATGGATAATCCGAGTCAAGTGATCAGCCACCACGTTTTCTACTCCCTTCTTTTCTTTCACTTCTATGTCAAATTCTTGGCGTAGAAGTATCCAACGAATTAGTCGTGGGTTGGCATCCTTTTTCACCATGAGATACTTCAATGCAGTGTGGTCCGTGTAGACAATCACCTTGGTTTGTAACAATTATGATCAAAACTTATCAAGTGCAAACACTACAACGAGCTTTTCCTGCTTCTCGGTTGTTGTATAATTACTTTAAGCATCATCAAGCGTCCGAGAGCCATAGTATATGGCGCATCGCTTCTTGTCATTCCTTTGTCCTAAAACAGCGCCTACGGCATAGTTAGAAGCATCACACATAAGTTCAAACGGTTGTGACCAATCTGGTGCACAAAGGATAGGAGTGCTCGTGAGAGGCTCCTTTAATTTGTCAAATGTAGTTTGGCATTCATCATCAAACACAAAGGGAGTTTCTTTTTGTAGAAGCTTGCACAAGGGACGAGATATGTGGGAAAAGTCTTTGATAAACCTCCTGTAAAAACCTGCATGGCTAAGAAAAGAACGTATCTCTCTAACCGAAGTCGGAGAGGGTAAGTACCGCACAAGATGTACTTTAGCTTAATCAACTTCTATTCTTCTTGCCAAACTATGTGACCTAAAACTATCCCTTGAGTAACCATAAAATGGCATTTCTCCCAATTAAGCACTAGGTTTGTTTCAACGCATCTTTGCAAAATTAATTCTAAGTTTTCTAAGCATGCATCAAAATCCCTCCCAAATACACTAAAGTCATCCATAAAAACTTCTATGAGTTTCTCTATGTAATCAGAAAAAATTGAGAGCATACAACGTTGAAATGTACTTGGTGCGTTGCAAAGTCCAAATGGCAAGCGTCGATATGCAAACGTTCCAAAGGGGCATGTGAACGTCATTTTCTCTTGATCTTCTTCGGCGATGCTAATTTGGTTGTAACCGAAATAACCGTCGAGGAAGCAATAATAAGCATGACCCACCAACCTCTAGCATTTGATCGATGAATGGCAAGGGGAAGTGGTCCTTGCGAGTGGTGACATTAAGCTTCCTATAGTCGATACAAAATCTATAGCCGGTTACAGTTCTTTGTGGCACTAATTCATTCTCCGCATTCTTCACCACAGTGATTTTGGACTTCTTAGGAATGACTTGCACAGATGAGCCCCATCGGCTGTCCAAAATTGGATATATAATGCCACAATCCAAGAGCTTGATCACTTCCTTCTTCACAACTTCCATCATAGGCGGATGGAGTCTTCTTTGAGCTTCTCTCAAAAGTTTAGCCCCATCTTTGAGTAGAATTTGATGCACATAAGTGGCCGGATTGATGTCTTTGATGTCAGCAAGAGTCCATCCAATGGCAGTTTTCTGTCTTTAAAGCATACGGATGAGCTTGCCTTCTTGTTCTTCCTCCAATGATGATGAAATGATAACCGGCAAACTGTCTTTCTCTCCCAAGTAAGCATACTTCAAATGAGCCGATAACACTTTGAGTTCTAACTCCGGTGCCTTTATCACGGATGGAACTAGCTTGTTTTCTCCATAAGTTAACGGAATATGAGGTGGCCTATTGACAATCAGTGGAGCCTCGTTGAGTGCCATAGCCATCTCACGGATCTTTGGTTCTAATATGTCGATTAGTGCATCAAAAAGGGCTCCATCCTCGAGTCGAGTCATCCTTGCTCCTTCTTGAATGACAATGTTGAGCTCATCTTCTCTGATGGTGTCTAAGTGGCATTACGCCATGTCTTTAACCATGTCCAACAAAAAACATGCATTGACACTTGCCGTAGGAACCTTCATGGCATCTAGGATGTTAAATTCAATCTTTTCTCTATCAATCTCCATGGAAAATGTTCCTTCAAACACATCAATCTTTGTTCTTGGGGTTCTCATGAAGGGACGTCCTAGTAGTAATGGCGTGATATTTAATGGACTCTCCTCCATGTCAACAATATAAAAGTCAGCGGGAAATATGAGATTGTTGACTTGCACAAGAACATCTTCAACGTATCCCCTAGGGTACTTATGAGAACGATCGACTAGTTGGATGATGACGCTATCTTGCTTAAGCTCGCCAAGCTCCATGGATGCATATAAGTAGTAAGGCATAACGTTGATAGATGCAACAAGATCTAGCATGACCTCTTCAAATTTGTTGTCACCAATCACACAAGGAATGAAAAAGCTCCCTGGATCCTTCAATTTGGGGGGTAACCGACGTTGTAACACTGCTGAAACGGTTGCATTCAACTTCACAACCTCCTTCGCTCTCGTTTGCCTCCTTTAGGTGCATAACTCTTTTAGAAACTTGGCATAGATAGTCACTTGCTTGATGCACTCAATCAAGGGCAGATTTACTTGCACCTTTTGAAAGATATCTAGGATTTCTTCGTATTGATCATCTTTCTTTGGTTTTGTTAACCTATGTGGAAATGGTGCACGAGAAAATGAAGCATTAGTATTAACCAAACTTGAAGGGATATAGTTAATACCTTTGTTTGGGGTGGGTTGCGATGATGATGGTGCCTTAGTGGCGTGAGAAGCCACATTCTTCTTATTCTCAGCCTCTTGAGTTACCGGATCTTCTTTTAAGTCCTCCTTCTCAAAAATGGCGTGAGGAGGTGTCTTTCTTGCCTTTGGTAGTGGATCTTTTAGTTCCTTCCCACTCCTTGTTATTATTGCACTCAGATTCCTGTTTGGTGGTTGTGGTTGAGGTGGAAAGTGGCCAGAATCTCTAAATTGGCCCATTTGCTTTTTGATTTCAGCGATGTCTTGGCCATGTGTTTCCAACTTCTCCTTTTGCTTTGCTTGTCCCTCTAAGAGAACTTGTGTTGAAGTAGACAATTGAGTGAACATCTTGTCATTGTCCGGATTTGTAAATTGTTAGACCAAAGGAGATTGTTGCATCGTTGGAATTGAAGCTTGAGGCATTGGCTGCCTAGGTTGAAATGGAGCACGTTGGTACCCTTGTTGAGGTACCGAAGGGTTTAAACATCCCTCATTGATGCTCCACTTGAAACCCGAATGATCTCGGTTACCAAAATTGTTGTTATTGTAGTTGTTGTAATGTTGGCCTCCTTGATATCCGCCAATAGCATTTACTTGCTCCGCCTCATTGTTTTGCTCCTTCATGTTAGGACATTCATCATTATAGTGCCCTTGCATATGGCAAATTCCACAAACAGGTCCTAGGTTTGCCTTGGCTTTCTTAGTTTCGAGTTCAAGCACTTGCTCTAGCATAAATGCTAGCTTGTCATACTTCTCATCCATTCCTTGTTTTGAACTAGCTTCAGCTACTGTTTTCCTTGGAGCCATTCCATATTGAGCATCATTATTTGCTCGGTTCTCCAACAATGTACGAGCTTCTGTCTCATCTAAGTCCATGAATGCTCCGGTTGCAGCGGCATCAAGAAGCTCTCTATCAATCGGTTTCAAACCATTATAGAAGTAGTTCATGAGGTTCATTTCTGAAAAACTGTGGGAAGGGCAAGTAGCACATAGAACCTTAAAGCGATCATAATATTGTCCAAATGATTCATTTGGTGCTTGTGTTATTCTCGTGATCCTCTTCCTCAAAACAGTGATCTTTGAGGACTGAAAGTACTTAGCCAAGAACAGGTCTGCAAGTTACTTCCATGTTATGATGTAATTAGGCGGGAGTTCCAACAACCAAGTTTGAGCTCTATCCGTCAATGTGAAGGGAAAACCTTTGAGCTTGAAGAGTTCTTCATCGGCATTCGAAGGCTTCATACTCATGCAAATGAACTGAAATTTCTTGAGATGCATGTTGGGATCTTCATTTGACAGCCATGGAAGATTGGTAAACGGTGGAGGAAGCCACTCTTCAACTCGATGTCCTTCTAGTCCTCTTGAGGATTTAGGAATCGAATGCACGAATGACCGCTACTCCATTCGGTTGAGCAAGTACGTTGGCGAAGGGATCGCCTCACATTGTTGGGAGGGTTGAGTGGGTTGACACCGGCCATCTCTTGGTCTTCTTCTTCTAAAAAAATGCTCGGTGGAGTGATGGGATGATTGTAGAGAGTCAAAACCTTCCTCAATGATAAGTTGGTCGAGATCTTGCTCCCTTGGAACTACTTGTGACCTCGAATTTCCCAAACGGTTTGTAAGTGCTTGGAGATTAACTTTAGAAGTCGAGTGGGAACTGGACATTCATAAAAATCTGATCATCCTCCAAAGATCAAGTGTTAGTATCAAAAGAATACACAAGGAATAGAAGATACTGACCAAAAACGTTGGAAACTAAAAGAAAACAACAAAAACACACCAAAACAAGCTAAACGAAAGAATGCAAGCCAAAAACACACCAAAATGACTCAAAAGCTTTAAAACACTCTAAAACACTACGTTATGACATTTAGACACTCTAAGTAATTTAAACGCGAATGCAAGGCTCTACAAATCCTAAAATGTATGCAAAGTGGTTAAAATGATCTAAAAACAAGCTAAGACACAATATACATGTTTTCTGCAAAATTAGACATATAGATAATCCAAAACTTAGAATTAAACGTTAGGAACACATATGCAAGCACACAACAGTCACATTGAATTCATGTATAATACACTCAAATCGTCACCCAAATGCATCAAACAAGAACCCAAGTGAAATATGGAGTGAATGCATAAGAGAAAACGTTAGAAACCTGCAGAAAACACACTAGTTATGTGCTAAATACATGATGCAAACGTGACCTTTCTTTTGGCCTCATGTCCCTAACTTCCTTTAGGTTAGGGTACCCGGTCATGAAATCTGAGCATCACAAAGCCGCAAGGAGGTTGTTCAAGCTAAAATATAATGTGGTTAATCCTTTACAAGTTTTATTAGTAAACTAATGTACAAACACATGAAAATTTCTAAGTATAATGCACAAGTATTTTGTATATTGAGTTGCATCTTTGATTTAAAAGGAATACACAAGCTTGATCTTTAGGTCTTTCAATGGACGTATGACCCGCGCGATAAAATATAAATTCTCAATGAATTGGCTTTGGTTCAATTGAAAAACTGAAAGGACCCAACTCCGATTCAGTTACCTAAATCGGAATCGAACCCCTTTTGAAAATATGAACCAACAAAAATTTTTCAAAATTTCGGCAGAGTTTCGTTACTAACGTGGAATTGCATAAACCTGCACCCTGAAAATAACACTTCGTCCTATGCCACAAAAACCAAACCGTGGGCACCAATCCCATCCGGATTTCTCAACATCATAATATAAGCAATAACAGTAAATATACTGTACTATGTATATATATATCCGAGAAAATCCGTATAAACATGTATCAGAATGTATTAGAGCGACCTCTAGTGAAAATATAAAAAATATACACATCAGTAGGCGAAACAAGAACCTACTGGAAAACACAGGTAGCTCAGATCACTAGCCTCCAAACCGCGACGTGAAACACCAAGCCTGAACTGCAACTGGGCACGGAAACCGAAAAGCCCAGGGGAAAGACATAAAACTCGTTAGAGTGAGTGGACGAAAATAAATGTCTTTCACCAAGTAATATATATATGTTATAAAAACATATGCGAGTCGAATGAATAAATATAATAAAATACGCGAGGTAAACTCATACTCCTCCAGTGTACAGAGCATGCGAGAAAAAATCCCACGGGGCCACTCATGGACACGTCCGTGCTAGTACAGTCTGAATCACGGGATCCCAGACCCACACGTGATTCGAGCCAGAAAGGCCTCAGGTCAGGGTATCTGTTTCCATCCGGAACTACATCGGCACAAGAAACAGACATCTGTACCCACCCGGAACTACATCGGCACAAGGTACAGAAACCAGTACCCACCCGGAACTACATCGGCACAAGGTACGGTACCCCTCCTGGTAAGCACCCTCGGGGATCAGCCGGGATGCGAGTGTATCGATACAACAACATGAACTACGACTGTACTCTGTGAAAACCAAATCATAAACAGTACGATGCAAATGCATGAAACAACATATAAGTGTATGTATACTCGTATACGTATATCCGTATAAGTATAATCGTATAATCGTAAAACACATGCTCAAGTAATCCGAAATCTCATACGCATGCTCAAGTTCGTTAATCATATAAAAGACTCGCAAGAATTCCGTGAAAAGAAATTGTCCACTCACTGGTGAGCAAAACGCGCACTCGCGCTAATCTCGTGGTCAGGCGGAAGATCTCTCGCCTGAAGCACGGTCACGATCTTGATCTCGATCCCCTGAATATTCATAAAACACAACTGATCAAAAACATAGTCCACAACTCTGTACTGAATCACGGAAACCAACCGTTCCCAGAAATAAGCAATGCAGTGCAAAATAATTAACGGAATTACCGAAATCTCCACTCGAAACCCTCGACTGAAAATCGGCTAACCAAATCAACCCGAAAACCTCTGGATGATAATCAGGGCGCGATTTCGAGAAAACGACATTAAAAACGTCGAAATCTGAAAAAGTCAACCCTCGCCAGAGCTCCGCCGTTGACTGTCGCCGGCGGCGGCGGCGCGCCGTCAACGATGAAATCTCACGGCGAGATTCTCCAGATCATAAGATCTCCACGAGCCCAAACTGTTTCTCAACTGTCCCCAAGGCCAAAACTCACCGGAATAGCGTCAATTCCAGCTCGAAAGGTGAATGGAAAATCCCTCCGGCTACAAATCGGGTTCCAACAATTCCTTAACCAATTCCAAAATAAATCACATGGGGAGCATCACAAGGTCAAAGGGAGTCGAACCCCCTTAACCTCCACCTTCAAATCTTGCCGGAACCACCGTAACCATCACCGGCGAAATTCCTCAACTGGGCCCGATTCGAACTCCCCCCCCCCCCAAACCTCATCAATTTCCATCAAACTAAGCATCAATCAACTCGAAATCACTCAAGGATGCGAACCATAGCTTCCTCAAGGTCTGAAGTGGCCGAAAAATGGGTCGTCGGACGGCAAGCCGAAACGGGAAAGTCTTGCTCCTCGGTCAACGGTCAACAGCTTCCCAAAACGGAAAGTCAACTCTGGTCAAACTCAAACAATGTTTTTTGATGATTTTACGACTATTCCCGATATTTATACTCGTGCCTCGGGTTAATCGACGGTCTAAAACGAATATACGAAATGATTCGGATAAACACGAAACAATCGGATAAAACTCGTCGGAAACCAAAACTTCAAATAATCATAAAATATTCCTCGGTTATCGGAAAAATCTTCCGAAACCTCCCACGGGCTCGAAATCACATACTCTACAACTTCCGTGAAGACACTCAACTCAAATTCTCAACCAAAAACATAGTCGCGAATAGAATCGACGAACCACACAAATATCGTAAAACTGCGACTAAACAGAATCTCGTGAATCGTGCCGAATATTCAACTGATTCTGGTTCAGGTCGTCACAAATCTACCCCCCTTAAAGAAATTTCGACCTCGAAATTTACGTACCTGTCAAGTGAACAGATGAGGATACTGCTCCCGCATACGCTGCTCAGTCTCCCAGGTGGCCTCCTCAACTGAATGGTTCTACCACATGACCTTCACTAGCGGGATCACACGGTGCCTCAACTTCTGCTCACGACGATCGAGAATCTGCACTGGCTCCTCTACGTACGATAAATCCTCTCTGATCGGCAACTGCTGCGGGGCTAACACATGTGAAGGATCTGAGATGTACTTCCGCAACATCGAAATATGGAAGACATCATGCACACGAGCCATCTCAGCTGGTAACTCAAGTCTGTATGCAACAGCTCCAACCCTCTCCGTAATCTCATACAGACCAATATACCGTGGTCGAAGCTTGCCACGCTTACCGAAACGCACAACTCCCCTCCACGGAGATAATTTCAGGAAGACCCAATCACCAACCTCGAACTCTAAACTTTTCCTCCTCACATCCGCGTAACTCTTCTGCCGATCCTGGGCGATCTTTAATCGATCCCGGATAACCTGTATGTCTTCCATCGTGGTTTTCACCAAATCCGAACCAATAAGCCAAAGCTCGTCCACCTCACTCCAACACAATGGAGTGCGACACTGCTTCCTGTACAGGGCCTCGTACGGTGCCATCTCAATACTGGCCTGATAGCTATTGTTGTAGGCGAACTCAATCAAGTGTAACTGCTGATCCCAGTTTCCGCGAAACTGCAACACACATGATCTCAGCATATCCTCAAGAGTCTGAATGGTCCGCTCGGACTGCCCGTCAGTCTGAGGATGAAAAGCTGTACTAAATTGCAACCTCATGCCCAATGCTCGCTGCAACGCCTGCCAAAACTCAGAAGTGAACTGACTATCACGGTCAGAAACAATGGACACAGGCACACCATGCAAGCGAACAATCTCGGATAAGTACAACTTGGCCAATCTACCCACTGATACCTTCCCTGGAAGTGTAAGAAAGTGTGCGGATTTCGTCAGTCAGTCAACAATAACCCAAATACCAGTGTTGCCCGCCGAAGTACGCGGCAACTGATAGACGAAATCCATCGTAATGTGCTCCCACTTCCAAACCGGAATCTCAAGTGGCTGTAGTTTCCCTGCAGGTTTCTGCCTCTCTGCCTTCACCTGTTGACAGATCAAACATCGACTCACGTACGCGGCAATCTCCCGTTTCATGTTACGCCACCAATAGTACGCTCGAAGTGTACGAAACATCTTCGTACCTCTGGCATGCATCGCATACGCTGAACTATGGGCCTCATCCAGAATCTCCTTCTTCAAGCTCTCATCTCTGGGTACACATAGCCTGCCTCTGAACAACAACGTACCGTCGTCGCTCAATCGAAACTCTGTAGGCACACCATTCCGTATCATGGTCTTCTTGCCCAACAAATAGGAATCTGAAACCTGAGCCTCTCGTACCTGATAAACTAGTACGGGTCGAACCTGAAAACTGGCCAACAAAGCTCCCTCATCATTATATCCGAACACGGCACCCGAAGCTCGAAGATCGGCTAACATCGATACTCTGGCCACACACATGTGAAACAACGAGGCTCCAGATTTCCGGCTAAGTGCATCTGCTACAACATTGGCCTTCCCCGGATGGTACTCGAAAGTGCAATCGTAATCGTTGATCAACTCCATCCATCGGCGCTGCCTCATGCTCAGATCCGGCTGCGTCCGCAAGTAGGTGAGACTCTTGTGATCAGTGTAAATCTTACACTGAGCACCATACAAATAATGCCTCCAACTCTTCAACGCTAACACGATAGCGGCTAACTCCAAATCATGCGTCGGATAGTTGACCTCATGTGGTTTCAGCTGCCTGGAACCATATGCCACAACTCTACCATGTTGCATCAACACACAGCCAAGCCCCAACTTCGACGCATCGCTGTACACAACAAACTCACCACTGTCGTCTGGCAATGTCAGAACCGGTGCGGTAGTCAATCTCTCCTTCAGGAGTAAATAACTCTCCTCGCATGCATCAGACCACTCAAATTTGACGCCATTCTTCATCAATCTGGTCAGTGGTGTAGCAATCTGGGAGAAATCCTGTACAAATTGTCGGTAATAGCCTGCTAACCCCAAGAAACTCCGGATCTCCGGTACAGTAGTGGGTCTACTCCAATTCAGCACGGCCTCGATCTTGTCATGATCAACACTAACTCCCTCGGCCGAAATTACGTGGCCCATAAACTTCACACTATCCATCCAGAACTCACACTTGCTAAACTTCGCGAACAACTGATGGTCTCGCAAAGTCCGCAACAATGCTCGCAAGTGCTTCTTGTGCTGGCCCACACTCCTGGAATAGATCAAGATATCGTCAATGAATACAATCATGAACTTATCCAAGAACCGTCTGAACACTCGATTCATCAAGTCCATGAAAGTTGCGGGGGCATTGGTCAAACCAAACGGCATAACCAAAAACTCGTAGTGCCCATACCGCATCCTGAAAGTTGTCCTGGCTACGTCAGAGTCTCGGATCCTCAACTGGTGATATCCGGATCGAAGGTCAATCTTCGAAAAGACTACTGCTCCCTTCAGCTGAGCGAACAAGTCATCAATTCGCGGCAACGGATACTTGTTCCTCACCATAACCTGATTCAGCTTCCGATAGTCGATGCACAAACGCATGGACCCATCCTTCTTCCGTACAAACAACACCGGAGCACCCCACGGAGAAACACTCGGTCGAATGAATCCCTTCTCTAACAACTCCTGGAGCTGAATCTGCAACTCCTTCAACTTCGCCGGTGCCATACGATACGGTGTCTGGGAAATCGGTCATGTACCTGGCAACAACTCAATGGTAAAATCAATCTCCCACACAGGGGGTATACCAGGTAACTCTGCTGGAAACACATCCAGAAACTCAGAAACAACCTCGATACTACCAAGATCCGGCACTTCAGTAGTAGTGTCCACAACGTGGGCTAAGTAAGCGACACAAGTACGTTTCACGTAACCATGTAGAAGTTTGAAAAGCAGATACAAGAGTACCTCGAGAACCTACTTGGCAAGGGCCATTCGGGGCACTCATTGGCTCACCACATGAGGCTAAGACGACATGCAGAGGCTGCAGGCGCATGTTGAAATAAAATACAAGGCAATGGTTGGCTTTGGAGCATGCCTTATTGGCATGTCACTAGGCGGAGTACTAGTGTAAGCATTGGCGAGCAATGGCATAGGCAGAAAGCGAGCAAAGGTAGCAAATCAAGTAAGGCATCAAGCTTAATGAACCTCGCTAACACTTGACTGCGACAAGCTGAACCGAGAAGATGCGTTGGTGCACATCTAGAGGCCTTCGAGTGCCCATTGGATGCCCCTGGGTGCATAGAAATACGCACCTATACGTTGGAGTATGCCATAGACCCAGACGCGTGCCCATATGGGTGCTGTTGTAGATGGTAGTTATCGACAAAGTGCGAAGGCTCTATGGAGAGGGGGCTGAAAACAGCCCAGGTGTCCCTTGAAGTGACTGACATGGAAGGCAGTTGGCATCGATAAGAACAGACGGTTACTAAGCGAGTTAGTGGGTAGTTGGTGATGTTAGTGGGCGGTTACAAAGAAGTTCTGAAGGACTTAGTGGGCATATAAGTTACTTGTTAGTTTGTTGGAGAGGATAAGATCTGGTGTTTACTTACAGATAAGAACCTAAGTAGTGGGGGTTGTCCACTACTCAGAAAATGTTGGCATTACCGACATGTGTCCTAGTTGTTGTAAGGCTTGACAAGCATTCACACTTCCACATAACCCATTGGCAGTTATGGGTGTTAGCTGTCGAGGCATTGGGATACCTATATAAGAGTGTGTTGCTGAGTTATAAAGTAAAGACTATCGGGTTGGGAAAACTAGTGCTAGGCAGATAGAAAACGTCGGTGGGTCAAGGTTGGAAACATTGTGTGTCAAATACTTTTGGAGGAGTATTTCCTTTAGTTAAAGGTTGAGGAAGTGGACCTCCTTGTAAAACAAGGGTCTGTTAAACACTTTTACTTTTGTTGTGTGTGTGATTGCTTGCTTTCATTTGTGCCCCTAAACTCATCTGACATCTATTACAACGTTAATTACTAGCGTGGCACATATGCCATGTCACTTTGTGGGTCTCACATGCTTGTAAAATACCTACTGTTATTACCCCCAAAATCAAAATCGCGAAAACCTAATTTGTTTTTCCCAAAGTAAACCCAATGATTTCATCCAAAGGTGATCTCAATTCAGTGCAGTCGCGACACTCGTCGGGCTTGCCGCGTCACTCGTCGGCCTCGCCATTGCGATTCACAGCTACCTTGTCATCCCAGCCCAACGACCTCAACACTCACTGTTGATTGCACCGAAGCGACATATTCCGTAATCCAGACACCCAACCCGCACCAGAAAGAATCAAACCCAGAAATATGGTGGAGTCATTGAATGTAATTCCTCTCAATGAATGGGTGCCTCGAGCTGAAGGTGGAGGATTTCCTTTTTATCATGAGTGCTTGTGATATTTGGATTTTGAGTTTGATTTTTCACGAGTTAGGTTTTCTCAATAAATGATTTTTGTTCTGAAATGCTGTTGATGTAGGACTTGAGCTTAAGTATATTGTAAAGTATGAGAATATGGGTTGGTTATGTTGTATATATCAATCGGCTAGTCCCATTGTTAATTTCCTATTGTCTTAGATATTGATGATGTTGATGATTGTTTATGTTATGTGTGGTTGGATTTTATGGTTTTGTGGTCCTATAGTTACTGTGGTGGGTAGCATTGCTACTGTTATCAAGGATTTCATATGAGTTATCCAATGAAGTTTATAAGGTTATTTGATACAGGATGCTTGATATGGAAAAAAAATTACTAAAGCTCAATAATTTTGCTAAAATGTTGTTATACATCCTAGAATGTCTTGTTGTTAGTATACTTAGTCCTTTTCTTATTTACTACTATACTGGTTTGCAGAAAGAGAGGGAAGAGAAGAGGAAAGCAAAGAAAATGGTCAAGACTAGAGGTTCACAAGCATCTACTGCTCCAAAATCAGCAAAAAGCCATGGGAAATCTCCAAAATCAGCAAAAAGCAATGGAAAATCATCTACCTCTAATGCTCCAAAATCTTCAAAAGTACTGGGAAATCCACCTCTAAAGCTCCTAAATGTGCAAAAGGGAATGGGAAACCACCGACCTCTACTAATGCCTAGTAGAAGGGACAAGAAAGTAACCAACTAAAATGGTATAGGGTTTTAGTTAATGTGAAAGGTTGGATTGTTTGGTGCTCAACCTCGTTTTTGCTTAAACTGGGCTGATACCTCTAATCTTTTCTTAAGGTGATTAGTGGTTCTATTATGCAGCATGTTTATGGCCATCTTTTGTACAATATATGGACCATTATGTAGTTAATATTATGATAGATTCTGCCAACGTTGATTATGCACAATATTTGGACCATTTGATGTAGTTATTAGTTAGGAAAAAAAAATTGTGATACCTAAAATTTATCGGTTTTATCACTTTCATACCTGAATTTTGTAAAGTATCAATTGCATATCTGAACTTTTAAAACCTTATCAACGTGATACCTCAAACATATTTTTCGTCTGTTTTGCTAACGTGGCTAATGTGATTTTCAAACTGAAGGGGTAAAAAGGTAATTTCAAATATATTTTTGTTTTTTACATATTTTTAATAGAATTTTATATTTTCTTTAATTGGTAAAAAGACTTACAATGCTAGGGTTCGAACAAAGAACCTGAAGGGTACTACATTTAGTCTTTTCACCACTAGACCACAAAGAAACTTTGTTAATGGATGATACACGTTTGAATTTTATACATCAAGCATCAAGCATATCAAAATCTCAAGACCAATCTCTATTAATTAAGGTTACTTCCCAAAACTGAACGTCAAACATTTAATATACCAATAATTGTCCTTGATAACATATAATTCGACATGCAATAGACCTGATATAAAAAAGACAAAAGAGTAAAATAGATAACAAAAACTAGAAACATGACACGTATGAAATAAAGGAAAGAAGAGAGAGAGCATTGACGATTCCGGTAATCGTAAAACTCTCAATCCTATCGGTAGTTAACCTTCTCTCCATCCAATTGTAGTCATCACTCTCCTCTTGGGTCACTGCATACGTTTCAAGTGTTTTCTCTTACCCAGTCTGTTTTCATAATTACGTTTTCCTCTTTTCGATCAGACACATCCACGAAATCGACTTCGACCTCCTCAACGACATCATCTTCGACTCTTCCTCTTTATCCGGCAACGACGACTTCACCTCTAACGCAAGAGGTCTTCACTCCACTTTGGGAAAATATGTGAGAGTTCCAATCCCAATTCCAATCCTTGAACTTCTAATTCTTAATATGTTCCAATCTCTATTCATTTTTGTTATGATCAATTCTTTCATATTTTAAATTCAGAATCAATTCTTCTGGAACTTTGACATTGACAATTTTGTTTCATTCGGGTATAGATTTCTTTTGGGTTGCTTAACGGTTAATTGAAGATGAAATCAGGTTGGTAAATAAAAAATAAGTAAGTCATCTTTGGATATATTTTGGGTTCGTTGATCCAGAGCCAAAGCGGCAATGCTACTAATTTGGGTAATGACGATGGGTTGAGATTCAAGGAGGTTAGGTTTCTGGAGCGACGTGACCTTTAAGCTCTTGTCGATAAGGTTGCTAACCACAATTCTGAGGTAAAGTTATCGCCTTTAAACCCCTAGCTTTTGCTTTCTGTATTTTTTTGGATGTCTTATTATGAGGGTTTTGTTGTTCTACATCTTTATAATTGCAGTTAAGCATAGGGCTTCTTCTGATTGAGAAGAAAGAATGGACCTCAGAGCTTAAGGAGACGCGCCATGCTTTGGCCGAAACTCAGGAGATTTTGAAAAGGAAGCAAATCTTACTGCGATTTCGGAAGTCGAAAGGCGAGGGGAGGATTTGAGGAGGATTTTAATGGAGGAGAAGAAGTGTGTAGCAGAGGTATATTACCCGTTTATCTCAGTTTGTTAATTCACTGTGTGTTGTTGAATTGTTTGGAGTGTTAATGAATGTTGATGTACATCGTCATTGCAGCTTGAGAAGTAATTAGGGAAAATGTATTGTCTTCTTTGGATACATTTTCCCATATTAGATGCGTCTTTTTCTGTTTCCTTTAATGTCTTAAATTTTCTATTTGTTTTGGGTTCATGCATTTTCTTTTCTATTCATACTTCACTCACATTTGAAATTTTGGTTTCCTATACTTCACCGCATCTAGCCTGTGAAAAGACACCACAACACCATATGTAAAAATAGCAATATGGTCTTTGTGTATTTGCGATACATTTGGTTTTCATACTAAGCTCATCTTTGAACTTTTAGTTTTGTCATGTATTTGTGACTGGTAGTCTGAGAAAAAAAGAAAAGAGGATACTCACCATATATTTCCTATTGGCAGGAAGGTGCAGCTCTGGCTCTCATACAACTATTCGATAAGTAAAGCAATCTTAATAGGGATGTGTTATGTGCAGGCGAACATTTAGTATCTAGTTGCATTTCATTGAAGGAGTGTGTTCTGTGTTTAATCATATTGATGTGGTATGATCTGTATTTTTTTTAAAGGAGTGTGTCTGGAGAAATTGGATATAATCTAGGGACTTACCAATATCTGCATATGAATTTTATGACAGAAATGTACCACTTTTCGTGTTTAGCCTTTCTTTTCTCGGTATAGATTTAATTGTCATGTACTTCAACATGTGTGAGTTGTTGCGCTTAGAAACTTAAATTCATTGTAGACAGGTTCTAATTCAAACAGGGTGCAAAAGATCGAAGGTATATGAATACCTTTATACTTTTAAACAAGTTATGGATTAGTATGCCTGGGCTCCTTGAATTAGTACGGGCTCCTTTATAGGATTTGAGCAGCAGCAATAGTAGGATATGAGCAGCACCAGGCCTTTAGTTGGGTTTGGGAGCAAGATTGCATAAATATAGGATTTGGGAAGCTGTAAGCTAAATGCAAATCACATGAAGGTTACAAATAAAAAGTACATAAAGAATCAAACGAGCACTGTACTTTAAATAAGTGTCAGGCAACAATTATGTACATTGCCATCATGTGCACGTTGCTTCCATACGTTTTTTGAGACCCTTTCGAGCTATCTTGATCATTATAAGTTTACCAAAAATGTCATTAATTTATAAGAAAATTTATGATTCTTTGTTTTCTCTTATGAATTTAGTTTTATATATCTTCATGAAAACTACCGAAAGAATTAATTGTGACATGAAGTCCAAATTAGAGAAGCAACTTCTTTGGTTCAACAAGTGAAAGAAAATGAAAAGGTATGATCCAAGAGGAATCATAATAATCTCTATTATCTAGTCCGTATAATTACAGAACTTCAATAAATACACCTACAATTTGCACGCGCAAGCGCGACGCATTCTGCACGCGATAGAAAACATATTATGTTGTTCACCTTTATATTAAGACGTCAAATACTGGATTTCTATTGTACTTCATTTCCTTGGATATGCTGAAATGAGTGAGTTTTCTGAATTCTTTGTTGTTGTAAGCAAGGTTGATATCAGGATTCAAGTTGTATTCACGTAAAGGAAAGCAAAACCAAGTATTAGAACTTACCACAGCTAACAAACAGTCCTACTATGTAATAGGTAAATTCGATGTTCAAGAGCTAAAATAATGTTGCATCATATGTACGGGTAGTAATAAAAAATGCTATGTCCCAACAATGAATATGTGGATCTTCTTTTAAATCTGATGTGTCATGTGGAAAATGCCGGTATCTTATAAGATATCTCGAGTACTTTGGACATTTTAAATTTGTCTATTTCTTTGGGTGATTCTTTCTATATTTATTTTATAGAGAATTTATTCAAACGAAAAATTGAAAAACGAAAAAAATACTAATTGTAGAATTGCATCTGATTTACACTCAATAATTCACCGATAATTTGCACGCACAGCCCAACACTCTTCCGCGCGCGCATATGCGCATGCAGGAATGCTAGTTAGAATTAACCATTTTGAAGAATATAATAATGACCCTGTAACTAAATAACCATAGTGATCAAGTCTGTCATCAACAACAATGCAATATAGCAGATACCCAAAAACAAAATTGGACCCAGAATTACCAAGAAACAAGCAAAAGAACCAAGATTGAAGGTATAAAAGCAAAAGATTTTAAAGAAATGGTGAAAAGGTAAACATAGAAAGCTCTGACATGAAACAAAAGAGATCAGAGATCTGTCGAGTGTTGGGTTCTGAATCTTTGTCTCTTGAGTGAATCTCAGGTCAATATTCGCCGCCGATATTGGGTCTCTTGGACTCTATTAGTTGTAGTGTAGTTGGATTGGGAATGAATGAATGATCAAAGTAAGTAATCATGAGAAAAGTGTGTTTGATGAGAAGGAAGACGATAGTGTTGGAAATACAGGCAAACGGGCGGGTACCCCCCCATTGAACAGAATACCTAGTGCCAAACGGGTAAACCCGTTAATATCCGAAACCCGCGAAATGACGAACGGGTAATACCCATGCCTGCCCACTAAAAGTTTGGGTAACCCATGGGTACCCATTCAAAATTAATTTTTTTTGTTTTTATTTTCTGTCCCGTCGGCGCTACCTCCAATTCCGGTGATCAAAAGCCTAACTTGTTCCAAATTAACCCAACAACAATTTTTTCCAAAAAAAACATCTAATTCTAAACAAAACTTAACGAATTTTACCTTAAACACAAAATTCTAAATTTCTTCAATTCTTCAATTCGACCAACACCGATTCAATTGAGAAGCAAACAAGGTATGGTTAGCTTCGTGGTGACAAGGGACTACTAGAAGGATCACTATAGCCTATGATGACAAGTCATCGGCCTGTTAGAAAATGGCATCGGCTATAGTTATAGCCGGCGACATGTCGTCGGGTATAGCGTCGTTGGAACATGGTTGTTGGCCATACTATAGGCGCGACATATTAGGGTTATCGTCGGCTCATCGGCTATAGTCCTAACTATATCCAACGACATATAAATCGTCGGGCATAGTTTTTACTATTACTGACGATAATGTCGCCGGGCAAGCCCTCCCCCGTGGTCAACAAGTTGACCCGAATCAGACTATAGCCGACGACGCTATGGAAGCATGTCGTCGGCTATAGTTTTAGAATGTTTTCAGAAATAGTTTGAAAGTCGTCAGCTATAGTCTACAAAATGTCAATTTCTGGAACACTATAGGCGACGACATTATCTCATGTCATTGGCTATAGTTAGAGTGTTTTAAAAAAAACTGCAGGTTCTAGATTTCCACTACTAGAACCTGCAATTGCAAAATTGTATTTACACAATAGCTAGACAACAACACATATTCCAATAACGTACACATCCATACTGTGACGACCCGGACCAGAATCAGAAGTATAATCAGCTCAATTCGCGAGTTAGCGTATCGACGTGGATTTCCGATAATGGATTTACTCGCCAGGGTTCTGTTAACGACTAAATTATTGGCCGAGAATTGGAGCTGAGTCTCTTCTCGAGAGTCGTACTACATGTGATTTCGAGTTTGTGGGCGGTTCCGGATCGTTATTTGGACGACCGAGGAATTAGTTATGAATATTTGAAGATTCGATGGAAATGGATTTAAATGGCAGGTTTGTTAGCGACTAAATTACCGGTCGAGAATTTGATTTCGGCTTCTTCACAAAAGTTGTTCGGAATTTAATTTCGAGTTCGTGCGAACTTCCGGAGCATGATTTGAAGTTATGAGGAATTAGTTGCGAATTTTGCCGATTGTTGATTGTTTGATTGATTTAATTGTGTGTTGGTTCGAAGGGTTGACTTTTTATTCGTTTGGCCGATGTGTTTGACTTTGGGTGATTATTGAAGAGTACGTCAATACGAGTTTGTGGCCGCGAGAATTATCGGGATCGGAGTTACGATGTAAAAATTACGGGTATTTAAAGTTCGTCGAAATGGATAATTATGAAGTTTCCGAATTGGGAAGGCTATAAATAGTGAAGTTTCCATTTATGGCAAGTCAACACATGGCATTTATTGGCTTTGACCCGGTCAACTCGGTTTGACCGAGTGGTATGCGATGGTGGCGACACCTCCACGGCTCGCCGGCGGTGAGGCCTTGTCCGGCCACCTCACGGCGTGGGAAGGGTCTCATTCTCCTCGCCTTGGTGTCACGAGTCTATCCCCTATCTTATTTTCCGGCGAGGCTCACGGAGGAGGGAGGATTTCCGGCGAGAAAGTGGAGAGATTTTGAGTTAATGGTGGATTTTGATTCCGGCCGAGTTGAGCTCAAACATGGACTGGGTTTTGTAGCCCTCTTCAAGGTGATTCTAACCATATAAACATGGTGTTCTAATTTGATTTGTGGATTGAGAATTTTGGGTTTGAAATTTGTGAATCAATTCGGTTTTACATGAAATTGAGCTAGTTAGAGTGAGAATTGGACTTTGGTGCAGTTGACAAAGTTGCTCAGTGGGTGATTTGGAGTGGAATAGGGGTGGCTCCGCTGTGAAATTTCACGTCCGGCGGCAGCGCCGCCGTGGACGGCGGTCAACGGCGGCGGTCAACGGTCAACGGGTTGACTTTTTGGGATTTTCGACAAGTTGCATGTCATTTCACTCGAAATCGCGCCCCGATCGCAGTGGGGAGGTTCGTTTTTTGAGTTCAGCGTCCGAACGTAAAGCGAGGTATTGAGGTGGTATATACGGATTTTCGACGATTCGTCGTATTTGAATTACCTGTTTCCGAGAACGGTGGTTTCTCGTGGTTTGATTTGTATTGTCGGATTATGACTTTGAATATTGGACATTGTGGATATTCAGGTGTTCGTGATCGTTCGTTTGGCGAGAGATTTTCCGCCGGATCACGGGTTAACGCGAACTGCGTTACGCAAGCGTGTGAGTGGACAAGTTTCTATTTTCACTGTTGATTTTGCGAGTTCGTGGATTTATTGATTTCCGTATTTAATTATACGATGATTGTGATATATGTTATTTTCGGAGGTATGTTATTATGTGTTATTGGTGATTGGCATTTATTGCATCGATGCTACCAGAGTTGAGAGATTCCTCTGGCCCAGAGTTGAGAGATTCCTCTGAAGCAGGGTTGAGAGATTCCCCTGAGTGCCGCCGGGGTTGAGAGATTCCCCTGGCCTTTCACCGTCAGGTTTGAGCGATTCACCTGACGTCGGGCTTGAGAGATTCGCCCGACAACCTCCATATATATATGTGTGTTGTGTTTTCCGAACTCGCATTGTTTTATATTGAGTATGTTTATAAACTGGTGAAAGGCATATGTTATTTTCGTCCACTCACTCTAACGTTTATCGTTTTATTTGCCTTTCCCCTGGGCTTTTCGGTTTCCATGCCCAGTTTGCAGTTCGGACTCTGGTGTTGCACGTCGTGGTCGGAGGCATAGTGCTCGAGCTACTTTGTTTCTTCCAGTAGGTTTATTGTTCTACCTACTGTGGTATACGTATATGATTATGTATTAGAAGTCGCTCTGAGCTTCCTATTGTATATCTTATACGATTTTACACTGGATTTCAGTAAAGTACTATTATATGTATTGTTTACTTTACTGTTGTGATATTGAGAAATCCGGATGGGATTGGTGCCCACGGTTTGTTTTTTTGTGGCATAGGATGAAGTGTATTTTCCGCGTGCAGGTAATGGTAATTCCACGCTAGTAACGAAACTCTGCCCAAATTTCGAAAAGTTTTTGTTGGTTCGTGTTTTCGAAGGGGTTTGATTCCGATTTAGGAAGCTAAATCGGGGTTGGGTCCTTTCACATACAAACAAAACACACATTAACCCACAATACACCTACACTAAAGGTGATCAAAATCTATGTTGTTTATGAAATCAGAGGAGTGACTACCATAATCTTACGCATGATCCTGCAGATGTGGCTATGGAGCACTAAAAATGTGCGGAGGTGGGGGCGGGACCTGGATTCCAGAAGCCTGAAGCTGTGTAAAATATTGTTGCATCCATGTCACCATAGATGCCTGCTCGGCTAATCTCGTCTACTGCTCGGCTAATCACGCTCGCTCCATCTCCTCCATCATCCTCCGAGTCTCTTCCATCTCCCTCGCCTGCCTCTAAAGCTGCTCTTGTAGCTCAGAGTTCCTGGAAATTCCAGATCTGTGTGAGAATTCAGAAGTGTTCTTTAAGACCCCTTCGCTCTTCTTTCCAACACCCCTATAGTAGCAGGTGTTCTACCGTGGTGGGATATCGGTAGCCATGATCCTCACCTCTACAATCAGATCAGATTGATCAATCGGGAGGTCCTCATCCTGGGTGCTGGGATATCCCCCTCTCACGATCTCAGTCAACACCTCCGGCATCACCTCATCCACTCTCGCCTAATTGACAAGGAATACAAAATAACATATTAGTAAACAGACAAAATAATTAATCCCAGGAAAAATACATATATAAGCAAATATGTTAATTAATTTATAAGGGCTCAAGACTTACAACATCTTCGGGGGCCTGCAGATACGCGTGCTGTATCGTATACACCAACGGAGGGACTTCTGGGTGTTGGGTGGCCTCCTCCATCTAACCCGCATAAGATTTAGAACCGACATGATGGTTCTTGGTGTTTTAGCCCCGGTTCTTCGAGTTTGTTTCAGAAGTGGCCTAGGTAAATAAACATATATCAAAAAAATATTAGCTAACTATTTTTGCCAAATACGATACAACACAAATATACTCAGGTTGCATACCTTCAATCTTGGGTTGTTGAAGTGGGTTACAAACCATCGCCACTCGTACTCCCTATACCGAAACTCGCTAGGGGTACCTAAACAGTCATCGCTGTACTTCTTCCAATGCTTTTTGAGGTCGGCCTTCCACTCCTTGTACCTATATTAATGCAACACAAATGTTAGAAATTGACAACACTTGATCAACAAAATCTAACTCGATATATACAATATAACTCGAATCACATCACCTGCTCCCTTGCACCTCATCTTCCCACGTGCTTTTGAGCTTGTTGGGCACGTGAAAACACCTCTGCATTGTATATATAAATGGTCAACATTGTATATTTATTTGGACTTGATTAATAAGTGAAAAAGATACATAATGAATATACAATATAACTCACCGACAGTGCATTATTCACTTCGTACTTCACACAATGTGGCACAAAATTCCAATCTTGCCACAACATTGGGACTCTGTCCCGTATGATGCTTTCCACTTGGTCGGTGTACTTGCGCGTAATCTTTCCCTCAATCACCTCACCTCCATCCCTAGTCTGAATGACCACTTTCCCACCACCCCTGATTGTATCGTCAAGTAGCTTGCCTGTGACGGGGCCTCTAGTCCTTCTTTGTTTGTCTTCGTCAAAAATTTCGCCTACGACATGGTAAAAATATTAAAACATAAGTACCCAATATAATTTACATATTATTAATAGGTTTGAAATTAAATAACCAAGGTTGTTAATTAATATTTACCCGATTCGTTCGTCGATTGTCCCGAAACCCTCGCACTCTAAAAAGGTGTACCGAACGGTACATACTCATATACTTGTTCCGGGGTAGTGAAACCTTATTTTCCTAGAATAGGCATTCCCTCATCATTGAGGGCAGGTATGGTAGGTATCCCCAAGGGCAAGAAAAGGTGAGACGACGGACATAATCGTACCCGGCCGAGGAATTATCTAAAGCTCCAGCCCCAGATGAATGAGGAACTTGAGCCGTAGAGGGAGAAGGCTCCGGCAGGCGAATGTCTGGCATACGGACCAAGTATTGAGTCGCATGACCCATTGAGGGCGTGTGGTTATCGCCTTCCTTCCAAAGTTGCCTCGTGCTGGAGGGTCGGCGGGCCACTACTTTCTGCTGCGGCGTCGCCCCTTGAAGTAGTTGAAGGTGGCGAGAGGTGGCGGGGCCACTATATGTGTTGCCAATAGTGGCAGACCCGGAACTTGAGGTGCTAGTCTCTTTTCCACCTTTGGATCTCAACGAATTACCCAATCTTAACCAATTCATGGTTCCTAGCTAATCAATTTCACATAACATAATCAATTTCACATACAAAATGAATTTCACATACGATAATCAATTTCACAAAATCACACTTATCACATCACTAAACACACTCATCACACCAATAAACACGCTGATCACATCAATAACAACAAGCATTCACACGAACAACCCTAATCAATCCTAACAGCCATAAATACCCCTAATAAACACACTTATCATATTTCATATTCTCACAAATAATCACATAAGACTATTCACAACATCACATTTTAATTCTCACAAAATCAATCATCAATCATTCCATCCAATCCATACCGCAACCCTTCATGAAATGACCCGACTCCAATTTAGTTGCCTAAACCGAAATCAAACCCCTTCGTAAACATGACCTTAAATTTTTTTTGCCAGAGTTTACTTTGAAATATGTGAGCCAAAATTAAAACCTGCAAGAGAATCACACTTCGAATATTCCACAAAAGCCAAACCGTGGGACTCCGTTCCCTATCCGGATTTCTCAATATCATATATATAACAAACCACAAGGTTTACAAGAAATCTAAAAAACATTCAGGAGTAAACTCAACTGAAAACACTACATAAGTATTCAGAGTGACTCCCATGTACATCATATACAACTAGTAGGTCGAATTAAGAACCTACTCGAATTGAAGTGTGACTGGAACTCTACGCCTCCACCGTCGACGTGCAACCCCAGAACTTAAACTGCAAACTGGGCAAAGGAAACCGAAAAGCCCAGGGGAAGGCAAATAAAATCGTTAGAGTGAGTGGACGAAAATAATAATATGCATTTCCCAACATATAAGTATATATACACATAAAAGTATAATGCGAGTCAATGCACATGAAAATCTCGACCAGGTACATTTTCCCTGATCCATAAAGATTGACTCGCATCTTTTCAAGCATTTAATTAAACACTCAATTAAACACAAACACAATTAAAACCCTTTTTTGTTGATGTAGCATTGGTAAATAGGATATCGTTCTTAACCGGGGATTGAGGGTGCATGCATGACTACGCTATGGTTAAAGGGGGGTTTATAAGTTGGTTGTTTATAATCTACGAAAATAAAGACAGAAAATGGTTAGTAAACACATAGAGAAATCCTAGGTTCTATCATGCTTCACTCATAGACAAGTAGAAAACAAACAAGAACAAAGAACCCTAAACATGCTTACTAGGCCGAAAATAAAAGCTATCCTACATATGTACATGATCAACTCGTCATACTTACCTCATTCCTTTATAACCTAATCATATTATATGCAACCTAAGTTTTATCTAGGCCTTTACTACGTGGTTCGCATGCATCTTTCATAATTAAGTGACTAAACCAAGATTGCTCGCATTTAGACACATCATTAACCTAAACCAAGATTGCTCGCATTTAGATTAAATCATTAAGTGAAGAAGACACATTATCTAACCTAAACCAAGATTGCTCGCATTTAGATTAGCACAAAGAAAGAACTTAGACTCGAAATAGATGACATCAAATAGAATTAGAATTATATTACAAAAACACGTCTTTACACTCTACACAAAACTGAAATTCATTACAAGGAGAAAGTAGAGGGATCAAAATATACTCTTTGTGTCGTGATTGCAGTCGCAAAGCATGTACAAGATCCTTCTATGGATGGCTAGATGAACCCTCAGATTGCCTAAGGTTGCTCTAGGTGGAGGCCGAGTGTTTATGGTGTGGAGGGTGGCGTTCCTCGAAGAAATCTCGAGTATTTGTGGAGAGGAAGTGTTTAAGGCAGAGACTTGGCTTGTATGATGAGTTATTTTTAGAATGAGGACTAACTCTTGTATTTATAGGTGAAGAATTCCAACTTTCCTCTCCAAACTAGGTTTTCCTAGTGTACCCGGGTAGAATTGACAGCTTGTGACAGCCTGTCTTGAAACGTCTTTTCTGGGAGTTCTAGAGCTCAGAAAATTATGATTTTGGATTCGTTGGAAAGATCAGCTCGAGAAATTGAAGAAGACATATATGATCACTATATTTGGAGTCGAATTGCAGATTCTGTGATACGTTGAAGATTGATGAGCTGGCAGGCATACCTTCCTCTTCCTACTAGGAGTAGGGAAATCTTGATGTTTCCATATCTTGTATTTCTTGAGCTCCAAGTCATTTTGGCCGAACCTACCATATATTGTAGGATATTTTGATCTTCAAATAAGGCACTTTTGAGATATACTCAATACTTTTGATCCTCCATCTATTTGGTAATATCTCCTTGCTTGATTTTGCCCAAAATGCTTGTTGATTTTCGATCCACCATTTGAAATGTCTTCATTTTGCCTTGCGTCATTTTAGTAACTTGAGAAGACCATTTCGGATCCATATTTTGCTACGTCATTCCTAGTTGATTTAGGACACTTCTCCACTTAGCTCATTTTATGCTCCAAATCACCTCCTTTATTGTACTCCTGTATTCAAAACCTAAAAACAACAAAGTAAGTAAGAAATGATAGTACTAAGGTCAAAACAAAGCTAAATGTAAAGAGAAAGACGTTAAGAATCAAGCATAAAATGCGTAGATCAAAGATGCATACAAAATTATGCAGGGTCACTCACGGACTCCTCCACATAGCACAGTCTAATCACAGGATCCTAGATCCCCACGTGATTATAAGTCTGAAAGACCTCGGGTCAGGATATCTATCCTTCTTGGAGCATCTCGGGGATCAGCCGAGAAGCCAAAACATCGAAGCTACCTCTATATCTGAGACTGTACTCTGTGTAAACCAAATCATAAATATTTCCCATGCACATGCAAAATCGTAAAATGCGTAATCATAAAATGCATACTTATATGTGCATAATTGTAAATGCATACTAATACAATGCATAATCGTAAAGTGTATAATCATAAATGCATAACGTAAATGCATAATCAGGAATCGCAAATCAACTGTGAAAATGAAGTGTCCATGAACAGTACGAGGCTAACTCTGAGGTCCGGCGGAAGATCCCTCACCAAACACTCGATCTCGATCACCTGAATAACAGGGATACGATCAATACATATAGAATCACAACATACAGAGCTAATACGTCAAGAACCCCGCATTCTTGAAAGACGTATCGCTCGAAATATCAACGAGGATACCAAATGTCCCAAAATACATCCAAACAACCCTTGTCCCAAATTAGAACACTCAACTGAACTCAAAAACCTCACCATTGTGTTCGGCACGCGAAAACAAGGGAAATGACATAAAACTTGCCAAAAATCTCACATCGCAGGAGCTCTGCCGTCGCTGCCGCCGGCCACAGGAATCTGACCAGCCCATAAATCTTTGACCTACACATCATTTTGAAGATCTCGACATTTCCAACAACTTTGTAGTTCAAAGCTAAGCCCAATTTTAACCGAAAAAGGTCCAAAACTCACCGTGAAGTTTGAAAACCTGGCTGGAATTCAATTTCTCCGATCGGCCACCACCGGGTACGGCAAGGGCCGAGACCAGTTGGGATAGACTCACCATCCCAAGGGCTACAAAACCTCCATAAGGTCAACCCTCATTTCCGCCACCTCCGTCGTCGGCGAAATTCGCCGGAAAATCCTCAACTTTAACACGTCGCAACTTCCTCCTTCGGCTACCAAATTCGATGATCCACCTATCAAAAGAAAGAGGAGCTCGAGCCCAACAACTTTCATCAAGGAAGCACGGCCAAAGGATGCTGGAATAGAGCACACAGCTGGCGAGAAGATTTCAGCCAAAATGGGTCAATTTGACCCACGGTCAACTCGGTCAACGGGCCAGAAATCCCAAAATGGAAACTTTCCCAATTTGTCTCGTATTAATACCATATATATACCATACATATACATGCCCAAATAAATGGTTCAAAACAAATCTGGTCAAGATCAGACGGTCATGATTAAATCAACAAATAAAATAACACTTTTATATATTTTCACCAACCGACTTCAAAACTCGATAAAACATTGTTTGCTTATCCGAAAAATTCTCCGAAAATTCCCACGATCTCGAAATTAAATCCTCTACAATTCCCGCGCAGAAACTCAAACCAAATTCTTACCCGATAATTTAGTCGTGAACAAACCCACGAGTATGATTAATTCACAATAATCACGGCTCGGACCAATATGTGCACATTCCATGGTTCGGGTCGTTACACTTCAATTACCAACTTTCACTGCCATATCAACTTCACATCATCTTATAATCCATTTAATTCTTCTATTCACATCATCTTATTCACAACGAAAACATATTCACACAAAAAAAACATATTAATCTGAAACTGCAGGAGAGAGAGAGAGAGAGAGAGAGAGAGAGATAGTGAGAGAGGCGGGCTAGCGGCGACGCAGGCTGGGCGGCGAACGGTGGTGGTGGAAATCAAATTTTAGGGTTTACATGTGTTTTGGTTCTAGCTAGGCGGCGCGGGTTGGGATTTAAAGTCGAGAACTATAGCCGGTGACAATACTTATGTCGTCGACTATAGTTTGTATAACATACGACATGAGCTTATGTCGTCGGTTATAGTGTTAATTTTTTTGACAAAGTAGGCTCATGTGGAAACACGTTTCCCATAAGTACCTGTTTAACTAATTAAAGAACACAGTCTGAATCATCGCTATATTTAGAAGTGTGAAAATACTTAACAAAATTAGGCCCATGACCAACAAACATACACATTTATACTCAACTATATTTTTAACTAAGGCTCATAATCAGAATCATCGCTTGAGTCTGACTCAGTGTCCGAGTTAATTTCTGGTAAGATGTGTCATTCCTCATCACCAAAGTCTTCATTGTCTTAATTTGGATTAACATCCATAAGTTCTGCTCGAGGATTTCGAACCACACTACACGGTCTCACATTATTAAGGCGAATTGGAGAGGATTCAGGAATACCAATTGCGTTCGGCTCTTGGTATACAGTAACTTCTTCATTATCTGCGGTCTCACCAAGTGTAGAAGCATTATATATATTTCTAGGAACAACATCGTTAACTACTTTCCACGCGCTATTGTGCACAAGATCATCAAGATAAAACACTTGTTTTACCGATGTGGCCAAAATAAAAGGGTCATCTTCTCACCGAAAATATTCTGTACTAATCGGTCCTTGGGTTTTCAGGGTTAGTATCAAACCATCTACACTTAAACAAGTGCACTGTCATGGCTTCCCCATAAATTAGTTCATCCACTGAATGGAGAACACCGTAATAGTCAAAGCCATTCTGCCCATCATGCACCATTACCCCAGAATTCTGTGTTCTCCGCCTGTCATCTCTATGTTGACATATAAATTGCACTTCATTGACCTTACACATCGGATAAATTGTGACAACCCGAACCAGAATCGATAGAGTAATCAGCATAATTCACGAGTTAGCACGTAATCGCAGTTTTTTGATAATTGTGTGGTTTGCTAGTTTTGATCACGACTTAATTATCGGCCGAGAATTTGAGTTGAGTCTCTTCTCGAGAGTTGTAGTATGTGTGATTTTGAGTTCGTGGGTGGTTCCGGATGATTATTTCGACGACCGAGGAATATAATATCAATATTTGAAGTTTTGGAATATCGACGAGTTTATCCGTTCGTATCGAGTTTATCCGATGTGACGACCTGAACCAGAATCAGTTGTGTAATCGGCACGATTCACGAGATTATGCTTAGTCGCAGTTTTACGATTAATATGTGGTTTGCCGATTCTATTCGCGACTATGTTTTCGGTCGAGAATTTGAGTTGAGTGCCTTCACAGAAATTGTAGAATACGTGATTTCGAGCTCGAAAGCGGTTCCGGAAGATTTTTCTGATGACCAAGGAATATTTTGTGATTATTTGAAGTTTTGGCTTTCGACGAGTTTATCCGATTGTTTCGTGTTTATCCGAATCGTGATGGTTATCCATTTCGAATCGTCGAACGACCCGAGGTGCGAGTATAAATATCGAAAATAGTCGTAAAATTGTCGGAAAACACTGTTGAAGTTTGGCCGGACCGTTGACTTTCCAAAAATGGAAATCTGACCGTTGACCCGAAGTGGAGAAAGTTTCCGTTTTGGTCTTGCCGTCCGACGACCCATTTTCCGGCCACCTCCGGTCAAGTGAAACGTATAGTTAGCTTCTCCATTTGATTTCGAGTTGAATGGTATAAGAATTTGTGGGAATTGTTAAGGTTTTATGTGGGTTCGAATCGGGCCGAACTGGGTTTGATCGCCGGTGATGGTTGGCCGTTTTACGGCGAGCTTTGGTGGCGGTGGTTAGGGGGGTTAGACTCCCCTTGCCCTAGTGAGTCTCCCCATATGCTTAGTTTGGGTGGAGGATGAGATTTTGGTGAAGTCCGATTAGGTCACCGGAATTGGGTTTTTCGTTCGGTTTTGAGCTGATTTGGGTGGCTTGTGGTTTGAATTGGGATCTGTGGTAGTTATGAAAATGGTTCGCCTTGATGTGGTCTTTAATTCTGGAGAATCTCGCCGTGGAATTCCACCGTTGACGGCGCGGCGGCGGCGGCGGCGACGGTCAACGGCGGAGCTCCGGCGAGGGTTGACTTTTTGGATTTCGACGTTTTTAATGTCGTTTTTCTCGAAATCACGCCCTGATTATCGTCCAAAGGTTTTCGGATCGATTTGGGTAGTGGATTTTCAGTCGAGGTTTCGTGTGGAGATTTCGGGAATTTCGTTAGTCATTTTGTACCGCATTTCATATTTCCGGGAACGGTTGGTTTCCGTGCTTCAGTACAGAGTTGTGAACTATGATTTTGATCAGTTATGTTTATAAATGTTCAGGAGATCTGGATCGAGACCGAGATCGTGCTTCAGGAGAGGGATCTTCCGCCGGACCACGAGATTAGCGCGAGTGCGCGTTTTGCTCACCTGTGAATAGACAATTTATTTTCACGGATTGATTGCGAGTCTCTTATATACGTTTTACGAACTTGAGCATGCAGTATGATTATGGTTTACGAGCATGAGATTTCATACGAGATTATATTTATTATGAACATGTGTTATACGATTATGCTTATACCAGTATATATATTACGTATACACACTTATATGTTGTTTCATGCATTTTCATCGAACTGTTTATGATTTGGTTTTCATAGAGTACAGTCTCAGTTACGTTGTTGTATCGATACACTTGCCTCTCGGCTGATCCCCGATGGTAGGCCTTCCAGGAGAGGCGTCGTTACGCCGACCTGATCGGCGAAGGGCGTTTCCCCAGAACCGAGGCCTTTTCTGGCTTAGAATCACGTGGACTAAGGACCCCGTGATTCGGACTGTACTAGCACGGGTGTGTCCATGAGTGACCCCGTGGGATTTTTATTTGCATGCTCAGTACGCTGGAGGAGTATGGTTTACCTCGTGTACTTTGTGTTTTTTATTTACCTGGACTCGCATATGTTATTTTAAACATATATATCAACTGGTGAAAGACATTTATTTTCGTCCACTCACTCTAACGTGTTTTATGTCTTTCCCCTGGGCTTTTCGGTTTCCGTGCCCAGTGTGCAGTTCAGGTTTTGGTGTTTTCACGTTGCGGTTTGGAGGCTAGTGATCTGAGCTACCTATGTTTTCCAGTAGGTTCTTGTTTCGCCTACTGATGTATATGTTGTATATATTTTACACTAGAGGTCGCTCTGATACATTCTGATACGTGTTTATACGGATTTTCACGGATATGCTATATATAGTACAGTATGCTTACTGTTTATTGTTTATATTATGATGTTGAGAAATCTGGATGGCAATGTAGCAGTTTGTGTGTGCGCAGCATGTGTATGCAGATGCCACATTTGTCGACTGACGATGGTAGGAGGCAGAGACTTGCCGAGAAGTATCAGCCATTTGAGATTTCCGGTTAGATGTGGCGTTTGTTTGCTGTGATCTTGTGTGTGTTTGTGCGCATTTTGATTTGTGATACCAGTTGTCAAGCCATTGTGGACCATTTGACGGACTTGGTACATTTCCTTGTACTTTCGGGAAAGGATTTCAGTGGCAGACTGGCATAGCTGTGTTTGACGGAGATTGGCCATTTACGTGGTGTACCTGTGTCCCAGTTCGCTGACCGAGATAATCAGCTACGACTATGTGTTGGCAAGCTTTGTAGCGAGCATTGGGGACCAGATTACGAGTTAGTACCGGTTCTTATCCTCATATTGGTAGGCGATCTTTGAGGACTAATCAGACCTTGGAGGGCATATTGTGGACCTCGGTATTGCAGTTCCGGAGGATTTGGGACCAGCGGTTTCACTTGGGTGAGCCAGTTCAGATTTGTGATTTGAGGGTACAGGGATTTCAGCACGGAGTTATCTCCTATTGTGTAGACGGTTGTCAGAGTTGTTCAATTGAGGTTGCCGTTGGAAAGTTGAGCAGTATGCAGATGCAGTGCTCCTACCTTGTAGTCGGCAGACTTGGAAATTTCGAGGTCGAAATTTTTCTAAGGGGGGTGGATTTGTGACGACCCGGACCAGAATCAGAAGTATAATCATCTTGATTCGTGAGTTACAGCGTAGTTGCGGATTTTTGACAGTTATTGGAATCGCCAGAGTTGTTAACGACTAAATTATTGGCCGAGAATTAGAGCTGGGTCTCTTCTCGAGAGTCGTTGTACGTGTGATTTCTAGTTCATGGGCGGTTCCGGATCGTTATTTGGACGACCGATGAATAAGTTATGTATATTTGAAGTTTCGACGGAAACGGATTAATATGGCGAGCTACTTAGCGACTAAATTACCGATCGAGAATTTGGCTTCGGATCCTTCACGGAAGTTGTCCGGAATTTAATTTCGAGTTTGTGGGAACTTCCAGACCATTATTCTGAGTTACGGAGTTTAAGTTGCGAATTTTGCCAATTGTTGATTGTTTGGTTGATTTAATTGTGTGTTGGTTCAAAGGGTTGACTTTTTATCCGTTTGGTCGATGTGTTTGACTTTGGGTGATTATGGAAGATTATGTCGAGTCGAATTCATGGCCGTGAGAATTATCGGAATCGGAATTACGACGAAGAAGTTATGCGCGTTTGAAGTTTGTCGAATTGGATAATTATGGGTTTCCTTTTTGGGAAGCTTTAAATAGTGAACTTTCCATAATGGGAAAGTCAATGGTGACATTAATTGGGTTGACTGTGTTGACCCGGTCAACAAGTATGGAGGAGGAGTGCCGTCGGTGGCCACGGCCTCGCCGGCGACGGAGCACCGTCCGGCCACCCCCGGGGTCGGCGACGGGTCCTTCCTGCTCGGCTCAACCTCCCGGTCTCGTTCCCGACCTCATATTCCGGCAAGTTCCACGGTGGAGAGAGAAATCATGGACCAAAGTTTGGGATTTTTTGGTTTAATGGTGAACTCCGATTTCGGCCGAATTGAACTTCAAGAGGTACTGGGTTTTGTAGCCCTCTTCAATGTGATTCTAACCATATAAACATGGTGTTCTAATTCGATTTGTAGATGGAGAATTTTAGGTTTGAATTTTGTGTTCTAATTCGTTTTTGCTTGAAATTGGATGTGTTAGAGTGAGAATTGGATTTCGGTGCAGTTGACAAAGTTGCTCAGTGCATGATTTTGAGTGGAATAGGTGCAGCTCCGCCTTGAAATTCTCCGTCCGGCAGCGGCGCCGCCGTGGACGGCAGTCAACGGCGGCGGTCAACGGTTTGACTTTTTGGATTTTAGACAAGTTGCATGTCATTTGACTCGAAATCGCGCCCCGATCGCAGTGGGAAGGTTCGTTTTTCGAATTGAGCGACCGAAAGTAAAGCGAGGTATTGAGGTATTATATATGGATTTTCGACAGTTCGTCGACATTGAGTTATGTGTTTCCAAGAACGGTGGTTTCTCGTGATCTGTCTTGTATTGTTGAGTTATGATTTTGAGAAATGGATTTGTGAATATTCAGGGGTTCGTGATCGTTCTTTTGGCGAGGGACTTTCCGCCGGATCACGGGTTAACGCATATCGCGTTACGCTAGTCAGTGAGTGGACAATTTCTTTTCACGGAATTCTTGCGAGTCTTTTTATATGATTTTCGAACTTGAGCATGCGTATGAGATTTCGGATTACATGAGCATGTGTTTACAATTATATATATACGGATATACGTATACGAATAAACATATATGAGCATATTTACGAGATAACGATTATTATGAGCATGTGTTATATAAGGTTGTGTTACGCATATGCATTTTTATGCTGTTTACTGTACATGCATCGAGATATTTGTGATTTGATTTTCACAGAGTACAGTCGTAGTTCATGTTGTTGTATCGATACACACGCATCCCAGCTGATCCCCGAGGGTGTCTACCAGTAGGGGTACCATTTTCATCGAACTGTTTATGATTTGGTTTTCACAGAGTACAGTCTCAGTTACGTTGTTGTATCGATACACTTGCCTCTCGGCTGATCCCCGATGGTAGGCCTTCCAGGAGGGGCGTCGTTACCCCGACCTGATCGGCGAGGGGCGTTTCCCAGGAACCGAGGCCTTTTCTGGCTTAGAATCACGTGGACTAAGGACCCCGTGATTCGGACTGTACTAGCACGGGTGTGTCCATGAGTGACCCCGTGGGATTTTTACTTGCATGCTCAGTACGCTGGAGGAGTATGGTTTACCTCGTGTACTTTGTGTTTTTTATTTACCTGGACTCGCATATGTTATTTTAAACATATATATCAACTGGTGAAAGACATTTATTTTCGTCCACTCACTCTAACGAGTTTTATGTCTTTCCCCTGGGCTTTTCGGTTTCCGTGCCCAGTTGCAATTCAGGTTTGGTGTTTCACGTCGCGGTTTGGAGGCTAGTGATCTGAGCTACCTGTGTTTTCCAGTAGTTTTATTGTTCTACCTACTGTGGTATACTTATATGTTTATACAATAGGGGTCGCTCTGAGAAATCTGTTGTTTATGTTATACAATTTTACACCAAATTTCAGTAAAGTATAGATATATTTATTGTTTTACTTTACTGTTGGTATATTGAGAAATCCGGATGAGATTTGTGCCCACGGTTTGGCTTTTGTGGCATAGGATGAAGTGTTCTTTTCAGGGTGCAGGTTTATGCAATTCCACGTTAGTAACGAAACTCTGCCGAAATTTTGAAAATTTTTTGTTGGTTCATATTTTCAGAATGGGTTTGATTCCGATTTAGGTAATTGAATCGGGGTTGGGTCCTTTCAACTCATCAATAGTTCGGGTGTTGTGTATTCTCAAATATCTGCGGTTTCATGATTACGTTCTTTCTGCTTGTACCTAATGCTTGTCTTGTATCAGTAGGATGCCTCCTCGACGTGGTCCCCGTGTTGATCGGGATGAGGATCCTGATGAGGATCACCGAACGCGCGACTTGCTGATGCAAGTGCTGCGTTTGGAAGAGCATTTTGACCCTGTGGTCAAGGCTCGTACTACGGGTGCTACTGTGTTTTCGGGTTCAGTTGATCCAGAGATATGGGAGGCATGGTTGGTTCAGATTGAACGTGTTTGTGAGCGTCTGCAGTTTACTCCTGAGCAAATGACAGTGGCCGCAATTGGTTTACTTGAAGGTGATGCATACTTTTGGTGGGTTAGCACCGACAGAGTTCCAGCTGACACTCCGTGGACATTGTTCCGTGAATTGTTTATGCGGAGGTACTTCAATCAGGCTACCCAATAGCGCAAGTATGAGGAGTTTACAAACTTGAGGCAGGGCAGTTTGTCTGTACTTGAGTATCGGGATCGGTTTACCCGTTTGTCTCGTTTTGCGCGGGATATGGTGGCTACTGAGGAAGCCAAGTGTCGCAGGTTTGAGCTGGGATTGAATCTGAACATCAAAGCTACTCTGACTACGATGCCTCGGAACAACTTTGATGAGTTTGTTAGTGCTGCACTCCGAGGCGAGGATATTGAGCAGGAGAGACAGCAGAGGTACCAGCCGAGACGGTTTGAGGAAGGTGGACCGAGTCAGGGGCCTTCGAAGAGGCAGAGTTCTGATACTTCCGGTTCAGCTTCATCTTCAGGCGGTGGATCATATCGCCCACCAGTTGGTGTACCGAGGCCGAGGCCGAGGTGGAGGAGAGATCGACCACAGCGACCCCAGGCTAGTGGGAGTTCCAGCGGTTCTAGTTATCCGCGGCGTACCGGTGGCACGTTTGCTGTACCGAAGGAGTATCCCTTGTGTAGCTTCTGCAACAAGCGTCATCTTGGTATATGTCAGCGGAGTACTGTCATTTGTTATAGTTGTGGCCAGGTGGGTCACTATTCGAGAGAGTGTCCTCAGTCGTATGGTGCTGAGGGACAGGCAGCCCAGAGTTCCGGAGCTGAGCGAGGTGCCACTTCGAGAGTTCGTCCAGCACAGTTTGCAGGCCAGGGCCGACAGCAGGGACAACCCCAGCGAGGACGACCAGCCGGACAGGCGAGGGTTCATGCTATGACTCTACGTGAGGGCAGAGCATCACCGGAGTTCGTTATTGGTACGTTACATGTCTTTGGTATTCCAGTAGTTGCATTGTTAGATTCAGGTGCCACACATTCATTTATATCATATAGACTGTCATCATTAGCTACGGTACCTGCATCTCCACTTCCGGGGTTGTGGAGAGTGTTGTATCCGTCAGGTAAGGTTGTGAGCATCGGTTAGGTTTACAGAGATTGTGAGGTGTTTATTGATGGTCATGGACTAGCCGCAGATCTGTTACTGCTTGATATTGTGGATTTTGATCTGATCTTGGGTATGGAC
This sequence comes from Geum urbanum, assembly GCA_946800695.1. Lineage (NCBI taxonomy): Eukaryota > Viridiplantae > Streptophyta > Magnoliopsida > Rosales > Rosaceae > Geum > Geum urbanum. The sequence goes on along the minus strand of OX327001.1, from coordinate 40,450,247 downwards.
TTTTTGGAGTCGCACTGGGCCATGTTTGACTGCCACAGGAAGGAGGTCGCGTTTCGACGACCAGGGTTACCCGAGATACTGTTTCGCGTCGAGAAGAACACTTCACTACCGTGTTTGATTTCCGCAATAAGGGCGGATCAGTTGATGAAGAAGGGTTGTGTCGCTTACTTAGCCCACGTTGTGGACACTACAGCTGCAGTGCCGGATCTTGGTAGTATTGAGGTTGTTTCGGAGTTTCCGGATGTGTTTCCAGCGGAGTTACCTGGTATACCCCCTGTACGGGAGATTGATTTTACTATTGAGTTGTTGCCGGGTACAGGACCGATTTCCTAGACACCGTATCGTATGGCGCCTGCGGAGTTGAAGGAGTTGCAGATTCAGCTTCAGGAGTTGCTGGAGAAGGGTTTCATTCGACTGAGTGTTTCTCCGTGGGGTGCTCCGGTGTTGTTTGTACGGAAGAAGGATGGGTCCATGCGTTTGTGCATCGACTATTGGAAACTGAATCAGGTTACAGTGAGGAACAAGTATCCGTTGCCGCGGATTGATGACTTGTTCGATCAGCTCAATAGAGCATCAGTCTTTTCGAAGATTGACCTTCGATCCGGATATCACCAGTTGAGGATTCGTGACTCTGATGTAGCCAGGACGGCATTCAGGACGCGGTATGGGCACTATGAGTTTTTGGTTATGCCGTTTGGGTTGACCAACGCCCCCGCAGCTTTCATGGACTTGATGAATCGGGTGTTCAGACGGTTCCTGGACAAGTTCGTGATTGTATTCATTGACGATATCTTGATCTATTCCAGGAGTGTGGGCCAGCACAAGAAGCATTTGCGGGCAGTATTGCGGACTTTGCGGGACCATCAGTTGTTCGCGAAGTTTAGCAAGTGCGAGTTCTGGTTGGATAGTGTGAAGTTTCTGGGCCACGTGATTTCGGCCGAGGGAGTTAGTGTTGATCCTGACAAGATCGAGGCCGTGCTGAACTGGAGTAGACCTACTACTGTGCCGGAGATTCAGAGTTTCTTGGGGTTAGCAGGCTATTACCGACGGTTTGTACAGGATTTCTCCCGGATTGCTACACCACTGACCAGATTGACGAAGAAGAGCGTCAAGTTTGAGTGGTCTGATGCGTGCGAGGAAAGTTATTTGCTCCTGAAGGAGAGATTGACTACCGCACCGGTTCTTACATTGCCAGACGACAGTGGTGAGTTTGTTGTGTACAGTGATGCGTCGAAGTTGGGGCTCGGCTGTGTGTTGATGCAGCATGGTAGAGTTGTGGCATATGGTTCCAGGCAGCTGAAACCACATGAGGTCAACTATCCGACGCATGATTTGGAGTTAGCCGCTATCGTGTTTGCGTTGAAGAGTTGGAGGCATTATTTGTACGGTGCTCAGTGTAAGATTTACACTGATCACAAGAGTCTCACCTACTTGCGGACGCAGCCGGATCTGAATATGAGGCAGCGTTGATGGATGGAGTTGATCAACGATTACGATTGCACTTTCGAGTACCATCCGGGGAAGGCCAATGTAGTAGCAGATGCACTTAGCCGGAAATCTGGAGCCTCGTTGTTTCACATGTGTGTGGCCAAAGTATCGATGTTAGCCGAGCTTCGAGCTACGGGTGCTGTGTTCGGGTATGATGACGAGGGAGCTTTGTTGGCCAGTTTTCAGGTTCGACCTATTTTGGTTGATCAGGTACGAGAGGCTTAGGATTCAGATTCCTATTTATTGGGCAAGAAGACCATGATACGAAATTGTGTGCCTACAGAGTTCCGATTGAGCGATGACGGTACACTGTTCTTCAGAGGCAGGCTATGTGTGCCCAGAGACGAGAGCTTGAAGAAGGAAATTCTGGATGAGGTCCACAGTTCAGCGTATGCGATGCATCCCGGGGGTACGAAGATGTTTCGTACACTTCGAGCGTACTATTGGTGGCGCAACATGAAACGGGAGATTGCCACATACGTGAGTCGATGTTTGATTTGTCAGCAGGTAAAGGCGAAGAGGCAGAAACCTGCAGGGAAACTACAGCCACTTGAGATTTCGGTTTGGAAGTGGGAGCACATTACGATGGATTTCGTCTATCAGTTGCAGCGTACTTCGGCGGGCAACACTGGCATTTGGGTTATTGTTGACCGATTGACGAAATCTGCACATTTTCTTGCACTTCCAGGGAAGATATCAGTGGGCAGATTGGCCAAGTTGTACTTATCCGAGATTGTTCGCTTGCATGGTGTGCCTGGATCCATTGTTTCTGATCGAGATAGTCAGTTCACTTCTGAGTTCTGGCAGGCGTTGCAGCGAGCGTTGGGCACGAGGTTGCGATTTAGTACAGCTTTTCATCCTCAGACTGACGGGCAGTCCGAGTGGACCATTCAGACTCTTGAGGATATGCTGAGATCATGTGTGTTGCAGTTCCGTGGGAACTGGGATCATGTGGCAGAATCACTCAGTTGAGGAGGCCACCTGGGAGACTGAGCAGCGTATGCAGGAACAGTATCCTCATCTGTTCACTTGACAGGTACGTAAATTTCGAGGTCAAAATTTCTTTAAGGGGGGTAGATTTGTGACGACCCGAACCAGAATCAGTTGTGTAATCGGCACGATTCACGAGATTATGCTTAGTCGCAGTTTTACGATTAATATGTGGTTTGCCGATTCAATTCGCGACTATGTTTTTGGACGAGAATTTGAGTTGAGTGTCTTCACGGAAATTGTAGAGTACGTGATTTCGAGCTCGAGGGCGGTTCCGGAAGATTTTTTTGATGACCAAGGAATATTTTGTGATTATTCGAAGTTTCGGCTTTTGACGAGTTTATCCGATTGTTTCGTGTTTATCCGAATCGTGATGGTTATCCATTTCGAATCGTCGAACGACCCGAGGTGCGAGTATAAATATCGAAAATAGTCGTAAAATTGTCGGAAAACACTGTTGAAGTTTGGCCGGACCGTTGACTTTCCAAAAATGGAAATCTGACCGTTGACCCGAAGTGGAGAAAGTTTCCATTTTGGTCTTGCCGTCCGACGACCCATTTTCCGGCCACCTCCGGTCAAGTGAAAGGTATAGTTAGCTTCTCCATTTGATTTCGAGTTGAATGGTATAAGAATTTGTGGGAATTGTTAAGGTTTTATGTGGGTTCGAATCGGGCCGAACTGGGTTTGATCGCCGGTGATGGTTGGCCGTTTTCCGGCGAGCTTTGGTGGCGGTGGTTAGGGGGGTTAGACTCCCCTTGCCCTGGTGTGTCTCCCCATATGCTTGGTTTGGGTGGAGGATGAGATTTTGGTGAAGTCCGATTAGGTCACCGGAATTGGGTTTTCCGTTCGGTTTCGAGCTGATTTGGGTGGCTTGTGGTTTGAATTGGGATCTGTGGTAGTTATGAAAATGGTTCGCCTTGATGTGGTCTTTAATTCTGGAGAATCTCGCCGTGGAATTCCACCGTTGACGGCGCGCCGCCGGCGTCAGGGGCGGTCAACGGCGGAGCTCCGACGAGGGTTGACTTTTTGGATTTCGACGTTTTTAATGTCGTTTTTCTCGAAATCGCGCCCTGATTATCGTCCAGATTTTTTCGTATCGATTTGGGTAGTGGATTTTTAGTCGAGGTTTCGTGTGGAGATTTCGGGAATTTCGTTAGTCATTTTGTACCGCATTTCATATTTCCGGGAACGGTTGGTTTCCGTGCTTCAGTACAGAGTTGTGAACTATGATTTTGATCAGTTATGTTTATAAATGTTCAGGAGATCTGGATCGAGACCGAGATCGTGCTTCAGGCGAGGGATCTTCCGCCGGACCACGAGATTAGCGCGAGTGCGCGTTTTGCTCACCTGTGAATGGACAATTTATTTTCACGGATTGATTGCGAGTCTCTTATATACGTTTTACGAACTTGAGCATGCAATATGATTATGGTTTACGAGCATGAGATTTCATACGAGATTATATTTATTATGAACATGTGTTATACGATTATGCTTATACCAGTATATATATTACGTATATACACTTATATGTTGTTTCATGCATTTGCATCGAACTGTTTATGATTTGGTTTTCACAGAGTACAGTCTCAGTTACGTTGTTGTATCGATACACTTGCCTCTCGGCTGATCCCCGATGGTAAGCCTTCCAGGAGGGGCGTCGTTACCCCGACCTGACCGGCGATGGGCGTTTCCCCGGAACCGAGGCCTTTCTGGCTTAGAATCACGTGGACTAAGGACCCCGTGATTCGGACTGTACTAGCACGGGTGTGTCCATGAGTGACCCCGTGGGATTTTTACTTGCATGCTCAGTACGCTGGAGGAGTATGATTTACCTCGTGTACTTTGTGTTTTTTATTTACCTGGACTCGCATATGTTATTTTAAACATATATATCAACTGGTGAAAGACATTTATTTTTGTCCACTCACTCTAACGTGTTTTATGTCTTTCCCCTGCGCTTTTCGGTTTCCGTGCCTAGTTTCCAGTTCAGGTTTTGGTGTTTTCACGTTGCGGTTTGGAGGCTAGTGATCTGAGCTACCTGTGTTTTCCAGTAGGTTCTTGTTTCGCCTACTGATGTATATGTTGTATATATTTTACACTAGAGGTCACTCTGATACATTCTGATACGTGGTTATACGGATTTTCACGGATATACTATATATAGTACAGTATGCTTATTGTTTATTGTTTATATTATGATGTTGAGAAATCCGGATGGGATTGGTGCCCACGGTTTGGCTTTTGTGGCATAGGATGAAGTGTTATTTTCAGGGTGCAGGTTTATGCAATTCCACGCTAGTAACGAAACTCTGCCGAAATTTTGAAAAATTTTTGTTGGTTCATATTTTCAGAAGGGGTTCGATTCCGGTTTAGGTAACTGAATCGGGGTTGGGTCTTTTCATCCGAATCGTAATGGTTATCCGTTTTGGACAGTCGATCGTCTCGAGACGCGAGTATAAATATCAGAAATAGTCAGAAATTGTCGAAAATGCACTGTTAAGAAGTTTGACCGGCGTTGACCATAATTGGAGAGTTGACCCGCATTGACAGGAGAAGAAAATCTCCATCGCCGGTGACCTTCATTTTCCGGCCACCTCCGGCTTGGACTTTGGTATATTTCGATTCCTCTCTTGATTTCTTGTTGATTAGAACTTGGAATTGTTGAATTTGGTGCCGGAATGAGGGAGAACGGAGAGGTTGAAGTTTTGGGTTTTCCGGCCGTAATCGGCCTCGTTTGGGGGCGGCGCTCCGGTGAATTTCCAGGATGAATGTTTGGTGGGTTTTGTTGGGTTTTGGATGGTGATCATTCCCCTTTGGTTTGGAGGGACGAGGAGACGTGACGGCGTCGGAATCGGCCGGGAAAGTTTTCCGGCGATTCTTGGCCTTGGCTCTTTCGAGCTAATTTCTGGCCACGGTGGTGGCTGGATGGTGGTAACCCCTTTGAGAAAGTTGCTCAGCTTGAGGAGGAGAACCGTTTGGGAACTCGGTCGCCGGGAAATCTTTCCGGTTGACGGCTCGCCGCTGCCGGCGGTGGCGGTCAACGGCGGAGCTCCGGCGACCGTTGACTTTTTGGAAATATGTCGAGTTATATGTTGTTTCGCTCGTATTCACGCCCCGATTTTCGCCTTGAGGTTTTCGACTTGATTTGGGTACCAAATTTTCAGTCGAGGGTTTTGAGTGGAGATTTCATGAATTTCGTCGATTATTTTGCACGGTGTTATATATTTCCGGGAACGGTTGGTTTCCGTGGTGTGGTACAGTGTTGTGAATTGTGATTTTGATCAGATATATTTTATGATTATTCAGGGGATCGAGATCGTGCTTCGGGTGAGGGATCTTCCACCGGGCCACGTGATTAGCGCGAGTGCGCGTTTTGCTCATCTGTGAGTGACAATTTCTTTTCACTGATAATCACGTGTCTTTAATACACGTTTTACGGGCATGAGCATGCATTTGAGATTATGATTTATATGAGCATGTGTTATACGATTATGCCTATATAATTATACATTACGTATATGCATTTACATGTTGCTTTATACACTTGCATCAAACTATTTATGATTTGGTTTACATAGAGTACAATCATAGTATATGTTGTTGTATCGATACACTTGCATCCCAGCTGATCCCCGAGGATGTCTACCGGGGGAGGCTGTGACCCCTGACCTGAGGCCTTTACCGGGGGGGTAGACCTCTGACCTGAGGCCTTTCTGGCTAGAATCACGTGTGGGTCTGGGATCCCGTGATTCGGACTGTACTAGCACGGGTGTGTCCATGAGTGACCCCGTGGGATTTTTCTATGCATGCTCTGTACGCTAGAGGAGTTTGGGTTCACCTCGTGTACTATTTCATATTCATTCATTTTGACTCGCATATGTTATTATAACATATATCATTCGGCAAAAGACATTTATTTTCATCAACTCACTCTAACGATTTTCATGTCTTTCCCCTGGGCTTTTCGGTTTCCGTGCCCAGTTTGCAGTTCGGATTCTGGTGTCTCACGTCGCGGTCGAAGGCTAGTTGTTCGAGCTACCTGTCTTTTCCAGTAGGTTCCTTATTTCGCCTACTGTTGTGTATTTTGTATATATATACACTAGAGGTCGCTTTGATACGATACTGATACATGTTTTATGTGGTTTTTCCCGAATTTTCTATATATTACAGTTATGTTTACTGTTTATTGCTATTGATATGATATTGAGAAATCCGGATGGGATTGGTGCCCACGGTTTGGCTTTTGTGGCATAGGATGAAGTGTTATTTTTCGGGTGCAGGTAAAGGCAATTCCGCATTAGTAGCGTTACTCTGCTGAAATTTTAATGGTTTTTGTTGGTTTGTGTTTTCAGAAGGAGTTTGATTCCGATTTAGGAAACTAAATCGGGATTGGGTCCTTTCATAAACTCTTGAAGTTATCGGCTTCATCGCCAAGAGCCTCAATTCGTGTGACCAGTGTGGGTCACCATCATCTTGTACATGGTTTATCTGAAAAATTATGTGTACATCCATTAACTTTAAATATGAAAATTGATATTAATTTATATATAAGTAAATATATGTACACTACCAGAATAACTGCTTTAGGCAACGATCTAAAATCGTTGCCTAAAGTTATAAAATCGTTGCCTATAAGTATAGGCAACGAAAATTCGTTGCCTATACCGTCGTTGCCTTTTCATCGTTGACTATACTATAGGCAACGAAAAACCAAACCCATTCGTTGCCTATAGTTCAGGGTTTAGGGGTTAGGGTTTTCAACTATACGCAACGACTAGGGTAAATCGTTGCCTATAGTTTCACTATAGGCAACGATTTCTTCGTTGCCTAAAACCCACCGACATGTCAACTTTGACCACCTTTCAAACTATAGGCAACGAGGTCGTTGCCTATACTGAAGAATTTCGTTGCCTATAATTAAGAATATCGTTGCCTATAGTTTGAATTGTTGTATTTCTGGCAAACTATAGGCAACGAAATTGGTCCATTTCGTTGCCTATAGTTTGTGTAATTTTTAAAAAAAATACTTGATTCTGGATTGGGCCCAATTCCAGAATCTGCAACATTTACATGAGTTCAAACCATAACAGCGTACACATTCCAACCTAAATCAAAAACTAACTACGTGCTACTGATCAAAGTTAACACAATTGAGGAACTCCTCGTGTGAACCCTCCTGGTGCTGCTGGTCGTCACCCCCGTAAAACTGATGCTGCGGCGGCGGCTGCTCGGCACCCCCAAAAAACTGATGCTGCTGCGGCGGCTGCTGGTGGTCCCCATATAACGGCGGCTGCTGGTGACCCCCAAAATACTGCGGCTGTGTTGTAGGCGTGAACAGATTTGGCTGAGTCTGTGGGTGCGGCTGCGAAGCCCCCCGAGGTTGCTGAGATTGAAAGAATGCCCACATTTGGTCGTGCTGCTCCTTCTCACGGGCTCTTTCCTGCTCCATGGCTTCCCTGGCACGCCTCATCTCCTCCAACTCCTCCTGCTGCCTCCGAATCTGCTCCTTCTGCCTCCGAATCTGCTCTTGTACGCCGGACGACCTAGAACTGCTGGACCCGCTGGAGAATTCTGGAGTCATCTTCAAGACTCCATTTCCTCTGTAACCCATCCCCTTGGCCCAAAACTTGTTCTTTCCAACGGGAATCGCATCTGACACGCACCTCGCCGCATTAATGGGCGTCATGTGGTCAACCTGAGATGCATACTGGGTCACCTCCTCCTCCGTGCACCCCTGATGCAGCTCTCGAGCTACTTTAGCACGCACCTTCGGGATCGACTCAACCAATCTCTCCTAATAGACAATGCAAAATCGGTGACGCATTAATAATTGAGTAAAATACAAGAATTAATTAAACATGAGATGTATAAAATATGGACAAATATTTATTAGATACTTACAACATATTCAGGGTTGTTCGGATACCCATGTCGGATGGAATACACGAGAAGATCGGTCTGCGGTTCCAACCTTGCCCCACGTCGAGTCCATCTCTCATACGTTCGGGAACCGCAATGATGTGGGTTCACGTTCTGCGCTCGGTTTTTAGCATTTTCTTTCGAAATGTGCTTGTAGAATAAGAAAATGTGCACAATTATTAGCCAATTATATATATAGCATAAATTAGAGAATATCCTCGCAACATTAATTTTTTTGATTAAAATCCAACCCATTTATTTTTCACATATTTTGTCCTCTGACCTAGAATTGTTTCCTTTAATTTCTAAGTTTTTTCATGTTATTCTGCAGGGAAATAATTTAATCTTTGTTATTTTTGGTTTTAATTTCTAGCGTCTCAATCACTAATACAGTTCACTATCTTTACTTCGTATAAACAATGTAAGTTGTATAATTTAATTTACCTACACAATATATTAGAGATTTACCTACATATTAAATTAATAACATAGACAGAGATTTACCTACTACCTCTTGCGTATATAAAATAATATATCATAAAATGTAGGTAAATTAATAATAATAATATTAGTTTAGATTTAGGTACGCAAATCAATTCATGTGCATACCACAAGCTTGGGATGCTTCCAGTGGGCTATAAGCCAGTTCCACTCGTACTCCCGGTATCTGAACTCACTTGGAGTGCCATTTCGGCCTTTATCTATGTTCTGCTGCCAGAACGTCTTCAAGTGGGACTTCCACTCTCGATACCTATATTGATGCAACAAAAATATCATATAACCAACACTTTATATTCACAAATCTAACGTATTCAGGATACTTAGCCTTATATAAATCCAAAATCACATCACCTAGACGCGAGCTTTCGTTCACACCACCCCCCGGGCTGCTTCAGCCGATCGTCAATAATAAACCATTGCTGCAATACACGTATACATAATTAGCCTCATAAATATGTATGTTTGGTGGCTTATAATAATAAGAACGTCTATTTTTATGACAAATTAATGTAAATTTAACTCACCGACAGTGCATTATGCACTCGGGCCTTCACTTGAGCATCAACTGAACCCCACGAGTCCCACAACATCGGGACGAAATCACGTATGACAAATCCTGCTTGGCTAGCATACATCCCTTTGTCAGAATACTCGATAGCCGAGCCATCGTCCTCATAATCAATATGAGCCCGATTGTCACCAACTCGATCTTCAATACCCTTCCCGGTTGTGGTACCTCTGCTCGCTTTAGCTTTAGGGTTGACGACGGTGCCTAAGACACGGTACAAAAGAAGGAAATTAAGAAATATAACCTAATTTAATGTACTGTATCTACTAAAAGAACATAAACTTACCATTCTCGTAAGTGAGCTGGCCATTAACCCTCACACTCAACAGAGGTTGAGAGAACGGCTCATATGTGTATGCTTCCTCAGGCGTCGTGAACGGGTCCTCATCATATATGGCCACGTTGTTAGGGTCGAGCTGAGGTATCTTCGGAATAACCGTAGGGAAGAACAAGTCCCTGGGCGGGCATAAGTGCACAGAATCCGTGCGGGATGCACTGCCGGATGGCCCAGATGATCCGGAATTAGGTTGTGGCGTCGCCGGATTGGGGGGAAGAGGTGGCATACGCGGTGGGTTCTGCTGGTTTGGCCATAGTACCCTCGTACTATTTGGGCGTTCGCTGTTGACTGAGTGACGACCGTCGACGGTGGTGGAGTTTCGGCTGCTGTTGCGGGAGGGTCGTTCATAAGACACCGAGTGACGTGGACCTTGGGGATCCTGGGATGCTGTATATAGTTGGAGGTGACGATTGGAATATACATAGACGGTCTCAAGACTGTCCGGTACGGTGCTTCCAGAACTCTGACCAACGGACCTAGACCCACTCCTGGGTCCTTGAGGGTTCAACCCGGAGGACATTTGAGGTGTCGCTCCTTGAGGTGACGAGGAGGAAGCTCCTTTCTGTTTCCCACTTTTCCCGGGAATCAATCTTTTGAACACGGACATTTTTATTAATGTCTGCAACAAAATAACATAATGAATAGCTTACAATTGAGGCAACACTAACCTAAATTTAAATTTTTTCTAACTAAAATTAACAACCCAAACTAAAATCACACTTAATTATTCCCAATTCTAATTACCTAAACTAAATAACCAAACTAAAATCACACTTATTCCCAATTCTAATTACATAAACTAAATAACCAAACTAAATCCTCTAATCCACAATATAATCCCAACCTAATTAAATCAACAATCCAACATAACATAACCTTACCAAAATCCAACCTAAATAAAACCTAAATTCAACAATACAAACTAAATAACAACACAAATCCAACTAAAATCAACCTAACCTAAATCCAACACAAATCCAACACAAAATCAACCTAAATCACAACACAAATCCAACACAAATCCAACTAAAATCAACCTAACAAACCACCCAACAGAAATCCAACACAACCTAACCTAAATCACAACACAAATCCAACACAAATCCAACTAAAATCAACCTAAATCACGTTGTTTATATATTCAAGTAAGGAGAGAGGGAGAGAATGCGAACCGTACTATTCGGGCGAGGGCAGAAATCCGGCGAGAGTAAACTTGGGCAGTCTTTCGAATCGTTGCGGCGGCGCTGGTCGCGAATGCAGGATTTATTCCACCTAGTATAGGCAACGAATGGCAGAATCGTTGCCTATACTTTAGGCAACGAGGAGGACTTATAGGCAACGAGTCTATCGTTGCCTTAACTTTAGGCAACGAGAGGTGTCCTTTAGGCAACGATTTGTGTCGTTGCCTATACTATAGGCAACGAAATCATTATTAAAGGCAACGAAATTGTCGTTGCCTATACTATAGGCAACGAAATCATTATTAAAGGCAACGAAATTCACATGTTTTCCACAACATACATGAAAATAACCGTTAAACTAATCCAGAAAATTACACAAGTAAACTTCGATTCGATCAACACATATATACATTTAATTAGGAGTTAATCAACTCAATACAAGCTCGAAGACTATACTCAATTACATCTCTAACTAAGGCTGATAATCAGAATCTGAATCATCGCTAGAGTCTGACGCGGTTTGATAGTTGAAGTCTGGTAATAGGTGTCGCTCCTCGTCCTCGTCACTCGAGTCTTCATCAAAGTCATTTGGATTAACATTTAGAAGTGCTGCTCCAGAATTTTGAACCACAATACCAGGTCGAACATTATTAAGGCGAATTGTATCGGATTCCGGAATGTCAATTCCATTTCCCTCTTGGTATGCTGCAACTTCTTCGTCATCTTCATTCTCACCAAGTGTGGCAGCACTGTACACATTCCTAACTTGCACATGGTTTACTACTTTCCACGGGGGTCTGTTCATAAGATCGTCAAGGTAAAACACTTGTTTGACCGATGTGGCAAGAACGAAAGGATCCTCCTCATACCAGCTTGTGGCAGTATTCACGGAAATGTATCCATACTGATCGATGCGAACGTTCTCCGGACGAGTATCAAACCATCTGCACTTAAACAAGTAAACTTTCATGCGCTCACCATACATGAGTTCAACCACTGAATGGAGTACACCGTAGTAGTCAGGGTCATTATCCCCACCATGCACCATTACCCCACAATTCTGTGTCTTCACCCTGTTGTCTCTTTCTTGACACATAAATTTCACGTCATTGACCCTACACATCGCGTAAACTTTTGATGATATAGGTTTCATAGCCAAGAGCCTCAATGCGTGTGACCATTGTGGGTAACCATCATCTTCTACATAGTTCATCTGAAACAAATAACCGTCAACATTAGATACGACATTTCATATAAATAACCGTCACAATTTGCTTTTACACGTCATATATATTATGACTAAATGAATATATACTCACCCATGTGCCAAAAAAATTTGCAAAGGTCCGGTTGTGGTACGCAACATCCCCGCCAACCTGTGGACTTCCAAGGTGTGTGTCTTTCCAATATTTAACTTCTTGACAATTAATGAGTACACACCAGTGTGCAATGTCTAACTCATATGGTGTCAACTCCCACTCCCCGTGCAACCTACTCTGTGGGTAAACATCATTAGAGACTACAGAAAGGTTGAACTGGGGTTCATCTACCGACATATTCGAATGTGGGTCCTCAAGCGCTCCCAAATACAGTTTGACGTACGTTACGCACTCGTGCGCAAGATATGCTTCGGCGATACACCCTTCAGGTGCAGATGTATTATGTACATACCCTTTGTAGTCTCCCAGTTGTCTACAAAGATGAAAACAGCTTGTTATTATTGTTGCCGAACAAGAATAAATTAATATATAAAGACTTAATTAGCAAACATCATACAAATGCAAGGTATATACCTCTCCATTGGATACATCCAAGTGTAGTGAACGGGACCGGTGAGCATCAATTGCTCGGGAAGATGCATCATCAAGTGAGGCATGATGTCAAAGAAATTTGGGGGGAAAATCCTCTCCAACTTGCACATGATAAAAATGATGTCCTTTCGCATTTCTTCGAGGTCTGACATTTTCACTTCTCTGGTGCATAACTTTTGAAAGAACCTTGACAGCGCCACTAACGGCTCTACCACCTCATCATCAAAGTACCCTCGAATCATAATAGGGAAGAGGCGTTGAAGTAGTACATGGCAGTCATGACTCTTTAATCCATAAATCTTATTGTCCCTGTAGTTAACACACCGACTTATATTTCCAGCAAACCCATAAGGATACTGGACGTTAGCCATCCACACAAAAATTTCATGCTTCTCGTCACGCGTGACCGTGTAAGGAGCTTGGGGCATCTTTCTCCCCTTCTTTTTCAACCACAGATGTTCCCGCAGTTTCATTTTTTCCAAATCAACGCGAGCTTTAGGGCCATCTTTGGTTTTTCCTTGCCAATTTAGAACGGTGCCCACCACACTTTCACACACATTCTTCTCTATGTGCATGACATCTAGATAGTTCCTGATAGGCAACATCCGCCAGTACGGGAGTTCCCAGAAGATGCTCTTGTGTGTCCAGAACTTATACCTGTCGGGTATCTTCGGTATAGTCGCAACAACCTCAGGATGATTGCTCAATGGCCCAAAATTATACTCATTCAGGACTTCTAAGATTTCATCTCCAGTCCATCCCATGGGTTGCAGACCTTCTTCTACAGTGCCGTCAAAAGCCTGGGCGTCCTGGCGAAATGGGTGTTGTCGTGGAAGCCAACATCGGTGACGCATATGGACAATCTTCGAGCAATGAGCTTGTCCAAACATGGCAGTCATGCACTCTGGACAGGCCATGTACCCCTTGGTTGGGTTTCCCGACAACATCCCTCGACCTGGAAAATCACTGATTGTGCCCACAAGCATAGCACGCATTCGGAACATCTCATTTTTAAACCTATCGTAAGTGGGATGACCAACTGTACTCAAGTGCTGAAGCTCCATAATCAATGGCCTCATGTACACATCCAGACACTTTCCTGGATAACCCGGCCCTGGAATCAACAGAGTCAGCATATTATATTCTTTCTTCATGCACATCCACGGAGGAAGGTTGTACGGTACCAATATAACGGGCCATATGCTGTACTTCTGACTCATGTTGCCGAATGGGTTGAATCCGTCAGTCGATAGCCCCAGCCAAACATTTCGGACTTCAGCTGCAAAATCAGAAAACACATTCACCAGGTGCTTCCAAGCCTGACCATCAGCAGGGTGTCTAAGGATATCATCGTCAGGCGAAGTCCTCTCAGCCCACCATCTCATAGCTTTCGCCGTGAATGCACACATGAACAACCTTTCCAGCCTATCAATAAGTGGGAAATACCGAAGTATCTTCACTGCTTTCTTGTTTCCTACAGGAGTGTACTTCCACCTTTCCGTACCACACACCGGACAGTAATCAAGCTTTGATAGATCCTTCCCGTCATCGTCTACACCCCAAAAGAGAACGCAATCATACATGCATGCGTGAATCTTGGTGTAGGAAAGTCCAAGATCTTTGAGGACATGTCGTATCTTACGATGAGTGGGGGGAAGACGATGACCGGGGGGCAGCAGATCACCAGTCAACTGAAGCCACCTATCGACCGCTGCCACGGTGCTCTTGGTCTCCACTTTTAGTTGCATCACTGCCATCACACTTTCAAGGACTGTCTTAGGACATCCGTGGTACAACGGAGTTTGATGCATCTGAATCAGGTTGTGGTACTTGTCCATACCACCTGTGTTGACATAAACTCTAGGTAATGGCTGGACTGGCTCAATGTGAGGGAAATTCTCAACTTCTGGAGGAACATATACGGGTGCTTGAGAATCATGAAATACACCGCTCTCATGAGGAAACATATCGTCGATGAACCTCCTGGTGGGATCATAATTGGATGAACTCGCAGTATCAGCAAATTGTCCATGATCATGCGGATCGGCTGCTGATGCTTCACCGTGATAAATCCAACGGGTGTACTTATTCCAAAATCCGTTTCTATGAAGGTGTCGCTCAACTGTAGCAATGGGACAACGATTGCCGCGACACTGACATTGTTTACATGGACAATAATGCACTGGCAACTCTCCACAATTAGCCGCCACAAATTCCAGAAATCTCCTAATTCCCTGCCCATATCTTGCATCAGTTCTATCTAGCCTCATCCAACTCTTGTCCATCCTGAAATGCACTGGCGATTCCAGAACGTTTCAGATTTTTCCACCGATTTTGATTTGAATGGAGGAGCTGCTGGCTAGATCTGATATAATAATAATTATAGGCAACGAAATAGTAGTTCGTTGCCTATATTGTTTTTCGTTGCCTATTAAACTATAGGCAACGATTTTTTCGTTGCCTATAACCATACTTTAGGCAACGATTTGAATAGGCAACGATTTTTTTCGTTGCCTATAAACCAGACATTAGGCAACGATTTGACTACTATAGGCAACGAACTCGTTGCCTATAGTTCACAATAGGCAACGAAAACCCTTGTCGTTACCTATTGTGAACTATAGGCAACGAATTTACCAGCTCGTTGCGCGTTGTTTTAAAATTCGTTGCCTAAAGTGTTTATGTTGGTAGTGGTACATCCATTAACTTTAAATATGAACATTGATATTAATTTATATATAGAAGTAAATATATATATATATATACGTACCCAGTTGCCAAAATAGTTTGCAAATGTCATGTTGTGGTACTCAAGATCACTGACAATAGCAGGGCAGTAAAGATGGATGTCTTTCCAGTATTGAACTTTTGGACAGTTAATCAATACCCACCAGTGGGTAATGACTAGCTCATATGGTTCCAACTTGTACGAGTTTTGCAACTTTCCATATACTTCAACATCATTGAAGATGATTGAAAGGTTGAATTGTGGTTTATCTACCAGCATATGTTGTTGAGGGTCCTGCATCGCTCCAAAATACAACTTGGTGTACGTTACGCACTCATGCGCAAGATATGCTTCAGCGATACACTCTTCAGGTGCAGATTTATTCATCACATAGTCTTTGTAGTCCCCCAGTTATCTATCAAGTTATAAAGTGCATGTTATGATTATTGAAAAATAAGTATTTCCTTATAAAAACAGAGTCAAATTCAGATGTTGAATCATATGTACATTTCATGGGATACATCCAACTGTAGTGTACTGGACCGGTAAGCAACAATTGTTTGGGAAGATGGATCATCATGTGAGGCATATGTCGAAAAAAATTGGGAGAAATATCCTCTCAAATTTGCACATGATAAAAATAATGTCCTGTTGCATTTCCTACATGTATGATTTTTTCAATTCTTTGGTGCATAACTTCTGAAAGAATCTTGACAACGCCACTAACAACTCCACCACCTCTTTGGGCAGGTACCCTCGAATAAAAACAGGGAAGAGGCGTTTAAGAAATATATGGCAGTCATAACTCTTTAATCCGTACATCTTATTATCCCGGAAGTTAACACACCGACCTATATTTCTTGCATAGCCTGAAGGATACCTGACATTACCCATCCACACAAAAATTTCATTTTTCTGGTCAGGCTTGACGGTATAAGGAGCTTGAGGCATTTTTTTCTTCCCTTCTCTCAACCACAAATGTTTCCACAGTCCCATTCTTTTCGGATCAATGCGTGCCTTAGGGTCGTCTTTAGTTTTCCCCTCCCAATTCAGCACTGTGCCTACCACACTTTCGTGCGCATTCTTCTCTATGTGCATGACATCTAGGTAGTGCCTGATTGGTAACTTGGACCAGTACGAGAGTTCCCAGAATATGCTTTTGTGTGTCCAAAATTTATACCTGTCGGGTCTGTCAAGTATTGACGCCACTATTTCAGGATGATTGCTCAACTGCCCAAAATCGTATTCATTCAGCACTTCTAAAATTTCATCCCCCTTCCATTTCCTGGGTTACATACTCGTTTCTACAGTCCCATCAAAAACCTCATCATCCTGCCGAAATGGGTGATCATATGGAAGCCAACAACGGTGATGCATCTGGATAATCTTCCTACAATGAGGTCTGCAACACTCAATAGTCATGCACTCTGGAAAAGCCATGTATCCCCTGGTAACATTGTCTGAACAACATCCCGTGGGAAGAAAAATCACTGATGATACCAACAAGCATGGCATGCATCTGGAACATCTTGTTTTTGTACTTGTCATAAGTGGGATGGCCAACGTTACTCAAGTACTTAAGCTCCTCAATCAAGGTCTCAAATACACATCGAGACACTTTCCTGGATAACCCGGCCCTAAAATTAACAGAGTGAGCATATTGTATTTCTTCTTCATGCACATCCATGGAGGAAGGTCGTACGGTACCAAAATAGTTGGTCATATACTGTATTGGAGACTCATGTTGCCAAAAGGGTTGAATCCGTCATATGAGAGCCCGAGCCAAACATTTCGGACCTCTGATGCAAAATGAGAAAACTCCCTGACCATGTGCTTCCAAACCTCTCCGTCAGCAGGGTGTATAAGGGTATCATTATCAGGAAAATTCCTCTCATCCCACCATCTCATAGCTTCAGCCGTGTGTGAACACATGAACAACCGTTCCAGCCTATTAATCAACGGGAAATACTGAAGTATCTTCACAGCTTTCTTATTCCCTGTAGGAGTCGACGTATACCTATCTATACCACATACCAGACAATCATCAAGGCTCTCAAGATCATTCCTATAAGCATCTTCACCCCAGAAGAAAACGCAATCATATTTGCATGCATGGATTTTGATATAGGAAAGGCCAAGATGTTTCAGGATATGTCGCATCTTATGATGAGTGGTAGGAAGGTGATGACCAGGGGGCAGCATCGAAGCAGTCCACTCCAGCCAATCATTAACAACCTTGACACTCATTTTGTTCTCCATTTTGAGCTTCATTAATCTCATGACACTTTCAAGGACAGTCTTATTACACCTATTGTACAATGAGGTCTATTGGAAGTCAATCAGGTTGTTGTACTTGTCCATACCGGCAGTGTTGACAACTCTAGGTAATTGCTGGACTGGCTCAATATGAAGGAATCCCCTAATAGCGGGAGGGATATCTGATGCTTGAGCAAATATACCGCTCTCATAAGGAAACACATCGTTGATCAACCTCGTTGTTAGATCATTAGATGTACGTACTGGCCCTCTCAGAAAATTGCCCATGATCATACTGGCCCGTTGATGATGTTTCACCGTAACAAATTCAACATGTGTACTTATCCCAAAACTTGTTTTTCTTCAGGTGCTCCCATACTTTATCAATGGAAAAACGATATTTATCGCTGCGACACTGACATTTCGTACACGGGCAATAATGAATTGTCATCCCTCCACAATTAGCCTTCACAAATTCCACAAAACTCAAAATTTCATGGGCATATCTTGGATCCCATCTTGGAAGGCATATCAAATTCCTGTCCATCCTGAAAATTCCAACTGTATATATATACATGCACTAATTAATTAAAAATTTATCCTTATATCTATATATATATATCGATCTTTAAACTACAAATTACATTATTTAATTCTTCTACTCCTTAATTACAAATTAATTAACACATGCATATATATCAACAATTTACATCTAATTATATATATATATATTCATCGAATTAAACTCAACTCAACTAAAAATCAACAATCAACTCTACATCAACAATCAACTCTAAATCAATAATCAATGTATATATATAGACACATACCTATATAGCTTCACGAACCTATTTTGGACAGCTTCCGACAACACCCAACGATTTCAGAGCGTTTTGAGTTTTTCTTACCGATTTTTTTTTGGAATGATTGAGCTGCTGCCTAGATCAATCTGTAATAAAGAACTATAGCCGATGACTTAATAATATCGTCGGTTATAGTTGAAAAATGTCGTTGGTGTTTGTCAAAACTATAGCTGACAACTGTCCCGTCACAAACACCGACAACCTTTTTTCGGTCGTCGGCTATAGTATTATACCTGACGACCGAAAACTATGGCCGACAAATGCTTTGTGTCATCAGGTATACTATAGTATAGCAGACGACATCAAAAGTCGTCAACCTGTTTTTTGTCATTTCGTCAACTATAGTACTTATTCTGGTAGTGAGGGCTGCAAAGCCCAAAGAGTCTCTTTAGCCGATTTGTTCTCGTATAAAAAACCCCAAATTTCTAGGGTTCTAGAGATTTTCATTTGGTTTCTTCAAAGTTTGAGCTCTTTATGGTACAAAATGGAGTTGAGAGTTAAGGGAGAAGAGAAGAGGGCATCGGGGTGGTTATTTTGATACCTTACTCAAATGTTTTGGTGGCCAGACGGCGAGCTCCATTGCGGGACCTCCGGCGAGGAAGAGAGAGTCAGGAGGAGAGAGAGAAAAAAAAATCTGAGGGTACCCGCGGGTAAACCCATACCTGCCCGTTTAATTATCGGGCATTTTTGGAAATACCCATTACCCGCTCATTAACAAAACGGAATAGGTTTTTATCCGCCCGCTAATTTCAAAAACGGAATAATACCCGCGGGTACCCATACCCGCAGGTAAAAATGCCAACATTAAAAGACAAGGTGTCTGTTTCGAAATTTGGTAGTCCATGAATGAAGATTTTTCCCAAACCCAGACCCGAAATCCAATTTCCTGTGCCATCGTATTTCCTCTTCAAGAAATCACCGGGTTCGGATCGAAGTTACCTAACCAATTTTTCTTTGTATAAATTAATAAGTGTATCCCATATTGACAATGTCTTCTTGTGGTCTAGTGGTAAAGGATTAGGGGTTGTACATTGAGGTTTGGTGTTCGAACCCCAGCATAGTACAAATGTTTTTACCATCAAAAGTTTAAGAAAAACATATTATAAATAGATAGATGTATGGTAAAATAACAAGTAGTCCTTGTGGCCTAGTGGTAATGGTTTTCGAAACCCAGTGTTGCAGCTCATTTTTCACAATTGATGAAGGGCAAATGGGTATTTTAACATTGAATTTGAAATTTTCATTTGCCACTTCAGCAATTTATACGAAAAATTTGTTTGACGTATCACCTTGATAAGGTTTTAAAAGTTCAAGTATGCAATCGATACTTACAAAGTTCAGGTTTGAAAGTGATAAAATCCAGGTATCATTGATTTTTTTTTCCTATTAGTTATGATGTTATGTGACATTAGTTTCAACCATTATTAGATTATGTTGAATTAGAAACTTGATGTTGTGATGAGCTGATGGATACTAAGAAATGGATACCATTTTTATAGGATTTGGTTTTGATTATACTATCGAAAACAGAAAAACAGAAGGGAAAAAACATTAACGCAATAAGAGCATAGGGCCATTTGGGTATTTTACAATCATGTGGGACCCACGAGGTGACATGACAAATGTGCTATGTCAGGGCACAATTAACATTGAAATAGATAACTGATGGCTTTAGAAGCACAACCAATTGATGTTTGAAACAATGGGGGTGTAAAATAAAACTTTGAAACATTAGAGACTCACTTGATATTTGAAGCAAAATTCATGGGGGTACACTGAAATTTGTCTTGTTACTTGTGTAAAGAAAAGGGACCTTGTATCAAGCCATTTTACTTGCACGGTAAATACTTCAAGATTTACTGGGTTTTTTATATGGCAAAAACCCTCAAATGGCCACTAATGTTTGATGAACAAGACACTTTAGTCACTCAAGTTTTGAAACTATAACTTTAGTCACTCAAGTTTGATACAAGAGACACTTTGACCACTCAACTTTTGAAAGTATAACTTTGATCACTCCTCCCATCCCATAAAATTGAGTGACCAAAGTTCTACTTTTCAAAAGTTAAGTGACCAAAGTGTCCATTTAGCCAAACTTGAGTGACTAAAATTATAGTTTCAAAACTTGAGTGACTAAAGTATCTTATTTATCAAACATGAGTGACCATTTTAAGTCTTTTGCCATTTTATATTCACCAGTACATTGCTAGAGAATTCTCTTGCATATCCTTGCGAAATTGATCCAATCTGTAATACTAGAGCTAGCATACAAAATCTACTGACACGAATGCCTCTTCGATTAAGACTAGTTTTTCAATTTTTTCTTATTATAAAATTTATTGCCAGAATTAATCTAGCTGGTTTTGGTCCGCTATCGTCTAGGAGTTCTTGTGCTGTGCAAGCACAACACTTATCAATCGTTGTCCCTTGGGAGAACAACGTCATACACTCATACAACTTTCAGCATTTTTACACTTTGGTCACTGAAGTTTCAGAAATATAACTTTGGTCAACAAACTATGACACTGTCTTTCAACTTAATCACCGAACTATGACATTATTTTTTTGTGACGACCCGAACCAGAATCAGATGTGTGTTTGGCACGATTCTCGAGATTTGGTTATAGTCGCAGTTTTACGATATTGTGTGGTTTGTCGATTCAATTCGCGACTATGTTTTCAGTCGAGAATTTTATTTAGGTGTCTTCACAAAAATTGTAGAGTACGTGATTTCGAGCTCGTGGGCGGTTCCGGAAGATTTTTCTGATAACCGAGGAATATTTTATGATTATTTGAAGTTTCGGGTTCCGACGAGTTTATCCGTTTGTTTCGTGTTTATCCGAATCATTTCGTATATTCGTTTTGGACCGTCGATCGACCCGAGGCTCGAGTATAAATATCGGAATAGTCGAGATTAGTCGCAAAAAAACACGGAATTACATTGACCAGTCATTGACTTTCCCAAATTGGGAAGTTGACCGTTGACCAGAGAGGGAGAGACTTTCCGTTTTCGGCTTCACCTTCCTGCGACCATTTTCCGGCCATCTCCGGCCAAGTGAAAGGTATGGATCGATTCCTCTCGTGATTTCGAGTTGGTTAGTGTTTGATTTGGTGGAATTTGAGTGAGTTTCGAGTGAGTTCGAAGTTGGCCGAATTGGTGGAGTTCGCCGGTGACGGGGAGCTGTGTTCCGGCGAGGTATGGAGGTGATGTGGTTGGGGCTTTTGCTCGCCTATCCTCACTGATGCTTGTGGTGTGGGAAATTTGGATTGAGAAGGTGTTTTCTGGCGAACCCGTGGTGGTTGCCGGAAGTTTTTCCCAATCGGTTCGAGCTGTTTTTGGATGGCTTAAGCTTAGAATTGGACCTTGAGTTAGTTAAAGAAACTGTTGGGCTTGTTGTGATCTTTAATTCTGGAAGTTTTGGCCGTGAAACTCCACGGTTGACGGCACGGCGGCGGCGGCGGCGGTCAACGGCGGAGCTCCGGCCAAAAGTTGACTTTTTGGATTTTGATGTAATTAGTGTCGTTTTTCTCGAAATCGTGCCCTGATCGTCGTCCAGAGCTTTTTGGGATGATTTGATTAGCCGTTTGTCAGTCGAGATTCCGAGTGGGGATTTCGGGATTTCCGTTATACATTTTGTACCGCATTGCATATTTTCGGGAACGGTTGGTTTCCGTGCATCCGTACAGTGTTAAGGATTATGATATTGATCAGTTGTATTTTATGAATATATTCAGGGGATCGAGATCGAGATCGGGATCGGGATCGTGATCGAGCTTCTGGCGAGGGATCTTCCGCCGGTCCTCGAGATTAGCGCGTGTGCGCGTTTTGCTCACCTGTGAGTGGACAATTTCTTTTCACGGAAATGATTGCGAGTCTTTTATATGATTTATGAACTTGAGAATGCGTATGAGATTTCGGATTACATGTGCATGTGTTTATAATTATATATATTTATACGAATATACGTATACGAATAAACAGATATGAGCATGTTTACGAGATTACGATTATTACGAACATATGTTATACGATTATGAAACGCATATGCATTCTTATGATATTTATTTCATTTGCATCGAGATATTTGTGATTTGATTTTCACTGAGTACAGTCGTAGTTCATGTTGTTGTATCGATACACACGCATCCCCGGCTGATCACCGAGGATGCTTACCAGTAGGGGTACCGTACCTTGTGCCGATGTAGTTCCGGGTGGGTACTGGTTTCTGTATCTTGTGCCGATGTAGTTCCGGGTGGGTACAGATGTCTGTTTCTTGTGCCGATGTAGTTCCGGGTGGAAACAGATACCCTGACCCCTGAGGCCTTCTTGGCTCGAATCACGTGTGGGTCTGGGATTCCGTGATTCGGACTGTACTAGCACGGTGTGTGTCCATGAGTGACCCCGTGGGATTTTATTTGCATGCTCAGTACGCTGGAGGATATGGTTTTACCTCGTGTACTTATTGTTTTATTTACCTGAACTCGCATATGTTATTTTATATATATATATATATATATATATCAACTGGTGAAAGACATTTATTTTCGTCCACTCACTCTAACGTGTTTATTGTCTTTCCCCTGGGCTTTTCGGTTTCCGTGCCCAGTTTACAGTTCGGATTCTGCTGTTTCACGTCGCGGTTTGGAGGCTAGTGATCAGAGTCACCTGTGTTTTCCAGTAGGTTCTTGTTTCGCCTACTGATGTACATATTGTATATGTTTTACTTTAGAGGTCGCTCTGATACATTCTGATACATGTTGTGTGGATTTTCACGGATATACATATATATAGTATAGTTTATTTACTGTTGTTGATTATATTGATGTTGAGAAATCCGGATGGGATTGGTGCCCACGGTTTGCTTTTTGTGGCATAGGACGAAGTGTTAATTTCTGGGTGCAGGTTATGGTAATTCTACGCTAGTAACGAAACTCTGCCGAAATTTTGAAAAATTTTTGTTGGTTCGTATTTTCGAGAGGGTTTGATTCCGGGTTAGGTAACTGAATCGGAATTGGGTCCTTTCAGCTTGGTATCAGAGCATTAGGTTGTCAGATTCTGTAGACTCTTGTAGTTGTGACGCTTAGGGTATTTGAGTTGATACAGCATGACTGGAGTGATGACCCGACTGGCCCGCGGTACTCATCAATACTTCGGGTGTTGTATGTCCTCAAATATCTGCGGTTTCATGATTACGTTCTTTCTGCTTGTACCTAATGCTTGTCTTGTATCAGTAGGATGCCTCCTCGACGTGGTCCCCGTGTTGATCGGGATGAGGATCCTGATGAGGATCGCCGAACGTGCGACTTGCTTATGCGAGTGCTGCGTTTGGAAGAGCGTTTTGACCCTGTGGTCAAGGCTCGCACTGCGGGTGCTACTGTGTTTTCGGGTTCAGTTGATCCAGAGATATGCGAGGCATGGTTGGTTCAGATTGAGCGTGTTTGTGAGCGTCTGCAGTTTACACCTGAGCAGATGACAGTAGCCGCAGTTGGTTTACTTGAGGGTGATGCATACTTTTGGTGGGTCAGCACTGACAGAGTTCCTGTGGATACTCCGTGGACATTGTTTCGTGATCTGTTTATGCGGAGGTATTTTAATCAGGCTACCCAGCAGCGCAAGTACGAGGAGTTCACGAACTTGAGGCAGGGCAGTTTGTCTGTACTTGAGTATCGGGATCGGTTTACTCGTTTGTCTCGTTTTGCGCGGGATATGGTGGCTACAGAGGAAGCCAAGTGTCGCAGGTTTGAGCTGGGATTGAATCTGAACATCAAGGCGACATTGACTACGATGCCGAGGAACAACTTTGATGAGTTTGTCAGTGCAGCTCTCCGAGGCGAGGATATTGAGCAGGAGAGACAGCAGAGGTATCGGCCGAGACGGTTTGAGGAAGGTGAACCGAGTCAGGGGCCTTCAAAGAGGCAGAGTTCTGATACTTCCGGCTCAGCTTCATCTTCAGGCGGTGGATCATATCGACCACCAGCTAGTGCATCGAGACAGAGGCAGAGGTGGAGGAGAGATCGACCACAGCGACCACAGGCTAGTGGGAGTTCTAGTGGTTCTAGTTTTCCTCGACATACTGGTGGCACATTTCCTATTCCGAGAGACTATCCTTTGTGCAACCTCTGCAACAGGTATCATTATGGCTCATGTCAGCGGGGCCCTGTCACTTGTTATCGTTGTGGCCAGGTGGGTCACTTTTTGAGGGAGTGTCCTCAGTTGGCTGGTGCAGATGGTCAGGCAGCTCAGGGTTCCGGAGTTGAGCGAGGTGCCACTTCGAGAGTGCGACCAGCTCAGTTTGCAGGCCAGGGCCGACAGCAGGGACAACCCCAGCGAGGACGACCAGCCGGACAGGCGAGAGTTCATGCTATGACTATGCGTGAGGGCAGAGCGTCACTGGAGGTTGTTATCGGTACGTTACATGTTTTTGGTATTCCTGTAGTTGCATTGTTAGATCCAGGCGCCACACATTCATTCATATCATTTAGACTGTCATCATTAGCCACGGTACCTGCATCTCCACTTCCGGGGTTGTGGAGAGTGTTGTATCCGTCAGGTGAGGTTGTGATCGGTTGGGTTTACCGAGATTGTGAGGTGTTTGTTGATGGCCATGGTTTAGCCGCTGATCTGTTATTGCTGGATATTGTGGATTTTGATCTGATATTGGGTATGGACTTTTTGGAGTCGCACTGGGCCATGTTTGATTGCCACAGGAAGTAGGTCGCGTTTCGACGACTCGGGTTGCTTGAGATACTGTTTCGTGGCGAGAAGAACACTTCCCTACCGTGTTTGATTTCCGCGATGAGGGCGGATCGGTTGATGAAGAAGGGTTGTGTTACATACTTAGCCCATGTTGTGGACACTACGGCTGCCGTGCCGGATCTTGGTAGTATTGAGGTTGTGTCCAAGTTTCCGGATGTGTTTCCAGCGGAGTTACCTGGTATACCCCCTGTGCGGGAGATTGATTTTACCATTGAGTTATTGCCGGGTACTGGACCGATTTCCCAGACACCGTACCGGATGGCACCTGCAGAGTTGAGGGAGTTGCAGATTCAGCTTCAGGAGTTGTTAGAGAAGGGATTCATTCGACCGAGTGTTTCTCCGTGGGGTGCTCCAGTGTTGTTTGTGTGGAAGAAGGACGGGTCCATGCGTTTGTGCATCGACTATCGGAAGCTGAATCAGATTACAGTGAGGAACAAGTATCCGTTGCCACGGATTGACGACTTGTTCGATCAGCTGAAGGGAGCAGCAGTCTTTTCGAAGATTGACCTTCGATCCGGATATCACCAGTTGAGGATCCGAGACTCCGATGTTGCCAGGACAGCTTTCAGGACGCGATATGGGCACTATGAGTTTTTGGTTATGCCGTTTGGGTTGACCAACGCCCCTGCAGCTTTCATGGACTTGATGAATCGGGTGTTTCGTCGATTCCTGGACAAGTTCGTGATAGTATTCATTGATGATATTTTGATATACTCAAGGAGTGTGGGCCAGCACAGGAAGCACTTGTGAGCGGTGCTGCGGACTTTGCGGGACCATCAGCTGTTCGCAAAGTTTAGCAAGTGTGAGTTCTGGTTGGATAGTGTGAAGTTTCTGGGTCACGTGATTTCGTCCGAGGGAGTTAGTGTTGATCCTGACAAGATCGAGGCCGTGCTGAATTGGAGTCGACCCACTACTGTGCCGGAGATCCGGAGTTTCTTGGGGTTAGCAGGTTACTATCGACGGTTTGTACAGGATTTCTCCCGGATAGCTACACCACTGACCAGATTGACAAAGAAGGGCGTCAAGTTTGAGTGGTCTGATGCGTGCGAGGAGAGTTATTTGCTCCTGAAGGAGAGATTGACTACCGCACCGGTTCTGACGTTGCCAGATGACAGTGGTGAGTATGTTGTGTACAGCGATGCATCGAAGTTGGGCCTTGGCTGTGTGTTGATGCAGCATGGTAGAGTCGTGGCATATGGTTCCAGACAGCTGAAACCGCACGAGATCAACTATCCGACGCATGATTTGGAGTTAGCCGCTATCGTGTTAGCGTTGAAAAGTTGGAGACATTACCTGTATGGTGCTCAGTGTAAGATTTTCACTGACCACAAGAGTCTCACCTACTTGCGGACGCAGCCGGACCTGAATATGAGGCAGCGCCGATGGATGGAGTTGATTAACAACTACGATTGTACGTTTGAGTACCATCCAGGGAAGGCCAATGTTGTGGCAGATGCGCTTAGTCGGAAATCTGGAGCCTCATTGTTTCACATGTGTGTGGCCAGAGTATCGATGTTAGCCGAGCTTCGAGCTACGGGTGCTGTGTTTGGGTATGATGATGATGGCGCTTTGTTGGCCAGCTTCCAGGTTCGACCAGTATTGGTTGATCAGGTACGGGAGGCACAGGATTCAGATTCTTACTTGCTGAGTAAGAAGACCATGATACGAAATGGTGTGCTTACAAAATTTCAATTGAGCGACGACGATACGTTGTTGTTCAAGGGCAGATTATGTGTACCCAGGGACGAGGACTTGAAGAAGGAGATTCTGGACGAGGCCCACAGTTCAGCGTATGCGATGCATCCCGGAGGTACGAAGATGTTTCGTACACTTCAAGCGTACTATTGGTGGCGCAATATGAAGCGGGAGATTGCCGCGTACGTGAGTCGGTGTTTGATTTGTCAGCAGGTGAAGGCGGAGAGGCAGAAACCTGCAGGGAAACTACAGCCACTTGAGATTCCAGTTTGGAAGTGGGAGCATATCACGATGGATTTCGTCTATCAGTTGCCGCGTACTTCGGCGGGCAACACTGGCATTTGGGTTATTGTCGATCGATTGACGAAATCCGCACACTTTCTTGCACTTCCAGGGAAGATTTCAGTGGGCAGATTGGCCAAGTTGTACTTATCAGAGATTGTTCGCTTGCATGGGGTGCCTGTGTCCATTGTTTCTAACCGTGATAGTCAGTTCACTTCTGAGTTTTGGCAGGCTTTACAGCGAGCGTTGGGCACGAGGTTGCGATTTAGTACAGCTTTTCATCCTCAGACTGACGGGCAGTCCGAGCGGACCATTCAGACTCTTGAGGATATGCTGAGATCGTGTGTGTTGCAGTTTCGTGGAAACTGGGATCAGCAGTTGCACTTGATCGAGTTCGCCTACAACAATAGCTATCAGGCCAGTATTGAGATGGCACCGTACGAGGCTCTGTACGGGAAGCAGTGTCGCACTTCATTGTGTTGGAGTGAGGTGGGCGAGCGTTGGCTTATTGGTCCTGATTTGGTGAAAACCACGATGGAGGACATTCAGGTTATTCGGGATCGCCTGAAGGTCGCCCAAGATCGGCAGAAGAGTTACGCAGATGTGAGGAGGAAGAGCTTAGAGTTCGAGGTTGGTGATTGGGTCTTCCTGAAACTATCTCCGTGGAGGGGAGTTGTGCGTTTCGGGAAGCGTGGCAAGCTTCGACCGCGGTACATTGGTCCGTATGAGATTACGGAGAGGGTTGGAGCTGTTGCTTACAGACTTGAGTTACCGGCTGAGATGGCTCGTGTGCATGATGTCTTCCATGTTACGGAAGTACATCTCAGATCCCTCACATGTGATAGCTCCACAGCAGTTACCGATCAGGGAGGATTTATCGTATGTTGAGGAGCCAGTGCAGATTCTCGATCGTCATGAGCAGGAGTTGAGGCACCGTGTGATTCCGCTGGTGAAGGTCTTGTGGCAGAACCATTCAGTGGAGGAGGCCACCTGGGAGACCGAGCAGCGTATGCGGGAGCAGTACCCTCATCTGTTCACTTGACAGGTACGTAAATTTCGAGGTCGAAATTTCTTTAAGGGGGGTAGATTTGTGACGACCCGAACCAGAATCAGATGTGTGTTTGGCACGATTCTCGAGATTTGGTTATAGTCGCAGTTTTACGATATTGTGTGGTTTGTCGATTCGATTCGCGACTATGTTTTCAGTCGAGAATTTTATTTGGGTGTCTTCACGAAAATTGTAGAGTACGTGATTTCGAGCTCGTGGGCGGTTCCGGAAGATTTTTCCGATAACCGAGGAATATTTTATGATTATTTGAAGTTTCGGGTTCCGACGAGTTTATCCGTTTGTTTCGTGTTTATCCGAATCATTTCGTATATTCGTTTTGGACCGTCGATCGACCCGAGGCTCGAGTATAAATATCGGAATAGTCGAGATTAGTCGCAAAAAAACACGGAATTACATTGACCAGTCATTGACTTTCCCAAATTGGAAAGTTGACCGTTGACCAGAGAGGGAGAGACTTTCCGTTTTCGGCTTCACCTTCCGGCGACCATTTTCTGGCCATCTCCGGCCAAGTGAAAGGTAGGGATCGATTCCTCTCATGATTTCGAGTTGGTTAGTGTTTGATTTGGTGGAATTTGAGTGAGTTTCGAGTGAGTTCGAAGTTGGCCGAATTGGTGGAGTTCGCCGGTGACGGGGAGCTGTGTTCCGGCGAGGTATGGAGGTGATGTGGTTGGGGCTTTTGCTCGCCTATCCTCACTGATGCTTGTGGTGTGGGAAATTTGGATCGAGAAGGTGTTTTCCGGCGAACCCGTGGTGGTTGCCGGAAGTTTTTCCCAATCGGTTCGAGCTGTTTTTGGATGGCTTAAGCTTAGAATTGGACCTTGAGTTAGTTAAAGAAACTGTTGGGCTTGTTGTGATCTTTAATTCTGGAAGTTTTGGCAGTGAAACTCCACGGTTGACGGCGCACCGCCGGCGGCGGCGGCGGTCAACGGCAGAGCTCTGGCCAAAAGTTGACTTTTTGAATTTTGATGTAATTAGTGTCGTTTTTCTCGAAATCGCGCCCTGATCATCGTCCAGAGGTTTTTGGGATGATTTGATTAGCCATTTGTCAGTCGAGATTTCGAGTGGGGATTTCGGGATTTCCGTTATACATTTTGTACTGCATTGCATATTTTCGGGAACGGTTGGTTTCCGTGCATCCGTACAGTGTTAAGGATTACGATATTGATCAGTTGTATTTTATGAATATATTCAGGGGATCGAGATCGAGATCGGGATCGTGATCGAGCTTCTGGCGAGGGATCTTCTGCCGGTCCTCGAGATTAGCGCGTGTGCGCGTTTTGCTCACCTGTGAGTGGACAATTTCTTTTCACGGAAATTATTGCGAGTCTTTTATATGATTTATGAACTTGAGAATGCGTATGAGATTTCGGATTACATGTGCATGTGTTTATAATTATATATATTTATACGAATATACGTATACGAATAAACAGATATGAGCATGTTTACGAGATTACGATTATTACGAACATATGTTATACGATTATGAAACGCATATGCATTCTTATGATATTTATTGCATTTGCATCGAGATATTTGTGATTTGATTTTCACTGAGTACAGTCGTAGTTCATGTTGTTGTATCGATACACACGCATCCCCGGCTGATCACCGAGGATGCTTACCAGTAGGGGTACCGTACCTTGTGCCGATGTAGTTCCGGGTGGGTACTGGTTTCTGTATCTTGTGCCGATGTAGTTCCGGGTGGGTACAGATGTCTGTTTCTTGTGCCGATATAGTTCCGGGTGGAAACAGATACCCTGACCTGAGGCCTTCTTGGCTCGAATCACGTGTGGGTCTGGGATTCCGTGATTCAGACTGTACTAGCACGGTGTGTGTCCATGAGTGACCCCGTGGGATTTTATTTGCATGCTCAGTACGCTGGAGGATATGGTTTTACCTCGTGTACTTATTGTTTTATTTACCTGGACTCGCATATGTTATTTTATATATATATATATCAACTGGTGAAAGACATTTATTTTCGTCCACTCACTCTAACGTGTTTATTGTCTTTCCCCTGGGCTTTTCGGTTTCCGTGCCCAGTTTGCAGTTCAGGTTTGGTGTTTCACGTCGCGATTTGGAGGCTAGTGATCAGAGTTACCTGTGTTTTCCAGTAGGTTCTTGTTTCACCTACTGATGTACATATTGTATATATTTTTACTCTAGAGGTCGCTCTAATACATTCTGATACATGTTGTGCGGATTTTCACGGATATACATATATACATAGTACAGTTTATTTACTGTTGTTGATTATATTGACGTTGAGAAATCCGGATGGGATTGGTGCCCACGGTTTGCTTTTTGTGGCATAGGACGAAGTGTTAATTTCTGGGTGCAGGTTATGGTAATTCTACGCTAGTAACGAAACTCTGCCGAAATTTTGAAATTTTTTTGTTGGTTCGTATTTTCGAGAGGGTTTGATTCCGGTTTAGGTAACTGAATCGGAATTGGGTCCTTTCATTTTTAAAAATCAGTATGTGAACTTTCACTAAATCTAAGTATTTATACCTCAACTTTACAAAATATTATAACCATATATCCCAACTTTTGATCCCAACTCAAAAATGATACATACGTATACTTATTTTGTCTTATACTGTTAATTCTTATGTCCCTGAAAGTATGCAATTTGAAATTAAGTAAGACAGAATAAGTAACGACAGGTATAATTTTTGGGTTGAAGTCTAAACTTTGGGTATGATTCTGATATTTAAAAAAAATTGATTTATGAATATTTAAAATGAACAAAAAATTAAGTAATATTTATTGAATTTTTCAACTGAAATGACTCAACTCTAAATTAACAAGTAATCTAGGATCACTCCCTAATAACAAGACTTCAACCACGGATTTCTGTAAAAAAAAAAATTGACATAGTTTCCTCTACGAAGTGGACTACCAGAAATCGGCAAGAAAATCACACTTCGGATTTCCCACAAACAATACCGTGAACCACCGATGTCCATCCGAATTTCTCAATAAAGTGCGAAAAATAAATTAATTAAAATGTTGAAATAATAATACAGGAACTGAAAACTCATAATCCAGCAATACTATCAATTCACAACCAACACTGAAAAATATTTACAACACTAGTGTTCAGAGAGATTTTTAGGTGCAGAACAAAACATATGAAAATACACTGCTAGTGGGTCGAAACCTATAGAAAAGTATGACAATTCGGTGGACTCAAAGCCTCTGAGGATCAAAATCCAACTCAGGAGAAGCACTGCAACCTGGGCACGGAAAATCGAAAGCCCTAGGGAAAGGCAGATAAAAACATAAAATGTTAGCATGAGTGGACAAAAACTCACAATTAGTGTAAAACAGTAAAATATTGTATATGTGCCTTTTCGTTGATTTCTATGAAATCATGCGAGTTTAAAATAATAAACTGAATAAAATATGAAGGTGAGCGCTCAGGGTGTTTGTCCTAACTTGAAGCAGCTCCATGACTATAAATACAAGGTGATGGGATCATCCGGGGTATTTTTCCTAACCTCAGATGATCTGGGTCAACATGGTGTTTGTCCTAACCCGATCTGACCCGACTAGTCAGTGATCAGCCAACGAGTCAAAGCATCGATGATGAAAATAAAACCATCACAAACATACATCCAAACTCGATTGTAATAAAATACAGGAGAATGTAAATTTGCATAAACATGAACTTGCAGCAACTATGAAAATAAATAAACGTCCTCTCACTATCTGTAGCTACTGTTGTGATCAGGTTGTATCACCCTCATTGGGGTCACGGTCGCAACGTCCTGAAAATATAGTGTATACGACATCAATATATGCAAAACGATGCAAAATCGGCTTAAAAACGATCCCAGAAACCCTCTTAACAAAATCGAAAAATATCCTCATCAGAGCTTTGTTATGGGCGACGGCGCGTGAGCCCCACGGGAGCGTTCGACCCACTAAACTGTAGATCTCCTCAAGCCCAATCGTTTTCTTAACTATGGAATCATTCAATTCAGGCTAGATTGACCGGAAAACCCCTCGAAAGCCCATGAGTTGAAAACCGGCCGGAAAATTTTTCTGACCGAATTTGACCCCATTGAGGCTCCTCGGCCAACAAACCCAAAGGGGTTTCCATCCTTTGACCAAACCCAGTCCAAACCACCCACTTACCTCGCCGAAACCATCATAACCGTCGAACTCGAAATCCCAATACTTCGCTTCAACAATTCAAACACCAAATCACCCAAAATGTCACCAAACATACATCAATTAATAGCATAGGTCCAGAGCTTCAAAACCATACCTATTTTCTGGCAACGGGTTATATTGTGAATTTTCTTCATTTTATCAACAGAAATGTACTCCTTGACAACATGTATGCAGCAGATGGTATGTGGGAATCAGTGCCCACGGTTAGTTTGTAGGAAATTATTTTATTTTGTGAAATTTGAGTTTTGGATCTCCAATTTGATTCTTGTGTATTATGAGTAGACATTTTAATTAATAGAGTTATTAGTTCGATTTAGACAACTAAATCAGAATCAGAACCTTTCGGTTGGTATCAGATCAAATAATACAAGAGTTTCCTCTTCCCACCCAAGTTACCTAAGTTTCAGCGGGTATGTTGGGCAGAAAAGTATATATTAGGCACGTCAATGAGCACGATGAGCAGACAGTATCCTGTTGCTTTAAATCTAGAGATATTCTACGACACGTCGTTTTTCCAATTTCCCAACTGGATCTTGAGAAACAGAAACAAACGAAAGAGACGAAGAAAAGAAGAAGAAGCGTTGTATTTCTATTTCAGATTTGGTGGGCGACCTCCTCACTACTTCCGACTTTCTTTGCTTTCCACCGAGACCGAGACCCTTATTTTGGCCTTTACCTCCTACTATATACACTCCAACGATTCTCTTTTCCTTAGAAATCCTTCCAGAACCCTCTCGCTTAGATCATCGATCGGTCAAAGAGCCAATCCCCCAATTGTTCTGAAGAAGATTGATAGAGACGAGTCGAAATGTTTAACGGGATGAACATGATGGATCCAGAGCTGATGAGACTCGCTCAAGAACAGATGAGTCGCATGTCACCCGCCGAATTCGCTAGGATCCAGCAACAGGTCGGTTAAGTCTTTCCTTTTTGTTTTATTTTCTCAAATTGAAAGCTGAAAATTCAATTCGAATTGGATTTGATTTGACTGTGGTTGGTTGCAGATGATGTCGAATCCAGAGTTGATGAAGATGGCATCGGAGAGCATGAAGAACATGAAGCCTGAAGATTTGAAACTTGCTGCGGAGCATTTGAAGCACACGCGTCCAGAAGAGATGGTCGAGATTGGTGAGAAGATGGCTAATTCGTCGCCCGAAGATATCGCAGCGATGCACGCTCAAGTTGATGCTCAAGTTACTTACAAATTGAATGCCGCTCAGATGCTCAAGAATCAGGTAACACTCACTCACTCACTCACTCACACACTCTTTGCTCTTTCTTCATACTTTGTGTCTTGATAATCGATATGTCAATTTGATATGGTGTTGTGTATCGATTTTTCCAGGGAAATGCACTTCACAGCCAGGGAAAGTTCGGTGATGCCTTGCAGAAATATGTGCTTGTATGTGTCGTGTAACCTATAACAATTTTCGATAGCGAAAGATATGATTTCTTTAACTAGTTTTATGAATGTGCTTTTATTCTTTCGAAATTCTCAGGCAAAGACGAACCTGAATGGACTTCCATCTGCTAAAGGGAGATCACTCCTGATGGCATGCTCGCTCAACTCAATGTCATGCCACTTGAAAACAAGGCAGTATGATGAATGTATAGAAGAAGGTTCTGAGGTACATCCGGAAACAATTAGTATCTTTCAACTCAAGTATTGCCATATGACATTATGTGCCATTTATGATATTCATATGTGAATACATGAAGAGAATCACATCTTGAAGTAACTTAAAATAATTGCTTTTCCATGTTTTTCACTGCTAATGCAACAACCTTTGCATGTGCACGCACACACTTATCTAACAGATATGGATCGTCGTTATTAGTTCATAACTTGGTTGCAAGCTCCTAACTTCGTTGATAACCATTGTACTTCAGGTATTGGCTTATGATGCGCAGAATGTCAAAGCTCTCTATCGGAGAGGTCAAGCATATATAGAGTTGGGTCGATTGGAAGTGAGTTTGTTTATATATTTATCTCATGAGTTGGCAGATATTGCCATCTTCTGATATTTTTTGTCTCAAATCTGTAATTCACACTCCTAAAATGCATTCACCTTCCCTTCTATTGTTTCATAATTAAAAAAATCACATTGGTGTAGATTTGATTCGACTTTTCCGGAGTGTTTTTAGCAATTTCATTTTAGTTTACGTAATTATATTCTAATCTGTTGCAATTCATCTGTTAGGATGCCGTCAATGATCTGAGCATGGCACATGAAGTTTCCCCTAATGATGAGACTATTGCAGATGTTTTAAGGTACTGCTGTTTCTTTTTCTTTGTATTTGGATTAAAGATCACTCTGTAGCTTGTACTGTCATATGGTCCATACATGTTTTCGTTGAGTCATAGTTAAAACTAGGTGACTCAAATATATTACTGTTCCCTTTGAGAATACCATGCTCGCACAATCAAAAGAAAGAAAGATAAAGTATAGGGTTGTTTGAGTGGTGAACTCAGAAAAATTATATTAGTTAATTTTTTTTTCCAATATTTGGCTGGATGTTGTTGACTGCAAACATTAAATTCCAAGGCTCAGTGACGATTATGATACACTTTACCTCTGGCATCTCCATAAAATGGAACAAATTGTAAACCTAATGACTATATAGTTTACAGCCTGGTTCAATATAAACAGTCCTCTAACGAAACCTGCATAGACAAGGCCCTAGATTCGGGCTCATCGTAGTGCATTGGGGGACATCTTGGTGTCAAGAAGAAAAGAAAAAATGAAAATTAAGTTTAATGACTGATTTTGTCACGTTGGCCCCCAACTATATTTTTAGCTTTTGTTAGACCCTGATTCTAAGTTGTCACACAATGATAGTTGATTGTTTTGATTTTCTAAATGATATTTTCTGGCACAGGGATGCAAAGGAAAAACTGGGTACCGAGGGCAGTGTGTCTGCACCAAGAAGTACGTTGCTCTTCATCCCTTGTTGTTATCTCTGAATTTCTCAAAATAAAAAATAAAAAATAATATTAAATGTTAAATGTATGTATAATAGGATTGGTAATTGAAGAAATAACTGAAGAAGTTGGGACTTGCTCTTCTGCCAACCATAAAAGATCATCCACAGAGTATTCTGGGGCACAACCGCAGGAAACCGGAGGTATTCGCAAGACTCATATTGCAGCTGACACTGAGGTTCTGTCAAACAATTCAGGGCATTTACAGGCTTTAAAAAATGACCCTGCAACTCTCAGGTATTTCTTGTATATTAAGGCTTAATCTCAATTGATGATGCTTTGTTCCTGTCCTTATGTTTTCATTTGCCTAAGAGTTAAATATATCTACAACAACAACAAAAGCCTGGCCTTGTGAACGGGAAAAATGAACTATATAAATTAATTGGTAGTAAGCCAAATATGACTAACTTTCTTGTAGGATCTGTTCTCATGTTTGGTGTTTTCACATCCTGCATGTTTGTGCTTGTTTATTTACATGTCCATGCACATGTATGTGCTTATTTATTTACATGCTCATTTCATATGAGAGAGGAGGTGGACTTATAGTTGGATAAATGTGGTCTGATTTGCTGGAGTTTACAAATGATTCAGCACTAAGTTGAAGCCGCAGAGAATAGAAAATGAATTTCAGACTATTACTTACATTTGATAGATATAATCCGACATGGAGAATACTTTTAGTTGATGCCTGAGAGTATCTGTTGTAAAGCTGTGCAACTATATGAATTGCATTCAAGTTTACTTGATAAAGAAGTATCCAGCTTGACCAAAAGTTTCAGCAATTTGTCGAACTGAAGTAAAATGGTAGTTTAGATGTTTTTCATTTTGAATCAGGATATTGATAAGTCCATATTTTTAAATGAATTTGAGATCATGGAAACTTTATATTTGAGGAATGCATTTTTAAATTCTATAATCATGTAATAGTTATAATACTAGCAACAGTATCCTATGTTTTCCTATGTGTAGGTAGAGTAGCCGTTTGGTTTCTATTTGTATATTAAAATTCCATCACTTTGCATCTTTTTTTGTTTTCTCTTGTTATCTTATGTTATAGAGGGTATGTTTTGATTATGAAATTGTGGTCAAGTTGTGATCAGGGAAAGAGGGCCCGGCTATGTTGTATAGGTAGACAGATTCATAAATAGATTTGTATAGAGATTCATAGATCACTATTGATAACATAATGCTTGTCTGCTTTCAGATCATTCCAGAATTTTATATCAAATGCTGATCCGGATACTCTTGCTGCTTTAAGTTCTGAAAAATCTGAGGAGATTCCTGTTGACATGGTGAAGACTGCCTCAAACATGATTGGCAAAATGTCACCGGAAGAATTGAAAAAAATGATTGAAATGGCATCCTCATTTGAAGGAGGTAATCCATTTCTCAAGGGGGGTTCACCCAATATGTCACCAAATATGTTCAAAACTTCATCTGATATGATGAGTAAAATGTCACCGGAGGAACTCCAGAAAATGTTTGAAATGGCTTCAAAAGGGAAGGGCTTATCTGCAACACCAACATCTAATTTTGACAATTTTAAACCTGGATCAGTTCCACCAAATTTGTCTCCGGATATGCTTAAAACTGCATCTGATATGATGAGCAAAATGCCTCCTGGTGAGCTTCAGAAAATGTTTGAGATGGCATCTTCTATGGCAGGAAGAGACTCCTCTCCAACACCAGCTTCAGTCAATGCTAACAGACAAAGTTCATCCAAGTTTCCTGGAAGTGGTGAAACCTCGGCTGCGAGTGCAGCTCATGATGATGGTGATGCTAGTTCCCATGGACTATTGCCAAACTTGAGAAGTGCTCCTCAGTCGAACTTCCCTGCCTCTGCAGTTGATTTTCAAGATCAAATGAGAAACCAAATGAAAGATCCTGCAATGCGGCAGGTTTGTTCACTGTGCACTAAATGAGTCTTCTTTTCCTAATTTTATCTCATATTTTTGCATGTCTTTTGATTTCCTCCATTATTAACGTCTTGTTATGTAAAACAAGGCATTCACATAATTTTCCCCTTGAAAATTACAAGATGATCTTTATCATCAGTAAACATATTTCACCAATTGTGCTCAAGTCATATTGGTCGAGCTTGAAACAACAATAGTTCTCTTTGTCCTGTGGATGTTAACTGTTCAAAGTCAAAATGTCAAAAGACTGGTTGTATTCTTTAGCACCCATCAAGTACATATCAAGATTCCAATTAAGATTCTGAAGGATATGTTTGGGCACTGAGTTATTTGAGGCGTCAAAAGAAGAAGTTTAATCAAACTCTATATACATAACAGGTCTATTGTTGCAAACCTAAATGTTACCATATTCATATCACTACAAGAGTAGAATTTCTACTTCAACTCTTCATCGGTAATGTATATCGCATGTTTTCCATACAACCTCTTTTGTTTTAACTTTAACTGTATTTTCTGACAGATGCTATCATCGATGATGAAGAATATGAGTCCAGACATGATGGCAAACATGAGTGAGCAATTTGGTTTGAATCTTTCCCGGGAAGATGCGGAAAAAGCTCATCAAGCAATGTCTTCTCTGTCTCCAGAATCGTTGGACAAAATGGTAAATTCCTACACAATTGGTTTTAAATGGTTTTCTCCAGACTTGTTACCAATGTCCCTATGTGTCAATGTCCAACACTTGATTTTTGTATACTCGTTATCATTCCAAAGACTTGTTCTGTTATACTGATAATACTTGTTCTGTTATTGAGGTAGATAATACCAACACCCGGGCCATTATTGCCATAGTAACATACATGGACCCTCGTTATCTTTATCTCATAATTTGTCATATTAATCCATTAAGTTCTTTCTCTTGAGTTGTGAATTTAAATTGTTCTCATCTTTAACTTCTTATTGCAGATGCAATGGATGGATAGGATCCAGAGAGGAGTGGAAGGTGCAAGGAAGACAAAGAATTGGCTGCTGGGAAAATCTGGTTTGATTTTGGCATTTTTCATGCTCGTTCTAGCAGTAATCCTTCATCGCTTGGGGTACATTGGTGGTTAGACTGACTGGTAATATGCCAAGTGCAACCTCTTGCATAGTCTTGTATGTCCCTCCCTGGAAATACACCAGGATAGCTGCTGCTGTGAATTGTTGTTTGATGCTGAAAAGTGCTGTTGTAAAACTGTTATTCGGTGCTGAGAGAAGCTTGGGAGGCGAGGAAGAAAATGAATCTGATAGTGGGATGCAGTACCCTAGAGTTCTTTTTGCACCTAGGTTAATTAGATGTACCAATTTTTTTATTTTCTTCAGAGATTTTTTTGGAGTTGGGATACTGTAAAAAGATGTCTTTTTGATGACTTTCATTACCGTCCTAATGTGATCTAGCAACGGTAACTAAGTGACGGACCAAGAGGCTGCCGTCCCTTATGTAATACTAGTCATTTGTATGATTCAAACAATCATTGGCTCATTGCTATGTCCATTCTCTCCCTGGTTTGAGTTAAGGTTTCTACTGAAAATGGTCACTTAAGTCTGCACTAAGAAGTTCTAGCATAAGGGTTCATCGACTTTATTCTCGTTGCTCGCTTTATGGATGATATTTGCTGGTTCTTAGAATCGAGCTAGGCAAATTACAGTAGTCTTGGCAATTTGGCATTTGCAACTTTGCAAGGTGATGATTAAACACCTCATAAACAGAGTTATTTTGATATTTGCTATATAGAAGAACTCTACTAAAACATCAAATCAAAATAGATGCATACACACACGGCCGCACCGTTATAACTCCGGAGACTGGTATTGTTCCTCATCGATCATGCTGTTCTGATGCGTTGAACTTGCCGGAAATGCTTATGAGCGATTGCATTATCGGAAGTAGTATCCCCGTTTTTCACGCCTGTCAACACATCCTCTTCACTGTCTGACTGAGATGAAGAAAACAACTGAGCTAGAGTAGTCAGTACACAACCCATAAGAGGAATTGAGGAGCATATGATGGCAGCTTTTCTGAAAGGCAAAGCTCGCATTTTTGTCTAGCTACATTGATGTGGAGTATTTCTGCTCAACATATATATATATATGCTGATATACAACAAACTTTTACTTAGGTATACCTGAAAATAATTATTTTCAGGTATATGGCATTACGTCAACTTTTTGATCATATTTTATCATCTCCACCGTCCAGATTTTGGGTCCTAATGTGTAGATGAAGCTTGTAAATTTTCAACCAAAATGATAATTGTTAAAGTATTCAAAACTATATTTGAAGTTCATAAATAAGAACGGTTCAGGTTTGACAGATTTGGTCCGTCCATTAATTTAAACTAGTTCGATACCTTAATGATCACCATTTTGGCTGAAAATTTGTGCGCACGTGTGTGTGTACACACACAAGCACAGCAAGCTTCTACTAAGGTATACCTATTTTTGGTCATTTTCAAGTATGGAGCATTACACCAACTTTTCGATCATATTTTATCATCTCCACCGTTCAGATCTTAGGTCCCAATGTGTAGATCAAGCCTATAAATTTCACCTAAAATGGTGATCATCAAGGTATTCAAAACTGCAATTGAAGTTTATAAGTATGAACGATTCAGGTTTGACAGATTTAGTCCGTTCCTTGATTTAATCTAGTTTGATACCTTAACGGTCACCATTTTAGTTGAAAATTTACATGAATGATCTATTCATATAAACCTAATATTTAGACGGTAGAGATAATAAAATATAATCAAAAAATTTGTCTAATATCTTATAGCTGCAAATGAAGTAGTGTACTTGTTTTTCTTGGTAATCAAGTCAGCAAATGTCACAGGTTTCAAAATTGTCAAACCATCAGACCCTCATGTGTCCTTTTTGTCATGGATGATAATAGAGAAGAAAGCAATGCGAAGTTTTCAAAGACAATGACATGCATGTTAAAAGTATGTGCATGAATTCACAAAAGTATGGAATACAAATTCAAAAGTAATAATAATGCTAACATGATCTTATCAAAACATAACTAAAAGTAACGATGAGAGTGACCGTTGGTCCTGCAACTTGAAACGAAAGGCACCCTATTCAAAAACAAAAAGTAGTTAAAAATTGGCTAAAATTTAACAGAAAAAAAGAGTCGGTAAGTGATAAAAACTTATATTGCGATGTTACAGATGTATGTGGTCACATGTTCGATTTTCATATATTAATTGTCATCTCACGTCCTAATTTTTAGTTTATAATAAACATAAATAAATTAAATCTCAAAACATGAATAATTAAAAATCTCTAGTCAAAATTTTCTTGTTAAAGGAATAACCAGCTATAATTCCACAATATAAAAATATGTGATTCGAGAATTAGAAACTCTTATTACACATGTCAAACAAATTGTCAAGTAGAATTTCAACTAAATAATAATATTCAAATAGAGAATGACACATAGTGGAATTGACACATAGCGGAATTGAAGTCTCAACCCTCAAAAGAATACTTCGTCTAATTCCCACCTAGTCGAGTCCTACAAAGTCTCAATTTTTGACATGATGTAAAATAGACTAATCTGCAGGATTAACCCCTACACCATTTATTGGTGCATCGGGTTAATAAAAAATATAAAAAATAAAGTGCTTCAATAGATACCCTAAACAAAACCTAAACCAGGTCAAAATTTTCTTAATAAAGGAATAACCAGCTACAATTCCACAATGTAGAAATATGTGATTCGAGAATTAGAACATCTTATTACATATGTCAAATAAATTGTCAAGTTAAATTTCAACTAAATAATAATACTCAAATAGAGAATGACACATAGTGGAAATCTCAACACTCAAAAGAAAACATAGTATGATTCCCACCTAGTCGAGTCCTATGAAGTCTCAACTTCTGACGCAACGCAAAACATACTAATATGCAGGATTAACCCATACACCATTTATTGGTGCATCCGGTTAATAAAAAATAAAGTGCTTCAACAGATACCCTAAACAAAACCTAATGTGACGACCCGGACCAGAATCAGCAGCATGTTCAGCTAGGTCGATGAGTTACTGCGTAGTCGCAGAGTTGCGACAGTTGATTGAATCGCCAGACTCGTTAACGACTAAATTATTGGCCGAGAATTGGAGCTGAGTCTCTTCTCGAGAGTCGTTGTACGTATGATTACGAGTTCGTGGGCGGTTCCGGATCGTTATTTGGACGACCGAGGAATTAATTATGAATATTTGAAGTTCAGATTTAAATGGTGGGCTACTTAACGACTAAATTACCGGTCGAGAATTTGGTTTTGACTTCTTCACGGAAGTTGTTCAGAATTTAATTTTGAGTTCGTGAGAACTTCCGGAGCATGATTTGGAGTTACGAGGAATTAGTTACGAATTTTGCCGTTTGTTGATTATTTAGTCGATTTAATATGTGTTTGGTTGAAGGGTTGACTTTTTATTCGGTTGGCCGATGTGTTTGACTTTGGGTGATTAGTGAAGAGTACGTCGAGATGAGTTTGTGGCCGTGAGAATTATCGGAATTGGATATACGACGAGAAAGTTACGTGGGTTTGAAGTTCGTCGAAATAGATATGTATGAGTTTCCTTTTCGGGAAAGTATAAATAGTAACTTACTAAAAGGGGAAAGTCAAAAGTTGCATTGATCATTGTTGACCCGGTCTACTGGGTTTGACCGAGTGGGAGGAGGAGGCCGACGACGTGTTGGTTGCTCCACGGCGGTGATGCTGCTCCGGCCACCCCACGGCGTGGGGGTGGTCTTGTTCTCTTCGTCTCAAGGTCCCGAGTGCATCCCCAACCTCCTTTTCTGGTATGGTTCACCGTGGAGTAAGGATTTTCCGACAAGAAATTGATGAAAACTTGGTGATTCGGGTTCCTCAAATTCGGCCGAATTGAACTTCATGAGGTACTGGGTTTTGTAGCCCTCTTCATTGTGATTCTAACCATATAAACATGGTGTTCTAATTCGATTTGTGGATTGAGAATTTTGAGATTGAAATTTGTGAACCAATTCGGTTTTACATGAAATTGACCTAGTTAGAGTGAGAATTGGACTTCGGTGCAGTTATGGAAGTTGCTCAGTGGGTGATTTGGAGTGGAATAAGGGTGTCTTCGCCGTGAAATTTCACGTCCGGCGGTGGCGCCGCCGTGGACGGCGGTCAACGGCGGCGGTCAACGGTCAAAGTTTGACTTTTTGGACTTTCGGCAAGTTGCATGTCATTTGGCTCGAAATCGCGCTCTGATCGCAGTAGGGAGGTTCGTTTTTCGAGTTGAGCGTCCGAACGTAAAGCGAGGTATTGAGGTGGTATATATGGATTTTCGACGATTCGTCGTATTCGAATTGTGTGTTTCCGAGAACGGTGGTTTCTCGTGATTTGATTTGAATGGTCGGAT
This sequence comes from Geum urbanum, assembly GCA_946800695.1. Classification (NCBI taxonomy): domain Eukaryota; kingdom Viridiplantae; phylum Streptophyta; class Magnoliopsida; order Rosales; family Rosaceae; genus Geum; species Geum urbanum. The sequence continues at coordinate 40,407,283 of OX327001.1, read as the reverse complement.
TATGACTTTGAGTATTGGACATTGTGATTATTCAGGAGTTCGTGATCGTTTGTTTGGCGATGGACTTTCCGCCGGATCACGGGTTAACGCATATCGCGTTACGCCAGACTGTGAGTGGACAAGTTTCTATTTTTACTGTTGATTTTGCGAGTTCGTGGATTTATTGATTTTCCGTATTTGTTTTATACGATGATTGAGATATATGTGTTATTTTCGGAGGTGTATTATATGTTTATTGGTGATGGCATTTATTGCATCGATGCTACCAGAGTTGAGAGATTCCTCTGGCCCAGAGTTGAGAGATTCCTCTGAAGCAGGGTTGAGAGATTCCCCTGAGTGCCGCCAGGGTTGAGAGGTCCCCTGGCCTATCACCGTCAGGTTTGAGCGATTCACCTGACGTCGGGTTTGAGAGGTCGCCCGACAACCTCCATATATATATATGTGTTGTTGTTGTTGTTGTTGTGTTTTCCGAACTCGCACTGTTTTACATTGAGTATGTATATAAACTGGTGAAAGGCATATGTTTATTTTCGTCCACTCACTCTAACGTTTTATTTGCCTTTCCCCTGGGCTTTTCGGTTTCCGTGCCCAGTTTGCAGTTCAGGCTTTGGTGTCGCACGTCGTGGTCGGAGGCATAGTGCTCGAGCTACTTTGTTTCATCCAGTAGGTTTATTGTTCTACCTACTGTGGTATGCGTATATGGTTATGTATTAGATGTCGCTCTGAGCTTCCTATTGAATACGTTATACGATTTTACACTGGATTTTAGTAAAGTACATATATGTTTACTACTTTACGTTATTGTTGATATATTGAGAAATCCGGATGGGATTGGTGCCCACGGTTTGCTTTTTGTGGCATAGGATGAAGTGTATCTTCCGCGTGCAGGTAATGGTAATTCCACGCTAGTAACGAAACTCTGCCCAAATTTCGAAAAGTTTTTGTTGGTTCGTGTTTTCGAAGGGGTTTGATTCCGATTTAGGGAGCTAAATCGGGGTTGGGTCCTTTCAGCTTGGTATCAGAGCATTAGGTTGTCAGGTTCTGTAGACTTCTGTAGTCTTGTTTACTTAGGGTATTTGAGTTGATACAACATGACTGGAGTGATGACCCGACTGGCCAGCGGTACTCATCAATACTTCGGGTGTTGTGTGTCCTCAAATATCTGCGGTTTCATGATTACGTTCCACTTGTTGTGAACGATGTTTTATTCATTAGGATGCCTCCTGACGTGCTTTCCGTGTCGTTCCGGTTGTGGATCCTATTGAGGATCAGTCGACGCGCGATTTGCCAGAGAACAGTGGATTGTAATGAGTATTCAGAGTTCAGTGAATTGTGTGGCACGGTTTGCCTGGTTATGTGTGTATGAGCGTCTACATGTTGCCTCAGAGCTGAGATTTGTGGCAGTGATGTTTGCCTGAGTCAGATTGTTGGGTTTGGTGGGCTGTTATTGTGTGAGTTCCGGTTGCGACTCCACGGCCTACATTCAGAGTGTTGTGTATACGGTAATGGTTTAGTCAGGCTACCTAGCATTCGAATGTGGAGTGTGTACTCACCTGAGGCAGAGATGCATTGTTTATATGTTTGTTTCCGTGTGCACGTGTTATGTGGCTTCAGAGGGAGCTATGCACGAGGTTCAAGATGAGTTTGAACCTGAGTATCAGAGAGAGTCTGATTGATGTGCCTCGAGATATCCGTGAGGAGCTTAGTGTGTTGCACTCAGTGGCGAGGCTATTGAGGAAGGTAAGATGTACACGATTTTCGATGTGATGGTTTGAGGAAAGTGGATTTAGTCGAGATTTTGATGTGGTTGAGTTCTGATACTTCGAGATCAGTGACTTCATCAGATTGTGACCTTTTCGATTATGTTGAGGATTCTCTGCTGGTCCGTTTGGCGATGGCGGAGGTCACAGTGTAGCAGACTTACTCCTGTGGCATGAGTTTGGGCGATCGTTGGTGATCCTTTCACGCAGCAGGTGTTGCGGTGACTTATGTTCGTGGAACACTCTCAGTTGCTATTTCGGTGGCCAGGAGGGTCACGTTACGAGGGAGCGCCTTAGCCAGCTGATCTAGCGGTTCGGTAGCCCAGAGTTTACAGGGAGATCCTCATGTTGTTCCTGCAATCTGATCAGTATATCTTTTGACGAGTTATTCAGCAAGTCGCAATTGATGTGGGCGGCTAGTTGGGCATGTTGGAGTTCGTGCCATGACCTTGTTTGAGGACAGACTTTTCTCCGAGGTTGCTGTTGTTTGATATCCATGGCTATTGTACCTGCATCTCCACTTCCGAGGTTTTGGAGAGTATTGTATCCATCCGGAGGTTGCGAGATCCTTGTTGGAGGTTATGACTTAGCCGCGGATCTGTTATAGCTGGATATTGGGGTTTTATTGTGTTTGTGAGCATGGACTTACTGACGACGCATTTGGCTGTGTTCGAGTATCTCGAGAAGGAGGTTGTGTTTCGATGACCAGATTTCCCCGAGATGTTGTTTCGTGGTGATGGTCGAGCAGATGATGGAGACGAGTTGTGTTATTTGCTTAGCTCATGTTGTGGATTCTGTGGTTGCTGTGTCTGACATTGGCGACATTGAGGTGGTTCCCGAGTTTCCAAGTGTGTTTTTGGAGGAGTTACCAGGTGTTCCTCTAGTTCGGGAGACTGATTACACCATTGAGCTTGTACCAGGCGCTGGACTCATTTTACCGACACCTTGTCGTTCTGAGCCAGCGGAGCTGATGGAGCTACAGTTTGAGTCCAGAAGATGCTGGAGGAGATTTCAGGAGACTTCGTGCGACACCACGTATTTGCGGGGTGTGCTCTTGCATCAGTTGTGCGACTGTTTGTATGGTTCGATGAGGTGGCGCATTGACTACCGGAAGCCTGATTCGCTTCAGAGGAGAGTGAGTATCCTCCGCTTCAGATTGACGATTGGTTTGATCAGCTCAATGGAGCTTCGGTCTTTTCGAAGATTGATTTCGGGACCGGATACCATCAGTTGTGGATCGGTGAGTCAGATGTGGCTACGTTGGCTTTCGGATCTCGGTGCGGGCATCAGGAGTTTTTGGTCACGCTGTTTGGTTGACCAATGCCCTGTAGATCGTGTGGACTTGATGGACCAGGTGTTCAGACGGTTTCTGGACGAGTTTGCGGTCATGTTCGTTGGCAACGTCCTGATGTACTCCAGAAGCGTGGGCCAGTACCTAATGCAATAGCGAGTGGTTTCGCGGACTTCGCGAGATGATTAGCTGTTTGTGAAAGTTCATCCAGTGTGAGTTTTTCTCGATTAGCGTGAAGATGTTGGGCTATGTGATGCTATCCGAGGGATTTGGCGTGGATCCTAACCAGATTGAAGCCGTGATGATTCGGAGTTTGCCCTACCATTGTGCCAGAGATCGGAAGTCTCTTGTGTTTGGCAGGCTATTACCGACGGCTTGTGCAGGATTTTTCTCGGATTACCACTTCACTTTCCGGATTGACGAAGAAGGCGTCAAGCTCGAGTGGTTCGATGCTCGCGAGGAGAGTTACTTACTCCTGCAGGATGGTTGACCATTACTTCGGTTTTGACCTTACCTGACGACCGCGACGATTTCGTGGGTTATGGCGATGCATCGAGGTTTAGAGATGGTTGTGTTTGGATGCTATGTAGCAGAGCAGTGGCTTGTGGTTACGGGTAATGGAAACCTTATGTGGCTACGTATCCTATTTGTGGTTTGGGTGTAGCTGTCTTTATGTTGGCGTCAGAGAGTTCAAGACACTACAACTATGCTGTGCAGCGCGGTGTAGGACATACACTGATCACTTGAGTTTCATCCACTTGCATTTTCGGCCAGATTTGGGCTTGAGGCAGTGTCGATGGATGGAGTCGACTAACGACTATGGCTGCACCTTTGAGCTTGTTCGGGAAAGATTAGAGGTTGTACTTTGATCATCCGTCTGGGATGATGTTGTTGCTGATGCATTCAGTCGAGAGTCAGGAGCGTCAGTGTTTCATGTGTGTGTGGCTCGAGTTTCCGTGTTAGCCGAGTTATGGGCTACGAGAGCTGATTTTGAGTATGATGATGTTGAGGCTCGTGGTTTTGCGCGCATTTAACACTAGTGGTACGGAGATGTATCGGATACTTCGAGTTTACTACTCGTGATGCAACATGAAGAGCGATATAGCAGTTTGTGTGTGCAGATGCCACATTTGTCGACTGGCGATAGCTTGGAGGCAGAGACTTGCTGAGAAGTATCAGCCATTTGAGATTTCCGATTAAACGTGGCGGTTACTGCTGTAATCTTGTGTGTGTTTGTATGTACTTTGGTTGTGATACCAGTTGTTAGGCCGTTGTGGACCATTGGATGGACTCTGTACATTCCCTTGTACTTTCGGAGATGATTTCAGTGACAGGTTGACATGGTTGTGATTGACGGAGGTTGTCCGTCTACGTGGTGTGCCTGTGTCCCAGTTTGCTGGTCGAGGTAATCGGCTACGACAATGTGTTGGCGAGCTTTGCAGCGAACATTGGGGACCAGATTACGAGCTAGTACCGGTCCTTATCCTCAGATTGGTGGACGATCTTCGAGGACTATTCAGGCCTTGGAGAGCATATTGTGGACCTCGGTATTACAGTTCCGGAGAATTTGGGACTAGCAGTTTCAGCTGTTCGAGATTGCATGCAGTACCAATTTGTGGACCACTATGGTTTTGATGTTGCATGATGTCGTTTTGAGGACGATGTTGTACTCCATTGTGCTGGAGCGAGTTTGGTTTGAGTTTGAGTTGACATTTGATTCGGATTTTGTGGAATGTGCTACCACAGACTTTTGGTTTAGCAGAAACAGGATGATAATTGCTTGAGTTTAATGCTAAAGTTATGTGGATGTGTGTGAACTGAGTTGTGATTTGCCTTGATGTTTTGATCCATATGTGGCCATAGGCGAGTTTGTGTTATGCCGTGTGGGTCGGCATCGCCTATAGTGTTGGCTTTTGTGTGTGAGATGTGTGTTATGTTCCGTGTGACAGAACTGTGTTTCAGGTTTGCTATGTGTTGTGTACCCTATATGTTCCTTATGTAGGAACACTTGGCGATTGTGTGAGCCAGTCCAGATTTGTGATTTGAGGGTACAGGAATTCCAGCACGGAATTATCTTTTATTATGGAGTTTGTGATCAGAGTTGTTCAGTTGAGATTGTCGTTGGTGAGTTGAGCAGTATGCAGAGGCAGTGCTCCTACCTTGTAGTCGGCAGACTCGGAAATTTCGAGGTCGAAATTTTTCTAAGGGAGGGTGGATTTGTGACGACCCGGACCAGAATCAGCAGCATGTTCAGCTAGGTCGATGAGTTACTGCGTAGTCGCAGAGTTGCGACAGTTGATTGAATCGCCAGACTCGTTAACGACTAAATTATTGGCCGAGAATTGGAGCTGAGTCTCTTCTCGAGAGTCGTTGTACGTATGATTACGAGTTCGTGGGCGGTTCCGGATCGTTATTTGGACGACCGAGGAATTAATTATGAATATTTGAAGTTCAGATTTAAATGGTGGGCTACTTAACGACTAAATTACCGGTCGAGAATTTGGTTTTGACTTCTTCATGGAAGTTGTTCAGAATTTAATTTCGAGTTCGTGGGAACTTCCGGAGCATGATTTGGAGTTACGAGGAATTAGTTACGAATTTTGCCGTTTGTTGATTATTTAGTCGATTTAATATGTGTTTGGTTGAAGGGTTGACTTTTTATTCGGTTGGCCGATGTGTTTGACTTTGGGTGATTAGTGAAGAGTACGTCGAGATGAGTTTGTGGCCGTGAGAATTATCGGAATTGGATATACGACGAGAAAGTTACGTGGGTTTGAAGTTCGTCGAAATGGATATGTATGAGTTTCCTTTTCGGGAAAGTATAAATAGTAACTTACTAAAAGGGGAAAGTCAAAAGTTGCATTGATCATTGTTGACCCGGTCAACTGGGTTTGACCGAGTGGGAGGAGGAGGCCGACGGCGTGTTGGTTGCTCCACGGCGGTGATGCTGCTCCGGCCACCCCACGACGTGGGGGTGGTCCTGTTCTCTTCGTCTCAAGGTCCCGAGTGCATCCCCAACCTCCTTTTCTGGTATGGTTCACCGTGGAGTGAGGATTTTCCGGCAAGAAATTGATGAAAACTTGGTGATTCGGGTTCCTCAAATTCGGCCGAATTGAACTTCATGAGGTACTGGGTTTTGTAGCCCTCTTCATTGTGATTCTAACCATATAAATATGGTGTTCTAATTCGATTTGTGGATTGAAAATTTTGAGATTGAAATTTGTGAACCAATTCGGTTTTACATGAAATTGACCTAGTTAGAGTGAGAATTGGACTTCGGTGCAGTTATGGAAGTTGCTCAGTGGGTGATTTGGAGTGGAATAAGGGTGTCTTCGCCGTGAAATTTCACGTCCGGCGGTGGCGCCGCCGTGGATGGCGGTCAACGGCGGCGGTCAACGGTCAAAGTTTGACTTTTTGGACTTTCGGCAAGTTGCATGTCATTTGGCTCGAAATCGCGCTCCGATCGCAGTGGGGAGGTTCGTTTTTCGAGTTGAGCGTCCGAACGTAAAGCGAGGTATTGAGGTGGTATATATGGATTTTCGACGATTCGTCGTATTCGAATTGTGTGTTTCCGAGAACGGTGGTTTCTCGTGATTTGATTTGAATGGTCGGATTATGACTTTGAGTATTGGACATTGTGATTATTCAGGAGTTCGTGATCGTTTGTTTGGCGATGGACTTTCCGCCGGATCACGGGTTAACGCATATCGCGTTACGCCAGACTGTGAGTGGACAAGTTTCTATTTTTACTGTTGATTTTGCGAGTTCGTGGATTTATTGATTTTCCGTATTTGTTTTATACGATGATTGAGATATATGTGTTATTTTCGGAGGTGTATTATATGTTTATTGGTGATGGCATTTATTGCATCGATGCTACCAGAGTTGAGAGATTCCTCTGGCCCAGAGTTGAGAGATTCCTCTGAAGCAGGGTTGAGAGATTCCCCTGAGTGCCGCCAGGGTTGAGAGGTCCCCTGGCCTATCACCGTCAGGTTTGAGCGATTCACCTGACGTCGGGTTTGAGAGTTCGCCCGACAACCTCCATATATATATGTGTTGTTGTTGTTGTTGTTGTGTTTTCCGAACTCGCACTGTTTTACATTGAGTATGTATATAAACTGGTGAAAGGCATATGTTTATTTTCGTCCACTCACTCTAACGTTTTATTTGCCTTTCCCCTGGGCTTTTCGGTTTCCGTGCCCAGTTTGCAGTTCAGGCTTTGGTGTCGCACGTCGTGGTCGGAGGCATAGTGCTCGAACTACTTTGTTTCATCCAGTAGGTTTATTGTTCTACCTACTGTGGTATGCGTATATGGTTATGTATTAGATGTCGCTCTGAGCTTCCTATTGAATACGTTATACGATTTTACACTGGATTTTAGTAAAGTACATATATGTTTACTACTTTACGTTATTGTTGATATATTGAGAAATCCGGATGGGATTGGTGCCCACGGTTTGCTTTTTGTGGCATAGGATGAAGTGTATCTTCCGCGTGCAGGTAATGGTAATTCCACGCTAGTAACGAAACTCTGCCCAAATTTCGAAAAGTTTTTGTTGGTTCGTGTTTTCGAAGGGGTTTGATTCCGATTTAGGGAGCTAAATCGGGGTTGGGTCCTTTCACCTAAATTCAACTGATTGCTAAATCATAATTTAAGTATAGCTAGAGCACAGAGAAAAATTAACTAAAATTATAATTCTTTTTTTTCAATTTCCGCGCACTGTATCAATCATTGATTGACGGTTTATTTGCATTGGAATCAATGACGGGCCCAGAATTTTAAATTGGGGTGGGGTAAGTTTTTCTTTATCTAAAAATGATTTTCTTTTTTATTTTTATTTTTATTTTTATTTTTTATCTTACAAAACACATGTTAAATTGAATATATACCAAACAACCAAGTAATTGACTAATTACAAAAATTAACAATAATGTTTGATGATAATTCGTCAACATAAGTCTAATATGAATAACGTACTACTCAAATTGTACCATTCAATCTTGAATAGAAGATATTAGTTTGATAAATTGGAAAAACAAGAGAGATGTCAGGTATGGTATGTGAGTGTTGTAACCCAAGTTTTATAAGTTTTTTATAGTATTGAAAAAAACTATTTTATGAGTTTATAAGATTTTTCTTTCAAACTTTAATCAATAAATAATATTAAAATATAGCTAAATATTAAATTATGCGGGTTAATTTTAGAATGGTTCAATTTTGGGGTGGGCTCATTTTTATTTTTTCAAAATTTTGAACTAAAGTTAAGGCACAAAATAATATTTTTCAAAATTTTGGGATGGGCTACAGTCCACCTTAGTCCAAGTGTAGGTCCGTCTTTGAGTGGAATGAATACATATCATAATCACTTGTTTGTTCTTATGTGTTTCTGTTAGTACGATCTTTTCTCACCTGTTATACTATGACAAAATAGGATAATCAACTTTCAAAATAAAAATAATTTGAAATTACTTGAAAATAACTTTTACTATTGGATTTGAACACAAACGGTGCTATATTATATGTGTGTATATATATATATATATTTAAATTTTGAGTAGATTTAACTAATGGGTATAACTTAACTGTTGGGTAAAAATACACCTTTGCATACATATGAACATGAGTTCGAAACCCATGGCCAATGTTAGGAATTCCATAATAATGCATGATTTACTTATTTAGTGTTCTTCCTTGATAACTATGGTAAAGCAAACGTACCGTGTGAGGTTCTTTTTTTTCTCTTGGGCTAAGGTGCACCGTCGGCGTCCCTTTCTTTTACTCTTGTGCTCTGTTGCCTCCTTGAGAACGGAGATTACGCTGTTGCTGTTCAAGCTAGGCCTTAGGCGTGCTCGACACGACGACGGTTCCCATTTATCCCTTGCCTCTTTCTCTCGGCTTCCCCGACGGATTTGGTGAGGTCGTGAAGTTTTCAATGTGACATGGGTGACTCGCCGACAAAGGTGGGGACTGCAAGTCTGCCTCGGTAAGTGGACTGAGACCGAGGAGATCTTGTGCTTCCGTCGAGCACAATTGTCTGAGGGGTGGAGCGGCGGCGGTGGTTGGGATCTCGGCGGGGTCGAAGTCAGATTGCGGAGTGGCCGGCTTTATTTGGATCCCGGTGGATCTCATGGGAGTGCGAGCGACAGTCAAAGAACCAAGATGGCTTGCTTCTTTGATTTTGTCTCTCGAGTTGGGGAAGTGTTTCCGCTATGTTTCAAGGCTCGGTTGAGGGCAGTGGGGTCTGGAGGTTGGCGACAAGGACGGCGGGCTGACATCGGGATTTTCCGGCGTGCTATGCAAGGTCGATGGTGCACCTTGGACCTGTATCCCCTTTACGGCTATAGGCTGCCTAAACCTAATGGGTTGCTTGGGCTGCTAAGGGGTATATAGGCCTCTCATTTGGTTTGGGTAATGAGGAAAACTACAGTTTTCTTTAGGGCTTTAAATCAGATATGGGGCCAGGTCCAACTTTTTAATTTTTCTAGTTTTTTTGTTTTTTCTGCGTGGGACCTAAATGACCTTGTTGGTTCAACTGTTAGTGGTATGACCTTCAAACATTGAATTATGCTTATTTCAAATACAGTTTTCGTTGCAAGGCTTCTCCACCCCATCCGAGGTGTACTTTTAGCGACAAACGATATGGGATTGGCGATCAAGGAGGTACGTTGTGAAGATGGACTCTCTGTGAATGACTGACTATTAAATTTAGCACAACGATTCCTACGTCACTTTGTGATTCACAGCCCAAAATTGATTTACCTAGCGAACGAAGAAACTCTGATTCTGGTTTCACCATATTACTATCAGGATCCCTTTTATTTTCATATGTATTATTATTTTCTGAATATTTATTACCTCGATTGTACTTGATTTTATTTTAATGAATTTAGCGTTTACCTCAACAAAAAAACTATGGTAAAATTCAAGTTTCAATTTATATATTGGGTAATTACCCAAAAGTCACTTAAAACAATCCATTTGCCCAAAAAATTACTTAGTTTCTTTGAAACTACCCACAAGTCATCAAACTGAATTTTAGTAACCAAAAAGTCACTTTAAAGCCTACAATTTGAAATAAGTCTTTTTCGTGCAGACCATTTTACCCTTCTATTTTTGTCCAAAAAAATTTTCACAAAAAATATATTTTTCATTTTGTTCTTCACAAACTCAAAAAATAAGGATACCAACTCCAATACATAAAGATACCAACTCAAGTTCGTAAAGATATCATAACTTATTTTTCATTTTTTTTTCTTCATGACTCAACACAAACTCAATCAAGAAGGATACTATATCGCGTTCATGAGATGATACGCGCGAAAATGCGTTCAATGTTAACACAAAGTAGACACTAAAAACATTGTCCACACATATACAATTTAAAACCCTTATTTTGTTGTTGTAATATTAGCGAGTAGGGATCGTTCTATCCGGGGAATTAAAGGGCGCATGCATGATTTCATTTAAGCAAAAATCTAAAGGTTTGCGGGGATTGGAAATTGGTTGATTAATGTCCTACGAAATTAAGGTACAAAACATGCAAACACAACAAGAACTCCTAGACTTCTAACATGTTTTACTCATAGACAAGTTTAACAATCAAGAAACCTTAAATTCTAATTATGCTTACAAAAAAATAAGAAGCTAGATTACTAATTACAAGTGATCAACTTATTTCACTCACCTAGCCTACTCTTATGCTTTTACTGAAAGGACCCAACCCCGGTTTAGTTGCCTAAACCGGAATCAAACCCCTTCGAAAACACGAACCAACAAAAACCGTAGAAATTTCGGCAGAGTTTCGTTACTAACATGGAATTACCATTACCTGCACGCAGAAAATACACTTCATCCTATGTCACAAAAATCAAACCGTGGGCACCAATCCCATCCGGATTTCTCAATATATCAACAGTAATGTAAAGTAGTAAATATATCTGTACTTTACTGAAATCCGAAGTAAAATCGTATAAAATATACAACAGAATACTCAGAGCGACCTCTAATGTATAATCATATACGTATACCACAATAGGTAGAACAATAAACCTACTGGAAGAAACAAGGTAGCTCGAGCACTATGCCTCCAACCATGACGTGCGACACCAGAGTCCGAACTGCAAACTGGGCACGGAAACCGAAAAGCCCAGGGGAAAGACATGAAAACTGTTAGAGTGAGTGGACGAAAATAAATGTCTTTCACCGAGTAATATATGTTATAAAAACATATGCCAGTCGAAATATAAATAAACCAAATAGTATACGAGGAGACGTTGACTCCAACTCGTAAACAGAGCATGCAAGGAAAATCTCACAGGGTCACTCATGGACACATCCGTGCTAGTACAGTCGGAATCACGGAGTCCCTGACTTCCACGTGATTCATAGTCAGAAAGGCCTCGGTTCCGGGGTACTGCCCCTCGCCGGTCAGGTAGGGATACTGCCCCTCCTGGTAGGCCTACCATCGGGGATCAGCCGAGAGGCAAATGTATCGATACAACAACGTAACTGAGACTGTACTATGTGTAAATCAAATCATAAACAGTTCGATGCAAATACATGAAACAATATATATATATATATATATGCATATACGTACTATATACTGGTATAAGCATAATCGTATAACACATGCTCATGATAAACATAATCTCGTATGAAATCTCATGCTCGTAAAACCATGATCATACTGCATGCTCAAGTTCGTAAAATGTATATAAAAGACTCGCAATCAATCCGTGAAAAGAAATTGTCCACTCACAGACTAGCGTAACGCAGTTCGCGTTAACCCGTGATCCGGCGGAAAGTCCCTCGCCAAACAAACGATCATGAACCCCTGAATAATCACAAAATCCATTTCTCAAAGTCATAACTCGACAATTCAAAACAAATCACGAGAAACCATCATTCTCGGAAACACGTAATTCAATGTCGACGAATCGTCGAAAATCCGATATTTACACCTCAATACCTCGCTGTACTTTCAGATGCTCAAATAGAGAAACGAACCTCCCCACTGCGATCGGGGTGCGATTTCGAGTGAAATGACATGCAACTTGTCGAAAACCACGCCGGGCGAAAAGTCGCCGCCACCGTCGCCGGAAAATCAAAATCTGCCCAGAAAATTTCATGCTACACATGGTTTCAAAGATCTCGACGATTCCAACAACTTTCTAGTTATAGGTTAAGGCCAATTTTGACCGGAAAACATCCAAAAATCAACCCAAAGTTTCAAACCCTTACCGGAAATCAAACCGTTCGATCTCTCTCCTCCGGCCACGGCGACCCTCAAGACCACTTGGAAAAGGTTCCTTAGCACGAGGTTAACAAAAGCCCTCAAAGGAGCACCACCAAATCGGCCGGAATCATAGCCTCCGTCCACCACCGTTTCTCGCCGGAATTTCGTGAATTTCACCACCACAATTCGTCCTTCACCGGCCACCACACAAGGGGATTCAACCACCAAGTTGAAGAGCAACCCAAGCCCAACAAAAACCGTGAAGGAACCTTGCACAATTATGGCCGGAATCGGCCACAAATCCGGCAACAAAACTCGGCATTCAAACGGCAACAAAACGGTCGACCCACCATGGTCCACCCAGTCAACCAAACTGAAATGGAAAGTTGACTTCCCAAACAGGAAACCTTCTATTTATAGGCCTTCCCAAAATGGAAACCACATAATTCACTTCTCGTCGTAATTCCGATTCCGATAATTCTCGCAGCAATAAACTCGACTCGACATGTTCTTCAATTATCACCCGAAGTCAAACAAATCGACCAATCGGATAAAAAGTCAATGGTTCAGTCCAAACATATACTTAAACCGACTAAATAATCAACAATCGGAAATATTCACAACATAATTCTCGTAACTCGGAATAATGCTCCAGAAGTTCCCACAAGCTCGAAATTAAATTCTCAACAACTTCCGTGAAGAAGCCGAAACCAAATTCTCGTCCGGTAATTTAGTCGCTAAGAGAGCTACAATTTAAATCCGATTATGTTGAAACTTCAAATATTCATAATTTATTCCTCGGTCGTCCAAATAACGATCCAGAACCGCCCACGAACTCAAAATCACACGTACAATGACTCTTGAGAAGAGACCCAGCTCTAATTCTCAGCCAATAATTTAGTCGTTATCAAATCTGGCGATTCAAACAACTATCGGCAATCTGCGACTACGCAGTAACACATGAAGTGAGCTGATCACACTGCTGATTCTGTTCTGGGTCGTCACATTTACCTTATTTATCATCTACGAAATCCATAATTTTAGTCGAGATACATACACATGCTTTCGTTGAATAAGAATGCTATGACGCATAACATCTTAAAACAATTGCTACGTTGCCGAAATCATTGAGATATCTTTTAGGAAGATTGGTGACGCACCCTATCCTAAAACATACTCAAAGCATTAAGAACTTAAAGCTAGCACATGCATCCAAACTAATAAAATTAAGAACACATGGAAGAATCGAAATAAGAGAAGAACATGGAGAAATTCTTTCATTACATAACCAAAATTATTACAAAGATGAAGATGGATTTTAGAGTACATGGTTACACTTTTAGAGAGGTGACGCACCAACTACAAGCGGTGATTCTCAAGAACACGAATGACGCACTCTACGTTCTTGATCCGGAGGTGGTGGAGAGCTTCGACTTTGGAAGAACCTTGGTTATGTATGAAAGAGAGGTGAATTGTATAGAGCTTTGGCTTGTGAAATTGTGTGATGATCTGTATTATGGCTGTCCTCCCTCTTATATATAGGCAAAGGAATTGCCTACCTCTCTCTTCCACCTTGCCTCTTCATTAAATGCACATTTAGTCACCATTTGTGATCATCACAAGCAAGAGTCACCTAGGCTAGTCACACCCTTAGTCACCCTTTGTGATGATCACAAGCTTAGTCACCAAGCCTAGTCACAAAGCTTGCCAAACTTGACTTTTCCTCTTCACCAAGTGGTTTTCTTGCAGAATTTAATGGGCTTGGGCTTGATTTTGGGCCGAAACAAACTTTGAAAAATGGGCCCACAAAATGCGTTATGGGCCGGCCCATTCCCGGTGGTCCGAAATCGCAAAAATTGCAAAATCACCGAAATTCCTCCGAATCGCGCCGTTATTCATCTCCACTGTAAATAACCTAAAAATAACAAATTAAATAAAAAAAAACATAAAAACTAAGATTATAACATAGCTAAACGTAAAGGGAAATGCGTTAAGAATCGAGCATAAAATGCGTATATCAAATTCCCCCACACTTAGACTTTGCTAGTCCCTTAGCAAACACTAAGTTAAACTTAGACTTTCTAAGAATTAAAACAAAAGAAAGAACACAACTAAGCCCCTAGCTAAAATTTGTCTCAGAATTTTCATAAGTGTATGGCGATGGCTCACATGATTTTCAGGAAGCATGTATTCACATGTGCAAGGTAAGTCTCACAACCCTTCCTCATCATCCGATCAGCCTTCATCGTTGAAATCAAACAAGGCAAAGTAGTATTCTTTTCACCCCGAAACAAGATTTTCGGCATACCTAGACTCCTGAATACAACCTACTTCTTGTGACAGTCAAGAACAGCCAATGGTTCTCCAAGAAATCCATACCCAAAATCACGTCAAAATCCACAATATCCAACAGCATCAAGTCCGCGGCTAACCTATAACCTCTAATAAAAATCTCACAATCTCTATATACCCACCCGACACACACTACCTCGTTACAAACTAGGGAGTGGAGATGTAGGTATAGTAGCCAATGATGCTAATCTATATGACATGAATGAATGCGTATCCCCTGGATCTAGTAAAGTAAGAACTGGATGACCAAAAATGTACAACGTACCGATGATAACCTCTGGAGAAGCTCTGCCCTCACGTAGAGACATGGCATGAACTCGAGCCTATCCTGCTGGTCGTCCACGCTGGCCGCGATTCTGCTAACCACCCTATCCAGAAGGCTGTGTTGCACGATTACCAGAAGTAGTACCCTGATCCGCAACACCACCATAGTGACCCACCTGGCTATAACGGTAACAAGTAGAGGTGCCATACTGACACTGACCAAAGTGATGTCTATGGCAGTTGTTGCACAATGGATATTCCCTCGGTGTAGCTGGTACACTGAAGATAGGTCGAGGATAACTCAATCCATTAGAACTTTCACTCGACTGCTGCCTCTGCGGTCGACCCCT
Source organism: Geum urbanum (assembly GCA_946800695.1). NCBI lineage: Eukaryota > Viridiplantae > Streptophyta > Magnoliopsida > Rosales > Rosaceae > Geum > Geum urbanum. Next base: position 40,392,027 of record OX327001.1, on the reverse strand, counting down.
CCTCCATCTATGACTCTGCCTAGGAGTGCTAGTAGGATGTCTGTAAGGTCCACTACCCGAAGACGATGCTGATCCAAAAGTACCTGAACTCAACCTTTTCGAAGCACCCTGGCTAGGTCCACTCTCTTCAAAGCGACGCGTCTGAGACCGCATCTGTCTCTCCCTCTCGATGTCCTCACCTCTAAGTGCAGCACTAACAAACTCATCGAAGTTATCTCGAGGCATAGTGGTCAAAGTCCCCTTGATATTCAGATTCAGACCCAACTCAAACCTCCTGCACTTTGCTTCCTTTGATGCCACCATATCACATGAAAACCGAGACAAATGAGTGAACTTATCTCGATACTCAAGCACTGGCATGTTCCCCTGCTTCAGGTTGGTAAACTCCTCATATTTCTGCTGCTAAGTAATTGGATTGAAATACCAACGCATAAACATCTCTTTGAACATCGGCCAATGAATATCAATAGGAACCCTGTCTGTACCAACCCACAAAAAGTAGACATCTAACTCAAGCAAACCCACTGCTGCTACAGTTTTTTATTCAGGAGTAAAATGCAGGCACTCGCAAACACGCTCAACCTGAACCACCCAAGCTTCACACATCTCAGGATCAGGCGAACCAGAGTAAATAGTTGCTCCCGCTATCCTAACCTTAGCCACAGGGTCAATACGTTCCTCCAAATGCAACACTCGCATAAGCAAGTCACGCGTACATTGATCCTCATCAGGAACCCCAGTCCGTTCAACACGGACTCCACGTCGAGGAGGCATCCTAAGGATAAAAGATATTAGTCACAGGACAGAAAGGATGTAATCATGGAACTTCAAACGTTTGAAAGCATACAACACTCTAGAGAATTGATGATTATCCGCCGGCCGGTCGGGTCATCGCTCCGAAAATGCTGTACATTCTCAAATGTCCTTAGAAACATAACTACAAGAGTCTACAGAACCTAAAACCTAATGCTCTGATACCAACTGAAAGGACCAGACTCCGATTTAGTTGCCTAAACTGAAATCAAACCCTTTCGAAAACACGACCTTAAATTTTTTTTGCCAGAGTTTACTTTGAAATACGTGAACCATTATTAGAACCTGCAAAGAAACACACTCTGAATATTCCACAAAAGCCAAACCGTGGGGCTTCGATCCTCATCCGGATTTCTCAACAACATGTATATGATAAACCAAAAGGTTTACAAGAAATCCAGAAATATTAAGGAGTAAACTCAACTAAAAACACAACATAAGTATTCAGAACGACGCCTATATACATCATATACAACTAGTAGGTCGAACAAGGAACCTACAGAAACTGAAGTGTGATCCGAACTCTACGCCTCCATCGTCGACGTGCAACACTGGAACCCAAATTACAAACTGGGCAAAAGAAACCGAAAAGACCAGGGGAAGATAAATAAAATCGTTAGAGTGAGTGGACGAAAATAATCATATGTCTTTCCCAAATATATGCTCATAAAAGAATAAAGCGAGTCAATGCATATGAAAATTCTGACCAGGTACATTTCCCCTGATCCATAAATATGCACATAAAATCATGCGGGGTCACTCATAGACTCTTTCGCATAGTACAGGCTAATCATGGCCTCGTGATTAATAAGCCTGAAAGACCTCGGGTCAAGATATTTGTCCTTCCCGGAACATCTCGGGGATCAGCCGAGAAGCCAAAGCATCGATGCATACCTCTATATCCGAGACTGTACTCTGTGTAAACCAAATCATAAATTATTTTCATGCACATGCATAATCGTAAAATGTATACTTATATGTGCATAATTATAACTGCATACGTAAATGCGTAATCATAAATATATATATATATATATTCATAAAATGCATAAATCAAGACTCGCAATTCAACTGTGAAAATAAAATATCCACTCACAGTACGGAGCTAACTCTGAGGTCCGGCAGAAGATCCCTCGCCAAACACTCGATCCCGATAACCTGAATAACAGGGATACGATCAATATATATTGAAACACAACATACGGAGCTAATACGTCGAGAACCCCGCGTTTTCGAAAGACGTATCGCTCGAAATATCGACGAGGATAACAAAATTATCAAAATATACCCAATTAACCCTCGTCCCAAAATAGAGTACTCAAATCAACTCAAAAACCTCAAGACTACGATCGGGACGCGATTACGAGCAAAACGGTATAAAAATCTTCAAAATCTCAAAAAGTCAACCCTTGCCGGAGCTCTGCCATTAACCGCCGCCGCCGCTAGCGGCGCGGCGTCAACGGTGAAATTCTCCGGTGACCCATACCTCAAACTCTTCCTCTCCTCAAGCCCAACCACTTCTCCTTCTACCATTAACCTCAATTCCACCCACACCGGCCGGAATTGAGCTCGAAAGCTCGCCGGAAATCTCCTCTCCGGTCACCACCACGGCGACCACCAAAACCCATCCATACTCAAATCAAACCACCCAAAACTCGTCTATGGGTTACGGGGAAGCAAAACCCCCACCAACCCGACACCAAAACTCGCCAGAGCACCGTCCCCGACGGCGGTGAAAATCCTAAACTTTGCCGAGCTCCTTCTCCCTCAAATCTCAACCAATTCTCACAAAATCAAGTACAAACCTATAGAGAATCATGAGAGGATTCTAACCATACTAAGGTTGTGGCCAGAGGTGGCCGGAAACGCCGGGTCGGATGGCAATAGTTCGCGGGTCGCGGTGGAGCTCCAGTCAACACACGGTCTACTCGGTCAAACTTGATCAACGCTGGTCAAATGGCCCAAATGCGACTTTTCGACAATTTTACGACTATTCCAATATTTATACGCGTGACCCAAGACCATCAATAGTCCAAAATGAATCGAAACAAAACGGATAAACACGACTAATTCCAACGGCCAGAAATATTCATAACTTATTCCACGTAACTCGAAATAATCCTCCGGAAACTTCCATGAGCTTGAAATCACGTACAATACAACTCTCGTGAAAGAACCCATACCAAATTCTCGCTTGATAAATTAGTGGTTAACAAACCCGCCAGATCGATTAATTACGACTAACTGCGACCAATCGTGAAATGTGCAAATCAAGCCAATTGACATACCATTTCCGGTTCGGGTCATTACATCTAGCCCTTAAATCTATACATTACAAGATAAAGAGTAAATAGAGTATCTGCAACCTATGCCACTATTCTCCTATGCAAATATTACTCCTTAATCATACATGGGAAACACACACACAGAGAAAAGAAAACAAAAAAAGACAAAGCACTGATTCTCTATTCCTAACACCTATATATTGTACCTTGTTTGCCAGCATATAGAGACCAACATCTACATTATATAATGTGGAAAGTCACTCCATTTCAGAAGCTGGTTTAGACTTTCGAACTTCTGGCGATAAGTTTGGTTCGAAAACATGTGCATTGGGAAAATTCGAGTAATAGGAATTCAGAAACCCTTGATCTCCTGTAAAATAAATAAATTAATACGCAGAAAGAGGAGCATAATGTACCAGTGGTTTACTCCCGAGAATGCAAGATGAATGCAAGTTGAATCAAGCTTATAACACATCTACTACAACCCATCAGCTTGTTAATGATGTTGTAAACTTGTATATGAGTAGCTAATCCATACCAAAACAATATTTTCCAAAACATAAAGTCAAGAAGCACTTTTTGACAGACTGAAGTACAAATATTAGAAACAAGTTGAGGGGTTTACTACAATGAATTACTATTTGCAACTTACTTATTTTAGTCTCAAAACATTCGGTAGTCACTTCATTATTTATAAACAGTAAAGACCAAACCATAATTAAACTCTGTGATTAGTTTCCTAAATTGAGATCGACCATAAACATTACTGTCTACATGAAGCAGACCCAATACACGAGCAAACATACAAGCAATCACAATAATAATTCTAGTTACACAGAGGTTTAAATTTACCTCCAGTGTAAGAATCCAAAGTATTCACATTTCCCATCATATCCCGGCCGCGTTGATTCGGTGGCTCAACAATCTCTCAATTAGCTTCTACTTGAGTGGAATTAGGGTTTGCGTTGGGTCGGTGAAGATGAGCTTCGGGATTGGGAGCAGGCGATGCTCCAATAGCTCGCGCCACGGGTGCATCGCTGGGTCTTTGGTGGCTGTAGATGATGGTGACGTTGAGGGCTCAATTGGCTCGCTCATGGCTCAATTAGCTCAATTGGTTCACTCGCTCAACGCTGGTTAGTCATAGTGTCATCGAAGTGGTTAAGGCCGGAGGCCGTGTGAGCGGCCCTGAGGGTGCTCAAGTCAAGGGTGAGAGATTTGAGTTGGATAGAATTAAGAGAGAGAGAGAGAGAGAGAGAGAGAGAGAGGTTGGAATGTATTAGAGCATCTGAAGCCATGGCTTCCTCTCGGAGGAATTCCTCAAAAAGGAGGGGGCCTGCCGGAAAATAGGAATTCTGGGGCAGAGAGTCATGCATCGGTGCTTGGGGGGGGGGGGGGGGTTTTGACCGATCAGCGACAAGGAGGAATTCCTCCGTACCGTTCGAAAATAGGAATCCGGAGAGGAATTCTTCCTGGCGGAGCCCATGCATGTGGGTGACGTCAGGTGGGAAACAATTTTTTTTTAATCCAACGCGCCAGTACGTAACAAAGTAATTTTTTTTAACTGGATTAACCAGCCAATGATAGCCCGCCACATGACAGGTTGTCGGCCAGCATAATCCAGTAACGTCTATGTTAATCTGGACGGCTCAAATTCAAATATGGCTTGATCGGACAACTCCTATTCAAATGCAACGACTACTGTTGGTTATGAAAATTTCAGAACGGATATTACCAAAAATATTTTGAAAAAAATCCCAAAAAATGTCTAATAACTCCTTACTATTTTTCTATAAATACTACTTTCATTTTTCTAAACACTTTACACCAAGTTGTGCACAACAAATTATCCTCCTTCTCCCTCTCTTCCCTCTCTCTCTCACAATATCATTGGTTTTTTTGCAAAAGATGTCCACCAATCAGCTTATTTCAGAAGATGTACAATTGTGTATATCATATTTTCGTCATAGTGTGTGCTCTATTTTCGGCAACAAGCAAAATGTCGACAAATTGTGGGAAAAAATCTATGCCAATTACCAACAAAATTGGATGATGGGACAAGGTGAAGTAAGGGCGTAACCTAGGATCCAAAATGCACTTACCTCTCATTTTGCTAAGTTGAACCAAACTTGTCACAATGGAAAGTAGCGCTTGCATATGCAAGAAAGAATCCAAAATCTGGCGAAAATTTGAATGATGAGGTAAGGATTTATTTATGTTGTTCCTCTCAATTTTAATTAATTTTATGAAATATAAAATGTAAAATATTAATTTGTTACTTGTATTTTTGTTTTTGTAGTTAAGGAAATCTCAAACGTTTCATGTGGGCAAAAAATAAAAAGAGTTTACGCACTTTGCGTGTTGGGAAGCGGTTATGGATCATCCTACATTTAGAGTCGTCGAAACTAGCACTCCACCTTCTTACCATTCCAACTTCGAAGCTACTCCTCCCGTTAGTGAAGTGTCTCCTATCGTCAACTTGGATGAAGATGAAGTGATTCCAACATCACAAATCAACCTTTAAGGTACCTCGAGTCTGCATATACCTCAAGGAGTGAAGGCGGCCAAGGAAGCAAAAAGAAAGGGAAAGAAGTCCATGACACCTACAAATGAGGTTAGAGATGAGACTTTGAAGAGCATCGCGGCTAATCAAACAATGTTCACCGATTGACAAAAGGCAAATGAAGAAAATCAACGAATGTTTGATGAGAAAAACTACAAATTGAGGGCACGAAAGGAAGAAACAAGGATCATGACAATGAATTTTGAGGCTATGACCTCAAATTCAAAGAGGTATCTTGTGAAGAGGAAAGCGGAGATCCTTGCACAAGTAGATGATGATGAAGAAGAAGTTGGCGATGCAAGCTTTACAAATTGTTATCGTCCCCGCAACCTTGATTTTAGTGATTAGTTTAGTTTGTCTTAAAAATAAATCTATGTTTGGCATGTCATTATGTAATTTAAATTTTCAAGAAATAAAAATGCAGTTTATTTAAATCATAATTAAATGCAAACACACAAGATTAAACTTCAAATACATTACATGAAATTATAACTAAATGCAAACACACAAAAGGGAAACATACATACATTGCACACGTTATTTAGTGAAACAAAATTGTCCAATGTAAACCTAAACCTAGAGTCAACTGATAAATCTTTAATTTATTTTTATTTGTATAGTTCTTTTAGGGTTTAAGGATTAGTTTAGGGTTTAGGGCCTAGAATTTAGGGTTTAAAGTTTTGGTATTTTTTATATGTGGTAATATAGATATGAACTCATCCAGAATGTGTGTGAGAAACTTGGTCTCAATTTATTGATGACGTAGCGGCAAATAGCGTTATATTCTTAAGGACAATATGGTCACAACAATTAGACGAACGAATCGAGGTCAAATTCAAGTCACAATGTTCTAATTTTCTTATAATATGCTTAGAGTAGTCTAATTACTTATCCAACGGTCGAATTTACAACATGATTAGTTTTTAGTGACTTGGTTTCATAAAGGTTTTTTTCTTCCTATACCAACAACCAATGTAGACAACACTAGTACTCATATGATGAATTTAAGCAAGACAAGAAACTGAAGTGGTCTAATGAGAAATGAATCTACACACACGCATAGACCTCACAATAAATAAGGTTGTGCAAAAAAAATTAATCTCGTCGGAATTCATTTAGTGTCAAGTCAATGAGGTCAAACAATACAATAATACTAATTAAAATAACATTTTTTATGAAAATTTTCTCATTCTCCCTAAGAGCTAAATTGATATTTTTTTGTCATTTTTTTACATGGTAAGATAGATACGAACCCCGCAAGAATGCCTATGTAGAACTTGGTTTCAAATTAATTTGTTACGTAGTGGAAAATAGAGTTTTAGTCTAAAGCACCTTAAGGTCACAACGGTTCAACACACCGATCGATGTCGAATTCAAGGAAATTGGTCATAAGATTTTAATAGCATACATAGAGTATACTAGTCATCATATCCAACGGTCATTTTTGTGTAAAAAAATTATTTTTCGGCGAAAATGATTTTGCGACAGCAATTCTTTTCCGTCGTAATTGATGAAACTTTTTGCGATGACAGTTTTTTGTCATTACAATTGATGAAACCTTTGCAATGGCGTAAATTTGCCATCACAATTACTGAAACCTTTTACGACGGCGTTGGTTTGCCGTCACAAAAGGCCTTAACATTCGCGACGGTTATTTTGCCGTCACAATTGATAGGTATTTGCGACGGCATTGAGTGTCGTCGTAAAAAAGCATAGCAAATTTGATTTTTTTTGTAGTGTTTCTAAACCTTGAGAACTATTGTTGATTAGGTTTAGAATTCTTTCATGTAGATGCATATATAAGCATTCTTAAACCATTATATTGTTAACTTTTGATATTTTAATAAAAACCTTTGAGTTCTTCTCAAAACTTTGGTGGATTCTAGAAATTCTCGTGGATTCGAGAACTAGTCTAGTGGATTCTAGGTTATCTTTGTTCTTTTTAGGTTTAACGCTTGTTAACCTATATACTGCGTTGCGTTAGGTGGTATCAGAGCAGGTTTACCCTGTCCCTTATCGTTGGTGTAATGATCCATGGCTGACAAAACTCATGTTACTAGGGCAGATCTGAATGCCTTAACAACTCAAATCACAACCCAACTGATGGGAGAGTTCAAGAAATTGTTGGAAGAGATGAGTGTTGATCCAACTACGGGAGGTGGTGACAAACAGAAAGACTACTGGGTTAAGGCTAAGATTCCAACTTTCACAGGACATATGAAATTGGAGGATTTTCTTAACTGGTTTGAAGAGGTGGAGAGATTTTTCGAGATCATAGAGATTCCTTAATCCAAGCAAGTGAAGATGGTTGCTCGGAAGCTGAAGGGTAGCGCCTCTGATTGGTGGGATCAATTATAGAATGCTTGAACAAGACAAGGAAAAGCAAAGGTCCACACATGGAGGAAGATGAAAGGTATTCTTAGAGAAATTTGCCTAGAGATTTTTCAATAAAGAATTACCCTTCAAAGATTTTCGAGGAGTTAAAGTTTAAAGAATTTTATTTCCTTGTGGCTTTACCGCAAGAAATTAAAAGATGGAAGAAGTTTTTGAGGAAATTGTTCATGAAGAGGTTAGGTATGAAATTGCTCATGTAGACATGGTTTTTTATGTTCAAGAAACCTCGGAGTCTCAAGAAGCCATTCAAGAATTCAACCTTGAGAGCCAAGAAGAATATGAAGAGGAAGTTTTACATATGCCTCAAGCGGACCAACTGGAACTCAAAGCCACAATTGAAGAGCAAGAAAAATCTATACAAATTGAGGAAGACTAGCATCAGGCATATGATAAACTTATTTATGGTGTTGATTTTATAGTTATCCCATCAAAGTATAAATGTTTGATTCAGAATTCTCATATTGTGCTCCTTGGTTATTTGTCAAATGTCTTGCCTTTACATTATTATTCTTATTTCAAGAGAAACTCGAGGGCGAGTTCTTGTAAAAAAGAGGAGATTGATGTAGGACAAGAAAGATGTCGTTTTAGCCATAAATGAGTAAAATTAAAAGAGAGTTATTGGTTAATTGGTAATTCACGGTTCATGAGGTTAGTAGGTTCTGAGGTATTAAGGAAGTTGAGGTATTGAACCTTTCAAGTAGCACGAGCAAAACTTGAGTTTGGACTGTTCAGTCGGGTAGAAGCAACTTTGGGCCAGAATCTCCATTTTGGACAAATAATACGTACATTTTGAGAATGGGAACGATGAGGTCTTCAAGACTCTTTAGTGATCTCTGTGAATATAAGTCATTAAATGTCGTTTACATAATTCGATTCGGGATTTAATGGTATTAGGATATTTATTTTCTTTATGATAGATTTATTTTCCTAATAGGATAGGTTGTTTATTTTCTTTCTAAGTCTTGAGAGTTATTGTTGATTAGGTTTAGAACCATTTCATGTAGATGCATATATAAGCATCCTTAAACCATTGTATTGTTAACTTTTGATATTTTAATAGAAACCTTTGAGTTCTTCTCAAAACTCGGGTAGATTCCAGAAATTCTCGTGGATTCGAGAACTAGTCTAGTGAATTCTAGGCTAACTTTGTTATTTTTAAGTTTAACGTTTGTTAATCTATATACTCTACTGCGTCAATATTAAATCGTACAAACAAATGACATATATATAGTCAGAATATTAATGTTCTATCTGGACCCTGGTAACATTAAACCTCTTTCACAAATTCCTTATCACACATCAATGCCGCAATTCAATTAGATGACCTCCAACCTAGTCACAGTGACTTGATATCCTAGTAATCCAACATTAGCCAGGCCACAGAATTTGGTTAAAGTGTCCGGAAAGTTACACATACTCACCAACTCGAGTCCCCAAAGTACTAATTTGGATATGGCATGCATGACTCTAAACCCAAATGGAGGTTGAATAACTAGAGTACTAGAACAAAAAACAGAGCATAAGGAATTTGATGGGTGTGAAAAGGAAGAGTTAAGTTTAGATACCTAATAGCTCAATGCGTTTGGAAATGTCCCTCATGCTCATTGTAAGGTCGTTGGTGTCAGATTCTTGGTCATTCCGACCCATTTGTCTCATAGAGGATCGCCCTCCCTTGCTTCCTTTGTTCTTATTCATTTTTCCAACTGGCCCAGAAACAAAAAGCCCTCAAAGCCGCTGCGTTCAGACTCTAAAATCTGGAGGCGGCGGCGGCGGAAGAAGAAGAAGAAGAAGAAGAAGAAGCGGCTGGTTTCAAAGGAGACAAGATTGGAGAGTTGTGCGAAGACAGGACTGGGTTCTTTCAAGGTTTAAAAATGCCCTAGGCGGAATTAGGCGGTGAAGTTACTACTAGCCTAGCTGCCTAGGCGAAGTTTAATACGTAATTAGGTGGATTATTTTATATATATTTAATTAATTATATATATATCACTCATATGATATATTATAATAAGAATAATAGAGAAAAAATTATGAAGAAATGTCAGATTAAAACATGAAGAAATGGGCATGGGTTTGGGCTTTATTCGACCCACAATGAGGATAAAGACCCACGACGTCTCTCTTTGTTAATCCCAGGTACCATGTCGGTCGCCGTTGCGACCTCACTCTGGCCACCTCGCTCCAGCATCGTCACTCCTCGAGAAAAGGTCCCGTACGAATCTTGAGATGACAAGCTTCCAATCACAATTGGTGCACTAAACTCATTGTGATGCTTGCTGATGATAATGAAGGAACCCGAGAAGCCTTGACCACCTCAACCGCGCCTCGCATTCGATTCTCCCTCAGGCTCACCTGTCGACCGGCCGACGCACTCTACCCCAATGGTGGAGCAAGATTTGCAAATCGATAGGCTTGGCGCAAGGGTTTCATGCCTAGGAGATGCGAAGTAGAGGGATGAAAACATCAAGAGAAATTAAACTGAAGGATATTTTGGGATCAAGTGAGGATGAATTTGATGGCGGCTCAGCAAGGAGGAGAGAGATCAAAGAAGGTGGGGCGTCGGCCAAGTCGAAAGCATACTGGGTTTGTTTAGGGTTTTCTATTTTGGAATTTTTGGGAGTTTTTTTATCTTTTAATTTAAAAAAGAAATGAAAAAAAAGGCCTTGGCGGACCGTCTAATCCCGCTTAATGGCCCACCGCCCAATTAGTCCGTCCACACCTAAAATTCATTGGGTACTTGGTTTTTTCCACCTAGGCGGTCGTTTTTTTAGAACATAGGATTCATTATAAATATTTGGGATTTTCAAATTAATTTTTGTTCTTTAAACTTATCCAAGTCACCTAAAATAAATAAATAGAAAAAAAAGAATAAGTACAATAAATAAATAGAAAAAAAAGAATAAGTACAAGGTAAGTATTAATAATACAAATAAATTGACCACACTAACATTTAGACAATCAAGGACTAGGCTAAAACCCAAAACGTACTATCAATTAGGGTTGGGACATCGAAACTGAAAACCAAAAAAAATCGAGCCGAAACCAAGCTGCGACTGAAAAAAAACCGAACCCAATACAAACCGAATCGGAAAAAATCGAAACCCAAAAAAACTGAAACATTTAGTTCGGTTTTTCCTTTTGATTTACAAAAATCGAACTGAACCAAAAAGTCGAAGTATGCAAAAAAAATGACATCATTTTATGTATTTTGCAATATATTATATAAATATATGCAAACTAAAAATCTTAAACTGCTAAAATTCTAATTTATTTATGCACAATCCTTATCAAATTATCTCATAGAATGAATCAAAATGTTTAGCGATACAATATAAGGTCTTTTAGAGAAAGTTGTTTAGTTATTTTTAAAAAAATTTGTTTTTATACATCATGTAAAAAACTGAAAGAAACCGAAATAATCTAGAAAAAATCCGAACCAAACCGAACCAAATAGTCGCAGTTTTTCTGGTAAAAAATAAAAAACCGAATCGAACTAAGAAAAATATAGCGGTGTGATTTGGTTTTTATCAAAAACGGAACCGTTTGGCATGAATCCCACCCCTACTATCAGTAAACCCAACTGATTTACTGAGATAAAAGGACAATACTACCCACTATGGTTAAAACCCTAACATCCCGATCATCTCTCTCTCTCTCTCTCTCTCTCTCTCTCTCTCTCTCTCTCTCTCTCTCTCTCTCTCTCTCTCTCTCTCTCTCCCCTACATCCAGTAGTAGCCAAGCCATCCTTTTACTTGTTCGCTACGCCTCCCTCACACTAACGACGACAATCGCATCGCCCTTGCCGTCGACCGTCATTTCACGCATCCTCGCAGCCATCCAGAAACTCGTTTGTGATGGTGCACTCTCGAGTGTTCATAAGCACCGGAGAATGTCCCAACCATAACAAAGTGCCGCCTGTGACAGTGTGCATCACCACACCAAACTTTCGAACTTTGTCCCATTCCCAACCGCCGCGATGATGCCTTGGCCTCCTAAGAAACTCGCAGTCCTTGCGCCCACTCAATCGCAGCTGCGCCGCTCGGCCACTCGTCATCCTCCATCTTCGTCCATGACTGTCTTAAACAAGAAGCTTTTGTTCTCAGATCCCACATTCTACGAGCTCGTTCGTTGATACTACTCCACATCGGCTCTATTGTTGATGGCACTGGTCTGTTGCTACACTACTTCTAATTGATGTTTGTGAATTTTCTACTTTCTTTTTCTCAAAAGTTTACCACACAATCGTATATTTTTATCACCATCGCAACATAAATCAGAAATTTATTACTTTTTAGAGAAACAGGTATCCATATTGTTTGGTGTTTACTGATTTATTAGTGAGTGTTAATTTAATTTTGAGATAGAAATTTGATTCGTTATTAGGAATCGGTTCACTACAATTGTATAGCTTATGTTTAAACCTTTTATAAAGAGAATGAAATAACTTGTGGTGCTGTACATGTTAGCAAATTAATTACGTTTGGTATCACTATTAGTAGCATCATGTTAGCATCAAGGTGTTACTGTAGTTTTGTTATTGTGCTTCTTTAAGACTGCTACTATGATTTATCTATGGGCTACTTCGTTTTTCAGAACTACTCTGATTTTGAAATAACTACACTACGACTGAAGTTAGATTTTTGTATTTGTTAGTGGTTTTTAAGCAGTTATTGTGCTTTTTAAAGTTGGTACCATGTTTTTTTCGCAGACTACTACTGTGTTTTTGAAATTGTCAATGAGTTTTTTCATGTGCTACTACGTTTTACAAAAACTGCTACTGAAACTCATATGTCAAAATTTCTATTGCTTTTTCCCACACTACTACTGAAATTTGATTATAGAGTTGCTACTATATTTTTGGTTAAAGAATTGCTACTGCTTTTACAATTTAGAGATTGCTACTGTGTTTTCGGTTAATGAATTGCTGCCGTATTTTTTTGGGAACTGCTACTGCATTTTCAGTTTGGGGGTTGTTACTGTATTTTCGGTTTGAGAATTGCTACTGAATTTTCAGTTCGAGGACTGCCACTACATTTTTGGGACTACTACTCCGTTTTTGGTTCGAGCATTGCTACTGCATTTTCGGTTCGAGCATTGATGTTGTATTTTCAGTTTGAGGACCACTACTGCATTTTTGGTTTAAGGACTGCTACTGCATTTTTTGTTCGAAGACTGCTATTACGTTTTTGGGACTGCTACTGCATTTCGAATCTAGCACAGCTACTGCATTTTAGGTTTGAGGACTGCCACTATATTATCGATGAATGCTACTATTATTTCAGGGATTGAATTGTACGTACTGGCAAATGTTATGGAATGTGTATTAAAATTGCTACTAAATTTGTATCCAAAATTATTGCTCAATTTGTAACATGACCTCTAGTGAATTTGTATCCAAATTACTATTAATTTTGTGTTTGAATTAGTATTGAATATTTATTGATAGTGCTACTGAATGAGAATGATCAATTCAGGTTGAAAAAAAAATTAAATACAAAAAATTTTGAATGAAAAAAAATCTAACAAAAAAATATTGAAAAGAAAAGAAATAAATATTAAATATTTTCAGACAAAATAAACATTAAATACAAAAAATAAGGTAGGGTATAAATGTATATTTGTGTCTGCCACATGGCAGCTTATAAGCAACTTGTCCTTATTAGTAAAATTTTGTCATTTATTGTTTAAAATAAAGGACATTGTCTTTCAGTATATTTGACTTCTCCAAAGCGTCATTTAGTGTAGTTTGCTAAATAAATAAGGAAAAAAAATACAAAAATGGTGCCTACACTGTGAGTGTCAAGACAGTTTGGTACTTTAACTTTCAAAGTCAACATTTTGGTAGCTAGACTCTTATTTTGTCGATAACGAAATGTCTACCGTTGCTTTTCCGTCAAGTTAGTAAAAAACAAGAATAAATGACTATTTTGTCCTTAGAATTATTAATTTTTTTTTCTTTGCTATTCTATTTAATATTTCTAGGAGTTTTTTGTTTTTTTTATAATCTAATCAAATCTCTTTCTATTGTTCAACCTAAAAAAATAATCAAATCGAATCTCGTAATCTGAAACTAAAAATAATAAAAGAATGAAATACCTAGAAATAAAAATTAATTCAAATGATAAAAAAGTCATTTAATCTCTTTTTATTTGTGTCACATCATAAAGTTGACATGTTATTGATGAAAAAGTAATTGTAAACACCTTCTTGTCAACAAAATAAGAGTCTAGACACCAAATTGTCGACTTTAAAAATCTAAGTATCAAACTGTCCTAACACTCAAAGTCTAGACACCATTAGTGCATTTGTTTTCATAAATAAATAATAAAGTAACTAAAACAACACATTTGGATTCAAATAGTGAGACGGTGGTTAGTGAGTTTGTAATTCAATAAAAAGGACTTATACGATGATTATTGAGATCACCTGTTCGATTTTTTTATATCTATGCAAAAGGGAAGTTAATTACACAAAGGCAACCCGAAAGATAAATCCAAGCTGATCATGGAGAAGGGTTGTACTAACAAAGCTAGGGACAGAATGATCTCAAAGATGAAGACTAAAGGTGTTATGTTTTCATCGGGCTAAACTATCACGAAAAATTAGCTTATCTGGAGACATATCTGAAGGAAATTTCGTCGAACATGGCTGCAAGGTTTTTGATGTCTAGAATAATGGTTTTGAGCCTTTAAGGAGTTGAACATTGGTTGTTGACACAGTTGATCAAAAACTGGGAGTATCCTTCAACTTGAATTTTCTGATGTTCATTCTCTGAGGTTGAAGAAGACTATCTCTCAATGCAAAATCTTCGGCTATTGGAACTAATGTTTTGCCAAACTTCTTAGACCCAGCAGGAATGGGATTCTCATGACAGACCAGAATGATGAAATCTCCAGCAGCAACTCCAACTCCACTACTTCTTACTGAGCCATAAAAACTAATCTTGTAGCTATTTTGGGGAGGCAGCTTCCAAATTATGGTGCAAGGGGGTGAATTCTTCTTGGTAGCTTTTGGAGTTTGATCAATGTATCTTTGAAAGTAACAGAAACTGCAGGCAAAATAATAGTGACATTCATCCTCTCATTCTTGAATATCACATTATTTCCCGCTTTCCAAATCTATCATAAAGTAATAAACATTGTTTCAATCTGTAGGTCATTATTAGTAACAGTATGAAACTGAATTTTCATGTTTTAGATTAAATCCAAGCTTCTGAGTCATGCAATTAAAACCAGATAATCTCCATACATCTTTTGTTAGATTGCACTGACAAAAAAGATGAGAAGCACATTCTTCATCTGTGGTACAAACAAGGCAAATTAATGTTAGTATTAATTAGGGGTGAGACATTGTAACCGAAAATCAAAGAAATCCGAGCTGTGGCCGAAAAAAATGGAACCCGATAAAAACTGAAACCAAAAAAACTGAAACATTTGGTTTGGTACCGAACCAAACTGAAAAACCAAAGTATGTAAAAAATAACATCATTCTGGGTATTTTTTAATATATTATATAAATATATGTAATATAATAAACTTAAACTTCTAAAATCCTAATCACATTATGCACAATTTTTGATGAATTCTCTCATATAAATGAATTAAAATATTATGCCACTTAAAAATAAGACTTTTATAGACAACTTTTTAGTTATTTTTTGACAAAATTGGTTTTTATACATCATGTAAAAAACTGAAAGAAACCAAAAAAATCCAGAAAAAAAATCCAGAAAAAAAATCTAATAGTCACGGTTTTTCTTTTGAAAAATCAAAAATCGAACCGGACTGAACCAAAAAAATTACGGTTTGATTTGGTTTGGTTTGGTTTTTACTAAAAACTGAACCGTTCGGCCCGATTCCCACCCCTAGTATTAATCATGCCAAATCTCAAAATTCTATCTCTAGTTTTTAATCTTCTTAAAAGTAAAAGTCATGCAAAGATCTTAACCTTTTGAGAGATTCTAAGTTTCCAAACTTTCTCCATCATGTCTGTATTTTCATGCTTTTAGATGTATACCTTCATTTTGCAACCAAGTAACAAACGTGTTCGAATCTTATGAGATACCAATTATCGGCCAATTTCACAATATATATATAAAATAAACAGTGAGACTTTTGAAAAGTAATTCAAAGATTCAGATTTTTGGTATTTTGAATCTAGATAGGTGAATATAATGCCTTATCACAACAGTTCACTTATCTGACATTCAAACATATTAAGAGAGAAACGAGATAATCAAGAACATAAGATCGATATAATTTCCTAACTATTTGACTTACAACTTCAATAAAAAAATAAGTCCAGGCCTGGCCAGCAAATCGGAACTCGCCATTTTAAAACTCATACCAGCCCTACAATTAGGGGACAAAACTCCTGAACTATATCCCTCACGAACCCTATTATTGTCTAGATCGTATGAAAAAGGTCAGGGCAACCTTTTTTTTTAAAGGGAAAATCATATTTTTCATTAAGAAAAACTTGTTGAATGAATATATACATAACTGTAAGATGCCCGCGTAAAATAAGTCATATACTAAAACACCATCGTACGTAACACACCGTCATCGTACCTTTTCTTCACAGCGACGACCAAAAGCACTCCTCTACCACAAATTGACCAGCCACTGACGTCGATTAGATCCTCCTCCATGACCAAAGTTTCTCAGTTTACGCCACCAACACACCTCCTCTCCCTAGACTCGGTCGAATGCTCCCAACAAAAAGTCAAGTGATGCCAAGTTACCTAGCCTATTTAAGAAACTCGAGGCCTGTCCGACAGCAAAACCAATAGTGCCAAGAATCTTAATGGCATAGGCCAGGCTGCCGTTACAAAAGCTAATTAATGGTGAAAATTGAAAGCTAGCCGTTAGGGTTTCGAAATAGACAGAAGATTATTTTTACAGTTAAAAGGGTTTGTCGTATCACTTGGGAATATATGTTCTTGATTGTTATTTTTTTAAGAGAGATATGTGATTTACTATGTATATAGTACATAATAGTGTTAATCAGTCATACTTTGGTGGTCAGTGAGTTCATGGTCAGTTACAGTTAGATCTACATTTAATAGATAACATTAAATTATCTTTTAACTATTTTTTAATTACTTACTATTGGATGTAGATTTAACAGCAGTTGACCATGACTGACCACAGATGTCACTGACCACTAGAGAAGAATTCTAGCATTAGTAATAGGAGTTACAAGTTGTAATTTTATTTTGGACAAATTTCAATTTACATACATGTGGTTTTGTCTGATCATCATTTCAGTATACTTTTCAGTTTCATCATTTCAGTACACGTACTCTCAAAAGTTACTCACTTTGGATGGTTCATTAATTTTTAAGTTAACACTTACGTGGTTATTCCATGTTGGATAATTGACTCCATATGGGTTCCAGTCATAATTCGAAAAATTGGTCTAAACTGATGTTTAAATGGCGATTAAACGAAAATAATGACTGACTGTGTTGTTTTAAGCCTAAACGGGCCAATTGAGTAATCACTGATTAATCTGCTGTTTCGCCGATTAATCGACGATTACACGTACGGCCAACTCTGTCGGATTTTTTTTTTAAACCAAAATTAAAATTCTGAAAACCAAAAACTCAAAATTACACGGTAAACATTTTGTTATGCTTATATTGGGTGTTAAACTATGTGTTTAATTATTTTGATCATTTTCATAACATTTTTTTTGACTTAATCATTTTATCTTTTAATTAATAATATTTTATATCATTATATATTTTTAATATATTAATAATTATAATATTATTTTATAAATAAAAATATCGTTTTCATTTACCCCCGATTAATCACCGAATGGTAAACGGTACTAAAATGATTCACAGTCAATTACCCTTTTTTTAACATTGGCTCTAGTACATGAGAAATGTCTAAAGTACATTTTCCCTTTGAAATTTTGAAAAAATATTTTAAACTACTCTACGCTTGTACTTAAAACCTAATATTCTTCTCTTCTATTCTTCATTTTTGAAATCAAAACAAAAATGTCTACATTCACATCCACACAAACATAGATAATTTTGCACTTTAATCACAAATTGATCTAAAACAACAAATGGACAAATACATCTATATTAACATTTCACACGTCTACAAATATAATAGTGCAACAACATTGACTCCTTACAACATATTATCTCTAATCAACTTCGCAAAATATTAGAGCTAGAAACCAAATGACTTGTCATAAGGTTTCTCAAAAACCAAATATCATGTTTAAGTACAGGTTTAGAACTATTTAGAATATTTTTTGTAATTTCATTGGGTACTTCAGACATTTCTCAAGCATTGAGGCCCATATGAAGTCAATTATTTAACATGGAACATTCACAAAAGCGCCAACGAGGACATTTAACGTCGAAATCGTCCAAGGTGAGTAACTTTTGAGAATACAAATATTGAAATTATGAAAATACATGTACTGAAAATGATGAGCAGACTAAACTACAAACTACAATAGTTTTTTTTTTTTGATGTGAAAGATAGAAATATATTAGATCTGATAAGTTATAAAGGAGAACACCGATTGCCGACATGATAGAAAGAACTCCCTATAGAAACCTATACTACATCGTGCTCACAACAATGCTATCATATGACATAACTAATGTGCTAGACGTAGGGAAATGATTGGAAAAAAAATACGAGCCCCACATCCTATATAGTTATGTACCCCAAATCAAGGCAGCTCATGCTACTCCTCAGCCGTCTTCTCAGAGACTGGATTGATTGCAATCTTCTTCTATGGAGACTCATGTTTGGACACCTCTGACACCCGATTTCTAGCTGTCTTACTATTTTCGGCTCCCGATGCTGGGGTCTTCTCCTACGTCCCTTTTTTTTTGCCAAGCTGAGAGGGGACGCTCAATTGCGATCCCCCGGGCCCAATAAGGGATACCCCATCTAAGCGTCGTTCACTACCTTCAACAAGTGGCAATGCCCCATCTGGGTGAACCGCAACAATGTTCCGCGAAGATGATCCAACTGCCTGCAACACCACTCATTTCTTGAGCCGTCAAATCATGATAATGAGTTTCTAGGCCTTAGGAGTGGCCCAACAATCTTTTGGACCACAAAGCTCACACTAGATGGGCATGATACTGGTACACCATCTATACTTGTAACCTGAGAAAACATAAAAGAGGTCAGTGGGTCCCCCTCAAAAAGAGGGTTCACTTGCATGTTGGTCATGTGTCCCTGGCTAGGGTCTCCCTTCTCCTACATGTGTGCCATATGGCCTACATGCACTGGTTCCTAGGGTGGCGGTCTACTAACCGAGATCATCACCACATCTGGCATCAGCTCCACCACAGTGGGTTGCGCCACCGCCACATTCGACTGCTCCGCCACCATGGTCTCTACCTGGCCTGATTCAAATATCGACGTTGGTTGTGCAACTCTTCTCGCCTCCCGTCGTTCTTCCCGGGCTGTCTCTATAACACAACCTGCTCGACCATGCACGAGCAACCCACAAAGAGAGAAAAAGCCCTTCACAATTGGGTAATCAAAACTTAGCGGTAACACACAGTTTGGAGCAACTGAATTTTGTGACGAACCACCACCCCACGGATGAGGTCGATATTTATTTTGGCCTTTATCACGTCATCGGTCAACAGGGCCAGATCGTGCTACTAATATTGACCCACATAATTCCCGAGGTGCTCCGCCCACTCTCGAGTCAGGGCGGGCATCAAAATGTTGTGAACCCACACCCAAGCTGTGTCACCGCTGCCAGGACCGTCCCTAGGTCTGAAAACCAGTCAAACTCCTACACTACCACCATGTGTCCCTTGAAGAACCATGGCCCACATGTGGCCCACTGGAGGGCAATCTGATATGTGAACATGCAAAAGAATCTATCGAAATCATGTCGGTAAATGATAACATGGTTCAGATCCAGCGACTCGTGCCACAACCGGGTCATGGAAGCCTTAAACGATGGGTTCAGGACCTCCGGTAAAGCCACCGACCCAAAAACCTTAGCGACTTCATATCTTGTGACCACAACCACCGTTGCCTCATGTTCATTCGCCACTGCCTCAGCCGACTGATATGCGTAAAACATGCATCAAATATTAACACAAAGTAGACACTCAACACATAGTTCACACGTATGCAATTTAAAACCCTTCTTTGTAGATGTAGCATTGATAAGTAGGGATCGTTCTTAACCGGGGATTGAGGGTACTAATGCATGACAACATTATAAACAGAAAAGTAAATGTATGGGGGGTTTGAAAGTTTGGTTATTAATCTACGAATTTAAATTGCAAAACATGGCAGAAAACACATAGAGAAAACCTAAGTTCTATCATGCTTCAACTCATAGACAAGCAAAACAAACAAGAAGATAGAATCCTAAACATACTTTCTAGACCGAAAATAAACACTAACTAATATATTTACAAGTGATCATCCTGCCTAGTTACCTAGCCTTTTTCATGCTTGAATACTCTAGCAAACAACGAAATCCATGACTTAAAACTTAAAACACATGCTTGATTTATTGAATAGGAATGCAACTTCGCGTCTAAACACCCTAAACAATGTTTTTTAGTGATCATCGAAACCTACAAAAGAGAGGGACTTCGCGTATCATCAAAAGCAAGGACTTGAAGCATTAAGATTAAATCAAACATATGCATAAGACTAAGAATCATAAACACATGGAAGTTTTTAAGAGAAATTAAACATATAGCTAAAAACCAAACTTTATTCTTCATCAAATAACTAAAACAATCCAATACAAGGCAAAAGAAAGAAAATAGAAGGTTATTGTTACACTTTTAATCCGTGAACAGCAGTACAATCTCAAGTGCTTCAATGCCTTCTAGGAAGATGGATCACACTCATAAGGGACTTCGCGTATTGTGAGTGATTGGAGACTTGTGGAGGTTGGAGTACTTCGGCCTTGGAGAGGTGGATGGCTTCTTTGTGGAGGAGAGGTGTTTTTGCAGAGCTTTAGATTCTAAGATGGGTGATACCTTTGTTCTGGCCGAAGCTCCCTTTATATAGGCCAAGCAAAGCCTAGTTCGACTCCTTCTAGGACTCTAACTACTCCACCTGGGTAACCTGACCCTTCTCCACTAAAACAGGAATTTCTCTCGTTCTAGGACTCCAAATCATGTGATTTCAGTTGCAATGAAAACTAGACTTCTAGATATTTCCAACCATATGCTAACCGCATCTAGATTAATCCAGATCTATTCACAGTGGTCTTTCAAAGTGAGTTGATGTACAAAGGCCGATTTCTGAAATTTATTTTAATCCATCTTCTTTCTTTGGGCTTCTTTGGACATGCTCTTGGTCTTTGACCCATCTTCATTAATCTTTGTCCATTCTTGAGTAATTTAGGCTCCCATTCAGCAATAGGGTCTATATTTTCAATATATAAACATGCCCGTGACAAATCATTCTTCTAGGTGGACTAGGATTTCAATTCTTCTTCAATCACAATTAGGAAAGGTTTCCTTCATCAATTAGGAATGATCCGAACACTTCCCCTTCACTTTAGGAAATATTTTGCATATGTGTTCCAAATTCACTTCCTTATTCTCCCAAGGACTTCTACTCCAACAAGGATTCCTAGTCGAAATAGGATTCTTCATTTTTCTGCTCTTTTGCTCCATTTTGTCTCCTTTATTGTTCCTCCTTTATTTTCAACCTAAAAACATAAAGTAAGTTAGAAACTTATTTACTAAGGTCAAAACAAAGCTAAATGTAAAAAGAAAGACGTTAAGAATAAAACATAAAATGCGTAGATCACCGGCGGGGCCAAATTGACGATGCCAAACACATCGACGTCCTCATCTGAGAGGACCAACCCCTCTTGGAATTAGTCGGTGTGAGGACCCGGAACAGAATCAGTAGTGTAATCGGCTTAATCCACGAGGTTGCGCGTGATCGCAGTTTTTTGTAAATTGATTGAATTGTCGGTTTTGATCACGACTTAAATATTGGCCAAGAATTTGAGTTGAGTCTCTTCTCGAGAGTTGTTGTACGCGTGATTTCGAGTGCGTGGGCGGTTTTGAATTATTATTTCGACGACCGAGGAATATAATATGAATATTTGAAATTTTGGAATATCGTCGAGTTTATCCGAATCGTGATTGTGATGCGTTATGGACCGTCGATCGACCCGAACCGAAATTGGAATGGTTATCGACTTGATTTGCGAGTTTCGCGATTAGTCGCGATTTCGTTGTAATCGGTTAATATGGCGGCTTCGTTAACGACTAAATTATCGGACAAGAATTTGATTTGAGATCCTTCACGAAAGTGGTAGAGAATTTAATTTCGAGCTCATGGGAACTTCCGGAGGATTATTCTGAGTTACGAGGAATAAGTTGTGAATATTTTCAGCTGACGGATATTGTCGTATTTATCCGTTTGGGATTCGATACGCGTATGGTATAAATACGGGGGAAATACATGCCGATTTTGGAAAGTTTCCAAAACCAGAAATTGGGCCTTGACCCGCGTTGACAACGGGTCAAGGGCGACCCGTTTGGAGGTCGAACGGATATCACGGTGGTTGAGCCATTTTCCGGCCACGGTTGGCCGAGGTTCCTTCATGAGATGTGTTGGGCTCATGGCCCTCTTCAATTTGAGAGGTGGATCGACCCTTGAGGTGGCCGGAGGAGGAAGAATCGAATCGGCAAAGATCATGAAATTTCGGCGAGATTTTGACGGCTTCGGGTGACGGCGTGGAGGCTGAGTTGGTGGTGACTCTTTGAGAGGTTTTGTTAGCCTTGAGGAGAAGAAGCTATTGGAAGTGGTTTCAAGGGTTGCCGTGGCCGGAGGAGAGAGATCGGAGAAGTTGAAATTTCGGTGAGGGTTTGCACCTTTGAGGTGAGTTTTGGACCTTTTCCGGTCAAAATTGGCCTTAATTTTGAACTGGAAAGTTGTTGGAAATGTCGAGATCTTCAAATCCATGTGTAGGTTGCATTTTTCTGGGCCGATGAGGTTTTCCGGCAGCCTGCGGCGTCGACTTTCCATCCGAGGCTTAGTGTTCGAGCTACCTTTCTTTTCCAGTAGGTTTCTTGTTTTGCCTACTATTGTATATGTATGTATATATACACTAGAGGTCGCTCTGATTACTCTACTGTTATACTTTCATATGATTTTTCCCCAGATTTCTGTAAAGTATATTTTTTATTTATTACTTTACATTATTGTTATGATATTGAGAAATCCGGATGGGATTGGTGCCCACGGTTTGGCTTTTGTGGCATAGGATGAAGTGTATTTTCGGGTGCAGGTTAATGGCAATTCCACGTTATAGTGAAACTCTGCCGAAATTTCTACAGTTTTTGCAAGTTCGTGTTTTCAGAAGGGATTTGATTCCGGTTTAGGAAACTAAATCGGGATTGGGTCCTTTCAATCACCGTCTGTTGTAACCTTTGCCTTTAATTCCAGGCATAGTAATTGAAATGCAAAAAATTCAACTTTCTGGGATAATCATCCAAATGTAGCATCGACATTGTCTGATTTGTCTGACTCTTCGTACACTGTAGCTTTATAGAACCAATTTTATACTTCATAGTGTCACTTGAATCAAAAACAAAAGTGACTTTGTTTTGGTGATACCTAATAACTACCACATATTTAACTATTGCCGGCGATTTTTAAATCGCCGGCAATGTTTTTTAACATTACCGGCGATTTTTCCCCAAAAATTGCCGGTAATGTTTTTTTTTTTTTTTAACATTGCCGGAGATTTTTCCGGCAAATCGCCGGCAATGTTCCGCCGGTAATAAAAAAAAAGACATTGCCGGCCACTTACATTTAAGTCGCCGGTAATGTCTTTTTTTTTTTTAACATTACCGGCGACTTAAATGTAAGTCGCCGGCAATGTCTTTTTTTGTGGGTAAAGTATCCATAAATAGATCCTCTATTAGTCTTATCTCTAGCCCAATCTGCATTAGTATAACCTAAAACCATATCTCATTGTGTCTTGCAAATAAAAATCCCTTACCAAGTGTGGCCTTCAGATTTTGGAGAATACGCAAGATTGCATCCATGTGTCCCACTCCAAGATTATGCATAAACTGACTCACCACACAAACAACATATGCAGTATTAAGTCTAGTACGTGACAAATAAATAAGTCTCCCCACTAAATGCTGATACATTCCCTTATTCGTTGGAACCTAATCTAGAAGAAGCTTTAGCTTGTGATTTTGCTCGATTGGAGTAGCAGTAGGCTTACAATCCAATAACCATGTCTCAGCGAGAAGATCAAGAACATACTTTCTTTGGGACAATGTAATCCCTTGTTTAGATTTTGCAACCTCAATTCTCAAGAAATATTTCAAGTCACCCAAATCTTTCATATCAAATTCCTCTGAAAACTGTTTCTAGAGATTTTCCATCTCATGTAACAACCATATCATCTACATACACAATCAAAACAGTAATGTTACAATCCTTGCGTTTGCCGAACAAGGTATGATCAGAGTTACACTAGCGATACCAAATTTTCTTCATTGCCTTGGAGAAACATCCAAACCAAGCCCTAGGTGATTGCTCCAAACCATATAAAGACTTCTTTAAATGACACACCTTTCCCTCATTACTTCGCTTACAACCGATTCCTGGTGAAGTATCCATGTATATTTCTTCTTCTAACTCACCATTTAGAAAAGCATTCTTCACATACATCAAACTGGTGTAGAGGACAATCATAACAAGATGCAAGGGCAATAAGAATTCTCACAGTGTTAATCTTGGCTACATATGCAAAGGTCTCTTGGTAATCAACTTCATATTTCTGAGTATACTCCTTGGCAACAAACTGAGCTTTATAGTAATGGATGCTCCCATCTACTTTGAGTTTCACTATAAATACCCAGCAACATCTAACAATCTTCTTACCTGATGGCATAGGAACAATGTTCCGAGTTTTATTCTTCTACAAGGCATCCAGTTCTTCATTCATAGCTTGCTTCCATTTTGGATCCGTCAAAGCATCATAAACATTCCTAGGAATAGATACTGGCGATTTAGATTTAAACCGTGGGATTTCCGCCGATAGAGATGGTGCTTTGAGGAGTTTTAGGTGACGGGGTTAGGTGAAATCAATGGGATTTTCGATTTGGATTTGAAACCCCATGGTCTCGGGTCACGTGGCACGTCGATGACGGTGAATCGAACCGAAAATCTTGTCGGAGGCCGACGACTTTCGAGGGGTTTTATGGCCATTCAACACTGAATCGGTTGACGGGGTAGTTAGGAAAGTAATTGGGTTTGATGAGAGGAAGAGTTTGGGGTATGTGGTGCCGCCATTGGTGGCGGTTGCTAACAAGGAGGCCGTCGTCTTTGGCGGCGATTTGGGCCTCAATGCCGCCATTTTGGGTCACGGTCTAATTACAAAAGTTAATGGCCTCGTTGAGAGATTTCCAACGAGGTATCGAACGCCCCCATCAGAGCAGTCACCATCGGAGTCCTGTGGGACTCACGCGCCGCTGCCTGTGGAGGCGCGTGATGGCCACATGCCACCACCCACGGTGGAGCTCTAGCGAGGCAGTAATCTAGATTTGATCAACGAGTTTCTAAGATAGTTTCTAAGCTGGTTTCGTGTACTTTGTTGAATTTCTATATTGAATGACTTCGTTATTTATTCAAGAGACCGCGATCGAGATTTTGGCTAGGGAACTTTAGCCGGACCTCAGAGCTAGCAGTAATCTGTGCGTGGACACTTTTACTTTCATAGTCGATTAATGAGTCTTTATTATTTATATTCAGTTTAACGATTCAGTGCATTTTTAGTTAGTCTTGCATCGATGCATTTTTAGTTAGTCTTGCTGATCCCCGAGTGGCTCCAGGAAAGGATCAACATTTCCCCCTAGAATTCACGTCGTCTATGTGTCAGGAGTCACCGGACGACTTTAGGTGGCTAGAGGTTCTAGGACCTTGATCACCGCCTCCACTATCACATGATACTCGAGAAGGGTCAGGTGTCCCCCTCGATGTATCTTTTACATTATTTTACAATATCTTTGACTCGTTAATTTATATATATTGTAGATTTTATTTTACGTATACTTGAATAGATTTTTTCCACTCACTCTAACAATTTTCATATTTTCTATGTCTTTCCCTGGGCCTTTCGGTTTCTCATTGCCCAGTTTGTAGTATCTATCCTGTGATTGTATGTCATTGTCGGAGGCTTAGAGTTTGAGTCACTCTACTTCTCTAGTAGATTTTTGACTTAGCCTACTAGTCTGTTTAATATGTAAATTAGAAGTCGCTCTAAATATCATGTTCTAGTTTGCTTTCGTTTGTGTTATGTATTTAAATAAGCATCAGATTTCTTGTATCTTTCAGAATTTGGTAATTTTGTAGTAACTTTTGTAATTTGTTAATTTGAGAAATCCGGATGAGCATCGATGGCTCATGGTTTGGTTTCTAGGATATGATTTTAGAAGTGTTATTCAGTGTAGGTTTTTGGTATCCTTCAGTTTACGTGGAGGTTATGCCAAAATTTCGGTAGAATTTCATCATATTCTTTTAAGTAGTTAGGACTTAATCTCAGTTTACTAGTTAAAACGAGGTTGGGTCCTTTCAGTTTGCTTCCTTAAAATGATCATGGCTAAGGTATGTGTTTCTTTTTAGGTTTGATTTAATATGTTGAATATTATTGCTTGGAAGTTTTTGTAGGCCAAATTAGTTGGAGTATGAAGTCAAACCAATTGACGCAAGGTCTGCTTGGTAAGCCTTGGGAGTATTTGTAGGAGCCAAATTGGACACATAGAGCTTGAGGGACTCTGGCCCCCTCAGGTCCGTGAGCGAAAGAGGTCCGATAATTCTGAAAGGACCCAACCCCGATTTAGTTGCCTAAACCGAAATCGAACCCCTTCGAAAACGCGAACCAACAAAAACCGTAGAAATTTTGGCAGAGTTTCGCTACTAACGTTGAATTATCATTACCTGCACGCGGAAAATACTTTAACGACCCGAACCAGAATCAGTTGTGTATTCGGCACGATTCTCGAGGTTAAGTTTAGTCGCAGTTTGTTGTCGTGTATGTGGTTTGCCGATTCGATTCGCGACTTTGTTTTCAGTCAAGAATTTGAGTTGGGTGTCTTCACGGATATTGTAGAGTACGTGATTTCGAGTTCGTGGGCGGTTCCGGAAGATTTTTCCGATAACCGAGGAATATTTTATGATTATTTCAAGTTTTGGGTTCCGACGAGTTTATCCGATTGTTTCGTGCTTATCCGAATCATTTCGTATATTCAATTTGGACCGTCGATTGACCCATGGCGCGAGTATAAATATCGAAAAGTTGAAAAATAGTCGAGAAATAGTCGAGAATTTCATTTCGGGGGTTGACCAGACTTTGACTTTCCATTTTGAGAAAGTTGACCGTTGACCCGTGGGGGGAGAGTTTCCCGATTGGGCTTGCTGTCCGACGACCGTTTTTCCGGCCACCTCCGGCCACGGGACAGGTATGGTTAACTTCCTTGTAAGATTTCGAGTTCATTGATATTGAAGTTTGTGAGAATTTGTGAGGATTTCTTGGAACCCGATTAAGGCCGAAATGGTGAAGTTTGCCGGTGATGGTGGAGGTGGTTCCGGCGAGTGATGAGGGTCGAGATGTTGGGGGTTTTGCTCCCCACGCCTTGTTGATGCTTCCTAGTTAACTGGTTTGGGAAGAGGTGACGTTTTATGGTGAACCCGATTGGGTTTTCCGGTGGGTATTCCGAATTGATTTTGATGAAATTGATGGTGTTAGTGTGGGATTTGGTCTGTGAGGTAGTAGAGGAAATGGTTCGCCTAGTTATGGACTGTAATTCTGGAAGTTTTGGCCGTGAAACTCCAAGGTTGACGGTGCGCCGCCGCCGCCGGCAGCGGTCAACAACGGAGTTCCGGCCAAAATTTGACTTTTTCAGATCTTGATGAAATTAGTGTCATTTTTCTCGTAATCGCGCCCTGATTGTTGTCCAGAGGTTTTCGGGTTGATTTGGTTAGCCGATTTTCAGTCGAGATTTCGAGTGGGGATTTCGGGATTTCCGTAATTCATTTTGTACTTCATTTCACATTTCCGGGAACGGTTGGTTTCCGTGCATCAGTACAGTGTTGTGGATTATGTTTTGATCAGTTATGTTTATGAATGTTCAGGAGATCGGGACCGTGATCATGCTTCTGGCGAGGGATCTTCCGCCGGTCCTCGAGATTAGCGCGAGTGCGCGTTTTGCTCATCTGTGAGTGGACAATTTCTTTTCACGGAATTCTTGCGAGTCTTTTATATGAATTATGATCTTGAGCATGCGTATGAGATTTCGGATTACATGAGCATATATTTTATGATTATACGATATACTTATACGAATATACGTATACGAGAATACATACATTTATATGTTGTTTCATGCATTTGCATCGAGCTGTTTATGATTTGGTTTACACAGAGTAAAGTCGTGGTTACGTTGTTGTATCGATACACTTTGCCTCTCGGTTGACCCCGATGGTAGGCCGCCTGGAGGGGCGTTTCCTCAACCAGATCGGTGAGGGGCGTATCCCCGGATCCGAGGCCATTTCTGGCTAGAATCACGTGTGGGTCTAGGATCCCGTGATTCTGACTGTACTAGCACGGTGTATGTCCATGAGTGACCCCGTGAGATTTTTACTTGCATGCTCAGTACGCTGGAGGATTCTGGTTTTACCTCGTGTACTTTGTTATTATTATTTACCTGGACTCGCATATGTTGTTTTAAACATATATATCAACTGGTGAAAGACATATATTTTCATCCACTCACTCTAACGTATTTATTGTCTTTCCCCTGGGCTTTTCGGTTTCCGTGCCCAGTTGCAGTTCAGGTTTTGGTGTTTTCACATCGCGGTTTGGAGGCTAGTGATCAGAGTTACCTGTGCTTTCCAGTAGGTTCTTGTTTCGCCTACTGATGTGTATATTGTATATATTTTACTTTAGAGGTCGCTCTGATACATTCTGATACTTGTTTATACGGATTTTCTCGGATATACATATATACATAGTACAGTTTATTTACTGTTATTGATTATATTGATGTTGAGAAATCCGGATGGGATTGGTGCCCACGGTTTTGCTTTTGTGGCATAGGACGAAGTGTTATTTTCTGGGTGCAGGTTATGGCAATTCCCCGTTAGTAACGAAACTCTGCCGAAATTTTGAAAAATTTTTGTTGGTTCGTATTTTCGAAAGGGTTTGATTCCTGTTTAGGTGACTGAATCGGGATTGGGTCTTTTCAGCTTGGTATCAGAGCATTAGGTTGTCAGATTCTGTAGACTCTTGTAGTTGTGACGCTTAGGGTATTTGAGTTGATACAGCATGACTGGAGTGATGACCCGACTGGCCAGTGGTACTCATCAATACTTCTGGTTCAGGGGAGGACATTGAGCAGGAGAGACAGCAGAGGTATCAGCCGAGACGATTTGAGGAAGGTGAACCGAGTCAGGGGCCTTCAAAGAGGCAGAGTTCAGATACTTCTGGTTTAGCTTCATCTTCAGGTGGTGGATCATATCGACCACCAGCTGGTGTATCGAGGTGGAGACCGTTATGGAGGAGAGATCGACCACAGCGATCACAGGCTAGTGCAGGTTCCAGCGGTTCTAGTTATCCTCGACGTACTGGTGGCACATTTGCTGTACCAAGGGAGTACCCGTTGTGTAGTCTCTGCAGTCGACATCATGTGGGTCCGTGTCAGCGTGGTCCTGTCACTTGTTTCCGCTGTGGCCAGGTGGGTCACTATGCGAGGGAGTGTCCTCAGTTGTATGGTGATGAGGGACAGGCAGCCCAGAGTTTCGGAGTTGAGCGAGGTGCCACTACGGGAGCTCGACCAGCACAGTTTGCAAGCCAGGGTAGGCAGCAGGGACAGCCCCAGCGAGGACGACCAGCCGGACATGCGAAGGTTCATGCTATGACTCTACGTGAGGGCAGAGCATCACCGGAGGTTCAGTGTAAGATTTTCACTGATCACAAGAGTCTCACCTACTTGCGGACGCAGCCGGATCTGAACATGAGACAACGCCGATGGATGGAGTTGATCAACGATTACGACTGCACATTTGAGTATCATCTGGGAAAGGCCAATGTTGTGGCAGATGCACTTAGCCGGAAATCTAGAGCCTCGTTGTTTCACATGTGTGTGGCCAGAGTATCGATGTTAGCCGAGCTTCGAGCTACAGGTGCTGTGTTTGGGTATGATGATGATGGAGCCCTGTTGGCCAGCTTTCAGGTTCGACCGGTACTGGTTGATCAGGTACGGGAGGCACAGGATTTAGATCCTTACTTACTGGGCAAGAAGACCATGATACGGATTGGTGTGCCTACAGAATTCCGATTGAGCGACGACGGTACATTGTTGTTCAGAGGCAGGTTATGTGTACCCAGAGATGAGGACTTGAAGAAGGAGATTTTAGATGAGGCCCACAGTTCAGCGTATGCGATGCATCCCGGAGGTACGAAGATGTTTCGTACACTTCGAGCGTACTATTGGTGGCGCAACATGAAACGGGAGATTGCCGCGTACGTGAGTCGATGTTTGATTTGTCAGCAGGTGAAGGCGGAGAGGCAGAAACCTGCAGGGAAACTACAGCCACTTGAGATTCCGGTTTGGAAGTGGGAGCATATCACGATGGATTTCGTCTATCAGTTGCCGCGTACTTCGGCTGGCAACACGGGTATTTGGGTTATTGTCGACCGACTGACGAAATCCGCACACTTTCTTGCATTTCCGGGGAAAATATCAATGGGTAGATTGGCCAAGTTGTACTTATCCGAGATTGTTCGCTTACATGGTGTGCATGTGTCCATTGTTTCTGACCGAGATAGTCAGTTCACTTCTGAGTTTTGGCAGGCATTGCAGCGAGCTTTAGGCACGAGGTTGCGGTTTAGTACAGCTTTTCATCCTCAGACTGACAGGCAGTCCGAGCGGACCATTCAGACACTTGAGGATATGCTGAGATCATGTGTGTTGCAGTTTCGCGGAAACTAGGATCAACAGTTACATTTGATCGAGTTCGCCTACAACAACAGCTATCAGGCCAGTATTGAGATGGCACCGTACGAGGCCCTGTACAGGAAGCAGTGTCGCACTCCATTGTGTTGGAGTGAGGTGGGCGAGCGTTGGCTTATTGGTCCAGATTTGGTGAAAACCACGATGGAGGACATACAGGTTATTCGGGATCGACTGAAGATCGCCCAGGATCGGCAGAAGAGTTACGCAGATGTGAGGAGGAAGAGTTTAGAGTTCGAGGTTGGTGATTGGGACTTCCTGAAACTATCTCCGTGGAGGGGAGTTGTGCGTTTCGGGAAACGTGGCAAGCTTCGACCGCGATATATTGGTCCATATGAGATTATGGAGAGGGTTGGAGCTGTTGCTTATAGACCTGAGTTACCGACTGAGATGGCTTGTGTGCATGATGTCTTCCATGTTTCGATGTTGCGGAAGTACATGTCAGATCCTTCACATGTGTTAGCCCCACAGCAGTTGCCGATCAGAGAGGATTTATCGTATGTTGAGGAGCCAGTGCAGATTCTTGATCGTAGTGAGCAGGAGTTGAGGCACCGTGTGATTCCGTTAGTGAAGGTCTTGTGGCAGAACCATTCGGTTGAGGAGGCCACCTGGGAGACCGAGCAGCGTATGCGGGAGCAGTATCCTCATCTGTTCACATGACAGGTACGTAAATTTTGTGGTAGAAATTTCTTTAAGGGGGGTAGATTTGTGACGACCCAAACCAGAATCAGTTGTGTATTCGGCACGATTCTCGAGGTTAAGTTTAGTCGCAGTTTGTTGTCGTGTATGTGGTTTGCCGATTCGATTCGCGACTTTGTTTTTAGTCGAGAATTTGAGTTGGGTGTCTTCACGGATATTGTAGAGTACGTGATTTCGAGTTCGTGGGTGGTTCCGAAAGATTTTTCGGATAACCGAGGAATATTTTATGATTATTTGAAGTTTTGGGTTCCGACGAGTTTATCCGATTGTTTCGTGCTTATCCGAATCATTTCGTATATTCATTTTGGACCGTCGATTGACCCGTGGCGCGAGTATAAATATCGAAAAGTCAAAAAATAGTCGAGAAATAGTCGAGAATTTCATTTCGGGCGTTGACCAGACTTTGACTTTCCATTTTGAGAAAGTTGACCGTTGACCCGTGGGGGAGAGTTTCCCGATTGGGCTTGCCGTCCGACGATCGTTTTTCCGGCCACCTCCGGCCACGGGACAGGTATGGTTAGCTTCCTTGTAAGATTTCAAGTTGATTGATGTTGAAGTTTGTGAGAATTTGTGAGGATTTCTTGGAACCCGATTAGAGCCGAAATGGTGAAGTTCGCCGGTGACGGTAGAGGTGGTTCCGGCGAGTGATGAGGGTCGAGATGTTGGGGGTTTTGCTCCCCACGCCTCGTTGATGCTTCCTAGTTAATTGGTTTGGGACGAGGTGACGTTTTATGGTGAACCCGATTGGGTTTTCCGGTGGGTATTCTGAATTGATTTTGATGAAATTGATGGTGTTAGTGTGGGATTTGGTCTGTGAGGTAGTAGAGGAAATGGTTCGCCTAGTTATTTACTGTAATTCAGGAAGTTTTGGCCGTGAAAGTTGACTTTTTCAGATCTTGATGAAATTAGTGTCATTTTTCTAGTAATCGCGCCCTGATTGTCGTCCAGAGGTTTTCGGGTTGATTTGGTTAGCCGATTTTCAGTCGAGATTTTGAGTGGGGATTTCGGGATTTCCGTAATTCATTTTGTACTGCATTTCACATTTCCGGGAACGGTTGGTTTCCGTGCATCAGTACAGTATTGTGGATTATGTTTTGATCAGTTATGTTTATGAATGTTCTAGAGATCGGGACCGTGATCGTGCTTCTGGCGAGGGATCTTCCGCCGGTCCTCGAGATTAGCGCGAGTGCGCGTTTTGCTCATATGTGAGTGGACAATTTCTTTTCACGGAATTCTTGCTAGTCTTTTATATGAATTACGATCTTGAGCATGCGTATGAGATTTCGGATTACATGAGCATATGTTTTATGATTATATGATATACTTATACGGATATACGTATACGAGAATACATACATTTATATGTTGTTTCATGCATTTGCATCGAGCTGTTTATGATTTGGTTTACACAGAGTACAGTCGTGGTTACGTTGTTGTATCGATACACTTTGCCTCTCGGTTGATCCCCGATGGTAGGCCGCCTGGAGGGGGGTTTCCCCAACCAGACCGATGAGGGGCTTATCCCCGGATCCGAGGCCATTTCTGGCTAGAATCACGTGTGGGTCTGGGATCCCGTGATTCTGACTGTACTAGCACGGTGTGTGTCCATGAGTGACCCCGTGAGATTTTTACTTGCATGCTCAGTACGCTGGAGGATTCTGGTTTTACCTCGTGTACTTTGTTATTATTATTTACCTGGACTCGCATATGTTGTTTTAAACATATATATCAACTGGTGAAAGACATTAATTTTCGTCCACTCACTCTAACGTGTTTATTGTCTTTCCCCTGGGCTTTTCGGTTTCCGTGCCCAGTTGCAGTTCAGGTTTTGGTGTTTTCACGTCGCGGTTTGGAGGTTAGTGATCAGAGTTACCTGTGCTTTCCAGTAGGTTCTTGTTTCGCCTACTGATGTGTATATTGTATATATTTTACTTTAGAGGTCGCTCTGATACATTCTGATACTTGTTTATACGGATTTTCTCGGATATACATATATACATAGTACAGTTTATTTACTGTTATTGATTATATTGATGTTGAGAAATCCGGATGGGATTGGTGCCTACGGTTTGGCTTTTGTGGCATAGGACAAAGTGTTATTTTCTGGGTGCAGGTTATGGCAATTCCCCGTTAGTAACGAAACTCTGCCGAAATTTTGAAAATTTTTTGTTGGTTCGTATTTTCGAAAGGGTTTGATTCCGGTTTAGATGACTAAATCGGGATTGAGTCTTTTCAAATACACTTCATCCTATGCCATAAAAAGCAAACCGTGGGCACCAATCCCATCCGGATTTCTCAATATATTAACAGTAAAGTAAAACAGTAAATATATCTATACTTTACTGAAATCCGGTGTAAAATCATATAACATATACAATAGAAAGCTCAGAGCGACTTCTAATACATAATCATATACGTATACCACAGTAAATAGAACAATAAACCTACTGGATGAAACAAGGTAGCTCGAGCACTATGCATCCAACCACGACGTGCGACACCAGAGCCTGAACTGCAAACTGGGCACGGAAACCGAAATGCCCAGGGGAAAGACATAAAACATGCTAGAGTGAGTGGACGAAAATAAATGTCTTTCACCAGTTAATATATATGTTTAAAATAACATATGCGAGTCCAAGTAAATAAAAACAACATAGTACACGACGTAAAACTCACACTCCTCCAGTGTACTGAGCATGCAAGTAAAAATCCCACGGGGTCACTCATGGACACACACCGTGCTAGTACAGTCAGAATCACGGAGTCCCAGACTTCCACGTAATTCTAGCCAGAAAGGCCTCAGGTCAGAGGTTTGTCTCCCCCCGGTACAGGTCACGGGTCAGGAGTCACAGCCTCCCCCGGTACACATCCTCAGGGATCAGCCGGGATGCGAGTGTATCGATACAACAACATATAACGACTGTACTCTGTGTAAACTAAATCACAAACATTTCGATGCAAATGCATGAAATAGCATAAGTGTATGTATAATCGTATACGTATATCCGTATATGTATAATCGTATATTCGTAAAAACACATGCTCATATAATCCGTAATCTCAATACGCATGCTCAAGTTTGTAAATCAAATAAAAGACTCGCAATCATTTCCGTGAAAAGAAATTGTCTACTCACAAACTAGCGTAACGCGATACGCGTTAACCCGTGATCCGGCGGAAAGTCTCTCGCCAAAAGAACGATCACGAACACCTGAATATTCACAAAATCCATTTCTCAAAGTTATAACTCGACAATTCAATTCAAATCACGAGAAACCACCGTTCTTGGAAACACGAAATTCAATGTCGACAAATCGTCGAAAATCCGTATAATACACCTTAATACCTCGCTACAATTTCAGACGCTCAATTCGAAAAACGAACCTCCTCACTGCGATCGGGGCGCGATTTCGAGTCAAATGACATGCAACTTGTCGAAAATCCAAAAAGTCAAACCGTTGACCGCCGTTGACCACCGCCCACGGCGGCGCCGCTACTGACCGGAACATTTCACGGCGGAGCAACCCCTATTCCACTCAAAATCATCCACTGAGCAACTTTGTCAACTGCAACAATGGCCAATTCTCACTCTAACTCATCCAATTTTATGATAAACCGAATTGGTACACAAATTTCAAATCCAAAATTCTCCTTCCACAATCAAAATTAGAATTCCAAACTTACATGGTAGCTTGCTATGGTGATGAGAGCTTCAAAGCCCACTCAAAATTGTAGCTCGAATCGGCCTAAAACATGGAACCCGTATTCACCATTTTCCCTTGAATTTTGGCCGAAAAATTCTTCTCCTCCGGCGAGCCTCGCCGAGGAGGGAAGTCGGAAATGAGACAAGCAGGCCGAGACGCTTCGTTTGGGACCACCGTCCCACGGGGTGGCTGGAATCCATCGCCACCATGGAAGCCGTCGGCCACCGACGAGAAATCCTCCTCCACCGAGTTGACCCGGTCAACTCGGTCAACTCCCAAAACAGCAAGTTTCTATTTATAGGCCTTCCATTTTTGGAAACTTCGTATTTATCTTTTCGACAAACTTCAAATATTGGTAACTTTCTCGTCGAAATTCCGATTCCGATAATTCTCGCGGCCACAACCTCGTCTCGACGTACTCTTCAATTATCACCCGAAGTCAAACACATCGGCCAAACCAACAAAAAGTCAACTGTTCAACCAAACACACATTTAAATCGACTAAACAATCAATAATCGGAAATATTCGCAACTAAATCTTCGTAACTCAGAACAATTCTCCGGAAGTTCCCACGAGCTCGAAATTAAATTCTGAACAACTTCCGTGAAGGAACCGAAACCAAATTCTCGTTCGATAATTTAGTCGCTAACAAACCTGCCATTTAAATCCGTTTCCGTCGAAACTTCAAATATTCATAATCAATTCCTCGGTCGTCCAAATAACGATCCGGAACCGCCCACGAACTCTCGAGAAGAGACCCAGCTCTAATTCTAGGCAAATAATTTAGTCATTAACAAGTTCGGCGATTCGAATAACTATCGAAAATCTGCGACTACGCAATAACTCACATATATAGTTGATCATACTGCTGATTCTGGTCCGGGTCATCACAAATTCAAATAGTGGGATTGTGCCTGTACAATTAGGGTTCTGAGTAGGAATTAGTTATCTAGAAGTTTCTCAAAGTATCCAGAATAATGTAGAAGCCTCTGGATGTTCGTGAGATGGTGTGACAATCTCAAGGTACGATGCGGAGCTCGAGGGATTGCACTACCACATAATTTCTCATTGCCGACGACTTATAGAAACAAAGGCCGACAATTTTTGAAGTCGTCGGCAATAATAGAGTATTGCCGACGATTTGTGGCCAAAATCGTCGGTAATAGTATTATTGCCGACGATTTTTGCAACAAATCGTCGGCAATAGTACTATTACCGACGGTTTATAGCCTACAAGGTATTGCCGACGATTTTTACGAAGTCGTCGGCAATACCTTGTAGGCTATAAAGCGTCGGCAATAATACTATTACCAACGATTTTGGCAACAAATCGTTGGCAATACTCTATTATTGCCGACGACTTCAAAAATCGCTGGCCTTTGTTTCTCTAAGTCGTCGGCAATGAGAAATTATGTGGTAGTGTTGATAGAATCCTAGAAAAAAAGGGTAAGATTTGTACAAATCCTAGAGGGATTGCACCAAATGGCTTGTGGTAATCTGAAAATATGATTAGCTCTGGATATGGAAATCTATTTTTTAATGGATTCCTCCTATCCGAAAGTATGTAATCCTATTCTAATATGGACTATACTTAGACCTTGAATGATCACTATATATATGAGGCCATAATTTGGCAAAGGTAAGGATATCAACCCTAATATATGCTTATGTTTGGTTATATATTGACTTAAGCGTCTAAGCGCGGTACCACCCGTACCTGGACTTATTTTGTAGGCTTTCATGGAGGAATTCTCAGGGGAAGTAATACAACAGAGTTTCACATCATCGACAAACCTCAGAAGGGAGGTCTCAACCTTGAATGATTTTGGATGGTGATTATCTAAGCCAAATACTCAAGGTTGGGAAGATCCTTTACCATGACCTGATGCTATCATTCAACAAAATGGCAGAAGCTTGATGGCATCCAAAATCCGCACTCAAATACTAAAAGAAGAAGCTTGGAATGTTCAATATCTAATAGAGTAATGTACAAAATCGAGATGATTCATCTTAGAGGTCAATCATGTCATGGAGATAGAAAGAAGAAGGAGAATGAGACAGTTGCATGCAGAGCCTAGGTACATCGAATGCAGGCATAGATATATATTTTTTAAGGGTAAAAATAGAATAAAAATCTTTCAAAAAACTAGGGAGGTGTAAAGAACAAAAATAGAAGTGTGAATAGATGCACCTAATATTATATCCTTTTTAATAATTACAATTCCGGAGCAGATCCAGATTTTTTTTTTTTCAATTTTGGTGGGTTGTGACCCATCGTAATCCAAGTGTAGCTCCGTCTTTGCATATGACAAAGTCATACTTGTTAATTACTATTTGTCTTTTAGATCCATACTTGTTAATTTTCTCTCATTCTTATGACATTAAAATGTAACCTACTATGACATGAAAATGCAGCCTAAATGTGTAAACAACATACATTACAACAATCTCATGTTTGGCATGCACCAATTAATGTCTTGAAAACATACAATTGAATAAATAGACATTGTAAGATGATTTCACGACTTGACTATCAACTTTTATAACTTAATTAGTGATTTTGCAACTTGACTAAAATGCCACTATAAGGTTTTTTTTTTTAAAATAAAAATAAAAAGTAGGGTTTAAGTTGGTTATTCTCTATTTTACCATTAAAAGTTTAACCCCTTATGAAAAGTTAATATCAAAGTTGACGGTAGATACAGTTCTTGTATAAGTTTACAAAATTGAGGTACATGTCTGATAGTTTCAAAAGTTGAGGTATATAAGTGATGAATGACCCATATTTGAAGTACCATTCCTAAAATTAAAAAAAAAATTATATTGTATTTTAATTTTAGTTCAAAATATGAAAATTAAAAAATTCAACCACTATAAATTTTTTAAATTTATTTTTTAGTCCACCTATTTTTAAATTCTAGGTCTTTTGGTTGTATGGAGAGAAATAGATGAGTTGTTTTAATTTTGGAGGGGAAAAAATGAATTGTCTACATTTTTGGAGAAAATTAAATACTAATGTAGAGTTTTGGTGCCAAAATTTGGTTGGACTATTTTATTCTAAAAAGTTTAACACCTTATGGAAAGTTAACACCAAAGTTGACGACATGTATTGCTCTTGTATAGATTTACAAAGTTGAAGTACATAAGTGATGAATGACCTATATTTGAGGTATTGTTCAATTGTTGCTAATTTTTTTTCTTTTTTCTTTTTGTGCTTTGGCTTTGTGCATAGTGCAAATGTGTTTGTTCTCTTAATGACTTTGACTTTTTTTAAGTGACCGGAGATTAATTAAGAGATAATTATATTTTTTTGTTTATTATGATAAATGTTTACTGTATATAGACAGTAAAATAAAAGAAATTAAACATGTTAACCATGTATATGCATATTTATTAAATTTTCTGTGCATATTTTTTTCCTTCAAAAAACTTGTGCATTTTTATGGATGTGATGCTTTCGGTAAACCACGTCACGTCTGCGTTTACGTTTTAAAATATTGGCTTAAACGGCCAGCATGCGAACCTTATTTGTTTCCCTCTTCTACCCACCCCAATATTCATTCAATATTATAAAATAAACTCCAGTTTTTTTTTTTAAAACCCCACATTTGAATCACCTACCTATAAATCTCAGTTGGTGTGTTCTTAAGTGGCGAGGCAGTAGCAGAAGTGTGTGGGTCTGGAAGTGGAAGAGGGGGCGAGAATTATAAGGAGCACGGGATTCATGTATGACGGAGGTGAGAGAGATAAAGAAGAGAGAAGAAGAAGACTCTGTTTGGGAGGACAAGTGTATGTTTGAGTGCTTTAAGGGATCATTGAGAAAATTTTGTAAATTTTAGTACAGGGTATCAAATGCATCGTTCCATACAAATGCTCATCCAATCGTATATAAACACCAGCACAACACAGAGCAAAGTGACACTTCAACAGATTCCATAGAGATTTTGTGATGATAAACAATATCTCTTCTTTGAAGAGACGGTACCCGTTTGTGAACTACCAAATTTCTCTTTTCGTTTTCGAAGAGATAGTGTCTGTTTTCCAGGCAGTTTTATCAAAATCGTTCTCTCCTTGTTGTCGAAGGGATTGTGCCTGATTTCCAGGCAGTTTGTTTTTCTTTTATTGGATTTTTCCATTTTCAGTCAGGTTTCCTCTGGAAACTTGACGATTATATAATTTTGTTTCATTTTTTAATTCCTCAATTCTTTTCAGGTTTCATTACCAGGAGTGTGAATGTGTCTTTTATCGAAATCAATTAAGAGAGAGTGGATACCAAAATGCTGGACGCACTCGATCGGAGCTGGCAGTCTTTGATGCAACAATCAAATGCAACTGTTTGCGGCGGTGACGGTTTTTTCTAATTATTGAAGCGGTGCGAGCTCGACAGGCCCGATGACCTCAGATCTAACTGTGTCTACCCATCAGATGAAATTTTATAATTGGTTGTGCTTACCATTGATATGAATCCAATGCCGCCTTTTGTAAGCATTGCGGCAGTTTGCTTTTGGTCCAAATACACGCAAGCAATTTCCTGATACAAAATCGGGTTATCTCGGTATCTCCCTCAACTAGAGTTTGTCAGTTTGGACGCTTTAGTCCTTGATTTACACTGGGGATCTCCAGAAAGTGTTGGTCTTCCTCGCTTCTCCGATGTAGTTTGTTGTTGTCTTCCACAAGGCTCACGACGGAGATGGTTTACAAGCGATTATAATTTACAAAAGGATAAGTTCCTTAGCTTTCAAATTGATCAAGTTAACTTTCAAGCAGTTACAATCAGGTCATCTTGGTCTCTCAGATGGAGGACTTCAATGTATTGGGCCTTGTTATCGGGATATAAAGTGGATCAAATTTATAAGCCTAATGGAGAGTTTAAATTATGACCTCTGATTTCCAGTAAAGAGGTGAACCACGCACGAAGACTTCCTTTTTTTCAGTTTCTCTTCTTTAATCGAAGAGGGGCAGTTTGGAGTTGGACATGAGTCTTATTCCCATCCTTATCAAAACAAACAGAAGCTTTACTGCCACGTCCAATACTGTGCTCCAAATAGGCATATTTGTCGCAATATACCTTGGTTGCTTCACCACGCCCTCTTACTGTGTGTGTTCGATGCAAAAATATCTCTCGCGAAGAGATCCTTCTCGCGAAGCAGTCTCTTTTATGATTTCGGATGTTTTAACCGCGTGAGCCGGTTTATCCTGTTTGTGCTTCGTATGCTGACGTGCCACCGTCTCTTGACGGAATATGGACTGATCACAGCCGCCTGACTTCTATATTAAGCGATTAGAACAGGGAGAGCACCAACCCTGCTTGAATAGATCCTTTTCGCCTAGAAACCTAGGACTTTGATATGTGAATCTCTCGCTAAGTCTTGAAATCGATACTCCACACGTCCTTTCTCGTGCAAAGCAGAGCAATCTCATAACAGAGTGTTGAGAACACTCGCTCCCTTTGAGTATTCAAGCTCTCAACTTACAAGTGACAAGCTCTTCAACTTTCCGGTTGCAATTGCTTCCTTACAGTCGAATACTCTCACTCGATAGGTGACAAGCACTTAGACTTTCTGGTTGCAAAGAAGATAGAAATCTCGAGGACGAGACGTCCATCTAGGTTTGTTTGCGTATAGCAAAATTGTTTGATTGATCGAGGGGGGGGGGGCCTTTCATAAGATCCTTGCTCTCCTTATATACTCGCTTAATAACAATCATTCATTCTGCTTCAAACTCCTTCTGCACTTGTAATCACAGTATGAATCCAACACCAGCATACGTGTCGTATCACTCATAGATCTCTAATCCCATCATAACTCTTCCAAGAGTTCTATCTATAATCAAACTAGTTATGACAGAAACATAGCCGCATAGAACCAGCTAATAAGATATAGTTCTAATAGAACTCAAAGTCTACCTCTAGCGAACGCTCGCCAGGCGTTATCTCACTTGACTCCTCGCCAAGCACCATTAATATAATGGGCCGCTCGCATAGACCTAGGCCATCCAAGCCCAAAATGTAATACTTTATTTCAGGCCCAAACATTGCCCCTCAGGTCTTGAACTTGGAAACTTCCTGAACAAGCAAAAAGACTTGAACACAACTTGACCAGTGTGCCCATTGACTTTGAAACGCTATACCATCACTCGAACGCCACGTCAACCAACTTTTCAAAAAAGTATGACGCTCGACTGACACATCTATAAAAGCACCAGTCCATATCCACAAATTTCATCATTCAACAAAAACCCTTTCACCTGCTCAGAGCCTGCACTTTCTAACTCTCTTAGTCAAAAAGTTCAAACCTTCCTTCTCATCGCCGTCAATCCTTATTTCTCCAGAAAAATGCCTCCTTGTAAAGACATTCCCAGCCTTTATGAATCCCATGACGCCAAGAGATTCTCCAAACAACTTAAGGCAGTCGCTAAACGACGCAACCCAGACGCCGTTTGCACTCTTACTGTAGATCCTGCTGAAAACACAGGTTTGCTTGGTCCATTTCTGGACACTCCATTTAATCCAGAGCTTTTTACATACCTTCGCAAGCCCATCTGCAGTTCATCCCTCATACTCCAGGCAAACCCCAGAGCAGACCCAAAAGAATGGACTCAAAAAGACACTCTCTGTCTCATTGGCAGGTGGCCACACTCGAGCCCAGAAGATTTCGCTTGGTACCGGCACCGCCGTGGGCAAGACATCGAACGGTGGGAAGCAGCCGGAATAGCCCAACTTATCGATTTGTGCTTTTCTCTTCCCACTGGAGGTAACAAAGCCCCATTTGCTACAACCATGTGTTTTTGGGACTGCACAGCAAACTGTTTCCGTCTTCCTTGTGGTGATGTGAGCATCACAATGCTCGACCTTTATACTATCTTTGGAGTTCCTGCTTTTGGAAACAATTGGGCTCCTCAAGACTCCCTCCAGACACCTAATCAAGCCTCTCCAGAACACCCTTCATCCTACTCCTCCTAGGTGAAACAATTTGCTCGCGAGGAAAGAAATACACCACAAGGAAGAATAGCCTTTCTGGAATATTGGCTAGCAAAGTACCTCTTCTGTTCAACCTCTGCCAAGGTTACCAAGACATGGACCAACCTCGCTGAACGCCTTTTCAACGGTGAACAACTAGGCATAGTTGAGTCCGTCCTCGCCTACATCTACTATGGCCTCAGGCGAGTAACCTTGTCGAAGCTTGATCTGAACCAACCAGGACCACTATGGATGGTAGAACTCTGGTTGCAAATCTACTTCCCCTACTTCTGCCCCTCAGCAACCCCTCTCTATGAAGAACACAAGCTGCTAGGCCAGTCATTGGTTTCTACATTGCCTAGGACCAAACATTGGTCCTATCTCAACTGCGTCAAGTATCTTTGTTCGCATAAGGACTTCCCCCATACTGCAGTTGAGAGAGTTCTGAGTCGTCGCCATCCTGGACTCCTTGCAAGTGGATTCATGCCCTCACCAGAACAAAATGTTCACGCGAGGAATCTATTCATTCGGTTCAACACTTGTCAGGATATGCAAATCTCAGACTCAGTCAACTCCAGGTATGAGCTCTATGCCCAAAACCACTTTTGTAGACAGTTTGGGCTCAGCCAGGATGCTCCTATGCCCCTCGCTTGCTCTGTTAACAAGTACACTTTTTGGCGAGGAAACAACAAGCCTCTTGCAGCAGCAGTGCGAGACGAACACTATGGATTTCCAATGGTAATGCTTCCAACAATCACAAAGCCACTATCGATATCAAAGTCGGTCACCCCCTCGTATCTCACATGGTGCTCCCATTTCTGGGAAGAAAAACGAAATCAAGGACCAACCCTATGTTTTGCTGCCATCTTTCATGAATTTAGCCACAAATATTCGCTTAAAGTAGATTTGGCTGCTCTAGAAGGACCACACCTCAGTACCAGCTCTACCCCATGGCCACAGGTATGTCTCTCCATAAAAAATTGCCACATATATTAGCAACTTTTCAGATCATAACTGACCACTCCTTTCTTCCTTGCACAGCACAACCCTGAACCAGATGTGACTGTGGCCATTCAGTCCTTTAGGAAGAAGAGATCAAACCGTTTTGGATCCTCTATAAGTACTTAGACTTGTCCTTCCAGAACCAACTGATTTTGCTTTAAAACTTCGAAACTAACCTCAACCCCTTGACAGTCTCCAAAGCGCAAGAAGCTCAAATTGAAGAACCAAGGGCCTGAAAGTGGAGTTTGGTTGGAAGAAACAATCATCAGCAGGAATAAACAAGTAAAACTCTTGGCTCACATCTTTCTTACATCATTTGATCAGAGGAGTAGCAAAGCCTCAGGATCCAATGCCTGCTCAGCTGTAGCCTTCACCATTGCACACTGGTTATGTGCAAATCCAGACAGCACACCTACACTCTCCCAATTCGATGACCTCTTAATTCAAGGCTCAAGGGAGTGGCAGGAGTTATGCAAGGACGAGTCCCTTGCGAGCAAGTACCCAGACCAGCACTTTGACCTGGACACCATCTTGAAGGCGAACATCAG
Source organism: Geum urbanum (assembly GCA_946800695.1). Lineage (NCBI taxonomy): Eukaryota > Viridiplantae > Streptophyta > Magnoliopsida > Rosales > Rosaceae > Geum > Geum urbanum. The sequence goes on along the minus strand of OX327001.1, from coordinate 40,348,034 downwards.
ACCGCTTCGATTTTCATCTGATAACTCCTTCATTGGGTACTTTGACCCTGAAAGGTTTACATCCCTGAATGGCCTTCTCTCTTTTGATGTTTTATGGGAGCAAATCCAAAAGAGCCACAAGCCACAAGTATACATAGTGAGCTGGAATGATCACTTCTTCGTCCTCAAGGCTGAAGACGAAGCATACTATATAATAGACTCACTAGGAGAAAGGCTTTCTGAAGGATACTGTAAAGCCTTCATTTTGAGGTTCGATGAATCCAGCATCATATTTAGTAATGAGGATAGAGATATAGGCCCTGAAATCACACTACAACATTTTTACCCATTGCCGGCGATTTTTAAATCGCCGGCAATGTAATTTTTTTTTTTTTTAACATTACCGGCGACATAAATGTAAGTCGCCAGTAATGTCTCGATGGTAATGACATTACCGGCGACTTAATGGTAATGTCTTTTTTTTTTTTTTTTTTAAACATTACCGGTGACTTAATGTAAGTCGCCGGTAATGTCATTACCATCGAGACATTACCGGCGACTTACATTTAAGTCGCCGGTAATGTTAAAAAAAAAAAAATTACATTGCCGGCGATTTTTCCGACAAAAATCGCTGGTAATGTTAAAAAGCATTGCCGGCGATTTAAAAATCGCCAGCAATGGGTAAGAATGTTGTAGTGTCATCAACAGCCATAAAATTTCATAGCCCAATTTCTTGCTGGAATCCATCGAGCAGAACTCGAGGAGGAAGAGAAGAAAAAGCCTGTAGATCCTGCCATTTTGTTTAGGCGTCTGTAAATTGAAGTTCAATCTTGCTTCATCCCTTCCTCCTCTGGCGAGGGCACCAGTACTCAGAATGAGCAAGCCATTCCAGAGCCTAAGCTTCAAATTATTTCCTCGCCAGAGCCCTTAGTTAAACAACCACTAGTTCTGGTTGGGAATAACCCAGAAAGCGAAGAACCGAGTCCCTCCTCGCCAGAGCAACAAGTTCAAGTAATTGAAGAAACACAGCCATTGTCTCCCCAACAAGTAAGAACTCTGTACTCTTACTTCTAGATTAAAGATTTCTAATTGGTTCTGACAAACCTGTTATTCATTTTGTAGTCCAAACAAGCAAGCACGTCAGGCGAGCCACATATAATGGCCACTGAGGATCAGCCTGCCGGTCCTCCAGGTGTCAACGATGAAGATCCCATACTTCTAATCGAAGAAAATCATATCCCATCTTCATCACAAGAAAGCAATCCTCAGCTACCCAGTGTTCATGCATCACTCAACAAGCTACAAGAAATTTTCAGCAAACTGGGTACACTGAACAATTCCTCAGACACCATCGTTGCAATTAGAAGAATTCTCTCTGAACCCTTAGATTCCACAATAGACATTCAAGAAACCCACAAACGAGTGGAAACTCTGAAGGCCAATGCCCTAACAGACTTCATCCCTCGTCTGGAAAAACTTGAAGAGAATCTAACTCTACTCCTGAGCCAAAACGAAGTTTTCCAATGTCTAAAACTTGAGGCTGAGCGTAAGAACGAAGCAGCAGAGACCTTGGAACAAAAGACTCACAAGGAGCAAGAGAAAATTCAGAAAATATTGGAGGAAGGCACTAGCCAGGAGGAAACTTTAGCAACCAAACAGGCTAGAAGAACTGCCCTCGCAGCTGAACTCGCCTCCCTTGATGCCGAAATAAATGCATTGAAAACTGACATCGCCAAACGTCAGGACGAAATACATCAAGTTGTGATGGAAAGCGAGAACCAAGCTCAACTCCTACAAGAAGCATGCGAGGAAGCCAGTAATGCTCGCCAAGCAGTTCACCAGGCCTGGGTGGCCTTTGAGACAACTAAAATCTTAGTGAAGAACATTCTCCTCCAAATGTAAAATTTTGGGCCTCAGACATAGGCCTTCTATATTTGTCACAAACCATTAAACTTTTTATGTATTCAAATCGTTTTGACAAAGTCTGAATTGGGTTCAAAGACCAAATTGGGCTTCTCCAATAAGCCATTTTCTAACTTCAATCCAGCCTCGTTTTAAGCTGTAATTAATTTTCACTATTCTGATTGTTTAACAATAAATGGAATTGAATTCTAAGCTTGGAATCCGTATCGCATTAAACAATCAAAATCTTTTGAAGTACGTTTTACCTGCCCCAGAAATCTCCTCATTTATCATTCACTTCTTGCGAGTAGATAAACCGCCTTCGCAGTCCACTCCCATTTGGACACGTATTCTCTATTTTTGGGTGTAATTACTCTCGCAAAACCAAACCGTTGTGACTCCTGGCTATAAAAGGTTTCCTTTCCTTGTTCTATGAAACAAACCTTTCGCAAGAATGAACTACCTCTTTGTTTATTTGCTTTGGCATTCCTATCTAAAGAAACCCCTAGATAAGTCCTTCCATGTTGTGTTCCTTAGATAGCAATATCCATGTCCAAACTTGGACTAGATAGCAATATCTACGTCCAGGCGTTGCCTTGGCCCTCCCAGCTTGAGTCAAGAGAAGAATGGAGAAGCCACAATCCTGAGGTGAAGACTCCTCGTCCTCCTCCAATGCACCCGCTCGGTGTCCATATGCACTGGAGATGGAAGGCATCTTCAATGTGGCCTGCAATAGATGGGGAAAGAGAAAGATGGGGATATCACCCTGGGAAGAAGGCAACCAACGTCAGGGCAGGTGTAAAGGTCTTTTGTTCTGATGCACCTCCTGCGTTTCAGATCCTCCCCATCCCCTCACCGAGGTCGATCTCCATGTATACATATTTGATACATCTACCTCAGGGGATAGCAATCAACGCAGAGGATCTTGTGAAAAAACAAACTTTTATCTTTTTCTCTGTTGCTGATTCAGGTTTTGTTTTTTCAAATGGTATCAGAGCTTGAGGCCGCATAGCCTTTGTATTCTTCCAATTGTTGAATGTAATATTTTATTTCAAGTGTAAAAGTTCCTTATATTGATAAACTCATATACAGTTTGCTCAAAACTTAGGCCACAAAAGCTGGTTAATATGAACTTTTGACTTGGAAGAAAAACCATAAAAATTACAAAAATTTGGCCTCGGGTACAGGCCCTAGATTTTTAACCCCATAAATAGGCTATTATAATGTACATATCCTCGGTATGTGTTGCCCCTGTAGTTTACTTATGCGAGAGCATAAATAAACTAGATTAAACTGTAGTTGGAGGATCTTCATACTCCCAAACTGGTTGTATGAATTTCTTTAGGTAACGACCATTTATTGGGTTCGCGTGTATAGTACCATCTCGATCTCGCAAACGAACTGCTCCTTTACCCAACAGTCGATCGATGATGTATGGTCCTTCCCATTTCTCTGATCATTTTCCTTGTCCTTCAGTCTTCTCGCCAACAGGCAAAATGACTCGCCAGACAAGTTCTCCTTCTGCAAAACTCATGCCCCTTATTCGTTGGTCATAGGCACGAGCCACCTTTTTTTTCTCAGCACGTAGACTATCATAAGCCTGTATACGTTTCTCATCTAAGTCTTCATGCTCTTGCCACATCGCTTGGACATAGTCTTCACCGATCAAGTTGTGTTGCTGCATCACGCGTAAAGACTGAACATTGATCTCCAAAGGCAAGACTGCATCGTGCCCAAACATTAATGCATAAGGAGTTATACATGTGGGTGTCCTCTTACTTGTCCGATAAGCCCACAAAGTATTAAAAAGTTCTTCATGCCACAGTCTGGCATTGCTCGCGAGCATCCGTTTTAGGATATGAATAATGATTTTATTGCTCGCTTCAGCTTGACCATTGGATTGGGCATAGTATGGAGAAGAGTGAAGAAAAATGAATCCCAAGATCCTTCATTAGAGTATCTACTTCTCCAGACATGAATGCTGCCCCACGGTCTGAAACAAAACTCTCAGGAATGCCAAACCGACAAATAATATCTTCAAATAGGAACTGGCGGATGGCCTTTGCAGATGATACCCTGAGAGGTCGAGCTTCAACCCATTTTGTGAAGAAATCAATAGCCACGAAGATAAACATGTGCCCTTCAGATGAATGAGGATGAATCATTCCTATTAAGTCCAGAGCCCATCCTCGAGCTGGCCAAGGCTTGATTATTGGCTGTAATGGTATTCTGGGCATATGGTTGACCAGACCATGTTTCTGGCATTCTTCACAGCCTTTTGCGAACGTGATGCAATCTCTGAGCATTCCTGGCCAATAAAAGCCATGTCTTCTTAATAACCATCTCATCTTGGGACCAGCCTGGTGTGCCCCTGCTATCCCAAGGTGGACTTCTCTCATTATCCGCTTAGCGTCACGTCCAAAGACACACCTCGACAGTATGCCTTCCTCTCCCCTTCTATATAACTCAGCATCCTTGAGTACATAATTCGGAGCTAAAAATCGAATCCGCTTGTCTACCGGATTATTAGGATTCTGGGATAAGAAATGATTTCCTGTCTCCAATCCTTGTCAATGTGATCAAGTGTAGCAACGTACCATTCATTTTTATCTTCTTGACGTGCAATGAAAGATGGAAGGGTTCTTCTTTCAACCTTTAATATTCGTTCGCATACTCCATCTTGCAAACTTATACCCGTTGCTAGTTGAGCCAGCTCATTAGCCGCATAGTTCTTGTCGCGAGGAACATGACTCAATTCCACTTCTGTGAACAACTTAAGCAGGTCACAGGCCCTCCTCGCATAAGGCTCTAATACTGGGCCTGCCTTGTATTTTGTTTTAAGTTGCCTTATTACTAGTTGGGAATCTCCAAAGATATGCACATCTGTGATCTCCATATCCAAGAGAAGTTCTAATCCAATGATTAAAGCTTCATATTCTGCTTGATTATTTGTGCATATGAAGTCCAACCTGAAAGAATAAGAATAAGTTTGGCCGCGTGGGGAAATGAAAGCTACCCCTGCCCCAGCCATAGTACTCGTACTGGATCCATCAAAATATAAACACCAAGGGGCCAAATCAATACGAGCAAGATCCAGTTCTGGCCCCTCAACCACCTCTTTCATGGGATGATGAGCCAAAAAATCAGCCACTGCCTGGCCTTTTACCGCCTTTTGAGGAACATATTATAAAGAAAATTCTGACAAAGCCAGAATCTATTTTCCAATGCATCCACGGAGAATCGGTCTGGACAACATATACTTCACTAAATCTGTCTGTGCAATAACACACGTAGTGAAGGAAAGCATATAGTGCCTCAACTTACACCCTGAAAAGTATAACGCTAGGCACAATCTTTCCATTGGAGAGTATCTTGTTTCACAATCGTTCAAGGTACGACTCAGATAGAAAATGACACGTTCAACTCCTGCCGTGTCGTCCTGAGCTAATAGACTTCCAATGGAGAGTTCAGTAGCTGATATATACAGCTTAAGAGGAACCCCAGGTCTTGAGGGAACCAAGACATGTGGGTTCGTTAAGTAGGCTTTAATGGTTTCAAAGGCCTCTTGATGTATAGGCTCCCATACAAAGTCCTTTTGATTTTGAAGCTTGAGCAGAGTTGAGAATGGTTGTGTCTTCCCAGCAGCATTAGCAATAAACCGTCGTAAGAAATTGATTTTTCCCAATAGATGCTGTAGTTCTTTCTTACTCTTTGTTGGGGCTGCATTGAGAACTGCTTGTTTCTTGTCATCTGGTATCTCAATCCCACGCTGATAAACCAAAAAACCTAGGAAATCTCCTGCCTGGACGCCAAACACACATTTGGCTGGATTCATCTTCAGCTGATGTTGCCTCATTCTGAGAAACACCTGCCTTAAGTCTTCAAAATGATCACCTCTACGTTTCGTTTTGACTACCACATCATCAATATATACTTCCATGGTCTTGCCAATAAGATCATGAAAGATCAAATTCATTGCTCGTTGGTAGGTTGCCCCTGCATTCTTAAGTCCAAATGGCATATCCACGTACTCAAAAACACCTGCAAATCCTGGGCACCGGAACGCAATTTTATGTCTATCTGCTTCAGCCACTGGAACTTGATGATAGCCAGCAGTGCCATCCATGAGTGTTAACATTTCATGGCGGGCAACTGAGTCAACCAACAAATCAGCCACTGGCATAGGATATGCATCCTTTGGGGTTGCATTGTTCAAGTCTCTGTAGTCGACGCACACTCGCATCTTTCCATTCTTTTTCTTAACTGGGACTATATTGGAAAGCCACTCATTATATTTAGCTACACGTATAATCCCTGACTTGAGCATTTTCTCGACCTCTTCCTTGACTAGAATTGCCGTTTCGGTGTTCATGTGACGCATCTCTTGTTTCACAGGTTTCTTCCCTTCTATGATGGGCAAATTGTAACAGACCAAGTCTGGTGACAGGCCAGGCATGTCGTCGTATTTTTCTGCAAAACAATCTGCATATTCTTGTAGCAATTCAATAAGCTTGAGTCTCTCCTCAGGCTCCAGGAAGGTACTAATAGCCACAGAGATTGGCTCTTCATGTGTCCCAATATTGATGTGTTCAATGGGATCCTTGACTTTAGGAGGTAGATCATCTAAAGCTGCTGGAGCTAATTTAATCTCGTCCTCCTCCTCCAAGTCCTGTAAAACGTCTTCATCCACATATTCCAAGGCTGCAACCATTAGAACCTTCTCAAAGGCTTGACTTTCTAACAGAAAATTATGAAAGCGTTCGTGTAGAGAAAGACAAGCCTCGGCCTCTATATCTGATAGAGACCCAATCATGGAGAACGTTTGGATGGTAGCTCAATGGTGTAGGGTCTTTTGCTATCTTGATTTGCTTGAATTATACCCTACTGAGCTAGTTCAGAGGCCGTAACACCAACTGGGCGGCCTTTACTGTCGACGCCACATACCTACAATGGCCTAAGGTCACTGTGGTAATATCTGGCTTCTAATGCGTTAGCAGAAACAGAATGTGGACGAGGGTCAGCATTGACAAGTTTTGCTTCGCCTGACTCCATGTTCCAGAGTAACATCTGCTGATGTAGTGAAGAAGGTACACAATAGCTTCGATGTATCCAGTCACGCCCCAAGAATTGCACTATATGGAGAGGTGCACTCTACCACAAAGAATGTGTAAGTGCCTGAGGCTAGCCCGATGTATACCTGAAATAAGACAATGCCCAAGGTCTTGGTTATGCTACCCTGAAAGTTTCTGACACTTAATGAGGTCTCTTGAATAGCAGACTTGGGAACGCCTATTAAGGCCATTGCCTTGACAATGATGATGTTGACAGCTGCCCCTGAGTCCACTAGGAGTTTGTTCAACTGAATCCCCTGGACCTATCCTATGACATATAACGGCCGCATGTGCATGGCCATGTCAATAGTGGGCTTGGAGAACATCATCTGTCATTTTGTGTGTGATGAATCCATCTCTGGTATTTCAATCAGTGTTGAATCACTTGGTAGCTCTGGTTCTTCATCTGGTAATACCACGCTGTTGATGTTCTTGGATTCATTTTTTGGTGCGGACGGAGACAAAGTGTATTTAGAAGATAAGACATACACCATGTTAATGGTGGAATTATCTTCTTCGATACAGTCAAGTGCTTCTTCATCTTCGTCCTCACCGTAATCCACCAACTGCTCCTCCTCATCGTAGTGATCATCTCCAGCCTGATGTCCATCCTCGTTAGACATTGTGGTTACCTCGAGATGGGCTACTTGCTGTAACGGATCCTCAGGAGTAGGATCAATAGCTGCTGGTAGTAGTAGTGGTGGAGTGTTTTCCTTGGGAACAGGAATCAATTTGTGGGCCTTCTCTTATTCTTCCATAACTAAAGGCCTAGGTTTCCATCGCAAGACCGGAGGCTTACTTAGAGTGTTCTGTTTCTGCACGTCCCTTATTCCCTGAGGGGGTGTCTTTAGCCCTACTATTTTCATCGTGTCCTCCTCAAAGGTGAGGCGTCTCCTCACAGGCTTTCGTTATGCAGGCTCACGATGAATCTCAGGAGTAGATTCAGGCTTTTTACCTTTAGACCCTAATTCTGGGTTTCGTTCGAAAACGCCTGGTCTTTGGGCTCTCACTTTAGGCTCGCGAGACTTCTTCCCAAAAACCACAAGTGGATTTGCTGCAAGGGTGTTCAGACGCTTTTGCAACACTTCTGGAGGAACTTCCAGATCTTTTTCTTTGATCAGGCCAACTTCATAAGCATCCAGTGCTCTCTTGGCCCTACCAAAGCGTCTTTGAAGGTTTCTCCTCTTGCTTGGAGTCACCTCAATAGTTTTTCCTTTTTCCCTTACATACCAAACATCCTCCTTTGTAATATTTCTTGAAGCTGGGGGTATATATGGCTTCGCGAGCGTACTTGCAACTGTGGACTCAGGTGTTTTAGCCAAACTGGCTTGGTCTGTTGTTCGCGAGCGCTTGGGAGCTGGAGTATCCCTTTGTTTTGTTTGCTGGGGCTGATGATCTATACTCGAGAATAGCTCTGGGAAAGACTTGGCTGCTTGAGCCAATTCTTCATAAGAGGTCTTTAGCCCACTCCTCAGTTTGCAATGTGCACAAATGGCTACTGGCGATTCTGCCTTGGGGTCCACCTTTTCTTTTCCTTTATTCTTTGGTGTATAAGATGGACTTTCGCCAGCAGTTAGATGGTCGTTGGACTGTTTTCTTTTATTCGATTTGTCACGTGTCAGTTCCAACATTCCAACAATCATTGGCATGGGGGTCGTCAAGCCTTGTGAAGGTTCTTGTTCTATCTCTATTACTCCTTCGTTAATCAGCTACTGTATCTTGTATTTTAAATCTCTACAAGCACTTGTGGTGTGACGTCCCCATTTATGGTGGTATCGACAATAAGGCAAACCCCTAACATCCTCAGGATATGGGTCAGGTGCTCCCCAATTGTCAGGAACCACAGCTATTCCTTCTTGGCATAGCTTAATGAATATTTCCTCTCGCCAGGACGCGTCATAAGTTATTCGAGTCCGCTTAGGTCGGACAAACGCTATATTTTGGTTAGACCTTCGTCTTGACCGCTTCTTTGCATGAGTTGGTTTAGTTTGACTACCCCCTGAAGAAGTGCCACTGGCAGGAGAAGTTGCAACTGGAGGAGATGGTGTTCTGTGAAGATATTGAGGGTGAAAATCCACCTCGCTCCTGTTGTTGATTTCAATCACTTCCCAGTTGATCAAACCTTGAATTTCATCTCTCAAGGTGGAACACATGGCTGTTCGATGACCAAAGTGATTGTGAAATCTGCAAAAGTGCTGGGCTGGCTCTTTATACCGTAATTGTCTAAGCTCAGTAATTGGGTAAAAAGAGATCAGCCCCATGTCCTTTAGCCTATCAAAGAATTCTTCTATCATATCCAATCTGAATGAATAGGCTGAAAAGGATGGTTGATTCCAAGCCTCCACACCTTCGAAGTGTCCACCAGGTGATGTCTAATTCACATCAACCATATTCACCTGTGTAGCAGGGAACGGCTCGGAATCCACCAACGCATCTGTTTTAGACGAACCCTCCAACTCTAATCTTCCCTCATTGATCCACTTCTGGATCTGGTCTTTCAGCTTAATGCAGTCTTTTGTAACGTGGTTCCATGCTCCATGAAACTTGCAATATTTCTTACCCTTTAACTGCTCAGCTGTGGGAACTGGTCCAAAGTCTGCTTTGACGACACGCAAACTATATAGCTCGTCCAAGATTTCATGAGCCATATTGGCATCATAGGTGTACTTCTCAAATTCTGGCTTAGTGAAAGCCACTGTTGAGAGCTTGATTGGACCCTTACGCTTTTGGAGCTTGCGGGGTTTTAAAACTTTGTTTGTTGATAAGTCAACAACACCCACATGCTCGCCATCAGAGTCTGACTCCTGGCCGTTTACACCTTCAATATAAGCCACTGTTTTTGGCTTCAACCTATCATAGGTTCGGCTATTGTACGTCCCCTTGGACGCATTCCTTCTGTTATCTCTCTCTTGCATATTGCTATGAGCCTTAGTCACAGCCGTGATGAACTCATTCAGGGAGAAATACTTGCTGTTTAAGAATAGCTGATGGAACGTGTCCTCCAGACCATTCTTGGCCATCTCGACCACCTCTTCTTTGCTCAGAGGGGTCTTACATAGATTATACTCTGACCGAAAACGGTGCAGGAAGGCGACCGGACTTTCTGTCACCGATTGGCTCAAGGAAGCCAGCTTTCCTACACTAGTCTCTGGCCTTGCAGTTCCAAAGTGATCTATGAACAAGGCCTCCATATCCTTCCATTCACTGATCGAACCCTTCTCGATTCCAGTATACCATACAAGGGCTGATCCTGACAACGATGATCCGAAAACTCTTAATTTGAGCCCTTCATCTTCGGCAAATTTGCCTAACTGCAGAGTAAAATAGGCCAAGTGTGTTGCCGCATTTGCATCATCATCACCAGAGAAAGTTTGGAAGGTCTGGTGTTTGTAGAATTTTGGCCAACGCCACTCGCTAGGATCATCTTTCATCGGAGGAAACGGTGTTTCGTAAGTTTCATGCATCTTGGATAATTGTATGTTACAATCATCTAAGAACTTATTAACCGTTGCTCCCAAGCAAGAGGAAAAGACTCCGCTTGCCTAGTTTTCCTAGTCAAGTCCGATACGGATTTGGTTAGAGATCCTATGTGGGTCTACCCTTTGTGATAGAGTCGCCGCATACCGGCGGTATTCCTCCAATCCTTTGTCCATTTGGCGAAGGATATCTACCCGTAGTCTATCTTGACCTTCTACCAAACTAGCCACCTGGGTCCCCATGGCCTCTCTCTCCTCTCGATCCTGATTTAAATTCACCCGTATTGCTTGGATTCCAGTTCCAGCTGTCGCTGTATCAATTAAGTGGGCCTGGGTGGTGAGAAGTTCTGCCTGTTGCTCGATTTTTTCTTCGAGTGCCAAATGGTGATTAGTCTAGTGACTATCTCGCCTGGCTGCATAAGCCAGGTATTGTTCGAGCGTAAGTCCTGTTATTTCCGCCTCACTCAAAAATTTGAACGTCATGGTATCGAAGTTGTTAGCGAAAATAACTTCAACCACTTGATTACTTAATGAACGACACTCAGTAGATGTGTGTTCACGGTAAACCGGTTGTGGATGCTTGCGACACTGAGGATAGACCCTTCGATAAAGATCTTCGATTGTCGCTTAAAGATGCAAAGAGATATTGTCCCACTGGGCGTGCCAAAATGTTCGATGCAAAAATATCTCTCGCGAAGCAGTCTCTTTTATGATTTCGGATGTTTTAACCGCGTGAGCCGGTTTATCCTGTTTGTGCTTCGTATGCTGACGTGCCACAGTCTCTTGACAGAATATGGACTGATCATAGCACCAACCCTGCTCGAATAGGTCCTTTGCGCTTAGAAACCTAGGACTTTGATATGTGAATCTCTCGCTAAGTCTTGAAATCGATACTCCACACGTCCTTTCTCGTGTAAAGCAGAGCAATCTCGTAATAGAGTGTTGAGAACACTCGCTCCCTTTGAGTATTCAAGCTCTCAACTTACAAGTGACAAGCTCTTCAACTTTCCGGTTGCAATTGCTTCCTTACAGTCGTAATACTCTTACTCGATAGGTGACAAGCACTTAGACTTTCTGTTTGCAAAGAAGATAGAAATCTCGAGGACGAGACGTTCGTCTAGGTTTGTTTGTGTATAGCAAGATTGTTTGATTGATCGGGGGGAGGGGGGGCTGTCATAAGATACTTGCTCTCCTTATATACTCGCTTAATAACAGTCATTCATTCTGCTTCAAACTCCTTCTGCTCTTGTAATCACAGTCTGAATCCAACACCAGCATACGTGTCATATCACTCATAGATCTCTAATCCCATCATAACTCTTCCAAGAGTTCTATCTATAATCAAACTAGTTATGATAGAAACATAGCTGCATAGAACCAGCTAATAAGACATAGTTCTAATAGAACTCAAAGTCTACCTCTAGCGAACGCTTGCCAGGCGTTATCTCACTTGACTCCTTGCCAAGCACTATTAATATAATGGGCCGCTCGCATAGACCTAGGTCATCCAAGCCCAAAATGTAATACTTTATTTCAGGTCCAAACAGTGTGTGTTGGATGGACAGAGATGTTCTGTTTATTTCTCGAGGAACTTGTTTGCATAGTGGATGATGCATATTGCAGCCACAGTTCATATGTGCGTGAACTCGACAGTCGGGCATAATTTTCATCACCACCACCACGTACTCATTTTTTCAAATCCAACTTGAAGTTTATAAGACTTTTGTGGATACCAAATTCGTGTTTTGAAGGATAGAAGAGAATGACTTTGAGGCTTTGAGAAATTCAGGACCATCCTAAAAGATAAAGACTATGGAGTGATCAGAATTGAGAAAACCAGATTCGCACTCAAAGGACTATCAGTAACACTTGTTAACATCTCAGCACCTTCCCATTGTTCGTGTCATTTGACTCACTCTCCCTAATGACAAGGTTTGCCGCTCCGTTGCAAGCTAAGCAGAATTATGTTGTGTAAGATGTCCGTGTGAGATGTGGTGGTTTCCAAGGATATCGTGTACGGAAAGCCTACAATTAAACCAAGGATTTAGCAAGTGACACTGTCAAAATTCCAGTGTACCTATAGGTATGTTGCTGAGGAGTCTTCCGGGTGCAACTTTGGAGATTTTCGTTCTCTCAACCCATATTGGATCGATGACGACTCGACATTGTACAAATACTCCAATGAGTCAAGGTTATTGATGTTGCTCACATATGTAAAAAGATATCAAGATGTCGGAAACCAATAAGCAACTGGCTCTGCAATTCTATCCACAAGCACAACGAGATTCTGGTCTTAGTTCTATCAGTTCCAAAAAATGTAACGAGATAGCACATATTAATTAAGAAGACATTTTTGTATCCTATATTTTTTTGGTTTGTAGCTAAACCACAATAATTTATTACTGATATAGTACTGATGTACATGCATCAATTGCGTTAATGTAATTTGGTTATTGAAAGAAAAAACCTATAAATCTCAGTCTCTCAAAAACGTTTCCCTTCTTCCCCGTCCGTTTCGTTTCGGTTTTGTACACCTGTACTCTCTCTCTTTCTTGGTTTTTTTTCCCTCGTACGAAACGAAACCGGTTCGTTGTGTTTTTGCTTTTGGATTCTGCCCTTGTTTGTTTCTGCCGGGAAATCGAAAAATTGACATTTTCCCTCATGAAACAGAAACAGGATGATGACAAATCCAATCCAATCCAACCATCCTCCTCCAATCTTTATCCCCTTCTTCTTCTTCGCCTCCTCTGCTGATCCTAATCCATTCCCCTCCACCTCATAATCATTTCTTCCCCTCTCCCACGTTATAGAAGAAAGAGAGAGGTTTTATTAAACATTCAATATTTTTTTGTTTCCCTCTCTCTCGACCCGACCCCGTGATATGACCCGGAATGCTCTGCTGGCGGCGACGCCTACCAGGCCGAGGCGGCGCGTGAGCGAGGTGGCCGGTGGGACAGCGGCGGACTGCGCTGCTGTCTGCTGCTGCTGCCCTTGCAGCGTGATGAACCTGCTCATCTTGACGGTCTACAAGGTCCCCAGGCGGCTATGCATCAAGGCGTGGGCCCGGGCCAAGAACAACAACATCAAGCCGTCGTTCATTGCCGATGACTTCGACCAAGTTCTAGGTACCATTCAAGTGCTCTCTCTTTCATCTGATAGCATAAACTAGAGTCTTTAACTTAATGAATCATGCATAAGAACTCAAACACGTATTGCACACAACAAACACTCCACAAACAACCAAGAATCCTAGCTATTAAGATCTGTAAACATACCTGTTGTGTCATTGCTGAGTGCCATAGTCTCTGATCACAAGGATGATTGCTGGAAGCAAATAAGTCTTCTGCAATTCACTGCTGTTGCACTCCTGGATGGGGCAAGGCTTGATGTGCTCTTTTCGTAGTGATTGCAGGGACTCTTGCTCTCATATATATACTGTCTGTAGTAACTCTTGTCCATCATAGAGTAGTAATCGAATTTGTATCCAACTAGAATGAGAAATCACATTCACTTATAACAGCTCTTACAGCTGCTTATTGGATTCCTAAGCTGATAAGGAATGTACACTTATCAGTTTACAAGGAGCTGCAATTCCTCTATACTTCCTATTAGTATTCAAGTACAATCCCACTGTTGACGAGACTACAGACAGCTTAGTGACAAGTTCATCTAACAATCTCCCACTGAACTGTCACTTACTGTTTGTAACAATGGAACAATGTATTTTTCATACAATAGCTGAAGTGTGCACTGAAGTATAGATTAGCATAAATCCAATCAGTTCAGTCTTTGTACATTTCCTGATACAGAATCAAAACTTAACCATGCTTATCAAAACATGTCAGTTATTGATCACAATACCCGAATCAGTACAACACATGAACTAGTGAAAGTAAATCAGAACATGTGTAAGTGTACATTTATATCTGCAGTACACAAGTTCATTTGTCCAACCAAATGCTATACCAATGAATAGCTCAAAATCAAACACAATGCTTAAACACTGATGGATCTGTGTTTGTAACTCAGAATATGCATATACAAAACCAAAAACTATACACTGAATATCCATCTGAATAAAAGAAAACTGACAGACTATAACCAAAATTTTCAGAACTTATAAACATCCACATAGTACTTCAAAAAACTCTGAATAATCAATGTATTTCATTTAAACTGTCAAGCTTACAAGAAAATAAGAAATTTCAAAACAAAACTTCTGAACTGTAGCCAAGAACTCATATCTCAAAATTTTCATTACAACCTTTTAGCTCCCACTAAATTTATGAACTGAAATCTGCTAAAACTCCCAGATTTGAACAATGCTTCTTGAACAATGCTACAGGTAGAGCTTTAGTGAAAGGATCTGCCAACTGGTTTCCTGTATCAATGTGAACAATCTCAACCTCTCCATTTTTAACTCTCTTTCTCACACTATAGAACTTCAGGTCTATATGCTTGGAATTCATTGATCTCTTGCTGTTTTTACTAAAGAACACTGCTGCCTCATTATCACAGTAGACTTTGAGTCTCTTTGAGATAATATCACTTAACACTTTGGTTTCCTTTAGAAAATTTCTAATCCAAAGGCCCTCACACACACCTTCATAAATAGCTATCAGTTCAGCCTGCATTGTGGAGGTGGCAACCAATGTTTGTTTCATGGTTTTCCAGGCTACAGCTCCTTCTGCAAGCATGAAAACATATCCAGAAGTTGATTTTGCTGAAGCTGGATAGTTTCCTGCAAAATCAGAGTCTGTATACCCTATAAGCTGTAGGTCCTTTGACTTTCTGTAAACAAGCATATGATGTTTGGTTCTTTGTAAGTATCTTAAGACCTTTTTACTAGCAATCCAATGTTCAGGTGTAGGATTTGACTGGAAACGTGAAGCATGCCAACTGCAAAGGCCAGGTCTGGCCTAGTACAAACTTGGGCATACATGAGGCTACCAATCAGCCTTGCATATGGCTTAGTCTCCATGTCTGCCTTTTCTGCTTCACTCTTGGGGCCTGTATTTTTGCTCAGTTTATCTCCTTTAGATATAGGGACCTCACTAGATGCACAAGACTGCATTCCAAATCTCTTCAGAATTTTGGAAATATAATTTCTCTGAGATAGTCCCAGAACACCTTGTGCCCTATCCCTACTGATTTCTATGCCTAGTACATATGATGCTTCCCCCAAATCTTTCATGTCAAAATGTTTTGACAGAAAGATTTTAGTATCTTTAAGTAACTTAACATTACTGCTAGCTAAGAGAATGTCATCAACATATAGGATCAAAAAGATAAAATCATTTTTCACTGTCTTAAGGTAGACACATTCATCTACTACATTTTCAGTGAAACCAAAGGATGAAATTACTGAGTCAAATTTCTTATACCATTGCCTAGAGGCTTGTTTCAATCCATAAATGGATTTCTTAAGTCTACAGACTAGATTTTCCTTCCCTGGTTGAGTGTAACCCTCAGGTTGCTTCATATATATAACTTCCTCAAGTTCTCCATTTAAGAAGGCAGTTTTTACATCCATTTGATGTAGTTCCATGTTGTAATGAGCCACAAGAGCCATGATGATCCTAAAGGAATCCTTACTTGATACTGGTGAGAAGGTTTCTGTGTAATCTATTCCTTCTTTTTGTGTGAAACCCTTTGCAACTAATCTGGCTTTAAATCTTTCTATCTTTCCCTCTGCATCCCTTTTGGTTTTATACACCCATTTACAACCTATTGGTTTCTGATGCTTATCTGGTTTGACTAATTCCCACACTTCATTCTGCTTCATGGACTCAATCTCAGCATTCATAGCTGCAATCCATTCTGCAGATTGTTCAGATTCAAAAGCTGCACTGAATTTTGTAGGATCAGTTTCATCTGCCAGTATGTCTTCAACCTCTTGCAGATAAACCATGTAATCATCATGTTCCCCCCCCCATATTTTGGTTTCCTCATTCTTTGTGATCTTCTCAGAATAGGTTGATCAAGGACAGGATTTGGTTCAAGCATTTCCTCAGGTTGATTTTCAAAATTCTGTTCCAGTCCAGCATAATTTTCCCCATTCAACTCTACTGTATCTTGTTCAGATACTGAACTTAAGCTTTGAGCTGAAGGTAAGATGGCTGTTAAATCCATATTTTCTACAATTTCCTCAAAATCAGTAGACAAATCTTCTAATTCTGTATTGCAGTGTGATTCTCCTAAAAATTTGACTTGGTGTGTTTCAAAAATCTTAGGTGAATGTGCAGCTGAATAGAGTTTGAAACCCTTTGATTTTTCACAATAGCCTATAAAATTACAGCTAACTGACTTAGGATCTAATTTTGAAAGGTTTGGTTTGTATAGTCTAGCCTCAGCTTTACAGCCCCATACATGACAATGGTGAAGACTAGGTTGCCTGCCACACCACAATTCATATGGTGTTTTAGCTACTGATTTACTAGGGGTTCTGTTGCAAAGATAATTTGCAGTTTTAAGGGCTTCCCCCCACAGGAACTTAGGCAGTCCAGATGCACTCATCATGCTTCTTACCATGTTCAAAAGAGTTCGATTTTTCCTTTCTGCTACGCCATTCTGTTGGGGATTATATGGAGTAGTGTACTGTGCTTTGATTCCACAGTCTTGAAGAAACAAGGCAAATGGCCCTTTGACTTGACCACAGTCTGTAGTCTTCCCATAAAACTCCCCTCCCCTATCAGACCTCACAGCCTTAATCCTGTTTCCTAACTGAAGTTCAACTTCTGTTTTAAAGATTTTGAATGCCTCAATGGATTGTGACTTCTCTGACAATAAATAGATGTAGCAATATCTGGAAAAATCATCAATAAATGTGATGAAATAAACATTTTTACAGATTGTTTGATGTTTAAACAGACCACATATATCTGTATGAATCAACTCTAGTAGCTGTTGAAATCTGTAAGCTGTTTTCTTTGTCATGTTGGTCATTTTACCTTTATAACATTCAACACATTCGTTAAGTTTTGAGAAATCAAGTTCTGGAAGTATTTTATCTTTTACTAAAATCTGTAATCTTTCTTTTGAAACATGGCCTAGTCTCCTATGCCATAAACTTGCAGAGTTTTCATTGAATCTGGTTCTTTTAACACCTGTTATAGTGTTGTCCACAGATGTGTTTTTATCTTCAACAAGACAGATCTCTTGTTGAGGAAGAGAGCAATTTAACTTTAAGTAATCATTCTCATAAACACCAGAACCAATATAGGATGAACCAAAATATAACTTTATTTCATCAAAGTCAAGAACAACTCTTGTACCAGTTTTAATCAAAAGAGCAACAGAAATTAAGTTCCTTATCATAGCAGGAACCAGATAGACATTTTCCAAAAACAAAAAATTTCCTAAACCTAAGTCTAACTTCAGAGAACCTATGGCCTTGACAGAAACCTTCATGCCATTTCCTACTCGTAGGTGATCCTCATGTATCCTTGGACTCCTCTCCCTTATGAATCCCTATGTTGAATTAACAATGTGCAAAGGTGAGCCAGAATCTAACCAAAAACTCTTAGGGTCAACATTTATTAAGTTAATTTCTAAAGGAAAAATGTGAGGAGAGTTCTTACCCTTTTTAACCAACCATTCCTTAAAGCTTGTACAATCCTTCTTCATGTGTCCCATCTTTTTACAAAAATAGCACTTGAATTTGAACAGCTTCTTAGCCTCAGACACATCTCCAGCAGAAACTGTTGATGATTTTGCTAAGGTTCTCTTTGGTTTCAGGTTTCTCTTCCAGTTCTTTCCTCTGTTAACCACGTTGACAGTAGCACTGGAGGGTTCTCTCTCTTTCTTAATCCTGGTTTCTTCATCTACACAAATGCTGATGAGTTCATTCAGGGTCCATCTTTCCTTCATTGCATTATAGGAGGTCTTAAGTTGACTAAAGGTATTAGGTAGTGAGTGCAGTGCAGTATGCACTACATATTCATCAGTTAAGGGCATCTCTAGTTCCTTGAGTCTTCTGGAAATATCAATGATCCTCAGAATGTGTTCCCTCACATTTCCTGTCCCACTGTACTTAGATGTATTAAAAGCCTGAGACAGGTTTGCAGCTTCAGATTTATCACTTTCCTTGAACCTGTGAGAAATTTGTTCTAGGTAATCCACTGCAAAATCTGGTTCCTCAATGCTCCCAGCTATGGTATCTGAAATGCTAGTCCTAATCACATTTTTAGCCATTGCATTCTTATGGTACCATTTCCTATAGTGTTTCTTTTCTTCCTCAGTACTATCAGAATCTAACCCTTCTGGAGCTTCCTCAGTTAAACAGAAATCTAGTTCATTTGTCATGGATAGATAAAACTCCACTTGTCTTCTCCATTTTTTTATAGTTAGAACCAGTAAGAAGCTGAATGGTTCCTAAGTTCACACAAGGCAGACCTAGGGAGCAAAACAAAAGGAAATAATGAGTTCTTGTTCTGTAGATTGTTAAACGTAAGGTTTATTTCTGTTTTCTGTAGATTATGTACTGTTCTTAACAAGAATTGAACTAACACAAGCATATCAGAAAACACAAAACAAAATTTAACATGTAACCCCAACTGTAATCAATGTCCAGCTACACCTTTGTGGCAGTAGACAGGTCATTCTGAAGTTCTAAATATCAACCTATGAAATCTAAATTCACATTATAGATAGAAACAGTCAACATCTTTGTGACAGAAGAAAAGTTCCTAAATATCTGTAGGTGAATCCAGAGACCACATTTGATCCTGTCCCGAAACTAAATCATGTATAAACACTTCTTTGGAAGACACAAGATGCATAATTTAAATCTCAGTCCACAAGCTTCTTGGTTTGTTACTGAATTGATGTTTCATGAGCTTAAAAGGATTTTGCTTTATGCAATATATCAGTCTAAGATCACAAGACATCACATACCAAGACAATGAAATTTTGCTTAATGTTTCCTTCATACAAGTCCTCACTGTCTTGATTTGAAACTAAAATTTCATATCAGTTGATCTTATGTACAACCATAAGATTCGGGAGAAAACCAATTCTTGTATAATCAACCAGAATTTGGACAACACACATATAGTTCATAATCAAACCAATTCATTCATGTCATACGTAATTGATTCAGACAATACCATCAATCAAAACATGAAGTCATCCAATCATGCTTTATCAATTTAATCAAACTACAAGAGGTGATCAATCAGAACATACCTTGTTCTGCTACAGCGCTGCATAAGAGAATTAGCGGAAACAAATCTCATACAGCAGTTAATCACACAATTTTACTAACATGGATTGTTCGTTGTTCCTAATTTTCTTTATCGATTTAAGGTCTGATACATGATAGCTCTGATACCATTTGATAGCATAAACTGGAGTCTTTAACTTAATGGATCATGCATAAGAACTCAAACACGTATTGCACACAACAAACACTCCACAAACAACCAAGAATCCTAGTTATTAAGATCTGTAAACATACATGTTGTGTCATTGCTGAGTGCCATAGTCTCTGATCACAAGGATGATTGCTGGAAGCAAATAAGTCTTCTGCAATTCACTGCTGTTGCACTCCTGGATGGGGCAGGGCTTGATGTGCTCTTTTCGTAGTGATTGCAGGGACTCTTGCTCTCATATATATACTGTCTGTAGTAACTCCTGTCCATCATAGAGTAGTAATCGAATTTGTATCCAACTAGAATGAGAAATCACATTCACTTATAACAGCTCTTACAGCTGCTTATTCGATTCCTAAGCTGATAAGGAATGTACACTTATCAGTTTACAAGGAGCTGCAATTCCTCTATACTTCCTATTAGTATTCAAGTACAATCCCACTGTTAACGAGACTGCAGACAGCTTAGTGACAAGTTCATCTAACATCATCTATCTATTTATATACGTGTTTGGGACTTGTGAGTCCAGGTTAATTCGAGGGTTTCACATCGATTTCGTCGAAACTGATTTAAGGTCATCATTATACTGGCAATAGATGCCATCCCAAAAGGCGAGGTGATGCGAAATTAGTTCCCCTCTCCCTGCTAAGTCAAACTTGACCCGTCGTTATTAGGACTATAATTATGTGCCTAATATGCTCCTAATTTTATATTTATTGCTTACTTTTTCATGAATAAAGCATCGTTCTTATGATCTTTCCTATGTTTGCTAGAACATCTTGGTTTGACCGAAAATGTATTAAAGAAAGAAAATTGCACACTTATTTGAGAAGGCAAAAGCATTTTCAAAGTTACAAGAAAAGATAGAGCAACTTTGGGTAGAAGACGAAAAAGGATCGCCAGAATATTTGAAGATTTCGGTGGTCAATGCCGGTCAACAAGAGTCAAGTCTAGTCAAGGTCTTGGTCAAAATTTCAACCACACATGGAAGATATTTTGAGATCAAGTGCAAATGAGATTCAAATGAGATGAAGGCACATGACTTGCACATGCAAGGTGAGTCACATAAGTGACACATCACCTTAAGACAACATTTATCCCTAAATTTGTGGATCATGTCCCATATGCTGTCATTTTGAAATTTAAACTTTAAGCCAAAATATCTCTTTTATCTACCTAATTTCGAGCTCCCTCACACCACCACATACTACACACTTCATTTTTCACATTTCCAAGTTTTTAGCTCTCCTCTCTCCAACCCTTTTCTCTCCCAACCCTCTAGAGCTCTTCTCCCTTTCTTTTCCTACTCAGCTAGGCCTACACCACCACTACACCATCACCAAAAGAGACCTAGCTCCTCCTTCAAGGGAGGAGCCGAACCTCTCCTCACCTCCACCATCATCTTGGCCTAGTTTGGATGTTCCTCCTCCCACCTTTGCCTCTAGGGTTTGGTTTGGTTTTTAGCATTCAAATGAGTGAGAAGTAATCCCTCTCTCCATTGGCTCCTTGGAATCTTAATACCTATCCTTACCTCTTCTTAAAGTTGGGTCCTTGCTAGAAGTGAAGATGTGGAGTTAGAAGCCTTGGAGTTATTAGGTGGAGCTTTGGCTAAGGGGACTCTTTGGTTATCTCTATATTCTTCTAATTCTAAGCATATATCTAAACTTTGTTCTAGTTATGGTTTATGAGTAGTCTTTTTATGGAAGGTTCGGGGTCAAACCTTAGTCAATTTGTTTGAATTCAACCCCAATTTAGCAACATAAACAAGGATTAGGTCCTAAAGATGCTATTAACTGGGTTTTCCTATCTACATTCTAGATAAAACTTCTCAAAGATTAGTGAAAAACTAGACTTTTTAAAAAAGTTCACATTTCAAGAATCTAAACAATTAAAGAAAATGCTTGGATACCAAAGCTGCCAGATATTCTAAACTAACTACCTAGCTAAACTGACTAAATTGACTTCCCATAGGATCAACCGCACATCCTACAGTGGGATATTACTATGCCTCGAACTGCATGCGCGCCCGACCTCCACTAAAACTCTGCAGTCCTGGGCATTTGAAACCAAAAGGCCCAGGGAAGGACATTCGGAAAACAGAAAACTGTTAGAGTGAGTGGACTAAAATCATAATATCATAAAAATTTAGAAAATTACATTTATACTCTTCCGCTGAATTTTAGTGAAATATTAGTATGTGAGTACTTATAAATCTTAATATGAAACATAAAAGTTGAGGTCAAGCACGAGATTGACTATAATCAATCAATTGGTTTAGAAGTGAATCTGAACTAATTGTATGAAACTGAATCTCTAACAATAACGATGACTGAGGTATTTGCATCTCTAGCCATCAGAATTGATGATTTGTTGACTAAAAAATGAAACTGGAATAAATAATCAACTGAGGATGACTAAGGTTATTTGACATCACTATTCATCAAAAACTGAGTCAACAAACTGAGAAATGACTATGAAATAAAATCGTCGAAAAGGAATGATCGAGGTACCTGACATCTCTAGTCATCGAGTGTCGTTTAGGAGCCTAGCATTTAAGATGACACGCGCATGACTATCATGACTCAAGGAATAAGGAGGCAATTATAACTGGCAGTGTAATGCCCCGACCCCATATTTGAGTGTTAATCATCATTGTCGCGCTAATTATCAAACTTGGCATCTCGCAGCACGTTTTCTGAGATTTGTCGCGATTTAAAAAATGACTTTTTATAAATTATGAATTTGGACTTTCTTCCTTCACCAAAGTTGTAGAGAAACTTATTCTGAGCTCATACGTATTTTTATTGGATTTTTCCAAGCTCCGAGTAATTAGTTATGAAGTTTTGAGTATTTAAGTGAATTTTTGGAAATCTACCATTGGTCAAATTTTCCTGACCTTTAGATCAAACAGTGTTTGAATTTGGGCCATTGATCTTAGACTTGATCTAAGGGTATAAATACCCAGAGTTCACCTGGGTAAGAGGAATGACCCAGTTGACCTAAATGGTTGACCTGGTTGAGGACCCGACCCGATTCACTGATCCGGGTCAGACCTTCACCGTCTGTAAACCTCTGCCTGCCGCTCTGGCCCTAATCAAAATCTCTCCTCGTCCTCGACCTATTTTTGCCCTCAGATCGGCCATGCAACACCTTGGGTGAGAGAATCGAAGAAGAGAAGGTGCGAACTCCCCTTCGTTTCTGTCGGTCGTCGACGGCGGCGTTCTGGCCAGTGTTCGACTGCGAGGATGTTACGACCTGGAACATCATTATACGATACTCAAAACTTATGAGGTTAGTTGCTAATTAATTACGTTAATTATCGATGGTAATTAGTCTTTACCGTCGGTAATTTTTGCGGGCATTTCATTGATATTTTATCGATTTTGTTTTTTCAAAAAATTTCTTTATATAAATTTGTAGAGTTTGTCGATACGAGTTTGTGGCCACATCAAGTGTTGAAATTAGAGTTACGATGAAGAAATTATGATCAGCGAAACTTTTAAGGAAATATTGAAAAACGTTTTATCGCAAAATTGCGGGTATAAATAAGAGTTTCTATCTTGGGAAAGTCAGGAATTTCCATTTTTGGAAGCAGGTTGACCCGCGTTGACTCGACCTCCAGCGGCCAAAATCGCCGCCAAATGCGACGGTAGCGGTGCGACGGATTCTGGCCACCGCCGACCATGATTCTTGGTGGAAACGGTTGGATTTTTTTCTCTTCTAGTGATTGGTGGGTGAATCTCCAACGTTGGTGGCCGGAGGAGGGAGAATCGAGGCTAAGAAAGTGGCGAATTCTGGGTGATTTTTCTTGGCGACGTTGGACGTCAAACCCAGAGGGGTTTTAAAGCCTTAGAAGAGGCGGATCGATTGAGATGGGTCTCGGACCTCGCTGTGGCCGGACGACAATGAACGGAGGAAATGATTTTAGGCGAGGGTTTGAAATTTCAACGGTGATTTTGTTATTTTTTCGGTTTGATTTTGGTTTTTAGTTGTACTACAATATTGTTGGGCTTGTTGAGATGAACGTTCACTACAAGAAAACAGCACTTAGACCACGGAAACACTAAGTCTCCGTCGTCCAAGTGACACCTAGACGACGGAAAAGACTCCGTGGTCCAAGTACCACCTGGACGACGGAGAATACCATCTCCGTCGTCCAGGTGGTCACCTGGACCACGGAGTATTTTCCGTCGTCCAGGTGATCACCTGGACGACGGAGATGGTATTCTCCGTCGTCCAGGTTGTCACCTGGACCTCGGAGTCTTCTCCGTCCTCCAGGTGATCACCTGAACGACGGAGATGGTATTCTCCGTCGTCCAGGTGATTACCTGGAGGATGGACCGACACGCCGTTGTCCGAGTATACGAAACGTACTTCCACTTAGACGACGTACCGACATCTCCGTCGTCTAAGTGAAGCATTATATAAGCCCGATGCCAAACTGATCGAATTCATTCCTAGCCTCGATCTCTTCATGATTCCATTTGAAGAAGAATTGAAGGAGAAGGGAGAAGGAGAAGGGAGCTAGGTAGCTAGCTAGCTAGAAGCTAGCTAGGCCGAGAAGAATCAGGATCGATAAGGGATCTCCGCTGACTAGCTAGTTAGCTTAATTAACGTAAAGATATCGAGAAGGCCAGCAGGTACGTACGTACGCAGTTAAAATTTGCTTAATTAATATGTATTTAGTGAAAACGTACGTACATATATATATACATGCAAGGATGTTAGCTGATGTTAGCTATATATATATATGTACAGATCGATTAAATTACGTACATACGTACGTAATTGATGGATCGATATGTAGATCGAGTACGTATAATTAAGCGTAAATTAATGGACAAATATATATATATATATGTAATAATTAATTAAGTATAATATTTTGTAGCAGTATGGACAAGAGTTGGATGAAGTTGAACAATAGATGTGATGTCCGGTATATGGATGGAATTAGCGAATTTGTGAATTTTGCGATAGAACATGGTCAGGGAAAGAAACGTTTCAGGTGTCCGTGTCAGAAATGTCTTAATTGTCAGTATGCGGAGGTTAATGTTATGGTGCAACACTTGTACGAAAATGGTATGATGTGGAGTTACACTACATGGAGCGAGCATGGTGAAGAAGTAGAGTTCAGCGCAGCAGACTTCAGCTCAGGGTACAGTTACCATGGTGCCTCATCCAGCGGCAGTGGTGCCGGACCCCCAGCTTGCAACCCAACTGCAGATTTGGTGCATGATGCGTTTCCGGGATGTAGTCATGGCGGACACCAACACTAAGACGGAGGTTACAGTACCACCAATAAGCATGATGACACATTCCCCGCAGCTAGCTTGGCCACTGACACCAGTGAGATGGAAAAGTACAACCGGATGCTACTTGAAGCGCAGACCCCGGTGTTCCCTGGATGTCGAGAGAATGTGTTGCAATATGTGATGGAGCAAATGAAGATAAAAGTGAAGCACAAAATGTCAGTGAGTGCTTTTGACGAAATTCAGGAGCAAATATGTAAGTTGCTTCCTAATGATCACAATCTTCCTAAATCTCATTATAAGGTTAGAAATATCCTGAGCAGCCTCGGCCTAAAGTACAGGATAATTGACGCATGTCCGAATGATTGTGTGCTATTTTACAAAGAGTATAAAGAGTTGGACTATTGTCCCGTATGTGGCCAGTGCAGATTCCAGTTGAATAGGAAGAGTTCGAAAAAGAGAATTCCTGTGAAAGTTGTTCGATATTTTCCCTTGATTCCCAGATTGCAGCACCTGTACATGTCTCTACACACAGCAGAGGCGATGCGATGGTACGCAGAAAAGCGAATAGATGACGATGTCCTGCGACACGCCGCAGATGGGGAGGGTTTCAAACATTTCGACAGAGAATTTGGAGACTTTGCTTCAGAGGTTAGAAATGTTAGACTCGGCCTATCTACAGACGGATTCAATCCTTGGGGAAGTAATAGCTCCGCCGTCAGCACTTGGCCAGTTATTCTGATGCCGTACAACTTGCCTCCGTGGATGTGCATGAACAAGGAATTTAATTTCCTTACCGTACTAATTCCAGGTCCTAAATCTCCATCGAAGTGCTTAGATGTCTACCTCAGACCTTTGATCGACGAGCTGAAACTGTTGTGGGAAAATGGAGTCCCAACTTATGACAAATTCACTGACACGATGTTCACGATGAGGGCTGCTGTAATGTGGACGATCAGCGATTTTCCAGCTTATGGGATGTTGGCAGCCTGCAGGACAAAAGGATATAATGGATGTCCTATATGTTTGGACGACGTGTACTCTAGTTGGCACGCGGGGAAGGTGTGTTACTTGGGTCACCGTAGATGGCTTCCTCACGACCACCCGTGGCGACAGGATGAAGCTCATTTCGACGGTACGGTAGAGAATAATCCTAAACCCCGTAGTTGGTCTGGCGAAGAGATTTTAGAGAGGTTGAGCTATTTCGACTTTGGTGTCTTGAGCAATGACGCGGATGTAAAGAAATGCAATCCAATTCCTCCACATGATCTGAGCTATTGGGATCACAAGAGTATATTCTTTGAACTCCCTTACTGGTCGAAGTTGAAGCTGAGGAACAACTTGGACGCGATGCACATAGAAAAGAATGTGTGCGACAGCGTGGTGGGAACAATTCTCGGTATTAAGTTCAAGACTAAAGATACTCCCAAAGCGCGCAAAGATTTGGAATCAATGAATCTACGTCGTCCCTTGTGGTTGAGGAGGGATAGGAAAGGAGTGTACAACAAGATGCCAGATGCACCTTACACAGTGAAGCCGACGCTTAGACGTTCTGTATTTCACTGGTTTAAGGGCGTTCGTTATCCGGCTACGTATGCAGCTACTATAACTGGAGCTGTGGACGAGGTGCAACACAAATTTGTTGGTCTAAAGACACATGACTATCACGTTATGCTGCAACGTCTGATTCCAGTGGTAATTCGACCATACTTGCCTCGGGACGTCGTAGAACCAATAGTGGCATTGTGCAGGTGGTGGCAGAGGTTATGCGCCAGAGAATTAAAGAAGTCAGATGTGGTGGAATTGCAACAACAAATTATGCACATCATTTGCAAACTAGAGAGGATTTTCCCCCCTGCTTTCTTTGACATCATGATTCACCTAATGATCCACCTGCCCGAGCAGGTGCTCATTTCTGGTCCGGTCCAGTACACTTGGATGTATCCTCAAGAAAGGTACGTACAACTAATTAATTAATTTGTTCCACTGGAGAATATATATATACTAGCTAGCTAGCTATATGTACTTATGTAATGTGTACGTTTGATTTTGTAGACAGCTTGGACAGTATAAGTCATTCGTCAAAAACAGGTCGGCCCCGGATGGCTCCATAGCAGAGACATACCTAATGCATGAGTGTGGTACTTACTGCAACAGGTACCTCAAAGATCCACCCCCTCCCAGTACTGCCTCCGATCGCAGTGCCCGCATCAATCTTTCTGTCGTGAGAAATGTCGTCCGACCGTTTAGAGGAGTATTAAAGGAATCGTTAACACGGGAAGAACTTATTGAGGCACATTGGGTAGTGTTGCGAGACTGTGACGAAGTTGAGCCGTACATGTTGTCATACAGGGAGAGGCTTCAGGCGTTAAATCAAAACAAGAGTTCGGCGTGGATTGAGAAAATGGTTAAGAAGAAGTTTCCCGATTATTTCTTCCAATGGGTACGTACGTACGTCTCGGTATTAATTATTTAAATACATATCGCTCATGTTTGTAGAAAGTAAACCCTTATATTAGCCCATTTTCGCAGATGATTGATCTGCAAAAATCTGATAACCACGGAGGGTGGTGGTCATGGCCAAAGCACTTGCTAGCAGGGAAGCCGGTTAAACACTATATTTATCCCGGATGTTTTGTGAACGGTGTAAAGTTCCATTCATTGGCCCGAGACGAAGGAAGAAGAACACAAAACAGTGGGGTAGCCGTTGGGAAAGACAATGATCTATATTACGGGGCTATTGTATACGTGGTTCAGCTATGTTACAGGAATGATGTCAACGTTTTCCTATTCAAGTGCAGATGGTTCAAGCGTACAAAGGAAGACCTGGGACTATTATCTGTCGATACAAACTTGCACTGGTATGAGGATGAGCCTTTCGCTCTCGCCACCTTAGTTCGGCAGGTGTTCTATCTCGACGATCCGAAAGCCGGTGAAGGGTGGAAAATAGTGAACCATATCTCTCACCGAGGAATATGGAATACAGAGACAATTGAAGGGACACCGGCGACGACTGAAGATGCTGCTGAACCAGAAAGAGACATTCCTGCCTATCAAGAGCCTAATATTTCTATGGTCCGCTCCGATATAATGGACCTGGTTCAAGATGGTGAACGGTTACCCATGCCTGATGGTTGTACAGATCTAACTGAAGATGAGATTATCGATGAGGTAGATGAAGAAGACGAGCAGGAAGAGGACGCGGACGAGGACTCAGGTTATTCGTCGGACGATGTTGAGTACGATGACGAGGATGAGCCGTCGACTAACGGGGATGAGGACGATGATGATTATGACGAAGAGTACGGTCATACGACGAGGGAGATTAATTGGTAATTAATTACTGTAATTATTGTAATATATATATATGATCGATGCCGGTTTACGGTAAGAAATTAATCTGAATTATATATCCTGGCCAACGGAGAAATTAATAAATATTGGCGCCAAATCTCAATCTCATATAAAACGTACCCTAGCTAAATCCTCGACCCTAAATCTAGCAAATCGGATCGATCGATCATTTATTTAATTTTTTTATGGTCATTCAAAATAATTGAACGGACACCTGAATTCTGTCCACGTTTATATTAGGTCCCCCGCCATATTCACCTTTGGCGCCATATAAAACCCTAAATCTTGGACCCAAAACCTAGCAGATCGGATATCGATCGATCAATTTTTTAATTATATTTTTGAATCAGAATAATTGAACGGACACACAAATGACCGGGGACGACCTAAACCGTAAACCCTAAGGCCCTAACCCCTGAATTCGGGGTTTTTACACCTGGACGACGGAGATGGTCAATCTCCGTCGTCCAGGTACAAACTAGGACGACGGATTTGGTCATTCTCCGTCGTCCAAGTTCACAAACCCTAAACCCTATACAGTAAGGCCCTAACCCCTGAATTCAGGGTCTATGAACCTGGACGACGGAGACAATCATTCTCCGTCGTCCAAGTTCACAAAACAGACCCTAAACAGTAAGGCCCTAACCCCTGAATTCAGGGTCTATGAACCTGGACGACGGAGAACGTCATTATCCGTCGTCCAGGTGATGACCTGGACGACGGATAACTTCATATCCGTCGTCCAGGTGATTACCTGAACGACGGAAACGCTCATTTCCGTCGTCCAGGTGCAGATATCGTAATTTTTTCTAAGACAACGACCATCTAGACCTTCTTCCAATGCAAAGTCTTTTCATCAAGACTTTAGAGTAAACAATTCTTGGTGTGCGAGCTTCGACGGTTCGAAAATCGGAGTTGCGAAATGCCTTGTATCCACGTTTCCGGTTTGTGAAATTATCGGTTTTGCGGTTGACTGTGCCGATCAAACCATTCCCGAACTTATTATTTTATGATCCTTTGAAGACAATTATATATTATGTTACGACAAACATATCCAACAGTTGTTTTGTCCAAATTCAATGTCGTTAATACTCTGCTGCAAATGAGCGTCT
This sequence comes from Geum urbanum, assembly GCA_946800695.1. Taxonomy (NCBI): domain Eukaryota; kingdom Viridiplantae; phylum Streptophyta; class Magnoliopsida; order Rosales; family Rosaceae; genus Geum; species Geum urbanum. Next base: position 40,318,477 of record OX327001.1, on the reverse strand, counting down.
ACTCATGAACACTTAAGTCGTAAAGATTAGTCGATACTTAACATGTTTCAATACGTAAAATTAATCGTCGGTTCAAATTTAACTGTTTATATACACGATGCGTTCATCGATATTGTACGACTATTTCACTCGAATGACAGATCGCTAAATTCCTAGCGAATTATTTTTAAAATTTTTTTTTACGTAATTTGAACCTGGACGACGGATATGGTCATTTTCCGTCGTCCAGGTCCAATTTTTATGGCGGTTCAATTTACCGCTTCCGTTTTTGGGACCGCTTGAATTTTCACTTAGACGACGGAGAATTCATTCTCCGTCGTCTAAGTCCAAAATCATGGCGGTTCAAAACGTCCCGCCGATAAATTACGCGCCGATTGAAAATTTTTAAACCGCCACCTGGACGACGGAAAACACTATTCTCCGTCGTCCAGGTGCACTTAGACGACGGAGAATAGTGCTCTGTCGTCTAAGTGAAAGTCTATATATAGGCCGAGCCTCATCTTCTTTTCCTCATCCCTTACAACTTAATTTCTCTCCTCCATCTCCTCTCTGGCCAGTCATTCCAGTGAATCTGCTCTGACGACATTATTTCCGGCGTGGTTCCTCCTCTCCGACGACACAACTCCGGCGATTTTCCCGAAAACTCTCGAAAAACTCCGATTCGGTAAATTTCTATTTTTCCCTTATTAAAATAATTTTTATTTACTTAATTAGTTTTAAATATTTCTTAAATGATTATTGTAATATTAGAGAATTAATTATTGTTATTAATACTAATTAAATGAATAATTGTAAAATTATTGTTATTAATTATATTTAGATTAATTGTTGTTATTAAATAAATAAATGGTTACATATTGTTATTAATTAATTAAATGGTAAATTATTGTTATTAATAATAATTAAATGAATAATTGTAATTACTTGATAATTTATGAAATGAATAAATATTATTGTAATTATTTATTAATTAGTTGCATAATTAAATAAATATGAGATTAAATTAATTAGTAGTACATGTTCGATTTAAATTTAGTACATAGGCTTGGTTTATTAAGTCGCACTCTTTGGAATAGATGGCGCCTCTTTTCCTTGCTTATCTCCTTAACCCCTCGTGATGTGTGGATTTCATCACCGCACACCATAACCTAAGTGAAGTTATGGACACGAGGTTGAGGGCGGAGTTTGCAAAGGACTTGAGGGAGTGTAAATTTTCGAAAAATTGGCCGAATGTCGGACATGGTGTCTAGAAACGGGTTATGACTGGTGACAGGATTTGGACTAAGAAAGACTTTTGTCGAAATTAGTCCTGCCTCTCGCGTTATCTCTATCCCTAACTGGCCATGTTTTTCGATTTAATAAAGGCTGATTAATTGAAAATTTACACTTTATCGCGCGGGTCGCACGTCCATTGAACGACCGAAAATGCCAAGCTAGTGTACTCTATTTAAATCTTAAACGTACTTAATTAATTAGCGTCAATTTTTAAGTTGTAATTATTATGGTAAGTAGGTATTTTAACCCCGTACTCTTAGGTTTAAATGGCTCCGCCAAAGACGACATCCGACAAGAAGAAAGCCCAACAAGAGGCAGAAGATGCCATGCTCCGCCGCTTGGCGGACCAAGTCGGTTGGGAATTACCACCGGAGGGCAACGACGCTCTCAATCCGGACGGATCATCTGGTCCGTCCGTAGCGCCCTCTGGGGAAATTCCCGCTCCCCCATTCATCTCGAGCGGTGATGACGTCGACCCCTTCCAATCTCCGACGCCCGGTACCCATTCAAGGGGAAGTACTCAGGCGTCCTCCACCGCCGAATCAATCATGTACAGCGCCCGCCGTAGGCAAAGGAGGGCCCCCACTGACCCGGAACCGAAAAGGACTCGGGGTCTCGTTAAAGGGGGGAAAGCGGAGCGTATTTGCAAGGCGACCAGTAAAAAGATCGACTTGCCGTACGACGAATTCACCGGTGGCCCTCCCACAGCTCAACTAGCAAGTCTCTCGGCGCATGGGATAGGGTCAATCATTCGTAACCGGGTTCGTATCACTACCCCTACTTGGAAGGAGGCGCCGGATCATGAGAAGGCGAAAGTCTTCAAAGATCTTTCGGTACGTAATACGTTCAATTTAGTTATTATATAATATTGTTAATCTCGGCCTAAAATTTCATAATATATACGATTATAATTTTCTATTTATTTTTCATAGGAACAATTTGACGTGGATCCGACACCGGATATGTTGAGGCATATCAATCAAACCGCCAACTCCATCTACAAAGATTGGAAGTACAGGCTCCATAAGTACTTCAAAGATGTCGGTCCCGTGCCTCCCCCGGTAGAGCTGCAAGGGGAGAGAGAAGATGAGTGGGAGTGGTTGTGTAACCACTTTGCCGATGAACAATTTAAGGTATTAATTTAATTTTTTTATTTCAATTAAAATAATTGAATTATTTAAATTGTAGTTATTCATTTTTTAATGATTTAATTATCTTGTGTAACAGAAATTCTCCGGTGTCAACAAAGCCAACCGGGGGAAGAAGGAGAAACACCATACTACCGGCGCCAAGCAGTTCATTCAAATTGCCAAGGAGCACAAGGATAAGGGTTCCAAACACCCTTTTATTGATGCAAGCGTAAGCGCGTACGTGACGCTAGGGCTCGATAATGAAGCGAGTCAATGCGGGGTAAGTGATATGTATATATATATATGTGCTTTTAATTATAGTAATTATTATTTAAATATGATTAAAAATTATAATAAATTAATTATAATTTTGTAGGCAAGGGCGATAGAGCATGCGCATGAAGAGTTGGCCAACACTCAGCTTGCGTTCCCAGATGTGCCGCCGGAAGACCTGCCTCCTCTATCCTTAGAGAGCCAAATTGCAATCGCAGATGAGGTCTACGGTCGTAGAGCTGGCAAGGAGGTTAGGCACTTTGGGCCTAGGGTGGTACGAGATTTGTCGACGACCTCCGGCTCATCATCTACGGGAGGTTCGAGGCAGCGGAGAATAAGTCAGGCTGCGGCCGTCGAAGCAGCCATTCAAGAGGCTCGACTGGCACGAGAGGAGAATCGACGGACACAAGAGCAGAATGAGTCAATGCGGCAAAGACTTGACGAACAACAAGCACAAATAGCCCAACTCATCGCGCTCATGAACCAAAATCGAGAAGTATGTCAACCTCCTCCGAACCCACACCCCGACGACAACGACCCGGCTGGAGGCGGAGGACTCGGCCCCGCATCTGCTCCTCCAGTGTATTAGCTAGCACGTAGTATATTATCTCGTTTCTTTCCGCATTCCTAACTATATTTTAATTTTTAATTTATGGGTTTTTTCGTATGTACAAATTAATTTACTTTGATTATTTAATAATTATATAATTAGTTATTAATTTTAATATTCAAAATTTAGTTTATTTATTTAATTTTAGCATTTTTCATTATTTAAATTAAAATAATAATAATAATAAATTAAATTTTTAATTTCAATTTATTTTTTTTTAAATTAAATATTCACTTGGACGACGGACATTATGTTCTCCGTCGTCCAGGTGTAGAACCCTAAACCCCTAACCCCTAACCCCTAAACCCTAAACCCTGTTGTTCTCCGTGGCCCAGGTGTTCACCTGGACGACGGAGACTTAGTGTTTCCGTTGTCCAGGTGAACACCTGGGCCACGGATAAGCTACCATTATCCGTGGCCCATGTACACACTTGGACGACGGAAACACTAAGTCTCCGTCGTCCAGGTGAACATCTGGGCCACGGACATTGCTCGTGTGTCCGTGGCCCAGGTGTTCACCTGGACGACGGAAACACTAAGTCTCCGTCGTCCAGGTGAACACCTGGGCCACGGATAATGTCCGAGGTCCAAGTGAACTTGGACGACGGATAACTAAATCTCCGTCGTCCAGGTGCTTGGACGACAGCACTTGGAGCACGGACCTTGGACGACGGAGTTTCCGTCGTCCAAGTACTTAGACGACGGAAAACTGCACTTAGACGACGGAAATGGTCCGTGGTCTAAGTGCAGTTTTCTTGTAGTGGTTTTGATATGTAGGTTGCTCGATTTGGAGTTGGTGGGATTCCGGGCGCTGTCGACAGCGGTGCGTGGCCTCGTGCGCCGGAGGTCTGGCTAGGTGGAATTTTCGGCAAAATTTTATGTCGTTCTGCTCGTAATTTTGTGCCGAACGCAATGGTGAGATTCTTGAATAGATCTGGACTTGATTAATTTAGACATGTGTTAATCGAATAATAATTAATTGATTTTACGATATTATTAATGGACGACTCGATTATCGATTTAAATTCAAGTCGCTCGATGTTTGAGTTTTATGTTGCGACTCTAAAATTGGTTTACAGTGAAGGAATGCAAGGAATTGAATTTGAAATTTGATTAAGTTCGTAATTAGTCAAAAAATACGTTATTCGAGAATGTGAGATTCTCGACATTATTGCTCGTCAGATTACGAGCCTAGCTATTTATTATGAATATCGATGAGTGGATATTATAATCTTGGTTTCAGGATTACGAGTTAGCGGGCCGTGTCAGATGATTATTGCACCAATTAGCAGGTTTTAGTTTTATGAATATCTGTTGAAGGTTTTGTACCCCTTAAACTTATGAACTATTGACTAACTCATGAGCGCAAAAAGTGATCTTCACCCGTAAGTATACGGGGCAAGTTATAGTATTTATAAAGGTAGTTGAGTGTCAAACCCACGAGGATTAAGCACTATAACTCCTCAACTCAGAATAGAAAGCACTTAGACTACGGACAACTAGACACTAATTTGACACAAAGAATAAAATAAAAGATGGAAGTGTATCTCACCCTACCAAGTCTTTTAGAGATTTGGCATTATGAGCGATGGTGAACTTAAGATGAGTGATTAATGAAGTTTGATTAGTTGGTTATTACACTAAAATGCGCACGAAAATAAACAAACAAGTTCTTATAAAGAAAGATAGTTGACTAGGGAAATCCCCACTAACCATATGATGCATCAAATAATGTCCGGTTTATGTAATGGATTGAAGTCCCTTCACACAAGTTAATGTCCAAATCGTGACCTTTTGGGTCACGTTTGGTTTTGAATCCAGGTTCCTAGGAACCAAGACCCAAGCCATTTTGGACTTGCATCTCGATTGTATGTCACGTTGTGAAGTCAAGAAGCATATCGTGTGATATATGTGGAAGGTTCCCCTTCTCGAATCTCTATTGGAGAATCCGAGAGAAAGTCTATGTGATTTCCCCAACTCGCACCTATTGGGTTACGAGTCAAGAGAATCTACAAATAGCCACAATAACCTTTTAGATTTAACGAGTGCTTGACTAGAGTCCTTCAAGTCTATTGAGACTTAAATGGGCTTTAGTCCATGCTAGGTGCTAAGGCAACCAAGTCTCAAGGTAACCTCTTAGATAATACCCTAATCATGTTTACATGCTCATCTAGCCTTAAGTGAGTAGCTAATTCAATTAAGGTCCATTTTTAGTCTTTTTATGCATGCATTAACTTATCTAGGGTCAACACATGCATAAGTGAAACTAGATATGAAGCTCAAGCACAATAAATATCCATAAACACGCAATTGCTCATTCACAACATACAATCACATAACATACACTAAAATGATAAATCATACATAATCCACGACATCATTTGTTCATCACATGGCTAGGGTTTCAACCTTAGCCTCCCAAATAGACTACTCACTACATATAGCTAAGATAGAGAATAGAAACATGGATTAGATCGAGACAAATAGTAGAAGAAATAACCCAGTCTCAAAAGCTCCCAGCTCTTCAAGCTTCTTCTTCACTTCTTGCTCCAAAGATGCTTCTATATATGCTTCTAAAAAATAATGTACCCACCTTATGGAGGATGAGATGGTGGAGATGAAAGTGTAGTGGTGGTTATAGAGGTTTCTAGGCCTTTAGGTGGTGCTAGAGTGAGTTTTTGAGGTGGAAGAGATAGCTATTTGGTTTGGGTTTGGATGAGGGAGCTAGAGAGAGAGAGAGAGAGAGACTAAAACTATGAAAAATCTGAGAAATGAGGTGAGTTATGTGAGTAGGGAGAGGGGAGCTCGAATTTGGCTTAGTTGGGAGACTCCATTTTAACCCTAGGATGATAATAATAGAGGAGGTGAATATCTAAGGGTTAACTTTGAATTAAGGAGACTATGATCCACTATTTTAGGCTATGGAAGGCTAAATTCTAAATTAGTGACATCATGTGGTCCGACTTCTTCTCTTTCTCTCTAAATCAGATTGGTAAGCATAAATGGGCTGAATGGGCCTCCATTGGGCTACACTCCATGTGATTAGGCCGGCCAAGGTGGGCGACTTCCGGTGAAGCTATTTCGTCATTTTCCCAAAATTGCTCCAAATTCTCTCGTGACCTCATAAATGTATACGTCTTCTCCAATAAGTATCTAAGTCTTCATATTTAATGTATTTCCGAGCCAACTCCATATTTCCTAGCAAGAACAGGAAATGTCATAAGAACAATGTTTTATTCATAGAAAACAGGCTATACGCATAAAGTTAGGAGCGTAATAGGCACATAATTATGGTTCTAACAACTACCTCACACTTAAGCTTTGCTTGTCCTCAAGCAAACTAAGGCAAAAACAAATAAGTTAAGCTAGACTCAAAGCACAAAAGTACACAAAACATGTACAAGTATGTAAGTGTCCCGACTTAATGATCGATATCCCTTAAAGAACTATGACTAGATGGATTGAACTACTTTTGAGCAGTGGCTTTTAAACACGAAATCAATGCATATGTAATAAGCCGAAATGAGATATGTTAAGCCAAATGCATCACATTGAGATGTATTCAAATTGATATGTTTCCTAACCTTCAAACTCACTAGATACCACTCAATGCACACAAGTGTTTGCACTAAAAAATCGCATCAATGACATGTTCTCCATAAACTCGATTTTCAACTAAATGCTCTAACAATCCAAAAGCACAAGCATTTCAAATCAAGAGGACTTTTATTCGGGTTGTAACGGGGTTTAAGGAAGTGGTTTAATGAAAGAAGGGTATAGAAATTCGAGAACCAAGCAACTTAGCAAGAAATTTACATGTCGAAGTTCCTTACTAAACATCTAGGTGCCATTAACTTCTTTTTTACACAAAACTACGTCCCACAACTCTTATTTTTTATGTACAACTCATACTCTTTTTGTGAAACTCTTTTCTTCTTTCTATTTTTTTTTCTTTCTTTGATACTCTTTTCTCATGTTTTTCTTTTCTTTTCTTTTCTTTTTTGAACAAAACACAACACAAATAAACATCACAACGACTTTGTCCACCTCACACTTAAGCTTTTGCTAAACTTCACAATAGGTACAAACTCTAAGCACATCCTAATATGACTTCATTATCGCTTGCTCGATTGCCTAGTTAAGGGTAGAAGTAAGTATTTAGGCTTGGTAAGGATTTATGGTGTTCAAGAATTAAAAGGCTAAATAATATAAGGCTCAAATTGGCTCACTAAAGGATATATGCATCATAGGGTTCAAACGTAATTTGGCTGTGGTGGTAATCCTAATGCCTCTATCATTTTCGAAAGTAATTCATGATTTGAAAAATGTTTTGCACGGTTTAAACCAAGTTCTAGATTACACTATGATTGATCGATTTAATACATGAAGGAATATGCATGCACAATAAGGCTCAAAATCTCACATGAGGCATAGATAGTTTCGAAAACATGTCAATCTTTCTTTTTCTCAATTGAAAGCATTTTGAATGACATATGCACTTTTCAAACCGATTAAACATGCATGCATAGTTTTCTCTTTTTAAACATGCTCAAAATAATGCAATATACTAGTTATTAGTTTAATTTCATCATTGGGAGTGGTTATTAGGACACAAAACATACCAACACACACATATTTTTATATTACATTTTCTCACATTTTTCAATTTTTATAGATTTTCCGGATAAAGAGTGATAATGACTTAGTCGTGATAACGAGTGACAATGACTTAGCTGCCTACCTCACACTTTAGAATAAAATTGTCCTCAATTTGCATAGAGCCACATACAAAACAAAAGTGTAGACAAGATAGCAAGGCATCATCATTTCACAAATTTATTCGCCCAACACATGTTCTCCTAGGCATAGTGACTAACATACATTCACACTTAAAGGGTCATATAGTCTCTAAGAAATAATGAAGCTATTAGAGTCTTATAAACCATAATGGGTACATGCATACTAATCACATTTCAAAGGAAAACTACATTGTGATCTAGCATGTAACATGAGGGGACCTCACACTTATAGCTTTAACAAGTAAAAAGGTGTTTAAGTCATAGGAACAAGTATCACAACATGTATCACACCAAGATTACCACATGCTAACACGACTCAAATATACACTAAGCATCATTCATAAACATATCCATATGAAGCAAGGAAATAAAGAGAGTAGGGATAAAAAGGGTCACAAATGCTTTATCGACCGGTCCCTAGCTCCATAGACATGAACATGTAAACCAATGAAGACCAAGTTAGGCCTCGCCATCCTAGCTTTGCCATCATGAGTCCCCATTGGTACTCTCAGATTTGAGTTGACCGTATGGTATTGCTATTATGATCCAAGGTTCAAAGACGCCAGCTCTTTGGTCGTCCAAAAGTTACTTGTAGGGTGTTCCTCGACAGTTCGAGAAGTCACCTCGATGGGTCGAGGAAATTACACTTGTCAGACAGAGGTGTTCATTCAATGCGTTGAGTAGAATTTTTGACCCATCGAGCGGATGGTAGACGTTGGACATGAGTGTGACTTCGACGGGTTGAGCCAAAAATTTGACCCGTCGAGGAGATGGTAGACATAGGACAGGGGTGTGCATTTGATGAGTCGAGCTGAATATTCGACCCGTCGAGGAAACCTAGATTATGAACTGCAATTTTTTGGCCTCCATGCATCGAACTCCAAATTTCAGAATTTCACATTTCGTGTCTTGCCCAATCACTTCACACATAACACACATTAAACACAACTAAAATTCAAACTAAATACAAAGAGAGTGGTCATATGCTCATTTTATTTATCCACGAGGGCATGAAATTATCATATAAGTGCACAAAGATAAGCGAGACCATAAAAGATTCAAACAAGCATAGAAATTTAAAGTGAAGTAAGAGATTAGAAATGCTCCCCCTTTGAGACCGAAATATAGCATCCATAGTCACCAACAATCACCAACATGCAAGACCAAAATGGTCTTGCCTTCCATGCTAGGTATTGTTGAATTTCTTCAAAATGGCGTCTCGGGTCACAAGATCACAACCTCTACCTCACACTTTATTCCTTGTAGTTTTCTCAATGGTGTCCGGCCATCACGGGTTCAAGTTTAACGACCTTAATACGGTCGGGGCAGAGAGCAAGCCTTCAAATCATCATGGGTGGGTCCTTAAAGTGATTGACTTTCCCATTCGATTTCCTTGGAAACTCCTCCATTGCTACCACTTGCTCTCTATGAAGCACAAAAGTTCTCCCATTTGTCAATTTCCTCAAATGCACCACTCCATTCGGGCAAAGTTCAAGCAATTTGTAACATGCATCCCATGAGGGGTCAGAGTTTCTGAAGATAACCTTGCTTCTGATGACTAGCTTGGCATCCCCATTCTTGTCCGGTTTTCGCTTCTTCTTTACACAACTCTTGCCTTTATTTGGTGTCGTCACCTCTTTGTCACTCAACTCATTGGCTTCCGGCTTCTTATAGCTTATACCTTCTTCATTCACAACTCTAATTCTTATGGCTTGTAGTGAAGGGATTGAGGATGTCTCCCCAAATATCTTGACAAGTACATTTTCAACTATGCCCCTTGGATGAACAATGCTCTGATCCTCTAGTTGTAACAACATGTTCACCGGCTTCAACTTTCCTAAGATAATGGACTTGTATACCAAATATGGCATCAAGTTAATGGAGGCTCCAAGGTCCATCAAAGCCTCCGGAAAGTACTTCGTTCCGATGGTACATGGCACGGTAAAGCTTCCTGGATCCGCTAACTTTTTAGGCACCTTCCTTTGTATGATAGACGACACCGTGGTGTTGAGCTTTACCTTCTCGATCTTTTCTTCCCCTTGTAACTTGTTCTTCAATCTTCGGTTCGTGCAAAGGTCCTTCAAGAACTTGTAGTACATATGAATAGTTTGAATGGTGTCAAGAAGGGGGATATTGATCTCAACCTTCTTGAAGACATCCAAGCACTCATTGGTCTTTCAATCCAAGTTTACTTGAGCCCTCTCCTTGTTCTTCACTTGGGGAAAGGGTAGGTACACATCTTCATCACTTGGAACCTTCTCAGAATGCCTCTTTCACTTATCTTGACTTTGTTTCTCGACGGGTCTAGAAGTTGTTCCATCTAAGATAGTAGTGTGCATTCGACGGGTCAAACAGGATTTTGGACCCATCAAATTTTGGGCATCTCCTCCTCCTTGTTCTTTCCTCAATTCATGCCCTGGATGCTCTTTAATCATGTCTCTTCCTTCTGGACTCTTTCTAGCAGCCCTATATCGACTCATTCTGCTCTTGGAATATACATGCTCAACCTCGAGCTCTTCGTCTTCATCTTTTGACTCACTAGCATTTTCATATGGAATCAAAGCGGTATTCTCTTGAAATCTCACCACATTTTCCCCACTAGTGGTAGCCTCTTCAACTCCGGCATGGTTCTTAGACATAATTGGTGTATCTAAGTCATCTTCATCATTGCTCTTCATAATAGAAGCATCACCATAATTCTCAAATCCCCTTCTAGATCTCAACACCGCCTTGACTACATTGACTTGGTATTTGAGATTCTTCTCGGTGGTTGAGGGAAACTCATGGGTTTTGCTATTCCCTTGGCCTTGATGTGCTTTAGCCAATTGGCTTACTTGCATCTCCAACTTGTGAATAGTGGTTTAGCTCTCATTCCGGAGTGCTTGGTTATCCCCTTTCAAACTCATGAAGATTTCAAGAAAAACCTTTTTATCTTCAGCTTAAGTCTTTGCTAAGTCTTCATGGCCCTTCACTAACCTAGCTAAGAGCTTATCCATGTTGGACTTAGACGCCTCCAATTATAGTGGAAGGATTGGTGCTTGGAGTAGAGGTGGTTGTTGAGATCTTGGCACAAAAGGTGCTCATGATTGATAAGCATTACCACCTGAAGCATTGGCAAATCCTCCACTCGGCGATCGATGGTGCAAATCCAGGAGCTCCGTAATAACTGGAGAATCCTTTACTTCCACTTTTGGAAGCACCAAAGTTGTCATGGTTTTCCTTTTCATTATACCTTCCTTCTTGTCCTTGGAAACCACCATTGGGCCTTGGCAACCCACTTTGACCTCCTTGGTTGCCTTGACTTTGATTTTGACAATCCCATGAGAAGTTAGGGTGGTTCCTCCATCCCAAATTATAGGTGTTGGAGTGTGAATCATTCTTTTGTTGGTCATAGAAGACTCATTTGCACTCTTCGCTAATATCCGGATAATCCTCTTAATGAGGACAACTCAAAGTCTCATGCACCGTGCTTTCGCATATCAAGCAAGTGACTGACTCTACACAAATTTCAGACACTTGGTGGGCTTGGCCTCCAATTCTACTTTGCTTCATTAAGAGCTCGAACTTCCTATTCATTGATTCCTCAAGCCGCTTAATAACATCTTCTTATTGATGGGATCCCTTTACTTCATAGATACCACCCCTATTTGTTTGGGTGGCCTTCCTCATTAATACCGCTGGTTTCTTTAGACTAGGTTTGATATCCCATAATGCCAACCTTTTCGCCAACTTCTCAAGAAAGATATGGGTTTCTTCCGCGGTCTTGTCCTCGAAATCTCCACCACATGCATTGTCAACTTTTTTTCTCGTCTCCGTGCTTAGCCCTTGGCAGAAAAAGGGATATAAGCATGTCTTGGGATTGCCCGTGGTTCAGACAACCAAGCTCTAAGTCCTTAAATATCTCCCATGCTTCATAAAACAACTCGCTATCCTCTTCACGGAAGGTCATTAAGCTTGTCCTTCTTTCGTTAATTTTTCTCGGAGGGAAGTATTTAGTGATGAACTTCCTTTGGAGGCCCTCCCATGAATTGATAGAGTTAGGAGGGAGCTTGTTGAGCCAATATTTTGCTTTGTCTCGCAAGCTTGAGGGGAAGACCCTCAACCTCAATTGTCTGTGGTCTATATTGCGGATGTTTAAGGGCACATGCCACCTCGAACTCTAATAAGTGCAAGTAAAGGTCTGAATTGGCTTGGCCAAGGAACAATGGGAGAGTTTGCAGGAAACTTGGCTTGATCTCAAACAACTCGCCCACAAATGGTTGTGGCACGATGCACCCCATGTGAGCCGCCAAAGAGGGAAAAACACACTCCCTCAATGGTCTCCCTTTATTTACTTAATCCTCCATTGTGATTTGCTCTACTTGCAGTTCCTCCTCTTCTTTAAATTGTGGATTTTCAAAGGGTAGCTATTCTTCTTCCTCAAGTTGAGGATCAACTTGAACTGTAAACACCCGAGGTGCGTAACCCAGATTCTTGCGTTGTGCCTCTACAACAAGATCAAACAAACTCCTATGTGCTTCTTAGTTATACACTTTCAACACCAGTATACCACCATCTTCTTTACTACTAGTGCTTGACCCTTCTCTTAACGAAGCCATGATGTCAAACCCCAAATTGTTCTTCCACAACACAGATGATGCACTAGAAGATGACGTGTGTAAATGCGGATGATGAAAGGGTATAAACCTGAAAATCACTCTAAGTAACCACTTGATGTTAGGCCTCCAAAATCTCAAAGTACTCAAAGCCTTGAGGGCTTTCCACTGTGCTTCTTTGACATCCTCTCAAGGAAACATCAATGAGCACTCTAAGAGTTTGAATGAGATTCCGGTACGTGGCGTAGTGGCATTCACTGTGCGATGGGCACCGAGGTGAACCGAGGTAAAGGAGTGCATGACCCAATATACCGAAATCGCCAAATAAAGTCCTAAGAATCTAGGGTGTAGTGGGAATTAAGTTTGCTAAATCTAGACACAGTTACTATATATAAAATAGAGACACTATTTAGATATGCTACCAAGAATATAAATAGCTCAAGATAAAAAAGGAAGAGATAAGTGAAGCAATCTCAAGCACAAAACAGAATTCGACGGGTCAAAGGTATTATTCGAAAGGTCGAGAGAAGTTTGGAACAACTTCGACGGGTCGAGAAATGTTCTCGACGGGTCAAATGCACACTCCTACTGTTGACACAGACAACTTTCGACGGGTCGAGACTATGTCTCGACGGGTTCAATGCGAGCTTCTGTCTCCCTCCGAATCAGTTTTCGATGGGTCGTGTTGACTGCCCTGCAAAAGGTTAGTAACACAATTTCTAGTACAAATTCACCTTAAAGCTATCAACCAAAGTATTTAAGGGATCAAAGACAATCAAAACAAATTCCTAGATGATAAAATGTAGGAAATTATAAAGCTAAGAAATAATTATCAAGCAAAATGTCTGGTACTACCGCAATGCCACATTGTGAAGTCAACAAGCGTATTCTGTGATATATGTGGAAGGTTCCCCTTCTCAAATCTCTATTGGAGAATCTGAGAGAAAGTCTATGTGATTCCCCCAACTTGCACCTATTGTGTTACGAGTCAAGAGAATCTACTAATAGCCACAATAACCTTTAGATTTAAAGAGTGCTTGAGTAGAGTCCATCAAGTCTATTGAGACTCAAAGGGGTTTTAGTCCATGCTAGGTGTTAAGGCAACCAATTCTCAAGGTAAACCTCTTAGATAATACCCTAATCATGTTTACATGCTCATCTAGCCTTAAGTGAGTAGCTAATTCAATTAAGGTCCATTTTTAGTCTTTTTTACGCATACATTAACTTAGCTAGGGTCAACATATGCATAAGTGAAACTAGACATGAAGCTCTAGCACAATAAACATCCATAATCACACAATTGCTCATTCACAACATACAATCACATAACATACACTAAAATCATTAATCATACATAATCCACGGTATCATTTGTTCATCACATGGCTAGGGTTAAAACCTTAGCCTCCAAAATAGACTACTCACTATATATATAGCTAAGATAGAGTACATATACATGGATTAGAGACAAATAGTAGAAGAAATAACCGATGAGTCGCAAAAGCTCCAAGCTCCTTCTTCACTTCTTGCTCTAAAGATGCTTCTATAGATGCTCCTCAAAAGTGATGTACCCACCTTAGGGTAGGATGAGATGGTGGAGATGAAAGTGTCGTGGTGGTGATAGAGGTTTCTAGGCCTTTAGGTGTTGCTAGAGTGAGCTTTTGAGGTGGAGGAGATAGCTATTTGGTTTGGGTATGGATTAGGGAGCTAGAGAGAGACTAAAACTATGAAAAATTTGAAAAATGAGGTGAGTTGTGTGAGTGGGGAGAGGGTAGCTTGAATTTGGCTGAGTTTGGCTGAGTTGAGAGACTCTATTTTAACCCTAGGATGATAATAACAGAGGAGGTGGAAGATCTAAGGGTTGGCTTTGAATTAGGGAGACCATGATCCACTATTTTAGGCCATGGAAGGCTAAACTCCAAATTAGTGACATCATGTGGTCCAACTTCTTCTCTCTCTCTCTCCAAATTAGATTGGTAAGCATAAATGGGCTGAATGGGCCTCCATTGGGCTGGACTCCATGTGATTGGGCCGGCAAGGGTGGGCCGGCCGACTTTGGCAAATTCAACCGGGTTACGGGCAACTTCCAACGACTTCCGGTGAAGCTATTCCAATATTTTCCTAAAGTTGCTCCAAATTCTCCCGTGACCTCGAAAATGTATATGTCTTCTCCAATAAGTATCTAATTCTTCATATTTAATGCATTTCTGAGCCAATTGCACATTTCCTAGCAAGAACAGGAAATGTCATAAGAACAATGCTTTATTAATAGAAAACAAGCTATAAGCATAAAGTTAGGAGTGTAATAGGCACATAATTATGGACCTAAAAATATCCTGACATTGTACGATGAGTGGACATTTATTTATTTTCATAGTTGCTGCAAGTTCATATTTACGCAGATTTACAGTCTCCTGTATTTTACTATAGTCGAGTTTGGAGGTATGTTTGTGATGGTTTTATTTTCAGTATCGATGCTTTGACTAGTCTGCTGATCACTGACAAGTTGGGTCAGATTGAGTTAGGAAGAACGTCCTGCCGACCTAGATTGTCTCGGGATAGGACGAACCCCCTAGACGATCCCATCACCTTTTTATTTATAGTCTTGGATACGCTCTGGGTTAGGACAAACACCATGAGCGCCCACCTCCGTATTTTTTTTCTTCAGTTTTTTATATTTGAACTCGCTTTATTTTACAGAATTTAGTAGAAAAGCATGTTATTATAGATTTATCATTTTATGGTTTTATATTTTCAATGCCTTTCCCTGGGCCTTTCGATTTTTTGTGCCTAGGTTGCAGTGCTTCTTCTGAGCTTGATTTTGATCTCCTAAGACTTTGAGTCCACCGGGTTATCATACCTTTCTGTAGGTTTCGGCCCAGTAGAAATATATTTTCATATGTTTTATTCTGCTCTTAGAAGTCGCTCTGGACACTAGTGTTACAAATATTTTTGAGTGCTGGTTTATGAATTTCCAGTTAGTGTATTATTATTCCAGCATTTTAACTACTTTCCGCACTTTATTGAGAAATTCGGATGATCATCGGTGGTCCACGATATTATTTGTGGGCAATCCAATGTGTGATTTTCTTGCAAGTTTGTGGTACTACAACATTTTTACACATTGCCGGCGACTTTTAAGTCGCCGGTAATGTCCAAAAACAAGGCCGGCGATTTTTGGACATTACCGGCGACTTAAGTCGCCGGTAATGTAATTTTTTTTTTTTTTTTTTTTACATTGCCGGCGACATGAATTTATGTCGCCGGTAATGTCTCGAAGCTAAAGACATTGCCGGCGACATAAATTCATGTCGCCGGTAATGTAAAAAAAAAAAAAAAAAAAAAGACATTACCGGCGACATAAATAAAGTCGCCGGTAATGTCTTTTTTTTTTTTTTTTTTTACATTACCATCGAGGGATTGCCGGCGACGGACATTACCGGCGACAAAAATCGCCGGTAATGTTAAAAAAAAAAAAAAAAAAAAGACATTACCGGCGATTTTCCGGCGAAAATCGCCGGTAATGTCTAAAGACATTGCCGGCGACTTAAAAGTCGCCGGCAATGTCTCCAAATGTTGTAGCGTAGTCCACTTCGTAGAGGAATTATGTCAAAAAAAATTACAAAAATCTGTAGTTTAAGTCTTGTCGTTAGGGCGTGATCCTATATTACTAGTTAATCTAGGGTTGGGTCCTTTCAGTTGGTATCAGAGCATTAGGTCACAAATTATGTAGACTTCCTTGGTCAGATCAGTTCAGACATTTGATAGTGTACAACACTCCCGGGAGAGGTGGCCTGACCGGTCAGCGGATCCCCATCACCTCCAAGTGTTGTGCATTGTTAAAGGTTCAGAGTCTTCGAGTTGAGCAAGTTTTCTTGGTCTGATTTTGTGGGCTACTTATTAGTGGTGGACTCATAGATCTTAATACCTCGACAACCAGCTCCTCAGGATGAGGCACAGTCATTGGCCTAGCAGATGCGTGAGCTATTCGCACGCATGATGCCAGCACCACGGGAGGACCGTGGCGATCTTGTTAATCGGGCCAATAAGGCAGGTGTTGTGCCATTCTCTGGTTCTCACGACTTGGTGGAGTGTGAGAAATCACTTATCAAGATTGGTTGAGTTTGCGACTATATGCGTCCTCAGCTGACACCTGAGTAGAGGACAAAGTTAGTTGTCGGCTGACTAGACCCGTCTTAGATTACCCCACACTACCACATAACTTCTCATTGCCGACGACTTAGAGAAACAAAGGCTGACAATTTTTGAAGTCGTCGGCAATAGTGTACTATTGCCGACGATTTGTTGCAAAAATCGTCGGCTATACTCATTGCAAACGCTTTATAGCTTACAGGACTATAGTCGACGATTTTTACGAAGTCGTCGGCTATAGTATAAAACCCCTGTAGGCTATAAAGCATCGGCAATAGTACTATTGCCGACGACTTAAAAAATCGTCGGCCTTTGTTTCTCTAAGTCGTCGGCAATGAGAAGTTATGTGGTAGTGCCAGTAATCCAAAGATAAATATTGCGGGACCCGTGTTAAGGTCTCTAACACTAACTAGTTGGTACCAGCTACCTTAGCATGAGCAACCCAAATTCCTGCTATGATCATACACTAAGAAATCAGAAGCTGTGAAATGTCATGCCTCGAACTCTGGACGGTAACGACTTCAAACTGCTATCCCCTAGGGAAATAACCATCAAACGTTAGAGTGAATGGAAAAAAATCAATATCATATGATAATCGTAAAAATTGATGTAAAATTAAATCTGATGCCTTTCCATTTATCTATGTAAAATAAAGCGAGTTCATCTGTTCTATGGAGGTGGCCGCTCTGGGATTTTTCCCTAACCTAAGTTGACAAACTATATGTAAATAATATAGTTGATGGGCCAGACGAGACAACCTAACCTCCCTTGACTGGACTATCCGGTGATTAGCCGAATAATGAGTGCACCGATGCAACTAACTAATGCCATCACAAGAAAAACCTCCAAATTAGATTGTTCTAAAAATATACTTTAAATTAAACTGTAATATTGTGATGCTGAAATAAAATGAGCTCGTAGAACTGAAATACGGAAATTCTGAAAATTGAACTCGCTATCGACTGTGAAAATAAAAAGGGTCTGCTCACAGTACAGTGTCGTGATCTCCAATCAGCTAAACACATTTGTCAGCCTCTCTATACATCTACCTCTAGCTTCTAATAAATCGTCATGAAATAACGATTAATATGTAAAAACTAATCATCGAAAATCATATCAAATAACTAAGCTCGTTACCAACGAGCAATACCATCGAGAATATCGCATTCTCGAAAATCATGCTTTCCGAAATAGTACTGAGCTCTAATCTAATTCCAAATTCCAATTTCCAATTATTGAATCCTTTTAAACCTAAACGTTAAGGAATTCGAAGCCGAATCATTAATCAATGCAACCGTATAACAATAACGTACAAACGTTTAATTATTATCCGATTAATCATATGTCTTAACCAATAATGTCCAATTCTATTCAATAACTTCATCATTAGATTTGGTACGTAATTACGAACAAAACGATATCAAATTTATGCCGAAAATGCCCTCGCCGTAACTCCGTCGTGAACCACCTCCGCCGCCGACAATGCGGCAACACCGGTGACTTTTCCTAGCAAATCAAAGGCCAAATAGTAGATAATCTGCCCAACAACAACATTCATCAAAGGGGTACCATCCAATTCTATCAAAATTGGCCGGGATTGGCCATGAAACCATTCGGCCGGAATCCCTCATTCTCACGACCTAACTCCGCCGATAAGCCACCTCATGGCCTGAGGCATACATCAATCAATTCAGGAGGATGAGGGGAACATTAACCCCAACACCTTGCCGCCAAAAACGTCGCCGACCACCACCCACAAAGGTACGTGACCCGAATATGCCTCGCCAGAGCCGAACCATTTTTACTCCAATACCACAAATTTATATAACTTGCATCCAAGTAATCACACCAACACAATGAAGTGGAACCCAATCCAACCATACATGAAATTCGGCAGGAATACTCGCCTTAGCCAGTGACCGATTCATCTTGGAACCGTGACTTTCACGGTGTCGTTCCTCCTTCCTGCACCACCAATCGCCGCAAAGACACCCACGAATATGTAGAGGAGGTTGAGGCGGTTCTTTTGAGACTATCCCCGCCTGTTTTGGTGGTTGTCTGGTCGTTCACCAGCGGAGAACCCGACGGAGAGAGAAAGGCCACGGGAGGGAAGAGAGAGAAAAAAAATGCCAAAAATGGAAAGAGTTGACTTTCTTTTTACAGAAACTTTCTATTTATAGTCGAAGTTTTGCGACTAAAAGTATCGTAACCTCATACAAAACTTTCGTTAACTATCACTTCTTCCTCGTAAGTTCGATTTAAACTCTAATTTATCACCATTGACGATTACCATTAAATAAATCATAAATAAAGAATGCTTGGAACGGGATGTCACATCTTCGTACTGTAAGACCATGCCTATCGTTGGTGGAGCATCGAGAGGTAGGAGGTTGCTACTTCGTGGGCCAAGATCAGCGATTTTTGAAGGTGTCACTTTCCAGTAAGGCGGATGAGGAGAGGAAGCAAGTAGAGTTCATAAATTTGTGGCGAGGAAACTTATCAGCTATGGTGTATCGGGACTATTGTTATTGCCCGTTTTGATTTGCATTATGTTTTGTCAGAATAGTAAGGGAGGAATGCTGGAGGTCTGAGCAAGGCTTTTAACCTATAATTTCTTCATTTATAGCGAGCGCACCATACACAGACTTTGATGAATGTGTCTGTGCTACAGTTTAATGTGAGATTTGACCTCAATTTTTGTGGGCTATTAGTTGATGATTTGAGGGAGGTGGAATCCATCAGAGATATTCAACGAGTAGAGGTTGTAACATAATTGGTTCCACATCATCTTCTGGCATGAGATCTCATACCTCAGCTCCTAGTGCCCATCATTCGAGTTATTTCTGAGATGGAGGAGGAGTCAACGCTAGAGACGAGAGTTTAGAATGAGTATCGGTGGATCTAGATTTGTATTCCTAGCACCCGGAGATTCTCTTTTATGTAACATTTTCCATAAATATCGTTATGGACAGTGCCCGTTAGGGATATCAATATGTTACCGCTGTGGTCAAGTAGACCTTTTTGCGTGGGAATATCCATAAAGGGACACCTCTAGTGCATTTCTAGCTCTAAGTTTTGATGGAAATTTGTGTGCCATTTCTGTATTGGAACAACACCACTATCCATGTGGTGGTGCATTTTTGGGTGAGTCTGGCCGATTGTGCTCGAGTATGTTAGTAGAATTTTCCATTAGTTTTGGCTCAGATACCAGAAGCTTCTATGTATTCATGTTATCAAGTTTGAATTATATCGCTCCTTGTGTCAGAATTATATGGAGTAGTTATTATGACTTCAGATATATTGAGCGAGACTTAATAACAGATTATTAGCTTGGTAACAGAGTTATGGTTCAAGCTAATGATTGAGAATGTTCTTGTGAGTTAAAAGACACTAGTTGGAGTGGTAAGTATGTGAATTCGTCTATTATAGGTATATGTGTAAATTTCGAAGACGAAATTTTATTAAGGAGGGTAGATTGTTACGACCCAGAACATCATTATACGATACTCGGAATTTATGTGGTTAGTCTCTAATTAATTACGTTAATTATCAATGGTAATTAGTCTTTACCGTCGGTAATTTTTACGGGCATTTCATCGAGATTTTATTGATTTTGTTTTTTCAAGAAATTTCTTTGGAAAAAGTTTTACGGTTGGGTTTCTTCTCCTCTATCAATAAGTATCTTCTCCTCTATCAATAAGTAGGTGAATCTCCGATGTTGGTGGCTGGAGGAGGGAGAATCGAGGCCGAGAAAGTGGCGGATTCCAGGTGGTTTTTCTCGATGACGGTGGCGGTGCTCATGGTGGTGTTGGACGTCGAACCTAGAGCAGTTTTGAAGCCTTGGAAGAGGTGGATCGATTGCTATGGGTCTTGGACCTTGCCGTGGCCAGACGGTGATGAACGGAGGAAATGATTTCCGGCGAGGGTTTGAAATTTCAACAGTGATTTTTTTATTTTCCCGTTTGATATTGGTTTTGAGTTGTACTACAATATTTTTGGGCTTGCTGAGATGAATGTTTTGATGTGTAGGTTGCTCGATTTGGAGCCGGTGGGATTTCGGGTTCCTCCGACGGTGGTGCGCGGCAGAGCTCTGGCGAGGTGAAATTTTTGGCAATATTTTATGTTGTTCCGCTCGTAATTTCGTGCCGAACGCAATGGTGAAATTCTTGAATGGATTTGGACTTGATTAATTTAGACATGTGTTAATTGTATAATAATTAATTTAGACATGTGTTAATTGTATAATAATTAATTGATTTCACGATATTATTAATGGACGATCCAACTATTGATTTAAATTCGAGTCGCTCGATGTTTGAGTTTTATGTTGCGACTCTAAAATTGATTTACAGTGAAGGAATGCAAGGAATTGAATTCAAAAATTGATTTAGTTCGTAATTAGTCAGATTATACGTTATTCGAGAATGTGAGATTCTCGACATTATTACTCGTCAGATTACGAACCTAGCTATTTATTATGAATATCGACGAGTAGATATTAATTATAATTGTGATTTCAAAATTACTAGTTAATGGGCCATGCCAGATGATTATTGCGCTGGGTTAGCAAGTTACAGCTTTATGAATATCTCGGCATTGTACAGTGAGTGGATGTTTATTTATTTTCACAGTTGCTGCGAGTTCATATTTACGCAGATTTACAGTTTCCTGTATTTTACTACAGTCGAGTTTGGAGGTATGTTTGTGATGGTTTTATTTTCAGCATTGATGATTTTACTAGTCGGCTGATCACTGACTAGTTGAGTCTGACCGAGTTAGGACAAAGGCCCTGTCGACCCAGATAGTCTCGGGATAGGACAAACCCCCTAGACGATCCCAATACCTTTCTATTTACAGTCTTGGAGATGCTCCGGGTTAGGACAAACACCCTGAGCGCCCACCTACATGTTTTATTTCAGTTTAATATATTTGAACTTGCTTTATTTTACAGAAATTAGTAGAAAATATGTTATTATAGATTTATCATTTTACGTAGTTGACGTTATTTTTATCCACTCACTCTAACGTTTTATATTTTAAATGCCTTTCCCTGGGCGTTTCGGTTTTTCGTGACCAAGTTGCAGTGCTTCTTCTGAGCTGAATTTTGATCCCCTGAGGCTTTGAGTCCACCTGGTTTTCATTCCTTTCTATAGGTTTCGGCCCACTAGCATTATATATTCATATGTTTTATTCTACTCCTAGAAGTCACTCTGGACACTAGTGTTATAAATATTTTTTAGTGCTGGTTTATGAATTTTCAGTTCTTGTATTATTATTCCAGCATTTTAAATAATTTACTTTCCGCACTTTATTGAGAAATCTGCATGGATTCGGCGGTCTACGATAATGTTTGTGGGAAATTCGAAGTGTGATTTTCATGCAGGTTTCTGGTAGTTCACTTTGTAGGGAAATTATGTCAATGTTTTTTTTTACAGAAATTCATAGTTTAAGTCATGTCGTTAGGGCGTGATCCTAGATTACTAGTTAATCTTGAGTTGGGGCCTTTCAGAGGGTAAGGGGGTTTTACTCCGAAACCTCCAGGGCCGAATGCGACCCCTCTTAAGTCACGCCATGGTCGGAGGAGGTTGGCCGGACTTGTGCCAATTCTGGCGAGTTTCAACGCCTTTCGAGGTAACTTCTGGCTTCTTCTGGTCTATTTTTGGGTTTTTGTTGAGCTAGGAAGTTGTTCTACGTGTTGAGAGCTTCAATTTGAGATGCAGGTCGAAGAATTCTTGACCAATCGATTTCGACGGCTACTGTGCGCAGCAGAGCTCTGGCGACCGAAAAGTCTGAATTTTCACGAGAAGTTTCTAAACCCATTTCTAATCGAATGATGCATAGTTTTGTGCAATTCAACAATTTTAGTGGTGTTGTTGGCTATTTTCAGGATTCAGACCGACTCGACACTTTCATGCTATCATGCATCGAGTGTCGAGTCGAGGCTCATCTTCGGCGGAGTTCTGTTGCAAGGCATGACGACTAAGAGAAATTCAGGATTTGTTGATATGATTAATTTTGGTGTCAGCATGCGATTATCATGAAATATATGTGAGGTACCGTTAGACATTTTATCTAGATTTCCACACTTACTTTAGTTGTACGCTCGTAACATATGTCATTAATTAATGTTAGGCTCTCATTTTACCTTAGGAATGTCGACTAGGATGTTTGAGTTAGAAATCGACCAATTACGTTTCAGCTGGAGATCCAGGTGAGTGTACATTCTTATTTCATTATTAAATAGCGAGTCTAGTTTTTATGTTTATGAAGTTTTATTTCCACTTATGCATATGATTTAAGTTACGATTATTTTCGATAATCCTTTTCGCATATGTGGCTTAAAATACGTTTATGATTATGCATATGATTTTTATTTCATACATATACATACGTATACATAATATGTTATGATATGAGTACGTTTATGCACGGAGGATTTTTATTATGCTTTCATGTCACACACACACGCTCGCTTATTTATGTATGAATGCATCGATGTGTTGGCTACTTGGCTGATCACCAAGTACGCTCCTAGTGGGACACGACAACACCTGACCAGAGGATTATGATTCTGTTATGCATGCCTCCACATGCATATTTATGTTATGTTTACTAGCTCACTGTCTTATTTTACGTTTTTCAGTGAAAGACATAAGAATTTTGTTTTACGATTTCTTGAGACCAATTTTTTTTGTCCACTCACTCTGACATTTTCTATGTTTTTATATGTCTTTCCCCTGGGCCATTTGGTTTCAAACGCCCAGGTTGGAAAGTCTCATCGTAAGTCGAGCGCGCACACAGATTGAGGCATATCAGAATCCACCGTAGGATCAATTTTGACCCTACGGATCAATGTCTTAGTTATGATAGATTAATTCAAAGTATAGTTGCGCTGTTATCAGGTTAGAAAAACTTCAGTGTGGAGTCTTTTTAAGACCATGTGATGTATAGATTAATAGTCTTTGAAGGCCTAATCCCAGTTTAGGCAACAAAATTGGGGTCGGGTTCTCTCAGTTGGTATCAGAGCTCTAGGTTTTAGGTTCTATAGATTGTACTAGGCCGCATTCATTTTCACATTCGATTACGCTAAACACTTTCAGAGTGATGATCCGACCTCCTGGTAGATCCCTATCGAATACTCACGGTGTTGAATGTCGTGGAATACGTGGCGAATGTGATTGAGTACTAACCCTAGCCTGTGAGTCAGCCTGCCCCTATTGTTATGCCTTGTGTGCTCCGACCTTAATCTCTCTCCATGAAAGTCTATGGTAGGACATTTTCTCAGAAGTTTTACGGTGCTTTTAAGTCTCGAGCACCTTGCACATATGAGAATTTTCACGCTTACTCTATGACATCGAGAATTATGACAATCATGATTGGGTTCATACATGATTGAGTGGGGCCTGAAAATTATTATGGCATTTTTGTTACGATGTTTGTTCCAAATGATGTAAATTACTGAGTTACGTCTCTTCGAAAGCTAAAGTTTACTTGTATAAAGTTATGAGTTGTAAGAAGTTGAAAAATGTGAGAAAATGTAATACAAAATATGTGTGTTTTGGAATGTTTTTTGTCCCAATAACCACTCTCAATGATGAGATTGAACTAATGACTAGTAGATTACATAATTTTGAGCATGTTTAAAAAGAAAAAACAATGCATGTTTAGTCGGTTTGAAAAGTGCATATGTCATTCAAAATGAGTTCAGATGAGGAAAAGAAGGATTGATATGTTTTCGAAGCTATTCATGCCCATGTGAGATTTTTGAGTCTTATTGTGCATACATAGCTACATTATGCACATATTCCTTCATGTGTAACATCGTTTGATCATTATGTAATCTAGAACTTGCTTGAAACCATGTAAAACATTTTCCAAATCAGAAGTTGTTTCGAAAATGATAGAGGCATTATGATGATCACCGCTTTGGCCAAATTGTTTTTGAACCCTATGATGTGTACATCCTTTAGATAGCCAATTTGAGCCTTATATTATTTAGCCTTTTAATTCTTGAACACTACAAATTCATTATATTATTGAACCTTATATTATTTAGCCTTATATTAAAAAGTGTTGCTTCAAAGTAGTTCAATCCATCTAGCCATGGGTCTTTGAGGGAAACCAATCATCCATTTGGGACACTTACATGCCTTGTGTGTTTTTGTGCTTAGAGTCTAGCTTAGTTTCATTATTTTCTTCTTAGTTTTCTTGAGGACAAGCAAAGTTTAAGTGTGAGGTAGTTTGTTAGGTTCATAATTACATTCTAATTACGTACCTAACCTTATGCTTAATGCTTGCTCTCTTGGAATAAAGCATCATTTTTGATACGTTTCCTTGTCATGCTAGGAAATGGTGAGTTTGCATGGAAACAAGCTTAAAGATGGAGATTAACTGCTTTTTGAAGAAGCCAAGCAAGTTTCCTAAGCATTTGGAGAAGAATGACCAAAATCGGGAAGAAGACAAAAAGTCAACCTCCAGTCAACGATTAACTCCAGCAAGTCTTCACCAGTCAATTACCAGGCCAAGATATGATGTCCCAAAACTTCAATGCCCAAGCCTACAAGAGCCAACATAAGAAGATATTGTGGTGTGGAGACATGCACATGCAACTCACATGACATGGGTGAGTCATCTTAGGACCACTACTTAAAGCCTAAAAATGTGGATCATGTCTAAGCTTGAATTTAAATTTTTTGCACCCAAAATATCTCCCTCAACACTATAGGGTCGAGCTCCCCCTCACACACATAGAGAACTCACTTCATTTTCATCTTTTTGATAGTTTTAGTCTCTTTCTAGACCCCTTACCCTTATCCCAACCCTCTAGCACTCTCTTCTACCTCTTCTCCTCCCTTTCTAGGCCAAAACACCTTCATAACCACCACCATTAGAGACCTAGCTCTTTATTCTCTTGGGTAGAGCCGAACCTATCCACCACCACACAATCACTTTGGCATATTTTGGGTGTTCCTCCTCTCATCTTTGCCTCAAAGGTTTGGTTTGGTCTTTAGATTTAAAAGGAATGGGAAGTAATCCCTCTTACCCTTGGCTCTTTAGAATCCTAAGGACTATCCTTACCTTCTTTTGAAGACTTGGTGCTTGCTTGAATTGAAAAAGTGGAGCTAGAAGCCTTGGAGTCATTTGGTAGAGCTTTGGCTAGGGGACCCTTTGTTATTTCTACTCTATTCTTATTTTGAGAATGTTACTAGTCTTCTATTTCATTATTCTTAGTGAGTAGTTGCCTCTTGGAAGGCTAGGGCTTAGCCCTAGCATACTTGATGTACATATAACTATGTTTTGAGTTACGGATTTGAATTTGGTTTAGTTTACTACATGTTGTGAGTGAGTTTGATAGCATATGATGTGATTGTGGTATGTTTCCATGTTTAGGCTTGATTCAATATTTTCAAACTCATGTCATATGTTACAACCCGTACCAAAATCACGCACTTATTGAACCACGTTACGCATTATCGGGGATTAGGTGCGTTATTAGGGTTGTTAACGAATTTTTCACATGACAAGAATTTGACTTTACTTTCTTTGCAAGTGGTAGAGAATTTAATTTCAAGCTTGTAGGAATTTTTGGGGAATTTATCGGATAAGCAAGCTATTTTTAATCTTTATCGGAAATTTATGCGATAAATATTTTAAATATAATTAGTTTTTGGTCGGTTTAATCGCGACCATCCGATCTTGATTAGATTGATTCTGAATCATTGATTTGGACCAGCATCTTATACGGGTTTATATACATAATATTTTTGGAAAGTTTCGAAATTTGCTAGAAATATGTACTAGCTCGACCTGTATACCGTATGTCGATCCATTTTCTTCGACCCGACCCGAACCGCCATTTTCAACCACTTCCAGTGACAAATCAGGTAGGGAATTGAAGCTCTTTGCTCCCTCTTTCATTTGGTGTATCTGATGCTGGTGTTTGGGTTGATTTGTGAGGCGAATCGAGTCGGTTAACCCTTTGGATTTTGGGCATAACAGTCGGTGGTGCTCCGGCAGTTTTTCGGTGGCGAGCGAGGGTGGGTTTGAGGGTTTCTTCTATGGAGTCGAATCCATATGGTCTTGATGACTGAGAAGCGGCGACGACGATGATTTCGGCTGAAAACAAATTTTAGGGCCGCGGGGTTTCTAGCCTTTTTCGGCCAAACGACGGCCATTCGGGGCTAGGCCCAATTAGAAAAGTTGTTGCTCTTGATGGCAGCTT
Source organism: Geum urbanum (assembly GCA_946800695.1). Classification (NCBI taxonomy): domain Eukaryota; kingdom Viridiplantae; phylum Streptophyta; class Magnoliopsida; order Rosales; family Rosaceae; genus Geum; species Geum urbanum. The sequence continues at coordinate 40,291,421 of OX327001.1, read as the reverse complement.
TCCAACGAAGGGTTGAACGCGCCCATTGGAGCTGTTTTGCAGGGAGGCACAAGTGGTTCACGTGCTGTTGCCTAGGGAGGCGCGTGAGGGTCACGCACCACCATCCACAGTGGTTTTCCGGCGTGTTAGTTTTCAGGAATTATCGGCAGGACTTCCGGGGTTGTTTTAAGACCCTAAAAATAACAGTACGCTAGCAGCCAAGGAAATTCTGCGGGACCACAACAGTAGCCGTAGACTTGTGAGTGAACCTTTATTTTCACAGTTGATTGCGAGTTCATTATTTTTACACAGTACGCTTTATGATATGTTTTTAAAGCGTTTCTTCGGAGGCTTGCTTTGTGATGGTTTGTTTAGTTGTATTGATGCTCTAGCTATTCGGTTAATCACCGGATAGTTGGCTAGGGGAGGTTAGGTGACCTTATCTAACCCAGATCGACTCAGATTAGGTAGCCTGGGGATGATCCCGTTACATATTTGCATATTTTTCATTTCAGTTTAACGCCTCAGGTTAGATGGCTTGGGAGAGCACCTTTATTTATATTTCAGTTATTCAGTTTAGAACTCGCATTATTTTACAGAAAATAGCAGAAAGTCATGAAATTACAATTTAGTGATTTACGCAGATTTTTATATTATTTTTGTTCACTCACGCTAACGTTTTATATTTTAAATGTCTTTCCTTGGGCTTTTTTGGCTTTGATTGCCCAGGTTGCAGTGTTATTCCTGAGCATGCTTGGTATCATCGAGAGCTCCGAGTCCACCAGTCATCCTCTCTCTAGTAGGTTTCAGCTTACTATCAGTTTGTATCATATGTATATAGAACTCACTCTGGATACTAGTTTTCTTATGTTGTTATAGTGAGACTCTTGTGAATAGGTTGTTACTCGAGTAGTCGTTGAGGTTGCTTCTCCTTGTATTTAGAACTAGTACGTTGTAAAGTATGTTTTTCAATCTTGAGTTTTACATTTGGTTTAGTTTATGCTATATGTTGAGAAATTCAGATGGACATCGGTGGTATACGGTTTGTTTGTGGGATTTATTTGTGGAGTGTTATTCTTCCTGCAGATTTTTGGTTGTCTCCGTTTTAAGGGGAGCTATGTCAAAAAAATTATAGACTTTCATAGATTATGGTCAGTTGTTAGGGCTTGATCCTAGATTACTAGTTAATCTAGGGTTGGGTTCCTTTTAGTTTGGTATCAGAGCATTAGGTCACAGATTCTGTAGACTCTTCTTGTCATGTCAGTACATGCATTTGAGAACGTACAACACTTTTGGAAGGATGGCCCGACCACCCGGTGGATGCCCATTATTCCAAGTGTTGTGCATTGTTAGATGCTTAGAGTCTCTTAGTTAATCCCGTTTGTGACTTCTTTCAGTGAGCTAATTTGTTTTTGGACTCATAGGTCAGTCAATATGCCTCGACAACCAGCCCAACGGGATGATACACAATCCTTGGCTCAGTAGATTCGTGAGTTAATTTCACGCATGATACCAGCACGACATGAGGATCATGAGGATTTAATTAGTAAGGCTAGAAAGGTAGGAACTATTCCTTTTACGGGTTCTCATGACCCTGAGTCTAGCGAGAACTGGCTAGTTGAAATTGGTTGAGTTTGTGACCGTTTACGTCCACAGTTAACCCCCAAGCAGAGAATTGAGGTAGCCACAGGTTTGTTACAAGACTATGCTTATTGTTGATCGCAGAGTACTGAAAGGAATGAAGATCTCACTTAATGGATAGAGTTCACAGAATTGTTCATGAGTTGTTTCTTTACCGAGGCTTCCGAGCAGCGGAAGTATGAGGAGTTTATGAGTCTTCGGTAGGGGGACATGTTAGTGATGGAGTATTGGGATCGTTTCACCTGCTTGGTGCCAAGTCAATGAAGGAGAAGTGTTTGAGAACTGATATTGCTCCATACATATCCAATGTGTCACGTGCTGATTTTGATGAGTTTGTAGTTCTGTTGTGAGATGCGAGGATAGGCTTCAATCTGAGCAAGGCTGGACTCAACGATTTGAGGAAGGTGGGCCTAGTCAAGGTTCTTCAAAGAGAGGAAGCTCAAGAACTTCAAGTTCTACTTCATCTTTTGGTGAGGGATCTTCTGCTCCAGCTCTTCTTGCACGTCGTTCGAGTCATTTTCAGAGATGGATGAGGAGGAATAGACCTCAAAGGCAGGGATCCGGTACCAGTTCCAGTGGAGCTAGTAGCTATTGTCCTACTCCATCAGCACCCAAGGATTTCCCTCTATGTGACAAGTGTTACAAGCATCATATCAAATAGTGTCAGGCTGGGTCTTTAACTTGTTTTCGTTGTGGCCAGATGGGTCAATTTGCGAGGGAGTGTCCAGATAGGGACACCTCAAGTGGATTTTCTATGCAGAGTTCTGGTGGTGATCAAGGAGCCACTATAGGGGTTAGAGCAGTACCGCCACCTAGACAACCAGCTTATCAGGATCAAAGCAAGAGAGGGTGACCGCCTGCACAGACTGGATAGGCTCGACTTCACCATATGACCTTACAGGAGAGTAGAGCAGGTCCAAATGTGATTATCGGTATGTTATATGTTTTTGGTTATGCTGTTTATACTTTAATAGATCCGGGGGTGACACATTCTTTTATCTCCGTGAGATTAGCATCAATAGTTAACGTACTGGCCACTCCCTTACCGGTGATGTGGCAAGAGGTTTATCCCACCGATAATATGGTTTTAGTGGGGTTAGTGTATAGAGACTGTAGTGTCATGGTTGGAGGTTTCGGGTTATTTGCCGATTTGATACCTCTTGATGTTGCGGACTTTGATTTAATTTTGGGTATGGACTTTCTGGGCAATCACCAAGCTTTAGTTGATTGTCATCGGAAAGAAGTGGTGTTTAAAAGTCCAGGGTTACCTGAGATTTTATTCTTTGGAGAAAGAAATGTTCTTTCTTCGTGCTTGATTTCAGCTATGAGAGCCGAGAAATTATTGTGGAAAGGGTGTACCGCATACTTAGCACATGTTATAAACACTCGTGTTTCCACTCCTAACCTTGAGGAGATTGCAGTGGTCAGGGATTACCCTAATGTGTTTCTTGAGGAATTACCAGGTCTTCCTCCAGAAAGGGAAATTGATTTCATGATTGAGCTTCTTCTGGGTACAGGTCTCATAGCTCAGGCACCGTACCGTATGGTTCCAGCTGAGTTAAAGGAGTTGTAGGTTCAACTTCAGGAATTGATCGAAAAAGGTTTCATCTGTCCTAGTATATCACCATGGGGAGCTCCAGTTTTGTTTGTGAAAAAGAAGGATGGTTCTATGTGGTTATGTATTGACTACCAAAAATTGAATCAGGTGACTGTGAATAACAAGTATCCTCTGCCTCGTATTGATGATTTGTTTGATCATTTGAAGGGAGCTACGGTGTTCTCTAAGATTGATCTCCGATCGGAATATCATTAGTTGCAGATTAGAAAGTTTGATGTCTCTAAGACCGTATTCCGACCGCGTTACGGGCATTATGAGTTTTGGATAATGCCGTTTTGTTTGACGAATGCACCTGCTGTCTTCATGGTTTTAATTAATCGGATATTTCGAGGTTATCTTAATAAATTCGTCATAGTGTTTATTGATGATATCCTGATTTACTCAAAGGATGTGAGGCATCATACGAGGCATTTGCATATTGTTATGAAGACTTTGAGGGAATCCCAGTTGTACACCAAGTTGAGTAAATGTGAGTTCTGGTTGGATAATGTGAAATTTCTTGGCCATGTGATTTCAGCAGAAGGAGTTAGTGTCGATCCAGACAAGATTGAGGCTCTGTTGAATTAGAACCAACCTATGAGTGTGCATGATATTAGAAGTTTTATAGGTTTAGCTAGTTACTACCGTCAGTTTGTTCAGGATTTTTCACGTATTGCTACACCTCTTACAAAACTCATGAGGAAGGGAGTTAAGTTTGAATGGTCGGAAGTTTGTGAGGAGAGTTTCCAGAATATGAAGACAAGGTTGACCACAGCTGCAGTGTTGACGTTACCAGATGATAGTGCCAGATGTCGGATTTTTACGGATCATGAAAGCCTTACATATCTTCTCACTCAGCCAGAATTAAACTTACGACAGAGAAGGTGGGTGAAGTTTATAAGCGATTATGATTGTACCTTCGAGTACCACCCTGGAAAGGCAAATGTTGTAGCTAACGCTCTTAGCTGGAAATCTAGAGTTTCCTTGTCTCACATTCAGATGGCTCGGGTACCATTGCTTGCGGAGTTATGAGCCACTGGAGTAGTGTTGTATACTGATGTGAGTGAGGCTGGAGTTCTATTCGCTAGTATGCAGGTATGACCTGTTCTCATTGACAGAGTACGTCAGGTCTGACCTGTTCTCATTGACAGAGTACGAGAGTTGCAAGATTTTGATCCTTCCCTTCTGAAGTTCAAGGATGCGGTGCGTAATGGTGGACAACCAGATTTTGTGATAAGGAGAGATGGGTTGCTAGTATTCAGAGGTAGACTCTGTGTTCCAAATGTGGAGGAATTAAAGCAGGAAATACTTGATGAGGCTCATTGTTCGGCTTATGCAATGCACCTGGGTAGCACGAAGATGTATCACACTCTCAGAGAGTATTATTGGTGGTCCAATATGAAGAGGGAGGTAGCGACCTATATGAGTTTATGACCTATTTGTCAACAAGTGAAGGTGGAGAGGCAGAAACCTTCAGGAATGATACAACGTCTGGAGATTCTTGTCTGGAAATGGGAGCATGTTACCATGCATTTTGTATACAAGTTACCTTGTACAGCCAAGGGGCATACATGTATTTAGGTAATTGTGGATTGCTTCACCAAGTCTGTAAATTTTACACTAGTCACAGAGAAACTATCAATGAGCAAGCTAGCTACGTTATATATGCAGAAGATTGTGAAGCTACATGGTGTGCCTGTGTCCGTCATTTCAGATCGAGATTCTCATTTCACCTCAAAATTCTGGAGAGCATTGCAGGAGGCTTTAGGAACCTAGTTGCGGTTCAGTACGGCTTTTCATCCTCAAATAGATGGTATGTCTAAGAGAACTATCCAGACACTTGAGGATATGTTGAGATCGTGTGTGTTGCAATTCTAGGGAAATGGAATAAGTACCTGCAGTTGATGGAATTTGCATATAACAATAGCTTTCACTCGAGTATTGGCATGTCACTATATGAGGCGTTGTACGAGAAACAGTGTTGGACACCCCTGTGCTGGACAGAAGCAGGAGAAAAGAGTCTCACTGGCCCAGACATAGTTCAGGAGACTACAAAAAATATTCAGATCATTCGAGACAGATTGAAGATTGTTCAAGACAGACAAAAGAGTTATGCCGATGTTAGACGTAAGGATCTTGAGTTTGAAGTTGGAGATTGGGTATTCCTGAAATTGTCTCCATGGAAAGGGGTGATGCGATTAGGACAGCGCGTTACATTGGACCTTATGAGATTACAGAGCATGTGGGCGCTGTAGTTTATAGTTTGGAGTTACCCTCAGAGTTGGCAAGAGTTCATGATGTTTTCTATGTATCCATGTTGTGGAAGTACATCCTCAATCTTTCCCATGTCACCGTGCCTCAGCTGATTTCGTTACGAGAGGATTTAGTTTACATTGAGGAACTAGTGGATATTCTTGACCGTAGAGAGCAGGTTCTACGGAACAAGACCATTCCTTTAGTGAAAGTATTATGGATGAATCATGCAGTCGAGGAAGCCACTTCTGAGCCAGAGCAGTTTATCAGGGAGCAATACCCTCATCCTTTTTAGCAAGTATGTAAATTTAGATGAAAAAATTTTGTAAGGGGGGGAGGGGGGGGTGGTGGATTGTTACAACCCGTATCGAAATCACACACATATTGAACCACGTTACACGTTATTGCAAATTAGGTGCGTTGTTAGGATTGTTAATGACTTTTTCACCGGCTGAGAATTTGACTTTACTTTCTTCGTGAGAGTGGTACAGAATTTAATTTCAAGCTTGTAGGAATTTTTAGGGAATTTATCAGATACATGAGCTATTTTTAATGTTTATCAGAAGTTTATGCGACAAATATTTTAAATATAATTACTTTTTGGTCGGTTAAATCGCGACCGTCTGATCTTGATCAGATTGATTCTGAACTGTTGATTTGGGCCAGCAGTTTATACGGTTTTATACATGTGATATTTTTGGAAAGTTTTGAAATTTGGCAGAAATACATATGAGCTCGACCCGTATACCGTACGCCGACCCGTTTTCTTCGAACCGACCCGAACCGCCATTTTCGGCCACCTCCAGCGACAAATCAGGTAGAGAATTGAAGCTCTTTTCTCCCTCTTTCATTTGTTTAATGTGATGCTGGTTTTTGGGTTGATTTGTGAAGCGAATGGAGTCAGTTAACCCGTTGGATTTCCGGTTTAATGGTCGGTGGTGCTCCGGCCATTTTCTGGCGGCGAGCAAGGGTGGGTTCGACTGGGTTTCTTCTATAAAGTCGAACCCCTGTGGTCTTGAGAACCAAGGAGCGGCAATAGTGACTGTTTCAGCCAGAAACCGATTTAAGGGCCGCGGGGTTTCAGGCTGTTTTCCAGCCAAACGGCAACAATTCGCGGCTAGGCCTAGTTTGTGAAGTTATTTCTCGTGGCGTCAACTTTCCAACGTGGGGTCGAAAGCTCCCATTGGAGCTGTTCGGCCAGGAGGAGCATGTGGCTCACCCACCGCTACCTGTGGAGGTGCGTGAGGGCCTCGCACCACCGTCAACGATGATTTTCCGGCAAGTCAGTTTTTAGTAATTATCGATGGGACTTCCGGGGTTATTTTTAGGGTTGATTTTCATAGTTTTACGCGTATTTTGATATCAAATTATCCATATTTACTGGACATTGAGATCGCGACTCTAGCAGTGAAGGACATTTCGCGGGACCCCAGCAGTAGCCGCAGACTTGTGAGTGGACCTTTTTTCACAGTTGATTGCGAGTTCATTATTTTTACGCAATACACTTTACGGTATATTCTTAAAGCGTTTATTTGGAGGCTTGATTTGTGATGGTTTGTTTAGTTGCATCAATGCTCTAGCTATTCGGCTAATCATCGGATAGTTGGTTATGGGAGGTTAGGTGTCCTCGTCTAACCCAGATCGACTCAGGTTAGGTAGCCTGGGGACGATCCAGTCACATATTTGCATATTTTTCATTTCAGTTTAACGCCTCAAGTTAGGTGGCCTGGGAGAGCATCTCAATTTATATTTCAGTTATTCAGTTTAGAACTCGCATTATTTTACAGAAAACAGCAAAAATGCATGAAATTACAATTTAGCGATTTACGCAGATTTCTATATTATTTTTGTCCATTCAAGCTAACATTTTATATTTTAAATGCCTTTCCTTGGGTTTTTCGGTTTTCATTGCCCAGGTTGTAGTGTTATTCCTGAGCGTGCCTGGTATCGTCAAGAGCTCCAAGTCCACTGGTCATCCTCTCTCCAGTAGGTTTTAGCTCACTGTTAGTTTGTATCATATGTATATAGAAGTCGCTCTGGATACTAGTTTTCTTATGTTGTTACAGTGAGACTCTTGTGAATAGGTTGTTACTCGAGTAGTTGTCGAGTTGGCTTCTCCTTATATTTAGAACTAGTGCTTTGTAAAGTTTGTTTTTCAATCTTGAGTTTTACATCTGGTTTAGTTTCTGCTATATGTTGAGAAATCCGGATGGACATCGGTAGTCCACGGTTTGTTTGTGGGATTTATTTGTGGAGTGTCATTTTTCCTACAGTTTTTGGTTGTCTCCATTTTAAGGGGAGCTACGTCAAATTTTATTTTTTTTTACAGAATTTCATAGATTATGGTCAGACTCAGACGTTAGGGCTTGATCCTAGATTACTAGTTAATCTAGGGTTGGACCACTTTCATCTTAGCCGTGACTAAGTTGAGATATGTTTAAGGAAGCTAAAAATAAACCTAAGTGAATTAGTCACTCACCTAAGGAAGATAAGCATGTAAACATGACTTAGGTTTCATTTGACAAGATGGGCTTAAGGTTTGGTTTTCAATTGGCTTGAGCATGGACCGAAGCCTTCTTGAAGTCCAAATGACTCAAGGAGCTTCAGTCAAGCTTCCATTGACTCGAAAGGGCTTTGTAGCTAATCGTTACTTCTTCTAATTTATGTTCTAAAATGTGCGGATTAGGAAAATCATTAGAACATACTTTCATGTCCTTTAATAGGGACTTAGAAAGGAAAGCCATTCACATTCATCATAAGTGAACACATATTAAACTCATTAGGCATGTGGTATGATTAGGATATGATTCGTAATTGAGTTACATTCAAGTTTCGGTTTGCTTTATATATATTTGAAGGTTAGACCGGAACACTTCAAGTGCCCTAATGGCCTAGGAGATTCGGTTCCCAACCAATGGTGACTCCAAAAGATCATGAATTGGACAATCACGTGTGAATCAGACTAAACTCATAACTTGGATATATATTGTTGGTACATTGAGTTGGCTAGTGGCGACATCTCTAGCCGACCAAACTGAAAGGACCCAATCCCGATTCAGTTGCCTAAACCGGAATCGAACCCCTTCTGAAAACACGAACCAACAAAAATCATTCAAAATTTCGGCAGAGTAATGTTACTATCATGGAATTGCATAAACCTGTGCCCTGAAAATAACACTTCGTCCTATGTCACAAAAGCCAAACCGTGGGCACCAATCCCATCCGGATTTCTCAACATCATAACATAATCAATAAACAGTAAACATATTGTAGTATATATATATATCCGAGAAAATTCGTATAAAACATGTATCAGAATGTATCAGAGCGACCTCTAGTGTAAATATATACAATATACACAATATATACACATCAGTAGGCGAAACAAGAACCTACTGGAAAACACAGGTAGCTCAGATCATTAGCCTCCTACCGCGATGTGAAACACCAGAACCTGAACTGCAAAATGGGCACGGAAACCGAAAAGCCCAGGGGAAAGACATGAAAACTGTTAGAGTGAGTGGACGAAAATAAATGTCTTTCACCAGTTATTATATATGTTAAAATAACATATGCGAGTCCAGGTAAATAGTAAAAATAATAAAGTACACGAGGTAAACTCATACACCTCCAGCGTACTGAGCATGCAACTAAAAATCCCACGGGGTCACTCATGGACTCATCCGTGCTAGTACAGTCCGAATCACGGGATCCCAGACCCACATGTGATTCTAGCCAGAAAGGCCTCAGGTCAGGGTATCTGTTTCCACCCGGAACTACATCGGCTCAAGAAACAGATATTTGTACCCACCCGGAACTACATCGGCACAAGGTACAGAAACCTGTACCCACCCGGAACTACATCGGCACAAGGTACGGTTCCCCCTGGTAGGCACCCTCGGGGACCAGCCGGGATGCATGTGTATCGATACAACAAAATAAACTACGACTGTACTCTGTGTAAACCAAATCACAAATATTTCGATGCAAATGCAATAAACAGCATATAAACGCATATACGTAATATAATCGTATAACACATGCTCATAATAATCATAATCTCGTATGCATGCTCAAATTCGTAAAATTTGTAAAAAGACTCCCAATCATTCCTTGAAAAGAAATTGTCCACTCACAGATCAGCAAGCGCGCACTCGCGCTAATCTCGTGGCCCGGCGGAAGATCCCTCACCCGAAGCGCGATCTCGATCTCGATCCCCTAAATAATCATAAAACAATACTGATCAAAACCATAGCTCACAACTCTGTACTTAACCACGGAAACCAACCATTCCCGGAGATATACAATGCAGTACAAAATGATAAACGGAATTCCCGAAATCTCAACTCGAAACCCTCGACAGAAAATCCGATACCCAAATCAATCTGAAAACCTCTAGACGATAATCAGGGCGCGATTACGAGAAAAACGACATTAAAAACGTCGAAAACAAAAAAGTCAACTCCTCGCCGGAGCACCGCCGTTGACCGCCGCCGCCGCCGGCGGTGCGCCGTCAATGGTGACTTCCTCTGGTGAGGAAGCTCCGGAAATGAAGCTCACCTCAAGCCCATCCATTCCTATAACTGACACGAAGTCCAATTCAAAACAAAACCCATCCAAATCAGCTCGGAATCCAAACGGAAAACATTCCGGCAACCTAATCGGGTTTCATCGAAACCACCACCTCATCCAAAACTAACCACATAGGGAGCCTCACCAGGTCAAGGAGAGTCGAACCCCCCTAACCACAACCACTGAGGTTCGCCGGAAAATGGCAAACCAACACCGACGACACTCACGAACTCGACCCGATTCGGGTCACCCCAAAACTCAATCAATTCACAAAATTCTAATTGCAAACCAACTTAAAATCATGAGAGGAAGCAATTCATACCCTCAACAAGATCGGAGGTGGCCGGAAAATGAACGTCGGACGACGAAGCCAAAATGGGAAAGTTTTCCCCCACGGGTCAACGGTCAACCTGCTGTTTTTGGAAAGTCAACGGTCCAGTCAACATCAAACAGTTTTTTCGGCAATTTTACGACTATTTCTGATATTTATACTCGTGCCTCGGGTCGATCGACGATTCGAAATGGATAACCATCACGATTCAAATAAACACGAAACAATCGGATAAACTCGTCGAAAACTGAAACTTCAAATATTCGTATTATATTCCTCGGTCATCGTAAAAATCATCTGGAATCGCCCTCGAACTCGAAATCACGTACTCTACAACTTCCGTGAAGAAACTCAACACAAATTCTCGGCCGAAAATCAAGTCATGAATCAAATCGGCAAACCACATAATTAACAACTAGCCGCAACTACGCGCTAACTCGTGAATCGTGCCGACAACATTACCGATTCTGGTTCGGGTCGTCACACAAACATTTACATTTTTTTGGGTTTTATTTTATGTTTTCACTTAATTTAGTTAGTTGTAAACATTCAATCAACCGGATAACCATTCATTGTAGTTCAACCATCCCTTGCAATGCTAAGTGTCCAAAGGACTTAGTCTTATGAGATACATGTCCACATCTTGCTTTAGTTTTAGTGTCATGTCTTGTGTCTAGTTAATCCGTGATTTCAAGTGCTTAATCAAGTCAAGCTAAGGAGTTTAAGTGGTCAATCCTCGTGGGTTCGACACTCGACTTCATTACAAATACTATAACTTGACCATGTATACTTGCGGATAAGAGAAATTCACTTAGCCTTAGACTAATTCATAATCAAAAGGTTGGGGGGATAAATCTCACGAACAAGTTTTTGGTGCCATTGCGGGGGATTGATTTCACTTTGATTTCTTAGCTTCAGTTAGCCTTTGATTGCGGAGTATCCGGACATGTGTATGATATTTGTTTCTTATATTAGCTTGTAGTTTTTTTTTCGTTTTATCACTTAGGACTTTGTTTTCTTTGTCTTTGATCTCTAGAATATTTTGGTAGATACTTTGAGGTAAAATTATGCTAGAATTTGTGATTCTAACCTTTGTACAGGACAATTTTTTGATCTATCGAAAATTACCTTCGACCCATCGAAATTTTTTTGTAGAGGAGACCAGAGTACCTCCTTCGATCCATCGAGAGATTTTCTAGATCCATCGAAGGGTATTTAGTCATTCTTACCTAGGGCTAGGCTTCGACCCATCAAAAATTGTGATGTGCTTAAGGTTATTTCATTTACTCTCTACCTCTTTTAACTTGAGTATTTATATTCTTGGGAGCATATCTAAGTTGTGTCTTTATTTCAAGCATAGTAGTTAGAGAGTCTAGATCTAGCAAAACATTAATTTCCACTACACCCTAGATTCTTAGGACTTTATTTGGCGATTCTGGTATATTGGATCACAAATGCCTTTACCTCGGTTCACCTCGGTATCCATAGCACAGTGAATGCCACTGCGTCATATACCAGAATCACATTCGAACTCTTAGAGTGCTCATTGACATTTCCTTGAGGAGGGTGTTAAAGAAGCACCGTGGAAGGCCATTAAGACTTTGAGTACCTTAAGAGTTTGGAAGACTAATATCTATTGATTGTTTAGTGTGATTTTAAGTGTCATGCCTTTGAATCCTCTTTTCGAGGAAGAATTCATCATGTACGAGAACGTCATTGAAGCAAGACCTTTGAGGGATAGTGTGTTACCTTCTTTGTCAAGGCATACCGGTTGCATTGTTCTTCAACCATTAGCGGGCGAATCCTTTGAGATCAAATCTAGTTTTCTCCAAATCTTACCAATCTTCTTGGTGTTTGAGGAAGCATGTACAAGGTTCAACATCCGGAACATGGATCCGGGAAAATTGAAGCTTCGGGTATTTTCTTCGAGTTTGAGGGATAAGGCAAAGATGTGGTTCAACAAGCTTTCTCCTAACTCGATTTACTCATGGGAGGAGATGCAACGCAAGTTCATCACTAAGTATTTTTCACCGGGGAAGATCAATGAGCGAAGGACAAGGTTGATGAAATTTTATGAGGAAGATGGGAAGTTGTTCTACGATACATGGGAGCATTTCAAGGAGCTTGATCTTGGGTGCTCTAACTATGGTCAAACCCAAGATATGTTATTTTCTCTCTTCTACCAAGGATTGTGCATGGAGACGAGAAGGAAGGTCGACAATGCAATTGGTGGAGATTTCATGGACAAAACCGCTAAGGAGGCGTATGTTCTACTTGAAAAGATGTCGGAACGGACTTCCTTATGGGATTGTCAAGCCCAATGTTCAAAAACTGGCAATATCAATGAGAGAAGCCACCCAAGCCAATAAAGAAAGTAGGAATGAAGTCAAGAGAGCCGTATATGTACAAGAGGATGCCATCAAACGACTTGAAGAGACCATAAACAAGAACTTTGACCTATTGTTGAGACAAACTCGGAATAAAGGCTATGTTAATCAAATTGTGGAGACTAGTGTAGCCCTTTGCATGATTTGTAAGAGTGTGATGCATGAGGCTCTATGTTGCCTACATCAAGGAGACCACTCAGAGACTATTAAGGAGTGGAAGCACATGTCATTGGGTGCACAAAGGAGTAATCCGGGTTGGCATACCAATCCTATTTTTCTCATGGGATTATCCTAGCCAAGCCAACCATTGTGGTCAAGCAAATGGTCACGATTTTAAGCATAGAGCTACCGGATTTACAAGAGCTAGTGGAAAGTATGTTAATGCTATGGGAGGCAACTCTTGCCAACGACACACATCTTTCTCTCCAATACCACAACAAGCTCCGATGCAACAAAGCACCTCCACATCGAGGAGAATTGTCAAAGTGTAACTTGGAGGAATTGATGACTAAGCTATTGTCATAACATTCGATGCTTCTTCAAATCCAATTGGAAGCTCAATGAGCAGAAGACAAGAAGATGTACTTGGAAATCTTCAAGAGCATAATGGAAGAGAACAAGTAGATCCTGAAGGAGAATGAATGTGCACTCCGGAAGATGGAGGAACAATTAAGTCAATTTTCAAAGGCACATCAAGTCCAATAAGGCGAAAGGACCAATGAATTCCCATCTTGTACCAAGAAGGATCAAAAGCATCAAGGTCAAGTGGTCAATGCGGTGTTGGCTACCGGAAAAGGATGTGATGATTATGGTGATGCTCTCTTTGTAGAAAACGATTGTGAAAGTGATGATAAGGAGGATGTAGGCACATAGGGTGTACCTAGCATACCTCCTGAATTTGATAATGAAGCCAAGCGTAAATATGAGAGTATCACGACCTAAGCCAAAACTAAGTTGAACCCGAATGAACTTAGGTTCTTACCTTTAATTTTTCTCCAACCAATGCTAAAGGAAAAATGCAAGCTATCATGAGCCGTCACGTAAGAGCCTTAAGTAATTCAATGAAGCTCTTTCGATTCTGGCACTACAAGTCTATAATGTTGATGTTGTGGGAAGCAAGGCCAATGATGTTAAAGAAGTCGAGGCACCGGATAGGGGCATGAGTCGCGAAAAGAAAAAGAAATTATAGCTGAACAAGCTTGAGAAACCGACATTGGTAGTTGGCAGCAAGGTCACCTTGAAAAGCCTTAATCCCTTGAAGAGTGCTAATTACAAGTTGCTTTAACTATGTCCTCAAGGAGTCGTCCATTTGATGAATTGAAAGAATGGGGAACTTTCAAGCTCTATGAGAAATAAATTGAGGCTTTCGAGCTAAACACAAAGTGGAGCGCGAAGGTCTATCACTTTGAGGACCCAACTATGATGGCTTGACCTACTCATTAGTTCATGGACCATGTTTACGTCCTTAAACTACAACCCGTGATGGTTGGACACTATTGGTATGTTAGAAGAATAAGTGTGAGGTTGGAGGAGTGTAGAACATCGTGGAATGGGCATGGAAGTCAAGAGCTTGAAGAAGGGCAAAAAATTTTGAAAATGCTAAAGTAATGCGAACCAAGACACCGACCTCAATGGACCGAAGGTTTTCCTCAATCCATCAAAACCTGTTGTCAGTTGCGATCCAGGCGGTCTACCTCGATGGATCGAAGGTTTTCCTTTGACCCATCGAAGGCCATTCCTGATGCATACTTTTCAAGCATCTTTTGGAGTCCGAATGTCATGGCCTGGACCATATACCCCTTTGAGCTTTCAAATGCAATCAATTTCAATGCGAGGGTGCCGTTTGTCGGTTCTTACTTCACTTATGCAACCTTTGAATGGCGAGGCCTAACTTGGCCTTCGTTGGTTAACATGTTCATATACTTGGAGATAGAAGTTGGTCTTCAAAGCATTTGTACCCTCATTCTTCCTACTCTTTCTTTACTTCTTAGCATGACATGTGTATAGTGAACAATGATGCTTAGTGTATAACTTACGTCGTGTTAGCATGTGGTAGTCTTGGTGTGATACATCAGTGAAAGACTACCTGAATTAGACGGCGATGACAGATAGCCGGAAATAGTGGAGGTCGGAGGGAATTTGCTTCGGGTCTCCCTCCACAAGACTCTGATGACCAATTCGAAGTTAAGGGAAGAGAGAAGAGAGGGAGAGGGAGATTTTTGACTAGGGAGACAATCTACGATGGCCGGTCGACGTTGTTCTCGGTGGGTCATGGAACCAGGCCGGGTTGCACCGCAGATGAGCTATCTGGATCGTAGCAACTAAGTTCTACCCTCTGGGTAATAAATTTCAATTTATACCTAGGGTAAATGAAATCAACGGCTCTGATTGGTTTACTATTTGATTTAATGGTCACAGATTAATAAGAAATAATATATTTCTATTTTCAATTTCTTTCTTCGTCAAACTTTCAAAATTCATAAAAATTTGATCCGAAGCCTTTTTGATGTCCAAACGACTCAAGGAGCTTCGTTTAAGCTTACATTGATCCGAGAGGCTTTGTAGCTAGTGTTTGATCCTTTTGATTCGTACTCTAAATGGTGCGAGTAAGAAGGATTGATTAGAACCTACCTTCAAGTCCTTTAATAGAGGCATAGGAAGGGAAGCCATCCACATTCCTCACATGTGTTTGCAAATCGAACTCATTACGTATGAACAGCATTTAGGATGTAGCACTACAAGTCTAGATCCTAATCTTGTTTACTTATTGCTTTATGGGTGGACCGAAACCTTCTAGAATCCCAAAATGCTTAGGAGTTTTAGCTCATAACCAAAGGTGATCCACAAGACACAATTTCGCCAATGAAAGAATTAGTTCTTATGATCCAAACTCTTGATGTAAATCAGACTAAGCAACTCATGATCATAAATTGGACATTTTTTGTGCATCAAATGGTAAGTGGAAATATCTCTAGCCAACCACACCTTTACCTTGAGTTATAATCGTTATCATTTACTATCTTTGCCTTAGTCTTAATTAGTCAATCAATCGGAATACCATTCATCGTAGTAAACCATCCCTTGCAACTCTAAGTCTCCAAAGGACTTAGTGTGGTGAGATTCACTACCATTTTGCTTGTTTCGTGTTTCATTTTTTGTTTGCATTATAACGTATTCAAGGAATTAATCGAAAAGTTATAGAATTAGGATACTCAATCCTCGTGGATTCAACATTCGGCTTCCTCATCTATATTATTACTTGACACCGTCCACTTGTGATTTTAGAAGAATTACAATCTTTATCTTAGCTAGTTCCAATAGTTAAGATTAAGGGAAATAATTTCTCTAATAGCCGTGAGAACATAGGTTGCTCGATCGAGGTGTGGGATCATCGGAATAGCTCAGCTAGTTCCAGCCAATTTTCTATCGGGGCCGAATTTGGCCTCTAAACATAGGGATTCGGCTTGGGTGTAGTTGGACAGTTGGTTGGGCTTCCTGAGAGCTTTCCAACAGTGTATTGACATCCATCATCGGTGGTAGTCACTGATGGAGGCGCATATGTTGCACGTGGCACAGCCTATGGTGACATGTCTGTTAGAAAAGTGTTTTCATAATGTATTTTGTTATATGTCATTAGGTTCGTAACAACATTATGAACATAGATGTCAAGTTTATTATGATTAGCCTTTGCCGCTCTAATGGTTGGGTGGTGCAACTCATAGCGCCATTCGTGGCATTGCGATTGTCAGAGAAAATAGGCGTCCAATGTGGTTTTGACCATTTCGTCGCAACCAATTTATTGAAAATGTCTTAAACTAGATTAGTCGAATTTGATTTCAAGTCGAGTAATTCCTCGATTTACACGAATATTTATAAATTTTTATGATATTCAAGCAGTGTAGAGTCATTATAGAGTAAAAAAAACATAATAGTTCATGACACAAAACATTTGGCAATGCGACTTAAACAATCAAAAAGACAAAACACCACGAACTTTTGTTATGCATCTGCTGCCTAGTTGAATCATCGCTCCAGCGTGTTGTACATTCTTAAATGTCTTTATAAATATAGCCAAAGAGTCAATAGAATCTATAACCTAATGCTCTGATACCAATTGAAAAGACTTAATCTCAATTTAACTATTAAATTGAGATAAAGTCGTAACAACTTTGCTGAATTCAAGGATGTCATACTGAAAATGAACACTTGTAGAGCTAGTCCCCCCATAAAAACCATGAGCCACCGATGCTCCACCAGATTTACCCCTAAACCATATATTGTAAGCTAAATGACTCAACATACTGCAGTGCATAAGTTACTACATGAAGACTGAATTCAAAAAGATACAAGAGATTCCGATGATCATGTGGTTATTCATACTAAATCGGCAAAACCAAAACATAACATGGTATTCAGAGCAACTACTAATTTATATATTATATAGCTAGCAAGATAATTGGTAAGCTACTAGTAATGAACAGATACTAGTAGTGAAGAAAAACTACAAACTACACTACGAAAAATGATTTACCCATGAAAATGCCTTAAAACATTGAACTGTTCGAGTGAGTGGATAAAAAGAATGATTCCATAAAGAAAATGTGAAATACAATATTAATGGCTTTTCACTAATAACTAAGAAATACTAGGGAGTATATAAAATAACATAAAGGTAACGACTACATTGTCTAAGGAGTTTGTCATAACCTATGACAATTTTTGTGAGTGTGGAGGCAGTGACTAGAGTCGTATATCATCTGGCCACTCATACTCTGAAATGACCCAACCCTAGATTAACTAGTAATCTAGGATCACGCCCTAATGACAATACCTAAACTATGAATTTCTGTAAAAAAAAATTGACATAATTTCCTCTACGAAGTGGACTACCAGAAACCTGCAAGAAAATTCACACTTCGAATTTCTCATAAACAATACCATGGACCACCGATGTCCATCCGGATTTCTCAATAAAGTGTGGAAAGTAAATTAATTAAATTGCTGGAATAATAATACGGAACTGAAAATTCATAATCCAACAATACTAACAATTTACTACCAATATTGCAAAATGTTCATAACACTAGTATTCAGAGCGACTTCTAGGAGCAGAATAATACATATGAAAATAAACTACTAGTAGTGGAAACCGATAGGAAGGCATGATAACCCGGTGGTCTCAAAGCCTCTGGGGATCCAAAATCCAGCTTATGAGAAGCACTGCAATCTGGGCAAGGAAAACCGAAAGGCTCAGGAAAAGGCATATAAAAACATAAAAACGTTAGCGTGAGTGGACAAAAACTCAAAATCAGTGTAAAATAATAAAATATTCTATCTGTGCCTTTCCGCTACTACTAAATAAAAACCTGCGAGTTCCATAATCATAAACGGTATGAACATAAAGGTGGCTAGACGAGGGGTTTAACCTGTCCTCCCCTGGCAAATCAATATAAAAATCCAGTGATAGGCTAGAAGAGGTGTTTTTCCTAACCTCTCCTAGCAGACCAGACGAGGTTTTTGTCCTAACCTCCCCTGATCAAGACTATCCGGTGATCATCCAGATAGCAAGTGCATCGATGCAACTATTATACCATCACAAACAAAAACCTCAAAGTAAACGCTAAGAACAGCATACCGTAAAGCCTAAATCATAAACATGAACTCAAAATCAACTGTGAAAAAAAATCCACTCACCGTACTATGTCGGGATATTCATAAAGTCGTAACCTGCTAATTGGTGCAATAATCATCCGATACGGCCCACTAACTCGTAATCTTGAAATCACAATTATAATTAATATCATAATCCTACAAGCAATAATGTTGAGAATAACGCATTCTTGAATTACGTATTTTCCGACTAAAAACAAACTTAATCAAATTCCAAATTCAGTTCCTTGCATTCCTTCACTATAAATAAATTTTAGAGTCGCAACATATATCTTAAATATCGAGCGACTCGAATTTAAATCGATAGTGGGATAGCCCGTTTATAATATCGTGAAATCAATTAATTATTATCCGATTAAATACATGTATAAATTAATCAAGTCCATAACCATACAAGAATCTCACCATTGTATTCGGCACGAAATTACAAGCGGACGACATCAAATTTTGTCAAAAATTCTACCTCGCCAGAGTTCCGCCACGCACCACGGCCGTCGGCGGCCGGAATCCCTTCGGCTCTAAATCGAGCAACCTATACATCAAAACATTCATCTCAACAAGTCCAACAACATTGTAGTACAACACAACATCAAAATCAAACCGAAAATTAATGAAATCAACTGTTTAAAGTACAAACCCTCGCTGGAAATTCATTTCCTCTGTCCGCCGGCTTCCACATAATTAGCAACTAACCACATAAGTTTCGATTATCGTATAATGATGTTCGGGGTCGTAACATGCTCGTCCCAAGGAGTTTGTCATAACCTGCAGACGAAGTGAATCTCAGGTTAAGTGTTTGTCATGACCTTCCTGAAGTTGCTCGATGATCAGTCGAGTAGGCAATGTATCGATGCAAAACAAACATAACGTGCATAAAATATGACTATATATGCCTTTGTACACGAACATAACATAAACATATTATTTAAGTTTCATATAAGAGATATGATAAACCATGTCATAAGACTTGCAACGAAAGGTAAAAACAAAAGTCCACTAACAGTATATAGCCTGCTCTATGGTCATGCGGAAGTGCCCTTGCCAAAATCTCAGTTGTGATATCTTGATCAAAAGCAAAGAATTGATTAATTATGATCAAATGATCAAATTAGGCAACATTGGCATACAAACTACCTCGGAAACCTACTAGTAAAAACTAGGTTTCTACCTCGCTAGAGCTCTGCCATGGACGACGATGAGTGGGTCCTATGCACCTCCAGCAACCGCCACCTCTAATGGTGGTGATTAATAAGTCAAATTGTTCCTTTTGACTAGCCTAACTTTTTTCTCAAAGCCATGTCACCAGTAACGACCTGGTTTGGCTGGAATTGGCCCTGAAAGCAGAGAGGGTTGAAATCATCGAAAAACAAAGCTAACATTCCAGTGCTAGCGAAATCGACTTAGGAGTATGAGGACTTCAAAACCCCTAACACTTGTTTCTAATCGATGACTAAAGCATCGCCGAGCACGACCACAGTACACTTGGGAAAGAGATCATGTCGATCCTCTCTCCTACACACCTACAAGTTCAATTCAATTTCAAGCCCTAAAATCAAAAGCAAAGATCGAGAGCTTCGATATCATACTTTAAACGTTGTGAATGGTGGTTGGTCGATAAAGTTTCTAGCGGGTTAGTTAGTCGGGTCGGGTGGCTACATTGGTGGTCGCTAGAGAAATGGATCGAGCTCAATATTAGTTTTATGTCAGGGTTTATGATAAAATGGTATTTTCCCTAAGTAACTCTTAAATCAATAGCTCTGATTTGATCTTTGCTAGATCTAACGACTGAGATCAAACTGCCTAGAGTTAAATCCAATTTAGTTAAGTTCTCGCATAGACTTCGAATATTCGAGAAAATAGCTTGAGTTTCGAATAATTCATCGAAACTTCTTACGAACACAAAAAAAAGTTCTTTGCAACTCCGAGAAGAAAGTTAAGTCTAATTCACCTTGGAATAAAAAGTTGTTTAGTAAACTCACAATTATGACTTACTAGGTGGCTGCCCGTCCCTTTGGGATGGTGTAATGATATTTTACAACCTACCATTGCTCTTTGTTCAAATGCAAAGATTATATGATATAACCCAACTCGAAATATTTTGCAACCTACCATTATTCTCTGTTGAGTGAATGACTGATTAGCATAACCTTTAACAAAGTATGAAGAAGATATACGGCTTTATTATCTGCAAAAGAAATCCCGAAAGTGATGCACGGGGATACACTCATCTAAACTAAGGGAGAAACCGTTTATTGAGAACTATTCATTATGTGATGTGATTGAACTTTTCATTGCAAACTCTTTCAAAACAAATATACCCAAAATGACTAAATTTCAAAAACTGAATTACCAAAGTTATACTAATACTATAAACTTGTTACAACTTGCATGAAAAATACACATAGTTAGATATTATGACCGGATCACCGGAATACATATCTCATGATATAAATAGAATATAAAAATTATTGATAGAGTTGTCTGTTTTACAATCCAATAATTTCAGAACTCGGAGTTGAAGCTCGAAACAATCCCCTGTTAGAGTGGAGGATCTGCCGAGCTTTAACTTTCATTATCACTGAACGCATTGCCTTCATCATATCATTTAACTCCAATTTATTCAGTTCGCACCAAAATTAGTCACAAAAATATATCCAGAAGCTAAGATGAAATTACAAAGAAGCTTCGAGTAAAAATGACGAACCATTCAAGGGCTTCGGGGAACGACCTCCCGACTGTATTGCCCCATGTATTTCTAGTCTTGGTATGGTTTTAAAAGATGATCTACTTCTTCCTGTTGTTCCTGTGGTGAAGAATAAGTATCATTACACGCTTAAACAGAAAACCATGAAACCCTGCTAGCTAAGCTTGAAGATCAAAGAAAACCATTTACATTGAATGCAGCCTATGTTTTCATTCTCACTAAATCTACCATTCTTTGCACTACGTTTTAAGGCAAAGCAGACTTTAATTAGTCAATCACTCTAAAAGTAATTCACAGTAGCAATTAAGTCACAATTCACATTTGAATTCTCCAACATGAAAGACCACCTATTTTTCTAAAGATTTATAATCAATGTCAATAGACATCTTAATGAAGATAGAAAAAAAAATCAAAAACCCAGATAGAATCATAGAATTAATTAACCTTAACTCTAGCTAATAATCTTAAAATTGAATTTGGCTCATGACTCTGACGAACGTCTCTAAGATTCGGGGTGAGAATTTTACCTTATAGAGAGCAAAGACGGTAAGAGGCGACAACGTAGGTGATTGCAAGAGAAATGTGCCGCCGCAAGATTTTTTCTTCATCGTCGAAATCAACCAAGACTTATGCAAAAGTACAAAATTAGTAGAGGTACTTCTACAAAACTAACAAACACCTAGACATCAAATTCACTTTGAGAAGATCAAAATTCCCTGCACTATTTTGCTGGAAGATCTTTAAAGCATCTTAACGTCTCAAACTGTTCAAATTCAAAATTATCACCTTCAGAACCCAAACGATGCGACACTAGTCAAAAGAACATCAAATAAAAGAGATAAGGAACCAAAATAATGTGAGACTCATATCACACATTTAAAATGGACCAACATGCCATTCTACTCTTGACAGATTGCACACAATTCATTAAGAATCGTTATGATTCAATTTAATCTAGATAAATGAGATTAAATGATAGCTTCAAATTCTCTAAGGAAAATAGCCTATCTAACAAAAACATATTTGTTTGATCCTTATGATTAGTTTTGACTTCAAACTATGTTCTAGCTTTTGCTTCTTAAAAAAAATGCTGGGCAAAATAGATTACAAGGTAAGATTTGGAATCTGGTTACTCTAACTCGATACTAATTCCAGCCTAAATGCAAAGCATAATGTCGAAGTAAATCTAATGCTTTTTGGTTCCTTGAACTGATTCGGACAATCATAAAACAGTACACTTCTCTTCCAGCATAGAACTCATTGTATTAGCTTCTGAAAAGTTCACAATTCTAGAAAATAAGAAGCTATTACCATGCAGGTCAATAGTTACTACAGCTATTACCATAAATAGAGTAACCCGATTCAAAATTATCTTGAATTAAAACCCTTCTGCATCAAAAGATTATTGTTTGTTGGCTAAATTTATAGCAACACAAAAAGCAACAGCCAATTACTGAAATAAGAATAAAAACAAATTAGAACCTTAGAAAATGCCAAATTAAAACCAACTTACAGTCCCACAAATGTTAACATCAACAACAACCCCGTACCTTCTTCATTCCAATCTAGCATTCCTAAAAATACATCAATTCTTATTCCCATTCTAAAGCCAAGCCTCACAGTATAGATATATCATTCAACTCATTTCATAATTTGAATTTCAAAATATTTAGTATATTGAATAAAAGAAAACTCCCTAGCCCAACCAAAAGGAAATTACTTCAACTAAATCATTATCATGTTAACATTGCTAATAGTCCCAATTATCAACAGACTCAAATCTAATTCTCCCTAGCCCAATTATCACGAAGTTAATCAATCATTTTAACCTAATCAAATTTTGGTTTGTAGAATAGTCGAAAACCCAACAACCAAAGCAAAACCAAGTAGGATTGTCCCAAGTCAATACCTGCCGAAAACCAACGTTCGTCGCCGTAACACCGATCGGTCTGTCTATCTCTTCGTTTGTCGCTCGGAACATAGTAGTGCCACCTCCATACCACAATCAAAATTCCAAAACTCCTTACCAGATAAAGACTCCTACTTTGGACTTGAAGAGCTTCTGAGATTCCAAAACCAACGAACTCTAAGAAATTATGCAAGCTTATTATAGGTAACAATCAATAGATAGTAGCAGACTCTATCTATAACTCCCACACAATTTTATAGAAGGAAAGCTACTTAAATAATAAGAAGAAACCCAAAAAAGAGTGACCAGAGTTGGTTGATTTATTACCAAAGCAATCAATGAACACCCATCAGATTTAGCGCTCTGAATGTTCCTAGAGATTATAAGTTTGGTCAATTTCTATATCAGTAATATATCACCTTAATTTAATAGTTGAATACCCGTCTGACTTAGCGCTCTGACATACCATCAGTCAATTTCATCTGATGCAACCAATAGTTGAAAACCCATAATCATGATTCACCCAAACATAAGATGAGTTCAATTTCAAGATGAATTCCCATGACTAAAGAATATCAGATGAATTCACAGCATATTTCACCAGAATAGACAAATTTTCACAAACTCCTGTAACTTATGACGTCCAATTTTACAGAATTAAATCACATAACCCATAATCGGACTTACCGAAAAACATGGGCTTTTCGATCATAGCGGCTGACAGAGAAATCGATCACCAATTAAGCTTAACCTGCAAAGAACCAAAAGAATCAAATTCAAAAAGAAAAAGGATATATACATACACACATATATATAGAGAGAGAGAGAGTTTAGACGATCGATGAATGATGGAAAACAAAGAGAACCAGAAGCTAACAATAGAAGACGGGGAAAATTTTGGAGCCTAGCTTCATCACCATTGCTCGCGAGCTTCAGGTCAGCGAATTCGGATCAAAATCCTCTTCAGATATATCGAAGCCGAGATGAGCTGCATTGTCATAAAAATGAACCATTACCTCAAACCTGATAATAAATTAATAAAACTTCAAAATTCAAACATATCAATACCAAATAACAAACCTCTAATATAATATTTTAGCATTATGAAAAAATTCTGTCTTGAAGATTTCAAATGAACCAGGACTACAAACATCATGAGTAATCAAAACATCAATGTTAACCCAAACATTATCACCATGACTTAAATAGGCTCTCTCATAAGCCCTACCAAATATCTTCTCTGTCGTAGTCATTCTCATCTTTACCTGCACAATTTCACCAAAACTCAACATAAAAAAAATAGTTATACCAACAACCCAATATCACAAACTCAATCTTAAAAAATAAAAATAAATTAAATTAAATGAAAAAGCTAACAGAACGCATCCCAACATATTAATTTCCAATACAACATTGCGCATATTAAAAATCAAATATAACAAAATATTTACCCTTTCAGATTGTTAGGAGCAAGATAAACCTTGGGAGCAGTTTCCTTGGAAGCCAAATCCCATTAACATTTATAATATCTCTCTTAGGATCAACCGGAGTCTACACATAAACCAAACTTTAGTACTGCAATAAAGACTAAATACTAACTTTAACAGTAGAAGCTTACTAGAGGAGTGTTACACACAACACCATTGACAGTCACAGTCACCATTTATAGTCACCCATTCAAAAATAAATATGTATTCTGTAAAAAAATGTTATAATTATTTATATTCTTTTTCTATATACCTTCCAAAATTGATTGAGAAAAATAAATTATATTGACTATTCGTATTTCGTCTAATCATGTGCTATATTGAAAAGACCCAACCCCGATTTAGTTTCCTAAACCGGAATCAAACCCCTTCTGAAAACTCGAACTTGCAAAAACCATAAAAATTTCGGCAGAGTTTCGATATAACGTGGAATTGCCATTAACCTGCACCCGAAAAGAAACTTCATCCTATGTTACAAAAGCCAAACCATGGGCACCAATCCCATCCGGATTTCTCAATATCATAACAATAATGTAAAGTAATAAGTAAAACTGCACTTTACAGAAATCCAGGGAAAAATCATATGAAAGTATAACATCAGAGTGTTCAGAGCGACCTCTAGTATATATATACAAATAGTAGGCCAAACTAAGAATATACCATAAAAGAAATATAGCTCGCATACTAAGCCTCCGACTGCGACGTGCGACACCAGAATCCAAACTGCAAACTGGGCACGGAAACAGAAAAGCCCAGAGGAAAGGCAAATAAAATCGTTCAAGTGAGTGGACAAAAATAATCATATGCCTTTCACCATTTATATATATCATAAAACAAAGCGAGTTCTTAAAATGAATGGAGGTATCAGGCGAATCTCTCAAGCTCGACGGTCAGGCGAATCTCTCAAGCCCGACGGTGATAGACTAGGCGAATCTCTCAAGCCTAGTGGGCACATCAGGGGAATCTCTCAACCCTAGATCTGGACTACTGGTGATCAACCGAGTAGCCAATGCATCGATGCTAAGTAAATGCCATCACCATATAAAATATAAAACAATACCTCCAAAAACAATAAATAATCTCAACATCGTACTGTAAATAAATACTGAAATCAAGATCTCGCTACGATAGTGTAAATAAAAAAAAGTCCACTCACAGATAAGCACGACGCAAAACGCGTTAATCCTGTGATCCGGCGTAAAATCCCTCGCCAAACGAACGATCTCGATCCCCTGAATAATCATAAATTCCACTGCTCAAAATCATATTTCAAAACCTTGAACCATATCTCGAGAACCAACCATTCCCGGAAACATATAACTTAATATCGACGAAATCGTCAAAAATCCAATAAACACACCATAAAACCTCGCTATAATTTCCGATGCTCAACTCAAAATATAAACCTCACCACTGCGATCAGCGCGCGATTCTGAGCAAAACGACATAAAACTTGTCGAAAAACACCTCGGCCAGAAAATCGCCGCCGGAAAATGTCATCGGCCCAGAAAAATTTGACCTACACATGGATTTGAAGATCTCGACATTTCCAACAACTTTCTAGTTCAAAGTTAATCCCAATTTTGACCGGAAAAGGTCCAAATCTCACCTTAAAGATCAAAACCCTCGCCGAAATTTCTCCACCTCCGATCTCCTCCGTCCAGCCACGGCAACGCTTGAAACCACTTCTAAAAGCTACATCTCTCCAAGGCTAACAAAACCCCTCAACCCCCGAGCTCCATCGCCGCCTGAAACGCCACCACCGAAGCCACCGATTTCTCGCCGGAAAACCTTAATCTTTGCCGCGCTATTCTTTCTCCTCCGGCCACCATACAAGGCCATCCACCTACCAAACTGAAGAGGAGCACGAGCCTAACAATTCTTTTCAAGGAAGCACGGCCAACCGTGGCCAGAAAATTGCCCAACGACTGCACAAACATCTCGGCCTCCAAACGGGTCGACCCACCCACGGTCAACGCGGGTCAACACCAGCTTTCCCCTTTTGGAAACTTTCCCAATTTGTCACGTATTCACCCATATTTATACCGCACACGTATCGAATCTCAAACGAATAAATACGACAAAATTCAACGGCCGAAAATATTCATAACTTATTCCTCGTAACTCGAAATAATCCTCCGGAAGTTCCCACGAGCTCGAAATTAAATTCTCTACAACTTTTGTGAAGGATCTCAGATCAAATTCTTGCCCGATAATGTAGTCGTTAACGAGGCTGCCATATTAACCAATTACGACAAAATCACGACTAATCGCGAAACTCGCAAATCAAGTCGATAAACATACCATTTTTGGTTCGGGTTGTCACAAATCTACCCCCCTTACATAAATTTTGACCTCGAAATTTTTAAGCCTGCCAACTGAAATGTAGGGATACTGCCTCTGCATACTGCTCAACTCCCAAGTGGCTACTTCAGCTGAATAACTCTGCCAACAGATTTTCACATAAGAAATATTTTTGTGCTGTAATCCATGTACCCTCAAATCCTGAATCTGAATTGGCTCCTCCACAAATGTGAAGTCTTCCTGTATAAGGAACTGATAGGGTAACAAACATGCAATAAATCTGAAATGTAGTTCCACCACATGGCATACAACATACACAAATGCCAACGTTATAGGCAATGCCAAACTATACGACACAATACTAACTCGCCCCATGATCACATACGGATCAAAATAACGTGGCAAATTCATAACTCAACCTACTCACATCAACATAACTTCACTGTTAAACTCAAGCAATTATCAACCTGTCCCTGCTAATCCGAAGGTCTACAGTAGCGCATTCCACTAAATCAGGATCAAACGCCAGCTCATTCCTAACTCGCTCCAACACAATGGAGTGCAACACTGTTTCTTATACACAACATCATATAATACCATAACCATACTGGTCTGCAACCGGATATTGCAAGGAATCTCAAACAAATGAAACTGCGGGTCTCAAATCCTTCGGAATTGCAATACATAGGACTATAACATGCCCTCCAAGGTCTGAATAGTCCTCTCAGATTGCCCACCAATCTGAGGATGAAAAACTGCACTAACCTGTAATCTGGTCCCCAATACTCACTGCAATGCCTGTCAAAACTCTGTTGTAACAGATGATCTTAATCAGGGACCCGGAACACAACCACACCATGCAAATGGACAACCTCTGTCAAATACAGCTATGCCAGCCTACCCACTGAAATCTTTCGAAATCCACAGTGGTTTGCTCCTACTTCTAATCAGGAATCTCCAATGGCTGTAACTTCCCAACAAGTTTCTGTTTTTCTGCCCTCACCTGCCGACAAATGTGGCATCTGCTAACATAAGTTGCTATTTCCCTCTTCATGTTACGTCACGAGTAGTAAACTCAAAGTATCTGATACATCTCCGTACCACTAAGGTGCATAACGTACGTAAAATAATGAGCTTCAATAAGCATCTCCCTCTTCAATTCATCGTCTCTGGGCCCACATAATCTACCTCTGAATAACAACGTACCATCATCACTCAACCGAAACTCTGTTGATACACCATTTCGAATCATGGTCTTCTTGTCCAACAGATAGGAATCTGTATCTTGAGCTTCCCAAACCTGATCAACCAATACCAGTCGAACCTGGAAGCTAGCCAACAAGACTCCATCATCGTCTCACACAAACTCAGCTCCCGTAGCCCGTATCTCGGCTAACATAGAAACTCGGGCCACACATACACGAAACAATGAAGCTTCCGATTTTCGACTGAATGCATCAGCAACGACATTAGCCTTCCCTGGATGGTACTCAAAAGTGCAATCGTAATCATTAATCAACTCCATCCATCTGCGCTGTCTCATATTCAAGTCTGGCTACGTGAGCAAATAAATGAGACTTTTGTGATCGGTGTATATCTTGCACTGAGCTCCGTACAAGTAGTGTCTCCAACTCTTCAAGGCTAATACAATAGCAGCCAACTCCAAATCGTGTGTAGGATAGTTGACTTCATGTGGTTTCAGCTGCCTGGAACCGTAAGCCACTACTCTGCCATGCTGTATCAAAACACAAACAAGTCCCAATTTCGATGCATCGCTGTAAACCACAAACTCTCCATTGTTGTCAGGTAAAATCAAAACGGGTGCAGTGGTCAACTTTTCCTTCAGGAGTAAGTAACTCTCCTCACATGCGTCAGACCACTGGAACTTGACGCTTTTCTTCGTCAATCTGGTAAGTGGAGTGGCAATCCGTGAAAAAAATCCTACACAAAGCGCCAATAATATCTTGCCAAACCTAAGAAACTCCTGATCTCTGGTACAGTGGTAGGTCTACTCCAATTCAACACGGCTTCTATCTTGTCAGGATCCTTTCTGAATCCCTCAGCTGATATCACGTGACTCAAAAACTTCACGCTATCCAACCAAAACTCACACTTGCTGAACTTCGCAAACAGCTGATTATCTCGCAAAGTCCGTAAAATAACTCGCAAATGCTTCTTGTGCTGGCCCACACTTTTGGAGTAAATCAGGATGTCGTTGATGAACATGATCATAAACTTATCCAGAAACCGTTTGAACACCCGGTTCATCAACTCCATAAAAGCTGCGGAGCATTGGTCAACCCAAATGGCATAACCAAGAACTCATAATGCCCGTACCGTGATCTGAAAGCTGTCCTGGCCACATCTGACTCTCTGATCCTTAACTGATGGTATCTGGACCTGAGATCAATCTTCAAAAAGACTGAA
Organism: Geum urbanum; assembly: GCA_946800695.1. Classification (NCBI taxonomy): domain Eukaryota; kingdom Viridiplantae; phylum Streptophyta; class Magnoliopsida; order Rosales; family Rosaceae; genus Geum; species Geum urbanum. The sequence goes on along the minus strand of OX327001.1, from coordinate 40,262,160 downwards.
GCTCCATTGAGCTGATCAAACAAGTCGTCAATCCGCGGCAATGGATACTTGTTCTTCACAATGACTTGATTCAGCTTCCGGTAATCAATACACAACCGCATGGAACCATCCTTCTTCCACACAAACAATACAGGAGCACCCCACGGTGATACACTGGGTCGTATAAAACCTTCTCCAGCAACTCTTGAAGTTGAATCTGTAGTTCCTTCAACTCCGCTGGTGCCATACGATAAGGTGCCTGTGATATGGGTCCAATGCCCGGTAAAAGCTCAATGGTGAAATCTATTTCCCGCACTGGAGGAATACCCGGTAACTCCTCCGGAAACACATCAGGAAACTCAGAAACAACCTCAATGTCCCCAATGTCTGGCACAGCAGCCGTAGTATCCACAACATGAGCTAAGTATGCTACACAACCCTTTTTCATCATCCGCTCAGCCTTCATCGCTGAAATCACACATGGCAATGAAGTATTCTTCTCACCACAAAACAGTATCTCTGGGAACCCTGGTCGTCGAAACACAAAGGAGGAGGTCAAGATGCCATTTCTGGAGTTTGACCAACGTAGACTTCTAGACAAGTCAATCAGCAAAGTCGCAATCAACGTGGACGATTAGTTAGACATGCCAGAGTTCGTGCCACGACCCTGTGTGAGGACAGAGTTTCTCTGAGGTTACCGTTGCTTGACATCCATGGCTATTATGCCTGCATCTCCACTTCCGGGGTTATGGAGAGTGTTGTATCCATCCGGAGAGGTTGTGAATATTGGTTGGGTATATAGGGATTGTGAGATCTTTGTTGGAGGTTATGGGTTATCCGCGGATCTGTTATTGCTGGATATCGTCGATTTTGATGTGATTTTGGGTATGGACTTCTTGGAGACACGTTGGGCTATGTTCGATTGTCACAAGAAGGAGGCTCTGAGCTGCCGAACCACTAAAACAGCTGATTGAGGACGTTCCCTCGTAGCATGACCCTCCTGGCCACCAAAATAGCAACTGAGAGTGCCCCAAGGACAGAAATCACAGTGACGCCTACTGTGTGGAAGGATCACCAACGACCACCCTGACTCATGGCACAGGAACTAGTCCACTACTCTGTGATCTCCTTTTCCACCAAACGGATCTTCTGCCTTGTTCTGATGACCCTCAACATAATCGAAAAGGCCACAGCCTGATGAAGATACTGATCCCGAGGTGCCTGAACTCAACCTCATCAAAATATCTCAACTAAGTTCACCGTCCTCAAACCGACATGTCTGAAACTGCGTATGCCTTTCCTTCTCAATTTCCTTGCCTCTGAGTGCAGCACATCAAACTCCTCACGGTTGTGTCGAGGCATAACTGTCAAAATCCCTTTGATGCTCAGGTTCAAACTCATCTCGAGCCTCGTGTATTGCTTCCTCTGAAGCCACATAACACGTGCAAACTGGGACAAACATATGAACGATACATCCCTGCCTCAGGTTGGTAAACACTCCATATTTCCGTTGTTCGGTAGCCTGGTTGAACCATTACCGTATAAATAATACCCTGAATGTAGGTCATGGAGTCGCAACAGAAACTCACACAATACCAACCCACCAAATGCAATGATCTGACTCAAGCAAACCATCAACTACCACAATTCTCCGCTCAGAAGCAACATGTAGACGCCCATACACGCACAACCGGGCAAACCATGCCACACATATCTCTGAACCCAAAATACTTATCCAAACCCATAACTCATTTATCAAGTCGCGCGTCGACTGATTCTCAATAGGATCCACAACCATACTAACACGGAAAATACGTCAAGGAGGCATCCTAATGAATAAGACATTGTTCACAACAAACAGGACGTAATCATGAAACTTTAAACATTTGAAAGCATACAACACCCAGAGCATTGATGAGTATCCGCCGGCCGGTCGGGTCATCGCTCCAGACATGTTGTACATTCTAAAATATCCTTAGTAAACACAACTACAGAAGTCTATAGAACTTAAAACCTAATGCTCTGATACCAAGCTGAAAGGACCCAACCCCGATTTAGTTTCCTAAACCGGAATCAAACCCCTTCTGAAAACTCGAACTTGCAAAAACCATAAAAATTTCGGCAGAGTTTCGCTATAACGTGGAATTGCCATTAACCTGCACCCGAAAACACACTTCATCCTATGCCACAAAAGCCAAACCATGGGCACCAATCCCATCCGGATTTCTCAATATCATAACAATAATGTAAAGTAATAAGTGAAACTATACTTTACAGAAATCCGGGGAAAAATCACATGAAAGTATAGCATCAGAGTGTTCAGAGCGACCTCTAGTATATATATAGAAATAGTAGGCCAAACTAAGAACCTACCAAAAAAGAAATATAGCTCGAATACTAAGCCTCCGACTGCGACGTGCGACACCAGAATCCGAAATGCAAACTGGGCACGGAAACCGAAAAGCCCAGGGGAAAGGCAAATAAAATTGTTAGAGTAAGTGGACGAAAATAATCATATGCCTTTCACCATTTATATATATCATAAAACAAAGCGAGTTCTTAAAGTGAATGGAGGTGTCTAGCGAATCTCTCAAGCCCGACGGTCAGGCTAATCTCTCAAGCCTGACGGTGATAGACTAGGCGAAGCTCTCAAGCATAGTGGGCACATCAAGGGAATCTCTCAACCATGGATCTGGACTACCGGTGATCAGCCGAGTAGCCAATGCATCGATGCTAAGTAAATGCCATCACCATATAAAATATAAAACAATACCTCCAAAAATAATAAATAATCTCAACATCGTACTGTAAATAAATACTGAAATCAAGAACTCGCTACGACAGTGTAAATAAAAAAAAGTCCACTCACAGATAAGCACGACGCAAAACGCGTTAATCCTGTGATCCGGCGGAAAATCCCTCGCCAAACGAACGATCTCGATCCCCTAAATAATCATAAATTCCACTGCTCAAAATCATATTTCAAAACCTCGAACCACATCTCGAGAACCAACCATTCCTGGAAACATATAATTCAATATCGACGAAATCGTCAAAAATCCAATAAACACACCATAAAATCTCACTATAATTTGTGATGCTCAACTCAAAATATAAACCTCATCACTGCTATCGGTGTGCGATTCTTAGCAAAACGACAAAAAACTTGTCGAAAAACACCTAGGCAAGAAAATCGCCGCCGGAAAATGTCATCGGCCCAGAAAAATTCGACCTACACATGGATTTGAAGATCTCGACATTTCCAACAACTTTCTAGTTCAAAGTTAAGCCCAATTTTGACCGGAAAATGTCCAAATCTCACATTAAAGATCAAAACCCTCGCCGGAATTTCTCCACCTTCGATCTCCTCCGTCCAGCCACGGCAACTCTTGAAACCACTTCTAAAAGCTTCCTCTCTCCAAGGACAACAAAACCTCTCAACCCCCGAGCTCCATCGCCGCCGGAAACGCCGCCACCGAAGCCACCGATTCTCTCTCCTCCGACCATCATACAAGGTCATCCACCTACCAAACTGAAGAGGAACACGAGCCCAACAATTCTCGTTAAGGAACCACGGACAACCGTGGCCGAAAAATGGCCCAACGACGGCACAATTTTGGAAACTTTCCCAATTCGTCACGTATTCGCCCGTATTTATACCGTACACGTATCGAAACTCAAACGGATAAATACGACAAATTCCAATTGCCGAAAATATTCATAACTTATTCCTCGTAACTCGAAATAATCCTCCGGAAGTTCCCACGAGCTCGAAATTAAATTCTCTACGACTTTTGTGAAGGATCTCAAATCAAATTCTTGCCCGATAATTTAGTCGTTAACGAGACCGCCATATTAACCAATTACGACAAAATCGCGACTAATCGCGAAACTCGCAAATCAAGTCGATAAACATACCATTTTCTGTTCGGGTTGTCACATATATTTTGCAAAACATCTTTACAAACTATATTTTTGTATAATTATTCGGTATCGTCACCATTATTTATCATATTCGTTAGACCTTTTTTTGATGTAACTCTCGATAATACAACATATAATTGTCTGTGACTATATATTGGGTCAGTCAAATAGATTCTAACCTGATTCAAAGATTGACCTTGACTTTTTTTTATCGTCATTGCATAACAGGCTCTGGCAGAAAATTGTCGTCTCTTGAATATGAATGGCCATTTAGTTTCATTTGCAATTAGCATAATCCTTGGAATGTATACTTTTTCCCCAATATTAGTCCCAGTAAATATTTTTGCCTCAATTACTTTTTCAAATAAATTTGTTACAATTAACCGTGTTCCGTTGCACAAACCTTGTATTTGATTTAAATTTCTTAACAACCTAATTGACATTTCTATCTTCAGTATAAGTTCATGTGATGGTAAGCCGCTAAATTCAAGTTTGTTCAAAAATTCTATAGGATACAAAAGACTGTTATCACTGTAGGTAGCAGAATTAAATGAAATTGAATCAGAACTAAAATGTGTTCTCTTATCACCGGGCAACAAATTAATTACATATTTATTTATTTCATGTGCAGTTGCATTTCTGGGCATGGCGATGACACGCACTCTCAAATAACATGTATCATTGTATTTACAATCAAAGTTTGGATAAGTAGCTAGAAAAATGGACTCGATAGGATCTAAAGTTGAATCAATAAGTAAATCTTCAGGAATATGAATCCAAGATGTATCATGATCATTTGTAGGAAAATTTGATTGCAATCGACCCTCACCTATCTGTAGCATCAATTCTACAAAAAAATTGATCTCATCTTTTTCTGCAACCGTTAATCTAATAGACGGTAATCTCATATTCTCTGTTAAAAAAAATACTTTAAGATAAGGCCGCAAATATGAATTATTTAAAGACGCCTCAATAATATCACTTTTGCTTCTTCCTTCAATAACTGGTAAAGTCTGTCTAAAATCTCTGCCAAACAAAACTGATTTACCTCCAAATGGTATCTCTTGCTTTCGATCCTCAGAGCTAAATGATAAAATATCACGAAGAGTTTTATCCAATGATTCTATAGCGAGGATATATCACACATTAACTCTGCAAGATCTGTTTTTTTATTTATTGAACACGCTAAATCTTTATCTACAATTAGTTTTATTTTAAAATGTGAATGAGTAGTTCTGCCTTTTGGAAGTAATAACGAAGGAATTCTTGACGAAGCTAAGGCCAAAAGAATTTATCCCTCAGATTTGAGCTTAGCAATTATAGTATTCCACAAAAAAGTTTTTCCTGTTCCTCCACTACCATAAATAAAAAATAATTTTTTGGTATTCTGTTCCACAGTTTCAATCACTTCATCATATATAACTCTTTGACATGTATTGAATTTAGTCACCAATTCAAAATGTTCTTGTTTAAGTTCCTCACAATTAGAATCTAATTCCTCTCTCATTAATCTATTGTTCAACTCTTGTATCTTTTCAATTTTGGGCATCGGCAAATGATGGTTTGTCAATGTACTAGATGTCATGTTGAACAATTTTTCAAGTTTGTGTAGAACACCATTTTTCAAATCATCCCCAGGTACGGTGTGATTGGACATGTTGAATTTTGATCGAATTTTATATGAAACATCATCAGACATGCTCAACTAACGTGCATCAAGCAGAGCTCGTGGATTTGAGACATCACAAAAAAGAATAATGGTAACAAATAATTGTCTGATCTGAGAAGTAATCGTAGTAAATGTAGATTCAATTAATGCATCGTTCCATTCTTTATCATCATCTAGTAATTCCAATGCTCAACATGCTTCCTGAAAAGTGGAGTAAGTAATTCCATTAATAGTTTTTATCCACTCAAAATTGTGACATCCTTTCTGAATATTTAACAGCATTCGTAGGTAAAATAATTCACCTGCAGTCTGTGGGACATGTGCAATTCTCCCAATATCCCAATAACGTCATATTGTTTTCTTGGATTCCATGCTTTGCTATCTTTGTCCCAAACAAACTCAGTAGGAAAGTGAGCATAAGTTAAAGCAGTCGCTTCCTTATAAATAGTGTTCGCTTGAAACCAAGCTATCAACATAGTATGTTCATTTTGTGGATTTTCCACGGCTTGTTCAAGAGATTGACTTTCATTGAAAAAAACTGTTTGCTTGTTTGGCAAATAAATTTTCAAGTATTGCACCACAGGATATCTTGAATGAATAGAAAAATTAAACAACCGCCACACTGATTCATGCAGAGTTAAGTATCGACAATTCAAATAATTTTGGATTTCATCATTCACATTATCCTGAACCAACACTCGAGCTCTATCCAGACCTACTTGAATAAATATTTTATTAACATGGATTGAGAGCATGACTCAATATTTATATGAGCATTATACCTCAAAAACAAAATTGGATTGTATGGAACTACAAAATTATTACCAATGTGAATTCCATTTTTAACAACAAACTTTGAATCATCGTCATGTCTTCTATACTGGGGAGACTTGATTGCATGAAATATAGTGTCAAAATTGTATGGTTTTGGAAAGGATTTTGTACATTTATTGTCTCTCATGCCTGGAGAATTTGGATTTAACTGACCGCATGGACCATGTATCATAAATTGACTAACTATTTCAAAAAGTTCTGGACTAATATTTTTGTCTCGTAATTCAGCAGAAATAATGAAATATATATCCGATGTGTAACATTTGTATCCTTTTTTAAGCCAAAAAAGTAAATGAGTATGGAGCAACGCTCATTTTTGAAATTAAATCCTGCAAACATGTGCATGAATAGGTCCAAAAGGTACTCCAGATTTAATGAATTCAATCATATCATCCACTTTGATTTTAAAAATTTGACAAATAATGTCTGGTCTATCTTCCGGTTTATACCCTGGTTTTTTCTCAAAATATCTCACAATCTCCGACTATTTAACAGTGGAAGTGAAAGTTATAAACAAATCGGATTGTCGTAATATCTACAAATTGTCATCGCATCTTGATAATTATTCAACATATTTCTACGACTGCCGGTATGATAACTTGAAAGAAAATTTATTTTTCCCACATCAGAACCAGGTAACACTATTTGAAACAAAAGTAGATAACTGATTCTATTTTTCACACTTCAATAATGGTTGATGATTCCTTATATATTCCAAGCAATTTTCCTCAACAGTTGCATATGCATTAACCAAGTATTGTTGAAACAATCTTCCGTCCTTCAGTAAAGTTCCTGAATCATTTAATCTATCATGGATTTGATAACGAACAAATTTTATCATCATCAATTTTTTTCTTTTCTTCTGACGCTTTTGTCCAGTACACTCCAATAACATATCTATTCTGAATCCATCTTCACCATACGGGAAAAGCAATGGATATTACAATGACATTAATTTTAAATGTATCTTGGATATCCGTTTTAAATTTCCATCAACAGATCGAACAATGATATCTCTGTTAAAATTACATTGTCCAATATCACCAACAATCAAACCACCAATTTTGCTAGCACTCGGCAATTCATATTTCTTTGCATCTGTTGGTTCACGATCAAGTAGAGTCATTCTCTAATCAGGCAATATTCCTCTTTCATATTCATCACTAATCAATCGAAACTTTTGAACCAAATCACTAACCTCATCAATCATGTTAGTTAATTTTTCAACAATGGCAACATCGATTTTTTTGTTTGTATTATCGGGATCAACAACATTAATACGATTCAAAATCTCGTTACCAGTGTCATAAACATACAATTGTGCATACTTTAGACATTCAGATGCAGAAGGTAACACCGATCCCATCAAATGGCACACTTGTCCACAAAATTTAAATACATAAAGAGCACCACCACTATTTATCTTGTGATCAATTTTTGCACCCATTGATGTAAAAGCAAACATAGAATTATAAACTCGAATATTCTCACAAAAAAGTTTGCTTTCACAACTATTGATTGGATTTGATAATTGTTCAAGAATAGCAGGAGTTTGATTTGATAGTGGAAGTTTAATTTGTCCTTTTTGGCAACAATTTGTATAAACAAATTGATTTTTAATCTTTCTCTTTAAAGCCTCATTTGCCCAAAAGGAAGCATTACAATGGATACACGTGTAAGAGTCGTCGCCAATATTCTCATAATTTACGATCTCACTTAAATGACAAATTGTTCAGATTAATGATTAGAAATTATTATACCACCAGCTAATGAAAAATATCATGCAAAATGTTCCTTACCTCGACGACTAATTTGGTATGAGGCTTCTTTCCCTATCACAAAAAAATGTTGTTAGTTATGTGATAGTTATATCAAAACATTGGAAAAAGTATTATGTTTACGACAACTAATACTTGATGTGTTTCCACGGTCGACATCCGTGGGCACACGGCCAAAATCATTCTCACAGTTAACTATCACTCCAACAGGTATCCTTGAATGGTTACTTGCATCCTCGAGTTGAAAACAGGAAGATGGCGATGATGCACCATGGTATGTGAAGTTATGTTGCACATTGTCTCCCATGCCCATGTAAAAATCTTTTAAATGGTTTGAAACATTTGATGTTGATGGCCGTCGTGCACTACGTCTACTTGAAGGACATCCTACTTCTCTACTTGCATACATATTTTCAAGATGGCTCAATGAAGCTGGCGTAAGATCAATTTGTTTGGGATTGTTCACAAAAGACCAAGTTCTTTTTTGACCTATGCCTGAACACCAATGCGGCCAATGAATGACTTATTATCATAATCAAAATGTTGAACACAAAGCGAACTAACTTAACCACAAAATTCTATCAGGTTGAAAAGCAGTACTAATCAATTATAGCCTAAAACCATGCTGGATTTGGAAAATCCAATCCGCCACTCAGACGAATAATAAGTGACCTAAAACAGGCAGACACAAACAAAAGCACTTAAAGAGCAAACTAGATCTACAAACATTTGAGTAACAGAGCATACCAGTCATCATGCAGTAACGCAAACAGTAATGAACAAAAAAACTGATATAGATTCACAACTAAACTAATTGTAGGCTAAAAGTACCTAGTTTCTGAAGATTGAAAAAAAAACATGTACTAGAAAATATTTCCATTTCCCTAAAATAGCAAGTAGAAGAATCAAAGCCGATGGCAAGATCAACATTGGTCGGTCGACCAAACTATTCTTAGATCTAATAACTTGTTCATAAATCAAAATCAACAATATGACGAACAAATCAAAAAAAAAAATAGATCAATATGCTATGTACAAAAGGGATCAACGGCTATTGAACTAACCTGAAATTCGGAGATGAAATCATCCACAAACGTGAGAGAGAGAACGAAGAGAAGATCTCCCGATTCAATAAAAAAACCTAGAAGATAAAAGATTGAATTAGAGAGCTAATCACTAAAACTATTGCTCTATTAACACCAAGTCTAAAGAGCTTGAATTCAGATAAACCTATAAACAAAAATGTGGGATTCTCATCTCCTTCCTCTATTTCATTAGCAACTAATTAATCAATCAACAGAAAAAACCCAACAATATGAAAACAAACCTAACAAGTACACCAAAATTAAAAATGCAGCAAAAATTAAACTTAACAATTTAGACTGAAAATACCAAACTACTACATATAAGCTTCAAAAGCAAATGCCTAACTCTAAACTCGTTTCTTTTGGCCAATTCTTCTCAATAGAATCAAAGCTAACACTTACAAATAATTAGCATGGTATAATTTTTTAAACTATCAGAATGTACAACAACACAGATTATAATTATCAACATGAGGAACATGATGACCATGATTCAATTACATTAGATAAATTTTCATTTCATATTGCAATTCATATGAACATGATAATGATATCAATGAAGTAAACTAAAGAAGCAACCGAAAACATAATTCAAATATTAATTGCACATTGTTTGTGGTTGAAAAACTATTTCAAACTCCAAAAGCTATGAAAGTAAGTTCTTCACGAGCAACCCAGATAGCAGCACGCGAAGAGTGAGTAAATCCATTTTAACCATAATTAAATTTGACAAAATATAGAATACATATAAATAGTAAATTACCGAAAATTCACTCAATAAAATCTTTGCTAAATTCACTTTCATGCCTAAGAAGCCAAAACAACCATTACCAAAACTACCACAAATCTTTTGGTATAATAAACACAATTTGAAACTATTTTGTTTTTTAGAAACTACCATACTAACCTCAGTTGATGACAACTAACTCTCCGTGTCGCCCGAGAAAGCCAGATTTGAAGAGAAAATAGCAACAGCGACCCAATCAAAATCAAGCTTGTACTATCACCTTTACACTTTCTGTAAAAGTAGTGAGAAAGAGAAACCATTAACCCCAAAAATTAAAACCATGGCTCAAAGGCTAAGACCTCTTCTAAATGAAAATGTTAAAGAATCGAGTTCCAAAATAGGAATCCAAATATTCTGGCAAATTGGTAATCACAAAAATAAAATTATAATATTATGAGACAACAATTGCTCATATATTTGTCTTATGTCATGGAAACATTGCAGATAGCACATCAAGCAATATACAAAGGTCAAGTCTGAAAAAACAGATAAAAAAGAAGACAGAAATTACGAAAGAAGATAAACCCACCTTATGAAAACACTAAATCCACTTGCAGGAATAAATATCACAAAGGGAATTGATGCATGACATTGGCAAACCTGCATATGAGTCCACAAAAGGCACCTAACCACATAAAATTTCAAACAAATAGCACCCCACAGGTATATGAAAAGAGAGAATTGCCAACAAATATATGATAGAGGGTGAAATGAGAATAATCAATAGAAAGTCGATAGCTCACCTTAAGATTGATGTAAATCTGACAAAAACAGGAAGAAAGGTAAACTAAGGAACTCAGCCAAGCACCCAACCAATGTCAATTTCTGAAATGGAGAACTACAAACAATTAACAAAGCAACTACATTATCTATTAACAAACTTTGAATCGATCGATGCAACATATGATAGTTCCTCACTTGTGGATTTAAAGATGGTAATTATAGAAAAGAAAGATGTAGCTCTTATCAACTTTGATCCCTGGAAATAAAATATCAACATGCAAGTGGATCACACAATGCTTCCATAACCCACATCTACAAACAAAAGCTCTTACTGTAAAGAGAAAGATTGAACCCAGCAAATGATTAAAAAAAATATCTTAATACAATTATATTTTGTCAACGGCCCAACCCCTAAATTTTTCTTCTTTATCAAAATTACACTCCCATTCTCACTCGCTCTGGCATCTTCCCACAACTGGGTTCCACTCCATTTTTCACAACTCTGATTCTATCTATTATCTAACTGTGTGAAAACCCAAAAAGATTTTTGTTTTTGTTTTCAAGTGATGGAAGTGATGGTATTAGCTAAAGTGATTAACTTTTGGGCTTTTGGGGCACATAGAGAAAACCACTTTCCCATAACGTTTTTTTTTTGTTAAATTATTTTTCTTTGGTTTCTAATCTATTTTTTTTGCCCACTTTTTATCGTCAGACAAATAATTTACATCTTCCATCACATATGTATCATTCTAGAAAACATGTATATATAGTACTACAGATCAAATAAACCCGAACAAAAATCCATACACCCAACTATAAATTTTGAATACGTAATAAGGCCATCATAATCAGAAACTTATAGCAACCATAAAAAGCAAAAAGGCACACATACTCGTCCAAATTATGAAGAAACAACCAGCAAAACTGATACTTTTCAGACATGGAGATCCCAATCTGCATAAACAAAAGAGCACATAGACCATAAGAACTCAAAATTAAGAACATGAAAAGCCCACATGCTTGTCTCATTTATACTATCAGCATCTACATTAAAGTAAGCCTGTGCTACAAAGTTACTTATACTCATATGCATGAGAGTGCTGACTATGTTTCAGGGGATAGGAATTCATTTAGGGAAGTTGGCTTTGTACACAACACTGGGAGGAGTTCTTCGGTCAGCAGTAAGCCTTTTAAATTGGTATAATAAACAGAATTTGAAACTACTGTTGTCAAATAAACCACCACACTAACCTTATTTGATGACAACTAACTTATTTTTGCACGATAAAGTCGGATTTGAAGAGAAAACAACAACAACGATCAAATCGAAATCAAACTTGTACTATCCCATTTTTTATCTATATAACTGGTGAAAAAGAGGCAAACCATTAACCCCACAAATTAAAGCCACGACACAAAGGATAACTCCTTGTATAAATGAAAATGCAACAGAATCAAGTTGCAAAATGAGAATTCAGATACCTTGACAAATTGGTATTCATGAAACAAAATTATACTGTTTTGAGACAACAGCTCGCTCATATATTTGTACTATGTCCTGGAAACATTGCAGGTAGCAGACCTAGCCTAAATAGTCATGAAATGATCATTGCAGACACTCAAGCCTAAAGTGTAAGTCTTCATTGTAAGGTTGGAAGGCTATCAGTAATAACAATTAACAACAACCAATAAATAGCATGTGATTGCAAAGATTAGATATACACGATTAGATACTCAAACATGGCTTGTTGATTTTGCTTACTGTGTTTCTATGTAATATGAAACCCACGCCCATACATTGATTGATACATCATGTATAAATGTATCAATTATAAAGCTTTCTAGTATAGACCAAATGCAATCGAATCAAAGCATTTCAAAACTAAAAAACATAAACAAATTTCAACCACGATGAACAAAGCGAAGTCCAGACCTACTCCAATACATAAACAATTTGTCGAAACGAAAGAATGAATGTGTTAAAATAAAGAATAAAGGTGAAATTCGTACCCTCAAAGTTGAGCCTTTAGTATTTTAGGGGCGAACCTAGAACTTTGGGTTTTAGCACACAAAAGTGTGTTTGACAAAACCTAATTGAACATGAGCCTCCTGGTTGTCAAAGACCCATCTTTCTTGACAATCCGACTTTCCTGAGAACCAAAGTCACCAAGCAGATTGCAACAAACCTAACAAAACCCATCAAACAAAATCAAAAACCCAGATAGAATTGTAGAGTTAGTTAAAGAAGCAAACCTCATCCAAACTAAACCATAGAATCGAAGCAGGTAAAAAAAACTCATTGATTGTTTCATACATAGCAAATTAGATCATCGCTAAGACTTCTAATTCATCAGTACCCAAAAACTAGACCACTAAAATTGAAATCGAGCCCATCAAACAGAATCAAATGCATACCTATCAAGAAAACTCAAAATAAAAATTTAAAACTGTGGAGCAACCATCACATCTCACTATAGAATGAGTAACTAAACACACTTCGCCATTAAAGTTAATCAGTCCTGAAGTTCTCTCATTACGATTTCAACACAGGTAGATTGAGTCCATGAAAAAGGCTATACATGATTAGCACATTATATTCAAGTAAAGGCATTACATTAGCACATTACAATTCAAGCTATCGAGAGTGAGAGGTGACATTAGGAAATAATACTCAACCATGGACTCAAAACATCTAGAATGGACGAAAGTGTTATAGCCTTATTGTATAGCTTTACTCACTTTCACTACAAGAAAAACGCTCTTAGACGACGAAACTGTAAATGTTCCATCGTCTAAGTATATGTCAGATTATGAAAAAAAGTTGTGTCGTCTAAGACACACTTGGACGACAGAAATAACGTCAGTCCGTCGTCTAAGTGATCACTTAGACGACGCACCGACGCTGCATCATCTAAGTGATCACTTAGACGATGTACCAACGCTGCGTCGTCTAAATGAAGCATTATATAATGTCCATGCTGGAGTCTCTAGCTTCCACTCCGCTCACTCGTCTCAATTTCATCCTCATCCTCATATCATTCGATTCTCTCTCGATCAGACTCTCCTCACATGTACAACTAGCTAGCTAGCACTATATATATATATATATATATATATCTAGCTCCAACCATCGATTCGCCATATATCGGAGAAGGCTAGGTACGTACGTGCGTAGTTAATTTCCGACAATCTTAACGTTTATATATATAATTAATTGTATGTTTGATTGATTACATTATTAGTACGTCTAATATTTATAATTAAGTTAGGTAATTGATTGATATATATATATATATTTGTTAATTAATATAAACCAGTAGTACGTATATATGCATGGATGTTTAAAAATTTGGTTAATATTTAGTTAAAACATACATGCATGTTAGATATATTAAATTAATTGATGTATAATATATTCACCAATAATTAATAAAGGTAATTAATAAATATTTTAATTAATTATACGTTAATAATTAAGGTAGTTGAAAATTTGTATATATAATAGTATAATAATTACTTAAAAATCTGTATATATAATAGTTGACTAATATGATAATTAATTATTAAATTTCGTAGAAGTATGGACAAGAGTTGGATGAAGTTGCGGAATAGAAGTGATGTCCGATATATGGATGGAATTAGAGAATTTGTGAATTTTGTGATAGAACATAGTCAGGGAAAGAAGCGTTTCAAGTGTGTGAAAAAAATGTCTTAACTATCAGTATGTGGAGGTTAATGTTATGATGCAACACCTGTACGAAAATGGTATGATATGGAGTTACACTACATGGAGCAAGCATGGTGAAGCAGTAGACTTCAAATAAGCAGAATTCAGCTCAAGGTACAGCTACCATAGTGCCTCATACAGTGGCAGTGGTGCCGGTCCCCCTGCTTGGAACCCAACTGCGGATTTGGTCCATGATGCGTTTCTGGGATTTAGTCATGGTGGACACCAACACCAAGAAGGAGGTTACAATACCACTCATGGGCATGATGACACATTCCCCGTTGCTAGTTTGCCCACTGACACTAGTGAGATGGATAAGTACAACAGGGCGCTACTTGAAGCCCAGACCTCGGTGTACCCTGGATGTCGAGAGAATATGTTGCAATATGTGATGCAGCAAATGCAGATAAAAATGAAGCAGAAAATGTCAATCAGTGCTTTTGACGATATTCAGGAGTAAATATGTAAGTTGCTTCCTGATGATCACAATCTTCCTAAATCCCATTATAAGGTTAGAAATAACTTGAGCAGGATCGGCCTAAAGTACAGGATAATTGACGCATGTCCAAATGATTGTGTACTGTTTTACAAAGAGTATAAAGATTTGGACTATTGTCCCGTATGTGAGCAGTGCAGATATGAGCTGAATAGGAAGAGTTCGAAAAAGAAAATTCTTGTGAAGGTTCTTCGATATTTTCCATTGATTCCTAGATTGCAGCATCTGTACATGTCTCTATACACAGCAGAGGCAATGAGATGGTGCGCAAAAAAACGAATAGATGACGATGTGCTGAGACACGCCACGGATGGGTAGACTTTCAAACATTTCGACAGCGAATTTGGAGACTTTGTCGGAGAGGTTCGAAATGTTAGACTCCGACTATCTACAAACGGATTCAATCCTTGGGATAGTAATAGCTTTGTCGTCAGCACTTGGCCAGTTATTCTGATGCCGTACAACCTACCTCCGTGGATGTCCATAAACAAGAAATTTAATTTCCTTACTCTGCTAATTCCAGGTCCTAAATCTCTGGGGAAGTGCTTAGATGTCTACCTCAGACTTTGATCGACAAGCTGAAACTGTTGTGGGAAAATGGAGTCCCGACTTATGACAAATTCACTGACATGATGTTCATAATGAGGGCTGTCGTAATGTTGACGATCAGCAATTTTCCAGCGTATGGGATGTTAGCAGCCTGCAGGACGAAAGGATACAGTGGATGTCCTATATGTTTGGATGACGTAAAC
Organism: Geum urbanum; assembly: GCA_946800695.1. Classification (NCBI taxonomy): domain Eukaryota; kingdom Viridiplantae; phylum Streptophyta; class Magnoliopsida; order Rosales; family Rosaceae; genus Geum; species Geum urbanum. The sequence continues at coordinate 40,246,406 of OX327001.1, read as the reverse complement.
TCTAGTTGGCACGCGAGGAAAGTGTGTTACTTGGGTCACCGTAGATGGCTTCCTCACGACCACCCATGGCGACAGGATGAAGCTCATTTTGACGGGACGGTAGAGAATAATCCTAAACCCCGTAGTTGGTCTGGCGAAGAGATTTTAGAGAGGTTGAGCTATTTTGACTTTGGTGTGTTGACCAATGATAAAGATGTACAGAAATGCAATCCAATAGCTCTACATGATCTCAACTATTGGCATCACAAGAGTATATTCTTTGAACTCCCTTACTGGTCGAAGTTGAAGCTAAGAAACAACTTGGATGCGATGCACTAGAAAAAAATGTGTGCGAAAGCGTGGTGGGAACAATTCTCAATATTAAATTCAGGACTAAAGATACTCCCAAAGATTGCAAAGATCTAGAATCTATGAATCTACGTCGTCCCTTGTGGTCAAGGAGGGATAGAAGAGGAGTGTACAACAAGATGTCAGCTGTACCTTACACAGTGAAGCCGACACTTAGAAGTTCTGTATTTCACTGGTTTAAGAGCGTTCGTTATACGGCTATGTATGCAGCTACTATAATTGGAGTAGTAGATGAGATGCAACACAAGTTTGTTGGTTTAAAGAAAAATGACTATCACATTATGCTACAACGTCTGATTCCAGTGGTAATTTAACCATATTTGCCTCGTGACGTCGTAGAACCAATAGTGGCATTGTGCAGATGGTGGCAGAGGTTATGCGCCGGAGAGTTAAAGAAGTCAAATATGGTGGAACTGCAACAACAAATTGTGCACATCATTTACAAACTAGAGAGAAGTTTTCCCCCTGCTTTCTTTGACACCATGATTCACTTATTGATCCACCTGCCCGAGCAGGTGCTCATTTCAGGTCCAGTCCAGTACACTTGGATGTATCTTCAAGAAAGGTACGTACAACTAATTAATTATACAGGTTTTCCGATCTATTATTTGTTCCACTAGAGATTACTAGCTATATGTACTTATTCTACAATGAATTAATTGAACGTTTGATTTTGTAGACAACTTGGACAGTATAAATGATTCGTGAAAAATAGGTCGGCCCCGGATGACTCCATAGCAGAGACATACCTAATGCATGAGTGTGTTACTTACTGTAGTAGGTACCTCAAAGATCCACCACCTCCCACCGCCGGAGATCCTAGTTCCCGCATCAATCTTTCTGTCGTCACAAATGTCGTACGACCATTTAGATGAGTATTAAATGAATCGTTAACACGAGAAGAACTTATTGGGGCACATTGGAAAATGCTAAAGTAGTTATAATTAATGGTAAAATAGGTTTAATAGTTGATTTTACAACTCCTAGGTTAAAATGGCCCCTTGAGGTAAAAAAAATGCACAAAAAGAGGCGAAAGATGCTCAACTCCGACGCTTTGCAAAGCAAGTGAGTTGGCAGAGCCAGGAGGACAATGTCGAGCCTCCTCCGGACCTTTCAGCTGGTCCTTCGGCAGCGGTGACTAGGGAAATTCCTGATGCCCTAGCTATACAGAGGGAAGATGATGACACCTCTTCTGGCCCATCCTTGGTGTCAGAAAGTGCCCAGGAGTCTATTCTTTACAACCCGCGGCGCAAGGTCAGGAAGGCCTCATCAGACCCTCAACCAAAAAGGACCCGAGGACTTGGAAAGGGCAAAAAATCCGAGAAGTAGTTCAAGGCGACTGGGCAAAAGATCAAGTTGTCGAACGACGGTTTCACCAATGGCACTCCCACCTCTCAGCTAGCTAGTCTCTCATCGCACATCATCGGGGCAATTATTCACAACAAGGTTCGTATAGTTGTGCCTACCTGGAAGGAGTTGCCGGACTTGGAGAAGGGGAAGGTGTTTAAAGAACTCTCGGTACGTAATACAATTTTAAATTCATTTTTTAATAACAAATAAAAATCGTAATATTATAATATATATGATTATAATTTTTTTATTCTTTTCTTGTAGGAACAATATGCGATGGATGGCACACTGGAGATGCTTACGCACATCAACACCACCGCCAACGCCATCTACCATGATTGGAAGTACAAACTTCACAAGTATTACGAAGAATTCGGCTGCTCGCCTACCCCTGTAGAGCTGCATGGGGATAAGAAAGATGAGTGGGAGTGGTTGGTTAATCACTTTGAAGAAGAATTTTATCGGGTTCGTATTTTTTTATTTAAATTAACGAAATCGAATTATTTTTTTTAGTCATTTATTAAGTTTTTAATGATTTATGTTGTCCAACAGAAAATCTCGGACATAAACAAGGCCAATTAGGAGAAGAAGGACAAACATCATACCTCCGGCTCCAAGAAGATGATACAAATCGCCAAGGAGCACAGAGATAAGGGCTCCAAACACCCTTATCTAGATGCTAGTGTCACCGCTTACGTGATACTTGGGCTCGATAATGAAGCAAGTCAAATCGGCGTAAGTGCCGTATATATTTCTTCTCAATTAATGTAATTATTATTTATTATTTATTAAACTGCCGTACAAATTTATAATTATTTAATTTTTATTATTTTCAGGCGAGATTGGTAGAACGGGCGCATGAGGAATTGGCCAACACGCAGATTGCACACCCGAATTTGCCGCTAGAAGACCTGCCTCCTCTATCGATGGAGAGCCAAACTGCAATCGCCGATGATGTATACGGTCGTTGAGCTGGCTAGGAGGTTAGGGGGTTGGGATGCAAGGTGCAGCGAGATTTATCTTCTGACTCATCTACGGGACGTTCGGCGAGGAAATGTGCTCGGGATGCATCGGTCCAAGCAGCCTTTGAGGAGGCTCGACTTGTACGGGCGAAAACGCTATCTATGCGTCAACAAGCACATACAGCTCACCTCATCGCCCTCATGCAAAACCAAGTCTAACAAGAGTGTCATCCTACTCCGACCCCACACCCCGACAACGATGACATGGCTTGAGGCGAGGGACTCGAAGGCGCATCTACTTCTGCTGCATTTTAGTAGTTTGTATGTAGTTTATCATATATCGTATTTTTCGAATGATTTAATTTGATGTACGTACAATTTTTAATTATTTAAATTAAATTTAGTATTTTAATTAATTTATTACTATTTTATTTTAAATTAAATTTTAATTAAAAAAATTAAAAGAATTAAATATTCACTTAGACTACGAAAGTATATACGCTTTTGTAGTCTAAGTTCTCACTTAGACTACGAAACCATATATGCTTTCGTAGTCTAAGTTATCACTTAGACTAAGGAAAATATACACATACGTGGTCTGAGATCACTTAGACCCCGCAACAATTCCGTAGTCTAAGTGATCACTTAGAACACGCACAAAATATTTGCGTCGTCCAAGTATAACTTAGACCACGCAATAATTGCGTAGTCTAAGTTGTACTTGGATGACGCAAATGTTATTTGCATCGTCTCATCATAGCTTGGACGACAGGACATTTGTGTCGTTTAAGTGACCTCCTGGACGACGGAACGTACCATTTCTGTCGTCCAAGTACTTAGACTACGACACTTGGACGACTGACCAAAGACGACGGAGATTCCGTAGTTTAAGTACTTAGGCTACAGAAACTCTAACCTAGACGACGGAAATGGCATGTGGTCTAGGTGCGTTTTACTTGTAGTGATTTGCTGAGTCAAGAGTGTTTGAAACAATACTCAAACCATGGACTCAAAACATCTAGAATGGACGAAACTACTATAGCCTTACTCAATGTAATGCTTGTCTTAATATATTTCAAAGCTAAGACAGATTAGTATAATATATGGGAGAAGATGAGAAAAACCGTGTGTGGTGACTAAAAAGAGTCAACGAACAGGAACATTCTATCCGACTTTCCTTTTCTGTGCTGAGAAAAAGCCAGATTGTTCCACCAAATCGGCTAGTGGAGGAGTGCAACAGTAGCAACAACTTGGGGAGAGTAATTAAAGCACATCCAAACTAAAGAAGCCTAGAACTGAGAGAACCTAAAGAAGCAAACCTCATCCAAACTAAACCAGACCAACTGAAGCAAATAAAAAAACTCATTGATTGTTTCATACATAGCCAATCAAATCATCGTTCAGACTCTTAATTCGTCAGAACCCAAAAACCAGACCACCGAAATTAAAGTTGAGCCCATCAAACAGAATCAAATTGAAGATTACAAACCTTATTCAATCAGTAAAGAGATAATACGCAAAAGTTGAACCTAACGAAGCCAGACGATGCAACAAACCCAAAGCAAGCAAGATCAGATCCAAACCCAATGAACCCAGACAAAATATGATAAATAGATTGAAAGGAGAAAGTGAAATCGAAACGATCACGCTGGTGAGGTGAGAGAGCTCAGCATAAGCAAGATATTGTCAATTATGATCGATGAGAGGCGGGGAGAGAGAGAGAGAGAGAGAGAGAGAGAGGTATAGGAGAGAACCTTACATGCTTTGCACGCGGAAGGAAAAATTACCAAAAGGACATTACTGAAAAGTGTGTCTCAGCTTTGTTATAGAGTAAATGTAACGACCGGACCCCACTAAAGTATCCTAAAATAAATAAAATCTTCATATAAAACTAATAGCAGCTCAACTAGGAATAAATTAAGTAGAATCGAGTTGAAAACCTTATCGATAAATCCGTTACGATAATACAATTATAAAGATATAAAGAACGCCTAATTTCTCCATTGGCAGCACCTCCTCATGGTAGCGACACTCATCACCATCGCCCACCTACTAGGTTGACGAAGTCTAAATGTTAATTAAACATCACGGTTACTCTTGCAACATCGTTAAGAATCTAAAGATATAAAATATGACTAGTTTTGGAAGCTTTTTTTGACCAGGTGCACCTCTGCGAGAACCACCACCAACGATGACATTCGACCTCCCAATATCTTCCTCTCATCAAGCCCAACAATTAAACTCAAAGCACTATCAACTAATTTCGAATGATGTGGCCGAAATTAAGGCCAAAACTAAATCGGCCTAAATTGCCAAAAAACTAATCGACGTCGAAACATCATCGGCGAGTCACTATGAAACTCGAGACCAGACGTGTTCAAAGCTAGAGGAACGGAGGGGAAATGCCCTCTACCCTCGCCAACTGAAACCATCAAAAACCGCCTCCATGATGGTGCCAAAAAGTGGCAACGAATCTGAGAGAGATAGAATTCAAACTCCCTCTCTACACCCGCACCCACTAAATTCCATATACAAACACAATCCACACGTCAAGACGAGTCAATCGATACCTAAATTGTGACCTGAAACTACACCGGCGAAGACAACCCTGGAAACCTAAAACCCTAGAATTTCCCTCAATCGATTCTCCCTCTATAAGCCTCAATTCGTCGAATTGAAGGTATAGAAAAGATCAACACGTTGAGACTTCAATTTCCAACCAAATATGACCCCAAATGGTGGCTAGCAGTGGCACACCGTCGGTTAGCAGCTCGACGACGATTTTGGTCACCAGAGCTTGGTCAATGCGGGTGAACAGGTCAATATCCAAAATGGTAAGTCTCCCTTTCCTTTTCTAGAATCTCCTATTTAAACTCGCGGTTTAACCGATTCATAAATTTTCGTAAAACTTCCATTAACCTTAATTCTTTCATTGTAACTTTGTTTTTGACATTCCACGTGTTGATGAACTCGTCTCTACGAATACTATAATTTCCATCCGAAGTCAATCCGATAGAGTCGCCACATTAAAAGTCAACACGAAACCTCTTAAAAATTATTGCTGGTAAAAATTATTCACAGCTCCCAATAACCCGAAATCGAATATCGCAAAAATACTTCTAATTTTTATGCAAGGTATGGGGTATCACAACTTATTCCCAATAAAACTAAATATTGTCGTACGTCATTTTGGTTCGGGTTATAAAATTATCTCTCCATGTCTCCCTAGTGCCCACTTAAGTTTATGTTAGGAAATTAATCATCTGCTCGAGTGTCTAATCTACATTGTTAACAACATTTATAATTAATATTGTCAACAATGTAGAGCCTAATGTCTCTAATACGCCTCGACTCGTCCCAATCTTCATCCATCAACCTTTTCAGCTCCACATCCTTCTAATTTAACGGTTTTGCAAATTCTTGTTGAACTAGAATGTCTTTCACCCTCTTCTTCCACAAAGTGAACATTTTCTTTCCATCAAACTTCTCCACCTTGAAATGTGAGACGCTAGAACTTGTCATTGTGAACACCTTCGATCGATAAGCCGAAACTTTGATATCACTTGCTAGGAAATGAATCCTGCACCACACAAGTATTGAAAATAGAAATGAAGGAAGGAAATTACCAATCCAAGAACACAACAATATTTAACGAGGCTCGGCCAATATCCTTGCCTAATTCTCTGGAGAGTATCCACCTTTATTTTGGGATAAATACAAAAAACAAGACGACAACACTCAAGTTTATACCCAACCAGAGCTCTTGTATTAAAAAGGATACCCCTTAATTATACACCATCTCTCAACTTAGAAGATCACTCTACCCCAAGGTATGCACACCGCACTCATCAAACACCCACGAATCACCTTAATTACTTGTATATCCGAAGACCCTTAGAATCGTTTCCTCACTCGCTCTACTTGTGATGTGATTATGTTCTCCGATGAGATGATGATTATGTAATGGAGAGCACCTTCTTTTATAGCCTCCAAACTAATGCTCTAGAACTCTTCATGAATATTCTCATTCATTCATGACAACATTCTTCCATTCATGACCACAACTCTTACCCATTAATGTCACATTGGAATTTGAAGAGTCCAATGTATCTAGACCACTTTGAATTCAACGAACATGGTAATTGTTTCTACCGAATTATGCGCGGGGCGTAATCTGGCAAAACAGTACGAGTACTCCTTCTTTCTACGTCCGAACGGACGGGCTGTTCGGATGGTCGGGCGCTGACTCTCCTCTCCGGGTATGCGGGCGCTCTCTTCCGACGGTCGACTCTTCCTTCGGGCGCTTCTTCTTCTCTCGGATGATCGGGTGCGCGCGTTCGGGTGCGGCTGTTAGAAGAATACAACAATGAACAGGCGGTCAGGGGTCAAGACGGGGTGGCCCGCCTTCAACTCTCCAATGCCTAAGTCAGATGATGTGTTGGATATAACAGTCAAGCAAACGTGCGTGCAGATAGTGTGGTTGGAGTGAATTCGTCGAGATGGAACGAATGGGATGATCTTACCTGTAATAAATACCTTACATATATAGGTGGTTGAGTTTGGGGCTCATTTGTGTTCTTCGATGTGGGATTGGTGCCCTTGCTGGTGTGTGATCCGCACATTTGGGCGTGCGCCTGTCGGGCGCGTGTGCGCTCGGATGGGGTCGGTCTGGTGAGTGAAGTTGAAGCCTTCCTAGTGGTTCTTCGGGTGGTCTGGTAGGTGTTGATTTACCTGCTTAAGTGGATAAGTATTTTAATCGGACAACTCATGCTATACAAACAAGTCCCCCAAGTCCCCAAGTCAAAGAGAACTTTCTTGACTGGGGAGTTGAAAAAGGGTCCGTACGATTAAACAAGATACTTATCCGGTTGAGCAGTGGTGCATGGTCCTGTAACCCCCAAGTCCCCCAACTCTCCGGTCCAGGAAGGGCTCGCATGACGGAGTGGGTACCTGGGCGGTCGAGCGTGTACCTGTGCTTACTGGCCCGGCGTCCAAACGAATTTTGCTATTTAGAGCCGCGCGCCCGGATGGAGTTGGCCTTGTAAACAAATAAGTACAATATAGAGATGAAAATGTGTGAATGTATGGTATGATGCATGAATGTATGGTATGGTGTGTGAATGTATGCAAATGCTGGTTGTAACGCCAGCGTTGGGGTGACACTGCGTATGTCGCACGTCAACGGGGATACCGTCGCGTACGCTGTAGCGTCAACGGTGCGATTAGGACCGCGACGTACAATGTTGCAGCGCGCACGAACGCGTACCCGTGCCGCCCTTCGCATTTAGCGCGCGCAGAGGCCTCTGCTGCCTAAACCGGGAAGATTTCGCACCCGGAGAGGACGGACCCCACACCCGGTAACGCTCATCGGTCTCGGACCGTTCAAGGAGAGGACGGACCCCACACCCCCTGCCAGATCCGAGTCGGCGATTCGATCTTTAACGTTACGCCCACGGAGGGGAAGAACCCCACGCCCGTGCCGCCCATCGAGCTTGCCGCGCAGAGAGAGGGCGGACCCCATGCCTCTGGCTCCACAGCCGGCTTGTATTTGTGCGGACGGAGAGGACGGACCCCACACCCGCCGCTTATCAATGGCAGAGCCTGCAGAGGGGGGACGGACCCCACGCCCCTGCTAGGACTGAGTTGGCTCACGGAGGGGAAGAACCCCACGCCCGTGCCGCCTAACGAGCTTAGCGCGCCCAGAGAGGGGACGGACCCCATGCCTCTTTCGCCATGGGCGGCTTGTATTTTCACGTACGGAGAGGACGGACCCCACACCCGTCCTCTATTAGTCTCAGTGCCTGCAGAGGGAGGACGGACCCCATACCCCTGCTAGGACTGAGTTGGTGCATCGATCGTTAACATTGCGCTCACGGAGGGGAAGAACCCCACGCCCGTGTCGCCCATCGATTTTAGCGCGCCATGCATGTTGCCGCCTAAAGCGGCTTGCCAGTTCTTACCGGTGTGCGCACGGGGGGAGGTGCCCTACGCCCGTGATGGTGTTATCTTGTTCGGACGTCCGCGGGCGATCTTCATTCACTGGTTGTGCGGGTGGTGTGTGAGTTTTGTTCGACTGGCGGGAGATGTGGTGTGCCTTGCCTTGGATCTAGTGGTGTGCTGGAGAGATGTTTTTTTTTTTGAGGTGACATTCCTTTTGACTGCTCGTTGGGAACCGTTTGTGTAATAAATGCGAGCCGTCGTCATGACTGTGCGAAGGGCAGACGTCATGCGCGTGGGAGTGGGGCATGGGTGCCACGTAACGGGCCGTTGGAGATCGTGTCAGTGTTTGATTTCAAGGCGGGAAGCTGAAGAGGTGGCACGTTTTACTAAGGAGGGTTAGTAAACCGCCCCGTGCCACGTGTTGCAATCCGACGGTGGACACGCGAGAATGGACGACTGGCGTTCATTGGCTTACGTCGTGCGATCAGTATAAAGAGGGGGTGTGGTGTCGTCTTCCTCACCTTTTTATAATTTGTTGAATTGCTGCAGAAATCACCCCTCTACTGTTCCTCTCTGATCCCTGTCGTACCTTGTTTCTTGCCGGAGTTTCCTCGTGGATACTCAGCCTTCCTGCCGCAAAAGACCGAATTTGGTGAGGCTCTCATCCCGTTTCTGGTGTTTTCCGTTTTTGGTTCGTGTTTGGTTGTTTCTGGGTTTTTGGGCTTTTTCTGGGTTTTGTATCTTAAGAACAGGGCGTGTTCTTGAGGTGTGCCGGGTTTGATTTTCTTTGGGATAGGATTTTTGTGTTTGGTGTTTCTGGTAGTTTGCCCCCTCCCCTACTCTCTTTTGCTAAGTGTTGCCTCTTCGCCCGTGCTACCAATGCACCCTGGCGCTCCTCCAAATCTGCGTTGGTCGGTGTGGGCCTACACGGACCCGAACGCTGGTGTTGTTTTGGCCTCCGTCCGAGCGGACTGGACCACCCGCACGGGTGGAATTCTCCCCTTTCTGTCGTCCGTGATACGCCAGCCCGTGGGATCGTCCCCCAGTCCTTCCGTACGTTCGATGCGAACGAGTATCCGCTGGGCACACGCGTGCCGTTGGGATTTTATTGGGTGCATGCGTGCCGCCAGGCCGCCTGGGCTGTGGGTTGTGGTTTGCTACCAGAGATAGGAAGAAGATAATTTTCACGAAGTGTGTGTACCTGTTTGCTAACCTTCCGTTTGTGTGATCTGTAGGTAAGATGACGAAGTCTACAGTAATAGACAAGGATGACGTGCTTAAGCGCCGCCTGTTCGCACTGCGGGATGCTGCCGCGAAGGCCCGTAAGGTGGCGGATGAGGGCCGTGGCGCAAACGTGGCTGATCCTGCTCCGCCCATTCGAGGGTCACAAGCGGATGTTCCCCGCCCGCCACCGGGTGGTGCCGCTGGATCCAAGGCCCAAGCCCGGGCGGAGCGCAAACAGGAGCAGTCTGAGCGAGATGATGTTGGGGACAGGCGGGAGGCTGCTCGTACGCCTCAGTCTTCAAGTCGTGCGCCCGTCGCGCCTCCTTCTTCGAGTCAACCTTCTAGTCCTCCACAATACTTTTGCTCTCCAAATCCCTTGCTCCCGCCTTCGGGTCCTCCACAGTCATCCGAGCAAGGGGAGGGTGAGGAGCGTGCGCAGAAGCGTACCCGGACTGAAGATTCCCCTCCCGGCCCCGCTCCCGAGACGAATGTTGATGTTGTGGATTCCTTGCGCCATGCGCTGGAGGATGGCGCCGCCTCTCTGGGGTCCCTGCTGCAGCCGCTGGGGAATGCTGCCCCCGACGGGCTGGATGCGGTCTTCGTTGCGTGCACCCACCTGCTGCGTTAGGTCTTCCGCGTCCGCTCGCAGGAGGATATGGAACTGGCATGTGTCAGGGCTGAGGGCGCGAAGCAGCGGAGGATGACGGACAGGGTCGCGGCGCAACTCGAACAGGCCAATAAATTGGTCCACCGATACACCGTCCGTGCCGAGGAGGCAACCGCCCGGTCTATCGAAGTTGCCGCCCGTGAAGCTGTAGCTATTTCTGAACGGGACAAGGCCGTGGCCGAGGTGGAGCGGGTGCGTGCTGAGCTGAAGCACGTCCGTGCTGAAGCAGCCGCCCGGGAGGCGCTATCAGAGTCCCGGCTGAAGGAGGCTGATCGCGTTGCTCGCATGGATGCTGTGGCGACGTTCAAGGAGTCTGACGAGCTCCGCCAACTGGTCAGAGCGGAAGTGGATGAACAGGTGGCTGCGTTCCAGGCGGCGGTGGGTCCTTTCTTGAAGATGGATGAGTACCAAGCGTTCATGGAATCTGTAATTGAGAGACGGGCGGGCGCTCAGGTTCCTGCGTATGAGAGAGATGTGGGGCCCTCTGGAGAACCTGCTAGGGCGGAGCTGGAGCCGGTGATCAGGCGGATGGATCCGGGCGAGCAGGTGGAAGTTGTTGGGGTGGCGTCGTCGGAGGAGGCTGAGGAGTTGGATGTTGACACGGGAGCGTAGTGTAGGATTTTGCTTCTCTTTTTGTAATTGGATAGGCCTTTGCAGTCGGGCCTTGTGCCTTCCATTAATAAAGTACTTCTTTCCATGCGTGTGCCTTGCCTGGATTTTTTTTTTTTTTAATGGCGTCTTTTGAATGGCTCGCGCGAACGTGCGCCCACCCCTTTGCTTTGAATGGAATTTTAACCGTGTTACATCCATGTGCGCAGCCTATCCCCAGTCCCCCAAGTATTGGGCGGACGGGGTAAGGACAAACGGGCGCGCCGTAGTCGTTGACCCTGCATATCTCGGAGGTAATAAAGTGCTGGCGCTTCCTTCCACGGACGGGGTGTCCACCCCTTTGCCGGATTGCCCCAGTCCCAGTTGGATTGGTCGAGCCCGGATGCGCTGGTTGAACGATCGGGCGTTCGCGGGGATGCGGTATGTCTCATCGCTCTTCCAGCAAGTTATTGCTGATACGTAGCCCTTCACCGTTCGTGCATGGATCGTACCCCTCGAGCCATGGGCTCTGATGGGTGATCTTCTAGGGGTAACATAGCTTCCTTTCCGAATGTCAGGCTGAACGGATTCTCACCCGTGGCGCCGTCAGCCCGTTGCGTGGATTGTCCGGTACCTCCGTTCCTGGCGTAGGTTCCAAGGTGAGGACCTCCTGCCCGCCCCGGGGTTTCGTGGTTTCTTCGTGATTGTATCCCCGAACGTACCCGATTCCACGCTCCGTCGGGAATCGTCCCAAGAGCAGGTGCCCCGCGATGATCATCTTCAGTTTGTTGATCCCCGGCCTCCCGAGTATGGCGTTGTATGGGGAGGGTGTGTTCATGACTATGAAGTCCGTCTGGATCTCACTGTGCGGGGTGTCGGGCGCACCGATCCCGACCCGAATGTTGTCACTCCCGATTGGATATGACGTTTCGCCCGTGAAGCTGGCCACGCACCCATGATCCTGTGTCATCTTGCTGGCGGGCCTACCGAGCGCCGTGTATGCGTCAAAGTAGATCACGTTCACGGACGCTCCATTGTCGATCAGCTCCCTCTTCATAAGGAATCGATCGATGATCGCGTCGATCACGAACGGCAGGGTACTGTCCTTCGGGCTTCTCCCTTCATCTTCCGCCGTGAAGCTAATGGTGGGAGCCTCCCTTCCTGTTTTCTGCATTTGTCCCGCCCCGATTGTCATCACCTCCTGGCTCGGGCGATCGGGCGATGAGGTGCCCTCCTTGCGCTTGCCCTCGGATATCGTACTGATGGTCCCCCGGGTTCCAGTGTTCGCCTCGCGCTGTTGTCCTTCCGCCCTGGGAGGGGTTGTCCGCTTGTCTTTCAAGTCTTCAAGGGCCTTTTTCAGCATAATGCAGCTGTTGGTACGGTGGGTGGCGGCGTTGTGGAATTCGCACCAGACGTCCGGGAATTGGCCGGTAGGAGCCATTTCTTTCGTCATGTTGTTTGGTGGCGGTATTCGGTGTCGATGCAGGCGGAGTAGGTGCTCGAGCGGCTGCTGATCGACCGTAAAGACCTCCTGTCCCGCCGGTTGATAGCGTTGTACTAGCGGTAGACGGGCGCCATGCTGCGCTTGTCCCCGCGCTTGGTAGTAGCCGTTGCCCTGATGGCTGCGGAAGAAATGCCTCTGGTAATTCTGCCTTTGCGCGTCCCAGTCCCTCTTATAGCCCCCGGTTGGCCTTTCGTCATCCGCCAGCCGTCGTGGTTGGGCGCTTGTCGCCTCCGGTCTGCTGGAACTGGGTTCGGAGGCGGATCCGTACACTCGCGTCTCTACGAGCGCCTTCTGCACAATCAGGTCCATGATCTCGTCGTAGTCGAGATGTTCCTTCCTTACCAGCTTCTCTACGAATGGGCTGGCGAGCAAATTATCCATCAGGGCTACCTTGGCCATCCGTTTATCAAGGTCCCTGCATGTACTTGTGAGCGTTCTCCACCGATTGATGTAGCTCGACAGGCTCTCGTCCATCCCCTGGCGGACCTTGAGGAGGATGCACGTGGTGTTGTACTTGCCTTGGAGCCGGTAACGCTTTTGAAAGCTTTCCGCCAGCTCGAGGAATGAATGGATGGACCCTGGCGGGATCTCGTAAAACCAGCTTCGCGCTTCCTCCACCAGCGTTTCCTGAAATAGGAAGCATAGGGTTGGATCCGAGTACCGGGTTCCGTCCGTGATGGATCGAAACTCGTCCACGTGCGTGCGGGGATCTCCGCTCCCGTCGAACCGAGCGATCTTCGTCGTCTTCGCGTGGGGGTCCCTTCCCCGCTCCAGTATATTCGCCGAGAACAGGCTGACCCGGGGGGCGAACGTCCCGCCCTGTCCGGCTAGGTTGTCCTTGCGTAAGCGTGAGACCTCCTCCGCCAGCTCCTCCATCCTCTGAAGGATCAGGGCATTGTTCGTCGGGGGCGTCGATTCCTCCATCGGTGAGGGCGCTCGGGCCGCCCGGGCACTGGTCCCGCCGAGCGGATGTTGTCCTTCGCTGGTGGTCTCCTGGGTCCCCTCGTGCTGCCCCAGCTGCTGGCTGACGAGTGCGTCCAACCGCTCCTCCAACCTCTGACGGATTTGGCGCTCCTCTGCTCTCTCGAGCGCCGCCTCCCGTAACTCCTGGACCGGGTTGCTGATGCGCTCCTCACCGTCGTTCCTGTCGGTCGCTAATACATACCGCCCCTGCGAGTCTGGCGGCGTCTCCCCATCGGGCGCGTTGCTGTCGTTAGTCACCGGGTTGAGCATGTGGACCTTTGGTTTTTGTGGTGTTTATACGAGGTTTGCAATTTGTAAACTTCCCACAGACGGCGCCAACTGTTTCTACCGAATTACGCGCGGGGCGTAATCTGGCAAAACAGTACGAGTACTCCTTCTTCCTACGTCCGAACGCACGGGCTGTTTGGATGGTCGGGCACTGACTCTCCTCTCCGGGTATGCGGGCGCTCTCTTCCGACGATCAACTCTTCCTTCGGGCCCTTCCTCTTCTCTCGGATGATCGGGTGCGCACGTTCGGGTGCGGATGTTAGAAGAATACAACAATGAACAGGCGGTCAGGGGTCAAGACGGGGTGGCCCGCCTTCAACGCTCCGATGCCTAAGTCAGATGATGTATTGGATATAACAGTCAAGCGAACGTGCGTGCAGATAGTGTGGTTGGAGTGAATTCGTCGAGATGGAACGAATGGGATGATCTTACCTATAATAAATACTTTACATATATAGGTGGTTGAGTTTGGGGCTCATTTGTGTTCTTCGATGTGGGACTGGTACCCTTGCTGGTGTGTGATCCGCACATTTGGGCGTGCGCCTGTCGGGCGCGTGTGCGCTCGGATGGGGTCGGTCTGGTGAGTGAAGTTGAAGTCTTCCTGGTAGTTCTTCGGGTGGTCTGGTATGTGTTGATTTACCTGCTTAAATGAATAAGTATTTTAATCGGACAACTCATGCTATACAAACAGTAATACCTCCACGGGAATGCAGAAAGTCATCGACCTACCAAGAGTAATGTATAATATCCACTAATATGGTCTGGAATATATAACGGTTTATACTTTCTAATAAATTGAATTTTCATCCTTAGTTTTTTTGTTCTTATTTATGTTTCTCTGCAACACTCGTATATCGTTGTCCATTGTTTGGGTATTTTGATTTTGGCTTCAATTACTTCAAGAGATTCACTAGCGGCAGACTCTCATCCCAAAAATTGATATAATTAATGGCGGTTTTGACAAGCTCCATAGCTAAAATATAAGTTGGGCATGGTGTTGGCACATGGCTAATCAACTCGGCTTTTGTTGGAGGAGCTTTTTTGGCTCTAGGCGTTTCGAGAGGGGCAGTTAGTTGTTCTGGACAATAATGAAGGATATTAAATTTCAAGTGAGTGTAGATTTTGAATAGAGGAGTGTCAAAATCAGTGCCATGGAAAAAGGGTGTGAAGATATAATAAAGATAATCTCAATAATACATTGATACGTGTCCAGCCTTGAAACCAACTCTTCACGTCGTTAGCTACTTAGCTACCTCCAAAATTACTTTGTTCTCTGATTCTTTCATGTTCTTTCCAAGAATCAAAGAAACCCCCCAGATCATATACGAATCAGTCTTCTTGTAATCGCTTTGAGCAATTGAGCCCTCCTAATTTTGTTTTTTTGATCTCAATGAGTGAAGTAAATCTTGAAGAAAAAGTAGCATCTATTATCATCCACAAAACCTCCGAATAAGTATGGGTCTTGAAATCTACATGCGTTCCACCCCATTTCGACTGCTTGGAGTTTCACATTCGGTATCCAAGAGATTTGAAAAAAAGAAAACTAAAGGAAGTCTCAGTTAATGAGTAAGGGTGGTGTATTTATGTATTGGAGCACTAGAAAAGTAAGCTTTCGCACCTTCAATTGAATTGATATATCAAGATCTATTTGGGTCTTTTCTATCTTTTATCCAATTTCAACACCGGAGTCTGTGCAATGTGAAAATCTGATTCCAAAATCTTTTAAAGACCATGGGTTTTAAACTTTTTTGTGTGCAAATTGCATTATTTTTCTCCATGGAGATTTGCGCAAAGAGAAAAAAAAATATGAGACTTAAATGAGATTCGGTAATCTTCTAATAAACAAAGATGTTATGAAAGCATATAAGGAAAAAAAAATGGAGCGAGGCATGAGCTTCCTGTGGTTGTTTCTATGCTCTCTTGAAGGAATGGATAAGTGGATAACATGTAACCATGCTCATATGAGAAAGAGATGAGGGTTAACGGAAGTTTAACAAGGTTATTAGGTTTCCAAAGTTGGACACGTGCCAACAATATATTAGAGCATCAAACAAATGACTTGGTTTGACGGAATGATGAAAAATTTTCTCGTATGAGACGGATATTGAGACAAAAAGTTTGGGAACCATTTGATAATCATTACGCTATAGAAATGGAAATAGACTAGATTATCCTTTGTTGAGAAAAAAAATTGACATATCAGCAATTTTAACACATAATGAACATAAATCGAAAAGAACTATCACCATGATACGATTTTACAAATTTGGATACTTTTTTGATAAGTTTAAAAATTTAGATATTTTTTAGGCCAGTCCATGAGAGTCTAATTAAGTACCTTTGATCTACTCTTGACTCTCCTCTCTTAACTTTTGACTAACCCATATATCCTAACTGTACCATTCATTCTAATCATAAGGCTTCGAATAGTTTTATCTTCCTTCATTATTTTATTCAGCTGTACCATATCTTTTCTCAAAACCTCATTATTCTTCCTTTTATCTTCTTCTTTTGTTTCTCTCATAAGCATTTGGTTATACCTTAATATATGTTTCTCAATCAATTATTTAAACTCAAAATGTAATTTTAAAAGAAAGAAAAACAAACCCTAAAAATAGAAACCTACTTTGTCAATGTAAATCCAAGTTCTAGATATTTATAAGTTGGAGTCCAAATTTATTTGACTCTATGTCAAACAATTAAGTCAGAACTGTTTTGAATATGACTTTTGAGGAACCAATTCGATTCTCGAAAAACTAATTGATTTTTTCCCTTGATTAATGATGAGAATCTGAGAGAGTTTAGGGTTGAGAAAGAAATTTAATGCACATTTTTAATATATAGGAAAGTACATTATATAATAAAATTAATAAATTTTAATTTCATCTCACACTCTAACGGAAACATAATTCTTATTTTATATCACACTCTTACGATAAGATAATTCTTATTTAATATGATTTTAAATGAATTGAAAAATGAAACAACAAACCAGATAATGAATATTGATCATGAATATGTCCAACCAATTAGGAGTGAACTATGAATAAGTGATAATACAGAGTGTAGAGCAAACAAACATATCCAAGTGTTCTCAAACAATAGATCCCTGACTATGCATTGTCTTATAGTGATGGGAAATCTAAAAAGTAAGCATGTTTATATTTTTTTTAATGATTCAGTACGTTAATAAGTAAGTTTGAATATAATCATACTTTTATCATTTTGAAATCATTAGGCCGTTTTGAACGCTTATGGTGGGATGAAATTGTATACACCGTTCTAATAAGGGAAGAGCCTCACAATCAGTTACATTTCATCATTCTTAGAGAAAATCAAATGAATTTTTTTTTTCTGCTTAGGCACTATAACTCTTTCTTGCCAGGTTATTATGCATCCATTGCAAGATCGGGTACTGGCAGCTGTGAGAGAAAATGCATGTCTTCAAGTCTTCCTAGATTATTATCAGTCATATAGTCTTATACTCTCTTACACTGATTATTGATGCTGTTACGTTATCTGGATTTAGGCTTTTCCAAAATTTAATTGAAATAACAATATGTGTTGTATGTATTAAGATAAATATAAAGCTTTGGCAAATTCTTATTGTACGTCTAATGTCATTAGGGCCTAAAATTTTAATCCACATTTTTAATACAAAAGAAAGAACACTCTTAAGTATGATAATTCTTATTTATTCAAATATTTAAACGGTCATTAGAAAACGAAACAACAAACTAAAGTAAGAATATTTATGTTGATAATACTATGATGATATGGAAATCACAATATATATATATATATTTTCATGTGAATATAAAGTTTGGAAGTACACTATATAATGAAATCGTTATATTGTTGGAATAATTTGGTAGAATGAGAGCGCTAGATTATTATTCATAGAGAATTGTCCCTTATATAGGAATTCATGTTACAATATCTCATTACGAATAGGTTATGTATTACATGTCAGAAAGGAAAATAAATCACAATATTAATAGAACATCTCTATTACATAATATGGTAAGATATCTATATAGAATTACGGTCAAGATAATCGCATAATATCTCGACATATCTCAAAAATATCACTTGTGATGTGCAAATATCACTTAATCGAAGAAAAAGAGTACAACACGTCCTTCACTTGCAAGAAAGACATCTTGAAGACAATCAGCTCCCCTTGATGTCAATGTCTCCTCTTGATGTATTCATCAATAGAGTTCAAACAAACGACAAATGCCTATTCTCCTAACATGCTTCTCAAAAGTGGTCTTAGGCAAAGACTTGGTGAACAAATCCGCTAAGTTTTTCTCATATTTCACTTGCGTAATAACAATGTTAAGTAGAGTCTGTTGTTGCTGATTATAGAAGAACTTTGGCAAAATATGTTTGGTGTTCTCAACTTTAATGAATCCCAACTTCATATGTTCAAGACAAGCTGCATTGTCCTCGAACAGAATAGTCGGATCATCAATTGTGGCTCTGAGTCCGCAAGTTAGTCTAATATGAGAGATGACACTTCGTAGCCATACACATTCATGAACAGTTTCATATAGTGCTATGATCTCAGCATGATTAGATGACATGGCAACAAGAGTCAACTTTGTAGCTTGGTGAACAAATCCACTAAGTTTTTCTCAGAACTCACTTACGTAATAATAATGTTAAGTAGAGTCAGTTATTGCTAATTATAGAAGAACTTCTGAAAGGACCCGACCTCATTTTAGCTGCCTAAACCAGAATTAAGCCCTAGCGACTCTACTAACCTTATTTTCTACTCACTAATTAAAAACCGAAGTGGAGATCCATAACTCAAGTGTCATAAAATAAAGAAATTTTTCCACATATTGGTTCACTACTAAAATTTAAAAAATAGACAACAGTTTTTGACATCATAGTAGCTAGACAATCTAAACTGACTATGCAAACTAAAATATTAACTCACAGGATCAACCTGAGATCCTATGGTGGATACTGTTATGCCATGAACTGTGTGCGCGGCCAACCTCAGCTGAAACTATAAAACCTGGGTGGTTGAAAACGAATGGCACAGGGAAAGACATACAAAATAATAAAAAATGTTAGAGTGAGTGGACGAAAAGTAAAGGTTCATATTTAAATGAAAAACATAACTATTATGCCTTTCACTATAGAATATGCGTAAAATGTTGCGAGTCAAAGAATATAAACGTCCATGTCAGATTACTGGTACTCTTGGGTACTATAAGATGTATGGAGGCTGTAACTTAGATCAAACGACCTCAAGCCCTAAGACTGCTCAAGTCAGGTTCCTAGCCCTCTTAGGTAAAATGTAAATCCTTGGGTCAAGTCCCTGACCCTCCCAGAGCGTCTCGGGGATTAGCCGAGAAGTCAGTGCATCGATGTAATAACTATGATTATGCTATGTGTTAAACAAAATCTTATGTGCCTCCATGCAAATGCATAATAGTAAAATGTATAAAAATAGACTCGCAAATAGACAGTGAAAATAAAAGTGTCCACTCACCTAGATCGTAAGAAATCCAATAGTCGATCCACTAACTTGTAATTTGTACATAGCGTTCGTAAGCCAATCAAAGATCTAGTTTAATTAATATAATATTCTAATCGAGTACAACTAGAGCATATAAGGAATCTGACACGATTTGTATCCCAAATACTCACATTCCACGTTCGATCCCTAACCGTCACTACTCCGCCACATCGCATTATCAAACATATTCATCGTGTTGTTACTCCAAGCTTCATAGAAAGGTGAGCATACACACGACGAAAGATCGCATCCACTACCACAATAAACACTATAACCGACGAGATCTGTAAAACTATAACCGACGAGATAAAAATCTCGTCGATTATAGTGGAAAAAATATTTTTTTATTTATTTTTTTTAAAAAAAAATAAAAAATCTCGTCGGTTATAGTACTATAACCGACGATAATGGCTAAAAATCTCGTCGGTTATACTATTACCGACCCCCTTTAACCAACGGACTATATCCGACGACCCTTAAACATCGTCGGTTATAGTTCGTTGGTTAAAGGGGGTCGGTAATAGTATAACCGACGAGAGCATTTAAATGGTATTGTTAATTTGGCTTGTATTGTTGTCGAAGAAGAACAAGATAGCACTGAGGCTGAGAATGTTCATTCCTAGGCCTATAATTGTTTGAAGAAGTAGGATTTATGCTCAAATCTATCAAAACCTCGTTTGACCAATAATGTAGGAGTTGGCATGCTGGAGCATCCAAAAAGGACATTATCATCTAAAATCAATTGGCCGCCGAATTGCAGCACCGTGACTACCTCCTTTGATGATCTCGGGAGCCAAGTACTCGTGGGTCCCTACAAAGAAGTCAGTAGGTTCTACCACTAACTGTGGCTACGATCTACCTTGGGCTGCAAGGTCATTTTTCAACTTCCTCGTTTTTGCAACAGGAAGTAGTAACCTAGGGCTGAAGCATGAGACTTGACAAGAAGAAGGTTGAATGCAGAAGGGCTCAGCGCAGCTAGATGCTGCATATGGATAAGAAATTCTTGCAGGATCTACATCATAAGAGGGTGATTTTAGAATAGTTGGACTGACAGAGCATCTCAGGGACAGGTCAAAATCAGTAAGCATAATGTTACCGTCTTCCCGGACAAAAATGTTTGCTGGTTTCAGATCCCGATAAATTACATCAAGCATGTGCAAGTAATCCAAAGCAAAGAGGACTTCAGCCACATAAAACCTAAAAACAAAAGGTTTGAAATTTGCTAGAGTTAGCATGTTGTGAGAATTGCAAACAATAAACAACACGCTATTCAATATAAAAACCAAGGTGTAGCCTTTAGAGCTCTCGTGCAAACAAAAGAATTATTTTATTAGAGATGGTCATAAGGCCGGGTGGATGAAAGACACTTCAAGCAGATCTATAGCATTGTAAACAAAATCTAAAAGAGCACAAATTCATATGCCTATGTCTGCAGGTGGATATTTGAATTTGTGAAGAAAAATAAACTGAATTTTGGTGGCAAGAAGTGTAGGTGGAGCTTTTAAAGCGGGGTGGTAAATGGATGGCTTTCAATCATAAAAATGCATGACTTACCACTACATGAAAATCAGAATGGACCATAGTTTGATGCAGCAGCAATTTAGCAATATATCCACCTAATGCTATAGGAAACATCTAATGATTTAGGAATTGGTTTCTAGCTATGGGTTATAACGAACAAGCATGAGAATTGGATTGGATCAACCCAAACCAGACGACGTGGTTGAGGGCATCGAAGTAGGAGATGATAGAGTTGAGGATGAAGAGGGGGGAGAGGACGGAGGCGATTTTGGTGGAACTTGAGGATCATAGTCGATCAACATGGGGACAACGACGGAGTTGGTGGAAGTTTCGATGGCACGTGGTGTTATGGGAGAGGGGAATCAAGAGAGGTCGAGGTCAGAGGGGTCAAAGAAGAGGAAGTCATCGAGGTTGGGGAGGCAAAGGAAGGATGAGAAGTCGGAGTTTGAGAGAGAGAGAGAGAGAGAGAGAGAGAGATAATAAAAATTGAAAAATGGAAAGGGTATTAAAGTCATTTTCCACGTTCTTATAAAAAAATCGACGAGTCATCGGAGTTAATTGAGCTGTGACGGAGATTGGTTGGAGGCATCACGAAAATTCTGTTTTGAAAGTCTAGGCACCACTTTGATAATCTTTAAAGTTTGTGCATCATATTGACGACTTGGTGAAAGTTCAGACCCTGGTGGTGACTTTAATTCAGAGTATACAAGCTTCAAGAAGCTCATCTTCCTCATCTCGAGGTCGAAAGAATCTCTCATTTGATCAAGACTCGCATGACTATGGGAGTACTATAAGGCTTGGCTTTATCAAAGTTAAAGCGCCTCAGCAATTTCTGCATGTAGCCAGATTGATGGATCAATATCCCATCGGTACAGTGTTTTAGCTCAAGACCTAGAAAAAATTGTGTTCTTCCAAAATCTTTCATCTCGAACTCAGATTTCAATTCATTAACAATTTCCATTAATTAACTTAGGAAGAGTTCCGATAAGGTTCTGTCATCGACATACACTACTATGATTACAAATTCGGATTTTGTCGTCTTGATAAAGCACATGGGCAGAGTTCATCATTTGTATATCCTCTTTTCATCAAGTAATCACTAAGATGATTATACCACATACATCCAGATTACTTTAATACATATAGTGAGCATCTCAATCTCATTAAAAATCTGCTCCATGTATTGGAGTTACTTGGTGAGGGCATCTGAATACCATCAGAAACTTTCATATGCACACACAAATCTATGGTCGACTTTCAGTGATGAATCTATGGTCATCGCAACCCCGATGGTCGCTGGATATGTTTTTTCATGTATTGTGCAATACTATATCTAGATCTCCATATTGATAAGCAGTAAATGCATCCATTAACTGCATGTTTAGTCATTTAGAAGCTTCTAAAATGATCAAATATCAGAAAGTGATGACATCCATTAAGGGACTATAAGTCTCCTTAATTAGATTGTAATGGATTCCAGGACGTTGTGGGAAACCTTGTGCAACAAGGCAAACCTTGCATCTTACAATCTCGTTTTCTCATTGGGCTTTTTGACAAAGACCCATTTATTGCCCACCGGTTTCGAACTTGGTGGCGTTGGTTCTATAAGACCGAGAACATCTCTCTTTATTAGTGAATCAAGTTCAACCTGGATCACATCTTTTCTGTTAAGGCAATCTGAATGTGCTTGAAATTCAATGATGCTTCAGGGTTCTATATCATCTGCATCAATAATTTCTTGAGTAACCATAAATGCAAACACATCATTAACTATGGTCTCATGACGATTCTATGCCCTTGTCAAAATAGTATAGTTTACAGCGGTTTCACTATTCTCTTCTATAGTCTGAAGTTATTGAGGTTCACTATAGTCAGGAATAATCTCTTGAGATGGACCATGGATATTGATCAGAATTGGATCATTTCAAGATATTTTGGTCGCCTCCTTTCTTGGATGAGAATCAGAAGAACCTAATGTCTCCCTCTTTTCCTAGGAGGATTTATGGCCTCGTGGGACACCACTTCTATGTCAGTGCCACCATCCCTCCCCCAAGAAGTGGTGTTGCCGAATCCTGGATACATTCCAGGGACATATATCCTTTCAGGGGCATTTGAAGCTGGAATGTTAGGTCATGTCACTTTTGTAGTATCTGGAAAATGAATCGGGAAGCTTATCAACAATGTTTTACAAATTAACAATGTGGCAAACTTCAGTTTCAGACTCTAAAGTTATGGGATCATGATGATAAAAAGTGGGGACAGACAACGACACTTCTTGTCGCTCTTGTAGAACTCTATTTTACTTTCACCCTAACGATGGGGAGTCAGTTTCATCAAAGTGACAATCGGTGAATCTCACCTTATGGATCTGGCATGTTAAGGGTTCGACATAATTAATGATGTCTTGCACATCAAAGCCAACGTGCCTATTCGGCGTTGGGGTCCTATCTTTATACGCTTTAGAGGAGCAACTGAAATGTAGCAAGCACAACCAAATATTCTCAAGTGTGAGATATTAGGTTCAAACCTAGTAGTGATTTGTAATAGCGTGTAAGCTTGTGTAGCTACTGAACTCAAACGAATCAGCAAGCCTGCATGCAATATAGTGTTTCCCCCAAGTAGAAGTAGGGAGGTTGGACCTCATTAATAACTTCCTATAAATCATCGGGAGTCTTTTGATGCATGCTTCTGCAAGCCCATTTTGGGTATGAATGTGAAGAACATGATGTTCTACTTCAATTCCCAAAGAAGTACAATAATCGTCAAAATTCTTTGATGTAAACTATATAACATTATAAAGACGAATCAATTAGATTCGATAATCAGGTTTATGATCCCTCAGTTTGATAATCTGAGCTAAGAGTTTAGTATAAGCTGAGTTTCTTGTGGATAACAGTGCAACGTGTGACCGACATGTCGATGCATAAACAAGAACCATAAAGTATATAAATGTTCCACTTTTAGTTGAATAGATCCACAAATACCACCTTGAATTCTCTATACAAACGAGTAAGTTTCTTTCTCTAATCTTACATATGCATATCGAGTCCCGAGTTTACCACACATACAATGAATAGAACACTTATTGGTTTCTAGTTTACAAATCTTCTTCTTCTCACATTGTTTGATCTTCTAACTCTCACAAGAGTCTTCAGTTTTGGACGTCAAACACTTAGGCTCGGCCGACCCAGACACGCAAGTCGGTGGCCGCTAGCGGCTGTGCTCAAACTCGTAATTTGTGGTGCCTCGGGTGAGGTGTCAATGACGTCAAGATGAAGTCGAGGTTAGCTTTCGAGCTCTGTATACTGTATTCTTTAACACACAAATAGTACCGTCATGCATGAAATCTTCGCAAAGAAATTCATCAAGATCATTAAGGTGTAATGGAAAAGTAGAAAGTGAAAGGACCCAACCCCGATTTAGTTTCCTAAACCGGAATCAAACCCCTTCTAAAAACACGAACCAACAAAAATCATAAAAATTTCGGCAGAGTAACGCTACTAACGCGGAATTGCCATTAACCTGCACCCGGAAAATACACTTTATCCTATGCCGCAAAAGCCAAACCGTGCGCACCAATCTCATCCGGATTTCTCAATATCATAACAATAATGTAAAGTAATCAATAAAACTATACTTGGCAGAAATCCGAGAAAAATCGTATGAAGAATATAACATCAGAATGCTCAGAGCGACCTCTAGTGTATAATTATATAAATATATCTTAGCAGGCAGAACGAAAAACCTACTGGAAGAAACAAGGTAGCTCGAACACTATGCCTCCGACTGCGACGTGCGACTCCAGAATCTAAACTGCAAACTGGACACGGAAACCGAAAAGCCCAGGGGAAAGACATATAAACCATTAGAGTGAGTGGACGAAAATAAATGTCTTTCGCCGAATAATATATGTTATAAAAACATATGCGAGTCTAAATAAATGAATATAACATAGTACACGAAGGAGACTCAAATTCCTCACGCGTACGGAGCATGCAGCGTAAAACTCTGCGGGGTTACTCATGGACACGTCCGCGCTAGTACAGTCGAAATCACGGGATCCTAGACCCACACGTGATTCTAGCCAGAAAGGCCTCAGGTCAGAGGTCTGCCCCCCCCCCCCCCCGGTAAAGGCCTCGGGTCAGGGGTCATAGCCTCCCCCGGTAAACATCCTCGGGGATCAGCCGGGATGCAAGTGTATCGATACAACAACATATACTGTGACTGTACTCTGTGTAAACCAAATCATAAATAGTCTGATGCAAGTGTATAATGCAACATATAAATGCATTTACGTAATGTATAATTATATAGGCATAATCGTATAACACATGCTCATGTAAATCATAATCTCATATGCATGCTCATGCTCGTAAAAACGTGTATTAAAATACTCGCGACTAATCAGTGAAAAGAAATTGTCCACTCACAGGCGAGCGTAACGCAATACGCGTTAATCCCGTGATCCGGCGGAAAATCTCTCGCCAAATGAACGATCATGAACCCCTAAATAATCATAAAATCCACCGCTTAAAATCATAACTCGAAACCTCAAATCATATCACGAGAAACAACCGTTCCCGGAAACATATAATTCAATAACGACGAAATCGTGAAAATCTGATAATCACACCACAAAACCTCGCTATAATTTCCGATGCTCAATTCAAAAAAAAAACCTAACCACTGCAATCGGGGCGCGATTCCGAGTGAAACGACATATAACTCGTCGAAAAACACGTCGTCGGAAAAATCGCCGCCGCGGACGGCGGCGCTGCCGCCGGCCGCCGGAAATTCAGACCTGCCCAGAAAATTTTATGCTACACATGGATTTGAAGATCTCGACGCTTCCAACAACTTTCCAGTTCAAAGTTAAGGCCAATTTTGATCGGAAAACCTCCAAAATTCAACTCAAAGTTCCAAACCCTTACCGGAATTTCAAACCGATCGATCTCCCTCCTCCGGCCACGGTAACCTTCAAGACTACTTGCAATAGCTTCCTTACCTCGAGGCTAACAAAACCCCTCAAAGAGGAGTCACCAAATCGGCCGAAAAAGCCACCTCCGACCGCCACGAAATCTCACCGGAAAACACCGATTTTCACCGCCACCTTTCTTCCTCCTCCGGCCACCATAGGAGGTGATCCAACTCTCAAACCGAAAAGCAGCTCGAGCCCAAGAAATTCCATGAAGAAGCCTTGCCCAAATATGGCCGGAATCGGCCTCAACTCCGGCGAAACCAATTCGGCCTCCAAATGGGTCGACCCACCCGTGGTCAACGCGGTCAACCCAGCTTACTATTTTTGGAAACTTTCCCAAATCGGCATGTATCGCTTCCGTATTTATACCGTACACGTATCAAACCCCAAACGGATAAGTACGACAATATTCGACGGACGAAAATATTCATAACTTATTCCTCGTAACTCGGAAAAATCCTCCGGAAGTTCCCACGAGCTCGAAATTAAATTCTCTACAACTTCCACGAAGGATCCCAAATCAAATTCTCGCCCGATAATTTAGTCGCTAACGAAGCCGCCATATTTACAGATTACGTCGAAATCGCGACTAATCGCGAAACTCACAAATCAAGTCGATAACCATTCCAATTTCGGTTCGGGTCAATCGACGGTCCAAAACGGATCAAAATCACGATTCGGATAGACTCGAATACGAACGGATAAACTCGACGATATTCCGAAATTTCAAATATTCATATTATATTCCTCGGTCGTCGAAATAATAATACGGAACCGCCCACGAACTCGAAATCACGCGTACAACAACTCTCGAGAAGAGGCTCAACTCAAATTCTTGGTCAATAATTAAGTCGTGATCAAGACCGGCAATTCAATCAATTATCGGAGAACTGCGATTACGCGCTAACTCACGAATTAAGCTGATTATACTACTGATTTTGTTCCGTGTCATCACAGAAAGCATCTTCTCGCCATGTGTACATACACTTGCTTGCCATGTTTTATAACATGAACCATAAAAGGTGAGAGGAGAGAAGTCTAAACTAGTTAGGTGCGACATCTAAAAGAAAAAAGAAGAACGTGTAGTTCTAAGTCCAAATTAAGTAATTAGAATATATGTTGGTCACGTGTGTGAAAGGCAAGAGGCATTCCGTACCCTTTATCACATGCGTTCCCATTATATATGATTCTTTAATGTCTACGATCTGAAAAATTGCAAAGACGGTTTGTGAGGTGGGAGAAGAGACAACTTTCACTAGAAAGCTTACCTTTTAATTAATCACAGTTCTCCTTTTATTCTTGATGTCGGCCACTTTGTGCAGTGGTGATTGGTGGGGTTTATAAGCAGCGATCGGTGGTGGAATATATCTCGACGATGGAGGGAACTGAGATGGTTTCCTAGTGATTCTAGGAAAAGCTTGGGTGCGTACGCGAGAAGAGGAGTAACCGGCGGTGCTCTTGGTAGTGGAAGAGGCCGAGAGGAAAGGTGATCGGCGGTGGCGGTAGCACTTCCCGGCGATGGAGGTGGCCTGGTAGAGATTAGGGTTTTTATGGTGGGGAATAGTGTTTAGGTCTTTTCTCAGGGTTACAACTCGTGCTAATAACGTGTTGGAATAAGTTTGTTTAGTGAAAACATGAACTTATTATTAATAGAGAATGATCTCTTACATAGGAATCCATATTACAATATCACATTAGGAATACGTTATTTATTTCATGTCTGAAAGAGAAATAAATCACAACATTAATAGAACATCTCAATGACATAATATGGTAAGATATCTATTTATATATATGATGAAGATAATCACATAATACAGCAAAACCTTTATTTAAAAATAAAATATATAAGAATGACCTTTTTATAGTAATAAAAAAATCACAATCCCAACTCAAAACCAGTTATAAATAGGATTAACTTCCACACTATGATAAATTATAAACTTTTTTGGTCTCAGATATAGAAAAATAGTCTTCATATAGTAATAATTCTCAATAATAAGAAAACATAATGTGATTTAAGAAAAAAAAATACATTTCTATAATAAGTTGAGGTGATATATGTTTTATAGTTACTATCAAATATTTGAGCTTGCGGGTAACTAGTTGTTGAAGGAGAAAATAGATATGCAGAAGATATGATCGGAAATTATATTTTATTCATTGATAGTTGACCTTAAATATGCATTACAGTATGTTACAATCATTATCCTTATAAATAAGAGATTGAGAGAATATCTACTTCTATTCTAATTAGGATAAGACACACACCGAGATGTCAAGAATATTATTTTCTTAAACACTCCCCCTTGTGTTGCGATCCTAAGGGAAAATGCATAATTTGTTGCCTCACTAAAAACCTTGCTAACCAAACAAAAAACCTCTTGGGTAAAAAACAAAAGCTTGGTCTAAAAGAAAAAGAGTACAACACATCAACTAAATAAGCGACTACATATGATGTAGACTCCCCCTGATATCTACGAGATGAACTCCCCCTTATCAATAATTCAATCTAGGAGTTCAGACAATCTTCGCATTCCAATGCGTCTGCATGATTTACAAATGTAGATTTGGGAAATGACTTGGTAAACAAGTCTGTAGCATTATCTGTCAAACAAACTTGATTCACATGAATGTTCAATCATTGTTGTTGTAACTAATTGAAGAAAAACTTTGGCGAAATGTGTTTCGTGTGATCACCCATGATATATCTCAACTTCATTTGCTCAATGCAAGCCGCATTGTCTTCAAAGATACAAATTGATGCAATCATAATAGATGGTAATCCACCAGATCCTCGAATGTGGTGTATGATTGACTTAAGCCAGACACACTACTTAACCGCTTCATATAAAGCAATGATCACAGAATGATCTGAGGAAGTAGCAACAAGGATTTGCTTTGTTGATCTCCATAAAATTGCAGTGTTCTCCATGGTGAATACATAACCTGTTTGAGAACATCCTTTAAGTAGGTAAGAGAGATACTCAGCATCCGCAAAATTAACAAAGACATCACTAGGTGTCTCTGAGTAGCGGACCGCATTGAATGGAGGTACAATGCTTGCAGCCAGAGCTTCTTTCAACGAGTCGAAGAATTCACTCGACTGATCGAGTGACATGCTCTGATCGATCAAGAGTGTACCATTCGATGGGTCGAAAAACCCAAATTCTGAATGTTATGATTCAACCATCATTTTTCAGGAATTTCAAACTCCTCTCTGTATTCTTTGTAGGGAAAGAACAAGCCCAAGTCTATGGAACCCTTTAAGTACCTGAAGATATACTTTACACCAGTCCAATGATGTTGTGTTGGCACATAACTAAATTGTGGTAACAAGTTCATAGAGAATGCAATGTCTAATCTAGTACATTGAGCTAAATAGAACAAAGGTCCAACAACACTAAGGTATGGTACCTCAGGTCCCAAAAGTTCCCCATAATCATCTTTTGAACGGTATGGATCCTTGTTGAATTCCAGAGTGCGAACAACCATTGGTGTGCTAGGAGGGTGTTTTTTGTCCATGTTAAATCTCATTAGCATTTTTTGGACATAAGCAGACTGGTAAATAAGTATTCCACCAACTCGATGTTCCATCTCTAATCTGAGTCCTACCAAGGTCTTTCATCTCAAACTCGGATTCCATAGTAGCGATCTACCACATCCTACTGGATTATTTTAATCCATATAGTGATTTCTTCAATCTAATCACATGAGCACTCTGTGGTATAGAGTTATTGGAATTAGGTATAACCACGTCTTCCGGCACTTTCATGTATATCTCTGAATCAAGGTTTCCATAGAGATATGTTGTCACCACATCCATCAGCTGCATGTTCAATTTTCCGGACACTACCAAATTGACAAGGTAGCGGAATATAATGGTGTCCATGACCGGAGAGTATGTCTCATCATAATCAATTCCAGATCGTTGAGAGAATCCTTGCGCCACAAGTTTAGCTTTATACCACATGACATCATTCTTCTCATTATGCTTTCAAACAAAGACTCATTTATTCTACCGACTTCACATTCGATGGACATAGCACTGCCAGACCAAAAACTTGTCTTTTCTTCAAGGAGTCTAGTTTAGCCTGCATTGCCTCTTTTCATTTTCGCCAATCTGCTCTCCGCTACATTCAGTAACCGAGCGAGGTTCCACTTCATTATTGTCAATGATCTCCTGAGCGGCAGAATAAGCAAAAGCATTATCAACTACCTTGGATGATTTATCCATAACACTACCCAAAAAGCTCACTTAGCCAACACAGGCATATAAGTGTCGTCGGCGTACGCCAGCTACCCGACGATATTTAACTCCAACGGTCTACATAAACATTGCATCGTCTGTGTGACAACCCGAACCGGAAATGGTATATTTATCGGCTTGATTTGCGAGTTTCACGAATAGTCGCGATTTTGTCGTAATTGATCAATATGACGGGCTTGTTAACGACTAAATTATCGGGCAAGAATTTGATCTGAGATCCTTCACGAAAGTTGTAGAGAATTTCATTTTGAGCTCGTGGAAACTTCCGGAAGATTATTTCGAGTTACGAGGAATAAGTTATGAATATTTTCGGCCGTTAGATTTATCCGTTTGGTTTCGATATGATTTGGACGATACGTGTACGGTATATATACGGAAGGAATACGTGACAATTTTGGAAACTTTCCAAATTGGGAAATCTGGCCCGTTGACCCGTGGGTCAAAACTGACCCATTCCAGGCCGAGTTTTGTTTGCCTTCGATGAGCTCGATTCCGGCCTCTTTTGGCCGTGGTGTCTTCATAAACGTTGTTGGGCTTGAGCTCCTCTTTCTTTTGATAGGTCATTCACTCAATTTGGTTGCCGGATGAAGAAGTTATGGCTTGTCAAAGTTTGGAAATTTCGGTGCGGCGAGTTTTGGCGACGATGGTGGCGGCGGAGATGGAGGTCGATTTGTTATGGGTTTTGTAGCCCTTGGGGAGAGTAAGCTTTTAGAAGTGGTCTTGCACCTTGCTGTGGCCGGAGGAGGGAGATCGGAGTTAATGAATTTCGGCGAGGGTTTTCGACTTCAAGGTGAGATTTGGACATTTTCCGGTCAAAATTGGGTTTAACTTTGAACTAGAAAGTTGTTAGAAATTTCGAGATCTTCAAATCCATGTATAGGTTGAAATTTTTTGGGCCGAAAGAATTTTCCGGCGGCGGTGGCAGCTGCGGCAGTTTTCCGGCCGAGGTGATTTTCGACAAGTTTTATGTCGTTTTGCTCGGAATCGCGCACCAATCACAGTGGTGAGGTTTATATTTTGAATCTCTCAAGCCCGACGGTCAGGTGAATCTCTCAAGCCCGACGGTGATAGACTAGGCGAATCTCTCAAGCCTAGTGGGCACATCAGATGAATCTCTCAACCCTGAATCTGGACTACCGGTGATCAGCCGAGTAGCCAATGCATCGATGCTAAGTAAATGTCATCACCATATAAAATATAAAATAATACCTCCAAAAACAATAAATAATTTCAATATCGTACTACAAATAAATACTAAAATCAAGAAGTCGCTACGACAGTGTAAATAAAAAGTCCACCCACAGATGAACACAACGCACAAACGTGGTAATCACGAGATCCGGCAGAAGATCCCTCGTCCAACGTATGATCTCGATCCCTTGAATCATCACAAAATATAACTGATCAAAATCACAATTCATTACTCTGTACCATACCTCGGAAACCAACCATTCCTGAAAACATATAACTCAATACAAAATAATCGTCGAAATTTCTCAAACTCTCCACATAAACCCTTGACTAAAAATCCAATTGAAAGGACCCAACCCCGATTTAGTTGCCTAAACCGGAATCGAACCCCTTCTGAAAACACGAACCAACAAAAACCATTCAAAATTTCGGCAGAGTAACGTTATTAACGCGGAATTGCATTAACCTGCACCCTAAAAATACACTTCGTCCTATGCCACAAAAGCCAAACCGCAGGCACCAATCCCATCCAGATTTCTCAATATCATAACAATATCAATAAACAAAAAACATATCTGTAATATATAATATATCCGAGAAAATCCGCATAAAACATGTATCAGAATGTATCAGAGCGACCTCTAGTGTAAATATATACAATGTATACAATATACACATCAGTAGGCGAAACAAGAACCTACTGGAAAACACAGGTAGCTCGGATCACTAGCCTCCGACTGTGACGTGAAACACCAGAACCTGGACTGCAAACTGGGCACGGAAACCGAAAAGCCCAGGGGGAAGACATGAAAATTGTTAGAGTGAGTGGACGAAAAGATAATTGTCTTTCGCCGATTAATATATATGTTATAAAAACATATACGAGTCGGAATGCATAAATAATCAAATGGTACACGAGGGAGACTCTAACTCCTCGCGCGTACAGAGCATGCATAAAAATCTCACGGGGTCACTCGTGGACACATTCGTGCTAGTACAGTCAGAATCACGGGATCCCTAACCCACATGTGATTCTAGCCAGAAAGGCCTCAGATCAGAGGTCTGCATCCCCCCGGTAAAAGCCTCAGGTCAGGAGTCACAGCCTCCCCCGGTAAATATCCTCGAGGATCAGCCGGGATGCAAGTGTATCGATACAACAACATATATAAAGACTGTACTCTGTGTAAACCAAATCGTAAATAGTTCGATGCAAATGCATGAAACAACATATAAATGCGTATACGTAATATATATTCTGGTATAGGCAATAATTGCATAACACATGCTCATGTAAATCGAAATCTCGTATGCATGCTCAAGTTCGTAAAACGTGTATAAAGATTCGCAAACAATCCGTGAAAAGAAATTGTCCACTCAAAGATCAGCAAGCGCGCTCTCGCGCTAATCTCGTGGCCCAGCGGAAGATCCCTCGCCCGAAGCACGATCTTGATCTCGATCTCCTGAATATTCATGGAACACAACTGATCAAAACCTTATCCCACAACTCTGTACTTAACCACGGAAACCAACCGTTTCCGGAAACATATTAAACTGTACAAAATAACCGACTGAATTTCCGAAATCTCCACTCGAAACCTTCGACAGAAAATCCGATACCCAAATCACTACGAAAACCTCCAGGCGATAATCAAGGCGCGATTACGAGAAAAACGACATTAATTTCATCGAAAACCAAAAAGTCAACCCCTCGCCGGAGCTCCGTCGTTGACCTCCGCCGTCGCCGCCGCCGCGCCGTCAACGGTGGAATTCCACGGCGAGGAAACTCCAGAAATGAAGTTCACAACCAGCCCAACCATTCCTTCAACTGACACAAGGCCCAAATCAGACCGGAACCTCACCAAATTACCTGAAAATCAAACGGAAAACCAACTCCGGCAACCCATTCGGGTTCACCGAAAAACTCAACCAAACTTCAATTAAATCATATGGGAAGCTTCCTTGGGGCAAGGGGAGTCGAAACCCCCACTCCCCCGCCACTAAAGCTCGCCGGAAAACATCCCCCCACTAACGGCGAACTCCGGTGACCTAACCCGATTCGGGTTCGAGCAAAACTCAACCAATTTCCATCAAACCAATTGAAAAATAATTAAGGAACTCAAGGTGAAGCTATTCATACCCTCAGTGAGGTCGGAGGTGGCCGGAATATGCAGGTCGGCCGGCGAAGCCAAAACGGGAAAGTTCTCCCTCGGGTCAACGGTCAAACTTCTATTTTTGGAAAATCAACGTCAGTCAAACCTCAAACTGTGTTTTACGACTATTTTACGACTATTCCCGATATTTATACTCGCGCCTCGGGTCAATTGACGGTCCAAAACGAATATTCAAAATGATTCGAATAAACACGAAACAAACGGATAAACTCGTCGAAAACCGAAACTTTGAATATTCATATTATATTCCTCGATTATCGGAAAAATCATCCGGAACCGTCCTCGAGCTTGAAATCACGTGCTCTACAACTTCCATAAAGAAACTCAATTCAAATTCTCGGCTGAAAATCAAGTCGTGAGTCAAATCGGCAATTCATACAATTAACGACTAACCGCGATAACGTATATACTCGTGAATCGTGCCGACTACATTACTGATTCTGGTTCGGGTCGTCACAAATCTACCCCCCTTAAAAAAATTTGACCTCGAAATTTACGTACCTGTCAAGTGAACAGATGAAGATACTGCTTCCGCATACGCTGCTCTGTCTCCCAGGTAGCGTTCTCAACTGAGTGGTTCTGCCACAAGACCTTCACTAGCGGGATCACACGGCGCCACAACTCCTGCTCACGAGGATCGAAAATCTGCACAGGCTCCTCCACGTATGTCAAATCCCCTCTGATCGACAACTGCTGTGGGGCTAACACATGTGAAGGATCTGAGATGTACTTCCACAACATCGAAACATGGAAGACATCATGAACACGAGCTATCTCAGCCGGTAACTCAAGTCTGTAAGCAACAGCTCCAATCCTCTCTGTAATCTCGTACGAACCAATGTTTCGCGGTCGAAGCTTGCCACGCTTCCCGAAACGCACAACTCCCCTCCACGGAGATAGTTTCAGGAAAAACCAATCGCCAACCTCAAACTCTAAACTCTTCCTCCTCACGTCCGCGTAACTCTTCTGGCGATCCTAGGCAATCTTCAATCTATCCCGGATAATCTGAACATCCTCCATAGTGCTCTTCACTAGATCAGGGCCAATAAGCCATTGCTCACCCACCTCACTCCAATACAACGGAGTGCGACACTGCTTCCCGTACAGGGCCTCGTACGGTGCCATCTCGATACTGGCCTGATAGTTGTTGTTGTAGGCGAACTCTATCAAATGTAGCTGCTGGTCCCAATTACCGCGGAACTGCAACACACATGACCGCAACATATCCTCAAGTGTCTGAATAGTCCACTCAGATTGCCCGTCAGTCTGAGGGTGAAAAGCTGTACTGAATCGCAACCTCGTGTCTAAGGCTCGTTGTAATGCCTGCCAAAACTCAGAAGTAAACTGACTATCTCAGTCAGAAACAATAGACACAGGCACACCGTGCAAACGAACAATCTCTGATAAGTACAACTTGGCCAATCTACCCACTGATATCTTCCCCGGAAGTGCAAGAAAGTGAGCGGATTTCGTCAGTCGATCCACAATAACCCAAATACCAGTGTTGCCAGCCAAAGTACGCAGCAACTGATAGACGAAATCCATCGTAATGTGCTCCCACTTCCAAACTGGAATCTCAAGTGGCTGTAGTTTCCCTGCAGGTTTCTGCCACTCCGCCTTAACCTGCAGGCAGATCAAACATCGACTCACGTACGCGGAAATCTCCCGCTTCATGTTGCGCCACCAGTAATATGCTTGAAGTGTACGAAACATCTTCGTACCTCCGGGAGGCATCGCATACGCTGAACAATGGGCCTCGTCCAGAATCTCCTTCTTCAGGCTCTCATTTCTGGGCACACATAACCTGCCTCTGAACAACAATGTACCGTCGTCGCTCAGTCGACACTCTGTAGGCACACCATTCCGTATCATGGTCTTCTTGCCCAACAAGTAGGAATCTGAATCCTGAGCCTCTCGTACCTGATCAACCAACACGGGTCGAACCTAAAAACTGGCCAACAAAGCTCCCTCATCATCCCACTCGAACTCGGCACCCGTAGCCCGAAGCTCGGTTAACATCGATACTCTGGCCACACACAGATGAAACAACGAGGCTCCAGATTTTCGGCTAAGTGCATCAGCTACAACATTGGCCTTCCCATGATGGTACTCGAACGTGCAATCGTAGTCTTTGATCAACTCCATCCATCGACGTTGCCTCATATTCAGATCTGGTTGCGTGTGCAAGTAAGTAAGAATTTTGTGGTCGGTGTAGATCTTACACTGAGCTCCATACAGGTAAGGTCTCCAACTCTTCAATGCTAACACAATAGCGGCTAACTCCAAATCATGCGTCAGATAGTTGACCTCATGCGGTTTCAGCTGCCCGGAACCATAGGCCACAACTCTACCATGCTGCATCAACACACAGCCAAGCCCCAACTTCGACGCGTCACTGTACACTACAAACTCACCGCTGTCGTCTGGCAATGTCAAAACCGGTGCGGTAGTCTATCTCTCCTTCAGGAGCAAATAACTCTCCCCGCATGCATCAGACCACTCAAACTTGACGCCCTTCTTCGTCAATCTGGTCAATGGCGTAGCAATCCGGGAGAAATCCTGTACAAACCGCCGGTAATAGCATGATAACCCCAAGAAACTCCGGATCTCCGGTACAGTAGTAGGTCTACTCCAGTTCAGCACGGCGTCAATCTTGTCAGGATCAACACTAATTGCCTCAGCCGATATCACGTGGCCCAGAAACTTCACACTATCGAACCAGAACTCGCACTTACTAAACTTCGCGAACAACTGATGGTCCCGCAAAGTCCGCAACACCGCTCGCAAATGCTTCTTATGCTGGCCCACACTCCTGGAGTAGATCAAAATATCGTCAATGAACACAATCATGAACTTGTCCAGGAACCGTCTGAACACCCGATTCATCAAATCCATGAAAGCTGCGGGGGCGTTGGTCAACCCAAACGGCATAATCAAAAACTCATAATGCCCATACCGCGACCTGAAAGCTGTCTTGGCCTCATCAGAGTCTCGGATCCTTAACTGGTGATATCCGGATCGAAGGTCAATTTTCGAAAAGACTGATGCTCCCTTGAGCTGATCGAATAAATCATCAATCCGCGGCAACAGATACTTGTTCTTCACTGTAACCTGATTCAGCTTTCGGTAGTCGATGCACAAACGCATAGATCCATCCTTCTTCCGCACAAATAACACCGGAGCACCCCACGGTGAAACACTAGGTCGAATAAAACTCTTCTCCAGCAACTCTTGGAGCTGAACCTGTAACTCTTTCAACTCTGCTGGCGCCATACGATACGGTGTCTGTGAAATCGGTCATGTGCCCGGCAACAACTCAATAGTGAAATCAATCTCCTGCACAGGGGGTATACCAGGTAACTCCGCTGGAAACACATCCGAAAACTCAGAAACAACCTCAATACTACCAAGATCCGGCACAACAGTTGTAGTGTCCACAACATGAGCCAAATAAGCAACATAACCCTTCTTCATCAACCGATCCGCCCTCATCGCGGAAATCAAACATGGTAGTGAAGTGTTCTTCTCGCCGCGAAACAGTATCTCGGGTAAGCCTGGTTGTCGAAACGCAACCTCCTTCTTGTGACAATCAAGCATGGCCCAGTGCGTCTCCAAGAAGTCCATACCCAATATCAGATCAAAGTCCACAATATCAAGCAACAGCAAATCGGCGGCTAAACCATGACCTCCAACAAACACCTCACAATCTCTGTATACCCAACCGATGCTCACAATCTCACCTGACAGATAAAACACTCTCCACAACCCCGGAAGTGGAGATGCAGGTACCGTAGCTAATGATGATAGTCTATATGATATGAATGAATGTGTGGCACCTGGATCTAACAATGCAAGTACTGGAATACCAAAGACATGTAACATACCGATAACGACCTCCGGTGAAGCTCTGCCCTCACGTAGAGTCATGGCATGAACCCTCGCCTGTCCGGCTGGTCGTCATCGCGGAGGCTGTCCCTACTACCTACCCTGGCTCGCAAACTATGCTGGTCGAGCTCCTGAAGTGGCACCTTGCTCAGCTCCGGAACTCTGGGCCGTCTGTCCGTCAACACCAAACAACTGAAGGCACTCCCTCGAATAGTGACTCACCTGGCCACAACGATAATAAATGACAGGGCCCCGCTGACATGGACCAAGGTGATGTCTATTGCAGAAGCTACACAATGGATAGTCTCTCGGAACAGGAAATGTGCCACCTGTACGCCGAGGATAACTAGAACCGCTGGAACCCCCACTAGCCTGTGGTCGCTGTAGTCGATCTCTCCTCCATCTCGATCTCTGTCTCGGTGTGCTAACTGGTGGGCGATAAGATCAACCGCCTGAGGATGAAGCTGAACTGGAAGTATCAGAACTCTGCCTCTTTGAAGGCCCCTGACTTGGTCCACCCTCCTCAAACCGTCTCGGCTGGTACCTCTGCTGCCTCTCCTGCTCAATATCCTCACCTCGGAGTGCTGCACTGACAAACTCATTAAAGTTGTTCCGAGGCATCGTAGTCAGAGTCCCCTTGATGTTCAAATTCAAACCCAACTCAAACCTGCGACACTTGGCTTCCTCAGTAGCCACCATATCACGCGCAAAAAGGGATAAACGGGTAAACCTCTCCCGGTACTCAAACACATACATACTGCCCTGCCTCAAGTTCGTAAACTCCTCATACTTGCGCTGCTGGGTAGCCTGGTTGAAATACCTCCGCATAAACAAATCTCGGAACAAAGTCCACGGAGTATCAACTGGAACTCTGTCGGTACTAACCCACCAAAAGTATGCATCACCCTCAAGTAATCTGACTGCTGCCACTGTCATCTGCTCAAGAGTAAACCGCAGACGCTCACATACACGTTCAACCTGAACCACCCATGCCTCACATATCTCTGGATCAGCTGAACCCGAAAACACAGTAGCACCAGTAGTACGAGCTTTGACCACAGGGTCAAAACACTATTCCAAACGAAGTACTCACATCAGCAAGTCGTGCGTCTGGCGATCCTCATCAGGATCCGCTTCCCGATCAACACGGGGACCACGTGGAGGAGGCATCCTACTGATACAAGACAAGCATTAGGCACAAGCAGAAAGAACGTAATCATGAAACCGCAGATATTTGAGAACACACAACACCCGAAGTATTGATGAGTACCGCTGGCCAGTCGGGTCATCACTCCAGTCATCCTGTACAAACTCAAATACCCTAAGCGTCACAACTACAAGAGTCTACAGAATCTGACAACCTAATGCTCTTATACCAAGTTGAAAGGACCCAACCCCGATTCAGTTGCCTAAACCGGAATCGAACCCCTTCTGAAAACACGAACCAACAAAAACCATTCAAAATTTCGGCAGAGTAACGTTACTAACGCGGAATTGCATTAACCTGCACCCTGAAAATACACTTCGTCCTATGCCACAAAAGCCAAACCGTGGGCACCAATCCCATCCGGATTTCTCCATATCATAACAATATCAATAAACAAAAAACATATCTGTAATATATAATATATCCTAGAAAATCCGCATAAAACATGTATCAGAATGTATTAGAGCGACCTCTAGTGTAAATATATACAATGTATACAATATACACATCAGTAGGCGAAACAAGAACCTACTGGAAAACACAGGTAGCTCGGATCACTAGCATCCGACTGCGACGTGAAACACCAGAACCTGGACTGCAAACTGGGTACGGAAACCGAAAAGCCCAGGGGAAAGACATGAAAACTGTTAGAGTGAGTGGACAAAAAGATAATTGTCTTTCGCCGATTAATATATATGTTATAAAAACATATGCAAGTCGGAATGCATAAATAATCAAATGGTACACGAGGGAGACTCTAACTCCTCACGCGTACAGAGCATGCATAAAAATCTCACGGGGTCACTCGTGGACACATCCGTGCTAGTACAGTCAGAATAATGGGATCCCTAGCCCACACGTGATTCTAGCCACAAAAGCCTCAGGTCAGAGGTCTGCCTCCCCCCGGTAAAGGCCTCGGGTCAGGAGTCACAGCCTCCCCCGGTAAACATCCTCGGGGATCAGCTGGGATGCAAGTGTATCGATACAACAACATATATAAAGATTGTACTCTGTGTAAACCAAATCGTAAATAGTTCGATGCAAATGCATGAAACAACATATAAATGCGTATACGTAATATATATACTGGTATAGGCAATAATCTTATAACACTTGCTCATGTAAATCAAAATCTCGTATGCATGCTCAAGTTCGTAAAACATGTAGAAAGACTAGCAAACAATTCGTGAAAAGAAATTGTCCACTCAAAGATCAGCAAGCGCGCTCTCGCGCTAATCTCGTGGCCCGGCAGAAGATCCCTCGCCCGAAGCACGATCTCTATCTCAATCTCCTGAATATTCATGAAACACAACTGATCAAAACCTTATCCCACAACTCTGTACTTAACCACGGAAACCAACCGTTTCCGGAAACATATTAAACTGTACAAAATAACCGACTGAATTTCTGAAATATCCACTCGAAACCTTCGACTGAAAATCCGATACCCAAATCACTACGAAAACCTCTAGGCGATAATCAGGGCGCGATTACGAGAAAAACGACATTAATTTCATCGAAAACCAAAAAGTCAACCCCTCGCCGGAGCTCCGCCGTTGACCTCCGCCGGCGCCGCCGGCGCCGCCGTCAACGGTGAAATTCCACGGTGAGGAAACTCCACATATGAAGTTCACAACCAGCCCAACCATTCCTTCAACTGACACAAGGCCCAAATCAGACCGGAACCTCACTAAATTACCTGAAAATCAAACGGAAAACCAACTCCGGCAACCCATTCAGGTTCACCGAAAAACTCAACCAAACTTCAATTAAATCATATGGGAAGATTCCTTGGGGCAAGGGGAGTCGAAACCCCCACTCCCCTGCCACCAAAGCTCGCCGGAAAACCTCCCCCCACTAACGGCGAACTCCGGTGACCTAACCCGATTCGGATTCGAGCAAAACTCAACCAATTTCCATCAAACCAATTGAAAAACAATTAAGGAACTCAAGGTGAAGCTATTCATACCCTCAGCGAGGTCGGAGGTGGCCGGAATATGCAGGTCGGCCGGCGAAGCCAAAACGGGAAAGTTCTCCCTCGGGTCAACGGTCAAACTTCTATTTTTGGAAAGTCAACATCAGTCAAACCTCAAACTGTGTTTTACGACTATTCCCGATATTTATACTCGCGCCTCGGGTCAATCGATGGTCCAAAACGAATATTCAAAATGATTCGGATAAACACGAAACAAACGGATAAACTCGTCGAAAACCGAAACTTTGAATATTCATATTATATTCCTCGATTATCAGAAAAATCATCCTGAACCGTTCTCGAGCTCGAAATCACGTGCTCTACAACTTCCATACAGAAACTCAATTCAAATTCTCGGCTGAAAATCAAGTCGTGAGTCAAATCGGCAATTCATACAATTAACGACTAACCGCGATAACGCATATACTCGTGAATCGTGCCGACTACATTACTGATTCTTGTTCGGGTCGTCACACCAATATCCAAATCAACTTGAAAACTTCAAGGTGATGATCGGGGCGCGATTACGAGCAAAATGACATAAAACTCGTCAAATTCCAAAAAGTCAACTCCCTCGCCGGAGCGCCGCCGTTGACCGCCGCCACCGCCGGCGGCGTGGCGTCAACGGTGACGAATCCTGGCAAAAATTTCCAGATCACAAGTCCTCCTCAAGCCCAACACATTTCTCTTCTACACCGAGACCCAATTCCAAGCCCACTAGCCGGAATTGAACTCGAAACTCACGGAATCCATAGATTCCGGTGAGATTCCGGAGAGCTTCAAACCTCACCCAATTCACAATTCATTCACCCAAAAGCTTCACAAGGATGAGGGAAACCTTCCCCCCAAACACCCGACCCCAAAAGTGGCCGGAGCCAGCCACCCGAATCCGGCAAAATCCATGAACTTCATTGAGTTCGTTCTCCCTCATAACCTCATCAAATCACGCAAAACCAAGTTCCAAACCATAGGAAATCAAGAGAGGATTTTAACCATACCAATTTCAAGGCCAGAGGTGGCCGGAATTATGAAGTCCGACGGCGGCAGTTCGCAACGCGCGGTGGAGCTCCGGTCAACGAAAGTCAACGAGTCAAACTTTGGTCAACGCCGGTCAAACTTCCCAAACAGTGTTTTCGATAATTTTTCAACTATTTCTGATATTTATACTCGCGGCTCGATACGATCGACGGTCCAAATTGAATCATAATGACGTTTCGGATAACTCAAATACAAACGGATAAACACGACGGAATTACGCGATTTCAAATATTCATAACATATTCCTCGGTTATCAAATCAATTATCCGAAACATCCCACGAACTCGAAATCATGCGTACAACAATTCTCGTGAAGAGACTCAACTCAAATTCTCACCCGATAATTAAGTCGTGATCAAAACCGCCCATTCGGTTAATTTACGAAAAACTATGATTACTTATTAACTCGCGGATTAAGCCGATTACTATACTGATTCTGGTTCGGGTCGTCACATATGATCAGAGCTTACCTATGGAGGGGATGTGTAAAGATGTCGGTCCCGAGATGGGATGACCTTGAACAGCCAGCGACGTTGGTGAGCTTGTTACGAGTCCTTGGGGTATGTTTTTTGATTTACACTTGGATAGAATTTTTAATTTTATTGAGTTTAAATTCATATCTTAATTATTACAAATTATAGACTTTTCTAACATCAGTAACTTTTTTTTTGTTAGTTGCACATCAACATCAAACGTAGTGAGGCGATGATTATGTACATCAACGATACCGCCCACAAAATTTACAAGGACTGGAAGTGGCAACTCCGCAAGGCTTATAAAAAAAATTACAAGGCACCTAAGGAGTTAAAATATAGGAAGGACGAGTGGGACTGGGCCGTATCGCACTTTGAGACTCATGCATTCAAGGTTCGTAGTTCAAGTTAATTTCCAGTCTATATCGATATTTTTTACCTAATTAATAGACCTTTAAAAAATGATTAACAATATCGATTTGACTAACAATAAAAATATTTTACATTGTTGTGAAGCAGGCCGAATCGGAGAGTAACGCGAGGAATCGTTTCGAAGAAGACCTTCCACCACACCAATGGGTGTATCGCAATAGTCGTGCTCGCCGACGAGTTCAGTGACCAAGGTTCAAAATGGCCCTGGGTGGGGGCAGGGGCGGCTTCTTACAAGAGGGCCGGACAACCCGAACATACTAGGACTCAGTACGCTATAAGTAAATATTTTTCCTAAATTAAGTGAATTTAAAGAATTTGGATCATGATTAATTAGGACATCAATTTTGGTTTAGTTAGCTAAATAAAAACATGTGTTGAAGTTAATTTTTAGACTTGACTATATATTTAGATTGATTTGTAATGTGAAACAAGTATTACATGAGGCTGTTATTGACTATGTCAATGAGTGAGAAATTAAATGCGAATTGGAAATGGCATTTTTGGTGTATGTGGTTTTCGTGCAGGTTATTGGTTTCCTCCATTTTTAGGGGATACTATGCCAATTTTCTTTTTGGAAATTCATATTATATTCATGTTAGTTTTCAGGAGGGGGTGATACAGACAGTGTGAGACCAATTTGTCGAGATCTGTTGTAACGATCCAAACTAAAAGTTATGCTAACTTTTACGATTTAGGTTTTCCGCGAATTATGCATCTCGTGAAATTTTGTTAACAAATTTTTCTTTGGGCAAGAATTTGATCTGACTTTCTTCGTGGAAGTCGTAGAGTATTTAATTTTGTGCATGTAGGAATTTTTGGAGAACTTTTCGGGTTATCGAGCTATTTCTTTCGATTTTTGGAAGTTCGTTTGTGAAAATATGTATTTTAAAATATTTTTCTTGGCAATTTACTTTGGACCGTTGGATCTTGATCAGATCAAACCTTGGCCGTTGATCTAATCAGATATCTTTTGTGTTAATATGGGAATTTTGGTAGAATACGGTACAAGTCTGGTATACGAGGGATACGTACACGACCCGTATAACCCACGACCTGTTTTGATTTTTCGATTCTGACCCGCCGATTTCGACCACCATTGCCGGCGTTCTGGGTAAGGTTTTGAAGCTCTTCCTTCGCTCTATTAATTCATGTATTGAGTTGTGTGTTTTGGTGAGGTTTGGGGCTAACCCGAATCGGGTTTAATACCCGGTTTTCGCCGCCGACGGGGAGCGGTGCTCCGGTGGTTTCCGAGGATGTGGGTTGGGGGGGGGCACCGTTGGTGGCAGCCATCGAAAAACTGTTTTCCGATCGGATTCGTCCAATTCCGGCCAATCGCCGTCGAATTGGACCTCAATCTAGTTACAAAAATTGTTGGCTCGTTGAGATCTTTCCAACGAGTGG
Organism: Geum urbanum; assembly: GCA_946800695.1. Classification (NCBI taxonomy): domain Eukaryota; kingdom Viridiplantae; phylum Streptophyta; class Magnoliopsida; order Rosales; family Rosaceae; genus Geum; species Geum urbanum. The sequence continues at coordinate 40,202,494 of OX327001.1, read as the reverse complement.
TCAAACACTCCTATCGGAGCAGTTTGGACTGGAGATGCGTGTGGTTCACGCACCACCGTCAGTGGTGGCGCATGATGGCTGCGCACCGTCGCCTGCGACAGAGCTTCGGCGAGTTAAAAATCTTATTTTTCCCGTGGGGTTTTCGGGATGGTTTCTAAGTTGTTTTTCGCGCGTTTTATTGAATTCTGGAATTAAATAAATTTTTATTTATTCAGGCAACCGCGAGAGAGATATTGGTGAGGGAACTTCCGCTGGGCAACAGGGCTAGCTGTTTACTGTGAGTGAACACTTTGATTTTCACAGTTGATTTGCGAATTTACAGGTATGCATTTATGATTATGCATTTACGGGTATGCATTTATGATTATGCATTCTTTGAGCATATATTGGTTTAGAGGCACATATGATTTGTTTTTACACAGAGTATGATTATTATGGATGCATCGTTGCTATGGCCTCTCGGATGATCCCCGAGATGCTCTAGGAGGGTTATGACAAACACCTGACCTGTGATTATACAGCACCCAGGAGGGTTAGGACAAACACCTGACCTGGGCATGTTTGTAACTTGAGGGAAACGTACTCAAGTTATTGCCTCCACACATTACACAGCACCCAGGAGGGTTAGGACAAACACCTGACATGGGCTTGATTGTTTTTACTCGCATGATTTCGATGTGTATTTATTGTGAAAAGCATGTTGGATTTATATTTCTGACTTATGTGATATATTATTATTTTCGTCCACTCACTCTAACGGTTTTATTATTTATATACTTTTCTCTGAGCTTTTCAGTTTCCTTCTTGCCCAGTTTGCAGTTTCTATCCTGTGACTGCACGTCGTCGTCGGAGGCCTAGAGTTCAAGTCGCCGTTCTTTTCTAAAAGGTTTTTGGTTTAACCTGCTAGCTTTGTATTTTTGTAAATTAGAAGTTGTTCTGAGTACTATGTTAGTTTACTTTCCTTTGTAATGCATTTCGAGTACTTACTGGATTTTGAATAATAAGTGTAAAGAAATATTTTTACTGTTCTTCAGTAGTTTGTGAATTTGAGAAATCCGGATGGAATTGGCGTCCCATGGTTTGGCTTTTGTGGACTATTTGGAAGTGTGTTTTCATTGCAGGTTTTTGGTTTACTCATTTTATAAAGTAAACTTTGGCGAAATTTTTTAAAAGGTTGTAGTGTTGTTAGGTCTAATTCCAGTTTAGGCAACTGAATCAGGATTGTGTTCTTTCATCTGTTCGTAGACCTTAGACGTCCTAGTTGCTTATATTCCACCTCTGTCAAAGGATGCAAGCATAGAATATGCGTCTGCGCACTTAGGCCTTCGACCTGGGAAGGAAACGCGCAAGCATGGTCGAGGCATCCACCGAGATTTCGGTAAGACATCCCGATGTTTGACAAATGTGGCGGCCTTTCAATCGGCACTGGATGATACAACAGCGGTCCGAGCGGAGTATGAATCAGCTAAGGAGTCAACAGCAGTATCGGCAGTAGCCTCGACAGCTTGTGTTGAAGAGTTAAGCCGATTGTTAAAGGTGATGTCCCAAAAGCTGCTTGACCAACAACAGTGTGTAGCTGGCTCCCCTCCTCATACTCAAGACGTTGATGATGCCGGTTCGGGTTCGGGGCCTAGAATCAGTGGGGTTCCAACTCCTCCTATTTTTGGCAATTAGCTCGGATTACGATTGTACATGTACATATATTTTAGTACTTTCGATCGGTTTTTTTGTGTACATTTCTATCAAAATTTTGTGTACATTTTCGATCGGATCGATCATTCAATCAATTCAATATATAAATATATTATTTTTAAACAAATTTAGTAATTTATAATTATATATTATTTATTTTTTTAAACTAAAAAAGAAGAAGATAAAACGACTACAACGACGCAAAAAAAGCCTCTACATCGTTGTAGTAAGTGTTAAACGACACAATATTTACGTCACTAAAAATGACTACAACAACGCAAAAAATGCCTTTGCGTCATTGTAGAAAGTGTTAAACGACACAATATTTGCGTCGACGAAGATTATGCTTAAAAGACACAACATTTGCGTCGGGGTATAGTGCTGCATCGACACTTTTTTTTGCGTCGGTCAACCTCACCATTTACGTCGTCAAAGTAGTTAGACGACGCTAATATATTGTGTCGTTGTAGTGTGAACTACAGCAACAACGTGTTTATTTTGTGTCGGTTAAGTACTTCCCCTGCGACAGTACCTCGACAGATCTAAGCCGACGCCATTTGTGTCGAGGAAGTACTTAGTCGACACAAAATCCTTCCTAGCCGACGGTATTAATGTGTCAGCTAAGTGAGCTTTTTTGGCAGTGTAACAATACGCGCATCATTGTTAGTTAGTGAGATATCACCGTTCTCTAACATCACATATGGATCTGACGCATCCTCCGGAAATGCCATTTGTGATTCTAGGACATAACTATAGTTAGAAAAAATCTCATGTGTGGGACTCACAACGTTGATGATGAAAGGATTACATTGTGCCTAGATAGCCTGCCTTTTCACTGGCAGCTCATCTGTGAATTTGTTGGTCTCTCCCTCTTCCTGGTGGGAGCCAAGACCGATGCTATTCCATCCATGTAGGCTAGAGTCATGTTACTCTGCCCTGGAGTTGTGTTATACTGCCCTTAAGAGACTTGCAACCTTCCATGAACATTTGAAGCAGGAATGTCTGATCTCATCACTTTGGCAATATCAGTTAAGGAGTCAAGCATCGAGTCTGCTAGCTTCTGAAGATCAAGAATACGTCTCACTTCAATCTCACTTTGAGATGTGTGTAGATCTTCTTGAATCAAAGTGGGAGCGTTCCACGTAAATTCCGAATGTTCAACCGGAATGAAGTCATTCATGTCTCCCCTTGACATCGGAAAGTATGATTCTTCAAAGTGACAATGTGCAAATCTTGCAGTAAAGAAATCTCCTGTCGAAGGTTATAAATAACCAATAATAGTTGGAGATCCATAAATAATATATATGCCTAATCAATGTTAATGACCTATTTTAGTGCACTGTGGAGGTGTAATTGGCACATACATAACATAACCAAAGATGTGTAGATGTCAAATGTCAAGTCATATCTAGTTACCAACTGGTACGCATTGAATTGTTAGTGTGCTACAGATCTCAATTGAAAAAGCATTGCTGCATGTAATTTTGCATATCCCCAAGCGGATATCGACAAATTAGTATGCATATCCATTGCTTTGGCCATAAGCTGTAACCGCTTGATTTGTGCATCTGCTAAACCGTTATGTGAATGAATATGAGGGATGAGATGTTTAGCTTCAATCCCAATTGACATATAGTAGTCATCAAAAGTCTTTGATGTGAATTCTCATGAATTATCCTATCTCATATACCTAATTGGGTTGTCTGAGTGGTGATCCTGAATCTTAATAATCTATGCTAGAAGTTTTTTAAATACAGCATTCCTTGTGGATAACAAAGCAACATGTGACCATCGCGTTGATTCATCTACCAAAACCATAAAATATTTAAATGGTCCGCATTTCGGTTTGATAGGTCCACAAATGTCACCATGGATTCTCTGTAAGAATGGTATATTAGTGCTATCAACCACAAAGGAAGGTCTAGCCTGCGACTTTGCTAATGAACAAGTTTTGCAAAATGAGCGGTAAGCATCAGAGATTGCCGTAAAAGTATCTTGTGGACCAACAATAGGTGGTGCAGTAAGTTTAGAGGCCAAAATCGGATTAACAGTGTTAATCGATCTCATCTATCCCATCAAAACCAATAGGTATATCCACATGCTTCTTTGCTCTGAAAAACGGATGGCCATGAGAGTTTTTCAAAATTTTGATCATCATATCCCAACCAGGATGTCCTAGTCCGTAGTTCCAAAGTTAATATGAGGCCGAGTCATACACAATGGTGAGAGTGACTTCATTAGATTTAATAATTTGAACTGTAGTAAGATATAATCAACTAAGAATTGCCTCTAACTTCTCTAAGAAGCGCTTTCTACCGCACTCTTTAGAGGTTATGATTATACCTAAGAATTCTTTACCATCCTTACAGTGAGCTTCCAAGTGTAAACCATTGGCTCTAATGTCCTTAAAACTTAGCAATATTCGATTGGCTTTTGGCGCGTACAATGCATAAGGGATATAAATTTTAGTTCCATGTGGTAGAAAAAATTGTATTAAACCATGCCCTTTTATAACCGGCGTAGAACCAATTATGGTGGTCATTGATGAAGTATATGGTACAAGATCCATAAACAATTACCTATTTCATAGTATAGTATGACTAGTATCACTATCTGCTAGACATTCATTCTTACCTTCGAACATCTCACTACAAGAAAAACTCACCTAGGCCACGGAACCATTACGGTTCCGTGGTCTAAGTTTAACTTAGAAGACAGAAATAAAGACACACTTAGACGATGGAAAGACTTTTTCCATCGTCCAAGTAACCACTTGGACAACAGACTGACATGACGTGGTCTAAATGGCCACTTGGGCGACGGGGCCTAGGTCCGTCGTCCATGTATCCACTTGGACGACGGAAACTACCTAAGTCATCTAAGTGGTAACTTAGACGACGCACCGACACTCCGTCGCCTAAGTGAAGCATTATATAATGTCCATGCCGAACTCTCTTCCTCTCCGCTCGCTCGTCTCAACTTCATCCTCATATATATCGATCATTCTCTCTCTTGATTAGACTCTCCCCACGCGTACATGCATGCTCGCAAATTCTAGCTAGCTAGCTAGCACTATATATATATATATATATATATATATATCCAGATCCGACCATCGATTCGCCATATATCGGAGAAGGTTAGGTACGTACGTACGTAGTTAATTTTCCAACATCATTAACGTTTATATATATAATTGATTGTACGTTTGATTGATTGCATTGTTTATTAGTACGTCTAATATATATTTATAATTAAGTTAGGTAATTGATGATATATATATTAGTTAATTAATATAGACGAGTAGTACGTATATATGAATGGATGTTTAAAAATTTGGTTAATATTTAGTTAACACGTACACGCATGTTAGACATATTAAAGTAATTAATGTAGAGTACGTATATTCACCAATAATTAATAAAGGTAATTAATTAATAATTTAATTTAGTTAAGGTAGTTGAAAATTTGTGTATATATATAATAGTTTAATAATTACTTGAAAGTCTGTATATATATAGAATAGTTGACTAATATGATAATTAATTATTAAATTTCGTAGAAGTATGGACAAGAGTTGAATGAAGTTGTGGAGTAGAAGTGATGTCCGGTATATGGATAGGATTAGCGAATTTGTGAATTTTGCGATAGAACATGGTCAGGGAAATAAGCATTTCAGGTGTCCGCGCCAAAAATGTCTTAACTGTCAGTATGTGGAGGTTAATGTTATAGTGCAACACCTGTACGAAAATGGTATGATGTGGAGTTACACTACGTGGAGCGAGTATGGTGAAGCAGTAGACTTTAGCTCAACAGACTTCAACTCAGGGTACAATTACCATGGTGCCTCATCTAGCAGCAGTGGTGCCGGCTCCCTGCTTGGAACCCAACTGCGGATTTGGTCCATGATGCGTTTCCAGAATTTAGTCGTAGTGGACACCAACACCAAGAGGAAGGTTACAATACCACTCAGGGGCATGATGACACATTCCCCGCTGCTAGCTTGGCCACTGACACTAGTAAGATGGATAAGTACAATAGGATGCTACTTGAAGCGCAGATCCCGGTGTACCCTGGATGTCGAGAGAATGTGTTGCAATATGTGATGGAGCAAATGAAGATAAAAGTGAAGCACAAAATGTTAGTCAGTTGCTTCCTGATGATCACAATCTTCCTAATCCCATTATAAGGTTAGAAATATCTTGAGTAGCCTCGGCCTAAAGTATAGGATAATTAACGCATGTCCAAATGATTGTGTGTTATTTTACAAAGAGTATAAAGATTTGGACTATTGTCCCGTATGTGGGCAGTGCAGATATGAGCTGAATAGGAAGAGTTCGAAAAAGAAAATTCCTGTGAAGGCTCATCGATATTTTCCAATGATTCCCAGATTGCAGCATCTGTACATGTCTCTATACATAACAGAGGCGATGCGATTGTACGCAGAAAAGTGAATAGATGACGATGTGCTAAGACACGTCGCGGATGGGGAGGCTTTCAAACATTTCGACAGGGAATTTGGAGACTTTGCCGCTGAAAGGACCCAACCCCGATTTAGTTGCCTAAATCGAAATCGAACCCCTTCTGAAAACGTGAACCAACAAAAATCATTCAAAATTTCGGCAGAGTAACGTTACTAACGTGGAATTACATTAACCTGCACCCTGAAAATAACACTTCATCCTATGCCACAAAAGCCAAACCGTGGGCACCAATCCCATCCGGATTTCTCAAATATCATATCATAATCAATAAACAGTAAACATACTGTAATATATAATATATCCAAGAAAATCTGTGTAAAACATGTATCAGAATGTATCAGAGCGACCTCTAGTGTAAATATATACAATATATACATCAGTAGGCGAAACAAGAACCTACTGGAAAACATAGGTAGCTCGGATCACTAGCCTTCCACCACGACGTGAAACACCAGAACCTGAACTGCAAACTGGGCACGGAAACCGAAAAGCCCAGGGGAAAGACATGAAAACCGTTAGAGTGAGTGGACGAAAATAAATGTCTTTCGCCAGTTGATATATATATTAAAATAACATATGCGAGTCCAGATGAATAAATATAATAAAGTACATGAGGTAAACTCATACTCCTCCAGTGTACTGAGCATGCAAGTAAAAATCACACGGGGTCGCTCATGGACACATCCGTGCTAGTACAATTCGAATCACGGGATCTCAGACCCACACGTGGTTCTAGCCAGAAAGGCCTCAGGTCAGGGTATCTGTTTCCACCCGGAAATACATCGGCACAAGAAACAGATATCAGTACCCACCCGAAAATACATCGGCACAAGGTACAGTTCCCCCCTGGTAGGCACCTTCGGGGATCAGCCGGGATGCGAGTGTATCGATACAACAACATATACTAAGACTGTACTCTGTGTAAACCAAATCATAAATAGTTCGATGCAAATGCAATAAACAATATATAAATGCATATACGTAATATATACTGGTATAGGCATAATCATATATCACATGCTCATATAAATCGAAATCATATTGCATGCTCAAGTTCGTAAAATGTATATAAAAGACTCGCAATCAATCCGTGAAAAGAAATGTCCACTCACAGGTGAGCAAAACGCGCACTCGTGCTAATCTCGTGGCCCGGCGGAAGATCCCTCGCCCGAAGCATGATCTCGATCACGATGTGACGACCCGGACCAGAATCAGCAGTATGATCAGCTATATACGTGAGTTACTGCGTAGTCGCAGAGTTCCGACAGTATTTGAACCGCCAGGTTTGATAACGACTTAATTATTGGCCAAGAATTGGAGCTGGATCTCTTCTCGAGAGTCGTTGTATGTGTGATTTCGAGTTTATGGGTGGTTCCGGATCGTTATTTGGACGACCGAGGAATTAATTATGAATATTTGAAGTTTCGACAGAATTGGATTATAATGGCGAGTTACTTAATGACTAAGTTATCGGATGAGAATTTGGCTTCGGATCCTTCACGGAAGTTGTTTAGAACTTAATTTCGAGTTCGTGAGAACTTCCGGAGCATGATTTTGAGTTACGAAGATTTAGTTGTGATTATTTCTGATTGTCGATGGTTTAGTCGATTTAAATGTGTGTTTGGTTGAATGGTTGACTTTTTATCCGATTGGCCGATGTGTTTGACTTCGGGTGATATTGGAAGAACATGTCGAGATGAGTTTGTGGCCGCGAGTATTATCGGAATCGGAGTTACGACGCGAGAGTTACGGGTGTTCAAAGTTCGTCGAAAAGGATAATTATGAAGTTTCCTAATTGGGAAGGCCTATAAATAGCAAGTTTCCCATTTGGGAAAGTCCACTTTCCATTTTGGTCTGTTGACTGGATTTACCAAAGTGAGTCGACCCGTTTTGGGTGCCTTGGGTTGCCGACTTTGTTTGCCGGATTTGGAGCCGATTCCGGCCATGTTTGTGCATGATTCCTTCACGGTTTTTGTTGGGCTTTGATTGCTCTTTAGCATGGTGGTTAAATCCCCTTGTATGGTGGCCGGAAGAGGACGAATTTGGGTGGTGAAAATCACGGAATTCCGGCGAGAAATGGTGGTGGACGGAGGCTAAGATTCCGGCCAATTTGGTGGTGCTCCTTTGAGGGCTTTTGTTAGCCCTGAGCCAAGGAGTCTTTTCCATGTGGTCTTGAAGGTCACCGTGGCCGGAGGAGTGAGATCGAACGATTTGATTCTGGTAAGGGTTTGAACTTTGGGTTGAGTTTTGGAGGTTTTCCGATCAAAATTGGCCTTAACCTATAACTGGAAAGTTGTTGGGCTCGTCGAGATCTTTGAAACCATGTATAGCATGAAAATTTCTGGGCAGGTTTGGATTTTCCGGCGACGGCGGCGATTTTTTTCCCGGAGTAGTTTTCGACGAATTGCATGTAATTTGACTCGAAATCGCGCCCCGATCGCAGTGGGGAGGTTCATTTTTCGAATTGAGCGTCCGAAATTGTAGCGAGGTATTGAGGTGTGTTATATGGATTTTCAACGATTCGTCGTATTCGAATTACGTGTTTCCGAGAACGGTGGTTTCTCGTGATTTGTTTTGAATTGTCGAATTATGGTTATGAGAATTGAATATTGTGAATATTCAGGGGTTCGTGATCGTTCTTTTGGCGAGGGACTTTCCGCCGGCTCACGGGTTAACGCGTATCGCGTTACGCCAGTCTGTGAGTGGACAGTTTATTTTCACGGAATTATTGCGAGTCCTTTATATACGATTTATGAACTTGAGCATGCAGTATGATCATGGTTTTACGAGCATGAGTTTTCGTACGAGATTATGTTTATATTGAGCATGTGTTATGTGATTATATTTATAAGTTGTTATATGTCCACGAGTGGCCCAATGTGATTTATACACATGCTCTGAACGCGTGAGGAGTTAGAGTCTCCCTCGTGTTTATATACGTGAAGAGTTAGAGTCTCCCTCGTACATGTATGCGTGAGGAGTTAGAGTCTCCCTCGTGTACTCGGACGCGTGAGGAGTTAGAGTCTCCCTCGTGTACCATTTAATTATTTATACTTTCGACTCGCATATGATTTTATACGTATATTTTATTTGGTGAAAGACAATTATTTTTTTCCACTCACTCTAACGTGTTTCATGTCTTTCCCCTGGGCTTTTCGGTTTCCGTGTCCAATTTGCAGTTCGGACTCTGGTGTCGCACGTCGTGGTCGGAGGCATAATGCTCGAGCTACTTTGTTTCATCCAGTAGGTTTATTGTTCTACCTACTGTGGTATGCGTATATGATTATGTATTAAAGTCGCTCTGAGTGTCCTATTGTATATGCTATATGATTTTACACCGGATTTCAGTAAAGTATAGATATATTTATTGATTTACTTTACTGTTGATATGTTGAGAAATCCGGATGGGATTGGTGCCCACGGTTTCCTTTTTGTGGCATAGGATGAAGTGTATTTTCCGCGTGCAGGTAATGGTAATTCCACGTTAGTAACGAAACTCTGCCAAACTTTCTACGATTTTTGTTGGTTCGTGTTTTCGAAAGGGTTTGATTCCGGTTTAGGGAACTAAATCGGGGTTGGGTCCTTTCAGCTTGGTATCAGAGCATTAGGTTATAGGTTCTGTAGACTTCTGTAATCGTGTTTACTAAGGATATTTGAGAATGTACAGCATGTCTGGAATGGTGACCCGACCGGCCGGCGGATAATCATCAAATTCCGGGTGTTGTATACTTTCAAATATTTGAAGTTCCATGATTACGTTCCACTTGTTGTGAACGATATTTTATTCATTAGGATGCCTCCTGACGTGCTTCCTGTGTCGTTTCGATTGTGGATCCTATTGAGGATCATTCGACGCGCGAGTTACCAGAGAACTATGGATTTGGACGAGTACTTTGAGTTCAGAGAATTGTGTGGCACGGTTTGCCTAGTTGTGTGTGTATGAGCGTCTACATGTTGCCTCAGAGTAGAGAATTTTGGCAGTTGATGTTTGTTTGAGTCAGATTATTGCATTTGGTGGGCTGATATTGTGTGAGTTCCGGTTGCGACTCCATGGCCTACATTCAGAGTGTTGTTTATACGGTAATGGTTTTATCAGGCTACCCAGCATTCGAATGTGGAGTGTTTACCCACCTGAGACAGAAATGCATTGTTCACATGTTTGTTCCTGTTTGCACGTGTTATGTGGCTTCAGAGGGAGCTGTGCACGAGGTTCGAGATGAGTCTGAACCTGTGCATCAGAGAGAGTCTGATTGTTGTGCCTCGAGATTACCGTGAGGAGCTTAGTGTGCTTTACTCAGTGGTGAGGCTATTGTGAGGGAAAGGTGTACGCGGTTTTCGATGTGATGGTTTGAGGAAAGTGAACTTAGTCGAGGTTTTGATGAGGTTGAGTTCTGACACTTCGGGATCGGTGACTTTATCCGCCTATGACCTTTTCAATTATGTTGAGGGTCATCAGATCAAGCAGAGGATCCATTTTGTGATGGCGGAGATCACAGAGTAGCGGACTTGTTCCTGTGGCATGAGTTTGGGTGATCGTTGGTGATCCTTTCACGCAGCAGGTGTTGCGGTGACTTGTGTTCGTGGAGCACTCTCAGTTGCCATTATGGTGGCCAGGAGGGTCACGTTATGAGGGAGCGCCCTTAGCCAGCTGTTGTAGCGGTTCGGCAGTTCAGAGTTTACGAGGAAAAGTATGATGCTGTTTTGGAGCTTGATCAACCCAGAATTTTTGATGAACCTTTCAGAGAGTCGCAATTGACGTGGGCGACTAGTTGGGCATGTTAGAGTTCGTGCCATGACCTTGTTTGAGGACAGACTTTTCTCTGAGGTTACTGTTGCTGGATATCCACGGCTATTGTACCTGCATTTCCACTTCCGAGGTTTTGGAGAGTGTTGCATCCATCCGGAGGTTGCGAGATCCTTGTTGGAAGGGATCGCTTAGCCGCGGATCTGTTATAGCTGGACATCGTGGTTTTGAGGTGACTATGGGCATGGATATTTGGCGACACATGTTGGTTGTGTTCGAGTACCTCGAGAAGGTGGTGTGTTTCGACGACCAGGTTTCCCCGAGATACTGTTTCGCGGTGATGGTCGAGCAGATGATGGAGACGGATTGTGTTGCTTGCTTAGCTTATGATGTGGATACTATGGTTGCTGTACCCGACATTGGTGACATTGAGGTGGTTCCCGATTTTTCCAGGTGTGTTCCGGAGGAGTTACCAGGTCTTCCTCCAGTTCGGGAGACTGACTACACCATTAAGCTTTTACTGAGCGCTGGACTCATTTTATCGACGTCTTGTCATTTGGAGCCAGCGGAGCTGATGGAGCTATAGTTTCGACTCCAGGAATTGCTGGAGGAGGTTTCAGGAGATTTCATACAACCCCGCGTATTTGCGTGGTGTGCTCTTGCATTGTTTATGCGAATGTTGGATGGTTTGATGTGGTGGTGCATTGACTACCGGAAGCTTGATTTGCTTCAGAGGAGAATGAGTATCCTCTGTTTCGGATTGACGAGTGGTTTGATCAGCATGTGAGAGCTTCAATCTTGTTGAAGATTGATTTCGGATCCGGATACCATCAGTTGTGGACCGATGACTCAGATGTGGCTAGGTTGGCTTTGAGACCGTGATGCAGGCATTACGAGTTTTTGGTCACGCTGTTTGGTTGACCAATGCCCCGTTGATCTTGTGGACTTGATGGACCAGGTGTTCAGACGGTTTCTGGACGAGTTTGCAATCATATTCGTTGGCAATATCCTGATGTACTCCAGGAGTGTGAGCCAGTACCTGAAGCGGTTGCAAGCGGTTTCGCGGACTTCGCGAGACGATTAGCTGTTGCGAAATTCTGCCAGTGTGAGTTTGGCCGATTAGCGTGACGATTTTGAGCTGTGTGATGCTAGCCGAGGGAGTTGGCGTGGATCCAGACCAGTTAGAAGCCGTGTTGATTTGGGGATTGACCTACCCTTGTACTGGAGATCTAGAGTCTCTTGGGTTTAGCAGGCTTGTACCGACGGCTTGTGCAGGATTTTCCTGGATTGCCACTTCACTTTCTGGATTGACGAAGAAAGTGTTAAGTTCGAGTGGTTCGATGCATGCGAGGAGAATTACTTACTCCTGCAGGATTGTTGACCGTTGCTTCGGTTTTGACCTTACCTGACGATCGTGATGAGTTCGTGGGTTATGGCGATGCATTGAGGTTTGGATTTGGTTGTGCTTGATACTGTGTAGCAGAGCGGTGGCTCATGGTTTCAAACAGTGGGAAACCTTATGTGGCTACGTATCCTATATGTGGTTTGGGTGTAGCCGTCCTTATGTTAGCATTGAGGAGTTCGAGACACTACAGCTATGGCGTGCAGCGCGGTGTAGGACATACACTGATCACTTGAGTTTCATCCACTTGCATTTTCGGCCAGATTTGGGCTTGAGGCAATGTCGATGGATGGAGTCGATTAACGACTATGGCTGCACCTTTGAGTTTGTTCGGGGAAGGTTAGAGGTTGTACTTTGATCATCCGTATGGGATGTTGTTACTGATGCATTCAGTCGAGAGTCAGGAGCTTCAGTGTTGCATGTGTGTGTGTGGCTCGAGTTTCCGTGTTAGCCAAGTTCGGGTGTGATGATGTTGAGGCTCATGATTTTGCGCGCGTTTGGCTCTAGTGGTACGGAGATGTGTCAGATACTTTGAGTTTACTACTCGTCACGCTACATGAAGAGCAATATAGCAGCTGGTGTGTGCAGATACCCCACTTGTTGACAGGCGATGGCTAGAAGTCGGAGACTTGCCGAGTGGTATCGGCCACTTGAGATTTCCAGTTAGACGAGGCGGTTGCTGCCGTGATTTTGTGTACTTGTATGCACATTGGTTTGTAGTACCCGTTATCAGGCCATTGTGGACCATTTGACGAACTCAATACATTTCCTTATACTTTCGGAGACGATTCCAGTGGCAGCTCTGGCTTAGTTATGTGTTTACGGGGATGGTCCATTTTCGTGATGTGCCTATGTTCCAGTTCGCTGATCGAGGTAATCAGCTACGACTGTGTGTTAGTGAGCTTTGCAGCGAGCATTGGGGACCAGATCACGAGTTAGTACTGGTTCTTATCCTCAGATTGACGGGCGATCTTTGAGGACTATACAGGCCTTGGAGGGCATGTTGTGGACCTCGGTATTGCAGTTCCGGAGGATTCGGGACCAACAGTTCCAGTTGTTTGAGATTGCATGCAGTACCATTTTGTGGATCACTATGATTTCGACGTTGCATGATGTCGTTTTGAGGACGATGTTGTACTCCATTGTGCTGGAGTGAGTTTGGTTTGAGTTGATGTTTGATTCTGATTTGTGGAATGTGTTACCACAGACTGTCAGATTAGCGGAAATGGGTTGATAATTGTTTGAGTTCGATGTTTGAGCTATATTGTTGATGTGTGTGAACTGATTTGTGATTTGCCCCGTGGTTTTGATCCGTATGTGGGCTTAGGCGAGTGTGTTTTGTGCCATATAGTTTGGCGTCGCCTATATTGTTGGCTTTGTGTGTGTTGTGTTGTGTTCCGTGTGGCGGAACTGTATTTCAGGTTTGTTACATGTTGTGTACCTTATCTGTTCCTTATGCAGGAACACTTGGCTATTGTGTGAAGCCAGTTCAGATTCGAGATTTGTGAGTACAGAGATTTCAGCACAGAGTTACCTCCTATTGTGGAGACGGTTGTCAGAGTTGTTCAGTTGAGATTGTCGTTGGAAAGTTGAGCAGTATGCAGAGGCAGTGCTCCTACCTTGTAGTCGACAGACATGGAAATTTCGAGGTCGAAATTTTTTTTAAGGGGGGTGGATTTGTGACGACCCGGACCAGAATCAGCAGTATGATCAGCTATATACGTGAGTTACTGCATAGTCACAGAGTTCCGACAGTATTTGAACCGCCAGGTTTGATAACGAATTAATTATTGGCCGAGAATTGGAGCTGGGTCTCTTCTCGAGAGTCGTTGTATGTGTGATTTCGAGTTCGTGGGTGGTTCCGGATCGCTATTTGGACGACCGATGAATTAATTATGAATATTTGAAGTTTCGACGGAATTGGATTATAATGGCGAGTTACTTAACGATTAAGTTATCAGATGAGAATTTGGCTTCGGATCCTTCACGGAAGTTGTTCAGAATTTAATTTCGAGTTTGTGGCAACTTCCGGAGCATTATTTAAAGTTACAAAGATTTAGTTGTGATTATTTCCGTTTGTCGATGGTTTAGTCGATTTAAATGTGTGTTTGGTTGATTGGTTGACTTTTTATCCGATTGGGTGATATGTTTGACTTTGGGTGATATTGGAAGAACATGTCGAGACGAGTTTGTGGCCGCGAGAATTATCGGAATCGGAGTTACGACGCGAGAGTTACAGGTGTTCAAAGTTCGTCGAAAAAGATAATTATGAAGTTTCCTAATTGGGAAGGCCTATAAATAGAAAGTTTCCCATTTGGGAAAGTCCACTTTCCATTTTGGTCTGTTGACTGGGTTGACCAAAGTGGGTCGACCCGTTTTGGGTGCCTTGGGTTGCCGACTTTGTTTGCCGGATTTGGAGCCGATTCCGGTCATGTTTGTGCATGATTCCTTCACGGTTTTTGTTGGGCTTTGATTGCTCTTTAGCATGGTGGTTAAATCCCCTTGTATGGTGGCCGGAAGAGGACGAATTTGGGTGGTGAAAATCACGGAATTCCGGCGAGAAATGGTGGTGGACGGAGGCTAAGATTCTGGCCGATTTGGTGGTGATCCTTTGAGGGCTTTTGTTAGCCCTGAGCCAAGGAGTCTTTTCCATGTGGTCTTGAAGGTCACCGTGGCCGGAGGAGTGAGATCGAACGATTTGATTCCGGTAAGGGTTTGAACTTTGGGTTGAGTTTTGGAGGTTTTCCGGTCAAAATTGGCCTTAACCTATAACTGGAAAGTTGTTGGGCTCGTCGAGATCTTTGAAACCATGTATAGCATAAAAATTTGTAGGCAGGTTTGGATTTTCCGGTGACGGCGACGGCGCCGCCGCCGACGGCGGCGATTTTTAGCCCGGAGTAGTTTTCGACGAATTGCATGTCATTTGACTCGAAATCGCGCCCCGATCGCAGTGGGGAGGTTCGTTTTTCGAGTTGAGCGTCCGAAATTGTAGCGAGGTATTGAGGTGTGTTATATGGATTTTCGACGATTCGTCGTATTCGAATTACGTGTTTCCGAGAACGGTGGTTTCTCGTGATTTGTTTTGAATTGTCGAATTATGGTTATGAGAGTTGGATTTTGTGAATATTCAGGGGTTCGTGATCGTTCTTTTGGCGAGGGACTTTCCGCCGGCTCACGGGTTAACGCGTATCGCGTTACGCCAGTCTGTGAGTGGACAGTTTATTTTCACGGAATTATTGCGAGTCCTTTATATACGATTTATGAACTTGAGCATGCAGTATGATCATGGTTTTACGAGCATGAGTTTTCGTACGAGATTATGTTTATATTGAGCATGTGTTATGTGATTATATTTATAAGTTGTTATATGTCCACGAGTGGCCCAATGTGATTTATACACATGCTCTGAACGCGTGAGGAGTTAGAGTCTCCCTCGTGTTTATATACGTGAAGAGTTAGAGTCTCCCTCGTACATGTATTCATGAGGAGTTAGAGTCTCCCTCGTGTACTCGGACGCGTGAGGAGTTAGAGTCTCCCTCGTGTACCATTTAATTATTTATACTTTCGACTCGCATATGATTTTATACGTATATTTTATTTGGTGAAAGACAATTATTTTTGTCCACTCACTCTAACGTGTTTCATGTCTTTCCCCTGGGCTTTTCGGTTTCCGTGTCCAATTTGCAGTTCGGACTCTGGTGTCGCACGTCGTGGTCGGTGGCATAATGCTCGAGCTACTTTGTTTCATCCAGTAGGTTTATTGTTCTACCTACTGTGGTATGCGTATATGATTATGTATTAAAGTCGCTCTGAGTGTCCTATTGTATATGCTATATGATTTTACACCGGATTTCAGTAAAGTATAGATATATTTATTGATTTACTTTACTGTTGATATGTTGAGAAATCCGGATGGGATTGGTGCCCACGGTTTCCTTTTTGTGGCATAGGATGAAGTGTATTTTCCGCGTGCAGGTAATGGTAATTCCACGTTAGTAACGAAGCTCTGCCAAGATTTCTACGGTTTTTGTTGGTTCGTGTTTTCGAAAGGGTTTGATTCTGGTTTAGGGAGCTAAATCGGGGTTGGGTCCTTTCACACGATCCCCTGAATAATCATAAAACATATCTGATCAAAATCATAGCCCACAACTCTGTACTTAATCACGGAAACCAACCGTTCCCAAAAACATATTAAACTGTATAAAATAATCGACTGAATTTCCGAAATCTTCGCTCGAAACCTTCGACTGAAAATCTGATACCCAAATCAATACGAAAACCTCAAGGTGATAATCGGGGCGCGATTACGAGAAAAATGACATTAAAATCGTCGAAATCTAAAAAGTCAACCCTCTCGCCGGAGCGCCGCCGCCGGCGGCGGCTCCCCGTCAATGGTGAGTTCCTCCGGCGAGGAGGCTCCAAATTGAAGATCTCCTCAAGCCCAACCACTTTCACAACTACCATCAAAGCCAATTCTCACCGGAACCACCTCAATTAAGCACAAAACCAAATCTGAATCAAATTCTGGCAACCCAATCGGGTTCTCCAAAAACCACCACCTCGTCCAAAACTAACCACCCAGGAAGCATCACTAAGGCTTGGGGAGTTGAAACCCCAACATCCCCACCTCCACAACTCGCCGGAACACCACCCCCCAACTCCGGCAAACTCCGGCAACCTAACCCGATTCGGGTTCACTCCAAACCTCATCAATTCTCACAATTTCAAACACCAATCAACTTAAAAACTCAAGGGGAAGAGAACCATACCCTTCACGTGGCCGGAGGTGGACAGAAAATGCAAATCGGCCGGCGAATCTCAAACGGGAAAGTCCTCCCTCCTCGGTCAACGGTCAAACTTCCAAAAATGGAAAGTCAACGCTGGTCAACTTCAAACAGTGTTTTTGCGACTATTTCTCGACTATTTCCGATATTTATACTCGCCCTCGGGACGATCAACGGTTAAAAACGAATAACCAAAATGATTCGGATAAATACGAAACGAACGGATAAACTCGTCGATAATCCGAAACTTCAAATAATCATATTATATTTCTCGGTTATCAGAAAAATAAGCCGAAACTGCCCTCGAGCTCGAAATCACATGCTCAATAACTTCCGTGAAGGAACTCAATTCAAATTCTTGGCCGATAATAAAGTCGCGAACTAAACCGACAAACCACACATATAACGACTCATCGTGATAACGCATAATCTCGTGAATCGTACTGATTATTCTACTGATTCTGGTTCGGGTCGTCACAAATCTACCCCCCTTAAAAAAAATTCGACCTCGAAATTTACATATCTGTCATGTGAACAAATGAGGGTACTGCTCCCGCATACGCTGCTCAGTCTCCCAGGTGGCCTCCTCAACTGAGTGATTCTGCCACAAGACCTTCACTAGCGGGATCACACGGTGTCTCAGCTCTTGCTCACGACGATCGAGAATCTGCACAGGCTCCTCCACGTATGTCAAATCCTCTCGGATCGGTAACTACTGTGGGGCTAATACATGTGAAGGATCTGAGATGTACTTCCGCAACATCGAAACATGGAAAACATCATGAACACGAGCCATCTCAGCCGGTAACTCAAGTCTGTAAGCAACAGCTCCAACCCACTCTGTGATCTCGTACAGACCAATGTATCGTGATTGAAGCTTGGCACGCTTCCCGAAATGTACAACACCCCTCCAGGAGATAGTTTCAGGAAGACCCAATCGCCTACCTAAAATTGATACACGCTTTTACTAAGTACTAAATAAACACTTAACACTCAACAAAAACGCATACAATTAAAACCCTTGGTGTAGATGTAGCATTGGTAAATAGGGTATCGTTCTTAACCGGGGATTGAGGGTGCATGCATATTTACGCTATAGTTAAAGGGGGGTTTATAATTTGGTTATTGTTTTAACGAAATAAAAGACAAAAACGTGGCATAGCAAATACATAGACGGCTCCTAAGTTCTATCATGCTTAAACTCATAGACAAGCAAAACAAACAAGAACGTAGAATCCTAACATGCTTACTAAACCGAAAATAAAATCTAATTACATATTTACACATTGATCAACTCATCCACACACCACGTCTTACTAACCTAGTCATGTTACATGCAACCTATTAATATCTAAGTCTTTAATCAAGTTAACATGTATGATCTTTATTAGTGCTCGGGAATTTGGCCTACGACACATACCAACTTGACAAGGAATTTGCCTTCGCCTAAATTGGTTCATTAAGTTTGACATGCTTGACTAAATTCTAAGATAATAATAAATTACGAAAATAACACAAAGATGACAAGGAAGTGAACCGAAACAAACTTTATTTCAATCATAATATCAAAAGTCTACAAGAATGAAAATAGAAGGGATCGAAATACACTTCGCTCGGGAATTTGCCCTACGTCGAGAATGCAATCCGGCCTTCTAGGAGATGGAGAGCCTCTAAAGGAATTTGCCTTCTAGTCGACTCAGTGGAGGAGTTCTTTGATGGACGGAGGGGCGGCTTCTTGCGAGAATTTTGATATAGTGATGGAGAGGAGTGTTGGGCAGAGCTTTTTGGTGTCTTGAATGAGTGATTCTTGAGAATGAGACCTAGCTCTTGTATTTATAGGTGAAGAATTCCAACTTTCCTCTCCAAACTAGGTTTTCCTAGTGTACTCGGGTAGAATTGCCAGCCTGTCTTGAAACGTCTTTTCCGGGAGTTCTAGAGCTCAGAAAATTCTGATTCTTGTTTCATTGGAAAGCTTATTCAAAGGGCTGTAAAATCCATATAATGAACGCCATATTTGGAGCTGAATTAAATTTACTACGGATTTTAGAAGTTAAGTGACCTGACTGCCCAGTTTTCTTCTTCTTCAAGGAAAAGGAAATCTTTATATCTTCAAATCTTGCATTCCTTATTCCTTAATAATTCTTGGCCGAATATACCATATTCTTGCACATATTTTGGCCCTCAAATAAGGTATTTATCTTCATGGAATATCCTCCCAAAATTCGTCCATTATATGCTCCATATATTTCGTCATATTTGCTCTTTCCTGGGTCGCGCAGGAGAAATGTCTTCATCTTTTTGTCCACCATTTTGGTATCCATTTCCTTTGGCATTTGGTTTCCAACTCTTGACACCATATGGGAATGCATTTTAATAACCATTTGAAGACCATTCCTCGGACCATTTCTTCTCCGGAAAATGAGAACTTCCTCCTTAATACGCTTTTAGCTCCAAAACTCCTCCTTTATTATTTTCTCCTTTATTTCTACCTAAAATCATAAAGTAAGTTAGAAGCATATTTACTAAGCACAAAACAAAGTTAAATGTAGAGAAAATTGTGTTAAGAATCAAGTATGAAATGCGTTGATCACCTCAAACTCGAGACTCTTCCTCCTCACGTCCGCATAACTCTTCTGACGATCCTGGGCGATTTTCAATCTGTCCCGAATAATCTGAACATCCTCCATAGTACTCTTCACTAGATCAGGGCCAATAAGCCATCGCTCGCCCACCTCAGTTCAACACAACGGAGTGCGACACTGCTTCCCGTACGGGGCCTCATACGGTGTCATCTCAATACTGGCCTGATAGCTGTTGTTGTAGGCGAACTCTATCAAATGTAACTGCTGGTCCCAATTCCCGCGAAACTGTAACACACATGACCGCAACATATCCTCAAGTGTCTGTATAGTCCTCTCGGACTGCCCATCAGTCTGAGGATGAAAAGTTGTACTAAATCACAATCTCGTGCCCAATGCTCGCTGCAACGCCTGCCAAAACTCAGAGGTGAACTGACTGTCTCGGTCAGAAACAATAGACACAGGCACACCGTGCAGACGAACAATCTCTGATAAGTACAACTTGGCCAATCTGCCCACTGATATCTTCCCCGGAAGTGCAAGAAAATGAGCGGATTTCGTCAGTCGATCCACAATAACCCAAATACCAGTGTTGCCAACCGAAGTACGTGGCAATTGATAGACGAAATCCATCGTAATATGCTCCTACTTCCAAACCGGAATCTCCAGTGGCTGTAACTTCCCTGCAGGTTTCTGTCTCTCCGCTTTAACATGCTGGCAGATCAAACATCGACTCACATATGCGGCAATCTCCCGCTTCATATTGCGCCACCAGTAATACGCTCGAAGTGTACGAAACATCTTCGTACCCCCAAGATGCATTGCATACGCTGAACTATGGGCCTTATCCAGAATCTCTTTCTTCAAGCTCTCATCTCTGGGCACACATAACTTGCCCCTGAATAACAACATACCGTCATCGCTAAATCGAAACTCTGTAGGCACACCATTCCGTATCATGGTCTTCTTGCTCAACAGGTAGGAATCTGAATCCTGAGCCTCTCGTACGTGATCAACCAATACGGGTCGAACCTAAAAACTGGCCAACAAAGCTCCCTCATCATCCCACTCGAACTCGGCACCCGTAGCCCGAAGCTCGGCTAACATCGATACTCTGGCTACACATACATGAAACAACGAAGCTCCGGATTTCCAGCTAAGTGCATCAGCTACAACATTGGCCTTCCCTGGATGGTACTCGAAAGTGCAATCGTAGTCGTTAATCAACTTCATCCACCGGCGTTGCCTCATGTTCAGATCCGGCTGCGTCCGCAAATAGGTAAGATTTTTGTGGTCGGTGTAGATCTTACACTAAGCTTCATACAGATAATGTCTCCAACTCTTCAACACTAACACAATAGCAGCTAACTCCAAATCATGCGTCGGATAGTTGACCTCATGTGGTTTCAGCTGCCTGGAACCATAGGCTACAACTCTACCATGCTACATCAACACACAGCCAAGCCCCAATTTCGATGCATCACTGTACACTACAAACTCACCGCTGTCGTCTGGCAATGTCAGAACCGATGCAGTAGTCAACCTCTCTTTCAAGAGAAAATAACTCTCCTCACATGCATCGGACCACTCAAACTTGACGCCCTTCTTCGTCAATCTGGTCAGTGGTGTAACGATCCGAGAGAAATCCTGTACAAACCGCCGGTAATAGCCTGCTAAACCCAAGAAACTCCGGATCTCCGGTACAGTGGTAGGTCTGCTCCAGTTCAGCACGGCCTCAATCTTGTCAGGATCAACACTGACTCCCTCAGCCGATATCACGTGGCCCAGAAACTTCACACTATCCAACCAAAACTCGCACTTGCTAAACTTCGCAAACAACTTATGGTCCCGCAAAGTTCGCAACACCGCTCGCAAATGCTTCTTATGCTGGCCCACACTCCTGGAATAGATCAAAATATCATCGATGAATACAATCACAAACTTGTCCAAAAACCATCTAAACACTCGATTCATCAAGTCCATGAAAGCTGCGGGGGCATTGGTCAACCCAAACGGCATAACCAGAAACTCATAATGCCCATACCGTGACCTGAATGCTGTCTTGGCCACATCCGAATCCCGAATCCTCAACTGGTGATATCCGGATCGAAGGTCAATCTTCGAAAAGACCGATGCTCCCTTAAACTGATCAAACAAATCATCAATCCGCGGTAATGGATATTTATTCTTCACTGTAACCTGATTCAGCTTCCGGTAGTCGATACACAAACGCATAGATCCATCCTTCTTCCGCACAAACAAAACCGGGGCACCCCACGGAGAAACACTAGGTCGAATAAAACCTTTCTCTAGCAACTCCTGAAGCTGAACCTACAACTCTTTTAACTCCGCTGAAGCCATACGATACGGTGTCTATGAAATCGGTCCTGTACCCGGTAACAACTCAATAGTGAAATCAATCTCCTGCACAGGGGGTATACCAGGTAACTCTACTGGAAACACATCTGGGACCTCAAAAACAACCTCAATACTGCCAAGATCCGGCACAGCAGCTGTCGTGTCCACAACATGGGCTAAATATGCAACACAGCCTTTCTTCATCAACTGATCCGCCCCATCGCGGAAATCAAACACGGCAGTGAAGTGTTCTTCTCGCCGCGAAACAGTATCTCGGGTAAGCCTGGTTGTCGAAACGCGACCTCCTTCTTGTGACAGTCAAACATGGCCCAATACGTCTCCAAGAAGTCCATTCCCAATATCAAATCAAAGTCAACAATATCAAGCAACAACAAGTCTGCGGCTAAACCATGACCTCCAATAAACACCTCACAGTCTCTGTACACCCAACCGATACTCACAATCTCTCCTGACGGATATAATACTCTCCACAACTCCGGAAGTAGAGATGCAGGTACCGTAGCTAGTGATGATAGTCTATATGACATGAATGAATGTGTGGCACCTGGATCTAACAATGCAAGTACTGGAATACCAAAGACATGTAACGTACCGATAACGACCTCCGGTGAAGCTCTGCCCTCTCGTAGAGTCATGGCATGAACCCTCGCCTGCCCGGCTGGTCGTCCACGTTGAGGCTGTCCCTGCTGCCTACCCTGGCCCACAAACTATGCTGGTCGAGCTCCTAAAGCGGCACCTTGCTCTCCTCCAGAACTCTGGGCCGCCTGTCCACCAATAGGCTGGAGACAATCCCTCGCAAAGTGACCCTCCTGGCCACAACGGTAACAAAGGGTAGGAACTCGCTGACATGAACCAAAGTGATATCTGTTGCAGAGGCTACACAACGAATAGTCTCTCGGAATAGGAAATGTGCCACCAGTACGCCGAGGATAACTAGAACCACTGGAACCCCCACTAGCCTGTGGTCGCTGCAGTCGAACTCTCCTCCACCTCTGCCTCTGTCTCGATGCACTGGCTGGTGGTCAATAAGGTCCACTACCCGAGGATGAAGCCGAACCGGAAGTATCAGAACTCTGCCTCTTTGAAGGCTCCTGACTCGGTCTACCCTCCTCAAATCGTCTAGGTTGGTACCTCTGCCGCCTCTCCTTCTCGATGTCCTCACCTCGGAGTGCTGCACTGACAAACTCATCAAAGTTGTTCCGAGGCATCGTAGTCAGAGTTCCCTTGATATTCAAGTTCAAACCCAGCTCAAACCTGCGACACTTGGCTTCCTCAGTAGCCACCATATCACGCGCAAAACGGGATAAGCGGGTAAACCTGTCTCGGTACTCAAGCACAGACATACTGCCCTGCCTCAAGTTCGTAAACTCCTCATACTTGCGCTGATGGGTAGCCTGATTGAAATACCTCCGCATAAACAAATCACGGAACAAAGTCCACGGAGTATCAGCTGGAACTCTATCGGTACTAACCCACCAAAAGTATGCATCAGACTCAAGTAATCCGACTGCTGCCACTGTCATCTGCTCAGAAGTAAACCGCAGACGCTCACATACATGTTCAACCTGAACCACCCATGCCTCACATATCTCTGGATCAGCTGAACCCAAAAACACAGTCGCACCAGCAGTACGAGCTTTGACCACAGGGTCAAAACACTCTTCCAAATGCAGCACTCGCATCAGCAAGTCGTGTGTCTGGCAATCCTCATCAGGATCCGCTTCCCAATAACACGGGCACTACGTCGAGGAGGCATCCTATTGATACAAGACAAGCATTAGGTACAAGCAAAAAGAACGTAATCATGAGACTGCAGATATTTGAGAACACACAACACCCAAAGTATTGATGAGTACCGCTGGCCAATCGAGTCATCACTCCAGTCATGTTGTACAACTCAAATACCCTAAGCGTCACAACTACAAGAGTCTACAGAATCTGACAACCTAAGGCTCTGATACCAAGCTGAAAGGACCCAACCCCGATTTAGTTGCCTAAATCGGAATTGAACCCCTTCTGAAAACGTGAACCAACAAAAATCATTCAAAATTTCGGCAGAGTAACGTTACTAACGTGGAATTGCATTAACCTGCACCTTGAAAATAACACTTCATCCTATGCCACAAAAGCCAAACCGTGGGCACCAATCCCATCCGGATTTCTCAAATATCATATCATAATCAATAAACAGTAAACATACTGTAATATATAATATATCCAAGAAAATCTGTGTAAAACATGTATCAGAATGTATCAGAGCGACCTCTAGTGTAAATATATACAATATATACATCAGTAGGCGAAACAAGAACCTATTGGAAAACACAGGTAGCTCGGATCACTAGCCTCCCACCACGACGTGAAACACCAGAACCTGAACTGCAAACTGGGCACGGAAACCGAAAAGCCCAGGGGAAAGACATGAAAACCGTTAGAGTGAGTGGACGAAAATAAATGTCTTTTTCCAGTTGATATATATATTAAAATAACATATGCGAGTCCAGATGAATAAATATAATAAAGTACACGAGGTAAACTCATACTCCTCCAGCGTACTGAGCATGCAAGTAAAAATGTCACTGGGTCGCTCATAGACACATCCGTGCTAGTACAGTTTGAATCACGGGATCCCAGACCCACACGTGATTCTAGCTAGAAAGGACTCAGGTCAGGGTATCTGTTTCCACCCGGAAATACATCGGCACAAGAAACAGATATATGTACCCACCCAGAAATACATCGGCACAAGGTACAGTTCCCCCCTGGTAGGCACCCTTGGGGATCAGCCGGGATGTGAGTGTATCGATACAACAACATATACTAAGACTGTACTCTGTGTAAACCAAATCATAAATAGTTTGATGCAAATGCAATAAACAATATATAAATGCATATACGTAATATATACTGGTATAGGCATAATCGTATATCACATGCTCATATAAATCGAAATCATACTGCATGCTCAAGTTGGTAAAACGTATATAAAAGACTCGCAATCAATCCGTGAAAAGAAATATCCACTCACAGGTGAGCAAAACGCGCACTCGCACTAATCTCGTGGCCCGGCGGAAGATCCCTCGCCCGAAGCACGATCTCGATCACGATCCCCTGAATAATCATAAAACATATCTGATCAAAATCATAGCCCACAACTCTGTACTTAACCACGGAAACCAACCGTTCCGGAAAACATATTAAACTGTATAAAATAAACGACTGAATTTCCGAAATCTCCGCTCGAAACCTTCGACTGAAAATCTGATACCCAAATCAATACGAAAACCTCAAGGTGATAATCGGGGCGCGATTATGAGAAAAATGACATTAAAATCGTCGAAATCTAAAAAGTCAACGGTCAACGGTCAAACGGTCAAACTTCCAAAAATGGAAAGTCAACGATGGTCAACTTCAAACAGTGTTTTTGCGACTATTTCTCAACTATTTCCGATATTTATACTCGCCCTCGGGACGATCAACGGTTCAAAACGAATAACCAAAATGATTCGGATAAATACGAAACTAACGGATAAACTCGTCGATAATTCGAAACTTCAAATAATCATATTATATTCCTCGGTTATCGGATATTATAAATCCGCAGGCTCATCCTTTAACAAGTACTGTTTCCTCAGAGCAGGATAATTATATCTCCTTAGAAACATGAGAGCTTGAGCTTTTTAAGCTAGGGTGTCCTCGTTGGCTTCTATTCCAGGTGGTAGTTGTTGATTGGTATCAGTGAGACATTTGCCAAGGAGAGTATTCTTAACATCTGATACCCATCGATGGTATTTTGCTCATTGAATGTCAAGGATATCAAATTATGGCCTTGTCGGCTTAGTCATCATCAAAAGACAAGAGATCGAATAAACCACGATCACTAATATCAATTTTAAGGAATAAGAACCATGATCAATGATGTTTGGTCACAAAAATCAATGCAAAGCCGGTGACTTCATACCACTCCCCAGAAAATCATGACTGTCAAATAGTTACAATGATAGACTTCCATTTTTCCAATGTGAGATCACAATTAATGTGATATTCCTAATAACTGTGACTTCCCCAGAACCGTCACTAATCTTAAATCTTGAGTAAGAGGTGATTAAATATCCTTCATTCATACATGTATTAATCCATAGGAACTACAGACATATAATAATTCACGGTATTTAAACCTAAATCTAGACATAGATTGGGTGTTGTGGTAATTAAGTTTTGAAATATAATTCTAAATCGAAGAATGTTAGCCGATTTACCTTGAGGGTGTTATGTTTGGTATGGAAACTTTGTTGAAAGAAGTTTGAAGCAAGGACAAAATTCGGCGACGGGAAAGGCTTCCGGCGACATGATGGTGCTCCGACAGCGGTGCTCCGACGATAGAGGTTGTAGTGTTTATGATTTTAAGGTATTTTTTAGTTAGGATTCGGGTTGACTATCAACTCAAGAGCTGCTGATAACATGTTGAATGAGAAAATATATACACAGAAGAGATGATCTGAAATTGTACTGTATTCATTGATAGATGACCTTAAATAGGTATTACAATTTGTTACAATTAATATCCCTATAAATCAAGGATTGAGAGAATATCTACTTCTATGCTAATTAGGACAAGACACACACCGGGATACTAGGAATATTATTTCCTTAAATAATAGTCATATTTATGTTTCATAATTGCTATCGCAAATAAATTATTTTCTTTATATTTGTACGATATTTTAAATATAATTTTTTTACTAAACCTTTATTGAGGAATAACCTCTATATAAGAATAATTTATTCTCAATACAATAATATGATTGTATAGAGATTTTACTGTATCTTGATATATCTCACCATATATGTTAATTTCATCTCATACTTTATATCTCAAACGTGGGTTGATTTAGAAAAAGAAAAGGAACTAAAGTGAATCCAAGCCTTATGATCAGAATGATTGGTTAGATG
The DNA here is from genome assembly GCA_946800695.1 of Geum urbanum. Taxonomy (NCBI): domain Eukaryota; kingdom Viridiplantae; phylum Streptophyta; class Magnoliopsida; order Rosales; family Rosaceae; genus Geum; species Geum urbanum. The sequence goes on along the minus strand of OX327001.1, from coordinate 40,175,477 downwards.
TAGGCCTCAATAATGGGACAGGCCGCCTAAGCCCATCAGGTCCGGGCCGGGTTTGAGCATAATATCTTCAAAATTTGGGCTGGGTCGGGCCGAAATTTTTCAAAAATTTGAAGCACCCGAGCTGCCCATAGGCTGGGCCTTATCGAACTTTTATGGGCTGGGCCTGGCTAAGTCCATAAGGCCGGGTTAGACTTTTTTTTATGTATTATATAAAGAAACTTGAAAATTAATTGTGTTTAACAATCAAATATATCAACAATCACATACAGTAAACAGTATATAAGTCTAATAAATTGATAACTTGTATGTAAATGTTTGATATTAAGGTAAATTATAGATTTTAAAGGTTTAAAGTAATTTATATTGTTTATATTTGATGGACTTTATGGGCGGGCCTCAATTGGCTGAGTCGAGCGAGATTTGGGACCTCGACCCAAGTCCGATTTTCTGCCCTTAAGGGTGGGCCTAAATTCAAGCCAAGCCACCCACATGCCTTTTGAGCGATGAACCAAATGGTAACCTCTACTCTTAGGGCGCGTTTACTTACCTGGAATGAGTATGAAAAATCAGGAATCGATTCCGGTTGATGAATATTGTTGTGTTTATTTTTGTAATTAAATTTGAAATGAAATAGGACTCACACTTTCATAAGGAATCGATTCCTGAAAAAGCCTTCACTTGATACCCAAGTTGGGACAGGAGGGAGGTGTATGTATTTGGAATGCAATCACCTAGAATCAAATTTTTATACTTAAATCACCCAAATCAAAATCTATAATTTCCAAATTGTCCTTCACATACAAAACAAAAATCCTATTCATAGTCTTCTATTTTGACTTATGATGATTGGTTTACATATTACTCTTATATATTTTGAATGATTTTTACTGTAAATTTGTAATTTGAGTAAAAGACTCGTGATGATATATAGACATGTTGCTACTTACATTTGGTGGATATAGTAATAAATAATTTACTTAAATTTCATTTCAATTCATGAGATACATAAATAATACAAATAAAAACTAACAACATTCTTATTTTATTTTTTATAAATGATAAGTAAGTGAATGATTTATTTCCTTATCAGTTCCTTTATTGATCTTGATTTCTATTAACGAACAGATTCATTTCAGATAAATAAACTCGCACGCTCTTAAGAGCATCCGCAGCGCAGGAGGAATTCCGGAGGAATTCCTCGATTCTGTGGTGGGTTCCACGGCAAGGATAGGAATTCTGGAGGAAAGGGGTGTGCAGCGGGGGAGAGGGGGGAGGGAGACCGAGGTTTGACCGAGAGGAATTCCTCTCGGAATTCCTGAAATGGAAACCGGGAGGGGAATTCTGGAGCTGACGTCAGCAAGCGCGTGGCTGACGTCAGGCGGCAAATTTTTTTTAAATCGGGCGCGTGTGGTACACGCGCCCGGTAAAAATTTTTAAAAAAAAAACTTACCGAATTACGCAGCCAATGACAGCCCGCCACGTGGCAGGCTGTCGGCTGACTTTACTTAGCAACGGTTAGAGAGATCTGGACGGCCCAAATTCAAATCAAATAAGATCGGACGGCTCACATTTGTCCGCAACGGCTACTGAAAATTTCTGAAAATTTCAGAACGGAAACTACCGTAAAAAATCCAAATAAATCCCAAAAAATCCCAAAAAATTTCTTAAAACCCCCTACTATTTTTCTATAAATATTAGGTATTTTTTCCTTACACTTCACACTCATTTGTGCACTTCACCTATTTTCCTCCTCCTCCCTCTCTTCCCTCTCTCTCTCACAAAATCTTTGATTTTTGGCCAAAAAATGTCCACAAATTGGCTCATTTCCGAAGATGTACAATTGTGCATATCATATTGCCGCTATAGTGTGTGCCCTATCTCCGGCAACAAGCAAAAAATCGACAAATTGTGGGAAAAAATCTATGCCGATTACCAACAAAATTGGGTGATGGGTCAAGGTGAAGTGAGAGTGGAACCGAGGAGCCAAAAGGCACTTACCTCTCGTTTTGCTAAGTTGAAGCCAAGCTTGTCACAATGGAAAGCGGCGCTTGCATACGCAAGAAGGAATCCGGAATCCGGCGGAAATCTCAATGATGAGGCAAGAATTTATTTTATGACCTATATTAATTTTTATTTTTGTGACCTATATAAAAGATGTGACCTATATTAATTTTTGTGACCTATATAAAAAATGTGACCTATATTAATTTTTGTGAGCTATATTAAAAATGTGACCTATATTAATTTTTGTGACCTATATTAATTTTTGTGACTTATATAAAAAATGTGACATATATTAAATTTTTGTGACCTATATAAAAAATGTGACCTATATTAATTTTTGTGAGCTATATTAAAAATGTGACCTATATTAATTTTTGTGACCTATATAAAAAATGTGACATATATTAAATTTTGTGACCTATATAAAAAATGTGACCTATATTAATTTTTATTTATGTAGTTAAGGAAAGCTCAAACGTGGTATGTGGGGAAACAAAAAAAAGAGTTTACGCACTTTGCGTGTTGGGAAATTGTGAAGGATCATCCTACTTTTAGAGTCGTTGAAACTAGCACTCCACCATCTTACAATTCCTATGTCGAAGTTACGCCTACCTCAAATGTAGTGTCTCCTATGGTCAACTTGGATGAAGATGAAGTGTTTCCACCTTCACAAAGCAACGTTGGAGGTACCTCGAGTCCGCCTAGACCTGAAGGAGTGAAGGCGGCGAAGGAGGCAAAAAAAAAGGGAAAGAAGGCCATGACACCTACGAATGAGCTTCGAGATGAGACTTTGAAGAACATCGCAGCTAATCAAAAGATGTTCGCCGAATGGCAAAGGGCAACCGAAGAATCTCAGAGAATGCTTGATGAGAAAAACTACAAATTGAGGGAACGAGAAGAAGAAACAAGGATCATGACAATGAATTTCGAGGCTATGACTCTAAATTCAAAGAAGTACTTCATGAAGCGGAAATCAGAGATCCTTCAGCAAGTAGATGACGATGAAGGAGAAGTCGGCGATGCTAGCTTTACCGGTTGTTATCGTCCCCGCAACCTTGATTTTAGTGATTAGTTTTGTAATTTCAATTCACCCATGTAATTTCAATTTCTGTAATTTCAATTCATGTAATTTCAATTCATGTAATTTCAATTTCATGTTACCTCAATTCATGTAATTTCAATTTCAAGAAATAAACACGCACTTTATTTATTTAGATCGAGCTTCAAATTTAAATTCATTGATTATTAAGGGAAACACACATACAAAAGGGAAACACACATACAAAAGGGAAACACACAAATTGCAAACACACATATGGAAACTACATTAATTAGAGATGTTCACCGGTTTCAAGAAACCAGTTGTGCTTCACTAAGTCCTTTTGAAGTTCACCATGGAGATAAACTGATTGTAAATCGATCAGCCGGTCGCTAAACCGTTGGTGATGCTGATCTCTTCCCACTGGCTCAAATGGAATTCGGTGACCTGTTTCATCCACCGGCCCATCATATAGTGTGGAAGCAGTCACTGGGTTTTGTAAATCTTCTTCCTCATTCTCCTCAAAATCGTCTTCCACAAATTCATCCTCGACAATCATGTTATGCATTATGATGCAAGCCAACATGATCATTTTTAATGTCGATTTGTGATGACACATTGCTGAGTGACGAATGATAGCCCAACGAGATTGTAAGATGCCAAAGCACCTCTCCACATCTTTACGATATGCCTCTTGTTTCCTTGCGAACAACCTCTGTGGTTGATCTTGCGGATTGGATATTGTCTTGACGAACGAGGAATACCTGGGATATATTCCATCAGCTAAATAATAAGTATGGTGGTAAGTCATACCATGGACTTTATATGAGGCCTGCGGGCTTCTTCCGGCAAGGAGTTCATCGAAGACATCAGAGGAGTTGAGCACATTAATATCATTTTGTGCTCCAGGCGTCCCAAAGAAGCTGTGCCATATCCACGTGTCATATGAGGCCACCGCCTCTAAGATTATTGTCGGACGAGCCTTCCGCCCCGAGTATGACCCTTGCCAAGCTGTTGGGCAATTCTTCCATTCCCAGTGCATGCAGTCGATGCTTCCGATCATACCAGGAAATCCCCGTTGCCTCGCCCTTTTTAGAAGTCGAGTTATGTCAGCCGCATTCGGAGCGCGGAGGTAACGGTCTTGGTAAAGCAAGACCACCTGTGTGCACCACTTCTTCATGCATTCGAGTGTTGTTGACTCCCCCATCCTTGTGTATTCAGTACACTGATCTGCGGCTGCGCCGTATGCCAACATTCGTAGAGCACCTGTCATCTTTTGCTCGGGGAGGAGTCCTTGCAATCCAATGGCATCTTCTCTTTGATGCCAAAACGGGTCGTGGTTACAGAGATCTGTCTTGATCCGGTTGAACAAGTGCGTGCTCATTCGAAACCTCCGGTGAAAATCCTGCTCGTGGAAAACAGGGCGTTCCACGAAGTAATCGTCCAGCAGATTATGACCCCTTGGTTCCCTTTGCCTTTGTACGTTTGGACGGCGGCGACGAGGTGACTCATCATCAAACGAGGCAACTACCATGGCGGCATCAACGACGAAGGAATTCATCATTACGGTAGCTTGCCGACGTTGTTGACGCCTCCTCCTCCTTGACTCATCGACCTCGTTAGGATCCATCTTCTGTATGAGAGAAAGTGAAGAAGTGTGTTTACGGGTGTTGTGAGGTTTCAAGGCAAGGAGGCATGGTTACAGAATTTATAGCAAAATTGGCTAATCTGATGTTGAACGACGGGTACACGTGTCACATCCTCAGTGGTCGCAAATCTGACGTGAAATCTTCAATGGATAACTTGGCCGATAACGACACGTGGATGAGTACACGTGTCACATCCTGATTTGTCAGAAATCTCACCGGAAATCTTCATCAATAATTTAGCCGACATTGACACGTGGATGAGTACACATGTCGCATCCTGATTTGTCGAAAATCTCACCGGAAATCTTCATCAATAATTTATCCGACATTGACACGTGGATGTGACACGTGTCGCATTATCATTTGTCGGAAATCTCACCGGAAATCTTCATCAATAATTTATCCGACAGTGACACGTGTCACAATATGAGTTGTCGGAAATCTTACGGTAAATTTTTTTCAATAGTAATATTACAAATCGTTGGATAAACATATTACAAATAATTAATCAATACTTTATTTTATGATTATGAATAGTAATAGGAATTCCTATTTGTTGCACTGCTGCGCAAAAAAGCTGAATAGGAAATCCTATTTGCTGAATAGTAACAGGAATTCCTGAAATAGGAAATAGGAAGCCTGAAATAGGAATTTATGGGTGCGGATGCTCTAAGTGAGTATAGGAGTCTTACATTTTAGTAAGAAGAGACGAAAGCAGACCAGCAGCGGCGCGTGGTGAGTATGGTGAGTTTTTAATTAATAGTAAGTTAGAATCGTCAAACATCCGATGCGAAGGCCACGTGTCTAGTTTAGACCATTTAGACGACCGACCGTAGAGTAGCCATTCCTCTCCTCCCTAGAGAGTAGACCCAGAGCGAGCTAATTCTCAAGTCTTCGCTCCTCTTCCTCCTTCCCATAAAGTAACACAAGCAAAAGCACACCGATACCAAATTCACAAACTCCTCTCGCTCTAGGGTTTCGCCAATTTCAATTCCTTCTCTCTCTCTCTCTCTGCCAATCAATCATTCGGAGATCGCATTTATCTTCATGGAGGTAATATCTTTCACCTTCCCTTTTACTCTCCGTAAATATTGTACTGTTTAATTGCTAAAATAATTCAATTCCATATATACTGCGTTTACTTTTCTGATTCCGCTCGGTTTTGCCTAACGTCGAGTATGAGTTGTTGTATTTGATATTTTTATTTTGGTATGTTTATTTTGGTGATTGAATAGGCTTACTACACTGTTGAGTTCACTCTTGATGTTCTGATTGTTGATTATTACATTTTCTTTTTTACTTCATATGAGTTTCATAACTTTAATTAATTCTCTAGTCCGCCGCCGGAGTTTCTCTGTTGTTATTTCGAGTTTCATGAATACCCGTCTGTTTGTATTGGTGGGTTATATATGAAGCGTTGTTCCTTGGTTTATTGTGCATTGAGTTTCCTTCGTTTATTCATATATGTGAAATTAAGCCCATCTTGATCACATCCATGAATCGGCTTGTGTATTTAGTCTGTGTTTAATTAAGAAAACAAAAGTTTTGGACTTTGGAAAAATATGTATCTCCTAACAGTAGATGGTTCAGGTTCCTCTTAGACTTGAAGAGGGCAACATAACGGAGGCCCACTTGACCTCAGCAGTGGCTTTTGTGGAGGGCGGAATCCAGGAAGCCTGTGATGTCTCTTGCAGTATTTGTCTTGAAGCTTTCACCGATAGTGATCCTTCCACGGTATATTGTATGTGCAACGCTTTTGTCTTTCTTATATGGTTTCTCTTCTAACCAATTCAATTTCTCTACTTGCAGTTGACTGGTTGCAAGCATGAGTTTCATCTTCAATGCATACTTGAGTGGTATTTTCTTGTGCTCTTATTTTTTATTTTATATTTTATATAGTTGGTTTACATTTATTCATGTTTTGTAATATTAAAGTAGTTAGACCTTCATGATCTGAGATTGAAGTGTTAGTACATTTCGTACCTATGTAACAACCAAAATCGGTGTTAAAAGAGCTGAGTTCACTTACCGCTTGAGGATTTTATGCACTCTTCAGACCATGTTATTGGAAGAGTTTTCAATATTCTGACAGCCCTGTGGAAGATACACCACTAGATTTAGAGTAGCCAAATGATATTTTTTCTTTAGGCTACTATGCCGACCTTATTTTGCTCTATTTCTTTAATAAAAGAGATTGCAGCATTCCCATAGACAAAATCAGGCCAATCAGAGTGGAAAAAAGTCTTAACTGATAGAGTTTTGTGAAACTTTTGGTGGGATAACCTCACCACTAATTCTTGATGCCTGCAATGTATTGAGCGTACCATATTAGCCAGGTTTTACGTATTTTTAATTACGTATCTTGGGAAATCCCATTAAATTGTAGTGGACTTGATAGGTTTATTGCACTTTATGAGTTAGCTGGTATATTGATTCTGAACATAGGTAAAATCCTTATAATTGTGTAAACCCAGTTTTGAATATAAAGCCTTCATACTTTACAGTCATCATGCTGCCTAAAGTACTGTAGGAATAGATTGCAACAGTGATACTTTGTTTCCTGTTATAGCTATCTTCCCAGTTTGTGTGCTGGACTGATGACTTGAATTTCTATGTCCGAGTCTGTTAGGTAACATCATTTCTACATTTCTTGACTACAATATCTTTGGCTTGTTGCATAACATATTATCGTTCTGTGGAGGATGTCTGTGAATTCGGAAAAGTGCGGACATATCATCCAGCCATATTTGACCTTTTTATTTTAATGTAACCACTCCTGTTTTTAATAAGAGCAGAGGACTTTTCCCACCCTCTATCCTCTCTCCTCATTCTGTAAGTTACCCACTCTGTCACCTGTTATGAATATCAAAATAGTAGGTTTGACCAAATATTGTTGCTTTCAGGGTTAGATTAAGACACAGTATTGGTCCTCGGAGGTTCTGGTTAGTAATTTCAGATATTTGGTCGTGTCCTTTGGCATTGTTCTTTCTTCAAAGCATCTATTAAGCATAGGTCTCTATAGCAAGAGAACTTTTGATTCCTAGTGATTGGAACAAAATCTGTTCGAGTTTTCACGGGAAGTTTTGAGTGAGAAAAGTTAAGAGTAATGTTTTGTAAATTCGCGGAAAAATTATGCACAAATTGACATTTGTTTTAATTTTGTAGGTGTCAGAGAAGCTCACAGTGCCCTATGTGTTGGCAACTGATCAGCCTAAAGGACCCCACGTGGTTTGTAATCTGTCCTGGTCATCTATATCAATTAGAGTACAAATGTATAATATTCATTGAATGCCAAAAATTATGTATTGATTCATTTTGTTTGTATTTACAGCCAGGAACTGTTTGAGGGTGTCGAACGGGAGAGAAGCATTAGGTCTAATCCACCTCGAAGTACTGCAATATTTCATCATCCAACTCTTGGCGATTTTGAATTACAGCATGTTTGTACTCTTCCTTTGTTTTATCTCTTATGAACAAGTCAGATCTAATATGAACCTATTAGAACAGGATCCAAATGATTTGGTAATTTTGATCTCTATCACAGTTACCTGTAGGTGTGAATGATGCTGAACTTGAAGAGCGTATAATTCAGCACTTAGCCGCTGCAGCAGCAATGGGCCGGGCACACCACATTGCCAGAAGGGAGGGCCAGAGAAACAGGTCATCGGGTCAAGGTCGCCCACAATTTCTGGTATTCTCTACTCATCCCAATACCCCTCCGGTTACAGCTTCTTCCTCCCCAGATCAGACTGGAGAAGGTGAATCGGTTCCTTCCGTTGCAGCTTTCTCGTCCCCTTCTATGAACATGGGAGAAGAAACTTCTCGAATGACTACTTCAGGACCTTCCCAATCTAGTCCTGTTTCTGCTTCATCATCTGGATCTAGTGTTCCCCCTCCCAGTCAACATGGGTCGTCCATGAGCGCTAGGTATGATATTCTTCACCTTAATTATCCGACTTCATCAATAAGTACATTTACTGTTCTAAACGATGGTCTAGAAGGCTGCCTAGGCCCTGCCTAGGCACTCGAAGGTACCCTCACCGTATAGAGGACCGCATAGCTTTATTTAGAACCTTGAGTACAGTACAACTGTACATCATTTCCTGGTTTACTCACTACTATGTAATTGTCATATTTCTGTAGGAGAACTGCTCAGTCAACCCCAAGTAGCCAAGATAGAGCCGGGCCATCAGATTTACAATCATTTTCAGAAAACCTAAAGGCTCGGTTTAATGCAGTGTCAATGAAGTATGAATATACTTTACTCATTATTTTACTGTTTTTTTTTTAAATTTTTTTTCTGGATCTATTTAAGATGCTGATTTTAATGTGGGATATATATTTTTCATATTCTGCCAGGTACAAAGAGTCAATTTCAAAAAGCACGAGAGGTTGGAAGGAGAGATTGTTCTCTCGTAACAGTTCCGTTTCTGATCTCGGCCCAGAAGCTAGACGTGAGGTCAATGAAGGGATTGCAACAGTATCACGCATGATGGAGCGTCTGGAAACAAGAGAAAATAATAGAATGAATGGTGCTTCTGGGTCAGATAGCATACATAGTTCTGCACCCGAAGCAGAAGATGGCCGAATATCAGAAAATGGTGGTCAAAATTCTTTGAATGAGCACAATAAGCCCGCTGCATGTTCTGCCGGCTCTATTTCAAATTAGGAATATTCAGTCATTGCATCAAACTTGAAGCTTTTTCTTATAAGGTAAATAGTTCTTTCGGCATTGGAACTACTTTGCTGAGATCTGTATGTTTCATTTCTCTTTATACTTGCATACGCATGCTATTTCCTCTTTTGTTTGGTGGTGAGATGCATATTTTTTCCATGGTTTTTATGTTGTTTTCCTTTTCTTTATTGCCTTTGTCTTGTCTTTTGTATTGGGGAATTCTGATGAAATGTATTTACCATTTAGTGTGTAGCTTAAGATGTATTGGTATCTGAATAGTTTATCATTTTTGTAAGCTCTTTCCTCCTATTGTCGCTTAATATTTCTTTTCCGTCTTTTAGTCTGGTAGAGGAAGGCACATGGGATGGACTTCCTAGGAGTCTTATCTGATCCAATGCTATCTGTGCATGCCTCTGCCGCTGTCTTCCAAGAAATTATATTTGTCATTTAGATATAATGCTTCAAGTGAATCAAATAGCAGACAGACCCCTTTGTTCCTCCAAAGGCAACCTTTCTCTCATATCAACCCGGTGACTTTGTTTTTTTTTTTATGGCATAAAACGTAGTCCGGTGGTCGTATTCGTTAGCTTTTGTTTCATATAAAGATCTCCTTGTAATTCCACATATAGCTTAATTATCATAGAAATAAGGTGGTCAACGTGTCTACTTTATATGGCAGCATAATTTCCAAAGCAGTCCCATTGGAAAATATTGTTTTTTTGGTATATTGTGAAAATAAATATAAGCTAGGTGTAAATGTTTCATTTTTAACAAAAGAAACAAGAGAGTATGAAATGACTATCTTTACCATCATGTGCATGACACATGGTCCACATTTGCACAGGGTGCAAATTGGCAGTCTTTGCCTAGTTAAGGAGGTAAATTTTCACATTGAAAGATTCAGGTTGTAAATTGACAATTACATGATCCACATTTACACAGAGGGTGTGAATTGGCAGTCTTTGCCTAGTTCAGGAGGGAAATTTTCACATTGGAAGATTCGGTGTAAATTGATAATTACAGCAGGGGATGTTTTGTCAATATTGCCATTATTCAATAGGAGAGAATCCAATGTATGATCTGGTAGGTCTGCAATTTTTGTTCTGGAATTTTTCACTCGGTTTTTGTCATGCTCCGTCTTTTTTATGATACTAATCTTGTGTACGGGAAATTGCATCTCCGGCTTTGATATCCTATATGGCTAATGTTGCTAAAACTTAGGTTGCAGTTTGAACTATGAGGTAATTTTGATTCACTTACTGGTATGATTTGGATTACAGTTGATAGCAAGGGTTCAAATTTTATACAATATCAAATGGTAAATAATGAACCCTCGGACCTTTCGTTTGGAATCTAAGTCATCTGGGTGAAGATTATTCAAATTACTGTTTATGTGAGGAAACAATTGTAATGTAGCCTATAATCAAATCATATGTTATTCATGTGTTATGTCATGATTCATTTCCAAACTAATTTACTGAGATTTGATATCACAAATGTAGTAATTGTGAACAAAAAGGATATTTTCTTAATGATTATGAATAACAAAGTTGTTTGACATATATAGTTTGTTGGATGGTTGGTGACAAAATATTCTAAAATTGAAATGGAACATTGATCTACAGAACCAGAGTTTGAAGTTCTTCCTCAAATGTTGGAGTTCATTAGTTGTGTTTACTTTATATAATTTTTATACTGTTACCTTTATATCACCCTTGGGTCTTCTGCTTAGTTTGCATTTATTTGTAACAAGTGTGAGCTTATGGAAATTTCCTTTTGTGGTAGGTGGAATTCTCTCGTTTCCAGTTACTAGATGTTGTGGCTGTTATGCCTTGGTAATACCCTTCCAGACTTCCAGTGGATATCTGCTATGGCTATAATGCTTTGCTATAGCCTTCCAGACTTCCAGTGGAAAGAGCATTGCCGAGTAAGATCTGATTTAGAATAAAGTAAGTGCAGAATGCTCAACTATTTAGACCTGAATATCATTATATGCGTGTATATAGTTTTAAATTTAACTGTATTTATGAATATGATTCTGTCGTATGCCTACACAACAAATGTTCGGAAAGATTTTTGATTAAATACATGTGGTCCTCAGTTGTTTTCTCATGGGTAAATTAACTTCGAGTAAAGTTCTTGTGAGAACTCTTATAATTAATGAATGGATTTCAAATTTTGCTGTAACGGAGTAGGAAATTCTTATGAGCCATGTTATGTTGGGCCAAAGAGAAAAATGAAACAAAAGGGGCACGTGTCATGGAAAATTCTCAGAGTTTCTAGACTTATGGACTAAACTTCTGATCTTATTGCATAAACTATACTTGTATAGGGTCAATAGAGAATCTCAGCTGTTGTGGCATGTATCAGTCATCTCCAACTTATTTTCACAAGTATGTTTTGGTCCAAGTTTCATTTGTTCAGCAACTCAAGTCTGCCCGCCTTGATAACCAAATTCAGAGGGTTCTTCTCGAGTTAAATATTATTTATGTACGTGCGTCAGTTCCCAGTTCCCACTGTGTGGTCGCGAAGTTTCAAATGAGGAGTATTGTGAGCTCATTTTGGTAAAGTTGATCTCTCTAAATATGTGGTGAAACTGGCACAATTTTGTAAGTTGTGAGCCTAATCCCCTTAGAGTTTTGAGCTTTAGCTATGGGAACAGTTCTTTCTTTTCCCAAATTTTCCAATTATATTTTGTTGACAGCCTTCTGTCTTGAGATTAGTTTCGGGAAGTAGTAGCCATCTCCTAGATTAACTCATTGCATATTAAGCTGAAGGGCAGACTAAAAGAGAATGGCTTCCTTTCAGAGAGAGAGAGAGAGAGAGAGAGAGAGAGAGAGAGAGAGAGAGAGAGAGAGAGAGAGTGACTCAGGAGTGGATGATTCATATTGGACTGGGGAACGGTTGATAAAAATACGTGAGAGATATCGAAATAGCTACAGTTTATTGCTGACTTCGGTCAAGGGAGTTGGTAACCCTAGTGGGTGCATTAAGGTGATGGAAGATCGGTTTTATGCTAGCAGGTAGGGTTCGGTGTGCTTTATTCTGACCCAGTCCGTTCTAAGCAGAGATTCGGGCATTGTGGCTTGAACGAAAGCTCTTGATCACAATGTCCCTAGAGTGGCGTGAGGTTGGTTTCACAGTACATCCACTACCTCTCGCTCTTTAGCAGAAGGATAACGGATAGCCACTATTGCTTGCTACTTTCCGGCTTTCCGCCAATCCGATCTCAACCCTTTAAAAAAAAGAAAGGGACGGTTGATCATTAGTCAATTATGTATAAGGGAATACTAATTTTTTTTTGAGGGGTCTATCTAACGGAACAATAATCCATTATAGGAAAAAGATTGTAGCCATACATAATTTCACCGGATTACCTGGCACGATAAAAAGAAATCTTAATGTATCCCTACACTAATAAACATGATGACGACCATGCTTTAGACTAACAAACCCGAGTAGTATAAGTAACTGTCAAACTTTAAGAGCACCACTCCTTAATTAGCTAGGAACTCTCTCTATTGCTCCGCAGTCCGGCGCAATTCCTCAGTACTCATATCCGTTGGTAGCATGATTGCAGATTTTTTCGGGGACACCTCCACGACCTGCACCATTTCTCCAGACGTTGATTCTGCAACGTCCTCGACCTCTTGATGGAACTAGTTGGCAAACGTCAACTGTTGACGAGTAGTAATGCCCTTCCGTGGTTTTGATCCCTTGGCCATCTTATGCCGCTTACTAACTCTCTCTTGAGACTTCTTAACAGTTTCACTGTCTCAAGTATCCATCACCACCTCTTGATGGTCACCAGCACCTCCTCCGAGTCTAGTATATACCAGTATCTCATCCCGTAACTGCCACATCCTCTCCTCCGCCTGGAATTGGCCTTCAGCCTCCAACTCCGCCTCCAGCTTAGTACATTGGATCGCACAACCCTGCATGAGGTGATCATAAGTCCCACTTCCCATGCAAATACCCTTCAACGTCAAGTACTCCACCTGACATTCGAGCCAAGCCCCAGCCCCCACCGACACCCGAAAAATGGGTAACTAGCTGTTTCTACTGGTTTTCGTTGGGTCCTCGATAGAAGCAAGGATATGGTTGTTGCGTAGTTGTTTATCGGATTCCCGTTCTGCTAAGTTGTTGTTAAAAATAATACACAAACGAGCGTTAGAGATCTTGACGGGGTTGTCCCGCCTTCAACACTCCAATGCCTAAATCAGATATGTATTGAATGTAACAACGCTAGAAGATAGAGTAATTAGTGTACCTGCCTTAGTCAGAAATGTCCTACTTATAAGGGTGGTTGAAGGAGTGATGTTTCTTTCTCCTTCGATATGGGATGAGTCCATCTTCTGGTCCCAATATAGACGTTGTCGTGTCAGGCGCATGGTTGAGCTTTTGGGGTTGACTTTGTCAGCGAAGTAGTAGCTCTTGCTGAAATTGTGCATTAGGTTTAGGCGGTGTACTTGCATTTAGTGGCTAAGCATATGTAATCGGGCTGTATAGATATACACACTAACAAGTCCCCCAAATATCCAATTCAGGTAGATCGGGCCTTCATTTGGGATTTGAAAGAAAGTCTTGTTCGGTTACGTTACTTAACCATGTTAGGGCTAGCATGCCGGACCCCCCATAGTCCCTCAAGTCCACGAGTAAGGCCTGACTTGCTTGTACGAACCAGATAAATTAGATTGTGGAAGTATTGCCGTTAGTGAAAGGTGAAATGTTGTCTTCCGGAGAGGTGATGTTTAATATTTGTTTATCGTATGAATCCCGAAAGGATAAACAGTTTTGTTATCTCCTGTTTGCCTATCGGATACGCTTCGAGATATACTTGCTATTTCAAGCCATCTAGTGGCAACAAGCGATCTTGCTGCTTGGCCATGATAGCGCAAACAATCTTGTTCTCTTTTGTTTGCCTATCTGATGCGCTCCGAGACATACTTGCCATCTCGAGCCATCTAGTGGCGACAAGTGATCTTGCTGCTTGGCCATGATATTTTGTGAAATGAGGTGGTGTCGGGTCTTTCATGTTCTGTTTTGATAGGGTATGGCAACTGTTACTGTGCATGTCTGACAGGTGTCGATATGTGTGCAACGGTTACTTTCTGCACGATTGACGCATGACTTTCAGAATTAGAAGCAGCACGGGTAATTTATTTGGGTAAGAGCGTGTGGGATACGTGTTTGCATCCAACGACTTGATGTGCTAGTATTGGACGGATGTCGTTGTTTCTAGGGTTAATCCGCTTAGCCTATAAAATGTGTCGTTTCAACCCCATCCTCTCACTTTAACCTTTAGACGCCGAAACGCTGTTGCGATACCGCCAAGATTTTTCAACCAGTGTTCCAGAGCAACACTACTTGTGAATCTCTTTCAATCTTTCAAGGTAAAACCTTTTCTTGTGTAAATTCTTGTTTGATGAACCAGTGTCGTGATGTTTTTGTTTTTGTTGCTTCGATTGCATGATCTCTCTAGCTTTGATGTTGTTGGCTTGTGTGTTGCCCGTGATGGTGATAACGATTTTGATATTGGTAGTTTGGGATTTCTGAATGAGTCTGTATGTTGTATGTTGTGGAGATTAAGTGACATAAAGGTTGTGCTAGGGGTTGTGTTTTTTTGTTTTTTTGTTTTGATGAATTTCTGGGTATGGGTGAGTTTTCTGGGTTTGTGTGTGAAGAACAGCTGAAGAACAACTTTGTGTTCTTGGTAGAGGTGGTGTCTGATCTGATTTGTACTGAATACGTGTTTGTGAGCTTGACTTATTGGGGAATGGACCTTGTTGACTTTTGCATATATGCACTACTGGAAATTGACTCATTGCCGGCGACTTGTTTTTGGACATTACAGCGATTTTTGCCGGAAAAATCGCTGGTAATGTCTTTTTTTTTTTTTTACATTACCGGCGATTTTTGTCGCCGGTAATGTCCGTCGCCGGCAATCTCTCGATGGTAATGTAAAAAAAAAAAAAAAGACATTACCGGCGACTTCATTTATGTCGCCGGTAATGTCTTTTTTTTTTTTTTTTTTTTACATTACCGGCGACATAAATGTATGTCGCCGGCAATGTCTTTTCCGGCAAGACATTACCGGCGACTTACATTTATGTCGCCGGTAATGTTAAAAAAAAAAAAAAAGACATTTCCGGCGATTTTTCTGGCAAAAATCGCCGGTAATGTCCGAAAACATTGCCGGCGACATAAAAGTCGCCGGCAATGGGAAGAAATGTTGTAGTGATGGCTTGTTTGACTTTTTTACTACTAGCTTGAGGAGTGCTTTTGTTGAGAACTCTGAACCTGTTAGCTTATCCCTTTCGTTTGCCTTCATTTTTAGGATAATGGACCCCATATCGATATCGAGTGTTGAGTCCCGTCGGCGTATTCAAATTTCTGAAATAGGGTCCTTTAGTGTCTCCTCGACCCATAGCTCGTCTGACTCCTCGTTAGTCAGAGTGTTAAGTGTGTCCCCCATAAACGTTAATGCTGGTGGCACTTATCGTAGGTTAAACTTTGTTGGCATAGAGCACCAAGCGATAAAGGATTACTTAGCCCATCTCCCAAGACGTTCGGGCGACGACTCCCAATTTCGGCAGTCGGAGGAGAGTCCTGTCGTGCCTTCTAAATGTGGGAAGAGGAAGGGGAATTGACTAGTTTCAAGTTCTGGGTGCAATGATGCCAACATGCCAGAGAGTGGTTTACCGTCGTTTAGTGCTGGAGGTCCCATCTTTTGGCATTTTGATGACGAGGAACCGGTGCAAGAACCAGTATATTCTTCTCCTGTTAAGGAGATTGAGAGATGGAGCCAAGACTACCGTGTCCCGGATTGTGTGATCATGAGGGCCCTCCGGTCAGGTGAATTATTTTCGAATCCCTCGCTAGGATTTGTATGTGTCAACGAATTCCACCTAAAGTCATGGATTAGACTGCCGCTTCATCCTTTTTTCCAGTACACTCTGGTGCTGCTTAACATATCGTTAGGCCAGTGCGGCCCCATCATGACCTGAGTGTTGATGGATTTGTATAATATTTGGCATCTTAGCAGGTTGCAGTATCCGACACTGGCAGAAGTGCTGCATTCTTCTGTTTGAAGTATTCCACCAGCGTGACAGACCATGGTACTATGACGTTTGAGCCATGCATTAAGTGGTGGTTGTTTGATCCTCCTACGTCTTCCACCAGTTGGCCAAATTATCAATGCCTGGTTGGCGGTGACTGAGAGTTTGACGATACCAATTGGAGGATACCCGATTGGAAGCACCTGACTTCGGAACAATAGAGTACCGTCAAGCGAGTCCTCTTGTGGTTTCAACCGTAAGGTTACTGGTTGTTATTATCTCTTGTTTATCGTCTGCTTGCATGATATGCCTTGATTGTCATGTCGATAATATGCAACTTCTTTGTTTGTGTTATTGCAGATTGTCGAGAGTTTTCTTTGATGCCTTCTAAAGAACGGAGAATCGAGTGGCTTCGTTTCATTTTTCATTCCCAAACAGAAGCGTGCAATTTCTGGGCCGCCAACCACTGAGATTTAATAGAGAGGACGAGACTCACATGTGCTCCTGGTGAGTCATTCCTTACTTTTTCTATTGTCGTGGTGCTTTTTGAGTTTGTTGCTTCTAACACGTCTTGCGTGTTGTAATTGTTCAACTAAAATGTCGAAGTCGAAGACCGACAGAATAATAGAGCTAGAGGAGAAGCGGATGCACCTTCTGCTGGGAGCTGTTGTGGCGGTGCAGAAGCTGGTGCCAGGACCTGATGGGTCACTGACGGTGACGGACAAGGCTCAACCGAGTATCGCGCCGCCAAAGCCTGATCAGTTCTCCCAACTAACTCCACTTTACGAGAAGGAGAAGGGGAAGGGGACTGAGAAGTCGACTCGGTAGCCGGCTGTCACTTTGGCGAAGGAGTCGAATGCCCACCAGCCCAAGTCTCGATTAAGACTATACCAGAGGAGTAGGGTTCATTGGTCCACCGGTTCGCCACAGAGAACGCTAAAGGTGCTAAGAAAAGGAAGCGTTAGATGAAGATTGAGTGCCAGGAGCATCTTCAGCGGAAGTCTGAGCAGGCTCAAAGGAGTGTGGAGAGGCAGGATCGTCATGAGAAGTTGATGGGGTCATGTACCTCTTCCTGCTCGAGAACGAAGTCAGTATCGCCTACGAAGTCCATTAGGCTCGAAGTCGACATCCCACTGACGACACCAATTGTTTCTACTATTTTCCGTTGGGTCCCTGATAGAAGCAAGGATGTTGTTGTTGCGTAACTGTTTGTTTGATTCCTGTTCCGCTAAACTACTGTTAAAGATTCAAAAACGGGCGTTAGAGGTCTTGATTCCCGTTCTACTGTTTTCCGTTGGGTCCCTGATAGAAGCAAGGATGTTGTTGTTGCGTAGCTGTTTGTTTGATTCCCGTTCCGTTAAACTGCTGTTAAAGATTCAAAAACGGGCGTTAGAGGTCTTGATAGGGTTGGCCCGCCTTCAACACTTTGATGCCTACGTCAGGATATGTATCAAATGTAACAATGCTAGAAGATAGAGTAATCAGTGTACCTTTCATAGTCATAAATGTCTTACTTATAAGGGTGGTTGAAGGAGTGATGTTGCTTTCTCCTTCGATGTGGGATGAGCCCATCTTTTGGTCCCGATATAGATGCTGTTATGTTGGGCGCGTGGTTGACCTTTTGGGGTTGACTTTTTCAGCGAAGTTGTAGCTCTTGCTCATTAGGTTTAGGCTGTGTACTTGCATTTATTGTCTAAGCATGCGTAATTGGGACGTATAGATATGCATACTAACACCAGCAGTTTGCTCAAGTCGACTTCCACTAACAACTGGATCTCATCGTTATCTTCTTGGCGCTCCCGATCATAGTCGACATACGTACCTAGGTGAGCTCCTAGGGTTTCAAGCCATTCAAAGGTCGGCTCCTCACCATGCAAGGAACCACCTTTGAAGTCAAACCTTGCCTAAACCTTTGTTTTATCAGCCATTATTGACTTCACAGGTTGGAAACCATGGAACTAAGAGAATACTATTCAATTGTTAAATTGTATATAACATAAATTGAATGAAAGACTGCGGGCACAATGAAAGTAAAAATGTACAAGCTATTTTAGCTCTAATAGATGGTTTACATGCTACTTTAATTCATGATTTTACTTGTATTTATGTAGAAGGGAATTCTAAATTCCCTATTGATAGTATCCCAGACCCGCATAAGACGCCGTGGAGAATAAAAGTGATCGTAAATGATATTTTAAGGTTGGCTCAAGAGTTTACTAACATCTCTTTTGCTCATATTTTTACGGAAGGGAACTTTGTTGTAGATGTTGTTGCTCAACATGGGCAAATCCATCAAGTCATAGTTTGGTCCAATGGTTTTCCTTATCAATTTTATAATGTTGTAATGTTTGATAATTTAGGTGTTTGCTATTTTAGAGGTCCAGAATTGTAATTTTTTTTGTTACAAACGAGGTCTAACATGCCTAACCAAAAGCAAAGCAAAAGCAGACCAGCTAAGCTACAACACCATCTCTAGTGCGCCTAGGAATATCATCTCCAGCAAGATCAGAAAATAGGACTGTAAGGAGTATAAAGGAGGCTCCAAGAAAGTGACTAAACCCAGGTCATGCTCCAAAATGGCCTTGGCAAGGGAATCCGTTGTCCTATTACACTCACGAAAAATGTGGGAGACTAAAAACTGATCTCTGGATCTTAACAGCTTCAAGTATCCATTGAGAAGAGATCCAAGAGGGTGATCACCAAAGTCCTCCTTTATTACGAGTTGCACCAATATAACAGAGTCTGATGCTACCTCAAGTAGAGGAATATGGTTCTTTTGAGCCAAATAAACTCCATAATATAAACCTCAGGCTTCTGCAATAAGAATCTCTCTATGTCCCAAATTAATCTAAAAACTAGCAATCCAATTCCCAAGATGATCTCTGATCACTCCTTCAACACCAATGCAACCATGGGAGTTCCTGGTTGCATCAATACTTAACTTGAACCAGTCCTCGGGAGATTTTTTCTAAAAGAAGAAAGACATGTTATAAACAATGGACTTGCTAGCTTGAACCTGAGCTTTTCTCCACTCCACAGCAGCATTGAGAATAAAAGCCACATGATTTGAAGGTCTGTGAAAATGAACCTAAAAAATTTGACTATTCCTCCATTTTCATATATACCAACAAACAGTGATGAAGACATTACACCAAATCAAATCATCTCCAACACATAAATGACAATTAATGTGAGCACTGAACCAAGCATTCCAATCCAGGACAAATGTAGCATTAAGACAAGCTGGATTTGGCATAACATCCCATACCAATTTGGCAAACCTGCAATTTCTGAATAAGTGGGGAAGATCTTCATTACCAATGAGGCACAGTTGGCACCTAGGAGAATTAGTGAGCCCCTTCTAGTAAATCTTTGAGCATTAGTGAGAAGTTTTTTATAGGCCATAGTCCAAGGAAAGGTCTTCAACTTAGGAGGAATTTTGAGCTACCAAATGACATTCCATACAAGATTGCAGTGAGAGAAATCAAAATTGACTGGTAGGCAAATTTGACACTGAATTTCCCAATAGCAGAAGCCTTCCAAATTTGCACAACTTCACCATAGCCATCAAAGCCAGTGGGAACATTAGCAATTTGGGAAACAATATCATTAGGCAACACAGAATACAGTAACTCTATATTCCATCCAACATCATCCCAAAAATCACTAATTACAGCATGATAATTATATCCAATCTCAGGAAGAACATGTTTTATGAGTGGGGAAGACTCCATCCAGTTATGGACCTAGAATTTATTCTTTTTTCCATCACCAACTCTCCAGCATAAGTTTTTCCTGAACAATTTAGCTCCATAAGCTACAATTCTCCAGGTGTTTGAGAAATCACCAGGAGATGTGTACTGATCATCAAAAATATGGTATTTCTTCAGATATTTCTCCCCGTACATATTAGCCCAATGACCCTGATCATTTTGAAATAGCCTCTAGCTAATCTTGGCAAACATAGCTTGGTTCATGTCTTGAGCTTTCTTAACACCAAGCCCTCCGAGAGCCTTTGGTCGACATACCAAATCCCGATTGACTAAATGGACGTTCTTCTGATATTCATTATCACCCCAAATAAAGTACCTATTGAGTTTGTCTAAATGATCACATAAACTCACAGGAAATTTTGTAGTGTTCATTACATAAATGGGTGTAGTTGATGTGATAGACTACACCAAAGTCATCCTAGCAGCCATGCTAAGGGTCTTACTTTTTCAACTTGCCAATCTACTATGCACCTTAATTATCCAAAATCCCAGAATATGTGTGCTTATTAATCCTAGAGTGAAGAAGAGGCATACCAAGATATCTTCCCAAATCCTCAATAAGAACAGAACCCCAAATGATTTTTGTGTCACCAGCAATAGCTTTTGAAGTATTAGGAGACACATAAAGGGGAGACTTCTCATAACTTACCATTTGTCTAGACAACTTGCAGAATAAATTCATCTGACCTTTCATAATTTGAGCTTGCTGATAAGTAGCTTCAGAGAAGAGTAAAAAATCATCATAAAAAAATAAATGTGAAATTAAATGCCCAGATTGAGAAGGTCGAACAACCTTCCAGTGTCCATTCTCAATAGCATCTTGAATTAGATGAGACAGTTTCTCCATGAACAAAACAAAAAGGTAGGGTGAAAAAGGGATCACCCTGTTTAATGCCTCTTTGAGCATGGAAAGATTCAGTGGTTTCCCCATTAGAAGAAATCTGAAAGCTTGTTGAAGTTACCTAGTTCATGATTAACTTCACCAAAGGAAAGGGGAACTGAGCTTCAAAGAGAACCTGCTCAATAAACCTTTAACTTAATCTATCATAAGATTTTGAAAGATCAATCTTCCAAGCAAGAAATCCAGTTTTTCCTCTAGATTGTTTAAACTTAAACAATAACTCTTATGCAATGAGGATATTATCAGATATATTTCTTCTTGAAAAATAACTAACTTGGTTGGGACTTACCAACATCTGCATCAAAGGCCTCAACCTAGCCACAATGATCTTAGAAATTATCTTATAAATAGTGGTGCAAAGGCTTATGGGTCTAAAATTGACCATGTGCTGAGGACCTTCAACTTTGGGGATAAGGGAAATGATGGTATGGTTCAAACCCTTAGGAATCATACTAATTCTGAAAGCTTCCTTCACAACAGTAAACAACTCATCAGAATACATATCCCAATGACTCTGAAAAAATATCGCAGGGAAACCATCATGACTAGGGGCCTTGAGCCCTCCAATGAAAAATAGAGATCGTTTGACTTCAGCAAGACTTACAACATTATAAGTTTTCTGCATTACTTGTACATTCACATCAAGAAATCTCCAAGGGATAATGATTCTAGTATCCTTCCAAGGGGGTTGTGAAAACAAGTTGGTGAAGAATCCCATAGCTATCTCGTGCATCTGCTTTTTATCATTGGTCCAGACCTCATTACTATTATACAATCCCTCAATCTTGTTCCTCTTTCTCCTTACCATAGTGGTGAGGTGGAAGAATTTTGTGTTTTTATCACCGTTTTGGAGCCACTTATCCCTGGATTTTTTCCCCTACAATAAACATTCCTGATTCAAAATGTCATTATATTCTTTGACCAGCTCACTTTCCAAACGAACCAAAAAAGGATTGCTCCTCCTGTCCAAGGCCTTTTGGATCCCTCTGATTCTTGCAAGCAATCTCTTCTTTCTATATAAGACATGACCAAAAATATTTCTGTTCCAAAACTGAAGAGTAGAAGCCATAGTCTTTAATTTATCAGAGAAAATCCCCACAGAAGCAGACCAAGTGTCAGAAATAAATTTGGGATAACTTTCATGAGAGAACCACATTGCTTGGAACCTAAAAGGACTTGCACTTCTATCATGAATAGTATTGGAGCTGAATTGTAACATGAGAGGACAGTGATTTGACTTAGTTTTAGGTAGATGAGAGATGAAAGCTTCACAAAATTTGGCCTCCAATCACCACAAGAAAATTCCCTGACCAATTTTTCTTTGATAGTTTTATTACTCCAAGTGAAACATGAACCCTTGAAACCTAAATCAATAAGATCATTCCTATCCACCCAAGCCTTTAACCCACCAAATCTCCCAACTCCGGATCCACTAAACTTATCATTTTAGAGATCAACTCATTAAAATCCCTCATGACAAGTCTAAGGAAAGGATTAGCTTGAGCAACACAATTAAGGCGACGCCATAATCTAGCTCTGGAGACCATGTTAGGACTAGCATAAATGATGGAAAGAAGCCATGGATCACCACCTGCTACAGATATTTTGGCTGAGATTGCTTGAAAATGGACATCAATCACATCCACCAAGATATTTCTAGATTTCCAGAGAAGCCATATACCCTCTGAGAACTCAGCATCCTTCATCACCTTATTCTAATCAAATCCTAAGTTAGAAAAAAACTTAGACACCCTTTTGAAGGGAACCCTAGGCTCACATATTGCTAAAAAAGTAATAGCGTGAATTTTAATTAAATATGAAATAGTAGACTTAAAGTCGTCTCCACCAGCACCTCTAACATTCCAAAATAAAACTTTATCCATAAAAACGATAGAAGAGATGGTAGTTAAGATCCCAAGAATTAAGAGGAAATCATATCCTTCTCAGGATGAGAAGGAGAGTCATCATCTACTACAATTTTGCTGTTGTCAGAGAAAGTTTGGTCAACAAAAGTCTCAGAGGCTTGAGCAACATCATGATCCATACTATTATTACTCAAAGACTCCAGTGGCTTATTTCCAAACATACCAGCAAAGTCAGCAAGACTCTTGGCTAAATCTCCATCAAATTGAAGGCGCTTGGATATAGAGGAGTCCTTAGGCTTACTAGCAAAGTTGTTTCTTCTTTGATACTTGTTATTGGCTTTCCCATCAAGCTTAAAGGAAGCATTATTAGAGAGATCACGCATAGGAGGCCTAGCTCCAGTCTTGTCAACCACAGTTTTCATCTTGCCTTTACTAGATTCACCAATCAAACCAGCACTCATGCCACCCACCTTCATGCCCTTAATATTACTAGCCTTACTCTCATCTTTTCTTACGTGAGAAAAGATTCTAGTATAGATGGGCTTATTCTGAACATTGTTATCACCAATGAGACCATCGACATTTGAAGCAGAATCATCACCATTCACAATCTGTGAGTTGTTACAAACTTTCTCAATAGTTCTAGGCTCCACATTTGCCTTAGTATGTGTCAATTGAGCATTCTTCTCCACAAGAGGAGTATCAATAGTTTCAACATTATTGAGTACAGAAAATCTAGAGCTAGAATTATAGGCCTCCTTAGAGAAATTAGCACTGGTCCCCTTTTTCCTGCTTTTGTAACTCATCAACGTCCATGATCCCAAGTCTTCTTTCTTTACACCACAAAAACCCTTATAAGCCGAATCTGGATTAATCCTCACCTCATCATCACAACTACGTTGGATCTCCATATCTTTCATAGTAAGGGCCACCTCACCATTAGCAACACTAGTCTGCACCTCAGGTTCAGTATGTTTAACAGATGAAAAATGATCCTTTGAGTGCCCATATCACCCACATTCAAAGCAGATTAGCGAAACCTCTTCATATATCACATGATGAGTCACATTCTCAACTTCAATATAGGGTCACAAAGGTTGATTGAGGTCCACTTCCACACAAACACGAGCAAATTTCCCTCTGTCCTATTTTAGAGTCACTGGATCAACCCTCACCACTCTTCCTAGAGTTGAACCTATGCTCTCCATAGTAAATTTCTTATAAAATTTCACAGGAAAATCAACTATACGAACCCACATCGTCATATTGCCAATCTTCTCAGTTCGAGGATCAAAATCAGAGTTCCATTTGCGCACTGTCAGAGTTTGGCCAGCAAGGATCTAAGGTCCATCACAAAGGGCATGCTGCATATCTTCTTCTAGATTAAACTTCACTAGAAAGAAATTCTGGAGCAAATCAATAAGCTGCCAACCTCCTCTCATTTTCCATTTTGTTCGAAGTCCCTTGAGCATAAAATCAAAACTAGTCATAGCATTGGGTTTGCCCATCAATTTAACCACTACAGCGCAATGCCAATCTAGGTCCAGCTTGTTATGCACTTTCTTAGAGAAGGAGATATTAGGTCCATGTATACCCTCAACAAGCACACAGTCCTCAGAGGTCATAACAAAATCTTCAGTCACAGTGTCATGAATCTTAAAAATTGGGCAGCAGAGCATAGTAGCGTAACTTTCATGGGTTTTGGTAGGAGTGGTGACACCAGATCCATATTTCTCAACACTCATCGCTTGCATCTCAGAGGTTAATTCATCAGCAGTACGTACCCTCTTATGTTGCAACATCGTTGTTGCTACTCCTCCACCGCTTCTCGGAGGAAGGGCGGAAAACACAAACGTTGACGACGATGCCACAAGACCGACGACAAGGAATAGAGATCGACAGAGAATAGAAGTCAACGACCAATTGTTGGTGAGATCTAATAATTTTTCAGAATTGTAATCTTCGTTGTCTTTTTTTTTTGTAATTGAAAAAAAAAAGTAAAAATGTTTGCTCGTAGACGTCATAACTCATGGGATAGTCATTGTATAATTTGTGGTTTGATCTTTTATGTCTGGCTCACCGTTTACTCTGAAAATCTTTCTCAAAAAGTTTTAATCATAGCGTGGATTTTGTTGTTGTTAATTCTTAATATTGATCATCAAAAATAACTACAAAGAGAAGATCAAAAGGTTAAAAAAAAAACAGCAGTGAAAGTGAAAACCGACAAACATGGTCAAAATGTTTAGGTCTGTCCAGTGTCACTGAGTCAACAATTCTCGAACAATCGCCACGCCAAAGCAAAGAGCACCCCTGACCCGACTTCTCCCTCCCTCTGGGTCCCACCATCAGGTTGTCGGAACCTTCTTTACTTTTCTTTACTTTTCTTTACTCTACTCTACGTACTGTTGGAGACTCTCCCTCCATTTGCCACACGTGTTACATCTCACATGCTTCTCTTACCGTAACCGACACCCCGACCTTTTTATCCACCCAACTTCAACTTCGGTTAACCTCTCGCCTTCATTAAACTAGTCCAAACACACTCTTAATCTCCATCATCAACATTCAACTCAGCTCCAACACACACACAGTCACAGTTTAAGTAAACAGCATAAACCAACCTAAGAGGCATTAAACTATTATTATGCTCCTCCTCCTCCTCCTCCTCCCGTTCTCATTTCCATTTCCACACTTCCCAGAGTCTCTCACAATTCAACTTAATTTCCTACTACTCTGAAATCCACCGCATTCCACGGGACGACGCCATGGATTTACGCATCCGTGGCTGCTTCTCTCTCGCCTTGGTGCTCTTCTTTGCCGCCGTTACCTGCTCCCTCGCATTGCCGGAATATTCGCCGCCGTCTCAAATCAACTCCAACTCGGTCCTGGTGGCTCTTCTGGACTCGCATTACTCGGAGCTGGCCGAGCTGGTCGAGAAGGCTTTGCTTCTCCAGACATTAGAAGACGCCGTCGGCCGACACAATATCACAATCTTCGCGCCGCGTAACGACGCCGTCGAGCTCGGCCTCGACCCGGACTTCAAGCGCTACTTACTGGAGCCGGCCAATCTCAAATCACTCCAGAAGCTTCTCCTCTTCCACGTCATCCCTTTCCGGGTCGGATCCCAAGACTGGCCCACCGACTCCACCCGCCACGCGACGCTCTCGGAGGGCGAGCATCTCCACCTGTCCAGCCTCGGCTCGGGCGAGAAGACGGTAGATCTCGCCCGGGTCGTCCACCCGGACTCCGTGACCCGACCCGACGGTGTCATCCACGCCATCGAGAGGCTGCTCATCCCGCGCTCCGTCGAGGACGACTTCAACCGACGCCGGAGCCTCCGCTCTATCACTGCCGTCAAACCCGAAGGAGCTCCCGAAGTCGACCCGAGAACAAACCGGTTGAACAAACCCGCCGCTCCCGTCAAATCCGGATCTTCCCCGGTATTACCAATCTACGACGCGCTGGCTCCCGGTCCGTCTTTGGCTCCGGCGCCCGCTCCCGGACCCGGCGGGCCCCACCACCACTTCAACGGCCATGCGCAGGTCAAGGACTTCATCCAGACGCTCCTTCACTACGGCGGTTACAACGAGATGGCGGATATTTTGGTAAATTTAACTTCACTGGCCACAGAAATGGGTCGGTTAGTATCCGAGGGTTACGTGCTCACAGTTTTGGCTCCGAATGACGAGGCCATGGCGAAGCTGACGACGGACCAGCTCAGCGAGCCTGGTGCGCCGGAGCAGATTATGTATTACCATTTGATTCCGGAGTATCAGACGGAGGAGAGCATGTACAATGCGGTGAGGAGGTTTGGGAAGGTCAGCTATGAGACATTGCGTTTGCCAAACAAAGTTGTGGCTCAAGAGGCTGATGGGTCTGTTAAGTTCGGGCAGGGGGACGGTTTGGCCTACTTGTTCGACCCAGATATTTATACCAATGGTCGGATCTCGGTGCAGGGGATTGATGGAGTTTTGTTCCCGGCCGAGGAGGTGGAGTCCAAATCCGAAACCAAAACGGTTCAACCCGCCAAGATTGTTACCAAGCCCAGAAGAGGTATGTGTTTCTTTTTCCCATACTTTTTATTACTATAATTATTCTTTTGTTGGTAGTAGGAAATTGTGTAGTGGAAGTTACTCTTTTCGGGTGTTGCTTGAAAATGTAGGCTAGTGGTGTCGCTAAAAGTCTGAAATGGTGAAATTAACTTTTGGGGTGGGAATGACATGTGATGTGTGTGTTTGAGATGATGATTTCTTTCAAGGAAAGAAAGGAGAGTGAAGCATGAGGTGTGATGAGTAAGTAGCTAAAGGTAATCTAGTCAAGAGAGGGTTTGGAATCAGAGAGACTGAAATAGTGGTAACACTGAGCCTAAGTAGGTTTAACAAAACGCTGAGATATCCTTTAGTCAATCTTAAACAAATATCAGAGTGAAGTCTAAATTGCTATGATATCCAAAATAAGCCTGCGAGAGAACTGTAATATCAAGTTTGATTGATGAAAATGCTCGTGTATATATCTCACAAAATCTATTCCATTATACATTCCAATTTACATAAATATTGGGCTAGGATGCATTTTGTCCCTGCTCTGATTCAGCATAAAAAAAGGTCTCACAAATCAACACATTTGGAACCTTTGTTGAAAAGGAAATGACAGTAGATTTTCCTTTGTACCTCTTTGTTTTTTCATAAAATGTGTTGGCTTTATGATGTTGTCCTGGAGTAAATAGCCAAATGACACCTCCTCCAACTAAGAAAATGAGATAGAGACCATGGAGAGTGCAGATGTTGATTTCCATGGAAAATGTCTCAAATAATACTAAAATTATTGTTTAGCCCCATAAATGGGGAAAACTTTTCTCTTTGAGGAAGGATAATTAGGAAGTGCAAGAAGGGGCAATTCAGGGATATTGTGTTGATAATTGAGGCCGTATACCAAAACAGAACAAATACAGTTGTTGATAAAGAGGTTTTTGTCTTGTAATACTGCACTACATATTCACTTCCTCATTTGACAACTAGTGCACATGAATCATCTAACAAATAGACCACTAACAATAAGTGTGAGACTAACATGTTTAATTGTAAGCTTGATTGTTTTCATTTTTGTTTTCCTTTGGTATGTTTTCTTCTTCTTCATTAATCTACTGTTGTCTGTAGAATTGTTTCCAAATTATAAAACTTCTCTGCTACAAAATTGTATTTCTTGTTTCTGGTTGATTACATTGATAAAAGGATGTTATGGAATAAATTTATACAGTTCTACGATGACATTAAGTAAGAATATCCATTTAATCAAAAAGCTTGCTGGATGTACATATTTGCTCTCTACAAATGAAGAAATAGACAAAATCAAGAGTTAGAACCTTCTCGTCACTGTAAATTGTTTTAAAGAATCTCAATTGTTATAAAGAAGCAAATAAGTTTTTAGCAAATGTTACATTTCTACTGGTTTATGCTGCATTGATATGTTTAGAGCATCTTCAATTAGGCTTTTAAAGTTCAAAATTTGTGAACTTGGCAGGAAAATTGTTGGAAGTAGCATGTCGAATGCTAAGTGCCATTGGACAGAATGCTCGGTTCACCACTTGCCAATGAAGTATGCTGTCGATGTTCTCATGGTAGATGACAATGACCACAGGCCAAGGTTTTTATCTCTCCTCTAGTAACAAATGAAATCTTTATCATCTCCAATAACTCTAGGGTTTCTGTACATGAACTGTACATGTTCGATCCATCTTTATATTGACTAATGGATGTTAAAAAATTATTGCACTTCATTTGTGCAGTCCTTGAGATTGATAAAATTCCAACGGATGTAAAAAGGCATGGAAAGGGAAAGCAGCTTATCTGAATATTGAAGCCTGTTGGTGAATGGTGAACTTGGACTTTACTCCTTTTTGTTTTTTGTACCAGTTTTTCCTCGCCTTATTATCACTTTTTCTATTTCTATTGTTCTCTCTGTTTTGCCCTTTTTGTGGTTCAGGGTCTCGGGTAGAAAAGTTTTTCTGTAGAGTTACATACACCAGTTAAGTACATAAATGTATCTTACAAGTTACAATCATCAATATTCTTTCAATTTTTTTAGGTGGTTTGTTCGTAGTGGAATAGTGGCACTTGAGCTGTGTGATGTAATCATCAGGGTAGTTCGGGCAGTAAAATCTTCATCTGCCCCTTTGAATAAAAATGTTTAAACCGGAAATGAAATAAAGTGATTCTTTTCTGTAATATGACATTATATGGAATACTGTAATTGAGTATCTTCTCTTCTATCTCTATCTACACTTCTCTATCAACTATTAAGCACAACCATGGGCAAGTTTGGCATTGAAATATCACAGGAACTCTATTTATACTTTGTTGGAGATGACCTAGATTGTGCTTTGTTGAATGTACTAGGCAATTCATCGGTGAGTTGTACACAGCAGTGTACTTACAGCAGTGTACTTGTATTATCTAGGTGACAGATTTTTATTAGTCTAAAGTTAATAAAAAGTTAAAAAACTTGGATAAAAATAATAAAGAAAATATTAAATTCTTCTTTTATCTTTATTTTTATTCTTATTTTTATAAGCAGTGCACTTGTACCGCCGTGTATAGAATAATTTTCAGTACATTTATATTTTTTTTCTTTTGGATGAGAAAATACTATAAGTCTACAATGTGAAATCTCACTCACAACTGAATACAAATGAAGAAGATCTACTTAGATAATTGGGAGGATGTTTGCAAGCCTAAGAAGCTTGGTGGCTTAGGCATTAAGAAAACTAGTCAAATGAATCAAGTTATGTTGACCAAATTTAGTTGGAGAATGATTCAAAAGGAAAAGGGTTTGTGGATTAGAATGTATTCAGAGAAGTACATGAAGAAAAAGAGCCTCGTTGATAGAGATTATACTGTGGCTGATGATTGTTCAAGCACTTGGAGGAGTATTGTCCATGGCGTTTCTCTTTTTAAGAAGAATTTGAAATGAAGGGTTGGTGGTGGGAAGCTCATTAGATTTTGGAGTGATTTTTGGATGAATAGTTCTCCTTTGAGAGCATGTCTTACCTGATGTTAGATGTAGTGATACTGAGGTTGTTTCTGATTATTGAAATGAACATGGATAGGATATCGCAAAATTAAGGGAGGTGTTACCTGATGATATAGTTCAATATGTTATTAATGTTCCAACTGGATTTGAAGGATGTGGTAGTGATGTTCAATTTTGGAATGACTCTTCCAATGACGTGTTTACTGTGAAATCAACCTACTTGTTTACATTTAATTTTGAGACTGAATCCTATATGGTATTTCATATGGAAAATGCAGATTCCTCCAAAGCATAAAACTTTCTTGTTGGTTATTATGCATGGAAAACTTCTAACAAATGCTAAGAGATTGAGAAGAAGACTCGCTGCTGATTCTTCTTGCCCTATTTGTCACTTGCATGAAGAAAATCTACTTCATTTATTTAGAGTGCTCCAAAAGTAAGATGACTTGGAAAGAAAATTTGCTTCATGTATAGGGAGCCATTAGATTTAAAGATGTACAATGGACCAGATTAATTAAGACATATCATTAATTTTTTTCATATACTAAATTCACCGCAATAGGGATAGGTTTAGGATAGGTTCTGATTTTTTCCAACTTTATTGTACTATTATGCTGAATTGGGTTGGAATCTAGCAATACACTCGAGTTTATCGGGGGTGCTCTACAAAATAATCAATATTCTCTATGCATTTTCTTTTTATATTTGTAACGACCCGAATTTTGAGTTATGTGATTATCGGCACGACATGTGATTATCGCGAGCTGATTGTACATATGTGGTTTGCTAACGACTAATTTATCGGTCATGCATTTGATTTACGTTTCTTCATGGAAGTTGTCGAATACTTGATTTCGAGCTCGTAGGCATTTTCAGATAATTGTTTCGATAATCGAGGAATATGTTATGAATATTCGAAGCCGATTGATTTAGTCGTAGTTATCCGTTTGGATTTGGTTTGATCCGGGCCGTCGATTGAATCGTTTCGTGGAGTATAAATACAGAATTGTTGAAAAAAAATGGGTTAAAATTGATTTGGACCGAGTTGGGAGTTGAGTTGACCGAGTTGGGTGAGTTTGACCCGTTTTGGTTTGCTGTTTGACCTGTTGATTCCGGCCACCTCCGGCGACGATATTGGTATGGAAAGAAAGCTCTTGTCCTCCTCTTTCGATTCATGTATGCCTTTATGGGTTTTAGGTACGTTTTAGTGTCCAATTGTTGTGATGAACTTGCCGGATTTCGGGTGAATTCGTCGGTGGTGCTCCGGCTATTTTCCGGTGACATGGTGGGGTGGGATCGATTGGGTTTCACCCCAGGTTTGAAACCCCTAAGGTTTGGAGGGCCGAGGAGGAGCGACGGCGCCGGAATCCGTCGGAGAAGATTTCTGGCAATTTCGGGCCGGAAACTTTCGAGGGAGTTTTGGGTTGCTTGCCGGCCAAATTGGCTGGTGGTGTGGTTGGACTTTGTATTGGACTTGAGGAGAGGAAGATTTTGAGGTATGGGTCGCCAGATGGCGGTCAACGGTGGAGCTCCGACGAGGGTTAATTTTTTGGGATTTTTGGAGATTTTTATACCGTTTTGCTCGTAATCGCGCCCCGATCGTAGTCGTAAGGTTTTTGAGTTGATTTGGGTGTTGTAGTTTGGGTCGAGGGTTGTTTGGGTATTTTTTTTGGGAATTTTGCTATCTTCGTCGATATTTCAGCGATACGTCTTTCGAGAACGTGGGGTTTTTGAAGTATTAGCTCCGTATGTTGTGTTGCAATATGTATTGATCGTATCTCTGTTATTCTAGTGATCGTGATCGAGTGTTTGGCGAGGGATCTTCCGCCAGACCTCAGAGTTAGCTTCGTACTGTGGGTGGATATTTTATTTTTACAGTTGATTTGCAAGTTCTGATTATGTATTTACGTTATGCATTTATGATTATACACTTTACGATTTTGCATTGTATTAGTATGCATTTACAATTATGCACATACAAATATGCATTTTATGATTTCATTTTACGATTATGCATGTGCATGGAAAGTATTTATGATTTGGTTTATACATAGTACAGTCTTAGATATAGAGGTAGCATCGATGCTTTAGCTTCTCAGCTGATCCCCGAGATGCTCCGGGAAGGTTATGACAAATGGCTGACCCAAGGTCTTTCAGACTTATAATCATGAGGGAGTCTGAGATCCCGTGATTAGACTGTACTATGCGGAGGAGTCCATGAGTGACCCCGCATGATTTTATGTGCATATTTATGGATCAGGAAAAATGTACCTAGTTGAGGTTCATGTGCATTGACTCGCATTATGCTTTTATGAGCATATATACTTATATGTTGGGAAAGGCATATTATTATTTTCGTCCACTCACTCTAACGATTTCATTTGCCTTCCCCAGGGCTTTTCAGTTTCTTTTGCCCAGTTTGCAATTTGAATTCCAGGGTTGCACGTTGACGATGGAGGCGTAGAGTTCAGGTCACACTTCAGTTCGAGTAGGTTCTTAGTTTGACCTACTAGTTGTATATGATGTATATAGGAGTTGCTCTGAATACTTATGTTTTTAGTTGAGTTTTCTCCTGACTGTTTCCTGGATTTCTTGTAAACCTTGTGGTTTATTATTTATATGATATTGAGAAATCCGGATGGGGAACGGAGCCACACGGTTTGGTTTTTGTGGAATATTCGAAGTGTGATTCTCTTTGCAGGTTCTAATATTGGCTCAAGTATTTCAAAGTAAACTCTGGTAAAAAAAATTTTAGGTCCTGTTTTCGAAGGGGTTTGATTTCGGTTTAGGCAACTAAATCGGAGTCAGGTCCTTTCAGTTGGTATCAGAGCATTAGGTTTTAGGTTCTGTAGACTCTTATAGTTGTGTTACTAAGGACATTTGAGAATGTACAACATTTCCAGAGCGATGACCCGACTGGCCGGAGGATAATCATCAATGCTCTAGAATGTTGTATGTTTTCAAACGTTTGAAGTTTCATGATTACATCCTTTATGTCCTGTGACTAATATCTTTTATTCTTAGGATGCCTCCTAAATGTGGAGTCCGTGCTGAACGGACTGGGGATCCTGATGAGAATCAGCGTACGCGTGACTTGCTTATGCGAGTATTGCGTTTGGAAGAACGTATTGATCCTGTAGCTAAGGCTAGGACAGTGGGAGCAACTATTTTCTCTGGTTCCCCTGATCCTGAGGTGTGTGAAGCTTGGGTGGTTCAGGTTGAGCGTGTTTGTGAGCGTCTGCATTTTACTCCTGAATAGAAAACTGTAGCAGTTGTGGGTTTGCTTGAGTCAGATGCCTACTTTTGGTGGACTGGTACGGACATAGTTCCTATTGATACTCCTTGGCCGATGTTCAAAGAGATGTTCATGCGACGGTATTTCAATCCAGCTACTCAGAAGTAGAAATATGAGGAGTTTACTAAGCCGAGGCAGGGGAATATGTCAGTGCTTGAGTATCGGGATAAGTTCACCCGTTTGTCTCGGTTTGCACGTGATATGGTGGCATCAGAGGAAGCAAAGTGAAGGAGGTTTGAGTTGGGTCTGAATCTGAATATTAAGGGGACTTTGACCACTATGCCTCGAGATAACTTTGATGAGTTTGTTAGTGCTACACTCAGAGGTGAAGACATTGAGAGAGAGAGAGAGAGAGAGAGAGAGAGAGAGAGAGAGAGATGCATTTTCAGACGCGTCGATTTGAAGAGGGTGGACCTAGCCAGGGTGCTTCGAAGAGGTTGAATTCAGGTACTTTTGGATCAGCATCATCTTCTGGTAGTGGACCTTACAGATATCCTACTAGCACTGCTAGGCAGAGTCATAGATGAAGGAGAAGTCGACCGCAGAGGCAGCAGTCGAGTGGGAGTTCTAGTGGATCGAGTTATCCTCGACCTATCTTCAGCACACCAGCTGCACCAAGGGATGTCCCATTATGTAATATTTGTAACAGGCGACATCATGGTCCATGTTATCGGGGTACTACCAGTTGTTACAATTGTGGCCAGGTGGGTTACTTTGCGAGGGAGTGTCCTCAGCTTGGCACTTTTAGAGGTGTCGCAGATCAGAGTACTGGACGAGATCAGGGTACTACTTTTGGTGATCGTGCAACACAGTCTTCTGGACAGGGTAGTTGGCAGAATCGTAGCCAACGTGGACGGCCAGCTGTACATGCTCGAGTTTATGCCATGTCTCTACATGAGGGCAGAGCTTCCCTAGAGATTATCATCGGTACGTTGTACATTTTTGGTCGTCCAGTTCTTAGTTTACTAGATCCAGGGGCTACACATTCATTCGTGTCATATAGATTAACATCATTGGATATTGTACCTGCATCTTCACTCCCTAGTTTGTGGCAAGTGTTGTATCCATCTGGCGAGGTAGTGTGTGTCAGGTGGGTATATAGAGATTGTGAGATTTTTATTAGAGGTTATGGGTTAGCCGCGGATTTGATGCTGCTGGATATTGTGGATTTTGATGTGACTTTGGGCATGGATTTCTTGGAGAACCATTGGGCTGCTCTTGACTATCACAGGAAGGAGGTTGTTTTCAAGAGTACAGGCATGTCGGAGATTTTGTTTTATGGTGAAAAGAATACTTATTTACCTTGTTTGATTTCAGCAATAAAGGCTGAGCAGATGTTAAGGAAGGGTTGTGTGGCTTATCTAGCATATGTGATTGATATTGCAGACTTTGCGAGACGTGCCACTACCACATTTTTGGGCATTACCAACGAAATGGAAAACTAAGGCCGACGATTTAAAAAATCGTCGGCAATAGTTTTCCCTATTGCCAACGATTTGGGGAAAAAATCGTCAGCAATAGTATTATTGCTGACAATTTTTCCCCCAAATCGCTGACACTAATGCGTCGGAAATAGCCAAAAAAAAAAAAACTATTGCCGACGACTTGGGGATAGTCACCGGCAATAATATATTATTGCCGGTGATTTTCCCCAAGTCGCCGGCAATAGTTTTTGGGCTATTACTGGCCAATTATTGCCGGCGATTTTTTAAATCGTCGGCCTTAGTTTTCCATTTCGTTGGTAATGCCCAAAAATGTGGTAGTGACGCTCAGTTGTATGCCAAGTTTAGCAAGTGTGAGTTTTGGCTAGACAGTGTAAAATTTTTAGGTCACGTGATATCAGCTGAGGGAGTCAGCGTGGATCTTGATAAGATTGATGCAGTGCTAAATTGGAGCAGACTTACTAACGTGGCAGAGATACGGAGTTTCTTGGGCTTAGCAGGCTATTATCGCCGATTCGTACAGGAATTTTCATGGATAGCGACACCGCTTACTCGTTTGACGAAGAAATGAGTCAAATCTGAATGGTCTAATGCTTGTGAGGAAAGCTACTTGACGTTGAAGGAGAGGTTGACTACTGCACCAGTGTTGACTTTACCTGACGATAACGGTGAGTATGTTGTGTACAGTGATGCTTCGAAGTTAGGTCTGGGTTGTGTTTTGATGCAGCATGGAAAGGTGGTGGCATATGGTTCTAGATAGTTGAAATCTCATGAAGTTAACTATCCTACTCATGATCTGGAGTTAGCTGCCATTGTGTCAGAATTGAAGAGTTGGAGACACTACTTGTACGGAGCACAGTGCAAGATTTACACCGATCATAAAAGTCTTACGTACTTACGTACACAACCAGATTTGTATATGAGACAGCGGAGATGGATGAAGCTGATTAATGATTATGACTGCACTTTCGAGTATCATCCAGGAAAGGCTAATGTGGTTGCTGATGCTCTTAGTCGGAAGCATGGTGCTTCTCTCTTCCATGTACTTGTTGCTAGAGTGTCACTTTTGGTAGAGTTGCGAGCAACGGGAGCAGAGTTGGAGTGGAATGATGATGGAGCATTGTTAGCCAGCTTCCAAGTTCATCCGGTGTTACTTGATCAAGTTCGTGAAGTTTAAGATTCAGATGCCTATCTGCTGAGCAAGAAAAATTTGATTTAGAATACTGTACCGACAGAGTTTTAGATGATGAGTGATGGCACTTTGATGTTCAGGGGGAGATTATGTATGCCCAGAGATGATGATTTGAAGAAGGAAATACTCGATGAATCTCATTGTTCCGCATATGCTATGCATCCGGGTAGTACAAAGATGTTCCGGGCACTTAAACCTCAATATTGGTGGCGAAACATGAAGAGGGAAATAGCAATGTACGTGAGAAGAGGCTTGATTTGTCAGCAAGTGAAGGCAGAACGTCAGAAATCTGCAGGCAAACTACAACCTTTGGAGATTCCAGTGTGGAAATGGGAGCATATCACCATGAATTTTGTGTATTAGTTACCTCGTACTTCTGCTGGTAGTACTGATAATTGGGTGATTGCGGATCGCCTTACGAAGTCAGCTTTTTTCCTAGCAGTTCCAGGAAAGCTTCCCGTGAGCAGATTGGCGAAGCTGTACTTGAGAGAGGTTGTGAGATTGCATGGTGTACCTGTGTCTATAGTTTCTAATCGGGATAGTCAGTTCACTTCAGAGTTTTGGCAGGCATTACAGAGAGCAATGGGGACTAGACTACACTTCAGCACAGCTTTTCATCATCAGACAGATGGTCAGTCAGAGAGGACTATTCAGACTCTGGAGGATATGTTGTGATCTTGTGTTTTTCAATTTAAAGGGAATTGAGATCAACAACTTCATTTGATTGAGTTTGCGTACAACATCAGCTATCAGGCTAGCATTGGAATTGCACCTTATGAGGCGTTGTAAGGCAAACAGTGTTGAACTCCATTGTGTTGGAGTGAAGTTGGTGAGAAATGGATTCTTGGTCCTGATTTGGTGAAAAGTACCACGGAAGATGTTCAGGTTATTCGGGATAGATTGAAGGCTGCACAGGATCGAAAAAAGAGTTATGCAGACGTGAGACAGAAGGATCTTGAGTTTGAGGTTGGTGATTGGGTTTTCCTGAAACTTTCTCCTTAGAAGGGTGTTGTTCATTTCAGGAAGTGCGGTAAACTTCGTTCGCGATATGTTGGCCCATATGAGATCACGGAGCGAGTCGGTGCTGTGGCGTACAAGTTGGCATTACCATCTGAGATGGCCAGGGTACATGATGTGTTCCATGTGTCTATGTTGCTGAAGTACATTTCCGATCCATCTCACGTGTTGACACCGTATCAGCTTCCTATACGGGAGGACTTGACCTATGTGGAAGAACCAGTTCAGATTCTAGATCGGAAGGTCTAAGAGTTGCGACACAGAGCAATTCCTCTTGTGAAGGTATTGTGGCGGAATCATTCAGTTGAAGAGGCTACTTGGGAGACCGAGCAGCACATGTGTGAGCAGTATCCCTACCTTTTCAGTTAGCAGGTATGTAAATTTCGAGGACGAAATTTTTGTTAGGGGGGTAGATTTGTGACGACCCGAAGTTTGAGTTATGTGATTATCGGCACGACATGTGATTATCGCGAGCTGATTGTACATATATGGTTTGTTAACGACTAATTTATCGGTCATGCATTTGATTTACGTTCCTTCACGGAAGTTGTCGAATACTTGATTTCGAGATCATAGGCGTTTTCAGATAATTGTTTCGATAACCGAGAATATGTTATGAATATTCGAAGCTAATTGATTTAGTCGTAGTTATCCGTTTGGATTTGGTTTGATCTGGGCCGTTGATCGAATCGTTTCGCGGAGTACAAATACGGAATTGTTGAAAAAAATGGGTTAAAATTGATTTGGACCGAGTTGGGGGCTGAGTTGACCCGTTGACCGAGTTGGGCGAGTTTGACCCATTTTGGTTCGTCGTTTGACCCGTCGATTCCAGCTACCTCGGGCGACGATATTGTTATGGAAAGAAAGCTCTTGTCCTTCTCTTTCGATTCATGTATGCCTTTATGGGTTTTAGGTACGTTTTGGGGTCCAACCGTTGTGATGAACTTGCCGAATTTCGGGTGAATTCGCCGGTGGTGCTCCGGCTGTTTTTCGGTGACAGGGTGGAGGGCCGAGGAGGAGCGACGGCGTTGGAATCGGTCGGAGAAGTTTTCTGGCGATTTCTGGCCGGAAACTTTCGAGGGAGTTTTGGGGTACTTGCCGGCCAAATTGGCCGGTGGTGTGGTTGGACTTTGTATTGTGCTTGAGGAGAGGAAGATTTTGAGGTATGGGTAGTCGAAGTTAGTGAAAGGACCCAACCCTAATTTAGTTTCCTAAACCGGAATCAAACCCCTTCTGAAAACACGAACTTGCAAAAACCACAAAAATTTCGGCAGAGTTATGCTACTACTTGGAATTACCATTAATCTGCACCCGAAACCACACTTCATCCTATGCCACAAAAGCCAAACCGTGGGCACCAATCCCATCCTGATTTCTCAATATCATAACATTAATGTAAATTAGCAATCAAAACTGTACTTTACAGAAATTCGGGGAAAAATCACATAAAAGTCTAACAACAAAGTAATCAGAGTGACCTCTAGTGTATATATACAAAATATACAACAGTGGGCAAAACAAGAAACCTACTGGAAAAGAAAGGTAGCTCGAACACTAAGCCTCCGACCGCGACGCGACGTGAGACACCAGAATTCGAACTGCAAACTGGGCACAGAAATAGAAAAGCCCAGGGGAAAGGCAATAAAATCGTTAGAGTGAGTGGACAAAAATAATCGTATGCCTTTCACTAAACATATATCATAAAATAAAGCGAGTTCATAAAATGAATGGAGGTGCCATGCGAATCTCTCAAACCCGACGGTCAGGCGAATCTCTCAAGCCCGACGGTGATAGACTAGGCGAATCTCTCAAGCCTAGTGGGCACCTCAGGGGAATCTCTCAACCCTGGATCTGGACTACCGGTGATCAGCCGAGTAGCCAATGCATCGATGATATGTAAATGCCATCACTATATAAAATATAAAATAATACCTCCAAAAGCAATAAATAATCTCAACATCGTATTGTAAATAAATACGAAAATCAAGAACTCGCTACAACAGTGTAAATAAAAAGGTCCACTCACAGATAGCACAGCGCGCACACGCGCTAATCACGAGATCCGGCGAAAAATACCTCGCCCAACGTACGATCTCGATCCCCTGAATAATCACAAAATATAACTGATCAAAATCACAATTCACTACTCTGTACCACACCTCGGAAACCAACCATTTCTAGAAACATATAACTCGATACAAAATAATCGACATAAACTCCCGAAATCTCCACACAAACCCTCGACTAAAAATCCGGCATCCAAATCAACTCGAAAACCTCAAGGCGATGATCGGGGCGCGATTACGAGCAAAACGACATAAAACTCATCAAAATCCAAAAAGTCAACGGGTCGCCGGAGCTCCGCTATTAACCGCCACCGTCGGCGGTGGCCCGCCGTCAACCGGAGAAATTTCTCGATGGCCAAGCCCACCGTAGCTTCTCCTCCTCAAGCCCAACACATCTCTCAACTGTGACAACCTCCAATTCCTGCCCAAATCGCCGGAAATCAGCTCGAGAAATTCAAAAACCAAACTGGCAGGCAGCCCCTGTTTTCCGTCGATCTCCGTCCACGGCGCACGGCGGCCCTCAAGGTCACTCCCAAAGGCTCCGCCGTGGCCCCACGATTCGAACCCCTCTAATCTTCGGCCACCACCGTGGCCGGAGCGCCGCCGTCCAACCACCCCGATTCCTGCCGGAAAAACACAAACTTCAACTCACTCGTTCTCCCTCAAATCGAAACCAATTCAAACAATTCCAAGTTCTAAACAGTTGCAAATCACAAGAGGAATCCATACCTTCCAAAATCATGGCCGAAAACGGCAAGTTCGCTGGTGAGTTTCAAACCAGGTCAAATCGTCCACGGGTCAACGGGTCCAAGTCTGGTCAACGCTGGTCAAACTTCCAAACAGTGTTTTCGACAAGTTTTCGACTATTTCCGATATTTATACTCGTGGCTTGATACGGTCGACGGTCTAAAACGAATCACATCCACGTTTTGGATAACTCAAACTCGAACGGATAAACACGACGAAATTCTGCGATTTCAAATATTCATAATATATTCCTCGGTTATCGAAATAATTATCCGAAACCGCCCACGAACTCGAAATCACGCGAACAATAACTCTTGTGAAGAGACTCAACTCAGATTCTCGCCCGATAATTAAGTCGTGTTCAAAACCGCCAATTCGATTCATTTACGGAAAACTGTGATTACGCGTAAACTCGTAGATTAAGCCGATTACTATACTGATTCTGTTTCGGATTGTCACAAATCTACCCCCCTTAAAAAAAATTTGACCTCGAAATTTACATACCTGCTAGATGAACAGATGATGATACTGCTCCCGCATACGCTGCTCAGTCTCCCAAGTGGCCTCCTCAACCGAGTGATTCTGCCACAAGACCTTCATCAGCGGTATAACACGGTGCCTCAACTCCTGCTCACGCCGATCGAGAATCTATACCGGCTCCTCCACATATGTCAAATCCTCTCGGATAGAAAGTTGATGTGGTGCTAACACATGTGATGGATCTAGAATATACTTCCGCAACATCGAGACATGGAGAACATCGTGTACACGAGCCATCTCAGAAGGCAACTATAATCTGTAAGCCACGACACCAACCCTCTGTGTGATCTCGTACGGACCAATGTACCGTGGTCGAAGCTTGCCACGGTTCCCGAAATGTACAACTCCCCTCCACGTAGATAGTTTCAGGAAGACCCAATCGCCCACCTCGAACTCGAGACTCTTTCTTCTCACGTCCGCATAACTCTTCTGGCGATCCCGGGCAATCTTCAGTCTATCCCGGATAATTTGAATGTCCTCCATGGTGTTCTTCACCAGATCAGGGCCAATAAGCTATTGCTCGCCCACCTCACTCCAACACAATGGAGTGCGGCACTGCCTCCCGTA
Source organism: Geum urbanum (assembly GCA_946800695.1). NCBI lineage: Eukaryota > Viridiplantae > Streptophyta > Magnoliopsida > Rosales > Rosaceae > Geum > Geum urbanum. The sequence goes on along the minus strand of OX327001.1, from coordinate 40,134,618 downwards.
TAGAGCCTCATACGGTGCCATCTCAATACTAGCCTGATAACTGTTGTTGTAAGCAAACTCAATCAAATGCAGTTGCTGGTCCCAATTTCCTCGAAACTGTAAAACACAAGACTGCAACATATCCTTGAGAGTCTGAATAGTCCTCTCAGACTGCCCATCAGTCTGAGGATGAAAAGCTGTACTGAAACGCAATCTAGTACCCATGGCTCGCTGCAGTGCCTGCCAAAACTCCAAGGTAAACTGACTGTCTCGGTCAGAAACAATAGATACAGGTACACCGTGCAGATGAATGATCTCCGCCAAATACAACTTTGCCAATTTGCCCACTGAAATCTTCCCCGAAAGTGCAAGAAAATGAGCGGATTTCGTCAATCGATCTACGATAACCCAAATACCAGTATTATCAGCTGAAGTACTCGGTAACTGATACACGAAATCCATGGTAATGTGCTCCCACTTCCAAACCGAAATTTCCAAGGGCTGCAACTTTCCCGCTGGCTTCTGCCTCTCCGCTTTAACCTGCTGACAAATCAGACATCTTCTCACATATGCGGCAATCTCCAGCTTCATATTGTGCCACAAGTAATAAGCTCGAAGTGTACGAAACATCTTCGTACCGCCGGGATGCATCACATACGCTGAACAATGAGCTTTGTCTAAAATCTCTTTCTTCAAACTCTTGTCCCTGGGTACACACAATCTGCCTCTGAATAGCAACGTACCATCATCACTCAACCGAAACTCTGTTGGCACACCATTCCGAATCATGGTCTTTTTGTCCAACAGATAGGAATCTTTATCTTGAGCTTCCCGCACCTGATCAACCAATACCGGTCGAACCTGGATGCTAGCCAACAAAGCTCCATCATCATCCCACTCAAACTCAGCTCCTGTGGCCCGTAACTCGGCTAACATGGAAACTCTGGCCACACACACATGAAACAATGAAGCTGAGGATTTCCGACTGAGTATATCAACAACGACATTAGCCTTCCCTGAATGGTACTGGAAAGTGCAATCATAGTCGTTGATCAACTTCATCCATCTGCGCTGCCTCATATTCAAGTCTGGCTGTGTGCGCAAATAGGTGAGACTCTTGTGATCGGTGTATATCTTGCACTGAGCTCTGTACAAGTAGTGTCTCCAACTCTTCAAAGCTAATACAATAGTAGCCAACTCCAAATCATGGGTAGGATAGTTGACTTCATGTGGTCTCAACTGCCTGGAACTGTAGGCTACCACTCTGCCATGCTGCATCAGAACACAGCCAAGTCCCAACTTCGATGCATCGCTGTAAACCACGAACTCTCCACTGTCGTCAGGTAGGGTCAAAACCGGTGCAGTGGTAAACTTTTCCTTCAGGAGCAAGTAACTCTCCTCACATGCATCTGACCACTCAAACTTGACGCCTTTCTTCGTCAATTTGGTAAGTGGAGTGGCAATCCGTGAAAAATCCTGCACAAAGCGCCGATAGTAACCTGCCAAACCCAAGAAACTCCTGATCTCTGGTACGGTGGTAGGTCTACACCAATTCAACACGGCTTCTATCTTGTCAGGATCCACGCTGACTCCCTCAGCTGATATCACGTGACCCAAAAACTTCACGCTATCCAACCAAAACTCACACTTGTTGAACTTCGCAAACAACTGATTGTCTCGCAAAGTCCGCAAAACAGCTCGCAAATGCTTCTTGTGCTGGCCCACACTCCTGGAATAAATTAGGATGTCGTCAATGAACATGATCACAAACTTGTCCAAAAACCGCCTGAACACCCGGTTCATCAAGTCCATAAAAGCTGCGGGGGTATTAGTCAACCCAAACGGCATAACCAAGAACTCGTAATACCCATACCGTGATCTGAAAGCTGTCCTGGCCACATCTGACTCTCTGATCCTTAACTGATGGTATCTGGACCTGAGATCAATCTTCGAAAAGACTGAAGCTCCCTTTGAGCTGATCAAACAAGTCGTCAATCCGCGACAATGGATACTTGTTCTTTACAGTGACCTGATTCAGCTTCAGGTAATCGATACACAACCGCATGGAACTATCCTTCTTCCGCACAAACAATACCGGAGCACCCCACGGCGATACACTGGGTCGTATGAAACCCTTCTCCAGCAACTCTTGAAGTTGAATCTGTAACTCTTTCAACTCCGCTGGTGCCATACGATAAGGTGCCTATGATATGGGTCCAGTGCTCGGTAATAGCTCAATGGTGAAATCGATCTCCCGAATTGGAGGAATACCCAGTAACTACTCTGGAATTACATCTGGAAACTCGGAAACCACCTCAATATCACCAATGTCTGGTACAGCAGCCGCAGTATCCACAACATGAGCTAAGTAAGCAACACAACCCTTCTTCATCATCCGATCAGCCTTTATCGCTGAAATCACACATGGCAATGGAGTATTCTTCTCACCGCGAAAGAATATCTCGGGGAACCCTGGACGTCGAAACACAACCTCCTTCTTGTGACAATCGAACATAGCCCAATGTGTCTCCAAGAAGTCCATACCCAAAATCACATCAAAATCGACGATATCCAGCAATAACAAATCCGTGGCTAAGCCATAACCTCCAATAAAAATCTCACAATCCCTATACACCCAACCAATACTCACATCCTCACCGGATGGATACAACACTCTCCATAACCCCGGAAGTGGAGATGCAGGCACAGTAGCTAAAGATGATAATCTATATGATATGAATGAATGCGTAGCACCTGGATCTAGCAATGTAAGTACTGGATATCCAAAGACATGCAACGTACCGATACCAACCTCCAGTGAAGCTCTGCCCTCACCCAAAGACATGGCATGAACCTTGGCCTACCCGGCTGGTCGTCCACGCTGAGGATGACCCTGCTGTCTGCCCTGGCCAGAAGACTGTACTGGTCGAGCCCCAGAAGTGGTACCTCGCTCTCCTCCGGAACTCTGGGCCGCCTCTCCACCAACACCAGCAAGCTAGAAACATTCTCTCGCATAGTGACCCTCCTGGCCACAACGATGACAAACGACAGGGCCTCGCTGACATGGACCAACATGATGCCTGCTACAGAGACTACACAATGGATACTCTCTCGGTACGACAAAAGTGCCACCGGTACGACGAGGATAACTGGAACCACTAGAACCCCCATTAGTCGGTGGTCGCTGCGGTCGATCCCTCCTCCATCTCTGCCTTTGTCTAGGTGAACCACCTGGTGGTCTATATGGTCCACTGCCCGAGGATGATGCCGATCCGGAAGTATCAGAACTCAGCCTCTTGGAAGGTCCCTGACTTGGTCCACCCTCCTCAAATCATCGAGACTGGAATCTTATCTGCCTTTCCTTCTCTATATCCTCGCCTCGAAGTGTTGCACTCACAAACTCATCAAAGTTGTTCCGAGGCATCGTAGTCAGTGTCCCCTTGATGCGTAGGTTCAAGCCTAGCTCAAATCTATGGCACTTGGCTTCCTCCGTAGCCACCATGTCACGAGCAAACTGAGATAAGTGGGTAAATTTGTCCCGGTACTCAAGCACAGACATACTTCCCTGCCTCAAATTAGTGAACTCCTCATACTTCCGTTGCTGTGTAGCCTGGTTGAAGTATCTCCGCATAAACAAATCACGAAACAAAGTCTACGGAGTATCAACCGAAACTCTATCGGTGCTAACCCACCAGAAGTATGCATCTGACTCAAGTAAACCAAATGCTGCCACTGTCATCTGCTCAGGAGTAAAACACTAACGCTCACAAACGCGTTCAACCTGAACCAACCGTGCCTCACAAATCTCAGGATCAGCTGAACCTGAAAAGACAATCGCTCTAGTAGTACGAGCTTTGACCATAGGGTCAAAACGCTCCTTCAAACGCAACACTCGCATCAGCAAGTCATGCATATGGCGATCCTCATCAGGATCAACATCCCTATTGACATGGGAACCATGTTTAAGAGGCATCCTAATGATACAAGAAAAGTATTAGTCACAAGCACAAGGAACGTAATCATGAAACTTCGGACATTTGAACATATACAACACCCGAAGCATTTGAACCCAACCCCGATTTAGTTTCCTAAACTGGAATCAAACCCCTTCTGAAAACACGAACTTGCAAAAACCACAAAAATTTCGGCAGAGTTAAGCTACTACGTGGAATTGCCATTAACCTGCACCCGAAAACACATTTCATCCTATGCCACAAAAGCCAAACCGTGGCCACCAATCCCATCCGGATTTCTCAATATCATAACATTAATGCAAAGTAGCAATCAAAACTGTACTTTACAGAAATCCGGGGAAAAATCACATAAAAGTATAACGACAAAGTAATCAGAGCGACCTCTAGTGTATATATACAAAATATATAACAGTAGGCAAAACAAGAAACCTACTGGAAAAGAAAGGTATCTCGAACACTAAGCCTCCGACCGCGACGTGAGACACCAAAATTCGAACTGCAAACTGGGCACGGAAATAGAAAAGCCCAGGGGAAAGGCAATAAAATCGTTAGAGTGAGTGGACAAAAATAATCGTATGCCTTTCACCAAACATATATCATAAAATAAAGCGAGTTCATAAAATGAATGGAGGTGTAAGGCGAATCTCTCAAGCCCGGCGGTGATAGACTAGGCGAATCTCTCAAGCCTAGTGTAAATAAAAAGGTCCACTCACAGGGGAATCTCTCAACCCTGGATCTGGACTATCGGTGATCATCCGAGTAGCCAATGCATCGATGCTAAGTAAATGCCATCACCATATAAAATATAAAACAATACCTCCAAAAGCAATAAATAATCTCAACATCGTACTGTAAATAAATACGGAAATCAAGAACTCGCTATAACAGTGTAAATAAAAAGGTCCACTCACAGATAGCACAGCGCGCACACGCACTAATCACGAGATCCGGCGGAAGATCCCTCGCCCAACGTACGATCTCGATCCCCTGAATAATCACAAAATATAACTGATCTAAATCACAATTCACTACTCTGTACCACACTTCAGAAACCAACCATTTTCGGAAACATATAACTCGATACAAAATAATCGACATAAACTCCCGAAATCTCCACACAAACCCTCAACTAAAAATCCGGCATCCAAATCAACTCGAAAACCTCAAGACGATGATCGGGGCGCGATTACGAGCAAAACGACATAAAAATCATCAAAATCCAAAAAATCAACGGGTTGCCGGAGCTCCGCCGTTGATCGCCGCCACCGGTGGCGGCGGGCCGTCAACCGGAGAAATTTCTCGGCGGCCAACCTCACCGTAGCTTCTCCTCCTCAAGCCCAACACATCTCTCAACTGTGACAACCTCCAATTCTAGCCTAAATCGCCGGAAATCAGCTCGAGAAATTCAAAAACCAAATCGGCCGGCAGCCCCTGTTTTCCGTCGATCTCCGTCCACGGCACACGGGGGCCCTCGAGGTCACTCCCAAAGGCTCCGCCGTGGCCCCACGAGTCGAACCCCTCTAATCTTCGGCCACCACCGTGGCCAGAGCGCCGCCATCCAACCACCCCGATTCCGGCCGGAAAAACACAAACTTCAACTTACTCGTTCTCCCTCAAATCGAAACCAATTCAAACAATTCCAAGTTCTAAACAGTTGCAAATCACGAGAGGAATCCATACCTTCCAAAATCGTGGCTGGAAACGGGCAAGTCTGCTGGTGAGTTTCAAACCGGGTCAAATCGTCCACGGGTGAACGACGGTCAACGGGTCCAAGTTTGGTCAACGCCGGTCAAACTTCCAAACAGTGTTTTCGACAATTTTTTGACTATTTCCGTTATTTATACTCGCGGCTCGATACGATCGACGGTCCAAAATGAATCACATCCATGTTTTGGATAACTCAAACTCGAATGGATAAACACGACGAAATTCTGCGATTTCAAATATTCATAATATATTCCTCGGTTATCGAAACAATTATCCGAAACCGCCCACGAACTCGAAATCACGCGAACAATAACTCTCGTGAAGAGACTTAACTCAGATTCTCGCCCGATAATAAGTCGTGATCAAAACCGCCAATTCGATTCATTTACGGAAAACTGTGATTACGCGTAAACTCGTAGATTAAGTCGATTACTATACTGATTCTGTTTCGGGTCGTCACAGTTAGTCACCGTTGGCGATGCGCCGCCGCCGGTGGTAGCGGTCAACGCTGGAGCTCTGGCGATGGTTAACTTTTTGGGATTTTTGGAGATTTTTATACTGTTTTGCTCGTAATCACGCCCCTATCGTAGTCATAAGGTTTTTGAGTTTATTTGGGTGTTGTAGTTTGGGTTGAGGGTTGTTTGGGTATTATTTTTGGGAATTTTGCTATCCTCGTCGATATTTTGAGCGATACGTCTTTCGAAAACGCGGGGTTTTTGACGTATTAGTTCCGTATGTTGTGTTTCAATATGTATTGATCGTATCCCTGTTATTCAGGTGATTGTGATCGAGTGTTTAGCGATGGATTTTCCTCCGGACCTTAGAGTTAGCTTCGTACTGTGAGTGGATACTTTATTTTCACAGTTGATTTGCGAGTCCTAATTATGCATTTACTTTATTCATTTATGATTATACACTTTACTATTATGCATTGTATTAGTATGCATTTACAATTATGCACATACAAGTATGCATGTTATGATTTCATTTTACAATTATGCATGTGCACGGAAAGTATTTATGATTTGGTTTACACAGAGTACAGTCTCAAATATAGAGGTAACATCAATACTTTGGCTTCTCAGCTGATCCCCAAGATGCTTCGGAAAATTATGACAAACGCCTGACCCAAGGTCTTTCAGACTCATAATCATGAGGGGATCTGGGATCCTGTTATTAGACTGTACTATGTGGAGGAGTCCGTGAGTGACCCCGCATGATTTTATGTGCATCTTTATGGATCAGGAAAAATGTACCTGGTCGGGATTTTCATGTGCATTGACTCACATTATGCTTTTATGGGCATATATACTTATATGTTGGGAAATGCATATTATTATTTTCGTCCACTCACTCTAACGATTTCATTTGCCTTACCCTGGGCTTTTCAGTTTCTTTTGCCCAGTTTGCAGTTTGAATTCAGGGTTGTACGTTGACGGTGGAGGCGTAGAGTTCAGGTCACACTTCAGTTCGAGTAGGTTCTTAGTTCGACCTACTGGTTGTATATGATGTATATAGGAGTCGCTCTGAATACTTATGTTATGTTTTCAGTTGAGTTTACTCCTGACTGTTTCCTGGATTTCTTGTAAACCTTGTGGTTTATATTTATATGATGTTAAGAAATCCAGATGGGGAACGGAGCCCCACTGTTTAGCTTTTGTGGAATATTCGAAGTGTGATTCTCTTTGCAGGTTCTAATATTGGCTCACGTATTTTAAAGTAAACTCTGGCAAAAAAAAATTTAGGTCCTGTTTTCGAAGGGGTTTGATTTCGGTTTAGGCAACTAAATCGGAGTCGGTTCCTTTCAATATTCCAAATCAAAACTAGTTTATACTCATGAAAAGCATCACATCTTGACGATCTTGCTAAGACGTCCAGGAAGAACTGAGATGTCTCTCATCAACATTCAACAACTCGCCTTCCTATTGAATATTTGATTCGAGAGTTATATAGTCTATACTAGTATATACCTACCACAGTAAATACAGTACAAAAAAGAAAAAAATGCATCATTCTCAGTTATCTTGCTTAATTTGTTGGCATCAAGCTGGGCATAAGGGATTGTTGCATCCCTACTGCTTTTGATAACGAAATAGGTAAATTTCCATGAGAGCAATCTGGTGAGTGGTGAGTTCAGGTAAAAACAACTTGGAAAAAGAAAAAACATGATATATATCTACTTTCACATTGACAAATTTTCATCAAGTGTGAAGCTTTATACTAAAACGGTGTGAAGTTGCATTTTACACAAAATTGAAAAGGCTAATTCGATCATTGAAGTTAGTCATCTTTTAGATACCCATGTAAGGATCAGACATGCAAAATTTCAGCTCAATCAAAGATGTTTTAACCATTTGATCGTGACACTATTTAACAATGCACACATCGTCCGATTTAGCTTAAAATTTGAATGTGGTGATCAAATGGCTAAATGATATCTGATTGGGTTGAAATTTTGCATGCTCGATCATTACATAAGTATCTAAAAAATGATTAACTTTAATAATCGAATTACGTTATCGATTTTGTATAAAATGGCTATTCACACCAAAATCTCAGTGCGAAGTTTTATATTGAATGAAAACTATCACATTGACATGGAAAAGTAGAATAAGGATATACTAAGATTTGTTGGACAGAAGAGAAAGAAAAAAGGAAAGAAGAACAAGAAGGAGAAACGAACGTCACAAACCCAAAAATAGAGAAAAGTTACTATGGTGAATTTAATAATTGATAAATATTGGTATATCCTAATTAATCTGGGCCATTTATCATCTTTAAATCTTATGCTCAACTTTGATGTAAAAATTTGTGTAAAATTCTTGTTTCTATTGAACCCAACCCATTTTTTATAGACAAAACTCATTTGAAGTCTTATATTCATTCTCTATTTTGAGTATAGTTCTGACATAGAATAATTCTTTTTTCATCTGCGGTCATGTGACGTACTTTCGATTCCTATCATGTTGAATTATTAAACTAGTTTTGTGTATTTTCACATACCATATGTGCCCTTATTAATTTTATTCAGGAAGTTGGCTATTTACTTGATTGATTATTGATGTATATAAAGAATTGATAATGACACATTTGTTCAAGGAAATTATATTCTATATCTTCTGGGTGTGTGTTTTGTCCTAAGAGCATATACAACAGTAAAGTTAAATCTATACATATTATTAACTAAAAACCTAAATGTAGTTCATATATTTTTAACTTCAAGTTTAGCAGTTATAGTTATAGTATGTCGAGTCATTTTAAATACTTTAAGCGTTGAATCACTTTTGGAATGGTTAGAGTTTTAACTTTTAAGCTATCTTCTCTCTGTTTTATAGCTATATATAGCTCGTGAATATATCTCAAAATCATATTTGACTTAGTTTTAGCTACTCTATTGTAGTGATTTAAAGCTATATATTTTAATAACTTTTAGCTACTATGTTAAAGATTCCCTAATTATATCAGAATAGAGAACCTATGAATCCCCAATCATTTGGGATACTGTTTGTAATGTCTATATTTAGACATCCATATCAATTAATAAAGTGACAGTTGATTACAGTTTTATTATTCATATACATGTAGTCAATTACATATAATTTCTATTATATAAAGTAAAACCTCGATAAATTAATTGTGACGACCCAAAACAGAATCAGTAGTGTAATCGGCTTAATCCACGAGCTGGCGCGTAATCGCAATTTTTCGTAAATTGATTGAATTGCAGGCTTTGATCACGACTTAATTATTGGCCGAAATTTGAATTGAGTCTCTTCTCGAGAGTTGTTGTACACGTGATTTCGAGTTCGTGGGCGGTTCCGGATTATTATTTCGACGACCGAGAAATATAATATGAATATTTGAAATTTCAGAATATCGTCGAGTTATCCGTTCGTGTTCGAGTCTATCCGAATCGTGATTGTGATTCGTTTTGGACCGTCGATCGACCCGAACCGAAATTGGAATGGTTATCGACCTGATTTGCGAGTTTCGCGATTAATCGCAATTTCGACGTAATCTGTTAATATGACGGCTTTGTTAGCGACTAATTTATCGGACAAGAATTTGATTTGAGATTCTTCACGGAAGTTGTAGAGAATTTAATTTCGAGCTCGTGGAAACTTCCGGAGGATTTTTCCGAGTTACGAGGAATAAGTTGTGAATATTTTCATCTGTCGAATATTGTCGTATTTATCCGTTGGGGGTTTGATACGCGTACGGTATAAATACGGAAACGATACATGCCGATTTGGGAAAGTTTCCAGAAATGGAAAGCAGGTGTTGACTGGGTTGACCACGGGTGGGTCGACCCGTTTGGAGGCCGAACTGGTTTCGCCGGAATTGAGGCTGATTTCGGCCATGTTTGGGCGAGGCTTCTTCACGAAATTTGTTGGGCTCGAGCTGCTCTTCGATTTGAGAGTTGGATCCTCTCCTATGGTGGCCGGAGGAGGAAGAAAGGCGGCGGTGAAAAACGGAATTTTCCGGCGAGATTTCATTGATTTCGGAGGTGGCTTTTCCGGCCGATTGATTTGGTAGCTCCTCTTTGAAGGGTTTTGTTAGCCTTGAGGTAAGGAAGCTATTGCAAGTGGTCTTGAAGGTTTCCGTGGCCGGAGGAGAGAGATCGATCGGTTTGAAATTCCGGTAAGGGTTTGGAACTTTGAGTTGATTTTTGGAGGTTTTCCGATCAAAATTGGCCTTAACTTTGAACTGGAAAGTTGTTGGAAATGTCGAGATCTTCAAAACCATGTGTAGCTTGAATTTTTTTGGGTAGGTTGGAATTTCTAGCGGCCAGCGGTGGCGCCGCCGTCTGCTGCGGTGATTTTTCCGGCGACGTGTTTTTCGACGAGTTATATGTCGTTTCGCTCGGAATCGCACACCGATTGCAGTGGTGAGGTTTGTTTTTTGAATTGAGCATCGGAAATTATAGCGAAGTTTTGTGGTGTGAATATCTGATTTTGACGATTTCGTCGTTATTGAATTATATATTTCCGGGAACGGTTGTTTCTCGTGGTATGATTTGAGGTTTCAAGTTATGATTTTGAGCAGTGGATTTTATGATTATCCAGGGGTTCGTGATCGTTCGTTTGGCGAGGAATTTTCTGCCAGATCACGGGATTAACGCGTATTACGTTACGCTCACCTGTGAGTGGACAATTTCTTTTCACTGATTAGTCGCGAGTCTTTAATATACGTTTTTACGAGCATGAGCATGCATATGAGATTATGATTTACATGAGCATGTGTTATACGATTATACATTTGTGAATACGCATCGATTATTATGCTTATACAATTGTGTATTACGTATATGCATTTACATTATGCTTTATACATTTGCATAGAACTATTTATGATTTGGTTTACACAGAGTACAGTCACAGTATATATTGTTGTATCGATACACTTGCATCCCAGTTGATCCCCGATGATGTTTACTGGGGGAGGCTGTGACACCTGACCCGAGGCCTTTAGGGGGGGGGGGGGGCAGACCTCTGACCTGAGGCCTTTCTGGCTAGAATCACGTGTGGGTCTGGGATCTCGTGATTCCGATTGTACTAGTGCTGACGTGTCCATGAGTGACCCCGCAGAGTTTTACGCTGCATGCTCTGTACGCGTGAGGAATTTGAGTCTCCTTCGTGTACTATGTTATATTCACTTATTTAGACTCGCATATGTTTTTATAACATTTATTATTCGGTGAAAGACAATTATTTTCGTCCACTCACTCTAACGGTTTATATGGGTTTTTTTGTTTCCGTGCCCAGTTTGCAGTTCGGATACTGGTGTCGCACGTCGCAGTTGGAGGCATAGTGTTCGAGCTACCTTGTTTCTTCCAGTAGGTTTCTTGTTCTGCCTGCCGTGATATATTTATATAATTATATACTAGAGGTCGCTCTGAGCATTGTGATGTTATATTCTTCATACTATTTTCCCCTGATTTCTGTAAAGTATGGTTTTATTTATTACTTTACATTACTGTTATGATATTGAGAAATCCGGATGGGATCGGTGCCCACGGTTTGATTTTTGTGGCATAGGATGAAGTGTATTTTCCGGGTGCAGGTTAATGGCAATTCCGCGTTAGTAGCGTTACTCTGCCGAAATTTTTATGGTTTTTGTTGGTTCGTGTTTTCAGAAAGGGTTTGATTCCGGTTTAGAAAACTAAATCGGAGTTGGGTCCTTTCATTAATAACCTCGGAATTGACAAAATTTATTAATTTAGCGAGATTATAATTAATCGAGTATTAAATTAATACTCAAGTTTCCAAGTTAGGATCAATAAAAAATATTATTTTAACAAGGTTATTAATTATTTAAGATTTAAATTATCGAAATTTTACTGTATATAGTATTAAAAACATAATACCAACTAATAGAGTCGTTAGATATGACTTGAGAATTACGTGTATTGTTTTTTTTTTTAGAATGAGAAATTACATGTAGAGAAATTATTTTAGGGTTCAATGAGGCCATAAAGTGGAGGTCCCAAATCTTATGCGTCATGACACACCATGCATTCATGTACACATTATAAATTTAAATTATAATTATAATTATGTCCTCTTTCATTTAATAACTATTATTTACTCAACATTAAAACTTATATATATATATATATATGACTTGAACAAAAATTGTATAACAATCCTCATATATATCAATGGATTCTTTGATCTACAATTTTATTCAAACCCAGAATTGATTTCATTGACGCTTCATCAACCACCTTTAAAGTTGATCATTATTGAATAACTTTTAAGTTCATTTATATAATTTCTAGAATTTGATCATCAAAAATTTTCAATAAAATATAAGCTTGTCTTTACGTAACGAACTTTAAAGTGAAAAAGTTTAAAGATTTTGCAAGTATTCTTTTGTTCAAAAAATTCTTTAATAGTGATACATGGATCTAGTAAATTCTATATTTTTTTATTACGTATAATGTGGTATCCTTGTTATATATAACAAAGGAAATATAATTAAGGTTATTAATTAAGCCAATTATGGTACAATGTTTTTTTGGAAAACATTCGGTGATCGTGTGCCTTCAGAAGACATACATAGAATTAAGAGAAAACAGAAGGGTATTAATGTTTAAAAAATTCCACTTTCACTAGTATTTAGACTAATATTTAGACAATGAAGGACATGACCTAAAACTCAAAACATAAAATCAGAAACTCAATTCATAAAACACACGATTTTATCTCCGAATATAATTGATAAAACGGCCAGAAAAAATAAAAAATTTCATTTTCCCCCCTCTCTCTCTCATCAGAAACACGAAACGCAGTAGCACCGTGCCGACTTCCACCTCTTGCCGCCGTCGCGCGGCGCCGGGTCCGAGTTTCAATCCCCACGGCTCGCCTCTTCTCCGTCGCCCCGCCGTTCGGCCTCCATCGACCTCGTGACCCAGCCTTGCCTCTATGACGTTCATATCTGCTCATTCATGCTTCACACAACTTTTCCCGTCGCGACTCGGCCTCCCACACCTCTCGAGCCACGGGTCTGATCTCCTCTGCCTCGCATCAACGTCGGCGGCGACGCATACATATCTGCTCGAACTTCCAACTTCGTCCTCGAGTTCACCTTTTGGATCGGTCATGGTCACTGGCAAGGTGAGATCGGCAGTAGCACGTGAATGGTTGTACGCAAGGATTTTGATTAACTACTTGAACAGGTTCAAATTTGGTGTAACGTGAAGCTGACGGAGACAATGGTACAGTATCTTTATCGCTCAGTTCTTGATAAAGATTCACTCTTTCATTTTCAATTCAGTAACTTTTTTTGTTCTTGATAGACAAAATGTCGAGTTTTCTGTTGCTTTCTTGATATGTGGGAATAATTCGATTGGTTAGAGACTTAGAGATGAAGGAGTTGGTCTTGTTCATGTATGCAATTGTGTGTAATCTTGTTTAGGATGACGATGATATTAACTGGAACACGGAAGATGAGCTTGAGATCGATAACTTCACTTTGTTGACGGCTTCTTCGAGTGTGATACATCCTGACAAAGCTGATCAGGTAAATAACGAATTACACTCTTAAATTCGCGTATTGAGTTTATCAAAGTAGTGCAAGACATTTGATGTGGTGTTTGGGTTCAATGTATGTGGAGCTAGATGCTTTCTCTGCAGCAAAATGCCTATATGTGATTGATTAAGCTGATATAGTGTTACCTCTACCTCATTATGTGTACACTTGATGAAGATTTTGATATGGGAACTCTTAATTACCAATTTTAAAAACTGAAGTATCGAGTCAAACTCATCTTTAGAACCTCGAATTTGTGAACTCCACCTCAAGTTTCTGATATGTAGCCAATGTAGGTTTGTCATCTTGATTTTGTTCATTGACCTTTTGGTTTTTGCTGAACTTTATCAGCATTCATATTACTGAATGATTGGGTAGAATCATGAAACAAAACTCATCCCTTTTTTTTTTCAAATTATTTGATTGATTTGGTTGTCAAAGTTGAAATTACAAATGACTGCCTTTTGATTTTTTAAAGAACTTATGTGGGCCTTTTTTTTGCATCTTCTGTCCGGCGGCTTAACGTTGCAGTTTAGTGACTTGTTTATTTTCCCCATGAACACTCTAGTCCTCATTTGCACATAACAAAGCATGACATCTATGTAACTAACATTCAATTCTCTTTTAAATGCAATCATGCATCTTGAAGGCAAGTTCGTCCAACACCAAAGTTTTCGATCAATTTATAGGGATGGGATTTTCAAAGAGGATGGTCATTGAAGCAATTGAAGAACATGGTAAGAGCATCATTTCATTCATGCAGGGTCATTTTTCCCCCGGTATAAATGCTTTGTGTTACACTATAGTAATGTAACACTACTATGATGGAATATCCAGGAGAAGAAAATACAGATGCAATTCTGGAAACTCTCCTCACATATGCAGTGAGTCCCATCCATAAAATGACATTACTGTTCAATATAGATTATCTATGCTTGTGAGCTATTGGTTGACTGTAGCTTCATTAACTCTCGTAATTATGGTCACTTTTAAGTATAGAGTCTATAGACTACTTGGTTGGCTAGATAATTCAGTAACCATCTTACTGATACTGAATAATGGTGGATCATTGGCATCTTGCTCTCATCTTTTCACATTTTAAGGATATGATCTTGATCCTGACTTTTTACCAGTAAAGGAAACTTGAAACTACATTTCTATTTCTTTTTTTTTATCATTGCAGGCTCTCGAACCATCTCAAGCACAGCAACTAACCAATTCTGATCACTTTTCCCCCGATTATGAGGGAAGCTTTCTGGATGACTTTTCATATATGAATAGCTCTGGTGATGAGGTAGCAAGTCATTAAATTCTCAGACAGCTTTCTTTGTGAGAGTTTCCATATGAATGATATGATCTGCTTGTGAAATTTTTGCGAGCTGTAATAATTTTGTTTGTTTGAATAACTAGGTCGGTTCTCTTTTTTCCAATTTTCAGTATCAGTTTATATTTCAATTTCGCACATGAATAATTCTATCCATTGTCGTTTTGAATTTTTTCAGTAATAGTTTTATAGTTTTTTGTCATTTTTTAATCTTAATTTCAGAAGGATTATAAACATCTTAAAAAAATTAGCAGCAGTTTTTTTCAAAGTCACATGAAAAGTTTGAAATTATTTTGATTTTTGAATTTTCAATAGCAGTGTTGTTTTATCCAATAATAGTGCTTTGGGGTTGCTATTGCATTTTTAGTTCAATTATATTGTATTTTTGGGCATTATTGTTGTAGTTTTGGTTCAATGTAGCATATTCAGGGATTGCTACTGCATTTTCGGAACTACTACTGCAATATTTGGGGACCACTACTGTAAGTTTTGGATTACTACTGCATTTTCGATTCGAGGATTGTTACTATGTTTTTGGGCCTGGTATTGCATTTTCGGATTTTCGGTTCGAAGATTGTTACTGCGGTTTTAGGCCTAATACTGCATTTTTGAATTTTCAGAACGGGGAATTCTACTGCGTTTTTGGGCTTGATACTGCATTTTCGGATTTTTGGTTCGAGGACTGCTATTGCGTTTTTGTGCCTGATACTGCATTTTTGGATTTTTGGTTTGAGGACTGCTACTGTGTTTTTTGAGCTTGATACTGCATTTTCGGTTCGAGGACTACTACTGCGTTTTTGGGCATGTTATTGAGTTATAGAGCCTGATACTGTATTTTCGGTTTTTTTCGGTTCGAGGATTGCTATTGCGTTTTTGGGCCTGATATTGCTACTGTGTTTTTGGGTCTGATACCGCATTTTCTATTTGAGGACTATTACTACATTTTTGGGCATGTTATTGCGTTTTAGGGCTTGATATTTTTTTTTCGGATTTTTTCGGTTCGAGAACTGTGTGACGACCCGGACCAGAATCAGCAGTATGATCAGCTGTATACGTGAGTTATCGCATAATTGCAGATTGCCGACAGTTGATTGAATCGCCAGTCTCGTTAACGATTTAATTATTGGCCGAGAATTGGAGCTGAGTCTCTTCTCGAGAGTCGTAGTACATGTGATTTCGAGTTCGTGGGCGGTTCCGGATCGTTATTTGGACGACCGATGAATTAATTATGAATATTTGAAGTTTCGACGGAAACGGATTTAAATGGCAGGTTTGTTAGCGACTAAATTACCGGACGAGAATTTGGGTTCGGCTTCTTCACGGAAGTTGTTCAGAATTTAATTTCGAGTTTGTGTGAACTTCCGGAGCATGATTTTGAGTTACGAAGATTTAGTTGTGATTATTTTCGATTGTGGATTGTTTAGTCGATTTAATATGTGTTGGTTTGAATGGTTGATTTTTTATCCGTTTTGTCGATGTGTTTGACTTTGGGTGATAATTGAAGAACATGTCGAGACGAGTTTGTGGCCGCGAGAATTATCGGGATCGGATTTACGACGAGGAAGTTACGGGAGTTTAAAGTTTGTCGCGAAATGTATTTGTGGGGGTTTCCTTTTTGGGAAAGGCTATAAATAGTAAACTTGCCAAATCAGGAAGGTCAACATTCTTCATTAATAGCTTTGACCTGGTCAACTCGGGTTGACCGAGTGGGTGCGACGGTGTACGACGGAGGTTCGGCTTCGCCGGCGGCGAGCCTATTCCGGCCACCTCCGAGCCTCCTCTTGGTCTCCATCGACTCGTCTTGCTGCTCTCTACCTAGCCCCGGTCTCCTTTCACGGCGTGGGACGCCGGAGGAGGTGCAATTTTTCGGCCAAAGTTTCAAGAAATTGGGTGAAATCGGACTATACTTTTCCGGCCGAATTGAGCTTAATCAAGTACTGGGTTTTGTAGCTCTCCTCTCAAGGATTCTAACCATGTAAGTATGGAGTTCTAATTCGATTTGTGGATGGAGAATTTTGGTTTTGAAATTTGTGTATCAATTCGGTTTATCATGAAATTGAGCTAGTTAGAGTGAGAATTGGCCTTTGTTGCAGTTGACAAAGTTGCTCAGTGGATGATTTTGAGTGGAACAGGGGTAGCTCCGCCGTGAAAAGTTCCGGTCAGTGGCGGCGCCGCCGTGGGCGGCGGTCGACGGCGGTCCAAATTGACTTTTTGGAGTTTTCGACAAGGTGCATGTCATTTCACTCGAAATCGTGCCTCGATCGCAGTGGGGAGGTTCGTTTTTCGAGTTGAGTGTCCGAAAGTATAGCGAGGTATTGAGGTGTGATTTCCGGATTTTCGAGAGTTTGTCGTGATCAGATTATGTGTTTCCGAGAACGGTGGTTTCTCGTAATTTGTCTTGTATTGTCGAGTTATGACTTTGAGAAATGGATTTTGTGAATATTCAGGTGTTCGTGATCGTTCGTTTGGCGAGGGATTTTCCGCCGGATCACGGGTTAACGCGAACTGCGTTACGCTAGCGTGTGAGTGGACAAGTTTCTATTTTCACTGTTGATTTGCGAGTTCGTGGATTTTATGATTTTCCGTATTTAAATTATACGATGATTGAGATATATGTTATTTTCGGAGGTGTTGTTATGTGTTTATGGGTGATGGCATTTATAGCATCGATGTTACCAGAGTTGAGAGATTCCTCTGGCCCATAGTTCAGAGATTCCTCTTAAGCAGGGTTGAGAGATTCCCCTGAGTGCCGCCGGGGTTGAGAGATTCCCCTGGCCTTTCACCGTCAGGTTTGAGCGATTTACCTGACGTCGGGCTTGAGAGATTCGCCCGACAACCTCCATATATATATATATGTGTTGTGTTGTTGTGTTTTCCGAACTCGCACTATTTTACATTGAGTATGTATATAAACTGGTGAAAGGCATATGTTTATTTTCGTCCACTCTAACGTTTTTACTTGCCTTTCCCCTGGGCTTTTCGGTTTCTGTGCCCAGTTTGCAGTTCGGACTCTGGTGTCGCACGTCGTGGTCGGAGGCATAGTGCTCGAGCTAACTTGTTTCTTCTAGTAGGTTTATTGTTCCACCTACTATGGTATACTTATATGTTTATACATTAGAGGTCACTCTGAGTAATCTGTTGATTATGTTATACGATTTTACTCCCAATTTCAGTAAAGTACAGTTATATTTATTGTATTACATTACTGTTGATATATTGAGAAATCCGGATGGGATTGGTGCCCACGGTTTGATTTTTGTGGCATAGGATGAAGTGTATTTTCCGCGTGCAGGTAATGGTAATTCCACGTTAGTAACGAAACTCTACCAAAATTTCTACGGTTTTTGTTGGTTCGTGTTTTCGAAGGGGTTCGATTCCGGTTTAGGGAGCTAAATCGGGGTTGGGTCCTTTCAGCTTGGTATCAGAGCATTAGGTTATAGGTTCTGTAGACTTCCGTGGTCGTGTTTAATAAGGATATTTGAGAATGTACAGCATGTCTGGAATGGTTACGTTCAAATATTGTGACCCGACCGGCCGGCGGATACTCATCAATATTCCGGGTGTTGTATACTTTCAAATATTTGAAGTTCCATGATTACGTTCCACTTGTTGTGAACGATATTTTATTCATTAGGATGCCTCTTGACGTGTTTTCCGTGTCGTTTCGGTTGTGGATCCTATTGAGGATCATTCGACGCGTGATTTGCCAGAGAACTGTGGATTTGGATGAGTATTCAGAGTTCAGAGAATTGTGTGGCAGTTGATGTTTGCCTGAGTCAGATTGTTGTGTTTGGTGGGCTGATATGGTGTGAGTTCTGGTTACGACTCCATGGCTTACATTCAGGGTGTTGTTTATACGGTAAAGGTTTTATCAGGCTACCCAACAATGGAATGTGGAGTGTTTACCCACCTGAGGCAGAGATACATTGTCTATGTGTTTGTCCCTATTTACACGGGTTATGTGGCTTCAAGGAGAGTTATACACGAGGTTCGAGATGAGTTTGAACCTGAGCATCAGAGAGGGTTTGATTGTTGTGCCTCGAGACATCCGTGAGGAGCTTAGTGTGTTGCACTCAGTGGCGAGACTATCGAAAGGAAAGGCGTATACGGTTTTCGATGACATGGTTTGAGGGAAGTGGATTTAGTCGAGATATGTGGTGAGGTTGAGTTCCGACACTTCGGGATCAGTGACTTCACCAGGCTGTGACCTTTTAGATTATGTTGAGGGTTATCAGATCAGGCAGAGGATCGGTTTGACGATGGCGGAGATCACAGAGTAGCGAACTTGCTCCTGTGGCATGAGTTTGGGCGATCGTTGGTGATCCTTTCACGCAGCAGGTGTTGCGGTGATTTGTGTTCGTGGAGCATTTTCAGTTGCTGCTTCGGTGGCTAGGAGGGTCACGTTACAAGGGAGCGCCCTCAGCCAACTGTGTTAGCGGTTCGACAGCTCAGAGTACACGAGGAGATCCTCATGTTGTTCCTGAAGTTTGTCCAATGAACCCTTTTGATGAGTTATTCAGCGAGTCGCATTTGACGTGGGCGGCTAGTTGGGCATGTTGGAGTTCGTGCCATGACCTTATTTGAGGACAGACTTTTCTCCGAGGTTACGGTTGTTTGATATCCATGGCTATTGTACCTGCATCTCTACTTCCGAGGTTTTGGAGAGTGTTGTATCCATCCGGAGGTTGCGAGATCCTTGTTGGAGGTCATGTGTTAGCCGCGGATCTGTTATAGCTGGACATTGTGGTTTTTGAAGTGATTGTGAGTATGAAATTACGGACGACGCATTTGGCTGTGTTCGAGTACCTCGAGAAGGAGGTTGTGTTTCGACGACCAGGTTTCCCCGAGATGCTGTTTCGCGGTAATGGTCGAGCGGATGATGGAGACCGGTGGTGTTGTTTGATTAGCCCATGTTGTGGATATTACGGTTGCTGTGCCCGATGTTGGCGACATTGAGGTGGTTCCCGAGTTTCCAGGTGTGTTTCGGAGGAGTTACCAGGTGTTCCTCCAGTTCGGGAGATTGACTACACCATTGAGCTTGTACCAGGTGCTGGACTCATTTTATCGGCATTTTGTCGTTCGGAGCCAGCGGAGCTGATGGAGCTACAGTTTCGACTCCAGGAGTTGTTGGAGGAGGTTTCAAGAGATTTCATGCGACCCCGCGTATTTGCGTGGTGTGCTATTGTATTGTTTGTACGGATGTTGGATGGTTCGACGTGGTGATGCATTGACTACCGGAAACCTGATTTGCTTCAGAGGAGAGTGAGTATCCTCCGCTTCGGATTGATGATTGGTTTGATCAGCTCGCGAGAGCTTTAGTCTTTTCGAAGATTGATTTCGGGTCCGGATACTATCAGTTGAGGATCGATGAATTAGATGTGGTTTGGACAGCTTTCGGATCTCGGTGCGGGCATCAGGAGTTCTTGGTCACGCCATTGGTTGACCAATGCCCCCGTAGATCGTGTGGACTTGATGGACCAAGTGTTCAGACGGTTTCTGGACGAGTTGCGGTCATGTTCGTTGGCAATGTCCTGATGTACTCCGGGAGTGTGGACCAGTACCTGAAGTAGTTGCAAGCGGTGTTGCGGACTTCGCGAGATGATCAACTATTTGCGAAGTTCAGCCAGTGTGAGTTTTGGACGATTAGCATGAAGATTTTGGGCTGTGTGATATTAGCCGAGGGAGTTGGCGTGGATCCTGATCAGTTAGAGGCCGTGTTGATTTGGGGTTGACCTACCATGGTACCAGAGATTGGGAGTCTCTTGGGTTTGGCAGGCTATTACCGACGGCTTGGGCAGGATTTTCCTGGATTGCCACTCTACTTTCCAGATTGACAAAGAAGGCGTCAAGTTTGAGTGGTTCGATGCACGCGAGGAGAGTTACTCCTGCAGGATGGTTGACCGTTGCTTCGGTTTTGACCTTACCTGACGACTGCGACGAGTTCGTGGGTTATGGCGATGCATCGAGATTTGGATTTGGTTGTGCTTTGATGCTGTATAGCAGAGCGGTGGCTCATGGTTTCAGCTGTGGAACCTTATAGGGCTACGTATCCTGTGTATGATTTGAGTGTAGCTATCCTTATGTTAGCATTAGAGAGTTCGAGACACTATAGCTATGGCGTGCAGCGAGGTGTAGGACGTACATTGATCACTTGAGTTTCATCCACTTGCATTCTCGGCCAGATTTGGGCTTGAGGCAGTGTAGATGGTTGAGGTCGACTAACGACTACGGCTGCACCTTTGAGTTTATTCGAGAAAGACTAGTGGTTGTACTTTGACCATCTGTCTGGGATGTTGTTGTTGATGCATTCAGTCGAGAGTCGGGATTGCAGTGTTTCATGTATGTGTATGGCTCCAGTTTCCGTGTTAGCCGAGTTGCGAGCTATAAGAACTGAGTTCGAGTGTGATGATGTTGAAGCTCATCGTTTTGCGTGCGTTATGCACTGGCAGTGCGGAGATGTATCAGATATTCCGAGTTTACTACTCGTGACGCAACATGAAGAGCAATGTAGCAGCTTATGTGTATAGAAGCCACATTTGTCGATTGGCGATGGGTAGGAGGCAGAGACTTGCCGAGAAGTGTCAGCCATCGGAGATTTCCGGTTAGACGTGGCATTTGTCGCTGTGATCTTGTGTGTGTTTGTATGCACTTTGGTTTATGATATCAGTTGTTGGACTTTTGTGGATCATTTGACGAACTCAGTACGTTTCCTTGTACTTTCGGTGACGATTTCAGTGGCAGACTGGCATAGATGTATTTGACGGAGAATGTCCATTTACGTGGTGTACCTGTGTCCCAGTTTGCTGGTCGAGGTAATCAGCTACAACAAAGTGTTGGCGAGCTTTGCAACGAGCATTGGGGACCAGATTACGAGTTAGTACCGGTTCTTACCCTCAGATTGGCGAGCGATCTTCGAGGACTATTCAGGCCTTGGAGGGCATGTTGTGGACCTCGGAATTACAGTTCCGGAGGATTCGGAACCAGCAGTTTCTCTTGTTTGAGATTGCTTGTAGTATCAGTTTATTGAGCACTATGATTTTGACGTTGTTTGATGTCGCTTTGAGGAACGATGCTGTACTCCATTATGTTGGAATGAGTTTGGTTTGAGTTCGAGTTGACATTTGATTCAGATTTTGTGGAATGTGTTATCACAGACTGTCAGATTAGCGGAATGGGTTGATAATTGCCCGAGTCCGATGTTTGAGCTATGTCGGTATGAGTGTGTGAGTTATGTTTATGTGTGTGATTGAGTTGTGATCTACCATGTTGTTTTGATCCGTATGTGGTCATAAGCGAGTGTGTGTTGTGCCGTATAGTTCGGCATCGCCTATATTGTCGGCTTTGAGTGTGTTGTGTTCCTTGTTGCGGAACTGTGTTTCAGGTTGGTTACGTGTTATGTACCCTATCTGTTCCTTATGCAGGAACACTTGGCTATTGTGTGGAGTCAGTTCAGAATTGTGATTTGGGAGTACAGAGATTTCAGCACGGAGCTATCTCTTATTGTGGAGTCAGTTGTCAGAGTCGTTCAGTTGGCGTTATCACTGAGCAGTATGCAGATGCAGTGCTCCTACTTTCAGTCGACAGACTTGGAAATTTCGAGGTCGAAATTTTTTAAGGGGGGTGGAATTGTGATGACCCGGACCAGAATCAGCAGTATGATCAGCTGTATACGTGAGTTATCGCATAGTCGCAGATTGCCGACTGTTGATTGAATCGCCAGGCTCATTAACGATTTAATTATTGGCCGAGAATTGGAGCTGAGTCTCTTCTCGAGAGTCGTAGTACATGTGATTTCGAGTTCGTGGGCGGTTCCGGATCGTTATTTGGACGACCGAGGAATTAATTATGAATATTTGAAGTTTCGACGGAAACGGATTTAAATGACAGGTTTGTTAGCGACTAAATTACCGGACGAGAATTTGGGTTCGGCTTCTTCACGGAAGTTGTTCAGAATTTAATTTCGAGTTTGTGGGAACTTCCGGAACATGATTTTGAGTTACAAAGATTTAGTTGTGATTATTTTCGATTGTGGATTGTTTAGTCGATTTAATATGTGTTGGTTTGAATGGTTGACTTTTTATCCGTTTGGTCGATGTGTTTAACTTTGGGTGATAATTGAAGAACATGTCGAGACGAGTTTGTGGCCGCGAGAATTATCGGGATCGGATTTACGACGAGGAAGTTACGGGAGTTTAAAGTTTGTCGCGAAATGTATTTATGGGGGTTTCCTCTTTGGGAAAGGCTATAAATAGTAAACTTGCCAAATCAGGAAGGTCAACATTCTTCATTAATAGCTTTGACCCGGTCAACTCGGGTTGATCGAGTGGGTGCGACGGTGTACGACGGAGGTTCGGCTTCGCCGGCGGCGAGCCTATTCCGGCCACCTCCGAGCCTCCTCTTGGTCTCCATCGACTCGTCTTGCTGCTCTCTACCTAGCCCCGGTCTCTTTTCACGGCGTGGGACGCCAGAGGAGGTGCAATTTTCCGGCCAAAGTTTCAAGAAATTGGGTGAAATCGGACTATACTTTTCCGGCCGAATTGAGCTTAATCAAGCACTGGGTTTTGTAGCTCTCCTCTCAAGGATTCTAACAATCTAAGTATGGAGTTCTAATTCGATTTGTGGATGGAGAATTTTGGATTTGAAATTTGTGTACCAATTCGGTTTATCATGAAATTGAGCTAGTTAGAGTGAGAATTGGCCTTTGTTGCAGTTGACAAAGTTGCTCAGTGGATGATTTTGAGTGGAACAGGGGTAGCTCCGCCGTGAAATGTTCCGGTCAGTGGCGGCGGTCCAAGTTGAGTTTTTGGAGTTTTCGACAAGTTGCATGTCATTTCACTCGAAATCGCGCCTCGATCGCAGTGGGGAGGTTCGTTTTTCGAGTTGAGTGTCCGAAAGTATAGCGAGGTATTGAGGTGTGATTTCCGGATTTCCGACAGTTTGTCGTGATCAGATTATGTGTTTCCAAGAACGGTGGTTTCTCGTGATTTGTCTTTTATTGTCGAGTTATGACTTTGAGAAATGGACTTTGTGAATATTCAGGTGTTCGTGATCGTTCGTTTGGCGATGGACTTTCCGCCGGATCACGGGTTAACGCGAACTGCGTTACGCTAGCGTGTGAGTGGACAAGTTTCTATTTTCACTGTTGATTTGCGAGTTCGTGGATTTTATGATTTTCCGTATTTAAATTATACGATGATTGAGATATATGTTATTTTCGGAGGTGTTGTTATGTGTTTATGGGTGATGGCATTTATAGCATCGATGCTACCAGAGTTGAGAGATTCCTCTGGCCCAGAGTTGTGAGATTCCTCTGAAGCAGGGTTGAGAGATTCCCCTGAGTGCCGCCGGGGTTGAGAGATTCCCCTGGCCTTTCACCGTCAGGTTTGAGCGATTCACCTGACGTCGGGCTTGAGAGATACGCCCGACAACCTCTATATATATGTGTTGTGTTGTTGTGTTTTCCGAACTCGCACTATTTTACATTGAGTATGTATATAAATTGGTGAAAGGCATATGTTTATTTTCGTCCACTCACTCTAACGTTTTTACTTGCCTTTCCCCTGGGATTTTCAGTTTCCGTGCCCAGTTTGCAGTTCGGACTCTGGTGTCGCACGTCGTGGTCGGAGGCATAGTGCTCGAGCTACCTTGTTTCTTCTAGTAGGTTTATTTTTCTACCTACTGTGGTATACTTATATGTTTATACATTAGAGGTCGGTCTGAGTAATCTGTTGATTATGTTATACGATTTTACTCCCGATTTCAGTAAAGTACAGTTATATTTATTGTATTACATTACTATTGATATAGTGAGAAATCCGGATGGGATTGGTGCCCACGGTTTGATTTTTGTGGCATAGGATGAAGTGTATTTCCGCATGCAGGTAATGGTAATTCCACGTTAGTAACGAAACTCTATCAAAATTTCTACGGTTTTTGTTGGTTCGTGTTTTCGAAGGGGTTCGATTCCTGTTTAGGGAGCTAAATCGGGGTTGGGTCCTTTCAAACTGCTATTGTGTTTTTTGGCTTGATACTGCATTTTCGGTTCGAGGATTGCTACTTTGTTATCGGGTTCGAAAATGTCATGGAATGTGTATCAAAATTGTTACCGAGTTTTTATCGAAATTGTTATTCAAATTGTATCAGAATTTTTAATGAATTTGTATCAAAATTACTATTAAATTTATGATTGAATTGATTTTAAATGTTTATTGATAAAGTTAATAAATGGAATAATCAATTCAAATTAAAAAAAATTAAATACAGAAGAAATTTGTGTGAACATAATCTAAAAAGTATTAAAAAGAAAAAAAATTATGTAATTTTGGATAAAATATTTTTTTCTTGAAAATAAAAAATAATTTTAATTAATTTTGGATAAAATATATATTTTTAAAATAAATAAATAAATAAATAATATGTTAAATACACATAAAAAGACAAGGCATGATATAAAAGTAAATTTACAACTGTCACATGGTAACTTACAAACAACTTATCCTTATTTATAAGATTTTGTCCTTAATTGTCCAAATTAAGGGGAATTATCTTAATATGTATTTGTTTCCTTATATCTGTCATTTAGTGTAATTTGGTATATAATTAAAGTACTCAAAACATATTTAAATTAAAAAATAAAAGGGGCCAAGTTGGTGTTGTAATATTTTAGATATTGTCATAAATTTAAATTATTTTCTACTTAAGATTTGAGACCTCCATCTCATGCCCCATTGAGACCTCTTAGCATTACCCATTACATGTATCGAAAAATTACATGAATGAAAAATGTATCAATATTGTCGTGGGCTTGATTATGTGCAAGGAATGCAAAATCGATATTATCGGCGATATTTCGCCGATATTTCGATATTTTGAACTTACCTGAAAAATCCGTGAATATATCTCCAAATTTTCCGAAATTTTCCGAAATTTTCCGATATTTCCGATATATCCCCGATATTTCCGATATTTTCCGATATTTTCCGATATTTACCGAAATTTTTGAAATTTTTAGTAACTTTTTTAATTTAACAAAATTAAAAGCTTGTCAAAATTTTGCAATGTCTTATCCTTCATATATCATGCCTGATGGTCTTCCAACAAGTGATAACTTATCGTTACAATCACAAACAAATGCCTCAAATGATGATAGCAATGAAGAAAGTCGAGCAATGCCTGGTTCATACTACGAGCTCCAAAATCTTCAAAGACCGCCCCCTGACCCATATGGTTGGCATGTAAGTCAATACATGCAGAATTACATGGGAGATCAATCATTTAATGAGTACTCTTCACAATACACACATGATTCTGCACAGAGAGATGAGAAAAATAGTGTGAATTTCGAACCTCATAGGCCCTCTATGTGGTTTTGAAGTATTTATATATTTGATTTTATAATGTGTGATGTGTAACATATTGTACAAAAATGTGATGGTCTAGCCTCCCATTAAAGTTTAGCCATCAAAAAAATAAAAATAGAACTATTAAATTATATTTTAATAGTTATCAGCACTTAACACATACTAATTCATATAGTAATATAGCAAATTCATATGTTTTGATGTTTGATAAATATTTTCTTTTTACATAAGGTAGGTAATTGATCATATAACAACCTCCAAAAGTTTCATTACAAATTTCCATATATTTTTATTAGTTTCCGTCATTTCTGTCAGAATTTTCAGTAGATCGATATTTCGTCGATATTTCCGTCGATATATCCAAATTTTGGACTGTCGATACATCCTCGATACCTGATATTTTACTCCTTGATTATGTACTTCAGAAGGCATGCATAGTCGTTCTTCGTCTTATAAATTCTTGTGGAGGTCTGATACGACAAACCCATATCTTTGAATTTGAGAAAATAAATAAATCTGATCCGCAATAATTAGACTCCTTCTATGCGCGAAAATTCCGCCATCTTCTCATAAGTAATAGCTGTCACCTTTATTCTATAAAATGTGTTGCGATCCTGAGATTTTAGTGTCGTCCAATCCCTTAATAATGTTTACAAAAATATATGAACTGTGATAAGATCAAGCTTGTTTCCCGAGAACTAATACATGAAAGAACTTGCTGCAAGTCATTAAACCATTGATATCACATGCATTTCATAGAAAATAAGTTTGGCGTAGGACAATAGTCACATACAAAGCTTATTCATTGAAACAATCACCGCTTCCAGGCATTTGCTGTGACAACTCGAACCGGAAATGGTATGTTTATCGGCTTGAATTGCGAGTTTCGAGATTAGTCGCGATTTTGTCGTAATTGGTTAATATAGCGAGTTTGTTAACGACTAAATTATCAGACAAGAATTTTATTTGAGATCCTTCACGAAAGTTGTAGAGAATTTAATTTCGAGTTCGTAGGAATTTCCGGAGGATTATTTTGAGTTACGAGAAATAAGTTATGAATATTTTCGGCCGTTGGATTTTAGTCGTGTTTATCCGTTTGGTTTCGATACGATTTGGACGATACGTGTATGGTATAAATACGGGGAGAATACGTGACGATTTTGGAAACTTTCCATTTTGGGAAATTTGGCTCGTTGACCAAGTTGACCCGTGGGTCAAAACTCACGTACCCATTCCAGGCTGAGTTTTGTTTGCCTTCGTTGAGCTCGATTCCGACATCTTTTGGCCTTAGTGTCTTCATAAAAGTTGTTGGGCTTGAACTCCTCTTTCTTTTGATAGGTCATTCAATCAATTTGGTTGCCGGATGAAGAAGTTATGGCTTGTCAAAATTTGAGAATTTCAGTGGTATTCCAGCGAGTTTTGGCGACTATGGTGGCGGCGGAGGCGGCCGAGTTGGGGGTCAACTTGTTAGGGGTTTTGTAGCCCTTGGGGAGAGGAAACTTTTAGAAGTGGTCTTGCACCTTGCCGTGGCCGGAGGAGGGAGATCGGAGTTAGTGAATTCCGGCGAGGGTTTTCGACTTCAACGTGAGATTTGGACATTTTCCGGTCAAAATTGGGCTTAACTTTGAACTAAAAAGTTGTTGGAAATGTCGAGATATTAAAATCCATGTATAGGTTGTAATTTTCTGGGCCGATGACATTTTCCGACGGCAGAGGTAGCTGCGGCGGTTTTCCGGCCGAGGTGATTTTCGACAAGTTTTATGTCGTTTTGCTCAGAATCCCGCACCGATCGCTGTGGTGAGGTTTATATTTTGAATTGAGCATCGAAAATTATAGCGAGGTTTTATAGTGTGTTTATTGTATTTTTGACGATTTCGTCGATATTCGGGTTATATGTTTTCGTGAATGGTTAGTCCTCGAGATGTGGTTCAGGATTTTGAAATGTGATTTTTAACAGTGGTATTTGTGATTATTCAGGGGATCGTGATCGTTCGTTTGGCGATGGATTTTCCGCCGGATCTCAGGATTAACGCGTTTTGAGTCGTGCAAGTCTGTGAGTGGACATTTATTTACACTGTCGTAGCGATTTCTTGGTTTCTGTATTTATTTCCAAAACAGTATTGAGATTATTTATTGTTTTGGAGGTATTGTTTTATTAGTGATGACATTTATTTAGCATCGATGCATTGGCTACTCGGCTGATCACCGGTAGTCCAGTTCCAGGGTTGAGAGATTCCCCTGATGTGCCCACTAGGCTTGAGAGATTCGTCTAGTTTATTACCGTCGGACTTGAGAGATTCGCCTGACACCTCCATTTATTTTAAGAACTCGCATTTTTTTATGTTATATAAATAGTGAAAGGCATATGATTATTTTCGTCCATTCACTCTAACGATTTTATTTGCCTTTCCTCTGGGCTTTTCGGTTTCCGTGCCTAGTTTGCAGTTCGGATTCAGGTGTCGCACGTCGAGGTTGGAGGCATAGTATTCGAGCCACTCTTCCTTTTTCAGTAGGTTTCTTGTCTGGCCTACTGTTGTGTATATATGTATATACTAGAGGTCGCTTTGAATACTCTGATGTTTATAATTTCATATGTTTTTCCCGAATTTCTGTAAAGTTACAATTTTGTTTATTACTTTATATTATGATATGTTTTTGAAAAATCCGGATGGGATTGGTGCCCACGGTTTGGCTTTTGTGGCATAGGTTGAATTGTATTTTTCGGGTGCAGGTTAATGGCAACCGAGCGTTATAGAGGAAACTCTGTCGAAATTTTTGGTTTTTGAAAGTTCATGTTTTTAAAAAGGGTTTGATTCTGGTTTAGGAAACTAAATCGGGGTTGGGTCATTTCATTTGCACCATCTCCCAGTCCGTGTGAGTTCAGAGGTCATTGCATGCAGTGAAAGCTATTTTCGACGATCTTTGTGTTGAGAGGTGTAATCGAGACTGATTAGTGTTGCCATGGAATATCAGTGGTACCAAGAAGGCGTGAAAAATATTGGCTATACGTTCGAAAGTCTTGGCAAAGCGACCAGCAATAGTTTTCTTAATGGAAAGCTTAATGGCTGATCATGCCTGATTTGAGAAGTTTCTGAGGACCTTAGGGTTTTTTGATGGGGTGATGGAACCTTGCACCGGCCTTACGGGTGCACAGGTAGGGGTAGATGAGAGGCAGATTGATGTTGTTTTGGTCGAAGGAGATTGATTTGCAACTCCGGGAATCGGGATCATAACCCTAGCTTCATCGACGCCGAGGTTCATGCGCCTGCCGACCGAGGTGATTGATTGGTTATGTGTCACTTTGGTTTCGTATTTTGCACGCACATGAAAATACACCAGCTATTGACCAGATTTCATTCTTAATTATTTTTTTATCAATTGACTTGGAACATCTCCACCAGCTCATGAAAAATCACATTTATCTCTATTTTACAAAAAAACACCTGTTTTAGACTCCAACAATTCTTGTAACTTATATTCTATAGAAAATGAAAAAAGAAAAGGGAGAATCTTTATATCTATAGAATTTTTAAAACTTGTAAACTATTCCAAAATCTCTAAAATTTATTGCTTGTCTATTACATATTACTCTCTCTCTCTCTCTCTCTCCTTAAAAAAAAGAAGAAGAAAACATCACTTCTTCTTTCTCTATCATCTTGATATGATTTCAAAATTATATAATATTTTTTTGAAAATCTTAAATACTATTTATAAGTCATTAATTTGACACAAACACATTTAATTATAAAGAATTGAATACAAGAGCTGTTGGAGTTGAGGTCATTTTATTTTAGAGATTTTGTGTTTTCTCCTGCTATAATAGAGAAATACATGAGCTCTTAGAGATGCTCTTAAAAGTTAAACTTGTTTGAAATTGCGAAATTATTTTTGAATTATTAAACAAAGGTTATTTTGTCTAGAAATTTACTTATGGAAATGTTTTCCGGATTACAAGTTTATTATTTCATGAAAAAAATCAAGAACTAAAGAGTCAAACCAGATATCCAAACTATGGAAACATCGGATGTTTGATAGAAAATATGGATTCTAACATCAACAACAGTGATCGTATGTTGATGTGCTATCGACAACATCAAATACACTAAACTCATAGTTTCAAAAGATCTTGATTAAAAACGTATCAATGTAGTCACTTTGCCAAGACTTAAAAACGTATCAATGTAGTCGTTGGATTTTCCCCAAATCTATAAAAGGTAATGTAAAAGGGTTTATGTCGACATTCATAGACTTGCGGACAATGCTAACTTGATGTCTTAATTAAGCGTCGTCTCTTCGAGTCGCATTGCATTGAAAGGGATCAGAGATAAGACATTGCAGTCACATTGATGATAGGGTAAAAATCTCACACCTATCATGGTTTTGTCTAAATAGATGTGAGTATGTTTACTACAATTGCCTGATCTATAGTAGGGCTATCCTTATCGGTACTATGTATTGCATGCTCAGAATTCTTTGATAAAATTAGTCACTTTAATGAGTAATTTTTTCACCATTTAGGGGGATATAGGAACAGAGCTTCAAAATACAAATGACTGGAATTGTTGTGATTCAACTCCAATCTATCTCATTAAGATCCCAAAATTGCAGTTTCTGAAACTGAATTTCGTAGTGACATTGATGACTCATCTTATAAACAACGCTACACCATGCAAATATACATAACCCATTAAAATGGGAACACACACCAACACACCTAGGGGGAGCTAGGTGGCCCTGCCGAGGCATCAAGGATGCACGGCAAAACTGTGGCCACCCTTGAAAGTTCTGACATTGGTGATACATGATCTATGTGCTTTAGAACTTCATGCTTTTGAGATAAACATGATACATTCCACAACAGTTATCTCTGGATTAAATTAATTCATGAGAAACTAGAACCCAAGTTAGTTACATGGGCATATACATGTGGTAATGCATCGTGGTTAGTTGAACAACATGGAATCTAAAAGTGACTTACTACCCCAGAACACAATAAAAATTTAGTTCAAGGTTGAATCTAGCATTCAATATTGCACATATATTCTATATAAAGGTTCTCCAAATATCCATTGTGATATAAAACAGAGAGAAACAAGATGCATTTCTTGTCTGGAGTATCTCGAGATTTCTCTCATACATGTCCTTGAAATAAAATATGTTTCACTACATTGAAAGTTAGTAGTATTTCTAAATAACTATTAGTAGCCAAATGTGACGACCCCACTCTAGCCGAATTTCATAAAATCGATAAATACTTGCGTAAATCAAGGATGTTACTTAATTAGAAATATACTTTGACTATTCTAGTTGAAGAACCTATCTGACAACCTCGTTATGACAAAACATTCATAACGATATAGAGCACATCTAATTTCTCCGTCAGGTGCACCGACACTAGTGGCGACACACATCACCACTACCCACCCAGTTGGTCGATGAAGTCTAAATGTTACATAAAACTCACGAATATGTTTGTATCATCGATAAGAATCTAACAACATATAACATGATACATTCTAGAAAAGATTTTCTGGAAGAAGCACTACCACAAGCGGCTGCAACAATTAACCCATTGCTCGATAGATCTAATGTCCAGCCTAAATTTCTTCTACACTAGTACTAAAATTGATCATTAACTAACCAAAAACTACGTCGAATTGGCGGCAAATATATACCTCCGAAAAACTAAAATTGGGCGGCATAACTCCACCATCCAACGACAAAAGAATTGGAGATGAGTCCCAAATGAATCAGGCGTGAGAGGTCTTCAAAACTCCTCTCAACTAGGCGACCCAAACTGTCGACGAGCACGACTTTGACGGCAACGGTTCCGATGACAAGTGAATTGGTTTGATTCTCTCGATCAAACCTATAAGCATAAAATCCCATGAAAATATCGAGAGGAAGAGAAATGGTCTGAAATTGACCCAAATCGTGGCCAGACGACACCGGCGATGGTGAAGAAACACCCTCTGAAACATTCTCTCTCTCTCTCTCTCTCTCTCTCTCTCTCTCTCTGTGTCTCTAATATTCCACGTGTCTACAGACTCATCTCTATAAATACTATGTTCTCCATCCAAAATCAAGCATAAAATCCCAAGGAAATATCGATCCTAGGAAGAGAAATGGTCTGAAACTGACCCAATTCCTAGCCAGACGGCGAAGAAACACCCTCTCTCTATCTCTCTCTCTCTCTCTCTCTCTCTCTCTCTCTCTCTCTCTCTCTCTATATATATATATATATATATATGATATTCCACGTGTCTACGGACTCGTCTCTACGAATACTACGTTCTCCATCCAAAGTCAACCGATGTAATCAACCCATTAAAAACTCTACCAGAACTCACTAACATTTACCAACGATAAAATAAATAACAGCGTCCGCTAAATAGAATTCGAAAATATCTGTAATATTAACGATTATAAAAGATAAGGATACTACAAAAAATACCTCTTCGTTTGGAGAACATTCGTTGGAACTTAAAGAAAAGATGTCTGATTTAAGTTGGCTCCTATGAGAGTATGGCTATAGTCAACCGCATTAGAGTATCTAGCACCGCCTATTTGGTACTAGCTTAGCAAAACCAACCCTGAACTTCAACTGAAAACCTAGACTGAGAAAATAGGAGCTGTGGACTGTCATGCCTCGTACTATGGACGATCACGACTTCAACTGGCAAACCTGCATTCTGGACAATTTAAAATAAAGGGCCCAGAGAAAGGCATAAAAACATAACGTTAGAGTGAGTGGACAAGAATTATAATCATACGATATGCATAAAACTATAGAAAATTGTAGCTTTATGCCTTTCTGCAGTTTCTGGTAAAATTATGCGAGTTCAAAATATCATAAAACTAAAAGAAAGTGGAGGTGGTCGCCCAGACATTTTCCGTAACCTGAGTCGAAAATATTTGAATAACAGAAATGATGGGATCGTCCCAAGGGTTTTCCCTAACCTGAGACAATTCAGGGTCAGACGAAGGGTTTGTCCTAACTTTCCCTAATCAGGCTATTCGGTGATAAGCCGAATAGTCAGAGCATCGCTGCAACTAAATATGACCATAAAAGAATAAAACCTCCAAAACATAAAAGTTATTAACACCACCAGAAAAACACACTTAGGTGACAAAGCATTTTCGTCGCCTAAATGGTATTTTTTGTCGTCTAAGTACTTAGGCGATGAAACTTTCACCACCTAAGGTTCATCGCCTAATAATCGTAACCTAAGTACTTAGAAGACGATTTTTTTTTGTTTTGCCATGTAAGTAGCCACTTAGGCGATGAAACAAACTTCGTCTAGGTGTTTAGACAATGCAAAATTAAAGAAAAAATGACAAAAAAATTTGTCGTTTTAGTGAGCACTTAGACGACGAAACAAACAATTCATCGCCTAAGCTAAACCACCTCGGCGACGAAATTTTAGGTTATTCGTCGCCTAAGTGTTGAATTTAAGAAGAAAAAAAAATGTAATCCACTTAGATGACGAATGTTTTTCGTCGTCTAAGTGATAAATTTTAATTATTTTTTTTTTAAAAAATAATAAATAAACAACTTAAATGATGAAACTATTGATTTCGTCGCCTAACTAATTTTTTATATTTTAATTTTATTTACAAAAAATAAAATAAAATTCACTTAAGTGACGAAATTAATAATTTTCGTCCCCTAAGTGAAATATTTTTTAAAAATATATAAAAATATATTTTTGGTAGTTGCTTAAAAATTATCAAAAATCAATCCTCAGATGTAACCGTTACATTTATACAATTTTGTAGAAAAAAACCCAATTTGGATTAGTGTAGATTGCGATCGAATGAATTGATTATTGAAAGACGAAAACGATCGTAAAAAATAATTTGTAAACCCGTTTCCGAAATTACAGGTGTTTGTCTTGTCATTAAAACTTAATTTATCAACTAAATATAAATTAATTGAAATTTGACATAAAAAATTTATTTAAGACTAAAAACTTATTATATTTCTAGTAATGTTGTATAACTTAAATGTTCGTATGTCTATATTCACTCCACATTAACATTAACGAAATTGAATTTGGACAAAACAATTGTTTCATATATTCATCATAACATAATATGTAAGATGATGAACTTTAATTCTAAATGAAGTTCGTTAAGGGTTTGATTGGCGTAGTCAACCATAAAATTGAAATTTCAATGAAACAAAAACATTGATATGCGAATCTTTGTAACTCCTATTTTTAAACTGTTGACATTCACAGTCCAAGAATTGTTTACTCGATTCCCTCGACGAAAAAAATATATATTTTAAGATGGTATACATGGTCGTGATCTTAGAGATCAGATAGCGAAACTCTACTTAGACAACGAAACTGGTTGCATTTCGTCGTCTAAGTACTACTTAGACGGAAAAAATGGGTTTCGTCGCCTAAGACGTTCCGGGTTTAGGGGAAAGGTTTTAAGGCTTAGGGTTTAGGATATGTTCTTAGACGACGAAATAAAAATATTCGTCGTCTAAGTTAGATCTTAGACGACGAAGAAATATATTTTTTTTCGTCGTCTAAGACATTCCTTAGGCGAGAAAAATCAATTTCTTCGTCTAAATCATTTCTTAGACGACAAATTTTGGCTCTCTTAGATGACGCTTTATGTTTTGTGGTGTAAGTATACTTAGATGACGAAATTTTATACTTAGGCGTTGTCTGTTTTACTTAGGCAACGAAACCTTAATGGTGCATCACCTAAGTGGCTTGTTCTGGTAGTGTAAGCGTAACATAAATGTAAAGCATAATTAATGAACTTGCAATATGATTGTGAAAATAAACGTCCACTCGCAATACAGTGCTGTGATTTCTATCAAGCCAAAGCATGGCTGTTGGTGCTTCTATAAATCTATCACTAGCTACTAACATGTCGTCCTGAAACAACGATTATTATTTAATAACTAATCGTTGAAAATTATATCGAATAACTAACCACGTTCACCAAAGGGATTGAGTTTTTTTTATATAGGCGATCACTTAGGCGACAAAACTAGTAGGTTTCGTCGCCTAAGTGATTTAAATTTTTGGTAAAAAAATTTGGTAGAAAAAATTACCGCCAAAAATTTGAACTTAGGAGACGAAACTATACATTTTCGTCACCTAAGTAATTTTTAATTTTTGGTAAAAAAGTTTGACAGAAAAAATTTACCTGCCAATATTTTGGAAGTAAGTTTCGTCGTCTAAGTGATTTTTTTCATAACTTAAATAAATAAAATAAAATATAAAAAATAAAGTAAATAAATTCCACTTAGGTGACGAAAATGTACAGTTTCGTCTCCTAAGTGATTTTTTAAAATTTATTTTTATTTACAAAAAATAAATAAAATTCACTTATCTGACGAAATTAATAGTTTTCATCGCCTAAGTGATTTTTTTTTTAAATTAACTTAGGCGAAGAAACATTTGGCAACGAAACCTTAATGGTGCATCGCTTAAGTGGCTTTTTTCTGGTAGTGTAAAGCATAATTAACATAAACGTAAAGCATAATTAATGAACTCGCAATATGACTGTGAAAATAAACCTCCACTCGTAGTATGGTTCTGTTATTTCTATCAAGCCAAAGCATGGTTGTTAGCGCTTTTGTGCATCTATCACTGGCTGCTAACATGTCGTCCTGAAACAATGATTATTATTTAATAACTAATCTTAAAAAATTATATCGAATAACTAAGCTCATTCACCAACGAGCATGGCCGTCAAGAACATCACATTTTTGAAAATCGTGCTTTCCATTTTCTAAATCTTGAATCATTTTTGAAGTCGCAACACATTCCTTGAACATTACACGACTCGAGGTCGAATCGATGTTCAACTCAACCGTTCATTTCTATCGTAAAATTATTTAATTAATATCCAATTAAATACACGTCTTAATCAACTATGTCCAAATCGATTTATTAACGTCTTCATTACAATTGGTATGTAATTGCGAGCAAAACGTATAAATTCGAATTCTATCAAAATTCTACAGTCGGAGCACCGCCAGTGGCGCCGGTCACTTTTTCTGGAGAACCTAAGCTTAACTATCTAATAATCAACTCAACAACAATTTTCATAACTACACCAAATTCTAATTTCAACTATAACTGACCGAATTTCATTTTGAAGCCAAGAACACCAAAATCTTCAAATTGTCAAATTTTTCTCCTCGGTTTGAATTGGAGTGAGTTCTTGGTATGGTTAAACTCGTGGTGATGAGGCTTACAAATCCCAATGGTTCACATCAGTCAATTTGGCCAAGAAAAAAAATTGACCCCCAAAAATCTAGGTTTTCACCTCAGGTTTGAGTCTCCCGAGCTCACCACCTCTCCAACATCACGAAATCATGGTTGAGACCATATGACTTAGGAAGAGGGAGGAGAGATGAAGATTTTCGGACCAGTCTCGCCAGTTTTGGTGGCCGGACAGACGATCTCTATTGTTGAATATTTGAAGGTCGCGAGAGAGAGGAGAGAGACATAGGGGAAGAGAGAGAAAAGAGAGTTTACCTTAAATGGAATGTTTTTTTTGACTTTTTATTTTCGAAAAGTTCTATTTATACTTGCGTGTTGTGATTAACCGAATCCGTAAAATCGCACAAAACTCCCGTTGACCGTAATTTCTTCATCATAACTCCGATTTAAACACCTGATGTGGCTACATATTCATCTTGAAAAACTCTACGGTTTTCCTCAATCAAATTTCTCGAAAAACTTAACCAATAAAATTTTGATAGGAAGGCCATCGATAATTATTGATTGTAAAAACTAACTACCTTTCTCGATTAACCTTAATCAAATCTTAAAAAGAAAATTCTCTGGACGGGATGTTACATTTTATACATGTTAGTCGATATACTTAGATTGTCTTGTTACCAATGGTATTTGTTAGCTTTATAGAAATTCATGCAACAATCACATTGGATTCATAACTAAAACTCGTGAATTGCGACTCCATGTCAACCTACATTAAGATAGGTATCATGTTATGACATGATCAAACTAACATTCAAAGTTAATCTAGAGACCATTATACTTTACTTAGATGTCCGAGCCCTGAAGTGAAGTTCGGCCTCAAATATAAGTCCCCACATCAGACAGTGTGTGTCATCTTGATGGTAAACTCGTCACCGTCGTTGTCAGTGTCACCGCCGGTGAAAACCGCTAGTGCTAGTAGTGATGGATGATCTCGTGTGTAACATCACTTGTTGCTTGAAACACAAACTCCTTCAATCAGCGTTGATGATGCTTGGGGCCATGCAAGAGGTTTATACTTTTCCAGAATCAAGAGGTTTACCTGTTCGTTTAGGAACAGGTAAATGTTATACACACCATCACATGCATAGTCATGAGTACACATGATGTGTTATGTCGAATATCCCATGGGTTTCATGATTAATTTTACGTAGTATCTTTGATCGATGATTCAAATACTCCCATCATCCATGTTATTTGCACATGAAGATGAACTTCGCTTGAGATAAGGTAATTCATTTCTCTTACTCCTCAGATCCTATCCACTGCATTACTAGTAGTGAAACGGTAAACTCACCATGTGAGTTGGAGCTTAAGTTTCTTACTATGTGAATGTACTAACGAAACTCTTACTTTGAGAATTGATTTTATTATACTGTGAAATAGTTTTCAATCTCGCGATGATTAAAATACTTTAGTATGTTAATTTCCTCCGGCTCATACTTAAGTCCACATGCTATCAATATTTATCTTATTATTGCATGTAATTCTGGATACCCTTTTGGTGAGTTCAGGGGAGACGTTGACTTTAGGAGAAGAAAAGTCCATAACGTCATGTCAAGTAGATGTGTTGAAATTAGTTATATTTTTTTCCTTCCAATGTTGCTTTCTCCCATAGTTTATTGATTGGAAAGGTTTTAGTGAAGCAACATCATTATTCAATCGATCACCACCAATTCACGTTAAAGGCAGGATGCTCAATTTTTTCTTCGTTCCAGGACGTTTTTCTCCTGCAAATATTTTTTCTTGATAAGGTTTTTGATGAGAAGCAGCCACCATCGCCGACACAAAGCTGATCATATCTTGACAAGGGACACAAACCATCACAAGGGGGGTGTTGAAATATGTATATTCATTATGTGTGATTATCCTTCCTTAGAAAAGATACCTATATATATATATTAGATTTTCATATTCTTTCTGAATACTATTACTTATGTATTAAGTAGTAGATCTCTATTCCTGTTAAGAATGAGACTTGGGATCTATACAGAGGACATTGCACCTTGTAATTATACAACAACAAACACACTTGAATATCAATACTAATCAGCTTTCGTTTCCATTATTGTAGAGATATTCCAACAAATTTCTATATTCAGAGTAGAGAAAATGTGAGGATTGCTTTCATTCTTCCCTTTTTATTAAAGCTCACAATAATCTCTTTGCTCTTGGTCTATTGGGCAATCAAGCCTCACTTTTTTGTTTCTTTTTTAGGAAAAATTTGGCCCTCACATTTTTTTATTATGTTTATATTTTTAAGATGTGACAATCCTTATATTAATATGCATAAATTAAAATACAAAGTTTCACTTAATTACCTCACCCCATAATGCAAAACTTTCTCATTACAACTATACTAGACTTAAGTCATAAGTCCCAGACAAGACTAGCAAACTATAGTAGCACGAGATGTCAAAACTTCTATAGCACTGCTCGTTGACTAGCTAGGCATTTACTCTGCATCGAAACGACAAAATTCCCCGGGATTCTAAATAGGCATCCCAAACCCCCAAGACTATGCCTAGGCTAACAAGCCCATAGAACTCCAACTGGCTGATATTGTCAAGCTATCCCATTTCTGGCCGGGCCTAATAGAGAGGTGGCAGTCCAGTATAGGCTACCCTAGTAGTTCAAGCCCGATAGCATAGCGCCCAGAGTTGTCAAACATCCCTTGAAGATTTGACTGAGATCAGTCCCATCTGTGTTGATCCGCCGTCAACTGGGCCTGCCTCTATTGGCCGTCCACCAACCTAGTACACCATCGTTGACCACCAAAGCTACCATCCCCTACCGTTCTCTGAAGGCCAACAAACACCCTTTCTAATCTCCTTCTTTGATTGAAATCGACGCACGCCCCTACCATCGCCGCCTCGTTCTCAACCACCACACTAGCCACCACTTATACTAAAGTTGTCATTGTGGAAATCATGTTGAGTGAGCAGGAACCTTAGCCAGCGGCATAAAGTTTTGCTCACATCATCTCTGAACCCTTCAGAGCTAAATATGGGCCTCACTTGGAAGTCCTTGCAACTAGAAAAAGAAAGAAAAATACAATATTTCTCTCGCTTTTGTCCCATTAGGGTAAAATGGTTAGTGCATTTTGCTTTTTGGCAAATTATATCTATATGAAAAGATGGTTTGAAAGTTATTGTTCCTAAGAACAGTTAATTTCTAAATTTTCTTCTCATTTCTATCATTTTCCCCTCTTATATTCTTTATTTACATCAAATATCATTTCATATATTTTTCATTTTTACATCTCTCTATCTTGCTAACCACTATTTTCTTGTCTTTATTCTTTCAACCCTTATATCAATCTCTCATCTCTCTCGCTCTCCACATCGACAATTTGGCATTGCCCTCTCTATTTGAAAGGAAAGACATTGAAGAGAATTATGTAGTTAGACAGTAGTATATTGAAGCTATTTTCATAGGTTCTATACTTCCTCTTAATACGTTTGTAGCCATGTACCTGATGTGCATGATATATGAATATAAGCACAAGAGGACATCTTCTCTAAATTTTAGTTTGAAGCTAATCCCATAGGTTCTATACTTTCTCTTAACAAGTTTGTAGCCATGAACTTGAAGTGCTTGATATATATGACTATAAGCACAAGAGGTCATCTTATCTAAATTTTAGTTTGGAAATATGGTTAAACTTAAGCTTCATCATGTTTTTCTTGGTAATCATTATGTGTTATGTGTATTTACATTTAATCAGATCTTATGGTTGAATGATTGTGTGAATTTTTTCTTATTCAAACTTCTTAAATAAAGTTGTTTAGTTGAAGTATTGGATCCCGTCACGGGAACATGCATGGAACCCTCAAGTCATGCGTTCGAACACTGGTGTCGTCAAAATATGTTTGCTAAATTATAAATGTGGCAAGACACTGTGCTGCAATGTATAGTTGGGCCATTTTACTACAAGAAAAACTTACTTAGGCGACGAAATCATAAAGGTTTCATTGCCTAGGTGCAACAGATGACAAGATAATTTTTCGTCTCCTAGAAAACTTTTTGTAGTGATATTCGTCGTCTAAGAAATATCTTAGATGACGAATTACATAATTTGTTGTTGAAGTGTGTACTTAGATGACGAATTATGTAATTCTTCGTCTTAAATTTACACTTAGATGACGAATTACATAATTCGTCGTCTAAGTTTAACAACCTAGACTACGAAAACACTATCCGTCGTCTAAGACATAACTTGGATGACGAATAATATAATTTGTCCTCTAAGTTATAGCTTAGAGACAACAAAAATAGTTTCGTCGTCTATGTATGTACCTAGACGGCGAAACTTTACACTTAGAAGACGAATTATTTCGTCGTCTAAGAAAAATTAATTATTTAGATCAGATTTCTTTTCTAGATCGAGCATTTCTCATTCTCTTCTCTCAACTTCTCTCTCTCTCTCTCTCTCTCTCTCTCTCTCTCTCTCTCTCTCTCTCAACACCCGCATCCGACCAGCCACAATTCAATTCATCGGTTTTTCAACCCCCTGAGTTCTAGTTTACTCACTTATCTCCTTATCGGTGAAAGTATTAACTTGTTTCTCTTGATTAATTCTTTTGAATTTAATTATGTACGTAATTACGTACGGTGATAGAGTTTTTCGGTGAAATATTCCGGCGAACTTGTTTGTATATATATTTTATTAATTACTTATTTTATTGCATTGTTAATCTAATTGCATGTATAGGTTAAGCTAATTGTATGTTTAATTTGATTAGTTGGAAAATGTTAGCTAGATTAAGCTAATTGTATGTTTAATTGTTAAGTTAATAGTTTAAGCTTAATTGCATGTATGTTTAATTGTTAATTAAGATAATTGTTAAGCTAAATATTTAATTAAGTTAATTATATGTTTAGTTATTTTTTAAGCCAGCTAATATATGTTATAAGAACTAGTTGAAAAATTATATATAATATGTAAATGCATATATATTAAGTTAATAATATTATAATATTAGCTAGATTAGTTATAGTATATTAGATTATAGCATATTAACTTAATTGTGTTACGTAATTTGATAATATAGTATATTAGATTAATTAATTATTAGTTGAAAAATTATATAATATGATAATTAACTTACGCAAAAATATGAACAAAAGTTGGATACAGTTGGCGAATAGAAGTGATGAGAGGTACTGACGGAATCAAAGAGTTTATGTTGTTTGCGATGGAACATGGTCAAGGAAAGAAGAGTTATAGGTGTCTGTGCAAAAAATGTCTTAACCATCAGTTTGTGGAGATTAATGTTATGTCTAAACACTCTTGTATGACCACAGTATGATGTGGAGTTACACTACATGGAGTGAGCACGGTGAAGTAGTAGACTTCAGCTCAGAGTATAGTTACCATGGTGCCTCATTTAGCGGTAATGTCGCACTTTCTTGGAACCCCACTGTGGATTTGGTCCATGATGCTTTATCGGGATTTAATCATGGTAGACACCACTATGAAGAGGGGGGTTATGATACTCCTCATTACGAAACAGTCACTGCTACCTTGGCCAGTCACACTACTGAAATGGATAACTACAACATGATGCAACTTGAAGCCTAAACCCCAGTGTACCCTGAATGTCCAAAGAATGTGTTGCGATATGTAATGGAGGAAATTCAGAGAAAAGTGAAGAACAAAATTTCAGACCGTGCTTTTAACAAAATACAGGAGCATATATGTAAGTTGCTTCTTGATCATCACAAACTTTCGAAAACCCATTATAAGGTTAGAAAGATCTTGAGCAGTCTCGGCCTAAAGTACAAGAAAATTCACGCGTGCATAAATGACTGTGTTATTTTACAATGAGTATGCACATTTGAACTACTGTCATGTATGCAACCGGTGCAAATATTTGAACTGAGGGAATATGAGGAGTTCGAAGAAGCAAATTCCTGTGAAGGTGCGTCACTGTTTTTCGTTGATTCCCAGATTGCAGCGTCTGGACATGTTTTCGTACACAGCAGAGGCAATGAGATAGTATGCGAAACAGAGAATAGATGATGATGTGCTCAGACACGTGGCAGATGAAGAGGCTTTTAAACATTTCAACACGAAATTT
This sequence comes from Geum urbanum, assembly GCA_946800695.1. Lineage (NCBI taxonomy): Eukaryota > Viridiplantae > Streptophyta > Magnoliopsida > Rosales > Rosaceae > Geum > Geum urbanum. The sequence continues at coordinate 40,091,898 of OX327001.1, read as the reverse complement.
CAAAACTTTGCAGCAGAGGTTCGAAATGTTAAACTCAAACTTTTTACATATGGATTCCATCCTTGGGGTAATAATAGCACTGCCGTCAGCACTTGGGCAGTTATTTTCATGCCGTACAACCTGCCTCTCTAGATGTGTATGAACATGAAATTTAATTTTCTTACTCTGCTAATTTCAGTTCCTAATTCTCCTGAAAAGTGTATAGATGTGTACCTCAGACCATTAATTGAGGAGCTGAAATTATTGTGGGAAAATGGAGTCTCAACTTATGACAAGTTCACTAACACAATGTTCATGATGAGAGTAGCCGTGATGGAGTCCCAACTTGAAGGAACATTGGCGACTGACACTGAAGTGTATATTGACAATGCATATCAAAAGCCTAATACTTCTATCATCTCCGACATAAGGGAATTGATTCGGTCTAACGAATACTTGTACATGCCTGATGGCGCCACATATCTTACTCAAGAGGAGATTAACAACTTAGAGAAGAATGCCCTTGAAGAGGAGCTGAAGGATGACGATCACGATGTTGGATATAATTCAGATAATGAAGATTATGATGATGAGGTGCATTCAGTTGATGGTGAGGAGTATGATTCAAACGATGATGATTATGATGATGAGGAGTTATAAGAATTTTTTAATTAAATATATGAAATATTAAATTATAATAAGTTAATTAATTATATATATTAATTAATTATTAAGGCGCACAAATTAAAAGAGGTTAAATAAGAGTGTACGTACATACGTTTGCATTAGTTATGTATTATAGGAATGATTTAGAATAGACAAAAATGCAAGATCATTTTCTGATAAAGATGACATCTCGGAGGACGAAATCACACTACAAGAAAACAGCACTTAGACCACGGAAACGTAATTGTTCCGTGGTCCAAGTGACACCTAGACCACGGAAAATACTCCGTGGTCCAAGTACCACCTGGACGACGGAGAATACCATGTCCGTCGTCCAGGTGATCACCTGGACCACGGAGTCTTTTCCGAGGTCCAGGTGATAACCTAGACGACGGAGATGATATTCCCCGTCGTCCAGGTGATCACCTGGACCTCGGAGTCTTCTCCGTCCTCCAGGTGATCACCTGGACGACGGAGATGGTATTCTCCGTCGTCCAGGTGATTACCTGGAGGACGGACCGACACGCCGTCGTCCGAGTATACGAAACGTACTTCCACTTAGACGACGTACCGACACCTCCGTCGTCTAAGTGAAGCATTATATAAGCCCGATGCCAAACTGATCGAATTCATTCCTAGCCTCGATCTCTTCATGATTCCATTTGAAGAAGAATTGAAGGAGAAGGGAGCTAGGTAGCTAGAAGCTAGCTAGGCCGAGAAGAATCAGGATCGATAAGGGATCTCCGCTGACTAGCTAGTTAGCTTAATTAACATAAAGATATCGAGAAGGCCAGCAGGTACGTACGTACGCAGTTAAAATTTGCTTAATTAATATATATTTAGTGAAAACGTACGTACATATATATACATGCAAGGATGTTAGCTGATGTTAGCTATATATATATGTACAGATCGATTAAATTACGTACGTACGTAATTGATGGATCGATATGTAGATCGAGTACGTATAATTAAGCGTAAATTAATGGACAAATATATATATATATGTAATAATTAATTAATTATAATATTTTGTAGCAGTATGGACAAGAGTTGGATGAAGTTGAAGAATAGATGTGATGTCCGGTATATGGATGGAATTAGCGAATTTGTGAATTTTGCGATAGAACATGGTCAGGGAAAGAAACGTTTCAGGTGTCCATGTCAGAAATGTCTTAATTGTCAGTATGTGGAGGTTGATGTTATGGTGCAACACTTGTACGAAAATGGTATGATGTGGAGTTACACTACATGGAGCGAGCATGGTGAAGCAGTAGAGTTCAGCGCAGCAGACTTCAGCTCAGGGTACAGTTACCATGGTGCCTCATCCAGTGGCAGTGGTGCCGGACCCCCAGCTTGCAACCCAACTGCAGATTTAGTCCATGATGCGTTTCCGGGATGTAGTCATAGTGGACACCAACACCAAGACGGAGGTTACAGTACCACTAATGAGCATGATGACACATTCCCCGCAGCTAGCTTGGCCACTGACACCAGTGAGATGGAAAAGTACAACCGGATACTACTTGAAGCGCAGACCCCGGTGTTCCCTGGATGTCGAGAGAATGTGTTGCAATATGTGATGGAGCAAATGAAGATAAAAGTGAAGCACAAAATGTCAGTGAGTGCTTTTGACGAAATTCAGGAGCAAATATGTAAGTTGCTTCCTGATGATCACAATCTTCCTAAATCTCATTATAAGGTTAGAAATATCCTGAGCAGCCTCGGCCTAAAGTATAGGATAATTGACGCATGTCCGAATGATTGTGTGCTATTTTACAAAGAGTATAAAGAGTTAGACTATTGTCCCGTATGTGGCCAGTGCAGATTCCAGTTGAATAGGAAGAGTTCGAAAAAGAGAATTCCTGTGAAAGTTGTTCGATATTTTCCCTTGATTCCTAGATTGCAGTGCCTGTACATGTCTCTACACACAGCAGAGGCGATGCGATGGTACGCAGAAAAGCGAATAGATGACGATGTCCTGCGACACACCGCGGATGGGGAGGGTTTCAAACATTTCGACAGAGAATTTGGAGACTTTGCTTCAGAGGTTAGAAATGTTAGACTCGGCCTATCTACAGACGGATTGAATTCTTGGGGAAGTAATAGCTCCACCGTCAGCACTTGGCCAGTTATTCTGATGCCGTACAACTTGCCTCCGTGGATGTGCATGAACAAGGAATTTAATTTCCTTACCGTACTAATTCCAGGTCCTAAATCTCCATCGAAGTGCTTAGATGTCTACCTCAGACCTTTGATCGACGAGCTAAAACTGTTGTGGGAAAATGGAGTCCCAACTTATGACAAATTCACTGACACGATGTTCACAATGAGGGCTGCTGTAATGTGGACGATCAGCGATTTTCCAGCTTATGGGATGTTGGCAGCCTGCAGGACAAAAGGATATAATGGATGTCCTATATGTTTGGACGACGTGAACTCTAGTTGGCACGCGGGGAATGTGTGTTACTTGGGTCACCGTAGATGGCTTCCTCACGATCACCCGTGGCGACAGGATGAAGCTCATTTCGACGGTACGGTAGAGAACAATCCTAAACCCCGTAGTTGGTCGGGCGAAGAGATTTTAGAGAGGTTGAGCTATTTCGACTTTGGTGTGTTGAGCAATGACGCGGATGTAAAGAAATGCAATCCAATTCCTCCACATGATCTGAGCTATTGGGATCACAAGAGTATATTCTTTGAACTCCCTTACTGGTCGAAGTTAAAGCTGAGGAACAACTTGGACGCGATGCACATAGAAAAGAATGTGTGCGACAGCGTGGTGGGAACAATTCTCGGTATTAAGTTCAAGACTAAAGATACTCCCAAAGCGCGCAAAGATTTGGAATCAATGAATCTACGTCGTCCCTTGTGGTTGAGGAGGGATAGGAAAGGAGTGTACAACAAGATGCCAGATGCACCATACACAGTGAAGCCGACGCTTAGACGTTCTGTATTTCACTGGTTTAAGGGTGTTCGTTATCCGGCTACGTATGCAGCTACTATAACTGGAGCAGTGGACGAGGTGCAACACAAGTTTGTTGGTCTAAAGACACATGACTATCACGTTATGCTGCAATGTCTGATTCCAGTGGTAATTCGACCATACTTGCCTCGGGACGTCGTAGAACCAATAGTGGCATTGTGCAGGTGGTGACAGAGGTTATGCGCCAGAGAATTAAAGAAGTCAGATGTGGTGGAATTGCAACAACAAATTGTGCACATCATTTGCAAAATAGAGAGGATTTTCCCCCCTGCTTTCTTTGACATCATGATTCACCTAATGATCCACCTGCCCGAGCAGGTGCTTATTTCTGGTCCGGTCCAGTACACTTGGATGTATCCTCAAGAAAGGTACGTACAACTAATTAATTAATTTGTTCCACTGGAGATTATATATATACTAGCTAGCTAGCTATATGTACTTATGTAATGTGTACGTTTGATTTTGTAGACAGCTTGGACAGTATAAGTCATTCGTCAAAAACAGGTCGGCCCCGGATGGCTCCATAGCAGAGACATACCTAATGCATGAGTGTGTTACTTACTACAACAGGTACCTCAAAGATCCACCCCCTCCCACTGCCTCCGATCGCAGTGCCCGCATCAATCTTTCTGTCGTCACCAATGTCGTTCGACCGTTTAGAGGAGTATTAAAGGAATCGTTAACATGGGAAGAACTTATTGAGGCACATTGGGTAGTGTTGCGAGACTGTGACGAAGTTGAGCCGTACATGTTGTCATACAGGGAGAGGCTTCAGGCGTTAAATCAAAACAAGAGTTCGGCGTGGATTGAGAAAATGGTTAAGAAGAAGTTTCCTGATTATTTCTTCCAATGGGTACGTACGTACGACTCGGTATTAATTATTTAAATACATATCGCTCATGTTTGTAGAAAGTAAACCCTTATATTAATTTGCCCATTTTCGCAGATGATTGATCTACAAAAATCTGATAACCACAGATGGTGGTGGTCATGGCCAAAGCACGTGCTAGCAGGGAAGCCGGTTAAACACTATATTTATCCCGGATGTTTTGTGAACGATGTAAAGTTCCATTCATTGGCCCGAGACGAAGGAAGAAGAACACAAAACAGTGGGGTAGCGGTTGGGAAAGACAATGATCTATATTACGGGGCTATTGTATACGTGGTTCAACTATGTTACGGGAATGATGTCAACGTTTTCCTATTCAAGTGCAGATGGTTCAAGCGTACAAAGGAAGACCTGGGACTATTATCAGTCGATACAAACTCTAGCTGGTATGAGGATGAGCCTTTCGCTCTCGCCACCTTAGTTCGGCAGGTGTTCTATCTCGACGATCCTAAAGCCGGTGAAGGGTGGAAAATAGTGAACCATATCTCTCACCGAGGAATATGGAATACAGAGACAATTGAAGGGACACCGGCGACGACTGAAGATGCTGCTGAACCAGAAAGAGACATTCCTGCCTATCAAGAGCCTAATATTTCTATGGTCCGCTCCGATATAATGGACCTGGTTCAAGATAGTGAACGGTTACCCATGCCTGATGGTTGTACAGATCTAACTGAAAATGAGATTATCGATGAGGTAGATGAAGAAGACGAGCAGGAAGAGGACGCGGACGAGGACTCAGGTTATTCGTCGGACGATGTTGAGTACGATGACGAGGATGAGCCGTCGTCTAACGGGGATGAGGACGATGATGATTATGACGAAGAGTACGGTCATACGACGAGGGAGATTAATTGGTAATTAATTATTGTAATTATTGTAATTTTCACCTTTGGCGCCACGCCAAATCTCAATCTCATATAAAACCCTTAATTTTGGACCCTAAATCTAGCAGATCGGATCGATCGATCAATTTTTTAATTATATTTTTGAATCAGAATAATTGAACGGACACACAAATGACAGGGGACGACCTAAACCGTAAACCCTAAGGCCCTAACCCCTGAATTCGGGGTTTAGAACTTAGACGACGGAGAATGGTCATTCTCCGTCGTCCAGGTACACACTAGGACGACGGAGATGGTCATTCTCCGTCGTCCAAGTGAACAAACCCTAAACCCTAAACAGTAAGGCCCTAACCCCTGAATTCAGGGTCTATGCACCGGGACGACGGATAACGTCATTATCCGTCGTCCACGTTATCACCTGGACGACGGATAACTAGATGTCCGTCGTCCAGGTGATTACCTGAACGACGGAAACGCTCATTTCCGTCGTCCAGGTGCAGATATCGTAATTTTTTCTAAGACAACGACCATCTAGACCTTCTTCCAATGCAAAGTCTTTTCCTCAAGACTTTAGAGTAAACAATTCTTGGTGTGTGAGCTTCGACAGTTCGAAAATCGGAGTTGCGAAATGCCTTGTATCCACGTTTCCGGTTTGTGAAATTATCGGTTTTGCGGTTGACTGTGCCGATCAAACCCTTCCCGAACTTATTATTTTATGGTCCTTTGAAGACAATTATATATTATGTTACGACGAACATATCCAACGGTTATTTTGTCCAAATTCAATTTCGTTAATACTCTGCTGCAAATGAGCGTCTACTCATGAACACTTAAGTCGTAAAGATTAGTCGATACTTAACATGTTTCAATACGTAAAATTAATCGGCGGTTCAAATTTAACTGTTCATATATATGATGCGTTCATCGATATTGTGCGACTATTTCACTCGAATGACAGATCGCTAAATTCGTAGTGAATTATTTTTAAAAAATTTTTTTACGTAATTTTAACCTGGACGACGGATATGGTCATTTTCCGTCATCCAGGTGTTCACCTAAACGACGGAGAATGACCATCTCCGTCGTCCAGGTTCAAAAATCATGGCGGTTCAAATTTATTTTTGTTTATTTTTTTTCATGTAATTTTCACTTGGACGACGGAGACTGACCATCTCCGTCGTCCAGGTCCAATTTTTATGGCGGTTCAATTTACCGCTTCCGTTTTGGGACCGCTTGAATTTTCACTTAGACGACGGAGAATTCATTCTCCGTCGTCTAACTCCAAAATCATGGCGGTTCAAAACGTCCCGCCGATTAATTACGCGCCGCTTGAAATTTTTTAAACCGCCACTTAGACGACGGAAAACACTATTTCCGTCGTCCAAGTTAACTTAGACGACGGAGAATATTGCTCCGTCGTCTAAGTGAAAGCCTATAAATAGGCTGTGCGCCATCTTCTTTTCTCATCATTCCATCTCCTCATCTCCCTCTCCTCTCCTCTCCTCTCCTCTCCTCCGGCGACGCTCCGACGACATTTTTTCCGGCGTGGTTCCTCCTCTCCGACGACTCGACTCTTTCGATATTCCGGCGACATTCCGACTCGGTAATAATTCTATTTTTTACCTTTTTTACATTTTTGTTAATTAATTAATTATTTAATTAATAAATAGTTTTAATTTATTAATTAGTTTAAAATAATTAATAGTTATAATTATAATCATTAATGAGTTGTTATTATTAATATTGGGATAATTATTATTAGTATACATTAATTATTTGGTAATAATTTTATATTTGTTAGTTAAAATTAAATAATAGCAATAATTATTATTGTTAATAATAATTAATTATATTGGTAAATGAATAATTATTATTATATGCATGATAAATAATAATTTATTATTGTAATTATTTATTGTTTTAATTAATTGATAATTAATTACGTGTATTTTCGAGTAAATTGCATGGTAGTACGTGTTCGATTTAAATTTAGTACATAGGCTTGGTTGATTAAGTCGCACTCTTTGGAATAGATGGCGCCTCTTTTCCTAGCTTATCTCCTTAACCCCTCGTGATGTGTGGATTTCATCACCGCACACCATAACCTAAGTGAAGTTATGGACACGAGGTTGAGGGCGGAGTTTGCAAAGGACTTGAGGGAGTGTAAATTTTTGAAAAATTGGCCGAATGTCGGACATGGTGTCTAGAAACGGGTTATGACTGGTGACAGGATTTGGACTAAGAAAGACTTTTGTCGAAATTAGTCCTGCCTCTCGCGTTATCTCTATCCCTAACTGGCCATGTTTTTCGATTTAACCAAGGCTGATTAATTGAAAATTTACACTTTATCGCGCGGTTCGCACGTCCATTGAACGACCGAAAATGCCAAGCTAGTGTACTCTATTTAAATCTTAAACGTACTTAATTAATTAGCGTAAATTTTTAAGTTGTAATTATTATGGTAAGTAGGTATTTTAACACCGTACTCTTAGGTTTAAATGGCTCCGCCAAAGACGACATCCGGCAAGAAGAAAGCCCAACAAGAGGCAGAAGATGCCATGCTCCGCCGCTTGGCGGACCAAGTCAGTTGGGAATTACCACCGGAGGGCAACGACGCTCTCAATCCGGACGGATCATCTGGTCCGTCCGTAGCGCCCTCTGGGGAAATTCCCGCTCCCCCATTCATCTCGAGCGGTGATGACGTCGACCCCTTCCAATCTCCGACGCCCGGCACCCATTCAACGGGAAGTACTCAGGCGTCCTCGACCGCCGAATCAATCATGTACACCGCCCGCTGTAGGCAAAGGAGGGCCCCACTGACCCGGAACCGAAAAGGACTCGGGGTCTCGTTAAAGGGGGCAAAGCGGAGCGTATTTGCAAGGCGACCGGTAAAAAGATCGACTTGCCGTACGACGAATTCACCGGTGGCCCTCCCACAGCTCAGCTAGCAAGTCTCTCGGCGCATGGGATATGGTCAATCATCCGTAACCGGGTTCGTATCACTGCCCTTACTTGGAAGGAGGCGCCGGATCATGAGAAGGCGAAAGTCTTCAAAGATCTTTCGGTACGTAATACGTCCAATTTAGTTATTATATAATATTGTTAATCTCGGCCTAAAATTTCATAATATATACGATTATAATTTTCTATTTATTTTTGATAGGAACAATTTGACGTGGATCCGACACCGGCTATGTTGAGGCATATCAACCAAACCGCCAACTCCATCTACAAAGATTGGAAGTACAAGCTCCATAAGTACTTCCAAGATGTCGGTCCCGTGCCTCCCCCGGTAGAGCTGCAAGGGGAGAGAGAAGATGAGTGGGAGTGGTTGTGTAACCACTTTGCCGATGAACAATTTAAGGTATTAATTTTTTTTTTTATTTCAATTAAGATAATTGAATTATTTAAATTGTAGTTATTCATTTTTTAATGATTTAATTATGTTGTGTAACAGAAATTCTCCGGTGTCAACAAAGCCAACCGGGGGAAGAAGGAGAAACACCATACTATCGGCGCCAAGCAGTTCATTCAAATAGCCAAGGAGCACAAGGATAAGGGCTCCAAACACCCTTATCTTGATGCAAGCGTAAGCGTGTACGTGACGCCAGGGCTCGATAATGAAGCGAGTCAATGCGGCGTAAGTGATATATATATATATGTGCTTTTAATTATAGTAATTATTATTTAAATATGATTTCATTATAATTAATTAATTAATCTTTTGTAGGCAAGGGCGATAAAGCGTGCGCATGAAGAGTTGGCTAACACTCAGCTTGCGTTCCCAGATGTGCCGCCGGAAGACCTGCCTCCTCTATCCTTAGAGAGCCAAATTGCAATCGCGGATGAGGTCTTCGGTCGTAGAGCTGGCAAGGAGGTTAGGCACTTTGGGCCTAGGGTGGTACGAGATTTGTCGACGACCTCCGGCTCATCATCTACGGGAGGTTCGGGGCAGCGGAGAAGGAGTCAGGCTGCGGCCGTCGAAGCGGCCATTCAAGAGGCTCGACTAGCACGAGAGGAGAATGAGTCAATGCGGCAAAGACTTGACGAACAACAAGCAAAAATAGCCCAACTCATCGCCCTCATGCAACAAAATCAAGAAGTATGTCAACCTCCTCCGAACCCACACCCCGACGACAACGACCCGGCTGGAGGCGGAGGACTCGGCGGCGCATCTGCTCCTCCAGTGTATTAGCTAGCTAGTAGTTTATTATCTCGTTTCTTTCCGCATTCCGAACAATATTTTAATTTTTAATTTATGGGTTTTTTCGATTATTCATGTATTGTACAAATTAATTTAATTTAATTATTTAATAATTAATTAAGTAATATTAAAATTTTAGTTTATTTAATTAATTTTAGCATTTTTCATTATTTAAATTAAATTAATAATAAATTAAATTAATAATATTTAATTTCAATTTTTTTTAATTAAATATTCACTTGGACGACGGAGATTATGTTCTCCGTCGTCCAGGTGCACAAACCCCTAACCCCTAACCCCTAACCCCTAAACCCTGTCGTTAACCGTGGCCCAGGTGTTCACCTGGACGACGGAGAATTAGTTCTCCGTCGTCCAGGTGAACACCTGAGCCACGGAGAAACGACCAATGTCCGTGGCCCAGGTAGACACCTGGACGACGGAGAATTAGATTTTCCGTCGTCCAGGTGTCTACCTGGGCCACGGATAATGTCCGCGGTCCAAGTGAACTTGGACGACGGATCACTAAATCTCCGTCGTCCAGGTGCTTGGACGACAGCACTTGGAGCACGGACCTTGGACGACGGAGATTCCGTCGTCTAAGTACTTAGACGACGGAAAACTGCACCTAGACGACGGAAATGGTCCGTGGTCTAGGTGCAATTTTCTTGTAGTGTCATTTAATTTTGTCATCTAAGATTTATTTAGACGACGAACTGACGTAAGTTCGTAGTTTAAGGGTGAACTTAGATGACAAAATGATGTAAGTTCGTCGTCTAAGGGTAAACTTAGACGACTAATATATATTTGTCATAGAATAAATACTTAGACGACGAAAATATAGTGGTTTCGTCGTCTAATTACATGTGCACACCCTAAAATCTAAATCCTAAACCCTAACTCTAATCCCTTTTCCCGAAACCCTAAAAGACTTAGATGACAAAAGTAGTATCTTTCGTCGTCTAAGTCGCACTTAAATGTCGAAATTCTACCACTTTAAACGGCTTAGTAGATTTTCATAATCTCACCTATATGATTACAATCATGTGTACCCTGTTAGATTGTAGATTATATTCGTCGATGGCATAGAGTAAACAATTCTTGGACTATGGGGGTAGACGTTTCGAAAATCAGAGTTTCGAAGATTCGTATATCAATGTTTTCGTTTTGTTGAAAATTTTGGTTTTATGGTTGACTACACCGATCAAACCGTTAACAAACTTCGTATTGAATGAAAATTCGTCTACTTACATATTAAGTGGTGATGAATATATTTAACGATTATTTTTTTCAAATTCAATTTCGTTAATATGAATGTAGAGGAAATACAGACATATGAATACTTAAGTTATTCAACATTAGTAGATATATAACAAGTATTAACTGGTCAATCTAGTTTTTATATCAAATTTCAATTAATTTATATGTAATTGATATATAAAGTTTCGACGTAAGTGGAAATGCTTGTAACATCGAAAACGGTTTTACGATTATAAATATGTACGATTGTTTCTGTCTTTTAAACTTTAGTGGATATTTAAAAAGCTGTATCAATCGAATACCAAATTCTACCAAATTGGTGGCAATTTTTTTCTAAAATATTATATAAACATAATGATTATATATCACGGCTGATATCTTCGTATTTTTAGGGAGGTAGGGTGAATTTTTTTTTCAAATAATTTATACATTTTTTTATCACTTAGACGATGAAACCTGGGTATTTCATTATCTAGGTTCATTCTTAGACGTTGAAATCATCTTATTTCATCGTCTAACCCCAATTATTTGGCAGATTTTTTTGCGCCAAATATTTTGGGAATTTTTAAAAAAAAAAACTTAGACGATGAAATACCTATATTTCGTCGTCTAAATCCACTTAGACGACGAAAACCTACTTTTTGTTGTCTAAGTCGTTAAATCAGAACGAATGGGGACAAATCCTTAATCTCTCTTTGTCTCTCTCTAATCTCTACTCTTTCTAACCTCTCTCTCTCTCAATGCTCGCCAGAAACCCCCAAGGCTTTTAAACCACAGACACCAGTGCCACCGTAGCATCCACCACCCTCGTCGCTTCCACCGAGGATCTTTAATTTCAGTCAATCTCTCTCTCTCTCTCTCTCACAGATATATATATATATATGAATATAGGAGAGTATATATACATATAAATATAGGAGTATAAATATAACTCTAAATTATCTATATCATTTTTGAAGTAAATATGGTAAAATATGAATGAATTAGTATTGATTGGATTTGTGTATATATATATATAACTATGCCGATGAATATGTATATATGGATATGAATTTGTGATTTTGTGATTTTGTTGAACATGTGAAATGAATATATATATTGGATGAATTTGTACATTTGGATGAAATAAATATATATATATATATATTGGTTCAATTTGTGAATTTTTTGAATTTGTTGGATAAATTTTGGATGGGTATTTTGGATGTGAAATTGTGAATTTTGAGGAACATGTGAATTTGTTGGATGAATTTATGATGCCGATCGACGAATATATATATATATATATATTATTAATATTTGATTCGTACAATTTAATCAAGATGCCTGGCGCTCGGAAGAGGAACACTGCAGTAGAGAAGACTGCTGAATGCCAATCAATTTGACAACAGATGGGTTGGGGTCAAACCTCAGAGGAGTTCGTTTTGGCTCTTAATACTACTGCGGCTCATTCGCCTGCGGGGACTTCTCAACTAATACTGAATGCTTCTACAGAAGCGGCCAATGAATATACAGACAACCCTGTGATTTCCACTTCGACAACGTCGTTACAAGGTCTCCGAGAATTTGTCAACGATTCTATTCACTATAGCGCCCGACGCAAGACTAGGAAGGAGCCCTCAAACCCAGTCCCCATATGCACTCGGAGACTTGGGAAGAGAGCTAAAGGCGAGCGCATAGTAAAGTCAATGGGGAAGAAGATCAAGGTGTCGTTCGACGAGTTTACCCGAGGCCCAACGACCAAGGAGCTCAGCAGTTTGTGCTCTCACAACATTGAATCAATCATACAGAACAACATACGTATGATTGCACATTCTTGGAACGAGTTTCCCGAATTCAAAAAGTTCACGGTGTACTGCGAACTCTTGGTAATAGGGTATATTTATTTTTATTTAATTTCATATTTAATCACAAAGCATAAAGGCATAAGGTCTAGGAATTTTATTTATTTATTTATTTATTCCTAGGTACATTTTTGACTACGAATGCAGACCAAAGATGTGGGAATACGTAGAGGACACGACTACCCACATTTTTAAGAATTGGAAGTACGATCTCTACGTGTACTACAAGCAACACAACGCTTAGCCTACCCCAGAAGAGTTGCAGATGGAAAGGGAAGACGAGTGACAATGGTTGGTTGGGCACTTTGAGTCCGACATATTTAAGGTTCGTCTTCATTTTCTTTAATGTAATGAAAAAGAATTATTTTTTACTTTTAAATATTTATTTATTATTTAATATTTTTTGTTGTGAAACAGATATGGTTAGAGGCTAACAAGGCTAATCGTGAGAAGAAAACCAACCACCATGTTTCAGACTCGCGAGGGTTCATCTATATGGAAAATGATCACAAAGATGCGGGTTCGAAGCATTGTTTCCTGGATGCTAGCATGGATGCTTATGTCAAGCCCGGGCAAGTCAATGTTGCGAGTGAACATGGCGTAAATAACTATTTTTCTGAAATTAATTGAATTTAATCGTACTTCCAAACTTTATTGAATTTAATCTTACGGTAATTGGTTTGAAGAAATTGAAATTATGATTATGACATTTAATTATGTCGTGCTCTTGGAATTTACTTTAGTTGCCTAAATTATGATTCTGAACTTGAGAAATCCGGATAGGAATCGGTGCCCACGGTTAATTTGTTATCTTGAAGTTGGTTATTCGAAGTGTTATATTTCCTGCAGGTTTTTGGTTTCCTCAAATTTTAGAGGAAACTATGCTAAATTTTCTTTAGAAATAAACATTTATGTATTGTTCACATGATTAATTTATAAAAGGTTGATACAAATGGACCAAGAGGAAATGGTGCACGCACAGTAGCAAAACCCGGATATGACGCCTGAAGAGCTGCCTCCTCTATCGAAGTGGCTCATATCAGTGTTACCGATGCAATTTTTGGCCGCCGAGCTGGCAAGGAGGTTTGTGGGATTGGACGGGCGGTTCAGAGAGATTTAAGCCAGTCATCCGCATTAGCGAGTAGGCACAGTGTAGTGGATGTCGAGGTAGTTTAAGTCGCCTAAGAGGAGGCTCGATCGGCCCGAGAGGAAGCTAGATTGGCCCGAGAGGAGGCGACATGGACCCGGGATCAGCTTCGATCGACCAACACTTAGATGAATTTCGTCCTCAAGTTCCTTGAGTTGATGGGCATGCAACCTCTGCCCTAGTGTTAGCCCCCCACCCTTCCTGGCAGGGCCGGACCTGAGATTTTGGGACCCGAGGCAAACTTTAAAAAATGGTGCCCCAAAATTTTTCATATGAAAATCAATGATAACTATGTAAACTCACATTTATATATGAAAATCAAATACTAACATCAAAACCAAACTATTCCAATCAGAACCACATATATTCTTTAAGAGACCAGTGTAAAAAACATCAAAATTACAAACTAAATAAAAATTTGTCCAAAACATGAGATTGAAGTGAAAACTACAACAGATGACATCTCACTCTCTTCAAAGCTTTTTAAAACTAAAACATGGAGCTTTCTTCAATTGGACCACTTAAGGAGCATACCAATTTAATACCAATTCATCACCAAATACTTAAAAACAAACAGTTTCAAAGCTCTTTTTACTCGTCGACCCATAAACAAAACTCATTTCAAGATCCTTTCATCAAAAACAAAACTCACTTCATCTCAATTCAACACTGTGAAGTATAAATTGAACTCAAAAGCATAATAAGGCTTTGCAGCCTTTGGCTTTGCTGTTTAGTTGAGTTATGAGGAGTATTTGCAAACAAAATGAAATAGTTTCGTTTGAGAGACAATGGGCAGAAACTTGCTGAACATTTGAAACAACTCGATCTAAATTTCTAAAAAACTTGATAAATTTTTTTTTTAAAAAGAAGCTTTGATTGTTTAGTTACCTCTGAACACCTAGCAATCCAATAATTAAGCAGCACCTAACAAGGGAGAGAGAGATCGACCCAACTAAAATTTGGGGAGAGTGAAAGAGCAAGAGTGCGAGAGAAACTACTTCAGGTCAATTAGTCGCAGAAGTAATTAAGTTTCATGTGGGATTCTTTTCTCTAGACATTTAATTGGCTTTTGATCATTTTATATTCTTTATTGGAGAATTGAAATGATATGAGAGAAGAAGTTTAACGGAACAAAAATTTCTGAAATTTCTATACATATTAAAAAAAAAAACCATCCCCAAAAATTTGGGGCCGAGACGACCGCTTCACCAGTGTGACGACCCGAACCAGAATCAGTATAGTAATCGGCTTGATCCACGAGTTTATGCGTAATCACAGCTTTCCGTAAATTGATTGAATTGGCGGTTCGGTTCACAACTTAATTATCGGGCGAGAATTTGAATTGAGTCTCTTCACGAGAATTGTAGTACGCATGATTTCGTGTTCGTGGGCGGTTCCGGATAATTGTTTTGATAACCGAGGAATATGTTATGAATATTTGAAATCGCGTGATTACGTCGTGTTTATCCGTTTGGATTTGAGTTATCCGAAACGTGATTGTGATTCGATTTGGACCATCGATCGTATCGAGCCGCGAGTATAAATATCGGAAATAGTCAAAAAGTTGTCGAAAACACTATTTGGGAAGTTTGACCGGCGTTGACCAGACTTGGAGGCATTGACCCGCTTTGACTTGGAGGCGTTGACTCGCTGGCGACCTTTCGTTTCCGGCCACCTCCGGCTTTGATTTTGGTATATTTCGATTCTCCTTGAAATTTGCAATTGTTTAGAACTTGGATTTGTGGAAATTGGTTTTGATTTGTGGGAGAACGAGTGAGTTGAAGTTTTTGATTTTTCGGCCGGAATCGGGGTTGTTGGGCGGCAGCGCTCCGGCCACGGTGGTGACCGGAGGTTAGAGGGGTTTGGCTCGTGGGGCCACGGCGGAGCCTTTGGGAGTGGCCTCGAGGGACACCGTGTGCCGTGGACGGAGTTCGACGGAAAACAGGGCTGCCGGCCGGTTTTGGTTTTTGGATTTTTCGAGCTGATTTCCGGCGATTTGAGGTAGAATTGGTGGATGGCACGGTTGAGAGATGTGTTGGGCTTGAGGAGGAGAAACTATGATGAGTTTGGTCGCCGGGAAATTCCTCCTGTTGACGGCGCACCACAGCCGCCAGCGGCGGTCAACGGCAGAGTTCCGGCGACCCGTTGACTTTTTGGAATTTGACAAATTTTATGCCGTTTTGCTCGTAATCGCGCCCCGATCATCGCCTTGAGGTTTTCGAGTTGATTTGGATATTGGATTTTTAGTTAAGGGTTTGTGTGGAGAGTTTGGGGAATTTCGACGATTATTTTGTATCGAGTTATATGTTTCTGGAAATGGTTGGTTTCCGAGGTGTGGTACAGAGTAATGAATTGTGATTTTGATCAATTATATTTTGTGATTATTCAGGGGATTGAGATCATACGTTGGGCGAGGGATCTTCCGCCGGATCTCGTGATTAGCGCGTTTGCGCGCTGTGCTCATCTATGAGTAGACCTTTTTATTTACACTGTCGTAGCGAGTTCTTGATTTTCGTATTTATTTACAGTACGATGTTGAGATTATTTATTATTTTTGGAGGTATTGTTTTATATTTTATATGGTGATGACATTTACTTAGCATCGATGCATTGGCTACTCGGTTGATCACCGGTAGTCCAGATCCAGGGTTGAGAGATTCCCCTGATGTGCCCACTAGGCTTGAGAGATTCGCCTAGTCTATCACCGTCGGGCTTAAGAGATTTGCCTGACCGTCGGGTTTGAGAGATTCGCCTGACACCTCCATTCATTTTATGAACTCGCTTTGTTTTATGATATATATAAATGGTGAAAGGCATACGATTATTTTCGTCCACTCACTCTAACGATTTTATTTGCCTTTTCCCTGGACTTTTCTGTTTCCATGCCCAGTTTGCAGTTCAGATTCTGGTGTCTCACGTCGCAGTCGGAGGCTTAGTGTTCGAGCTACCTTTCTTTCTAGTAGATTTCTTGTTTTGCCTACTGTTGTATATTTTTGTATATATACACTAGAGGTTGCTCTGATTACTTTATCGTTATATTTTTATGTGATTTTTCCCGGATTTCTGTAAAGTATAGTTTTGATTACTACTTTACATTATTGTTATGATATTGAGAAATCCAGATGGGATTGGTGCCCACGGTTTGGCTTTTGTGGCATAGGATGAAGTGTGTTTTCGGGTGCAGGTTAATGGCAATTCCACGTTATAGCGAAACTCTGCCGAAATTTTTGTGGTTTTTGCAAGTTCGTGTTTTCAGAAGGGGTTTGATTCCAGTTTAGGAAACTAAATCAGGGTTGGGGTCTTTCAACCGGATTCGTATAAGGTCCGGGCTTGGTTCCTGGGCACGACGACGACGACGATGCAAGCAGCAGCGAGGGAATCGGTGGGATCCATACTCCCGGTTTAGTTTCATAATTTGTATATTTCGATCGATGTACAAATGTACACTTTTTATGTACAAGTTTTATATTCAGTGAATATTTTATTAATTTAATTAAAATTTTAAATTTAATTTAATTTGTAATTATGAAACATTTATTAAAAAAATAAAAATTGAACTTACATGACGAAATAAGAAGAATTCGTCGTCTAGGTGTTATACCTTAGACGACGAAGATCAATGTTCGTCGTCTAAGTGATTAAACCTAGATGACGAACTATTATTCATCTAGTTCGTCGTCTAAGTGTTATCACTTAAACAACAAACTGTTGTTCGTCGACGAATATCCTTCTTCGTCTAAGTTCAATCTTTTAGATGATGAACATTGATCTTCGTTGTCTAAGGTGAAACTAAGACGACGAACAATTTTGTGTTTAGATCAGAAATGTTTCTATGTGTAAGTACAAAGGCGATGAAATAGAAATGTTTCGTCGTCTATGTACTTAGACTACGATTCTTAGACGACAAAACCTAGGCAGCGAAAGTTTTGTCGTCTAAGTGTGTTTTTCTGGTAGTGTTTGACATGTGCCAGAGGATTTGTCTTATGTCTAGTAAGCCTTTGGGTTACCCTTAACACCTAAAAAAAATATCTCAGATAAAAAGAGCTTGAATGTAAACAACTTGCGTTTTGACATAAATATTTCTTTTTCTTTTAAAAAAAAAAATTCTTCACTGAAATGTTGATTCAGCAAGATCACTTCTGTTATGTTCTTTTTGTATACTTTCAATTCATTTCGTTCATGGTTCCCAACGTGAATGTTGTTAAATGACATAAATAGATGGAGAATTAACCAACACCAATGAAGATGAAATTTAAAAAGTGTAAACTGTGTTCTTTTTTCTTTTTTTAAATGAATATAAGCCTCTTTCTTATCTCTACTAATATAAAAAGTGAAACTTTATTTGTGTCATCAGTCTCATCAAGTTTTAAATTGACCAATATACTCATGTCGAAAGAAAAAATGAAACTGACAACAAAAAAACCAGAATAATAATTTCGTAAATTTGTAATAGTTATTCATAACTTCCTCCGTATTTTTCTACCACTTCCGCACCACACCTATATGGCTATGCGAGAATTTTTCTAGTTTTGTGTAATTTTAAAATCGTTGACCAAATTGGTTTTAAAATAATTTAATGCACTCAAGAATTATAAACATGATATGGAACCCCCATGTCATGTGTTCAACCGCAAACGGCGTTAAAATCTGCTTGCTGAATTATAAACATGGTCAAACACTACTGTAATACACAATTAGACCATTTCACATGAACCGAAAAATTTGTCCGGGTCGAAACCTTTTGGTTACCTTAACACCTCAAAAAAAAAATATTGATGCGCTGCAAAACCCAAAGCGCGCAAGCAATTGCTAGTTTAGCTAAAAAAATGATGAAAGAGGGGCGCTTCAGATCTTGGGCGAGTTAACCCGGAAGTGTGTTGAATAGCAGTTGGAGGGTTTTAAATCAATATTTGGTGACCCGATCTCATTAAGATGATATGTTATTTAGGAACCCCAGGCATTCTGAAAAGGAACAAGTCTGTCCAAAATGCCGGTTGAATAGAAGAACGATTAATTAAAAAAATGAAAAAAGCTCAAAATATACCAAATTGTTCTAGTTCCCTCGGTGGATGTTTATAAAGCATCAAAAACTTCCTCCAGCTGAAAATAAAACCCTAGACTGATGCTACCAGAGGTTTCAGCCCCCCAGCTCCAACGTAAACAAGAAAAAAAATTCCTGAAATCTTTACCCATACATTTAAGCATATGTGGACTTTTATTGTAATAATGAAACTTGGTTATTCCAATTAATTGCAAAAAAAGCTATGTTGACCGTTGCTCACTCTTGTCTTCCCACCATTGCAGGAACTTTGTTTGTGCAGCTAAGGTGTCGAGCCTGTAAAGCTGAAGCGAGTGGTTTGCAACTTCCTGTCCAAGTGTCCAACCACATATACCTCCAGCCAAAAAAGCCAATCCAGCACCTGTCAGATATATAAATAAGATTCATAAACTTATAATGCAATACCATCAATCTGCAATTGTTATCATTACGACTTATACTATGAAGATTTGAAAATTGTGCCCAGACAGATACTATACAACTCTGTGCTCTATGACAGTCATCTGCAACACGTTTGATATACTCGAGCAGAAACGGTTGATATCTGACAAGTAATGTTAGTTACATCTTCAAAGTCTCTCACAATCTATAGGGTTTGGAAACAACAATGAATCACAGTAACTTCTCATGCTAGGCAAGTCCCAACTTCCAATCAATATAAAGCACTAATAGGAGGGCAATCAATTAATCATTATAGCACCTAAACATGCACCATACACAACACAGATGAGCAGCAAAATCCAGTCTGCTTATCGGAGAAAGGAATACACAGTGCTGTTTAAAAAAAAGGGGGCAGGGGGCGGGTGGGGAGGGTTGGGGGGAGGGGCAAAAAACAACAGTACTCCTTTATGTATTGTAAAATAACTCACTGAGACAGAAACTTTTAACTAATCATTTAAGTACAGGCTGTACAGCAAATAGTTGCAATTTTTTCTATTAGATTCTTGACAAACAGAATCGACAATACAGGCAAGACAACAGAAGTAACAACAGATTAAAACAATGAAGAACAAGGGACTTAACTAACACATGTACCCTGTTGGAATTTCACTACTCAGAATTCTCTTTTAGCCATTATTAACTGCATAAGTGTTAGAAGTTTAAGTAAATAAACATGACTTAACACAAGTACAAGAATTCTTTTTTCTTTTCTTCATCTCATTGGTATGAGGTTAGATTCATGAATTATGATGTCATGATAACCCAAAGGTACCGCAAGAAGTGTTGAAATAACAAGTACTGATTGATGTTAGTATCCATCAGCGAAAGCTTCACAGTAATCATCTCATACCGACATGAAATGCAGTAATTATTCACATTCAAGATTTTTCTTGACCGGCTGAAATCTTATATTCAGTCAAAAGTAAATAAAAGCACTATAAAGAGATATAAGTAGATTACCATGCAGACTTTTTGAATATTTATACGCAAATCCAGCGGTTGATACTGCTCCAACAACCGTTCCTGTAACAGCATATTTTGCTGCTTCCCTCGCAGTCTTCAGCTGAACGGAGATACATGTCAATTAAAATTCTTTCAAAGTCAAAAATAGGTCTTAGCTACACATATATGCATAGTGTAACTATCAATGAAGAGTAGATAATGTATTAGCAGCAATCAGCTAAAGTTGTGGGCACATAAATCACCATAGAAAATTTGGTCAAATGATGGATATGAAATTATGAAATAACAAACCACAATTTATCAAGCATCTTGACTCATTCTTGTCTGAGTAAGAAGTAAAACGCTACCTCCAAAGATAGCAGTTAAAACTAACAAGTCAAAACAAATACAAAGTCCTATCAAAATAATTGCAAAGATTTCCGCAGAAAATCAGAAAGAAAAAAAAACAACTAGCTTTTATATTCTGCAACTGTCCAGCACAGGATTAATAATCATATAACAAATTATTAAAAAATTAAACATAATAATAAATTACAAAAAACGAGAATAACAAATAGTTTGAGAATCCAATTTACAGTAAGTGTATAGTAAACTAACGAAACATGCGAAAAAAGCATAAACACCGTAGAAGTAATCGCCAAGTTTTGATGAAATGGTATGTCAGATATTGTGGTAACAAACTCAGCATTTTGAGCATTATACTTCAGGAACAAAGTACAAAGGATTGAAATATAAAGTTCTTCACTGAGTAACCATCCATCAGGATAAAGCAGTTGTAGTGATAGTTATATCATAACCAATAACCTCGCGACATTCTTGGGCTTTAATTCAAGCTTGCACATTATAATTTAAAGCCTTTTGAGTTTCATCTACTGAGATAAACACCTTAACAGGAACTGCCACGAAGATAAAGAATTGTGCAACAAATGAAAGCCTTGAAGTATTGTATCTACAGATGCAAAATGAAAGCCTTGCCTTCTATCATGTGCTTCTTGTGTTTTCTATTGCCTTACACAAATTAGAGGAGCCAATAGGCCTCACTCGCAAAAAAAAAAAAAAACAGAGAGGCAATCATGCAATTAATTTTCAGGCGAAATCAACTTTCCAATACATCCTTGTTTCAAAGCCCTTACCAGCTTATCGTAAACTAACATGTGCACACCTCACTAAGAATTCAGAACCCATAAACTAGTTAAACCCAACCAGAAAAATAGTATCCCCTAACAAGGAAAATCAACCACTCTTCAAAAAGAAAAACTTTAACACCAGAAATAATACATAAACCGTCGTACTCAAATTACTAAAGTACACAACAACACCTAGAAATACAGATTCCAATACGGAAATCAACAAGAATAATTCGCAATCCAAAGACAGCAATATTAATACTAAGTTAATAACAGAGATCCACTTAGATCAACAAATAAGCAGAACGAGAAGAGAGGAATTGAAGCGGAGAGAGAGAGAGAGAAGGAGAGAGTGAAATTACAGCGGGGCCGTGAATGGGATCGGAGGCGATGAAGGCTTCAACATCGGCGTCGGACCAAGAGGGGAGAGGCTTATCGCGCTTAATGAACTTGGAGTACTGATCCCAGAAGGAGAATCTCTCGCCCCAGAAATCGCTGAAACCCTGGAAATGCTTTGCAAGGAAATTTGATGAATCGCCCATGGTGGATCACTCTATCTCTCTCTCTCAGTCTACGAATTCTGAAGCCTCTTTATTTCTTGCTCAATTTATGAATACAAATAACTGCTGTAGGGTTCTGTTCGCCTGCGACAATGTTCTCGTGTAGTTTGGTCCTCTAACCAATTCTCTCTGTGCACGTTACCAAATTTTCTCTCAGTCACGGTTCCATTTTTATCTTTTGGAAAAGATCTACGGCACACATTCCGCATATATAGTTGCGTTAACAAAATATCTATAATTTAATCTATACAGTACCTGAGAAATAAACCCGAGAAAGTTGTAACATCTGTACCTGTACCGAGAATTTTATTTTTACGATGTATTTAAGGTTAATCGTGAAAGGTTGTTAGTTTTTATTGTCGGTAATTATCGATGACCTTTCTATCAGAATCTTATTAGTTAAGTATTTTTTTCGAGAAATTTCTTTGAGAAAAATCGTAGAGTTTATCGAAACAAATTCGTAGCCACATTAAATGTTAAAATCGGAGTTATGATAAAAAAAGTTATGGCCAGCAAAACTTTTATACGATTTTACGAATTTAAATTAGTCGCAACTTGCAAATATAAATACGACTTTCCAAAAATAGAAAGTCAAAACTTTTCATTTCAGTCAGATTTTTCATTTTCTTTTCTCTCTCTTCTCTCCAGCGCCTCTCTATGTCTTCCCGACGACCTCGTCGGCGACGGACCACCGGTCGGCCACCAAATCTGGTGGTCTTAGTGTCAAAAGAAGTGTCTTGACCTCCTCTTTCAAACTATCAAAGCCTCAATCTCTATTTCTCGGTGAGTAGGTCATGGTGTCCACGAGAGGGCCATCGATGTTTTAAACCCTAGAATTTGGGGTCGTTTCTTTCTCGGCCAAATCAATCGACAAGAAGCACTAGGCTTTAAAGCTCTCATCGCCACAAAGCAAACCATATGTAGATAGCTCTCTAATTCCAACCGATGAGGAAGAATCGGCAATTTAAAGACTGTGGTGTTCTTGGCTTGAAAATGAAATTCAGTGAGTTATAGTTAGAATTGGACTTTGGTAAATTTGTTGTTGGGTTGATTTTGCACAGGTTGAGCTTCAGTTCACTAGGAAAGTCACTGGCGCCGCTGCTACCGCCGGTGGTTCACGACGGCGCTCCGACGGAGGAAATTTTGATATAAGTTTTATATTGATTTGCTCGTAATTATGTAGCGATTGTAATGAAGATGTTATTGAATTGATTTGGACATAGTTGATTAAGACGTGTGGTTAATCGGATTCTAATTAAATGATTTTACGATATTAATGAGTGGTTGAGTTGAACGTCGATTCGACCTCGAATCGTGTAAAGTTTAAAAAAGAGGAATATGTTGCGACTTTAAAAAAGTTTCAAGAATTAGAGTTTGGAATTAGATTAAAGCTCGTCCTTAGTTCGGAAAGCACGTTATTCAAGAATGCGAGGTTCTCGACGATAATGCTCGTTGATATACGAGTTTAACTATTCATTATGATTTTCAATGATTAATAATTAAATAATAATCGTTGTTTCAAGACGATGTATTAGCAACCAATGACAGATGTTTAGAAACGCCAATAGACAGGGTTTGGCTTGGTGGAAATCATGGCACAATACTGTGGGTGGACTTTTATTTTTCATAGTAGCTTGCGAGTTCATATATTTTTATGCATTATGCTTTACAATATGTTTCAGAGATTTTAAATTTGGAGGTTTACTTTGTGATGGTATTAGTTAGTTGCATCGATGCTCTGACTATTCGGCTTATCACTAGATAGTCCGGTCCGGGGAAGTTATGACAAACACTTCGTCTAACCTTGAATCAGCCCAGGTTAAGACAAACACTTGGGACGATCCCATCACCTTTATTATTCAGATATTATCGACCCAGGTTAGGACAAACACTTGAGCGACCACCTCCACTTTCTTTTAGTGTTACGTTATTTCGAACTCGCATCAGATTATCAGACACTGTGGAAAGCATACCTTTACATTTTCTTTTACAATTTTAAGCATATTGTACGATTATGATTTTTTTCCACTCACTCTAATGTTTTATGTTTTAATGCCTTCCTTGGGTCCCATTGTTTTAAATTTCCCAAATTACGGGTTAACCGGTTGGAGTCTTGATCGTCCAGAGTATGAGGTATGATAGTGTATAACTTCTATTTTCTCAGTATAGGTACTCAGTTGAAGTTCTATGTTGCTCGTGCTAGGGTAATTGATACCGTTTAGGTGGTGCTAGAGACCATAAAACGGACCCCGTAAGGCTTACCGTAGTTTACTATTATAATTTGGGGCGGGTCTTGTCAATTTGTATCAGAGAATTAGGTTTTATGATCTTGTTGATTATCTCATATTCTTAGTGATTCTTAGAGTGCGATGGTCCAATTGCAGCGGATCCCATCGTATGCCTTCAGGTATATGGATCACTAATGGTATAAGTTAATCTTCTATGTGTGTTTCAGAGTGAGTCTCTTCGGTCTTTAGTGTCATGTCTCATGGACGTGATGGACGACTTCAGCCAAACCTGTCGTCAATAGTGTGCGAGACAGTTCCTAATGATTTTCGGGAAATAGTTGGATCCCGAGGCACTCATGGTATCATGATGATAGTTCTTTCCAAATCTCTTGGATTTGGAGTAGCCATATGAGATGACTAATTGCAAGTCTTTTGTGGTTATTTTCCCCGTAGTGTAGTGTTGTGATGGAAATCAATCGTAGTCTTCTTTGGGACCTTTTGTGTAAGTCGTTAGGGAGATCTTGTTATGAGATTAGGTTATCTCGATTCTCTGTTGGGAAGTCATTAAAATATGATATGTCATTAGCTCTTGTCAGTTCACATATAGTTGTGGGGTTAGAAGAAGTAAGTGAACTAATATTTTTTTTTGTATCTCCCATTCTTCGAAGGATATGAGGAGGTTCTCACTATTGTTTGTGTCACTAGGAAGTAGGTTCTGATGAGCATCACTAGATATTTCTTATTGGATCAGACGAGTGCATTATGAGAACTTAGTGCCAGTAGTTTGTTCAATTATTGATTACTGATGTTGACTCAGATGTTCATTAAGCACACGAGGATGCTTCTGGTGAAGATTTTTGGTGATGTTGTTGAGCAGGTCAGGAAGATTATGCACGTCGACCCTTAACATTTTACATGTTTCACGATTTGTCTTCAAGAACCCTTAGTGTGTCATATGCAACATCTTAGTTTATGGTGTTCAAGCATGGAGCTAAGTACCCGCATTCATCCCAATTTGATGATTATGCATATTTTTTTAAGATTCATTCAAGCTAGCGGAATACCTCGTTTAACGAAAAAGGGGAGATACATGGCGAGTTAAGAGAACTTACTTCTTAGTATCAGTGTCGAGGCTTTATAGGAGCTATACAACATTTAGGAGTTTTATAACTGTTTTCCCCCTTAGTTATGTGAGTATCAATGAACCCCTTCCTAATACTCGTTTTGTCTGTTCATAGATTCATTACTTGTTTGCCGATATGAGTCATGGGCATGAGTATTGATATAGACAAGGTGTTTGTGATGAAAACTATAGGAAGTAAGGTTTCCTTGGGAATGAAATTAGTTATCAAGTTGTCCTCATTGTATATACTTCTGGGGCATTGATCCTTGAGTTGGTGATTCTTGCGCCTTCAACATGTTAGAGCTGTGGGTTAAGTTGTTTCCTTTTTCATAGGGAAAGGGTGTTGTCCCATAATGATGGATGATACGCTTAATTCTATGATAATTTTGGGTCATGTGTTTCACCGATAGTACGTTGTCTTGAGCCACATGTGTATTCTTTGGTTCCACTTGTACTGTTTTGACTTGACCAGACTATCTGACTCACCACCATCTTTTTCTTTCGACCACCATCGTTGGTGTTTAAGGTCATGTCTTGAAACATTCTCTTTCCTTATTCGTTTTTCATTTGGTTTGTTGTATGTAGGTACTGGACATAGTGAATCAAATAGATTTTTCTCTAGGGAGCACTATCATTATGTTCTTTAGTGCTCCGACCGGTTATGAACGTCATGAGTAAGGCTAACTATTTTTCAGTATAGTATGCAACCAAAATTAAATAACCAAGTTATGCGATGAATGTAGTAGTTTCTTGAGTATGAACCTTTAGTTAGCTCAGCATTGTGAACTCCTTGTCCTTTTATCGCAGATTGTGTCACTAGCTTGAAACTTTATATTTACATCGCGATTCATAAAGATTTCAGCCTAACACACTATTATAGTGAATGCATCTTATTTCATTCCAGGAGTTCAATCAATTTGTTTGACTGTATTGTATAGAGTGGGTACATAATAGTCGATTTGCATTGTTCTTTATCTAACAACATTATGAAGTTGTATAAGACCAGAAATGTAGTTGCTTCTACTTTTAGAAAATTCCATTAGGATGTCGACAATTTAAGTTCATCCAACTACGTGTGAGTTGATCTATTCAGTTTTAATTTTTCCAAGAAAAGAACTTTTAGATTTGGACGTCAACTTCTTTTCGTCACAGGAGCTAGTTGTCGCTTGTTGTATACCGCTAACATTCTTCCCACTACTAGAATGTCATAAGCATGGAACAACTAGCCTGGGATTATAATTTCTCCAATTCAGTTAGGAATCATGAGAACTCACTAGAGAGAATGCGTTTATGTGCGGGCCTTAGATGTGCATACTACATTCTTTAAAGAGAAAATTTGAAACCGCGATAATCGTTGAGATAAAAGATTATTTACCATTACGCTTAAGAGCAGAGAGAAATGTGTCACTTGATCCAGTAGGTGATGCATGATTACATGATCCCATTTAGAATAGATGAAGGAGTATCATTTAGACAATGCAAGAAATCGTTGCTTTTGGAGGATCATGTATCAAAGTAGCGTAGAGGAAATGTAGTGGCAATACAAAAGGCACTTTAGTATTTTTCACCATCGAGTATTGTGAATAGTGGTTCATGGGGTATAGTGCTAGCTTTCCCAAGAATTTACTGGGTTTCCCTTCGATAAGGGAGATAACTTTTTTTGGGTATAAGACCCATTACTCAAGTTCATTTTTTTATGGTTTCCGTAGAGTTGATTGAGTCATGAATTAATCTCTAGAAGTTAAATAGATTCCCCGTATATGTCCTAATGAACCTTTTAGCGTTGGATAGTAGCAGAATCAACTATAATGCACTATGGGGTGCTCAGATCTAATATGGTATTAATTATTTCAGATTGAGGTACTTGAGTTGTGCAAATAGTCACAGTGAGTTCTGGGACTCAACCTATTCATCGCAGCCATATGCATAGCTTGTCAGGATTACTCAGACCTCAGAGGAGATACAAAATCTTATCATTGATTTTTACAAGGAATTTTTCTGTTCCTTGGACATCACAGCATTCTGTTCCTCTGGTTAGTTATCGTTGGATAAGTAGGAATATCTATATAGTACAACGAGGAAAGTTGTAGCAATTCAGTTAATCAATCCGATAATGGGTTTGGGTAAGTAAATTATGCTCTGTTTGGTATCATTTTACAAAATAGTTTTTCGTTTTCTAAATACAAAAATGCAGTGAAAGAATGTTTTGTAGACTGTTTTCAGAAATGATTTTCAAAAACGAAAAACACTGAAAACAGAAAATGCACTACGTTCTATAAAACGTTAAAATAAAGTTTTCATTGTTTTCTGAAAACAAAAACTAAAAAATATTTGGAAAAAATTAAGATTAATTTATATTGAATTTTACCCTTTAATATATATATATATATTCTGTTTTGATTGAAATTTAAAATTGAACAAATTTAAATTTTTGTTTTGTAGACCTCCCATAAGTATATCATACACATTTTATTGTTTTTATATTGAAAATATAATTCTAAAATTTAACTTACCAAACACGTTTTTGGCTCTTAGAAATGCGAAATTCAATTTACTGTTTTTGTTTTACGAAACAATTTAATTCTGAAATTTAACTTACCAGACACGTTTTTTGAATCTTAGAAATGCGAAATTCAATTTACTGTTTTTGTTTTACGAAATAATTTTTCAAAAAATTATTTTGTAAAACGATACCAGACGCGGCCTTAGTATCTTATTGTTTTACCATTTCGACTAGGCAAGTATTAGTAGGCATACATTTATGTGCATGTGGAGGCTTATGTCTTTTTCTCACCAAAATTATTTTTATTAATGATAGATGTATAGTTAACACGATTATTCAGACTTTGGAGGAAATGCATAGTTGTCATCTCTAGATTAGAGTGGGATTGGATATCACTGTTTGACTCTTTGGAGTCCGCTCGTAGTTTTGGGCATATTTGAGGCAAAACTCAATGATTTCTTATGAGTCTCACTACATTATAGTTATTAATTTTTATATTTCGTATTGCAATCTTTGTGATTCATAGATTCAGATGAGAATTAGTAACTTATGTTCATAGTGTTGCTAAATTGAATTATGAGGAATCCGGTGCCCATGATTTATTTTTGGGATTTGGTTATTCGAAGTGTTCTCTTTATACATGTTGTTGGGTTTCCATGAGTTTTAGGGGAAACTATGCCAAATTTTCAGTAGAACTTTCAGGAATAAGAGAACTGAGTAGGGTCAGAACTTTTCCTAAGATCGGTCAGATGTCCACTCATGTTACGACTTTAGAATGATCAGTCTGGGATCTTAGTTTGTTATCATTGTGGCCTAAGGAGTCGCTTTGTGTGAGAGTGTCTGCGGAGGGACATCTTAGGTAGGCTTTCGGTGCAGGGTCCTGGTGGTGATCAGGAAGCCATTTCAAGAGCTAGAGCTGCACCGCCACCCAAAAAGCTACCTTATCAGGATCACAACCGGAGGGAATGACAGGCTTGACTGACCGATTAGGCCCAATTACATTAGTAAAACTTATCACTAGTGTTGGCATGGGTACCCGATGTTTTCAGGTATTGTTGTTACAAAGTTTTGATCAGGACGCTCTCATGTACCAGGCTTATAATGAGTAGTTGCTTGAGACTCTCGATCAGAAGAATAAGACTTCGTAATAAGGTGATAACATGGTGAAAGTTTTACGAATAACTGTCTTGGTTGTGGATGTTACTTGCAAGCCAAAAGAACTCATGTAGGAGTAGTACCCATTAGTGTTTTGTGACGACCCGAACCAGAATCAGTAGAGTAATCAGCACGATTCACGAGTTAGCGCGTAATCGCATCTTTTCGATAATTGTGTGGTTTGCCGGTTTTGTTTACGACTTAATTATCGGCCGAGAATTTGAGTTGAGTCTCTTCTCGAGAGTTGTAGCACACGTGATTTCGAGTTCTTGGGCGGTTCCGGATGATTTTTCCGATGACCGAGGAATATAATATGATTATTTGAATTTTTGGAATATCGACGAGTTTATCTGTTTGTATCGAGTTTATCCGAATTGTAATGGTTATCCGTTTTGGACCATCGATCGTCCCAAGACACGAGTATAAATATCGGAAATAGTCGAAAATTGTCGAAAATGCACTGTTTGGAAGTTTGACCGGCGTTGACCACTATTGGGAGTGTTGACCGTGTTGACCTAGGAGGAGAAACCGGCCACCGTTTGACTCGCCGGCGACCTTTCGTTTCCGGCCATCTCCGGCTTCGATTTGGGTATCAATCGATTCCTCTCTTCATTTGTAACTTTTTAGAACTTGGAATTGCTTGATTTGGTTTTGATTTGAGGGAGAAATAACGGTTTGAAGTTGGATGTTTTCCGGCCGATTTTGGGTTTCGGTGACAGAGGTGCTCCGGCCACGGTGGTGGCCGGAGAGTTGAGGGATTCTACTCGTGGGGCCACGGCGGTCCTTTTGGGACAAGCCTCGAGGGCTGCCGTGCGCCGTAGGCGGAGGAACGGAGGTGGACAGGTTCGCCGGAGGTGGTGGATCACTGTGGCTTTCGAGCTGATTTCTGGCCACGGTGGTTGTTGGATGGTGGTGGTGCTTTGAGGAAAGTTGCTTGGCTTGGTGAGGAGAACAGTTTGGTAGCTCGGTCGCGGGAAAACTCTCCGGTTGACGGCGCGTCGCCGCCGGCGGCAGCAGTCAACACCGGAGCTCCATCGACCCGTTGACTTTTTGGAATTCGATGGTTTTAATGTCCTTTTTCTCGTATTTGCGCCACGATCGTCGCCTTGAGGTTTTCGAGTTATTTTGGGTATCGGATTTTCAGTCGAGGGTTTCGAGTGGAGATTTCGGGAATTTTGTCGGTTATTTTGCACTGTGTTGTATATTTCCCGAAACGGTTGGTTTCTGAGGTGTGGTACAGTGTTGTGGATTATGATTTTGATCAAATATATTTTATGACTATTCAGGGGATTGAGATCGTGCTTCGGGCGAGGGATCTTCCGCCGGGCCATGTGATTAGCGAGAGTGCGCGTTTTGCTCACCTGTGAGTGGACAATTTCTTTTCACTGATAATCGCAAGTCTTTATACATGTTTTACGAGCATGAGCATGCATATGAGATTATGGTTTATATGAGCATGTGTTATACGATTATGCCTATACCAGTATATATTACGTATATGAATTTACTTATTGCATTATACATTTGCATCGAACTATTTATGATTTGGTTTACATAGAGTACAGTCTCAGTATATGTTGTTATATCGATACACTTGCATCCCGGCTGATCCCCGAGGATGTTTACCGGGGGAGGCTGTGACCCTTGATCCGAGGCCTTTACCGGGGGGGGGGGGGGGGCAGACCTCTGACCTGAGGCCTTTCTGGCTAGAATCACGTGTGGGTCTGGGATCCCGTGATTTGGACTGTACTAGCACGGATGTGTCCATGAGCGACCCCGTGGGATTTTTCCATGCATGCTCTGTACGCTGGAAGAGTTTGAGTTCACCTCGTGTACTTTATCATATTTATTCATTTTGACTCGCATATGTTATTATAACGTATTTCATTCGGCGAAAGACATTTATTTTCGTCCACTCACTCTAACAGTTTTCATGTCTTTCCCCTGGGCTTTTCGGTTTTCATGCCCAGTTTGTAGTTCGGATTCTGGTGTCTCACGTCGTGGTTGGAGGCTAGTTGTTCGAGCTACCTGTGTTTTCCAGTAGGTTTCTTGTTTCGCCTACTGTTGTACATTTTGTATATATTTACACTAGAGGTCGCTCTGATACGTTACTGATACATGTTTTATACGGATTTTCTCGGGTTTACTATATATTACAGTTATGTTTACTGTTTATTGTTATTGTTATGATATTGAGAAATTCGGATGGGATTGGTGCCCACGGTTTGGCTTTTATGGCATAGGATGAAGTGTTATTTTCCGGGTGCAGGTAAAGGCAATTCTGCGTTAGTAGCGTTACTCTGCCCAAATTTTTACGGTTTTTGTTGGTTCATGTTTTCAGAAGGGGTTTGATTCTGTTTTAGGAAACTAAACCGGGGTTGGGTCCTTTCAGTTTTACTAGTATATGCATATAAATTTAAGGACGAAATTTTCTTAAAGATGGTAGATTGTGACATCCCATCCCGAGAATTCTCTTTTTATGATTTATTTAAGGTTAATAGAGAAAGGTAGTTAGTTTTTATCGTGTGTAATGATCGATGGCCTTCCTATCAGAAGCTTGTTAGTTTTCTTCGAGAAATTCGTAGAGTTTATCGAGATGAGTTCGTAGCCATATCAAATGTTAAAATCGGAGTTATGATGAAGAAGTTATGGTCAATGACAGTTTCATACGATTTTACGAATTTAAATTAGTTGCAACTTGCAAGTATAAATACGACTAGCCGAAAATTGAAAGTCAAAACTTTCCATTTCAGTCAGCCTTTTCTTTTCCTTTTCTCTCTCTTCTCTCTCGCGCCTCTCTCTCTTCTCGTCGGTCTCACCGGCGACAGACCACCTACTAGCAACCAAATCCGGTGGTCTTGGTGTCAAAAGAAGCGTCTCGACCTCCTCTTCCAAACCATCAATGCCTCAGCCTCTATTTCTCGGTGAGTAGGTCATGGTGTCCACAAGAAGGGCCTCCGGTGTTAAACCCTAGAATTTGGGGTCGTTTCTTACTAAACCAAATCAACCAATGAGAAGCATTGAGATTTGAAGCTCTGATTACCACAAAGCTAACCATATGTAGACAGCTCTCTAATTCCAACCGAGGTGGAAGAATCGACGATTTAAAGATTTTAGTGTTCTTGGCTTGAAAATGAAATTTGCTGAGTTATAGTTAGAATTGTACTTCTGGTAAAGTTGTTGTTGGGTTGATTTTACACAGGTTGAGCTTTGGTTCATTGGGAAAAGTCACCGCCACTGCCGATGGTTCACGGCGGCACTCCAGCGGAGGAAATTTTGATGTAAATTTTATACTTTTTTGCTCGTAATTATGTACCGATTGTAATGAAGAGATTATTTAATTGATTTGGACATAGTTAATTAAGACGTGTGGTTAATTGGATATTAATTAAACAATTTTACGATATTAATGAATAGTTGAGTAAAATGTCGATTCGACCTCGAGTCGCGTAACATCTGAGGAATATGTTGCGACTTTATTTAAGATTCAAGAATTAGAATTTGGCATTAGATTAAATCTCATCATTATTTCAAAAAGCATGTTATTCGAGAATGCGAGATTCTCGACTATAATAGTCGTTGGTATACGAGTTTAGCTATTTATTATGATTTTTGACGATCAGTTATTAAATAATAATCGTTGTTCAAGACAACGTATTAGCAATTGGCGACATATATTTAGAAATGTCAACAGACAGGCTTTGGCTTGGTGGAAATTGTTAGTATAGCATCATTAGTTGTCCAATTAAATACTTACCCAATTAAGCAGGAGATCAACACCTACCCGACCACCCGAAAGACCACCAGGAAGGCTACAACTCCGCTCACAAGACCGACCCCATCCGAGCATGCACGCGCCCGTGGGGCGCACATCTGAATGTGCGGATCGCATGACAGCAAATACAAACCAGTCCCACATCGAGGAACACAGGTAAGCAGCAAACTCAACCACCTATATATGAAAGGGGCATTTGTGTGATGACCCAAACCAGAATCAATAGATTTTTTGGCACGATTCATGAGATTGAGTATAGTCGCAGTTTTACGAGATGTGTGATTTGTCGATTCTATTCGCGACTGTA
Source organism: Geum urbanum (assembly GCA_946800695.1). NCBI lineage: Eukaryota > Viridiplantae > Streptophyta > Magnoliopsida > Rosales > Rosaceae > Geum > Geum urbanum. Next base: position 40,058,837 of record OX327001.1, on the reverse strand, counting down.
TTTTCGGCCGAGATATTGGGTTAAGTGTCTTCACGGAAGTTGTAGAGTATGTGATTTCGAGCTCGAGGGTGGTTCCGGAAGATTTTTCCGATAACCGAGGAATATAATACGATTATTTGAAGTTTTAGTTTTCGACGAGTTTATCCGATTGTTTCGTGTTTATTCGAATCATGATGGTTATCCATTTCGAATCGTCGATCGACCCGAGGCGCGAGTATAAATATCGGAAATAGTCGTAAAATTGCCGAAAACACTGTTTGACGTTGACCAGGCCGTTGACTTTCCAAAAATGGAAGTTTTACCGTTGACCGCGAAGGGGGAAACTTTCCCGATTGGTTTCGCCATCCGACGTCCTTTTTCCGGCCACCTTTGACTTCGGCAAGGGTATGAATCGCTTCCTCTCTTGATTTTGAGTCGATTGGTATTTGGTTTTGGGAAAATTGATTAGGTTTTGTGGTGACCCGAATTGGGTCCGATTCGAGAATTTCACCGGAGTTGGTTTTCAGTTTTCCGGCGAGCTTTGATGGTGGTGGTTAGGGGGATTCGACTCCCCTTGTTCCTCTGAGTCTCATGGTGTGCTTAATTGTAGCTATGGTTGAGTTTTTATTGGAGACCGATTAGGTCACCGGAAAACTGGATTCCGATCTGTTCGAGCTGGAATTGGTTAGGTTCCGTGCTGTTTTGAGCTATGTGGTAGTTAAAGAAAAGATGGGGCTTGTGGAACTCTTGCGATCTGGAGCTTCTCCGCCGGAGAAAGTCTCTGTTGACGGCGCGCCGCCGGCGGCGGCGGCGGTCAACGGCGGCGCTCCGGCGAGAAAGTCAACTTTTCAGATTTCGACGTTTTAATGTCATTTTTCTCGTAATCGCGTCCTGATTATCATGCAAAGGTTTTTGGATTGATTTGGGTAGTGAATTTTCAGTTGAGGGTTTCGAGTGAGGATTTCGGGAATTCCGTTAATCATTTTGTACTGCATTGCATATTTCCGGGAACGGTTGGTTTCCGTGGTTAAGTACAGGGTTGTGAGCTATGATTTTGATCAGTTCTGTTTTTGTGAATATTCAGGAGATCGAGATCGGGATCGTGATCGTGCTTCAGGCGAGGGATCTTCCACCGGGCCTCGAGATTAGCACGAGTGCGCGTTTTGTTCACCTGTGAGTGGACAATTTCTTTTCACGGATTGTTTGCGAGTCTTATTATATGTTTTACGAACTTGAGCATGCCTACGAGATTTCGATTTATATGAGCATGTGTTATACGATTATATTACGTATATGCATTCATATACTGTTTATTATATTTGCATCGGATTATTTGTGATTTGATTTACACAGAGTACAGTTGTAGTTCATGTTGTTGTATCGATACACACGCATCCCGGTTGATCCCCGAGGGTTCCTACCAGGGGGTACCGTACCTTATGCTGATGTAGTTCCGGGTGGGTACTGGTTTCTGTATCTTGTGCCGATGTATTTCCGGGTAGGTACAGATGTTTGTTTCTTATGACGATGTAGTTCCGGGTGGAAACAGATACCTTGACCTGAGGCCTTTCTGGCTCGAATCACGTGTGGGTCTGGGATCCCGTGATTCGGACTGTACTAGCACAGACGTGTCCATGAGTGGCCCCGTGGGATTTTTACTTGCACGCTCTGTACGCTGGAGGAGTATGAATTTACCTCGTGTATTTTATTACATTTATTCATTTAGATTCGCATATGTTTTTATAACATATATTACTTGGTGAAAGACATTTATTTTCGTCCACTCACTCTAACAGTTTTCATGTCTTTCCCCTGGGCTTTTCAGTTTCCGTACCCAGTTGCAGTTCAGGTTTGGTGTTTCACGTCGCGGTTGGAGGCTAGTGATCTGAGCTACCTGTGTTTTCCAGTAGGTTCTTGTTTCGCCTACTGATGTGTATATTGTATATATTTACACTAGTGGTCGCTTTGATACACTCTGATACGTGTTTATACAGATTTTTACGGATATACTATATATAGTACAGTATGTTTATTGTTTATTGTTTATATTATGATGTTGAGAAATCCGGATGGGATTGGTGCCCACGGTTTGGCTTTTGTGGCATAGGACGAAGTGTTGTTTTCAGGGTGCAGGTTTATGCAATTCCACGCTAGTAACGAAACTCTGCCAAAATTTTGAAAAGTTTTTGTTGGTTCATGTTTTCAGAAGGGGTTCGATTCCGGTTTAGGTAACTGAATCGGGATTGGGTCCTTTCAGCTTGGTATCAGAGCATTAGGTTGTCAGATTCTATAGACTCTTTTAGTTGTGACGCTTATGGTATTTGAGTTTGTACAGCATGACTGGAGTGATGACCCGACTGGCCAGCGGTACTCATTAATACTTCGGGTGTTGTGTGTTCTCAAATATCTGCGGTTTCATGATTACGTTCTTTCTGCTTGTACCTAATGCTTGTCTTATATCAATAGGATGCCTCCTCGACGTGGTCCCCGTGTTGAAATGGATGAGTATCCTGATGAGGATCGCCGAACGCGCGACTTGCTGATGCGAGTGCTGCGTTTGGAAGAGCGTTTTGACCCCGTGGTCAAAGCTCGTACTGCTGGTGCTACTGTGTTTTCGGGTTCAGTTGATCCAGAGTTATGCGAGGCATGGTTGGTTCAGATTGAACGTGTTTGTGAGCGTCTGCAGTTTACTCCTGAGCAGATGACAGTGGCCGCAGTCGAATTACTTAAGGGTGATGCATACTTTTGGTGGGTTAGCACCGACAGAGTTCCAGCTGACACTCCATGGACATTGTTCCGTGATTTGTTTATGCGGAGGTACTTTAATCAGGCTACCCAGCAGCGCAAGTATGAGGAGTTTACGAACTTGAGGCAGGGCGGTTTGTCTGTACTTGAGTACCGGGATCGGTTTACTCGTTTATCTCGTTTTGCGTGGGATATGGTGGCTACAGAGGAAGCCAAGTGTCGCAGATTTGAGCTGGGATTGAATTTGAATATCAAAGCTACTCTGACTACGATGCCTCAGAACAACTTTGATGAGTTTGTCAGTGCAGCACTCCGAGGCGAGGATATTGAGCAAGAGAGACAGCATAGGTACCAGCCGAGACGGTTTGAGGAAGGTGGACCAAGTCAGGGGCCTTCAAAGAGGCAGAGTTCTGATACTTCCAGTTCAGCTTCATCCTCAGGTAGTCGATCTTATCGACCTTATCGCCTACCAGCTAGTGCATCGAGGCAGAGGCAGAGGTGGAGGGGAGATTGACCGCAGCGACCACAGGCTAATGAGGATTCTAGCGGCTCTAGTTATCGTCGACGTACCAGTGGCACTTTTCCTGTACCGAGGGAGTACCCATTGTGTAGTCTCTACAACAGATATCACTATGGTTCTTGTCAGCGAGTTCCTACCCTTTGTTATCGTTGTGGCCAGGAGGGTCACTTTGCGAGGGATTGTTACCAGCCTATTGGTGGACAGGCAGCCTAGAGTTCCGGAGGAGAGCGAGGTGCCACTTCGGGAGCTCGACCAGCACAGTTTGCAGGCCAGGGCAGACTGTGACGACCCGGACCAGAATCAGCAATATGATCAGCTGTATACGTGAGTTACTGCGTAGTCGGAGATTGCCGACTGATGTTTGAACTGCCAGAATTTGTTAACGACTTAATTATTGGCCGAGAATTGGAGCTGGGTCTCTTCTCGAGAGTCGTTGTACGTGTGATTACGAGTTCGTGGGCGGTTCCGGATCGTTATTTGGACGACCGAGGAATTAATTATGAATATTTGAAGTTCAGATTTAAATGGTGGGCTACTTAACGACTAAATTACCGGACGAGAATTTGGTTTCGGCTTCTTCACGGAAGTTGTTCAGAATTTAATTTCGAGTTCGTGGGAACTTCCGGAGCATGATTTGGAGTTGCGAGGAATTAGTTGTGAATTTTGCCGATTGTTGATTGTTTGGTTGATTTAATTGTGTGTTGGTTCAAAGGGTTGACTTTTTGTCCGTTTGGTCGATGTGTTTGACTTCAAGTGATTATGAAAGATTATGTCGAGTTGAATTCGTGGCCGCGAGAATTATCGGAATCGGAATTACGACGAGAAAGTTATGCGCGTTTGAAGTTCGACGAAAAGGATAAGTATGAAGTTTCCAAATCGGGAAAGCCTATATATGGAAACCTGCTGTTTTGGGGCAGGTAAAACTTACCATTTGGGGAGTTGACTTGGTCAACTCGGTTTGACCGAGCTTAAATGAAGGTCACGACGGTGACGGGAGCTCCACGGCGGTGGTGGCCGTCCGACCACCTCACGGCCCGAGGGTGGTCCCCTCCATTTCGTCTCAGCTCTCCCGTGACGTTTCCGGCCTTCGTTTGCGGCGAGGCCGCCGGAGAAGTGAACTATTTTCGGCCAAAAGTGGTGAGATTTTTGATGAATTCGGGTTCTTAGATTCGGGTTGAATTGAGCTATAAATTGGAGTGGGCTTTGAAGCTCTTCCCTCCACGAACCTAACCATGTAGGTTTTGAGTTTCAATTTGATTTGTGTAGGGAGAATTCTTGATTTGAAATTTTGTGTACAATTCGGTTCTTCATGAAATTGGATGAGTTAGAGTGAGAATTGGCCTTTGTTGTAGTTGACAAAGTTGCTCAGTGGGTGATTTTGCATAGAATGGTGGTTGCTCCGCCGGAAAATTCTCCGTTTGGTGGTGGCGCCGCCGTGGGCGGCGGTCAACGGTCAACGGCGGTCAAACTTTGACTTTTTGGGATTTTCGACAAGTTGCATGTCATTTCACTCGAAATCGCGCCCCGATCACAGTGGGGAGGTTTGTTTTTCGAGTTGAGCGTCCGAAATTACAGCGAGGTATTGTGGTATGATTTCCGGATTTCCGACAGTTTGTCGTGATCGGATTACGTGTTTCCGAGAACGGTGGTTTCTCGTAATTTGTTTTGAATTGTCGAATTATGTTGCTGAGAATTGGACATTGTGATTATTCAGGTGTTCGTGATCGTTCGTTTGGCGAGGGATTTTCCGCCGGATCACGGGTTAACGCGATACGCGTTACGCAAGCGTGTGAGTGGACAAGTTTCTATTTACACTGTTGATTTTGCGAGTTCGTGGATTTATTGATTTCCGTATTTAAATTATACGATGATTGAGATATATGTTATTTTCGGAGGTGTTGTTATGTGTTTATGGGTGATGGCATTTATAGCATCGATGCTACCAGAGTTGAGAGATTCCTCTGGCCCAGAGTTGAGAGATTCCTCTGAAGCAGGGTTGAGAGATTCCCCTGAGTGCCGCCGGGGTTGAGAGATTCCCCTGGCTTTTCACCGTCAGGTTTGAGCGATTCACCTGACGTCGGGCTTGAGAGATTCGCCCGACAACCTCCATATATATATGTGTTGTGTTGTTGTGTTTTCCGAACTCGCACTGTTTTATATTGAGTATGTGTATAAATTGGTGAAAGGCATATGTTATTTTCGTCCACTCACTCTAACGTTTTTATTTGCCTTTCCCCTGGGCTTTTCGGTTTCCGTGCCCAGTTTGCAGTTCAGGCTCTGGTGTCGCACGTCGTGGTCGGAGGCATAGTGCTCGATCTACTTTGTTTCTTCAAGTAGGTTATTGTTCTACCTACTGTGGTATACATATATGGTTATGTATTAGAAGTCGCTCTGAGCTTCCTGTTGTATATGTTATACGATTTTAAACCCGGATTTCAGTAAAGTACTATATTTTGTATTGTTTACTTTACTGTTGAGATATTGAGAAATTCGGATGGGATTGGTGCCCACGGTTTGCTTTTTGTGGCATAGGATGAAGTATATTTTCAGCGTGCAGGTTAAGGTAATTCCACGCTAGTAACGAAACTCTGCCCAAATTTCGAAAAGTTTTTGTTGGTTCGTGTTTTCGAAAGGGTTTGATTCCGATTTAGGGAGCTAAATCGGGGTTGGGTCCTTTCGGCTTGGTATCAGAGCGTTAGGTTATAGGTTCTGTAGACTTCTGTAGTCGTGTTTACTTAGGGTATTTGAGTTGATACAGCATGACTGGAGTGATGACCCGACTGGCCAGCGGTACTCATCAATACTTCGGGTGTTGTGTGTCCTCAAATATCTGCGGTTTCATGATTACGTTCCACTTGTTGTGAACGATGTTTTATTCATTAGGATGCCTCCTGACGTGCTTTCCGTGTCATTTCGGTTGTGGATTCTATTGAGGATCAATCGACGCGTGATTTGTCAGTGAACTGTGGGTTTGGATGAGTATTCCGAGTTCAGTGAACTGTGTGGCACGGTTTGCCTGATTGTGTGTATGAGCACCTATATGTTGCCTCAGAGCTGTGAATTGTGACAGTTGATGTTTACCTGAGTCAGAAAATTGTATTTTGTGGGCTGGTATTGTGTGAGTTCCAGCTGCGACTCCATGGCCTACATTCAGGGTGTTGTTTATACGGTAATGGTTTTATCAGGCTATCCAGCGATCGAATGTGGAGTGGTTACCCACCTGAGGCAGAGATGCATTATCCACATGTTCGTTTCCGGTTGCACGTGTTTTGTGGCTTCAGAGGAAGCAGTGCACGAGGTTCGAGATGAGTTTGAACCTGAGCATCAGAGAGAGAGTCTGATTGTTATGCCTCGAGATTGCCGTGAGGAGCTTAGTGTGCTGCACTCAGTGGCGAGGCTATTGTGAAGGAAAGGTGTATGTGGTTTTCGATGCAATGGTTTGAGGAAAGTGGACTTATTCGAGATTTTGATGAGGTTGAGTTCCGACACTTCGGGATTAGTGACGTCATCAGACTGTGGCTTTTTTTTATTATGTTAAGGATTCTCTGCTGATTCGTTTGGCGATGACGGAAATCACAGAGTAGCGGATTTGCTCCTGTGGCATGAGTTTGGGCGATCGTTGGTAATCCTTTCACGCAGCAGGGTTGCAGTGACTTGTGTTCGTGGAGCACTTTCAGTTGTTGTTTCGGTGGCCAGGAGGGTCACGTTGCGAGAGAGTGCCCCAACCAACTGTTTTAGTAGTTCGACAGTTCAGAGTTCGCGAGGAGATCCTCATGTTGTTCCTGCAGTCTGATAAATGTATCCTTTTTATGAGCTATTCAGCAAGTCGCGGTTGATGTGTGTGTGGCTAGTTGGGCATGTTAGAGTTCGTGTCATGACCTTGTTTGAGGACAGATTTTTCTCCGAGGTTACTGTTGTTTGATATCCATGGCTATTGTACCTGTATCTCCACTTCCGAGGTTTTGGAGAGTGTTGCATCCATTCGAAGGTTGCGAGGTCCTTGTTGGAGGATATGGTTTAGCCGCGGATCTGTTATAGCCGGACATTGTGGTTATGATGTGATCGTGAATATGAACTTACTGATGATGCATTTTGACGGTGTTTGATTACCTCGAGAAGGAGGTTGTGTTTTGATGACCAGATTTTCCCCGAGATGCTGTTTCGTGGTGATGGTCGAGCGGATGATGGGGACGAGTTGTGTTGTTTGCTTACCTCATGTTGTGGATACTGTGGTTGCTGTGTCTGACATTGGTGATATTGAGGTGGTCCCCGAGTTTCCAGGTATGTGTTGGAGGAGTTATCTGGTGTTCCTCCAGTTCGGGAGACTGACTACACTATTGAGTTTGTACCAGGCGCTGGACTCATTTTACCGACACCTTGTCGTTCTGAGCC